>OY253747.1:12882167-15282167 GCA_958009045.1 Oxytorus armatus
CCCCGCAACAGGGCTTGTTGACTGCATCGAAATGCACTGCTCGCCTCTCTCACACTCTCTCTCACTCTATCAAGCGTCAACCGATGAATACATGCAATTGGACCAATTACCGTTCACTCACGTGCTTAATGGTCCGTTGACGGTTTCACGGTGAAAAAAAAATAAAATAAAATATTTGTTCTCTCCGACACGCGAAACGTTTTTTATTTATTTTTAGTACTTTTTTTTTTCGTCTGCTAGTTTTTCCTTCTTTTTTTTTCATATTTATTTGTCTCTCGTTGCGGAAACGCGGCGCATCGATCTGACCAGTGGGTACACACGTCAAATCCAGGTACTGTTCGACGCTTTAACGCGCTATATAGACAACGTTCATTGATTAGCTGCGTCAATAACTCACCGCCAGGAATGTACAGTGCTGGGCATTTTAGGTGGAACGCGGACATCTTTGATGATTCTCGCGGAAATTTGACGAATTTGAAAATTTCAAAAAAGTACATTCAAGGAAATTTGATAATCTTTCGAACGAAATGGGTCCCATTGAGATTGGTCAACAATTGCGCGCGTGGGCAACGAAAATGTGGGAAGGTGGAAAATCGTGTGATCCGTCGATCTCGTGATTTAAGGGTTGCGGATGCGATAGAGGGTAAATATAGTATACAATTAAAAGGTTACGAACAGGGATGAAAACTACTCCAGGAGCAATTGGATGTGCAGCCCCCCGGGTGCAGGAGGGCTTAAGGGAGGAAATAGGGTTAGGACAGCGTTTTCTCAATGATTTTCATGAATTTTTTTATACTATAAAAAATTAATATAATTTATTGAAACTTTGAGAATATTTTAGTCATATATTTAAGTATATACTATAAAATTTTTGAAAAATTTTCTGGAAAAACTCCGGGGATATTAGCGACCGAATATTGCAGGCCACAATCAGACTCAGCATTTTGCGTACATTCTGGAAGCCGCAATTTTCATCTGAAATCAAACGAGGTTGGAAGTTACTTTTATCATATGTCTCTCTTCTATATGAACCTAAATGCTATCAAAAAAATAGAAAAATTAATTTTTTACAGGGGGTCAAAACAAAAAAGCATGATTTTTTTTGCCATTGTTTACAACTTTATTTGCAAAAAAAAATTATTTTAAATAATAATAATATTCCGATTTTAAGTTCATATAGAGCGCAATACTATGAAGAAAGTAACTGCCAATTTTGAAAACGATTGGTTGAAAACTTTTTAAACTAGCGTGTACGCAAGTTCAAAAAAAGTCGTTTTCAGAAAAACGCGTTTGAAAAAATGGCAAAATGCTGAGTCTGATTGTGACCTGCAATATGGGATCGCTAATATCTGCGGTGTTTTTCAAGGAAATTCATCAAAAATTTTATAGTATATACTTAAATATATGTATAAAATATTCTCAAAGTTTCAATAAATTATATTAATTTTTTATACTATAAATAAATTCATGAAAATCATTGAGATCGCTGTCCTAACCCTATTTCCCCCCCTTAATGGCTTACAACAATAGAACGAGTCGGAATTTTCATTAAAAATTTTGGGAACATACTTTTCAATAGTTTTACTAACAATTTATGAAATTAAAAAAAAATCGCTTTTTTGAACTGTCTAACCCTATTTCACCCCTTAAGGGTTGCGGATGCGATAGAGGGTGATATCGTATACAATTAAAAGATTACGAACAGGGATGAAAACTACTCCAGGAGCAATTGGATGTGCAGCGCCCCGGGTGCAGGAGGAGGGCTTAAAGTGGAAATCTTTTGTCGGGGCTAGCGCGGAAACTGTTTCACCGATTTGGCTTATTTTTATCGTGGATATATTATTCACGAGAGCCTATGACCTCGTGAAAATAAATTGGCGTTATCATTCCCCGGAAATGGTGGGGCAGTGCATCGTCGAAGTGCATATTCATTTTTACCCATTTTTCGCATCTAACAACTTGTCCCAAAAAATTCTCGGCTACGAAATATTGACGGGGACATTCCAACGATTAAAACGCACGGTCGTTCATTTCCGAAACATGTCCGTGTGAACTGCGGTACGCGTTTGAAAAATGAGTTAAATAATAGCAGTATCACGAATGTCACGCGCATCTTGGATACTTCTTTGAAGTTATCAAATTTGACAAATTTCAGCGAAAATCGGTGAACATATCCGTATTCCACTTCAAATGCCCAGCATTGTATATATATCTGTACTTTGTACCAATTATTATACAACTTTAAGCAATTTCAATGAAAAATTCCGCAGAGAAAGGGGTGATCAATGAATAAATCCCCAAATTCATGCGAAGTTTACTCCAAATCGATCGAAACGTTCTCGAGATATAGCAAGTACAATTTTTCGATGAAATTTGACAAATTATAGCGAAAATTTTAGCGCTCGTCACACGAGAAAGCAAAAACATTTCACTTTAAGATAATGCGAAAACACTGGTTCGCCGTTAACAAAAATTGTAATTAATTTTTTTCGAAGATTCCCTCCTATTTTACATCAATTCTACACTTATTTGTAATATTTTGCTTTAAAAAACACCAAAAGAACCTCCGAAGAAACCTGTATCAAAATTTTGTTACGGGGGCCTACGTTCATGGATATTTCACAATCATCTTAATCGATTAATTGAGCCATACAACTGTAGATCCTCGAAAAATGGAAAAATAATAAAAAGAACTTCGAAGAAAATTCGTAAATTTCCAATGAAGGCGCAATTCAGTGCTCGTACAATCGGAGACAAATCGAGTCTTAAAAAGCGAAGTCTCTTTTGCACGCTCTCTCGCGTTCACATCCTGAAAGATACGAGGAGGAGAGTCACACGTTCACCATCATCTTGGGGCCTTGGTAACGAAACGCGAGGATCGTCACTATCACACCGCGCAACCGTAACACCGGTCTGACCCGGCAAAACGACTTCGAAACGTTTCGAAGAACACGACTTATATTCCTTGCACAATCGGCCAAATACGGTGTATGTGTACGCGGAACGATGTACGACTCTCGATTATACACGAGGTAACAACTCGATGTTAACTCCGCGTGGTACCTTTATTTACTGTACCATATAATGTATATGTACTTGTAGTACATATAAATTACATACATATTTACATCATATATATATATATATATATATATATATATTTATTTATTTATAACGTATACATACATGTTCAGGTAGTTTCAAATGCACCCATCGCATAACTTGAAGCTCGTGCGTGTTTTATACACTATAAAGAGATAGAGGAAGAGAGAAAGAAAGAGAGAAAGAGAGTTAGTTGAATGCATTCGAGTGCATGCAGCGATTAAAAATAAAATAAAACAGATTCTTTGAGAATTCTATATAAGCCTGGGTGACATCGGCGATGTATGGCAATCGGCTTCAAGAAAGGCCTTACAGTCACCATGTACGTACGTATGGTTCTATAGTTATATAGGTATATATTATATAGTATATAAAATACTATATACATAGACTCAAGGTTGATCCATAACGATTCATACCACTTGGGATTGAATGCAGTATGGCATACCGGATAAGATATATCTTGGCGAATATATCTATATTCGTTTAACATTATTTTCCCTCGATAGACGTTGATCTCGCTTGTACGAGGCTCGTTGCTGTAATAGGTAATGGAATAATATGTACGAGGTCCGTTCAAAAAGTATCGCGAATTTTGAATTTCCGCGGGCTACGTACGAGGGGGGACCCAAAAAAACGGGAATTGCGCTGCGGCGGGGAGGGAGAGTGGGGGAACCCATTGCTCGACCAGGTGTCTACTCAAGAGTAGACCCCTCTGCCTACCAGGGGTGTTAGTTGAAATTTGCCGGTTTTTTCGCTAAAGAAATCACTTAATTTTCAGAGGAATCTCAAAAAAAATTTATTCAAAGTATTGACCATTGATTTCTACACATTTCGTCCATCTCTTAGGCAAATTATGGATACCATCCCAAAAAAACTTTTTCACTTTCGGGGTAAACCATTCGACGAGCCATTTTTCGACTTCAAAATTAGCGAAGCACTGCTCTGCAAGGGAGTGTCCCATCGATGCGAAAAGGTGATAGTCGGACGGGGCGAGGTCTGGAGAGTACGTCGGGTGTGATAATATTTCCCAATTAAGTGTTTTTAATGTGTCTTTCACCAGTTTAGCGGTATGAGACCGCGCGCTGTCATGTTACAAGATAACTTTGCCATGTCTTCGGGCCCATTCCGGCCGTTTTTCGATCAACGCATAATTCAAATTGATCATTTGTTGTCGGTAGCGATCCTTGTTCACCGTTTCACCAAGTTTTAACAACTCGTAGTACACCACACCACACTGGTCCCACTAAACACAGAGCATTGTCTTACGGCCAAAGCGATTTGGCCTTGCAGTCGATGGGCCGGCTTCACCAGGTGAAAGCCATGATTTTTTTCGCTTCGGGTTCTCAAAACAAATCCACTTTTCGTCCCCCGTGATAATTCGATGCAGAAAAGATTTCCTTTAGAATCGTTGAAGCAGCATTTCACAAACGGTTTTTCGATTTTCCATTTGCCTATCGTTCAGCTGGTGTGGCACCCATTTTCCATACTTTTGGATCTTTCCCATGGCTTTTAAACGTTGGCAAATTGCTCCTCGAGTCACATTTAGTGTTTCTGCCAATTTTTGTTGCGATTGGGTTGGATCAACATCCAATAACGCCTGCAATTCCTCGTCTTCGAACTTTTTCGCTGCACCAGGATGTTCATTGTCTGTCAAATCGAAATCTTCACTTTAAAAAAAACTAAAAAATGGACGAAACCATGTCTCACATGTTCTAATCACTGGAGCATGTTCACTATAAGTTTCTACCATCAACCGGTGAGCTTCAGCTGCTTTTTTCTTTTGATGAGATAAGAAAAGCAACGAATGCCGCAAATGCGATTTACTTGGAACGAAACTCGACATATTCACTGAGGTAAACAAATATGACGCTATTATTTTGGCGGAATGTGACTTGCGTATTTTTGTAGGTTAATGTCAATAGAAAAAAATGACATACATGCCAAATCATAGAAATGTATACATATTGCTAGCGACATCTACTGGTAAAACCGGCAAACTTCAACTAACACCCCTGGTACTCTTGACTCAGGCATACAATTTTTTTGTATTAATTTGAAAAAATATTGATATTTGTCTCGGGTTTTCCCATTAACCGTTTTCTTTACTTTAAATACATATTTACCTAAATAACACCTCACGAGAGAAATGTCTTTAAAAACATACGAACTCTTTTAGTTCGTTTACTATAGTTTAAAAGAAATACAGACGAAAAGAGAGAGGGGATCATAAATTCAAATGTTAGTCAATTTGCCATGAAATGGCCTATACGAGGGGGGACCCAAAAAAAACGGGAATTGCGCTGCGGCAGGGAGGGAGAGTGGGGGAACCCATTGCTCGACCAGGTGTCCGCTGGGGACGCGTCTCCTGAGTTAGTGTGCGAAGTTCTGTCGCCGTGAGTGCATCGGTTCGCCCGTGGGAATTTTTGTAGTGAAACAACTTTTTTCCATTTCGGCGAAAACGTGATGGCCGATTGTCGAGAGCAACGCGCGGTTGTGAAATTTTGTTTCCTGTTGGGGAAATCGGCCGCGGAAACTACTGTAATGCTTAAGACTGCTTGTGGAGATGCTTCCCTAAGTAAAACCAGAGTCTGCGGGTGGTTTTCACGTTTTAAAAATGGAGAAATGTCAATTGAAGAGCAACACCGTTCAGGACGCCCCTCAACGTCCAGAAGTGACGAAAACGTCGACAAAATCAATGCTCTCATTGATGAAGACCGTCGCCGAACCATTGATCAACTCTGTGAGATGTCTGGGATATCGTGGAGTTCAATTCAGATGATTTTATCCAAAGATTTGCACATGAGCAGAGTTGCAGCCAAATTTGTCCCTCGCCTTCTCACAGACGAGCAAAGGGAGCGTCAACTTCAGGCATGTTTCGAACTTCAAAATCGGCTCGAAGAGGACCCTGAACTTTTTTCCAAGGTGATTACTGGTGATGAATCGTGGTGCTATGGATACGACCCCGAAACAAAGCGGCAATCAAGCGTTTTGCCACTCTGGAGGAGGTAAAATAAAAATCGCTGGAAGGCCTAAAGAACATCCCGATAAGTGAATTTCAAAAATGTTTTGAACATTGGAAGGATCGTTTGCAGAGGTGCGTTGTGATCAAAGGAGAATACTTTGAAGCTGATCAAAATTTGGTGTAAAAATATTAAAAAATAAAGAAATTATGACGAAATTCCCGTTTTTTTTGGGTCCCCCCTCGTATATTCAATTTTTGATTTTTTTTTTTGTGGCGTTAGGTTGTTACTCGTGTCCCTCACTTATGCTGAAAAAATCGGCCATTTTGAATGTTTAGTTAATTGTCGACAGCTGTTTTTGTTAGACGTGTTTTGGCTTGTCGTCGATTTTTGCCTATTCCAAAAAAGCAGCTTCCATTGCGATGATTGAGCTTTGGTTTCCACGTCATAACCATAAACCCATGACTCGTCACCAGTTATGACCCTCTGAAGCAAATTTGAGTCGTCGCGGACCGAGTCCAGCAGCTCCTTGGCAATGTTAACGCGACAACTGTTTTCGTTCGAAATTGAGCAATTTTGGCACGAATTTCGCGGCGACCCGTCTCATGCCCAAATCATTGGTGAAAATCGAATAGCACGAGCCAATCGATATGTCTAGTTCCTCAGCAACTTCTCTAACGGTGATTCGACGATTGGCCAATATTATTTTCTTCGCTTCATCAATGTTTTCGTCTGTTGTTGATGTGCTCGGGCGTCCGAAACGCATTTCGTTGTTCGCATCTTCTCGGCCATCTGAGAACATTTTGTACCACCGATAAACGTTGCTTTGGTCCAAGGTAGCTTCACCATATGCCACAGTCAACATTCGGAATGCGTCCGCGCACTTAATTTCGTTTTTAACACAAAATTTCATACGGATTCTTTGATCCATTTTTTGGAATAGGCAAAAATCGAAGACAAGCCGAAACACGTCTAAACAAAACAGCTGTCAACAATTAATTAAACATTCAAAATGGCCGATTTTTTCAGCATAAGTGAGGGACGCGAGTACCTAACCTAACGCCACAAAAAAAATCGAATATACGTAGCCTGCGGAAATTCAAAATTCGCGATACTTTTTGAACAGACCTCGTATATACGCCCGGTAATATGTATACGTAAATATATTTATTTATTATACATATGAAATCCGGTGAGCTTTCATCGTGAAATCGATGGGAAAAAATCCTATCCACGTGATGATTCGATAAAAAACTCGATATCTACCCCTCTCCTCTGATCATTGGTACGAATTCCATTATCGAGGATAACTGATTGAGAATCCTCGAATGGGTACTTCAACGAACTCTCTATCTATATCTCTCTCTCTCTCTCTCTCTCTTTGTATGTATATCTATATTATATTCGCATTCATTGCTCGATGATGACTCTACTTGGATCTATTCTCACTCGAGTGCGTGTTTTTTTTTCTTTTTTTTTCATTACCTTCGTTCGTCCGCGCCCATTGACGAGGTGAAAGTGCTCTCCATTTAAATTGAGGCATTTTAATCCGCGACGCGAATTTCCCCGGAAGTTCCTTCGGGGAAACGACGGACGAGACGACGGAAAGAGGACTTTGAGAGGGACGGAAAACCGAGTCTTTATTAAGGAACGAATTTACGCGTTCGAGTAGAATTAAATGAGAGTATTAGAGTCTATTGTCAAGCGGAGAGTGACATCGCGTGGAGGGTCTCACGTAGGATTCGAATAAAAAATCTTTTTATTTGTTCAATTCGACTTCTCATTGTTCGAATCGGTACTGACATTGAGTCTAGAATGTATGCATGTCTGTCAGATTTTCCGATTATAATTGCAAATCGAATTGCTTTTACTCCTCTATTTAAAAGACAATCCAATTGTCTTTTCAGCGCGGACTATAATGACTTTTGACATTTCCACCCTGTTCCATCAAATTTTCACATTCCTTTCATTGTTTGCACTCAAAATCCCGCCAGATTTCAAAGCGCTTTACGAATTATTCACGCAGACATATTGGAGGAACGAGGCAAAGGAAAACATGACATTTAAAAAAAATGTAAATGAAAAATTAGTCTGAAATTTAATTTTCTACAAAAAAGATCCTATCAACCCAATTGCTTAGATTAATATTTCTTGAGATATTGAACTTTAACTTATGAGTAGTATAAAATTTTAACGGTTTATTCTTGAAAAAATGAAATAAAAATTTTATACTACTCATAAGTTAAAGTTCAATATCTCGAGAAATATTTCAACCAATTAAACGATTGGTTGAAAACTTTTCAAACTAGCGTATACGCAAGTTCAAAAAAAGTCGTTTTCAGAAAAACGCGTTTGAAAAAATAGTATCAAGAAAAACGAAGTCAAGGCAGTCATAAATTTTCTTCGGTGTTTTTCAAGGAAATTCTTCAAAAATTTTATAGTATATGCTTAAATATATGTATAAAATATTCTCAAAGTTTCAATAAATTGTATTCATTGTTTATACTATAAAAAAATTCATGAAAATCATTGAGAAAACGCTGTCCTAACCCTATTTCTTGCCTTAATGGCTTATAACAATAGAACGAGTCGGAATTTTCATTTTAAATTTTGGGAACATATTTTTCGATAGTTTTACTAACAATTTATGAAATTAAAAAAAAATCGATTTTTTTGTTAAAATTACAAAAACTTAAATTCAACAAAATCGCATTTCAATTTCGAAGACTCAACCACTCTCACGGATTAATTCTACCATATACATAGTATACACGCAATCCCAATTATAACTTCGTACCACAGTTCTATATATACAGATCGAGTAATGAGCGAGTGAATTCTCACTTACTTCCGGAATGCTCGTGACTTTATTTTTTCCAGCATTCCCCGAGCGACTCGCCCTTCCATTTCCGTGCGACTTTCCCAGTACGTCAGAGGAAAATCTCGAACGAGTGAGTGAGAAAAACCGATGCTGTGCGTATAAATGTTTATGTAGAGACTTCGAGGAGTTTGAGACTCGAACGTGTGCACTTATATGACGTTGGGTTCGCGGCTTTCGAGAGTATATTTCGCGCGCACGGTACCTCGTTAAAGTCATTAGGGAAATCAGGGGAATGCTCACGGCAGTCAGCTCATTCGCTACGTGGGTTTGACCGGTGGAGGGGGCGAGGAAGGGTTCGTACAGAGGTTCTAGGTTTGCAGTCGGGCACTGTCAAACCCAAGAACATTTTATCTGCTCCAGGGAACTCTCAATGCAACAAACTCGTGAACAAACATTAGCGTTTGTTGTATACACACAAGAACGAAGTGTACAGATACGCACGCGTATATGTGCGCACAAAGTGGTTGATGGATATACATATATTGACCAGGGTAAACTAGGAAACTCCGGTCGATCGTTGAGGAGTAAGGCCCAAACTAGTCGGTGTGCAATATACCACAAAGACTTTCCACGCCGCAATATCACAATTACTCTACATCCCCCAAGTCCAATTAATCGCTATTCTCAATTCGCGATGACCATCCGCGTGTTCCCTCGTCCTTTCCCTCGGCGGCATTTCGCGCCAATGACTCTTCGCGTTGCACAACAATTTGTTTTCCAATTTTATTTCCATTAAAAACGTAATCTCCACTCGCGAGACCGCAGCCTGAATCAACGGGCTGGAAATTATCGACATCGTTGATTTCCGGAAACGGGACAGATTCGATCAGTAAATTGCCCAAACGTTTTAATCACTCTGTCGCTTTGCCGAGAGAGTGAGTCATGGAATTGTAATTGTCAGCCGGGTAAATCTTGAAGATTACTCAAAAGTTCGGTTTTATCGAGATTTTTGGATGAGGACGAACACTTTAATTTTTTTTCTTCGCGTTTGTATCGCGGTACATCGATATTAATATTGTAGTTCTATACATACGTGGATCATTAGATTTCAGAGGTGAAACAGTCATTCCATGATACATGTTTCCATGAAACCATCTCGCGTGCTCCCGGTTCTCTTATCCGCGAAGCCAAAACACTTGAGACGATCGAGTAATCGTTGAAAAAATGAAAAACTCGAGAAATTTCATACACATGTGGAACTATCAAGGATGTACATATTTTCCAGGATTCACTTTCTCCTCTTACTCAGTTCAGTCAGGGTTTTTCCATCAGTTAGCCCACACACGAGAGTTAATGTGTCAATGTTGAATAGCTCATCTCAGAAGTTCGAGGAGACACGATACACCTTGAACCATTGATGTTAGTACAGAGCGTGAGATGGCACAGTCTGTTAGACTCTGGGCTGTCACGCAAGGGTCCGGGGTTCGAGTCCCATCGTCAGCATCAATGGAATTTTTCTAGGGATTTTTTTCTGTGCGCTCTGATGGTACGGAACCAACCTTCAACATTGTGGATCCTCCTAAGAAGAGGTCGCGGAATCAACAGAACCTAAAGTTTTATAAATGAACAGAAAAACTGTATCCAATGTGTCAGCGAGTTGAATTGGGCAAGAAAGATAGGTTCCCGTATTAATGCGATGGTGCATTTCGATGAAGCCTCGAGTTTGCGGGGTTGAACAGACAAAAAACACGAAAACGTTTCCCGAAAGGTTCGTTGCGATGACGGGAATGAAAGAGAGAGAGAGAGAGCGAGAGAGATAGAGATTACGAGGAGATATGAGGAGGGCACACATACAGAGCCCATCCACTATCTACATCAGTCCGCCTCTCATTAGCGGAACTGGTTTATCGTCGTACTTCCCCACTACCTCGATAGAGCTTCGCTTCGGGTTTGCGGAATGAGCCTGGTATAATTTCCCGCCTCTCTGGTTCACGAGATCCCGGCGTTGCATTCCTATATTTGCGTGTCCCGTACCTCCGACAGCGAGGATTCCCCCGAGGCCCACCCTAACATTATATATACCTCCGACGGAAATTTCGGCTTGTCTCTCCACCTCCGAGCTTTATTAGCGATATTTATCGGCTAGTGACTGGCGGGGGGTGAGATTCATATATATATACCATGTACCATGGATTATGGTACGATTGCTCGTTCGTATATCCGTCGCGAAGGTTTGTAGCCGCATGGCAGGCACATGCCCTTTAGCTATCTTCCAGTGGTAGAACCCGAGAGGATTCATGTTCCGATATGCAGGAGGAACGACGGGCTACTAGGTTATCTGAAAATTGGGGACCATCGAACGATATGAAGACTGGATTAAGTTCCCCCATACTTTTTTTTATCTGGAGGAACCATTTAGCAGGTTTATTTGCAGGGGACGAGGAAACTCAAGGTTGAAATATTGATCGTCCGTTGATTCCAGGGATTCGAGGGAAGAAGATTGACATGAGTAGCCGAAACATTCAGTCTTACACATAAACAAACATTGTTCAGTCCACGGAAGATCGAAATTCGATTGTCGTGAGTTAGGATGTAGTCTATATTTCTATAGGTTCATATAGATGATAGAATGGAAATCCAAATATGTAATGCGGCGTCTGTGTTAAATTAAGGTAATAGGCTGGTAACTTAAGCCGATTTTCATGTCTTTTTTGGAGGGCGTTTTTTTGTAGGAAAATAAAAATGAATCGTTTTAGATATTTAGGATATTTTTATTTACATATTAAAGATTAAAAAAAAAAATGTTTGAAAAAATTCAATAGTTCATTATTATTATTATTATTGATCGAAGTTGGCACCTCGAAAAAAAGGCGCGTGGGTGGCCCCGGTGATTTTGGCTCTTGATGTTATCTGAAAAAAAAAATTCTTCATAATTCTTATTCTATAGACATGTCATTCTGGTCGGAACTACTGAAGTTAAATTTCATGGATAAATAACAAAATGGCGGACTTTGGAAAAAAAAAAAACTTTTTTTTCGAGGTGCCAACTTCGATCAATAATAATAATAATAATAAACTATTAAATTATTTCAAAAATTTTTTTTTTTGTATCTTTAATATGTAAATAAAAACATCCCAAATATCCAAAACGATTCATTTTTATTTTCCTACAAAAAAACGTCCTTCAAAAAAGACATGAAAATCGGCTTAAGTTACCAGACTACGACCTCAAAATGGATCTGAATTTTTCTCACGATGAATATTCGAATGAAGGTCCTCCCCTTTTTTTGTCAATTCTGCATGACAACCTTTTCGATTTTAACGTGCAAAGAGTCCAAAGCTTTCCTTCAAAATAGTGAATGTCGAATTGAGCGTTTTACCCATTGACACGATTGTCAACAGAGAAAGGAACATTTCACACACGACACACCTCGTTACAGTAAAAATACCAAATTTTCCCTGTTCCTCAGCAATGTTAAAAATCCGTCCGCTCTACTCCGGAATACGTTACCGCAGATGCCCTCGTTAATGATAGTCAACACTTCGTTATTCAATTCATACACACAAGGAGGTTTAGAGGCCCGACAGGCTTTTCATGATTTACAGCCGAGAAGAAGATTACACCCAGGTTATAATATAGGCGGCCCCATGGCAATGATGCGCACGATATCGCCAGACTCTGATCACTACTCTCGAAGCCCAAAGTCTCTATTATTATCGGATCTTCCGTCACGCTTTTATTCGACCCTTGCGGTATTATTTATTCTCGGAGCTATTGGTCCCTCTCACATCTCCACCATCGTCGCTCCCATAAAAATTGCACAATCCAAGCTCGATATCCCTGGACTTTTGCAGAAGCGTCGTGGGTACTCCAAGAGCGATAAAGGCGCGCAACTCGATTTCTCAATCCCCAAGAGCGAAATAAGCGTCGACCGAGTTTCTGCAGAAGCGGAGTGAAAGAAGAAAAAAAAGAAGAAAAATCTTCATCGATCCGTACAACCTATTTTGTATCTACACGAGACACTTACGATATGTCCGCGTGTCCCGTTCGTAGAAAAAAAAAAAATATATATATACAGATACATCTCCGACACGCTGTTCTACGCGTTTTACAAGTATACCTACTAAAGAAACAAACAAAAAATGTGTCTGCGAAAACGGTAAATAAAGTAGTCCTCGTTTCTTCATGTTCACAGGCAGAATGCAGAGCCAGGAGTCGCGCAGAATGCGAGAAACGAGGCGATGAGAGGCCTTAATGGAGGCCGAGGAAGCCGCAGAGCCTCCCCCCCCCCCAGCGGGGATCAAATCGATGTTCGCGAAACGCTAGAATTCACACATATATATTCTCGATGATGGCACCTGCTGATGTCTCACTAGCCCCACCGCAATCGTGAATAGAACGTCTACACGGGCATTCGTTACGCTTGATATTCGCCACGTTTCAACGAGCTTCGAACAAATCGAATTTTATGAAGAATAAAACAATGACGATGAAGAATTACTTTGCCGCTGAGACATACAGAAGTTCTCGCAACGGATACTCCTCGTCACGGTAGAACGATAAATGAAACTTGCCGTGACGTTGCATTGCCATATGGGTACCGAACGATTTAACGATAAGTAGAGAATAAAGATTTACCAGTGTCCCAGTGCCGTTGAACTTGGCACGCGAGAGATGTAAGATAGTTGATAACTCTCGATTGAATAATCCGAGGATCGACCTCGAGAGTCAATAAGATTATCCGTTAAAAATCGAAAAATGGCCGCTCCGGTGATAGAGAAGAAACGATTCTTCTGTCGAGAATGGGCGTTAATGAAGCTCTCGCATTGTCTGGAACAGAGGCCAGCGTCGAAGACCTGCGGTGCGCTGATCGTCGGTGGTCCGGGAAGCGGTAAAACGGCACTTTGCGCCGAGCTCGCTTGGCCATCGACCGGTGTCACGTCGAGACATCAGAGATCGTTGAACAGACGATTATTGGCGAGACACTTTTGTCAAGCGCGCAGCGAGGCCTCGCTGTCACCGGCACAATTCGTCAGATCTCTCGTCGCACAATTGTTGCAAGCAAGCGCCGACGGTATACATCTGTCGTCGCCGACATCGCCGACCGCCAGCACAACTTCCGGACCTACGACATCGAAAGAGGCGGTGGCCGAGTCTTACGCCGAAAAATTGCGTACCGATCCCGAGATACAGGCCGCCCTACAGCCCGATGTGCTCGATCGTGATCCCGACGATGCACTCAAAAAAGCCCTTTTATTTCCGCTATTGGAAGTTGAACCTCCGAAGAATTGTCTATTTCTGCTCGTCGACTCGATCGACGAGGGACAATTTCTCAATCCACCGCAGACCGGCACGAGAGACTCGCGACGCGATAACGACAATGTAAGCCGTACAATAGCCGAATTATTGGCGAATCATCATCATCTATTTCCGCAATGGCTGCTGCTCGTTTGTACAGCGAGAAGACAGAGCAAAACTATATCGCGAATGTTCACGGGTTTTCGTAAAATCTCGCTGGACGATCTACGAAAGAGTCAGGTTGTCCGTGACGTGCAACAGTACATACTGGCCAGGCTCGATCAGGAGGATGCCCTCAGGCAACATATCTCGAAGGACACCGCCGAGATGTTGAATCAGCTGCACATCAAGAGCAACGGTTGTTTTCTCTATCTTGAGAAAGTGCTGGACGGCGTGGCCGAGAATTTCATCGTATTACGAGAAATACGCGAGATACCGGGTACACTGAACGGCCTCTATCTATGGCTATGTCAGAGGCTATTCAGCAGAAAACAATTTGCCAAAGTACAGCCGCTGTTCAACGTTATACTGGCCGCAAAATTGCCAATAACCCAAGATATACTCTACAAGTGTGTGAAAACGGCTAATCCAACAATTACCATGGAAGATTTCAATCGTCGTTTGCATCTTCTGCGCAGGGTCATATCGGTATCCCGCGCCGGTGCTCTAATGCTCTTTCATCATAGCTTCGCCGAATGGCTGCTCGACGTTAAACACTGCACGCAGAAGTATCTCTGCTCGGCAACGGAGGGACACGCTATGCTAGCTGCTTATTACACGCTTTGCGGTTCCGAACTAAATCCCGATGAGATTTGCGTTCTTGGACAGCATCTTCAACGTGCAATGACCAGCCTCCTGACTACCGGCTCCAGTCTCGATGCTCATACACTTCAGGTCCTGTGGATCATTGGCTGTCGAGCTCCCGTTGACGAATGTTATCTCGATAGTTCCGAGTGTATACTATGGCCACGACAGGACACCAAATTGCTCAGGCTACTCGTTGAAGCTGGTGCCAAAGCGTCCGAGAAGGTTAACGAGGACGATGTCACCAAGGATCCTGTTTCTTCTAGTCAGGTCGGTCTTTCATTTAATTTTAGATCTTTTTTTTTTTTTTCGTTACGTGCACTGCATTATGATCGAATGGATCATACAATGAATTCATAATGTAGATTGTGAAGAGAAAAAAACATGGACGAAATCTATACGTCAATTGTCCGAATAGAATTAAGGACAAATTTTATTCGATATCGGACATGTCGATTGATTACTTTTTAATGCTATGGACAATCTGCTTCGACTCGAACAACATTTCTTTGTTGTCCAATGGGAAAAATAAATTCAGACACTTTGTAGAAATCCGATTAACGATGATACATCGTTTATAAAGTCATGGCCGTGAGTTTAATGTCGGAACGACCAATATTTGAAACTGGCAGATATTTTGAAATTACGAAATTTGTAATATAGAATAACGAGGATGAAGTTATTCGGAAATTTAGTTTTTTCGACAAATGACGAAAGTCGAATAACTGTTATTTAGAAAGGTTATTAAATCGAAAGCTCATTTGCTCAAGAATATGCGTTCGGTTCGTCTGTGCACTTTGAAAGGACAAAAAATAGATTTTGTACGATGTAGAAAGTTTGGATTTTCGAAATAAAAAATAGTGAGTAGTTTATATTTATAACACTCAATATACCAAAAAGAAATATACTGAGCAAACTCTCAAATATGTAAAACTTAGACACGCAAATAATCGATGGATCGAAATATCGAACATCAAAATAGAAAACATCAAAATAGGGAACGTCAAAATAGAAAACATCAAAATAGCAAACATTGAAGAACGCGGTACTCGGACCGGAATGGTCAATGTATCTACAAAACTTAGCACATTATGGAGATCAATTTTTAAATTCATCTTAAGGTAGTAGTCTGGTAACTTAAGCCAATTTTCATATCTTTTTTGGACGGCGTTTTTTTGTAGGAAAATAAAAATGAATCGTTTTGGATATTTAGGATGTTTTTATTTACATATTAAAGATACAAAAAAAAGTTTTTTGAAAAAATTTAATAGTTTATTATTATTATTATTGATCGAAGTTGGCACCTCGAAAAAAAAGCGCGTGGGTTGCCCCGGTGATTTTGGCTCTTGATGTTATCTGAAATCAAAAATTCTTGATAATTCTTAATCTATAGACATGTCATTCTGGTCGGAACTACTGAACTTAAATTTCATGGATAAATAACAAAATGGCGGACTTTGCAAAAAAAAACTTTTTTCCATGGTCGGCCATTTTGTTATTTTTCCATGAAATTTAACTTCATGGATAAATAGCAATTCTTGATAATTCTTAATCTATAGACATGTCATTCTGGTCGGAACTACTGAAGTTAAATTTCATGGATAAATAACAAAATGGCGGACTTTGGAAAAAATAACTTCTTTCCAAAGTCCGCCATTTTGTTATTTATCCAAGAAATTTAACTTCAGTAGTTCCGACCAGAATGACATGTCTATAGATTAAGAATTATCAAGAATTTTTTATTTCAGATAACATCAAGAGCCAAAATCACCGGGGCCACCCACGCGCTTTTTTTTTCGAGGTGCCAACTTCGATCAATAATAATAATAATAATAATAATAAACTATTAAATTTTTCAAACTAATTTTTTTTTGTATCTTTAATATGTAAATAAAAACATCTTAAATATCCAAAACGATTCATTTTTATTTTCCTACAAAAAAACGCCCTCCAAAAAAGATATGAAAATCGGCTTAAGTTACCAGACTACTACCTTAACAACACAAAATATGGGAGATCCGGCTGAAAGAAGCCGAATTTGCCAAATTTGTACTTGATGTTGAAAAAACTGAAGATAATCTGTTCGGATTAAAATGAGACCCTTTCTACAGAACTGATGTTCTCCAGTCACTGCGGGAAAAGACATTCACGCTCGGTCATCAATGATTCAATGCACCAGCTAAGCGTCATCTACTAGCTCCATTCGATAACCCAAAGAATAGCAAATGTGTTTCTAACGTTCCATAAGCGTTCGTAATGTTGACCGTTTTACTTTTCGCCCTTTCACTATTTTGACCGTTCGAGTTTTTGATCTTTCGCTTTGCTAAATAAAAAATTGTAAACTTTCTCAACATCCGGTAAATCCGAAATTCGTACAATCGACTTGTGAAGTGTTCACAAGTCGATTGTACGAATTTCGGATTTACCGGATGTTGAGAAATTTTACAATTTTTTATTGTAAAATAGTGTTCGACATTTTTGTCGATTCCATATTTCATTCCTCGCAATTTTGCTCGTGGTCACACTTTTTTTTTTCGATACAAATCTATTTCAATGTTTTTGTGGTCTCATATTTTCTTTACTGATTCAAAGACTTTCTTAAAGTGAGCTATAGAGATGAATTTTCGTTAATGTTGAAACTCGAGTTTTTGGCCGTTCCAAATATTGGTCGTTCCGACATTTAACCTCCACCCTAAGGTCATCGTTTGAAATTAAGAGACATTGATACATTTCGATCTGTTTCGGAAAAAAAAAAAAAATGCCAAAATAGGTCTCGCAAGACGTGAGTCCAATGGACGAGTCACCCGGTGAGCCATTGACCGAATTGCTGGGAGAGAGTGGTGACATTAATCAGGCCGATTCTTGCGGTCGTACTGTACTGCATACACTGGCTGCCGATGGCAATGCATCATTACTCGAACTGGCACTCGCCTCATCCCCTCAGGTGAGTTCGCATTTTCAAAGACAATATAGCGGGAAATATCCTACGAGTACGACATCTGGTATCAAGAACAACAAGAGGAACAAGATGTGATCCGAATAATCCCGCCGAATAGTCCGTGAATTGTCGACAAAGCGATTTGATATATTTGACAATCTTACAGGCTAAACTCGAGGCGACTGACCGTCATGGTCAAACGCCCTTGAATCTCGCTGCGAGACACGGTTACGCGGACGTTGTTAGGGTTTTATTGGCTGCCGGTGCGACCGCCGATCATGCCGATTGCGACGGTTGGACAGCGCTTAGAGCAGCTGCCTGGGGCGGACATACCCAGGTACATTCACAGCCAACCCTCTCCTCGCGAAACCACGACACTGTTAAAAGTGGCTCGAAAGTTGTTAGTGTAGATTTTTTTTGTTATACTTTGTTTTATTTGTCGTCACTAATCTCGCAACAACGTTCATTATTTCGTTCATTCTAACTGATCGTTTCTTATCTAACACGATAAAACGGCGCCGAGACGGAGTACAACGTGTCACGTTACTGGCACGATTCTTAAATTGAGATTGTGCGTTATAGGAACCATTGTTTATTTCCCACTTTCAACCCAGCTAATGGTGGAATCATTTTTTTTTGGCGATGCAATCGATCGTTACCGATCATTGGATCGTTCGATTAACCATCAAAACGTAACTATCGCGTCACTTCGAGACTTTAAACTTGGAGCATACTTTAGGGATGTTCAAGATTGTCATTTTTACCGGGTACTCCGTCTCGTCGAGCGTTACCGAAAGCTTCAATCACGAGAATCGGATTGAGGCGATTGGTTGCAAGGTCTAAAAGTCTTTGGAGCATGTACAACCACAAAAATCTCACGCGCCCCACGATGCTTGAAAAACAAAGTTCAATCGGGTTCTCCGACGGGAATTATGAAACATCCTTCGACGATTTTTTTTGCCTCTCCTACTCAGGTCGTTGAGCAGCTTCTCGAGCACGGAGCTATGGTTGATTGCGCGGATTGGGATCAAAGAACTGCTCTGAGGGCGGCCGCGTGGGGCGGTCATGAAGATATCGTGAAGGCTCTGCTGCAGCATGGCGCTGATGTTAATAGAACCGATGACGAGGGTAGAACCGCCTTGATAGCGGCGGCTTACATGGGACACAGCGAAATTGTCGAACATCTTCTTGATTTTGGTGCTAAGATCGATCACGCCGACAGCGACGGCCGTACCGCGCTCAGCGTTGCCGCTTTGTGCGTTCCGGCGAATCACGGTTACGCCAAGGTATCTGCGCTCCTCATTTCTTTTTCTCTGTCGTACTCGCGTTTTTTCGCGAGAAATTCTGTACGCAACGCTGTTTTTATTTTACTACTTTCTACAACAAAATGTGCTCCACTGTTCAATTTTTGAATAATTCTAATTCATTTCATGTTGAAATTAAGGCCTTACATACGTCCAGCGGTACCGAAAACGTACCAAAAGAAAAACTGTTTTTAGGAGGGATAGAAATAGAAATTGATAAAAAAATTCTTACACATTGTTTATTACTGTGTTAAGTTTGTAAAAAAATTTATTTCAATTTTTTTTTTCAAAAATTACAACATGAAAAATCACATTTTTTGAAGCACTGTAAAAAAAAAGTTGCTCCACGGTCGGCAGTATTTCTTCCTCAAATGTTGACGGATCTGCAAAATGTAAAGAAATTCTTGTAAAATAAGGTAGTAGTTATAGTCTGTCGAGCCGGATTTTTGAAATTCGAAAGATTAAACAATTTACGGTAATTTAAAAAAAAATCTTAAGTTTGTGTAAAAAAAGTCACACTTTAATTGTTTTTATAAAATTTTCTAATTATGATTTTAAAAATCCGGCTCGACAGACTATAGAAAAAACAATTCCGAATATTTAAAAAAAAAATCATCAAAAAATATTAAAAACCGTACGAGTTATCATGCCGACCGTGTCAGAAAAAGTAGTTTTGAGAAAAACGCGTTTAAAGTTTCAAGCGCGTTTCGCTCGAAGTCGCGCGCGGCTGGAGCAAGAACTTTATGAATTTTTTAAATTTATTTAGTTAACTTACGTCTAATCTCCCATTCCAGCTTCATATTGTACGCCTTCCTTGTCAGTAAAAAATTGTTGTTATTTATTTTTTTCTAATCGACGAATTGTTCTGGCCTCTTTTGTTGCTTTGGTCGCGCGTCAGACCTTTGTCCTTTCGTCGGGCAGTCACATTAACTACAATAACTTTTGATCTATGGGGAATTTTTACAATCAGCTTACACAGAAATACGCCTAAGACTATAAGGAACAATAATCTGTAAACGAAAAAAATCGATTTTTTGAAAATTCTCGACGTATGTAAGGCCTTAAGACCCTCCGAGAATACGCTTCGCTGGCTTTAAGGTAGTAGTCTGGTAACTTAAGCCGATTTTAATGTCTTTTTTGGAGGGCGTTTTTTTGTAGGAAAATAAAAATGAATCGTTTTGGATGTTCAGGATGTTTTTATTTACATATTAGAGATAGAAAAAAAAAAATTTTGAACAAATTTAATAGTATATTATTATTATTATTATTATTGATCGAAGTTGGCACCTCGAAGTTGGTAGCCCGGGTCCTAACTTTTTTTCTACCGAACCGATTGCTTTCAAATTTTAACAGGCTACTCTACACACTTATAGTTCTCGTCGGAACTACCGAGAAATTTTTTCACCCCTTACTTTTTATTTTACAACCCCTTCTTTGCTAAAATAAAAGGACTTTAGCAAAGAAGGGGTTGTAAAATAAAAAGTTAGGGGTGAAAAAATTTCTCGGTAGTTCCGACGAGAACTATAAGTGTGTAGAGTAGTCCGTTAAAATTTGAAAGCAATCGGTCCGGTAGAAAAAAAGTTAGGACCCGGGCTGACCAGAAAAACTCTGTTTTGAGAAAAACGCGTTTAAAATTCGAAAACTCATTATAACTCCGGAAGAATACTTCCGAAATTCGAAATATCGAATTTCGGTCTGAAATTTTCACAGTATATTCTCAAGACATTGTACTTTCAGATTAAGGGGAAAAAAATGTTTCGATTTTTTTAACCCAAGTTACCAGACTACTATCTTAAGTTGGAGAAAATTGTAACTTTCGGGGGAATCCGATTTTTAACCTTACTACACTCTGAATTTGGATAAATCAGAAGTTAACAAAGGATTACAATTTTCACTTGAATTATACGAGTCATCAAAGATATGGTAATTATGCAGTTTGAGGGCTTTTTAAATTTTCATTACTCCGGCTTGCTCCTCGTCGACATAGATGTTCATTCGGTCGTTAATGATGGTAATCAATCGGGACAGGTAATGAATGTCCTTCGGAAGCCTGTACCGCATTTCAAGGACTTCGCCGAATTTCCATCATTCGGTCATCAATAGTCGAACTTAGAAAATCCGTGGCCTTGAAATGCTTCGACAGTAGTTACTTACACTGCATAATTACCAAACAAAAAATATAGTTTCGGCATAGCATTACAGGATGACTCGTCAAATTAATGAATCAATGGCTTCAGCGTTCTTGTAACGTCGTCCGACGCTCCCGCGTCCGCTTGGAATCCACGCTTGCTTAAGTCATTGAACTGATCGACGATTTAATGGGCTTCAGGTTGTAACGATTCTATTGGAACGAGGAGCTGCCGTTGATCATCAGGACAAAGATGGAATGACGCCTCTTTTGGTCGCCGCGTTCGAGGGTCACAGGGACGTGTGCGAACTTTTGCTCGAGTACGAGGCCGACGTCGATCATTGCGACGCAACGGGACGTACGCCGCTGTGGGCGGCGGCGAGCATGGGTCACGGATCGGTTGTCGCGTTGCTTCTGTTCTGGGGTTGCTATGTCGACAGCATAGACAACGAAGGTAGAACAGTGCTGAGCGTCGCTGCAGCACAAGGTGGAACCGACGTCGTCAAACAGCTTCTCGACAGAGGTAAACATGATGACGTTGAAGTTTGCATCGTTGGAATGCAACGAAAATAAATTTTTTTTATAACATTCCTCCCCCTCAGGGTTTAATTTTCGAAGACCAAAACGTTAAAACCTTTTCTTTTGGGGTGTTCTTTAAGGAGCTGGGCCTAAATGGACAAAAGAAGCGAGAGCAGTACTGAAAATAAAAATTTGAAAAAGCTATTTTCTTTGCGTTCCAACGATGCAAACTTCAATATCATTAAACATGTGTAGAACTCGTTTTCGCCTTTGTATAGATTAAGGGGTTATACGCAGTTGGAAATTAAAAAAAATCGATGCAATTTTTAATTGCATTTTCGGAATGTACATATATTTGAGTATATTCTCTGAAAAATTTCAAATCGATCCGGCAAATATTCTTGGAGATACACGCATATTTGTAAGGACGCTCGGAGCGTTAGAAAGTAGGCGGCCTAAACTTTAAACGCGTTTTTCTCAAAACGGTGTTTTCAAAGTCGGTGAGCACGATTTATCAAAAACGGCTCAACCGATCGGTCTGCAATTTTAACACAACCTTCTCAGATATATTCTTCAGGTATTGATCGAAGGAATAAGATTTCCGATAATTATTTCTATTTTTTTTTCAACAATTCAACGAAAAAATTTTGGTCGAAAATTGGAATTTTTTCTTTTTGGAGCCGCCACTTTGTCAAAAATCAAAATTTTGACTATTCCTTCGATCAATATCTAGATTTATCTATCCACTAATAGAATCTTTTTGGTTTTTTTATGTTGCATAATCCAAACTAGAGATATCGTGCTCACCGCCAGACACCTTTTTTTAGAGGAGCTCCCGGAGATCGGCTATAGCAGCTTTAAAAATCATAATTTTTACAAATAAAAAATATGAAAAAATGTTAAAAGTTACCACAATACATATATAAATTTTTACGTTAATAGATTAAAATGTCCATCCAGGAAAAATTCTTGAAAAATCGCCTTTTTTCGGTCTCTTGACTGCGTACAACTCCTTAAGTGCATTCTTAAAAAAATAATATTCAAACGGCAATTCCCTCTTGTAAAAAAGACACGTCACGAAATATCTCGAATTCCCCCCTATAAAAAAAAAACACGAAATATCTCGAAATGCGATTTATTTCTAAAGCCGAACAGCTCGTCATTATGATTGGCTGTCGATTTTGTGCTCAGAGTTCATTCACGTGAATACTTCAGAACGCACGATGAACCTAACGTACAAAAGCAGGAGGTTCACTCGAAACCTATGCACCGATTCTCCCAGTCCGTAATGTTGAAGTTTGCTTCGTTGGAATGCAACGACAATAGATTTTTTTACCATTTATCCCCCTTAAATCGTTAAAACGTTTTTTTAGCGTCTGCTTCAAGGACCTCAGCATAAATGGGCAAGAGAAGCGAGAGCAATGCTGAAAATGAAAATTTAGAAAAACTATTTTCGTTGCGTTCCAACGATGCAAACTTCAACATTGTCCCAATCCTGAAATAATTAATTAACTAGCCATTAAAAATTCGCGAAGTCCTCCCTTAATTACCATGTACTCGATCGGTATGGCATTTCGCTTCTGCCGACTTTAAATTAACTACCGGAAATTACATGAATCTTTGTGCAAAAAATCGTTTCAATTCGGCAATTTTTCCGACAAGTTCGATTAATTGTCCTGCGATTACGCCCCGACGTCCAGCGGTCAGGTCATCATTTTCGTTTTTTCATTAATTATGAAATGCGACCCCCGAACGGATTGCCTGACTGTAAAAAATGATTGGGACTTTTGCGTCACTATCACCCGATCTAACATTCATTGTGTATCACAGGTCTCGATGAACAACATCGCGACAATTCGGGCTGGACACCACTACATTATGCAGCTTTCGAGGGTCACATTGACGTTTGCGAGGCATTGCTCGAGGCCGGAGCCAAAGTGGACGAGGCTGATAATGACGGAAAGGGCGCACTTATGCTCGCTGCACAAGAGGGTCATATGTCACTGGTTGAAAGGCTATTGGAACAGCACGCAGCTCCGATTGATCAGCATGCCCACGATGGCAAAACTGCTCTCAGGTATATAAGTCGTTGAATTTGTGGTCACTGTTGTTGCGGAAATATTCGGTGTTCGGCCTAAATCTCCCTGGGCGAAATCTCCTCGGACAAAATTTCCCCCGGACGGAATCTCCCTAGCATATTGAATTTCTTGAAGTATCGTTCACGGTGTTCGTGTATTTGTTTTTATATCGAAATATAAATATCGAATTTTGTCCAGGAAGAATTAATCCGGGAACCAAATATTCGGAATTTCTTCGAAAATTTCTAATAAGTGTTGGTTTTCGTTTAATATATAGACTAGCTGCTCTGGAGGGACATTTTGATACCGTCAAAATTTTACTCGCGCACAACGCCGACGTTAACGCCAAAGACGCCGATGGACGAAGTACGTTGTACATTCTAGCGTTGGAAAATCGACTCGCTATGGCGAGATTTTTATTGGAACACGCACGTGCGGACGTTGAGAGCAGAGATTCTGAGGTTCGTTGTTGCTTCACGTTTTTTTTCTTCTCGATTTTTCCTAACGATTTTCACAAAAATGTGCAAATAGTTAATTGCACGTCGCGTTTCTCCTGTTTTTCGAAAATTTACAAATATCCCTCTTCTTGAGTTCCACGTGGAAGAAGCTATGTGAATATTCGAAAAACGAGGAGAAAGCAATGTGGACGTTTCAATTTGCACCCTTTTTTCTGTTCGCTTTACTATGTTCGATACTGCGGTTTTTTTTCTTGAGTTTGAAGATCGGAAGGATTTTTTCGTTGAATTCCAAGTTTTATAAAATCTTAATAGTTCTTTTTCGATCCTCGCTAAATTTCGCGCGAAACATTCTGTATCGTCGATTTATTTGTTGCAATTCGTCAGCTAGTAATTTACGAAAGCGATCACAGACATGGTTTTTTTTAATTTTTAATCCTGTAAAATATGAAAATCCTTAAGTAATTTCAATGAAAATTTCAGCAAATAATGAGGCTTGACTGCTCTAGCTGTGTACCAAATTTGAGAGAGATTGTTTAATTCATTCTCGCGATATTGTCGCGTTTGACGACGAGAACTTCCACGAGGAAGTGAAAAAATGTATAAACTGAAATCCCGAAATCCCAACGATTATTTACAACCACGAGTACCGGAGAATTACATTTTTTTGCTCGTAACTTCACAGGGCAGAACTCCACTTCACGTCAGCGCTTGGCAAGGACACGTCGAGATGGTGGCTCTCTTACTAACGGACGGTAGTGCTGGCGTTAATGCTTGCGACAACGAGAACAGAACGCCGCTGCATTCAGCGGCGTGGCAGGGACACGCTGCGATAGTAAGATTGCTGCTGGAGCATGGCGCAACGCCGGATCACACGTGTAATCAGGGCGCAACGGCACTCGGTAAGGAGTTTCGTCATTTTCACATGTCCAAAACTTTTAATCGGCCATCAGGGTGGAAAACCTCTTAAGCCCTTTAAAAAAAGAAAAAAAACATCACATCGATAATTCCAAACGAGTAATTACCGAAAATTCTCGTGCGCAAAACAAATTATCAGATGCTGATCTAAAAAAATTTGTAGAAGATCTGTTTCATTCAAAATGAATATATTTAATAAAACTGCTCTTGGATTTTTTTGTATACCGATATTATTTTGTTACGTGCACGACCGGAAAAGCATTTCGAACAATCTTTCATTTGGGATTTTGGACTTTTTATTGATAATAAAAAAAAATTAAAAATAAATTAAACGTACTTTGGTTGGAGAGATACGAATGTGATTTATAATTATTTTGGAAATCTGATATTTATACAAATCGGAATGTAAAGAACGCAGTGAAGAGTCTGTTCGTCCTTTCGTCAAAGAAACGGCTGCGTTTAGCAAGAAAATGACGTTCGTTCGGTAATGATAATTTACTGTTACAATGTGCAGGTATTGCGGCTCAGGAAGGTCACGAGCATTGCGTGAGAGCGCTATTGAATCACGGCGCTGATCCAAATCATTCGGATCATTGTGGAAGAAATGCGATAAAAGTCGCCGCGAAAAGTGGCCACGACACGGTCGTTAGATTACTCGAGGAACACTCGGCGAATCAGCGAAGTTTGAGGCCCGGTATGAACGGCGGTAAGCCATGCCGCAGAGATTCGTAAATTTGTGAAGAAAATCGTTAAAAAAAAATGTTCAAGAAATCAATGAATTCTTATGGAAAATCTTACATCGTAAATTTAGGTGGTAGCAGCAGCGCAACATCGGTAACATCGACCTCAACGGCGGAAACAAAACCCTCGTCGGCCATTCTAAATCCACTCTCGACACAGTACAGCCCCGCCGAATCGCCGGACTCGACGAAGCGCCGAAGCTGCGTATCGTTGGGCAATAATTCCAGCAACAGTAAATCGAGCAGCAATCTAACCGGCAGTACGAAAAGTGATCAGGGAAAATTTGGACAAAATCCGATGGTGAATCAAGTTATTAAAGTGAGTTTAACGATCAATTAACGTAATACGTTATTTTGCGCTCTATACGTTTAAAATTCGATCAGCGAACGAACGTTAATTGCTACCTTTTAATTTTCATAAAATGATTTTAAATTGAGTCTTACGGCTTGAGATTTTTCCTCGTAATTCCAATAATTTTCAAATGATAAAAAATGTCATTAGTTGTTTACATGACAGTTAAGTGTATTTTTCGACCAAATACCACGACGGCAATTTTGCATATACAGCAACCAACGAAGGCTTGTTAATTAGGGTTTTTATCCGTCCTTTTAGTAAGTATCAAACTTTTCAGAATTACGCTATACAATAATAATTATATCCAGTTTTTGTTTTAGACCTCTTCGTTTTTAACTAAAGATTTACATTTCAATTTTAAATTTCAAAATGTTATGGTATTTACTGAACAAAGGTGTCCAGAAAAACTTGACGAAATTTCGGATCATTTGGTTTGATAGTTTAAGAGTGGCATTTGGCCGAAAATTAACATACATTTGGTGGGTAAAACGGACCTTTCGTATGCTCTTAAAATAGTCTTGTATGAAAAAAAAGTGTTTTTTTTTCACGCAAGGCCTTTATGGGGAAGAAAAATAGACCAAACTATCGAAATATTTCGATGAAACATCTTTTTTCTACGATAATTGAATTTCATTGCTGCTCTTCCCAGGCACCATTGTCGTTCACGCAACAGTTACAACAATGCTCGAGGGGAGCCAAGAGTCGACCTCTCAGTAAACTATTGTCACCGTTGAAAAGCGAGCCACAAAGTCCGATATACGCGTCACCGCCTCATTCACCGTTGAGCGACAGTCTAATACCGTACTCACCGACCAACACAAGTCCACCGAGCGCCCAAACGGCCGCGAGCGTGATACAGAGTCAGCTCGGCGTATCTCTCTTGACGGGCAATCAGAGCATACAGTACAAGCCGCAGAGCGGAGGCTTTAATAATCCCGCTGTTATATACGAACCGATTGACATCAAAACGGAACTTATCGATGGTAACAAAGAATCGCCGAAACCTTTCGAGCTCACGAACGAGATGCTTGGCTTGAAGATAACGAGCAAGGACAAGAAGAACGGACTCGATGACAAGAGAAATTCGGCCGATACTCATTTCACGAGAGACACACACATGAGAATAATATTGGGAAATAGCGGTGCCGGAGTCGGTCGAAACGTTAAACATACGGAGCACAGCGGAAGGTGAATTTCCTTTGGGATCGACCCATTGCTTTTTTGTCTCATTTTAACGAGAAAAATTTAACGTTAACTCCCCATGGGACTTGACATAAAACCGATCTCATACGTGACTTTGAAAGTTGTATTTTACTATTAAAAAAAAAGTTTAGATGCAAGACGGCAGCAAAGAGTGTAAAGTCGGGAATTGTAAATTTCATAAATTGTTAAAGTGACTCGCGTTTGGGTCACCGATCGATATTTTTCATCGACGTGTAATACGTTTGTTTTTTTTTTCACAGCGCGAGCAACGCCAAACCTAAACGTAACGGCTTAGTGACGAATCCGGCTATGAGACTGGTGGCTGGCGTGAGAAATGGTTTTGAAAATGCCACAAACAGAAACAAACCGATCACGACGAGAGTGAATGGTTTTCAGTGGAAGGCCGAAACACGAAAAGAGACACCTTTGTAGGAGCAGGTATTTTTCAGCGCCAAATGTATATGAACAAAAAATGTAATTATAACGAATGATTCGTAAATCGAAATGTGAATTAACGGGCTTTATTTTATTATCCCTTCAGGTAGCAAAATTAACGGCGTCTCGTGAACATTTTGAGGTATCACCACTGCAAATGGAGAATTTAACTCGGCAAAAAGCGAAAGTCAATAAATCGTTTTTTTTTTCTCCTTTTATTTGAGCAAAATCAAATGAATCTCAAATGAATAAGGAATGATGAAAAATAAATACATTTAAAAATTAAAAGAAGAAAAAAAAAAGAACACTACTGAAAAATCGTGATCATTATGAGAATAACGAAACTGCATAACACACATAATACCAAATATTAAACTGCATAGAGATGTATGTAGAGACATAGGGACGTAAATACTACCAATTACAAGTTTGTATAAATGTAACGTTAATAAAAATTCTTTATCGATCTCACTAATACTACATTGTATCGACAAACTATAGGAATCTCCGAGATTTCTTATTATTTTATGTTTTTTTTTTCGTTTGTTTACGGTTCATTGAAACGAGAAACATAGGCATTGAGATTTTCATCGGAAGACTTGATGCATACGAAGCGCATTTGTGATGTTTAAGAAAAATTGACGAATGTTATAAGCAAATGTAAAGATAATGTAAAAAAAAAACGAAGAAGAAAAAAAATATGTGGAATGAATGAGAGCCTCGACACGAGGAAAGCCTGATTATTCAGATATCGCTAAAAATACGTAAAATTATGGCCTGAAAGTGGAGAGCCTTTGTAAATACACCATTTATGTATTGAGCATGACCATATTTATTATTATATTGTAGTAGATGAAAAGAAATAAATGAGAATAAAATATTGACACTGTTTGTAAATTGTTAATCCAGTCCAAGAAAGAAACCACCGGCATCAGCTAACGTCGCTATTGAACGACGTATGTACAATTTTTGGATATTGAATAAAGTTATATTGTACATACGAGGTCCGTTCAAAAAGTATCGCGAATTTTGAATTTCCGCGGGCTACGTATATTCGATTTTCGATTTTTTTGTGGCGTTAGGTTGGTACTCATGTCCCTCACTTATGCTGAAAAAATCGGCCTTTTTGAATGTTTAGTTAATTGTTGAAAGCTGTTTTGGTTAGACGTGTTTTGGCTTGTCTTCGATTTTTGCCTATTCCAAAAAAGCAGCTTCCATTGCGATGATTGAGCTTTGGTTTCCACGTCATAACCATAAACCCATGATTCGTCACCAGTTATGACCCTCTGGAGCAAATTTAGGTCGTCGCGGACCGAGTCCAACGGCTCCTTAGCAATGTTAACGCGACACTGTTTTTGTTCGAAATTGAGCAATTTTGGCACGAATTTCGCGGCGACCCGTCTCATGCCCAAATCATTGGTAAAAATCGAATAGCACGAGCCAATCGATATGTTTAGTTCCTCAGGAACTTCTCTAACGGTGATTCGACGATTGGCCAATATTATTTTCTTCATTTCATCAATGTTTTCGTCTGTTGTTGATGTGCTCGGGCGTCCGGAACGCATTTCGTTGTTCGCATCTTCTCGGCCCTCTGAGAACATTTTGTACCACCGATAAACGTTGCTTTGGTCCAAGGTAGCTTCGCCATATGCCACAGTCAACATTCAGAGTGCGTCCGCGCACTTAATTTTGTTGTTCGCACAAAATTTGATACGGATTCTTTGATCCATTTTTTGGAATAGGCAAAAATCGAAGACAAGCCAAAACACGTCTAACCAAAACAGCTGTCAACAATTAACTAAACATTCAAAATGGCCGATTTTATCAGCATAAGTGAGGGACATGAGTACCAACCTAACGTTACAAAATAATCGAAAATCGAATATACGTAGCCTGCCGAAATTAAAAATTCCCGATACTTTTTGAACAGACCTCGTATATGGCTCATTCGGTGACGCATAAGCAACGGTTTTGCCGCTCTCAATTGGTAGTTTGAGGGATGACAGCGTAATGACGGTCACCTAAGCTGACTGTCTGTCGGTGGATATCACAAAGGGTGAAATATGAATAGGGTGTAAAACATATAAATCATTTGAAATATATTAATGATGATGGTAGATGCATGTTGATAATGAAAAATGATCTCAATAATCTAAAGGGTGAAAAGAAACGTGTAGAGATGCGACAAACCACGTTGTCGAAGCACGTCAACTGCCACCAGTACCAACTGGCACTACATACTACCTATAACCGTAAAACGATACTATGCTAACGATTCAGACGTTACATAGAAGCACCAGTCCGTATGCTTCTCGTGAAGCCTGGGGTATTCATCTATTTAGTATGGCAAGCCACGTTAACTAGATCAGTCGTGGCGGTTCACCTTGCTGTATCATTGACGTCCTCCACTGCAGCGCCCTCTCCTGCACCCGCTCTCGTCAAAATCTGCCGCTGCTCCTTTGATTTGTCTTTCTGGACCCATTCTGGTAACAGCCGCGTATTTCTTTTCTCCCTCCCGACCGTTATTGTCACCATTTCATCGTTGTCAGTCACAGCGATCGACTGCAAATAATATAGACATTTTTCTCGTGTCTTTTTCCTGTAATTTTTCTACAAAAGTTTTTGTTTTAAATCCCAAACACACTCGCCGCTAAAACTCGCCGTCGAAGTTCGAGTTTTTGAAGGCCAGCGTTGAGATCGGCGAATCTCATTGGATTCTTCTGCGAAACTTTCAGCTCTACAGAATAAACCCCAACGATCCCGAAAAGTTAAAACGAAATGGCAAAGAACCGATGTGTCTTCATCACGATTATTCAAAGTACACGGGTAGATCGAACGAGCTTTCAATTATTAGATCCTGTGAGCGTACTCTTGTTGAAAATTTTAAAGACTTCGACTTTTATATAGCATTGAGCTCTCTCTGAAATCAAACGTATCGAGTAGAAAAACATCAACGTACGTAGTGTACCGACAACTGGCCATTAACCCTTCGTGGTCACACATTCTAGAAATAACACGTTGGTCACAGGGGGTCGCAATGACCCCAGCCATGTTTAAACAATTGCCGCGTTGCCAGTATCGTTCCGAACGACTCATAAAAATTCAGGATACTAGTTTGAACCTTTCAGAATGAGAATATCATGGCAAAAAATTTGTATCAAATTTTCAAAATGGCGAAAAAAAATCAGCAAGGAGGCAATGCGTAAAAAAAACCATTGTTTACTAAAAAAATCATAACTCTGGCGATTTTAAATATTTTTTTATAAAATTTTAGGGTGATACTGTTGAGATATCATAGTTTACGGAAAAAAATAGTTCCATAGTGGGCTTTTCAAAAAAGGTATTTATTTTTATATCTGAAGAGGGTTCATTTCGGAGTGAAATAAAGTACGATTATAATGAAAAATGAGCGATTTATTATAAAAATTGGTTTGAAAAATGTATAAATAATTGTGTATATATACAGAATTCATTTTTCTCCACCACAGTCGACGCAGATAAACATTCTGTGCGTGTCGCACATAGGGCGACTGCACGAGGAGCACAGCTGTTGAGTTTTGTGATCCTCATGTCGTTTACACAATCCGCAGTGGATCCTCTTGTGCGAATACTGCCGCTCTCGGAACTGTTGTAAAGGCGTTTCGGAGTCAAGAATTCCTGCGATTCCTTGTTTCAGGTCGTTTCGGAGGTCTCCTACGTTGGAATTTCGGAGTAAACACGCATATCGACTAGATAAAAAAAAATTTAACGATTCACATAGTCATACTTACATTACGGGAAGTAATCCCACGCAGAAAAAAAAATCACTTTTCACGAAATAATTACGCGATGGTCACACAGTGAGTCAATTTGACCCCAGCTCGCGCACGGTCTTCTAGGATCGCCTGCCACGGAGGAACTGCTGTCGCGATCCGGCCAACCCTAGTCTCTCCTTACAAAGGGAACCCCAAAGCACCTTTGGCGGGGAGGCCAATCGTCTCGGGCGCCAATAACTTATAGTAATTTTAGCAAAAAGTCGCCGCGTGGGGTCACCTAGACCCCGCGTGACCAAGAAGGGTTAAGGTAGTAGTCTGGTAACTTAAGCCAATTTTCATGTCTTTTTTGGAGGGCGTTTTTTTGTAGGAAAATAAAAATGAATCGTTTTAGATATTTAGGATGTTTTTATTTACATATTAAAGATTAAAAAAAAAAATTTTTGAAAAAATGTAATAGTTTATTATTATTATTATTATTGATCGAAATTGGCACCTCGAAAAAAAAGCGCGTGGGTGGCCCCGGTGATTTTGGCTCTTGATGTTATCTGAAATAAAAAATTCTTGATAATTCTTAATCTATAGACATGTCATTCTGGTCGGAACTACTCAGGTTAAATTTCATGGATAAATAACAAAGTGGCGGACTTTGGAAAAAAAAAACTTTTTTCCAATTTTTGTTTATAGATTAAGAATTATCAATAATTTTTTATTTCAGATAACTTCAAGTGCCAAAATCACCGGGGCCACCCACGCACATTTTTTTCGAGGTGCCAACTTCGATCAATAATAATAATAATAATAAACTATTAAATTTTTTAAAAATAATTTTTTTTTGTATCATTAATATGTAAATAAAAACATCCTAAATATCCAAAAAGATTCATTTTTTTTTTCCTACAAAAAAACGCCCTCCAAAAAAAACATGAAAATCGGCTTAAGTTACCAGACTACTACCTTAAATACCGCCGTGTATCACGCCGGTCAAGTGGTTACGCTAGGCAATTAGTAGACGGCTCAATCCGTCACCGTAACGGCATGATAACAATTCAACTACGGTGACGTATAACGATAACGCGCCAAGTGGCTCACGGACAACTGGCCACGAAATATGCCACCGTGTTAACGAGTCAGGTGGTCATGCTGGAAACTATTACACGACTCTATTGACCAACGTAGCAAAACTGACGATAGATCAACTCATCGCAAATTTTGTAGGGATCTTGAACCAGCAGCCCCCCTATCTATCTACTAACGGAACACGGTAACGTACAAGGATGCGACAAACGGCACAAAGCCATTGGGCCACGAAAAAACTGACGACGTAGTCAAGACAGTTCTAAATTCTTATTGGTGCGTTCTCCCAAGTGGCGTTACAACCGATCAGTATGATATAAGCTCTTTTTGCCACCATACTGCAGAATACGAGCTTCTTTCATTCCGATCGGTTGTGTCCCATTGCGGTTAAAGTACAATTCGGTTTTTCAAAGTGGTCAGAGAGTCGATACATCACCTTACGTTCTCACGATCTCAACCGTTAGATATTCGTTGCCGGTTCGATATATAATAAAAGCCGAGTTTTTCGGACAAATTGGCGGGTGATGCTAACAGAATCTAACAGTTGAAAGCTCGATCGATACCCGTTTACTCGCCCGCCATTGAGAATAAACCCCAATGATCCCGAAAATGAAAAGCCATATGACAATGGAGGCTTCATTGCCATCCGGCTTTTCATTTTCGGGAACATCGGGGGGTTTATTCTCAACGCCGGGACGCTTCACCGAGTAATTCAGACCAAGTATCCATTTCGGGACTCTTCGAGATTTTCAATTCCGATGAAAAGGTATGCGTTTTCGCTAAAATAACTAACGTAAAAATTACACGAAAAGAGATGAGAAGAATGTATAAAATATTTGCAGTTGAACGGTGCGATCGATGATGTAGATTCAAAAATTACGAATAAAGCGGATCATCAGAAATCTCATGGAACGCGGATAACCCGTGTAGCGAGATATCACGCGGATTCAGGCTCGGAACGAGCTCATTACGAGGCGATCATGACGCAGGACAGAAAGAAGAGGAATTTGCCGACTGGAAGTAAAGTAGACGCGGAACGACGCGCGCAGAGCGGGTAGAGGCCGTTGAGCATCATGCAAACCAAGCCTACTTGCGACAGATCCAAATTGAAAGTCTCGAAGTGTCCCGGAATGGATAGTTGGTCTGAATTACTCGGTGAAGCGTCCCGGCGTTGAGAATAAACCCCCGATGATCCCGACAATGAAAACACGCGGGAGTACCTCGATCGTCGGAACCAGGGGCGTGGAAAGCAGAGTCAGAGATTACGAAACGAGCACATGACCGGTGCGCGAAGGCAAGTGGATTCGAGCTTCGATATGGCACGTGAGAGAGCGGCCCGTCGTGGACAGGGGCGTCATTGAAACTGTGCAAAGAGAGAGCCGCCTTCACTTACAATTAGTCTCGACCACGGTCTTGTATAGAAGGCCGTGAAACTATGTTACCAGTCAACCAGTGATAACGCGCAATTACATAATTGTAATTCACACTTGTGAAAAAATGTTACGTTCTCGATGAAAGAAATTAAAGAAAAATCATAAAATAAGAAATCAATTGGGTTTTTTTTAATGATGAAAAAATCGTAGGCTATCATATTTCCCAAAATCAGATTCCCCAAATTTGTAATCTCCAAATTATTATTCCCCGAACCGGCGTTTGTTTCCCGAAAGTTACGGTGATTAACTTTGCACATATAATATATTGTGTCCTGAGCATGGAATATCGTATTATGTATGTTACTCGCGATACCGTGTAAGCAGAACTGCTGCGAAATAACCTCGTGCAATCATGAATATCCAGGGTGTCCCAAAACTACAACGTCAGAGTGGCACGAGGTTAGATTTGCTCCGAACCTATAAAAAAAAAAAACAAAAATGACCTCAGTAAAAATCTCATGGTTTTCGAGAAAAATCGTCTTTTTTAGTTCGTTTTCTTAATTCGTCATTGCTATGAAAGCCCAAATCGTTAACAAAGCAAAGTCCAAATTCATACCCAATCCTAAAGTGGTCAGAAACACAAATGATAACAGCGTGATAACAAGAATAGCGATATTCTGAAAAATCAAAAAAGACGATTTTTCGGAAAATCGCTATTTTTGTTATCTCGCTGTTTTCGTTTGTGTTTCTGACCACTTTAGAATTTGGTGTGAACTTGGACTATGATTAGCTTCATTAACTTTAAGCTTAAATTAACTTCAAAAACTTCGAACACCTGGGCCTCCTGAGTATCAGTTCGGCTATGTGACGATCCTCAATGTATTTATTTTACGATCTAGAACAGAGCGCTACCCCTTCTCTTACGCCCGAGCGAATAAAAACTTCAACGTTCTCACACCATTGTCCATGTGATCTATGTGAAGATAACCCAAAAGTGGGTCACCGCTTCAGATTCACGCGTACATCTATTTTGCATTTTCAGACGTGTAGCGGTTTCACCCGACTTCTCCTCACCTCAACTCCAGTCGGACCACACGCGTCAACGCTTCTGGCGTTGGCGATATGTTCTTAATCAACGAAAACATTGTTGACAATAGATTTGCTAAAATATTAACTGGCTTGTGCCAATTTTCAAAAAGATAGATATTCGTTGTAATCGAAAGAATAATAAGAAAAAATAAATCGTATAAAATTAATTTAACACGAACGATTTCAACCTGTTGTTAATTATTTGCGAACAAAATTTAATGATCTTAGAAACGCAAGGATGTAAATAATTATTTATTTGTAAAAATCGGTAAATTGTCCGGCTAACGTCACAGCGGTGTTTGTAAAAACATTTCAGTTCTCCGGCTAACTTCACAAGTCAAAACAACTTGTCATCGTCCGCTGTCGTCCGCGTTGCTCTCTCGGCAACCCCCGCAAACCGGTATCTTTACAAGAATGTTTGACACAGTGTACTAATAAACAAATCATAATCGAACAATGTCGGGCTGGTCACCAAAAATGTTTCAAGGTATCGTATCTCGTATTACGAAATCGCCGATTATATATACCGCAACGAACGCAATCGAAAATGCATCAGGCAGAGCTCAGATTCAATTGCACAACATACAAAACGTCGCGACCGAAAAATATGACACGATTGTTAAGGTAGCTGGTGTTCTGTCCATTAAAATTTCGTTGCTCAACAAATTTTTCAAACGAAATTTCGTTCTAAAGTCCAAACTTTCCAGCAAGTTAACAATGGAACGGCGATAATTCAAGATGTAAACGCAGTCTCTCTCCAACGATCCACTCCGATACCGAAGAGACTCGTCAATTGGTGGCGATGGTATCAACAATTGACGGGTATCGAGGATGTCGAAGTTGCTCAACAGCATGTCATCGCGGTACAGGACAAGTTGTTCAAATGTCAGGACGAACGTCGAAATCTCAATAATCAGGCTGGCCTGATAGCGGAAAAATTGAAGGAAATTTATGGCGAATTGGTTCGAACGGAGAGAGAGGATTCAAAGTATGTACAGCTGACGATAATGGAGAACAAGGGGTTGCAGGAACAAACGAGAATAAGCGCCCAAATGAGACTTTTAGAGAATGCGGAAAGAGATCATTTTACGCAATTGGCAACGGCTATAAAAGAGTATCACGACAGTCAAGCTATGAACGCTCAAAAATACAAATATCTCTCAATTCTTGCTTCCGCTATACTCGCAATTGTTTCGTTGTGCGGATCTATGATATACAACAATAGAAGAATAAGAGACGTTAGAGTCGTCATAACGGAGGCACAGAGAAGGAACGAAGATATGTTCAAAGAACACTTTAGTTTGCTAGAAAAAAAAGTTACAAATGGTTTTAATAATATAGACATTGACGGCATTGTGGCTGAGGCACAAGGAAAGAATAGAGACAAGTTCACGGAACACACGAGTTTGTTAGGAAAGAAAGTTCTAAAGGATCTTGATAATCTAGACATTGATGTTCGCAACGAGAGTACTTCAATACTTTCAACGAGAAATATTTGCGTAGCAGTTCTCTTACTGATGCTGTATAAGACGGTTTCATAGCAGCTGTCATAGTCAATTATTACATTAATAGTACCAACAGCTTATACACTTTGATGTGTTGCAGATAATAAAATAGGATTTACTCAGAATAATGAAGAATCACGATGTTGAAGTTTGCATCGTTGGAACGCAACACAAATAGGTTTTTTAATTTTCATTTTCAGTATTGCTCTTGCTTCTCGTGCCCATTTAGGCCCAGGTCCTTGTAGGAGACGCCGAAAAAAAACCTTGTAACGATTTTTGTTCATCGATAATCCAATCTTAAGGGGGATTAATAATGTCAAAAATCTATTTTCGTTGCATTCCAACGATGCAAACTTCAACATCATGAAGAATCGTGGAAGGAATATAATATACACAGTACATACACACTTGTTGGGATTTCAATATCATTTGAACATTTCATTAAACGATACAGTGACATAATTATTCTTCCGAACTTTTTTGTTACAATTTTCTAATGATTATTTTGTGATAAAATAATCATTCAATTTTTCGGAAACATTATATCCGTATTCGATGAATTTGGAAAGAATGATTGCTTGCCAATCACAGAAGCAGCTTGTACTATATTTTTTATTCGAATCAATAAGATTTTTGTAAATAATTTGTAAAATACAAAGATTGTTGTTTTAAACGAGTATATATGAATCCGGTAACGTGCTCGGAATACGATCGTGCGTAGATCCTTTCAGTGTCCTGAAAATTTCAACAAACTCAATATATTAGGACGAAATATTGAAAAATGTTGCAGCGCGCGATTTGAACAATTTTTTTTTAAGAATCCCAAGTTCTCCATTCCACACCGTTGGGCGGCTGTCTGGTGACATTTCGACCACCTACTTCCGACCAATTTGTGCTGAGTACTGTCCCACCGGATTCTTGCTATTGACCAATGCCACAAAAATAAATTAATTTTCGTTCATACGAAAAAAAATGGAATCATTGGCATTGAAAGTATTGATGTCGTTCTGACTCACATATGATTTGTTCATTGCCCGTTTAACTTCATCGGAACCGGAGCAATAGATTTTTTGAAATAGGGCATTTACAGCCTCGTCCCCCGCTGGCTCCTCCTCGCCCTCTTGTTTCTCAATTTCCATTACAACCTTGTTCCAGTCGCGCGATTTTTTACTGGAACTCGGATACTTTGGAGGTTCGCTACTCTCTTGAAGTATCTCTGTTTGCAAAGAAATCATTTATTTTAATTTCACTGTAAAGTTTTGCATTAGTCAGTTTTACCAATACTGGTTAAATCTTATTTCAAAAAATTTCCCAAATATCCAAAAAATGCAACATTTTTCAAAATTACTTCTACGATCTTACTACAACCAAGCTACATTGAGAATCCTTCGTTCTCTCTGATGCACATGTCATTCACGTAAAAGAATTATAAATAACCGTGAATAAAGTTTAGTGCCAGGGATGGGCTCTTTAAATTGAAAAAAAGTATTTGTAAATGTTTTTCTATAATTTGTTAATTTGTTATTATTTATATAAGTAATTTACGGTATTTGTAGCTGCACATGTTTACTCTTTACTCCATAATGTAAATGATCATTTTTCATTTGCATTCCATCACGCGTAATGTATAACGAACGTTACGTTATCCATTACCCGTTAATCCATTACCCATTTAATATAATAATAAAATCTTTATAATTTTTTTCCATCGAATACACTGAAAAATGTATTATTCACACGATGAATTACAGAGTTGTGTATGCAGTTACATATTCGCTGGAGGTCACTCATAAAATACTTAATAATATACAAATTATTAATAAAATAAACAATGAATATGTTTTTTCAAGGTAACGAGAGATGCCCATCTCCGAGTTCCCATTTCCGGGTGTACATTTCCAATTCATTTTTTAAATTCAATCCATGTTAAAAATGTGATTTTAATGTTTCAGTGCTATTTATATTTTTTGAAAAATTCTATATCATTTCACTGCAATAGATATTGAATATTATTCACGATTTGATATATTCTTCACCTTAAGAATCAACAACATACAAATAGCTCATTTTTGAAAAATGAACATTGTTCAATATCTGCTTGAGTAAAACCATAGAGAATCTTTCAGTAAATATGAGTTATGAAAAATTGTAATCAATCATTAACAATTTTTCAATGCACAAAACCAAATAAAAATTTAGCTCTGGACAATTCCAAAAAATGTAAGTACATCTCTACGTGAATAGTTTTTTTTTCTACAATACCTTCAGCCTCTGGTAGACCGAACAAAGGACAAATGTGCTATTGAAAAGATTGGAGACGCAAGTTTTTGATATTTGGTACTTTTGAAACATAAAACGATAGGCCAATCGGTATTATTCTAAACCAGACGATGAAAAAAATAATGTTAAAACACAACAAAGTTATTTGTCCAATTACCAAATCACGAGTCTACAAAAAAGCAATGGTGAAGCATATTTTTCTTTATACCTTGAGGTATGGGTTGTGTGGGTTCCTGTTTGCACGGATTTCCCTCTAATGTATTCCACGTAAGTCCGTCGCATTTCTTGAGGTTTAACTCGATTTTACATGGTAAAACTTTGTGCCAACATTGCTCGGGAACAATGTGATGCGCCAAATGAAATTCCAAACTATAGTCGCTACCCAATGGAATTTTGGCAGATAAGCTCACCTGCAAAGTGTAAGTTCAAAAAAGAAATATGAAACGTTTCTCCATGAACTCTGCTACTTTTGTTTTACCCTTATAGATAACTCTGTTAATTAGCGTTGAAACTCAGTGAGTGCAGGAAATTGTATTCCCATGGTTATTCTAACTTAGAATGCATAACATAAATAATACGAGTACAAACGAAACATTGTATTTATTACATTAAGGAGAGGCTAAATACCGATATTCCCGCTTCAAAACTTTCAACACATTTTTCTTAGTAATGCCTGAATGGAACGAAACGAAATTTTACCAGTTGTTGTAAAAGAATTTCGACGGACAGCCCCACGCTTTTTTCGTCAATATAAGTCTGAAATTATTTTATTCATCGGAATATCAGCATTAGCGGTAAGAGTCCGACACTGCCGACTTAAAACTTTCAACATATTTTTCTCGGAAATAGCTACACTAAATTCAATGCAACTTTGACAAACTATGTACAATGATGGCACCGAAACATCCCCACTATTTGTTTCTCCAAAAATGTGGAAAAAATAAATAAATGTGAAAAAATAAATAGTACTTACCGACAGAAACCTGTCGTTGCACCTATTTCCGAGCAAAATATATTGAAAGTTTTGAGTAAAAATAATTGCGAACTTCTTTTGAGGAAAAATGAATGACGCTGTCTGCGTGCCATTCCTGTACGACTGGCAAAATTCTGTTACAATTCATTCAGGCAGTTCCACAGAAAATGTGATAACAGTTCTGAAGTGGGAATGTCGATACTTAACCGCCCCTTGGGGAAAAATATTATTAATGCTGAATATTTGTAAAATGTATCGTACCGCTTTATAGATATATATTGAAATGATCACAAAATTCACCTCCAAAGTGAACACATTTTAGCAGTAGTTATCAGAAATATCGACGAAGTTCGCGAAAAAAGTGATTGAGTTAATGAAAAACGTTTCATACACCTTCATCGTTGTTGAAGTAAAAAAGTGAAAAATTAAATTTCTCAAATTTCACTTACCGTAGACTTGCCGTACGAGACTTTAACATTTTCCGCATTCTTAACGAATATAGTCACAACAACGTGCGTCTGAGTCTGATACCAGTCGTGCTTTACTTTCGGCGTTAGCATCTAAAAATTCATGAGAGATCAAACTTTTTTTCCTTTACCAAAAGTCAAATTTTCAGGTTATAAAAGCGTATAGGTTTATCGTTATTTAGAAATACTTGTGATTGGAGTAAGTACTTGGTTGTCGGTAGTTTCCGCTGTTGGATTATCCGTAGACATCGTATCGCAAAAAATTGTTCACTTGTCTTTAGGAAAATTAATGTGGCACATCAATTACAGTGCAGAATCTAAATCGAGAAAAGCGGCCTTGTGTATCCTGTTCTGTTGTTGAACGAAAAAAAAAAAGAAGAAAAAAAAACAAATAACCGACTGCGCAAGTCGTCGCTGTCAGGTCAATACGCGTATACGGAACAATTGAGGCCGGAGCGGGAAATTTAAGACAAATTGATTCGAAACCAGAGAGGAGATGCAAAATAAAGCTAATATGATAATGTAGTAGAAGGAATTGCGGGAACAAACGAGAATAACCCTAGTCTCCATGGTTGAATTTTTCATTCGCTCGGGCGTAAGAGAAGGGGTAGTGTTCCGTTCGCTGCAGAGATTCATTTGGAGGTATACAGTTATTACATACAATTTTATTCCGATCAATTTGTGCGGCATTTTTTACGAGAGTTTTAATACGACATATTTATAGGATCAGATGGTGTACATTTTTATGAATATATATGTATACTAATCCTGGTGACTAACGCTTCACCGTCCATCTGTAATGTCGATACGTTCGCCATCTGTCGAGGTCTTTTAGAGCTAGGCAAGAGTTTAAAAGCTGTTATTCCTGCGAAAAAAATCGGAGAGAATTCACGTCTACTTGCGAACGCTTCAAGAACCCTATGTCTACCGTTACCATCTGATTTTTGTTTTTAGTTTTTTTTTTCTATAACGAGTCGGAATTTGAGGAAGAAGTTGGTCAGACCCGGGACGTAAAAGATCCGGACGTACGGCGGGAGGATTAAGATTGCGATACGATCGTATGGTGGGTCCGGAGCGAACGACTTATGCCCGTATTCATAGTCGTGCCTTGAGGAATAAGGACCCCTTATTCCGTTCTTCTGAAATGGAATATCTAGGGAATGAGGGATCCTTATTCATCAAGGAACGACTATGAATACGGGTATTAGACCTGCCGGTTTGGCAATTGTCGGTTATTGCCACCGTTCGGGTTCTGTAAGGCCGCTCGTAAGCGGTCTCCCACTGCTCGTTCTCCTGGACCTCTTCTGTCGCCCGCCTGTGCTCCTGTCGGCCTGTTAGGCCTCTGAATAGCTTGTCCTTCGGGCAAGCCGCCTTTCTTCGGCGTATCGTTTTTCGGCTCCAGCGAGTTCCTCTTCTTTCTGTCCGGCGTCATGATCGCATCGTAAGGAGATCGTAACAAGCCTGAGTCAGCGCGGTATCTCGCTACACGGGTTATCCGCGTTCCATGAGATCTCTCGTGATCCCTTTTGTTTCTAATTCTCGAATCCTCAACACCGATCACACCGTTCAACTGCAAATATTTTACACATTCTTCTTATCTCTTTTCGTATAATTTTTATGACTGTTATTTCAGCGAAAGCACATACCTTTTCATCGTAATTGAGGGTCTGGGAGATTTCAGGAATGGATACTTGGTCTGAATGACTCGGCAAAGCTTCCCACCGTTCAGAGTAGGCCCCGATAATCCCGAAAATTATAAGCCATATGGCAATGGAGCGATGTCCCTCCATCGCGATATTACACCAGAGATTAACCGGTATCGAACAAACTTTCAAGTGTTAAATTTTTCCGAAAAAATTGGCATTTATTATATATTAAGCCGGCAACGAATATCTAGCTGTTGGGTCGTGGGAACGTAAGGTGGATGTATCGATTCTTCGACCACTTTGAAAAAACGAATTGTACTTTCTCCGCAATGGGGCACGGCCAATGGGAATGAAATACGCTCGTTTATTGCAGAACGGCGGTAAAAAGAGCTTATATTATACCGATCGGTTATTACGCCGTTTACGGGAACGCACTGATAAGAATTTACAACTATCTTGATTGCGTGGTTAGTTTTTTCGTGGCCCAAAGTCTTTGTGCCGTTTGGCGCGTTCTCATACGTTACGGCGATCAGTTGATCTATGATCAGTTTTACCACGAGAGTCAATTGAGTCGTCCAATAGTTGCTAGCTTGACCACTGACGTCATACATTTAATTGCGTGGTTATTTTTTTCGTGGCCGAATGTTCTTCTTGTGCCGTATAACGCAACAGCCAATCACGCGCTTATGGCCAGAGCTGAGATTCTGTACTTGTTTATCGACAATTATCGGTGTCGTTAGCGAGCGATAGCCTATCAGAATCGCGCCTTTCCGCTGGAATCTTCCTTGCAATTGGCTGTCGCTCGCTAACGACACCGATAGTTGTCGGTAGAAAAGTAGTCCCAAAGCAGAACATATGATCGAAGCGACCTTTCCCTCGTGTTTAGGGTTATGTGCGTTCATATTTTTTACAGAAGTGTATGATATTTTTTACATTACATTATGGTACGTGCAAACAATCTAACGCAATAGCGCTCCACCATGCACAGGCGAATCAAAAGAGTGGGGATTTTCCTTAAAATTGAGGTCCTAGTGTAATGTTAGAAAAAAAGGTTTATCAAATCAAGGGCTTTCATATAGCAGACTAATCACATTCTCGCGATGAGTTATTACGAGAGACATCTGCATAGAAGTTACATAGTCATTTATTACATTCGTAATACCGCTTGCTGACAGCTTGCGTAACACCTGATACACTTTGATGTGTCTTACAATAAACTTATTTGGAATACTGAAGAATCATGGAAGCAATTGACACAGAGCATTTGGAGTTTCTATTAGGAATTTTTGTGGCATTTTTGACAATATTATTTGAATATTTTTTCTAACGACATAAACAGGGATATGATAATTCTGCTGGAATTTTTGTTACAATTTTGTTCCGTCGCGCACGGAACGAGTAAAATTTTATTTTCTTATAATAGTTATAAAACATCTGCATCAAACCATAAGCAATTATTTTAATCTTTATATGACAGGAAGGTCCGGGAATTTTCAAGGTCTATGGAATTTAAACTGCACTTTCATTTTTTCTCAAACGGTCAAAATTCGCGTTTCGTTAATCCAGCAATACCTAGAGTCGAGCACGTTCTTAGGATTACCAAAAAAAGGGTCAGCGAACTCTTCGCTTCGAAGCGTCGAGTTCGTGTTTTATTACTTAATCTCTCCCGGCTGCAAGACGATGAGGTACCCGCTTCGGCTGCCTGCAATACGCCGGTACGCCGTAGGCAGACCTTCATGACTCGAGCGACACGGGTGCGAAAATCTCTTCTTTATTTTTACTTAACCAATCAATCGCAGTAATTCCAGCATCTAGAAACTCTCGGACACTCCCATCATCTTCATTTTTAGTTTTACAAAATTCTCAAAGAATAGTCATCACAAAACCTTCAGAGAGCGCACAACAAGAGTCCACCCAGCGAAGATCTCTGCCTCTCTTGAAATTATCACTAAAGTCTCGTTAGACATTTAACTTCACAATAATTCTTCGTCAATACAACGCGAAGTGTTAAATTCTCAGTCATCACAAAACCTTCTGAGAGCGCACAAGAGTCCACCCAGCGCGGATCTCTGCCTCTCTTGAAATAATCACTAAAGTCTCGTTAGACATTTAACCGCAATAATTCTTCGTCAATACAACGCGAAGTGTTAAATTCTAGTCATCACAAAACCTTCAGAGAGCGCACAACAAGAGTCCACCCAGCGCGGATCTCTGCCTCTCTTGAAATTATCACTAAAGTCTCGTTAGACATTTAACTTCACAATAATTCTTCGTCAACACAACGCGAAGTGTTAAATTCTCATTCACACACAAAACTCGTCAACTTTAATCCAATTATACAACTGTAAATATTCTGAGAATAAATTTTTGGTGTTAGTTTATTCGTGGAACATTTTTATCATTTATTAACTACCTTCGCCCCATTAATTTGAGGCGTTGGAGTTCGCGATATCGCAGTGTCGAACGTTATTTTCGGTAACAGGATTTACGACCCTGTTTGACTCGCAACGAAGAGTCGAGTCGCATTGTGAGCGCGAACATTTTATGGTCCTTCGAGCCGGATATCAAGATTCCGGAATCACCTACGAATACAGTGAATTGTGATTCAAAATAAAAACCATTATCAAATAAGGTGAAGTGAAGCGTGCACCCAGAGGACTGAACGCCGCCGACTCCACCGATGCCAGGACGGGAAGATCGACTCACCCTCCACATCGGATTCTATCGTCGCCAGCGTCGACGTCAGCTCTTCAGAGGGGTAAGCTCGTTAACAAACATATTGCCAATCGTTTATATCCGTATATCTATTCCTATAATCGCTCCACTCTCGCTCAATCATGCCGCTTATCGGAAACGAAGTGAAACAAAGAGACCAGCTTGTTCGAAAACGCGGTGCGATCAAGGCAAGGTTGACTAGTTTTAAGAATTTCTTGGAACGGTCAGAAGAAGATCCAGATATCCACGCGTTAAGGGCACATATGGAACGGGTAGGGAGCGCATTTACAATGCTAGACGGTTTCACGAACGATTTACAAGAACTCGAACCCGAGATCGATCATTATACAGAACAAGCAACAATGGAAGAAGAGTACACTAAACTCCTAGCTAAATGTTATAAACTACAGGATAAGGCAAGTCGATTGTCAGCAGCAATTAGCAACGTAAATAACACGACGCGATGCTCACCGAGTCCGTTCGTGTCGCATCAGCCGACTTCGACGCGTCTTCCCGAGCAATCACTTCCTAAATTCACCGGAAAATACGAAGATTGGTTGAGTTTTCAAGATGACTTTCAGTCGACAATCGGGCGTCGACCGGGTCTTAGCGACACCGAAAAACTGAAGCATTTGCGTTCATGCGTTAGCGGAGAACCCGAGCGGCTTATGAAACAATTCGGAGTTTAAGAAACTCTTACCGAGGGAAAGGTACAAGGTAGCGTCTCGTACTTCCGTCTGTATCAATTGTCTACGTCCCGGTCACAGTACTAAACAGTGCACTTCGGCATTCACGTGCAAAACGTGCGATAAAAAGCATCACACATTGTTGCACTTCACGGAGTCGTCACCATCGACGTCCGAGACAGGCGAGCCATCTCAGTCGAGAAACGTGCAATCCTGACTAGCAACGCCGCGCGTAGCGTCGGATACTCCGGAAGTCACGAGTCTCGTGGCCAGCATCCCTTCGCGTGATCTAGTAGTCACAGCAAAAATCAACGTGTATGACTCTTCGGGAAGACTCAGACCGTGTCGTGTCTTACTCGATACATGCTCGAACACAAACTTCATGACGTAAAGATTCGCAACGCTTCTTCAATTGCCAAAGACTAAACTGTCAATTCCCATCGGAGCAATGAACAAAACTCGGACCGTCAGCAATAATCTCGTAACCGCGAAGCTAAGATTGAGACTCTACAATTTCGAAAGGACGCTGAATTTTCTCACAGTCGACAACATTGTGGGGCTCGTACCTGACGAAAAAATTGCGCGAAAGTCAATCTCTCTGCCGCACAACATTCAGCTCGCGGATCCAGAATTCGATCGACCAGCCGAAGTCGACATGTTGATCGGCTCCGGAACAACGTTATCCACCCTTTGCGTCGGCCAGATTAATTTATCTCCATCCGGCGGTCCAGATCTATATCTGCAGAAAATGCGATTCGGATGGATTATCGGTGGTGCGATCCCGACGGACGGCTTGTCGCCTTACATTCGACAATGTCATGCCACTACCATCGACAACATCATGCAACGTTTCTGGGAAATCGAGGAAATCAACGCCTGTCGTCATACCTCAGCAGAAGAAACAAGCTGCGAAGTGCATTTCCAAGAAACGGTGAAAAGAAATGAGGAGGGATGGTACATCGTCGCGCTCCCTTTCAATCACCAGAAGGATCAGATCGGCGAAACACGGTCGATGGCCACGAAACGTCTCATCGGACTCGAGAAGAAACTTCTTAAAAACCTCGAGCTGAAAATTCAATACGACGCCGTCCTTCAGGAATATCTAGCGCTAGGACACATGTCCAAGGTCCATGACGATGCTGCATGGGGGGAGGCTTCTATCTCCCCCACCACGCAGTTATAAACGACAGCAGCTCACTACCAAGGTCAGGGTCGTTTTCGACGGATCTGCCAAGTCCAGCACTGGTTTATCACTCAACGATGCCCTCATGGTAGGACCCACGATACAGGACGACATTTTCTCAATCCTGTTGAGGTTTCGCAGTCATCAGTATGTCCTCACAGGAGACATCGAGAAAATGTACCGTCAATTCACGGTCCACAAAGACGATCGTAAGTACCAACGTATTCTATAGCGCGACGCCAGTGGCTCAATTGTCACTTATGAATTGAATACTGTGATGTTCGGATTGTCACCCGCGCCATTCTTAGCAACGCGCTGTCTCCATCAATTAGCAAACGATGAGGTGGCAGACTACCCACGGGCCGCCGAAATCGTCAAACGCGATCTATACGTCGACGATCTATTGACGGGAACAACAACATTCGACGAGGCACTTCAACTCCGGAATGAGATCAATGCACTCCTACAGCGAGGCGGTCTTAACCTCCGACAATGGGCGTCGAACGAGCCGCGGCTTCTCGAAGGATTGCCGTCGGCGAGCATCAATCTCAAGCTGCAATCTCCACAAGATCAGACGATCAAAACTCTCGGTGTTCACTGGAATTCGGAGCTGGACACGATCGTTTACACAGTCAGCCCGATCTCGCGGGACGAGCGTGTCACGAAGAGAAGCATTCTTTCGCACATCGCCAGAATCTTCGATCCACTAGGCCTTCTCGGTCCAGTCGTCACATACGCCAAACTAACAATGCAACGACTTTGGAAGGAAGGGCTCGAATGGGATGAATCCATCCCGGCCGACATACACACTGAGTGGAGTAACTACGCCTCGCAATTGAGTCTGCTCCACGATCTACAATTCAGCCGAAAAATAGCTTCTTCAACATACCAAGAAGTTCAACTGCACGGATTCTGCGACGCTAGCGAGAAGGCATACGGAGCATGCATTTACATCAGAAGCACTGATTGCAGTGGCAGGGTTTTTACAACACTCCTATGCGCCAAATCTCGCGTTGCACCGATAAAAAAGGGAGTCGAAAGCCCGAATAACAAATCAGCCACAACGGCGAAAATTGAGAATATTCCACCGATGACGATTCCCAAGCTGGAACTCTGCGGAGCTGCACTGCTGGCCAAACTCTATTCAACAGCTCGTCAAACATTGAGCATAGATATCCACAAAACGGTATTCTGGTGCGATAATACGGCTGTACTTCACTGGATCAACACGCCACCGTACCAACTGTTGACGTTCATGGCCAACCGTGTTGCCTCGATTCAAGCTAGCACCCACACTGGCGACTGGCGTTACGTTCGCTCGCACGACAATCCGGCAGATCTCATTTCGAGAGGCCAACTTCCAGCAGTGTACGTCTCGGAGCGAAAGTGGACTCATGGTCCTGCATGGCTCGCGGAAGAAGAATCGACGTGGCCGCAACTTGGAGTGTCCTCAGTGGACCAACTACCAGCACTGCGCAAAATGAAATGTCTCGCAACGCCGACGCCCAGCGATATCCTCACGCGATTTTCGTCGATTGTAAAGCTGCGCAAATTCGTAGCGTACCCTCTGCGGTTCAAGATGCTACACAGGGCTCGCGTTACTGGCGAGGAGCTCACAGAAGCAAACGCGAAAATTATAAAGCTCGTACAAGCAGAGAGTTTTTCCAAGGAACTTCGAGATTTAAAGGAAGAGGGATTCGTCGATCCGAAGAGCAAGCTCATGTCATTGTCTCCATTTCTGGACGATCTGGGCATAATTCGAATCGGCGGACGACTCAAAAACTCCAAATTCCCATTCGCTGAAAAACATCCGATCATTCTTCCGAGATCACATCACGTAACAAGTATTCTTATCCGACACGAGCATCTATCCAATTATCACTCCGGCGTACAAGCCACGCTTTATTCCTTGCGGAGGAGATACTGGGTAATCGACGGAAGAAATCAAGTACGAAAGGTGATACGTAACTGTATGGTCTGCGCCAAGGCAAAACCTCCGTCCGCCGGTTACGTCATGGGAAATCTACCCGGGGTTCGAATCACCGAAGCTCGACCATTCTTGAACGTCGGCGTGGACTACTATGGTCCATTTCACGTCAAGGAGAAAAAACATCGCAATCGAGGAAGCATTAAGATGTACGTTGCCGTATTCGTGTGCCTAGTAGTCAAGGCCGTGCTCCTCGAACCGGTCAGCGATATGACCACCGAAGCATTCCTTGCCGCATTGAAGCGTTTTATCGCAAGAAGAGGAAAATGCAAAAACGTTTACTCCGACAACGAAACAAATTTCGTCGGAGCCAATAATGAATTGAAGGAAATAATGAAGCACTTGCGTTCAGAGGAACACAACGAAAGGACGCTCAACTTCTGCACCGAGCACGGCATCAGGTGGCACTTCATTCTACCACAATCGCCGAATTTCGGCGGAATCTGGGAGGCTGCCGTAAAATCTTTCAAGCACCATCTGAAGCGCGTGGTAGGCGAGCAACTGCTCACTTTCGCATAATTTTACACGTTCATTACCGAGGTTGAAGCGATACTCAATTCCCGTCCTCTAACTCCTATTTCATCAGATCCCAACGACCCTCCTGTATTATCACCTGGTCATTATCTGATTGGCAATACATTAACGAGCATACCGGAAATTGATCTTCGCGAAACGCCGGCCAATCGGCTGTCATAATGGCAGCACATACAGAAGATGAAGCAGGATTTCAGGGCCAGATGGCATAAGGAATATTTAAATGAATTAAATATTCGCCACAAATGGTCCAGAGGATCTCACAGCATCCGAGAGGGTTCTCTCGTCCTTCTCAAGGAGGACAATTTACCACCACTCCGGTGGCTCATGGGCAGAGTCGTCGAGACGCGACCCGATGCGGACGGTATCATACGCGTCGTGCGCGTTAAAACCTCCAGGGGGATCTTCGACAGAAACGTCCGCAAGCTCGCTCCACTTCCACTCGTCGACAACAACAGCGATAGTGGCAAGGCAATCTAAGAGGCTAACAAGCCCATGGACAGCAACAAGCTTTGTTTTCGATGTTCATTTAACCATATAACGTGCATGTAATTTAGATGTTGCTCATTTTAATCTTGATCGACCCTCTCTCAAGGGGGGAGTCTGTTCCATCGCGCACGGGACGAGTAAAATTTTATTTACTTTAAAATAGTTATAAAACATCTGCATCGAACCATAAGCAATTATTTTAATCTTTATATGACAGGAAGGTCCGGGAATTTTCAAGGTCTATGGAATTTAAACTGCACTTTCATTTTTTCTCAAACAGTCAAAATTCGCGCTTCGTTAATCCAGCAATACCTAGAGTCGAGCACATTCTTATTACCGGCTGCAAGACGATGAGGTACCCGCTTCGGCTGCCTGCAATACGCCGGTACGCCGTAGGCGGACCTTCATGACTCGAGCGACGCGGGTGTGAAAATCCCTTCTTTATTTTTACTTAACCAATCAATCGCAGTAATCCCAGCATCTAGAAATTCTCGGACACTCCCATCATCTTCATTTTTAGTTTTACAAAATTCTCAAAGAATAGTCATCACAAAACCTTCAGAGAGCGCACAACAAGAGTCCATCCAGCGCGGATCTCTGCCTCTCTTGAAATAATCACTAAAGTCTCGTTAGACATTTAACTTCACAATAATTCTTCGTCAACACAACGCGAAGTGTTAAATTCTCATTCACACACAAAACTCGTCAACTTTAATCCAATTATACAACTGTAAATATTCTGTGAATAAATTTTTGGTGTTAGTTTATTCGTGGAGCATTTTTATCATTTATTAACTACCTTCGCCCCATTAATTTGAGGCGTTGGAGTTCGCGATATCGCAGTGCCGAACGTTATTTTCGGTAACAGGATTTACGACCCTGTTTGACTCGCAACGAAGAGTCGAGTCGCATTGTGAGCGCGAACAAATTTTGTAATAATTATATAATGTTAAAATAACCATTTAGTATGGAAAAATTGCACCTTCATTCTATGAATTTGCAAAGATGCTTTGAGCACATCTATGCGTAGATCTTTCAGTTTCCTGAAACCGTTAATAAATTTATTAAACTAGGAGGAAATATTGAAAAATAATGCAGTACGCAGTTTTATATTAATAATTTTCTTTTTTCAATGATCCCAAGATCTTCATTCCACACCGTTGGGAATTTGTCTAATGACATTCCGACTTCCTATATCCGACTAATCTGTGCTAAGTACTGTTCCACCAGATTCTTGCTGTTGACCAATATAGAGACAAATTAACTTTCGTTCGTAAGGAAAAAAAACGAAAGGAATCAAACAAACTAAAAGTAACGATGTCCTTCCGACTCACATATTATTTATTCATTGCCCGTTTAACTTCGTCCGAACCTGAGCAATAGATTTTTTGAAACAACGCACTCACAGCCTCGTCTCCTTCGGGCTCTACCTCTCTCTCCTGTTTCTCAATTTCCATTACAACCTTGTTTCAGTAGCGCGATTTGTTACAGGAACTCGGATATCTCGGAGGCTCGTGATTCGTTTAAAGTATCTCGGTTTGTAAAAAGATCGTTTATTACTTTTACTTTCGCTGTAAAGTTTCATCAGTCAAAAAAGCCATATAGTATTATTCTAAAGTGGCGATTTTAAAAAATAATGTTGCAACGCCACAAAGTCATTTGTCCAATTACGAAATTACAAGTTTATAAAGAAATGATGAAACATATTTTCGATTGGACCTTGAGGTATGGGTTGTACGGGATTCTGATGTCCGCACGGATTTCCCTCCAATGAATTCCGTACAAGACCTTCGCATATCTTGAGATTTAGCTCAATTTTATAAGGTAAAACTTTGTGCCAGCATTGCTCAGGGGCTACATGAAGAGCCAAATCAAGGTCCAAACTATAGTCGCTACCCGACGGAATTTTGGCGGATAAGATCAACTGCAAAGTGTACGATCGAAAAAGAAAAATGAAACTTTCCACCGTGAACTCCTGTACTTTTTTAATCCTCATAGATATTCCTAACAATTGGCACCGAAACTCAGTGAATGCAGGAACTTATATTTCCACGTTTATCCAAAATAATAATGCATAATATAAGTAGTGTGGAAACAAACATTAAAGTATTGTATTTATTTCCTTAAAAAATATTTTAGATGCCAGCATTCGTGACAATTATCCTTTTATCTTATCCATTTTTTCCATTTTTACCCTTTTACTCTCTACCCGCATTTCGCTAAACTAACCTAACTTCTATTGCGCCCACAGATGTCTTAACTACACTGTATCGCATTTGCCGTGGACATAGGGAAACTGCAAAAAACCTGTGTTGAGACAGACGGATTGGTTTTGAATGAGTTTCAGTTGTATTTACTACATGAGAAACGAAATAAAACTGCCTCCCGCTCAACAGTTAGCGCGCCAGCCAGTGCTAAACGGTCACTTATTCAAGTAGTGATCACCGCCAAAGCTGCTTAATAATACTTGTGATTGGAGTAATACTTGGTTGTCGGTAATTTCCGCTGTTGGATTATCCGTAGACATCGTATCGCAAAAAATTGTTCAATTGTCTTTAGGAAAATTAATGTGGCACAGCAATTACAGTGCAGAATCTAAATCCAGAAAAGCGGCCTTGTGTATCTGTTCTGTTGTTGAACGAAAAAAAAGAAGAAAAAAAAACAAATAACCGACTGCGCAAGTCGTCGCTGTCAGGTCAATACGCGTATTCAAAACAATTGAGGCCGGAGCGGGAAATTTATGGCAAATTGATTCGAAACCAGAGAGGAGATGCAAAATAAAGCTGATATGATAATGTAGTAGAAGGAATTGCGGGAACAAACGAGAATAACTCTAGTCTCCATGGTTGAATTTTTCATTTGCTCGGGTGTAAAAGATGGGGTAGCGCGCTATTCTAGATCGTAAAATTAATAAATTGAGGAACGTCATATGGCCGAACTGATACGAGGGTCAGGTCTCCAAAGTTTTTGAAGTTATATTAACTTCATGAAGTAAAACAGAGAAAAAATTAACTACGAAAACTTCGGAGACCTGGACCTCGTGAGTATCAAACCGACTATATGACGTTGGTCAATCTATTTATTTTACGATCCAGTACGAAAAACCACGGAGCACTCACCGGAAGTATACACATTGTTTACAGAGCTACGTAGACAATGGATATATGTTCATGATTGAACGAGGTACTCCGCAGTAGTTTTTGTTAAAGTGTGTCTGGCGTATTTTGAAAGTTCCCGGGCATGAGTTCTGTAAAGAAGTGTTACCGCGTGGCGTTTTTCTGTTGCCGGCCTGCGTGCCGAATTTGAGTCACAAGAGATAATAATATTAACGCTTTGTATAAGGAAAATCGATTTATTTTCTTTATACCCACAACCCCTCGACATTCTCTCTCAGACGTGTGAGATACAAAGTCGGAAATCGCTGCTAAACCTCGTACTGATTTAACAGTTTGCTCACCTGGTATCACGACTAATGTTATTCGTGATCCGGGTGAAAATCGTGTTATGTATGTACATAACACGATTTTCCTTGCTCATGACACAATATACGTGCAAAGTTAATCACCATAACGTTCAGGAAACAAACGGCCGTTTAGGGAATAAGAATTTGGGGAATATGATAGCCTACCATTATTTCATCATTTAAAGAGAAAACAATTAATTTCATGTTTCATGATTTTTCTTTAGTGTCTCTCATCGAGAACGCATCATTTTTTCACAAGTGTAAAAAACAGTTATGTAATTCCGCGTTATCTCTGACGAACGAATGTTCGTGCGATAAGTTTAATGGCCATATGGCCACTCATATAACTCTTTGCTCGTTCATCGCTTTGCAGGATACAAAGATAAATGTCTTGCCCCGCTCTTGAGGGACATTATTTAAACTCCGAACTTCAAAGTCGTCGTTGTCGAGAATTCGGATGCCGTTGAGGTCTGCGGCGCTCTCAAGGTAAATTATCGTGGAATTTTCTTTTTCTCGTTCTTATGCTTTTATCGAGGAAGAATTCGACGAAACCAATGAGCGTTTCGTTGTTTGGACGGAATTTTTTCTTATTCGACTTTTTTTTTATTAAACCAGCGTCAATTAACCAAAAAAATAAACGTAACGAGTTTGGTAAGTTATTCATCTAGCTGGTAGCTCTATGAAGTTAACAATGCATTTTTTCTTCACAAATTTGTATAATCTTTGCAGAGTCGAGTGACAGAGATAGTTATAGGGGAGGCAAAGAGACCGAAAAAAAATCTGTTAATATAACGTGAGCGAGCGTAGTTGCGATTGTCAAATAAATGAGAAGGGAGGGACGATGCAGGTAATCTAATCTCTCCGAGGAAAAAAAAAAATTGTACGCGAAAATATATAAATTTTTAACGCAGAGATTTATTTTGAGGGATACAGTTGTTATACAAAATGTTATTCCGATCAATTTGTGCGGCATTTTTTACGAGAGTTTTAATATGACATATTTATAGGACCAGATGGTGTACATTTTTATGAATATATATCTATACTAATCCTGGTGACTAACGGTTCACCGTCCATCTGTAATTTCGATACGTCCGCCATCTGTCAGGGTTTTTTAGAGCTAGTCAAGAATTTCAAAGCTTTTATTTCTGCGAAAAAAATCGACGAGAATTCACGTCTACTTGCGAACGCTTTAAGAATCCTATGTCTACCGTTACCATCTGATTTTTATTTTTAGTTTTTTTTTTCTCGAACGAGGCGGAATTTTAGGATGAAGTTGGTCCGACCAGAACGTAAAAGATCCGGACGTACGGCGGGAGGGTTAAGAATGCGATACGATACTATGGTTGGTTCTTAGCGAACGGCTTCGGCCTGACGGTTCCACGATCGCGGTTTAGGAGTTTAAACTCAGTATATCCTGTCTAGAAATCATATGCAAAAATTAAACGTGGGGTAAAAATTAAACCGCGATTGTGAGACCGGGCTTCACAATCGCGGCCCAGTGTTATGACTAATCCTGTCCCAGTCTGCGGCGCCCGATCCGTTGCCGCGGTTCCGCGTCCCGTGGCCTTTCTTCGCGCCCGGCCATCGGGCCCATCCGTCTCTGGGTATCTTGCGACCTTGGGCGCTCCGTGTCAGCTTCTCTGACGGGCACGGCGCTTTTCTTCGGCTTATTATTGTCGGGGTGCGGCGGCCCTGCGCGTCGTTCCACGCGAACGTGACTTCCAGTTAGCAAATTCCTCTTCTTTCTGCCCGGCGTCATGATCGCTTTGTGAGGCTCAACATCGATCACACCGTTCAACTGCAAATATTTTATACATTCTTCTTATCTCTTTTCGTATAATTTTTATGACAGTTATTTCAGCGAAAATACATACCTTTCGATCGGAATAGAAAGTCTCGTAGAACCCAGGAATGGATAGTTGGTCTGAATTACTCGGCAAAGCTTCCGGCGGTTCAGAATTTACCCCGATAATCACGAAAATTATAAGCCATGAGGCAATGGAGCGATGTCCCTCCATAGCTTTCAACTATTAATTTTTCCCGAAAAACTTGGCTTTTATTATATATTAAGTCGGCAACGAATATCTAGCTGTTGAGATCGTGGGAACGTAAGGTGGATGTATCGACTCTCCGACCACTTTGAAAAACCGAATTGTACTTTCTCCGCAATGGGACAAGACCGATCGGAATGAAATAAGTTCGTCTACTGCGGTATGGTGACAAAAAGAGCTTATATCATACGGTTCAGTTATTACGCCGCTTGGGAGAAAAAACCAATAAGAATTTGCAACTATTTTGACTGCGTCGTCAGTTTCTTCGTGGTCCAATGTCTGTGTACCATTTGGCGCGTTCTCATACGTTGACGTGATCCGCTGATCTATCGTCAGTTTTACTACGTTGGTCAATTGAGTCGTCTAATAGTTGCTAGCATAACTACTGAGTCCTTGACACGTTGGCATATTTCGGGACCAGTTGTCCGTGTGCCAACTGGCGCGTTATCACTATAGCCATCTACCAATTGCTTAGCGTAATCATTTCACCGGCGTGATACATGGCGGTATTTAGTGACCAGTTGTTGGTACGCTACGTACGTTGACATTTTTCCCCGATAAATATGATTTCAGAAAGAGAGCTCAATGCTATGTAAAAGACGAGGTCTTTCAAATTTTCAACAAGAGTTCACCCACAGGATCTAATAGTTGATAGTTCGTTCGATTTACCCGTATACTCTGAATAATCGTGATGAAGACACATCGATTCTTTGCCATTCCGTTTTTACTTTTCAGGATCTTTGGAGTTTATTCTGTTCAGCTGACGGCTCCGCGGAATAACCCAGTGAAATTCGCCGATCCCAATGCTGGTCTTCAAGAACTCGAATTTCGACGGCGAGTTTGAGCGGCGAGTGCGTTTGGGATTTTAAACAAAAACTTTTCGTACAAAAGTTACAGGAAAAAGAGACGAGAAAAATGTCTATATTATTTGCAATCGATCGCTGTGACTGACGATGATGAAAAGGTGAAAATAACGGTCGGGAGGGAGAAGAGAAACTCGCCGCTGTTACCAGAATTGGTCCAGAAAGAAAAATCAAAGGAGCAGCGGCAGATTTTGACGAGAGCGCGTGCAGGAGAGAGCGCAGCAGCAGTCGAGAACGCCAACGATACAGCAAGGTGAATTGCCGCGATTCTTAGTCGTCACGGAATTTCAGAGTTACTGTAAAACCATGTTGCATTCTTAATATACGTACGAGGATCGTTCAACAAGTACTTAGCCTACAAAAGAAAAACGAAAATTTTTGAGAAATGGCGATTTATTTTTCAACATAGTCTCCTTTTAGGTCTATACACTTGGCCCAGCGATGCTCCAACTTTTTTAACACGTCCAAAAAATAATTTTTGTTGAGGTCGGCAAAATAGTCCTCCGTGGCGGCGATGACCTCCTCATTCGATCCAAATCTATTCCCAGCTAGTGACTTTTTTAGGTATGGAAACAAATAAAAGTCACAAGGGGCCAAATCTGGTGAATAAGGTGAATGGGGCAGCAATTCGTAGCGCAGTTCAACCAATTTGGCCATGGCGACGGCGGAGGTGTGAGCCGGCGCGTTATCGTGGTGGAACAGCACTTTTTTCTTCGCCAAATGGGGCCGTTTTTTCTTCAATTCGGCGTCGAATCGGCCCAATAGGTCGGCATAGTAGAGCCCCCTGATAGTTTTACCCTTCTGAAGGTAATCGATGTGGATCACACCTTGTGAGTCCCAGAAAACAGTGGCCATCACCTTACCGGCCGAAACAACAGTCTTCGCCTTCTTCGGAGCTCGTTCGCCGGGTAAAGTCCACTGTTTTGACTGTTCCTTGGTCTCTGGTGTGTACCAGTGAACCCATGTTTCGTCGACGGTCACGAAACGACGCAAGAACTCCGCCGGATTGCGCTTAAACAGCTTCAAACATTGCTCTGAAGTGGTCTCACGGTTGCGCTTGTTGTCCGGCGTAAGCAAACGCGGCACCCATCGCGCTGACAGCTTCCTCATGCCCAGTTCTGCGATGCCTACAGTCTCGGCTATCTCGCGAACCTTTAATCTGCGGTCTGTCAACACGAGATCGTGGATCTTTTTTTACGTTTTCCTCCGTAGAAGCCGTTTTCGGGGCACCTGGGCGTGGTTCATCAAAAACCAACGTGCGGCCACGAGCAAACTCGTTAAACCAATTCTTCACGGTCGCCATCGACGGAGAAGAGTCACCGTAAACAGCATCCAAGTGACCTTTGATTTCGCTGCGCGTTTTCCCTTCCAAAAACAAGAATCGAATCACCAAACGGTACTGCTCTTTTTCCATTTTTGTAAAACTGACTGACACGCTCGCTTCCAAAGGCTATCAAAACAGAACTAATAAAGGGAATTGGATGAAACTTTCACAGTAGGCTACTAAAAGTATGTACTGCACGATGGTAACACCGATCTGTGATAGCAGCGCCTTCGGGCGGTGAGGCTAAGTACTTGTTGAACGACCCTCGTATATACGTATATTTGATAGCTCTAACATATTTTTACCAAGCGATAGATTCAAGAAATGTATATATATATTTAAAACATAAAAAATGGAAAGGACTTCTTTACGATGCTCAGCCCTCGCGGACGTCCAGGAGATAATCCGTTGATTGCTTTATAACATAACGAGCGGAAAAACCCTCATTCGTTCGTCGTCGCTTCGTGGCTTTCGCCCTCGGAAAAAACGCACGAACGCGCGCACGCGGGCCTCAAGCCACCCTACGATTAACGGAAAGGGACGCCGAAGCATGGGCGATGCATCGGCCCCGCCAAGTCCCAAAAGAAAGCAGGAGGGGAAGCGCGACGGAATCACTGGGCTGTCATGATGGTTAACTCTCATCCCGTACTAGTCCAAGATTTTTAGACATTCGCTCTGCATAAAATCCCACTATTTGATTTTTCGATTGGATTATGTCAGAGGGTGCCCCCTAATTATAAAACCAAGTTTCTGTCGTCCGAAACCGCGAGCGTTAGCAGCCATCTTGAAAAACGCCTTTGTGGAAATATCTCGGAAACGGTGAGTTTTACGTTAAAAATAGTAGGGACTTTTTTTGTAGAGGATAGAATTTTTCATCTTTTTCATTGAAATTTTTTTTCTCTCTTGTTAATATTTTCCGAGATATAGTTGGTTAAAAAAATTAAATTTTTGTTTTTGGAAAATGTCGATAATTTTTGAAAATACGAAAAAAGTGTCGGAATTAAAGTTGTAGAGCATGAAATTTTCTACCGTTTTTGTATAAAACTTTTTTTTGTAAAATCAATAGTTGCTGAGTTCTAGCGCAATGAAAGTTGCCGTCAGGTAAAGAAAAACAGCGATAAGTGGTAATACGTTAATAAGTACTCTAGCATGCAATTCCTCGACCTCGATTTTAAGAACAAACTCGGACCGGAAGTTCTCTTAATCGAGGTTGCCCAAGCTCAGCCCCTATAACGCAAACAGCCAATCACGCGCTTATGGTCAGGACCGAATGATAACATAGGATCGAGGCGTCCTTCCCCTTATGCTTAGGGTTATGTACGTTCATATTTTTTATATAAGTATATAATATTTTTTACAGTACATTATGCTACGTGCAAACAATCTAACCCAATAAGGGCCGCAATGACTTTTAAGAGAAATACGACTACGGTCCTGACCATCGTGACGTAGCGCCCCACCATGCACAGGCGAATCAAAAGAGTAGAGATTTTCTTTAAAATCGGGGTCCTAGTGTAGTGTTAGAAAAAGAAATTTATCAAATCAAGGGCTTTCATATAGCAGAGGCAATCACATTTTCGCGATGAGAGTATCAAGATTTATTACGAGAGACATCTGCATGGAAGTTCTGTCATTTATTACATTCATAGTACCAACAGCTGATACACTTTGATGGCCCTGTCAATAGACTTATTTGGAATACTAAAGAATCATGGAAGAAATAGACTTGCAGAATGAAGACAGAGAAGTTAGAGATTCTATCAGGGATTTTTGTTGGGTTTTACTACAATATCATTTGAATATTTTTTCTAACGACATAAACAGGGATACGATAATTCTGCCGTAATCTTTATTACAATTTTGTAATGATTATTTCGTGTTAAAATAACTATTTAGTATGGAAAAATTGAACCTCCATTTATGAATTTGGAAAGATTGATTGCGCTTGCTGTACAAAAGCAGCTTGTATTACATTTCTTATTCGAGTCCATAAGATTTATGTCAATATTTTATAAAATACATAGATTATTTTAAACCGGTATATACAGGAATTCGGTAACATGCCTTGAGCACGTCCGTGTCTAGATCTTTTAGTTTCCTAAAAACGTTAATAAATTTATTAAACTAGGAGGAAATATTGAAAAATGATGCAAGTACACAGTTTTATATTAATAATTTTCTTTTTTCAATGATCCCAAGATCTCCATTCCACACCGTTGGGAGTTTGTCTGATGACATTCCGACTTCCTATGTCCGACCAATCAGTGCTAAGTACTGTTCCTCCAGATTCTTGCTGTTGACCAATATAGAGACAAATAAAGTTTCGTTCGTATGGAAAAAAATTAAAGGAATCAAACAAACTGAAAATGACGATGTCCTTCCGACTCACATATGATTTATTCATTGCCCGTTTAACTTCGTCCGAACCGGAGCAATAGATTTTTTGAAATAGAGCATTCACAGCCTCGTCTCCTTCGGGCTCTACCTCTCCCTCCTGTTTCTCAATTTCCATTACAACCTTGTTCCAGTCACGCGATTTTTTATAGGAACTTGGATATCTCGGAGGCTCGCTACTCGCTTGAACGATCTCTGTTTGTAAAAAGATCGTTTATTACTTTTACTTTCGCTGTAATGTTCCATCAGCCAAAAAAGCTATATAGTATTATTCTAAAGTGGCGATTTAAAGAAATAATGTTGCAACGCCACAAAGTCATTTGTTCAATTACGAAATTACAAGTTTATAAAGAAGAAATGATGAAGCATATTTTTGATTGTACCTTGAGGTATGGGTTGTACGGGATCCTGTTCGCACGGATTTCCCTCTAACGAATTCCATATAAGGCCTTCGCGTTTCTTGAGATTTAACTCAATTTTACAAGGTAAAACTTTGTGCCAGCATTGCTCTGGGACTACATGATGAGCCAAATCAAGTTCCAAACTATAGTCGCTACCCGACGGAATTTTGGTGGATAAGCTCAACTGCAAAGGGCACGATTGGAAAAGAAAAATGAAACTTTTCTCTGCGAACTCCTGTACTTTTTTCAATCCTCATAGATATTTCTAATAATTCGCAACCAAAGTCAGTGAATGTAGGAAATTATATTTCCACATTTATCCTAAATAATAATGCATGATAGCAGTATTATGGATACAAACATTAAAGTATTGTCTTTATTTCCTTAAAAAATTTTTTAGATGGTCAGTATTCGTGACAATTATCCTTTTATCTTACCCATTTTTTTCCATTTTTTACCCTTTTATCTCTACCCGCATTTTGTTAAGCTAATTTAACTTTCATTGCGCCCACAGATGTCTTAACTACACTGTATCGCATTTGCCATGGACATAGGGAAACTGCATAAAACCTGTGTTGAGACAGAAAGATTGGTTTTGAATGAGTTTCGGTTGTATTTACTACATGAGAAACTCAATAAAATTGCCTCCTGCTCAACAGCCAGTGCTAAGCGGTCACCTATTCAAGTAGTGATCACAGCCAAAGCTGCTTAACTTGAGTGATCACCAAGAGCGCGCATCAGCCACGCATCCACTATTGTCGGTCTTTTTACCTTACCCTTTTGTACATATAGAGATATGTCCTATCAATGTGAGCAACCATCGTGGATAACAGAAAAGCAAACAGATGCCTCCGACACCTAAAGGTATGAGTTTTAGCAGTAGTACTGTAATTTGCCTAATTACGAAAAAGATCAATGTAGGTCAGGAAAAGAAGTGTCTTAGTTGTCGAAAAAGGTTTCATATATGTTCACTACCGGTGGAGTAAAAAAAATCCAAAATTAACTTTCTCAAATTTCACTTACCGTACACTTCTCGTACGAAACTTTAACATTTTCCGAATTCTTAACGAATATAGTCACGATAACGTGCGTCTGTGTCTGATACCAGTCGTGCTTAATTTTCGGCGTTGGCATCTAAAAATTCGTGAGAAATCAAAATTGTTTTACCAAAAATCAAATTTGCAGGTTACGAAAGGATATGTGTTTATTGGTAATCAATAGAATTTATGATTGAAGCAAGTACTTGGTTATCGATGGTTTCCGCTGTTGGATTATCCGTAGACATCGTGTCACGAACAATTGTTTACATTTCTCGATGAAAATTAATGGAACATCGGTTAGAGTAAAATACGGAAAATCTCCAAAATTGATATGTTCGGAACTGTTGTTAAACAATAAAAAAAATAAACACGCGAGTGCGCAAACTTTGTTGTTCTACGCGGGAAATTTAAATCCGTCAGATAACGAAATCATTTTTTTTTCTTACAGTACATAGGCGCGAATAAATTTCTGGTGATGATTTATGTTACAGTATATTTATTAGATAAATAGCTTTATACAAATTTGATTCATTGTCGTAATAATAATCGTACCTAAAATATAGCGGATAGCGCCATTACAAGAACAAAAACATTTCCGAAAATCTACGTAACCCAATGAATTTCGTAAAAATTAGTTGTGACTGATGAATTGTTGTCAGTCTATGATTGATTCACGGAAACCATTAATCAAACAAAACGCGACACGCGTATGATTTGAATGAAATTGATTTTTATCGAGGATTAATACTGGTAATTATAACAAAAATGAACATTGTAACCGCAAAGAGGTAAAAACTAAAATCACGTTAATACCATTGCGGCTGACTAGCTGAGTTCACCGAGTTCGGTATGGTTCAACTATAATTTAAACTTGAGGATTTATCTGAAAATGCAAAATATTTAGAATCACATAAATGTTTGATTGAATGCTACTTAATCATATATCCAAAATTTCGGAATATAATGCAATCGATGAGAAACGCGAAAAAACGAACATTTCATAGATTTTTGCCGCGAGGCACGAAAGTGAAAACAATGATCTGACAACAACGTATATGCGCGTAATTCAGCAGTTGAGTATAGTATCGTGGAGGTAGAGACAAACGGGGTGCGGAAGGAATTTTTCTATCTAATAGTTACAAAAATATTCGACTTTGTATATCATCTCGCCGAAGACAGAATTAACCGTAGTCCTTTTAAATTCAGCTATAGTTTTTTTCACGAATTACGAGCTCAACCCTCTGTGTTTACGTTTTATACGAGCATACGGACCGATATCGGGATCCATGACAAAGTCATAAAGAACAGCTGTCCAAGAATCGTGATGAGGCAAATTGTCATAAAATTCAGAGGCGATTCGTCGTACCTGGATTTTAAAAAACACATCGGTAATTGTGATAATGCAATGTCTCAAATTAAAGTTAAAAAAAATTTGATCAACTTTTTACATGTAACATAAAATCATTGCGTCACAAAGAAAACTTTTTCAATATTTTTCTATTACATCGAAGTATACGCGTAAATTTCTTGAAAACACGAATAAATAAGTAGTCTGACAGTTAAAAAACAAATGGAAATAGAAATATATAAACAATTATGATTCCTCAATGAGAATGAAAAATATACCTCTGGTAGTCTGGAACCTGGTACCGCTGGGAAATCATGATGTTCATTGTGATAGCCAACATTGAATGTAATAAAATTTAACGGACCGTAATAGCTGTACGTTTCAAAACCTTTTTTGTACATATAGTGTTCTGATATAAAGTGTCCAGCTACTGGATGCAAACCCATGGCCATCACCGAACCACAGAGGAAGTATACCAAAACTTTACCGCCTGAAAGAACAGATAAGATTGAAAACGAACAATAAAAAAAGGATACTTCTTTATCGATTAGACAATTAATGCTAAATAAAGAGTGTAATTATTACCGAGAAAGTACCAAACGATTCCATCGAATATTAGTTGGATAACGAGATTAACGTACTCGAGTGTCGTTGGTGCCTTTGGATAAACAATCAGCGGACGAAACGAATAGAAGAATGGCTGAAGTAGTACCCAAAAAAATTTTCCAACGGTCGTGCAGAATAGTTTGGCTTCCAACAGAGTTGGTAAATCTGTATCGAGCCTTTCATCGCCCTGATACTGTTACACAGGGGTGTATTAAAAGAAAAATTATAGAAATATCTCATTGGCGGATGTATCACGTTTATTTGTTGCACTCAAAAGCCATATAAACTATATTTTGTTTTTTTTTCTTCTTTTAAGAACAATAATCGAGAAAAACTAAAACCCCTTGGACGTGATTAAATAATTATTATGCGAGCCAAATTGAAGTAGAGGAATTTATAAGTTTATTATTCATGTATTCGAAATAACATTTTTTAATTTGGTCAATGTCGGAAATGAACTTCCCCTTAAGTTCATTAGTAGAAGTTTCTCGAATAAAGTCATTATTTGTTTTTTTTTTGTTCTTCATAAGTGGAGAATGTCGACGCCTCACCGTATCAAGTTAAGTGCGTTCTCAAAAAATTTATGTGACTTTTCTTGCAAATTTTAGTAACCAATTTATGGCAAGAACAATTAATTTAAAATAAATATTTTCGAGATTCTCTAGGCGTATATTTTCACGTAACTGATCAGTAAATGATCATATTTTTTTTAATTCAGGATTTTATCAACATCCGTGAGGACTACATTAAATCTCTAAACAATGTTAGAGACACTATATATTATAAATGTTAGGGCAATTTTTTTTTTTCGACTATTTTTTTTTTTCAGTCCACACCCGAAATTTTGTTGGATATGTCGAAAAAGAAATTCCCTGAAAGTTACAGCCCTTAATTTTAATTCTAAGTACTTTCCCAAAGCGTGAGAACTTTTAGTATTTTTTATTTTTTTTAATTATTTAATATTTCATAATTTATAAATTTTATACTACTCATAAGTTAAAGTTCAATATCTCAAGAAATATTAATCTAAGCAATTGGTTCGATAGGACCTTTTTTGTAGGAAATTAAATTTTTCATTTACATTTTTTTCGTGAAGTTAATTGTTTCGGAGATAACAGCAAAAAAACGAGAATTTTGGGTAAAAATCAACTTCAGTGACCCATACCAACTCACCAGTATAATTTACACTTTCGCCGCAAAAGGCACTTTTTTAGATTGTTTCATTCCGATTAATTCGAAACCAAGAACAATATGATAGCATAAAATGCGGCTGAGTTATAAAAATTTGAAGAAAAAAAAAATTCGATTTACGTGTATTTTAGATGGAAAATCTTCTCACGCTTTGGGAAATTACTTAGAATTAATATTAAGGGCTGTAACTTTCAGGGAATTTCTTTTTCGACATATCCAACAAAATTTCGGGTGGGGACTGAAAAAAAAAATAGTCGAAAAAAAAAAATCGCCCTAATAAATATATATGAAAGCCTTATCCAAATATTTCTTATACTTACTCTGTGATGTTCAAGATGATATTTTTTGAAACTTATAGATATGGGAAGTCCTATTGGCAAGTTGGCAAAAAAACCAAAAATCTTATTAGCCATTGGCCTGGAATGGCCAAACGCAAGATTGTGAGCTATTTCATGGACAGCTGTAAATAAATGTAAAAAAAAAAATATCAAGTATAATAATTTCAGTCAAAGAAAATGTTAAAACGTGAAAATATTAAGAGTTACGAAACAATTGGCTCACCTAACATCAGCGAATGATTGATAACCCCTCCGAAGCAATATGCCATTAGGAATAGCATAGGGTAGCTCAAGTCTTTGACTACGAACATTGAGATAAATTGTACAAGAACCATTCCCGTCACTACCCATTTGAAGTTTGGATCGTATCCAAATAATTTCTTTATCTGCGGATATTTTTCTGCAAAAATACGATTTTTGTTAGTCAATATTAATGTCAAATTCTTAACGCTGTAATCAAGTACCACGGGAGGATAAAGAACTATCATTGCCCATCAGAGAAATCTAAACATCTAAAAAAATGTATTTAAAGGACATTCCCATATAAGAACAAATGCAAATTTTGGTCCTTTATAGTCCATATCAATGAAATAATAATTAAAAAAAAAAAAAAAACAATTATATCGCAATTATTAAGAACATTGAATTGTAATAATGATTTTTCTAAAAAGTTATTAATAAGACATTTTTTGAAAAAGTTAATGAAATATTTTGAAAATTTATTTCTCTTTTACAAATTGAGTTCAGTGCCATTTTTAATGCGTACATTTTTTTTGTACCGCTTATCTTTATTATTCCCTGATAAGCTAGTTGTTGAAAAACTTTGTATTTGTCGTCGCAATATTGATATTTAAATTGTTTCAAGTGAGAATAAAAATGTTCCATCTTGAAGAATGTTTATCGATTTTCGTGACTTTAATCAATCACCGTTGCATAAAAAATAAATTATTCAAAATACATATTCTTGAGATTCTTTAAGATATGATGTCCTATGAAACTAGTCGGTCAATGACCTTGAAATTTTAAGACTTCAATGCACAGACCCTACAAGGAAATATTGAAAATTGACGATTTAACTTCAATTTCTTAGATTAAAGAAATTTATCCCTTATTAATGAATTTATTTCCAAACTTTTGTGTGGATGATACAAAAATAATTATTTCCTCTCATGTTCTATTCAGTATAATCGTTCATATGTACAATACTAGGAATAGCGTGTTATCAGAAAATCTTATCAAACGAATGAAACAACAAATTGATTGAGTGCCATGAAACGCGCAGCACACGCGTAAATTCTCGTTCGTCAGAATTTTTGAAATTCGACGTTTCATTGGTTTCTCGTGACAGCAGAGAAGAAAAAAAAGGAAAACTAAACATGGACAGTCCAAGTAGAAAGTACACTGAAACGGAGAGAGAGAGAGAGACAGAGCATACCCAATATTAATTTTCTTCGACTCGCATGCGGTTCTTCGGTGTAAACCCACTCAAAATCTGTTCGCGACACTCTCTGACCCATCGTCAGTGACAAACGTGTTTTTCACGACCGACGATATTGTACGAAAAATATTTAAAAAACTACCTACAACGTGTAATACCGGTGAACACGAATTCACCCACAATTAACAGACGATCGAGACTGAGGCAAATTTTGTAGCGGTTTGTTCTTCGCCCGCAAGTAGTTTATTGGACAGTGACAGAGGATGAGAGGTCAGCACTAGTCAGAACCGACTGGCACCGGCAGTAAACTGACAAGACTCTTACGAGTCTCTTCACTCTCAACTTTTCGTTTTGGTGACTCACCATTTGTTGTCGACGTCAGTGAAATTGTTACGTAGAAAAAAAAAATGCTCGCCGATCATATGGTCAATACCACACGTAACATACGCTATGTAAACGGGACTTGACATATTTTAAAAGGGGGGACTTTCGCTTACTTTCAGCTCTGTTTTACCGACGATCAATAAGGAAAATGCAATTCATTTTTTTTCTTCGGTATTCATTGAGATTTTGGCAAAAGAGTTCTTTTAACAATTTTATCCATCGAATGTAATTAATACTGCAATATTTGAGAGATTAGTTTTGTTTCGAAATGTTAACGCACCTTAGGATAAAAATACTACGAAGAATCGTTGGTATCCCCGAATGGAAGGTTTTACAGCATTGTAATTGGTCTCACAATTTTTCGTATCAATTACAATAACATTTCACACTGTCACATGGATGTGGTATGCTTAAAGCAGGGTGACCAGTGCTGAGATTCTGTACTTTTTTCAGCCTTTCCGCTGGATTCTTCCTTGCAATTGGCTGTCGCTCGCTTACGACACCGATAGTTGTCGGTAGAACAGTACAGAATTCTAGGGGCTGAATTCCGTACTCCTCTACCGACAACTATCGGTGTCGTTAGCGAGCGATAGCCTATGAGAGTCGCGCCTTTCCGCTGGATTCTTCCTTGCAATTGGCTGTCGCTCGTTAACGACACCGATAGTTGTCGGTAGACAAATACGGAATTCAGCCCCAGCACAGTGGGTGTTCACTTGCATACAAAAACCAAGGCTCTATTATTAGTTCACGTGAGAAGGAACGTGTCCAGAGTGCGCCACTATCGACGCTCAGCTAGCGCGCATTACATGGTAGGAGCGAAAAGTAGAACTAGAACATCTGGCAAGCCTTTACCCGTTTTACCGACTTATTTAGTCGTAACAGTAGCGCCAGTGCTGCGCGTGATTCGAGGTTATACTCGCAGATGTCGTCGTTTCGTTAAAATATAATCGAATTTTAAAAAATTGTTAAATCTTTCGTTATTTATGATTATTGTAATTTCCTCGAGGTGTGTGCGTGTCGTAAAAATGACTTGGCGCGATCTTCTAACCGTCGTCGCGTGTCTCGATGAAATTATTTCCATCGAACATCTTCCGTTTGAAAATTCCCAAAGATTTTCTCTATTAAGTTACAATTCAGTAATTTTTCGTTTTCTTTTTAAGCATAATCCACTTTGATATTTCAGCTATTGGGACTTATGTTCGGCTGGTTAACGTTCTATTGTCAGGGTCACGAAGGTACCAAAGACTTCAAGCGGTACATGACGGAATCGCAATTGAAAATACAAAAGGTAAAATATACTAAATAAACATTGTAAAAATCTTGTTCATAGAGTCGTAACATTTTTTTGTGAATACCCGAATTAATGAATCCTGAGCCAGTAAGTCAGTATTTATTTATGAAGCGATTTACATCGATAGTTGTAATTTGAACGTCTATTGATGTGAAATTGTAGTATCGTAACATTGACCGTGTGGCTAGGATCGAGAATCTTGTTACAACAGAAAAATTGCATTTCTTTTCAGACTTACACTCTGCAAGGTATATCGGACTATTCTTGATGAAAATGGCTCTTCATTCGTTTCTAGATGTATCACTGCTCTCGAAGATAAGGGTACGGGAGGGGGAAATAACTTCATAATTAAAAATTAATTGTCAGATAACAGAGCGTCTGTTATCGGACAATTAATTATTAATTATGAAGTTATTTTTCCAAAGCTTAAGCATTATACAATGTTCCAACGAACAAAACTTATTTAATAAAAAATTAATAATTAACGAATAAATTCCTTTCAGCGTCGCGAACAAGTGCAACAAGAATCTGATGACTGTGAGGAATTTGGCGGTATGTTTTGGTCCGATTTGTTGCGATCCGAGGAGGAGACGGTAGCTTCGATAATCGACATCAAATTTCATAATACAAATCACATTTTATCCACTTAATATAAATGAATGTAAATAAATACATATATGTTTGTATATATACATATATAAAAGATTTGAAAATAAATCATTGGAATAACTTCTTTTTTTTTTTCATTTCTTCTTGAAATATTCGGTTTGATCTACTATACCGACCGACTATTTATTATCATGCCCACTCTTCATTCAAATAGCGCGCCACGGCTGAATGTATATATTTTTAGTTACGACTCCAAGGAACGTGCCTAGGTAGCGCTACAAACAGTGGCTACGCTGCTTAACATGGGAGTTTCCACCCCCTGAGTGGGACGACGAATTGAGTAACAAGTACTTCAGTGACGCGTGTAAAATTAAAGCAACGACGAGTAATTGCAATTTTGTGTCACAATGGTGGACGCATCGACGAAAAAAACATTGAGCAGCATTCCCTTGTGTCAAACAAAAGCGGGACCAAGAGAGAAAGAATTATGGGTTCAGAGATTAAAGGAGGAATATATGAGTCTAATAAAGGTGTATATACGTTAAAAAATCTCCATATGGACCATTATCCCTTGAACAGCTGTTATTTACTCGATCATAACGCACAATCTTCTATTACTGTGTCAGTAAATTCGATTTATTTTTTTTGTCAATTGTGTGTAGTATGTACAAAACAACAAAGAATCGGACAACGATTGGTTTCGTTTGGAATCGAACAAGGAAGGCACCAAGTGGTTTGGAAAATGTTGGTACATTCATAATTTGCTGAAGTACGAGTTTGACATTGAATTTGACGTGAGTTGTACCAAAAGAATTTTCACGAGTATCAAAGTGTCCTGGTTTCCGAATTATTTTATTTTTTTTAACAAGAGCGTGCCCCAGGGATTAAAGCAATTACTTTAAATGTCCAACTCGGGAAACTGCTGATTTTTCTATTATTTAATATACTGTGGTAAAAAAAATGTATTTTCCATTTGTATCTCTTCTGAGATACGAAGTACCGCTGGATTCTTCCACCCTTAATCGCGTCACTGGGTAAAAAAATGTAATGAATCTCAATTTATGTTCAAGGATTAAATTCCAAAGCGTAAAAGACATTTTGATTCTTCCCTCTATCATTTTTTCCGAAGTTCAGATATAAATTTTGAAGTTTTCAGCAATTTTTCCCTTAGAAAGGACGGTTTTTGTATTTTCCAAAATACAATTTTATGATTCTCAGATTCCTGTTACTTATCCAGTGACTGCACCAGAATTGGCACTGCCGGAGCTCGACGGCAAGACGGCAAAGATGTACAGAGGTGGAAAGATTTGCCTGACCGATCATTTCAAACCACTTTGGGCAAGGAACGTCCCAAGATTTGGTATATCTCACGCTATGGCGTTAGGAGTGAGTTTCTTTTCAAACTTCATTTTCACTGTATTAAGCTTGAAGAAAAAAAAAAGATAGATTTTTTTACCTCAAACGTTTCTGAATTTTCAGCTTGGCCCATGGCTCGCTGTAGAAATTCCCGATCTTATAGAACGGGGCGCGATCACACACAAAGAAAAGTGTGACGTACAAAAGGCATAATTCATATTTAATAGAGAATTAAGTTTAATCGGACTAAAAATATATATATAAATGAAATTTTGTAAACTCCCGAGTTTCTGGGATACGAAAGGAAACATACTAATAAATGCTTTACATTATTCTTTATACAATTTTTACACTTTGTTAAAGCGCCCCTCAAACATCTATTTGTCGTCGTCGGTGAGCTTAATTTTTTTGGTATCGCGAATTATTTCATCTAATTTGTACAAGTCCTTGAGGGACACCTCACCGGTCCCTCTGTCCAACGGTTTTGGCTGAGAACGATCGGGTTTCCAGCCCAGCATGTAGATTATTTGAAAAGTTGCTGGAACGTATATCGATCCGTCATCTTTTGTTTTACCATACAATTCTTCGTATATCGCTGCTGCTGCTAAAGCAGTATCACGTTTTAGATGCAATTTTCGATTTCTCGCCGCATTGCTTTCACCCATCCCTGTGCATAAAACAAAAAAGTGAAGATCCGGAAATTTGTATAGAAAGGAGTGAGAATCATTTGTCCCAAAGTTTTACCTTTTAAATCCCACATGAGATCGAACATAGATGGAAAACCAACGACCATCTCGTCCGTGTCTATTGTTAACATTGTAAAACCGGCTCTGTTCAACAAACTTCCCACATCTGTGATTTTCGTAAATGGCGAAATGTGAGGTGATATACCGCCGTCTCTCTCCAGTTCCGCCAGCTGAAGAGAACTTCTAAAGAAGCGGCATAATATATCTTTGTACGAGTACCACGTTAAATTAATTATTTCACAGATGTAAAAACATTTGTTTGAATCACATTGTTGATTAATTTATCGACAATGTATCTCACCTCAATTCGTAAAGTGTATCGCCGCCGAATATAGCGGCCATGAATACTCCGTCATTTTTTAAGCTATGAATTATTCTAGCGAAACAGCCGGGAAGATCGTTGACCCAGTGCAGGCTCAAACAGCTTATAACCAGATCCAAGCTGTTTTCTTCCAACACCAAATTTTCCTCGTCCATAACTTTTCTCTGTACATTAAGGTCGGGCATTGTTTCAGCCTGTTCCACAAAACTGGAACACATGTCGGCGAGAATCAAATTTTCCACTGATTCTCTTGAAATATGTTTTGCCACGTGACCGCGACCGCAACCGAGATCCAGAGCATTCTTGAATTCTCTCTTAAAATCGAATATTCTATCGGCAAGACGATAGCCAACTTCGTCCTTGATGTAATCGTATAATTTAACATCGGACGCTCTGGCGGCACGTTCTCTTTGCAGAAGTTTCGCATTTCTGTCGAAAATATTCATAATACTGTCGCGCGGTAGTTCACGTCGGAAACTCGATGTACTCAAACTTCGCGCTATTGTCGTGCAATTACCGTTTTTTAAAAGTACTTTCGACATTTTTTTCTATTGTTGCGCAACAACTGACAACAAACAACGACGCGCCAACGTCAATTCTCACATTTTTTATGTGACATTTTAATGTATCAAAGAAAATTGCTGATCGCCGTAGTTTGGAGGTTAGGTTCGGCGAATCGAAGATACTCGCAATTCGTGAATGTTACAATGTAGTGCAAGCTTTGGTATAATTAGAATTTTACCGATACCGAAAGCATACACGTTTGTGAATTATCACGATGATGTAACGAACGTTTATGCGAGTGAGATTCGATGACAACATAAAATTACATAGCTTTGTACCGGGGTCTCATGGTCTCATAACCTATCCATCTTACACGATTAAATGTTTGGAAGTTGAAGCTGGTTGAAGCCAGGGTGTGGAAACTCCCATGTTAAGAAGCGCAGCCACTGTTTGTAGCGCTATCTATGTAGTGTCCCCCTAGTCGAAACTAAAAAGATACATCCAGCTGCGGCGTGCTATTTGAATGAAGAGTGGGCATGAAAATAAAAAGTCGGTCGGTATAGCAGATCGAAGACAGATATTGCAAGAAATTAAAAAAAATTATTCGAATAATTTATTTGCAAATCATTTATATATGTATATATACAGATATATATTTACATTCATTTACATTAAGTGGATCATCTGTCATTTGCATTATAAAATTTGATGTACATTATCGAAGCTACCGTCTCTTCCTCGGGTCGCAACAAAATCGGACCGAAACATAACGCCGCATACACAAATTTAAATATATTTATGGTGCAAGTAACGTAAAATTTGAACAGATTAGAAGAAAAAAAAAGTCTTCATATGGGGAAAACGAACCTACGACCCTAACACTATGAACTCGAGCTCCTGCCGCTGCGCCAACCGGTGATTGAAAACTGTGCTACGGAAACTTCTTATGTATTGTTGGATTTGCAAAATTTTTATTTTCTTAAATATTGCCCATCTGGACCTCCCACTTAGGTCACTTTCACTCCTCTTCAACTCCAACATACCCTATAAATTCTAGCGAAATCGGTGACGACAAGTCGGGAAGGTCCACTTGTGAGTAAGTCGGTAACGGGTAAAAAGCTTGCCAAGATCTAGTTCTACTTTTCGCTCCTACTATGTAGGTCGCGCTAGCTGTGCGTCGATAGTGGCGCACTCTCTGTAGTGTCTCCCTCACGGAAACTAATAATAGAGCCGTCGTTTTTGTATGGGAGTTTCCACATCCTGCATAACCTATCCATCTTACGCGGTCAAATGTTTGCAAGTTGAAGCGAAAAAATTCTCACTAAAACATCGTGTTAATCAGCTGTTACACCGATATAGGTATATCGTTATTAAGGGTGCGAAAAACGTAATTCTTACGTTCGCAATTTTACAGAAGTTTCAATCATAACGCTCATTTCACTCGATCGCACAGTAAGTAACGTTTATCATGTGATAATTCATTATTTAGTGAGTGATTGCCCGTATTTCGTTGAGCAGTGTACTATAGACACACGAGTAGACGATTCGCCTAGCATCCTGCAGGAATATATTTCGCATGCATTCAAAGGATTATGGCAATAAATACAAAACTGTTTATAAAGGTTATAATTATAATATATCTGGAAAATAAATGACTGAAGTGTGTTTGCATAAGTAATATTACCCATAACTATTAAAGTAGTGAGCAATCGCGATATGTTTATGCGTAGGTCATTAATCGTTCAATCGCGCAGGATATTTACAGCGCCATCTTTATGGCACAAGCATTGTAAGGATGTTTTGAGATACGCAATGAGGAAAAGCGTTAAAAAAAAATTAAATAATCTTCTTTAAAAATGGAGGCAACGATCGAGTTTTTGTTATGTTTCAATATGTTTCAGATATAATCTTCTAAAAAATGCCATGAAAATGGTTGTGTTTCAGATCATTCTTATTTTTCGCACTAATTGCGTAATAAAAAGTAAAAAATTTGCTCAAAACTCTGCAAGACGAAGAATTCAACTGTTTAAATCTTTTGAGCAGAAATTTCTTATCTTCAATGACATATAAATTATCGAGATAAAAAAAAAAAAAGTAAATACGAAAAAACCCAACAAATAATATTTAAAAAAAAATGAAAAAAAAAGTTCCAGAATATTTGATTGACAAACTTTATTATAATTTTTTTTATCAATAACTTGTAAGCATATTATGCTTCGTGAAAGTCAATTGAAATTATTTGAAAATGGCGAATGGGGTGAAGTTTGTAACAAAATAAAAATAAATGAAACACGTCACATTTAATTACGTACACTCGATAGAAATAAGAGACGATGAGGATGCTACATGTTTTCAAACGTATGGCTCGCGTTACACGTATAAAGCAAAATGAATACATTCTTTCACCTATTCCTGCAAAACTTGGGGTTGAAAGTTGACTCAAGAAACAAGACAGAGGAACAAAGAGTCGAGTATCTGTCTAGCATAGAGAAAAATCGAAAAAATAATAATGAAATATTGCATGTGAATGACAGCTCAAAGGATATTGCAATACCAAAGAATTTGAACTTTGTGGATTTGCAAACTAATATTCAAAGCCCTATTGTTTTACGAACGACAGCATTGAATAATCCCTCCACAGAGGGTTTATCACCCTTGAGAAAAATCAACGGACAATTGATGGAAAAAATCGCAAAGACAAAGAAACCGAGAGAGAAAAAAAAATCTCCCAATTATTGGGGCCCAAGAGGCAGAGCTTTGTTTGCTCAAAAAATTCATCTCAAATTGGAAACAATAAATAATCCAAGTAAAGAGGAAAAAAACGATAAAAATGTGAAACTTGATGTTGATCTCGAAAAAAACTCACAATCGTCGACAAAACGAGATACAGAAAATTTCACAAAAGCGTCTGGTAAAAAGGATCTCTGGTGTTTGCACAAAAGTAGCTCAAACATTAGATCGTGTAACCTGATTACCAATTTAACGACTCACACCGAAAAAATGACCGAATTGAACGAAAAATATGTCTTGCTTCATTCAAGGGATGAGAATTTTGTGCGAAATAACGTGCACATGAGTCTGTACGTTACGAGCAAGGTGCAATTGAATTTGTTCGAAGAATTACTAAAATCGAACAAAAAATAATGAAAAACGTATTCATAACATTGTTTTTTTCTTTTTTTTTTTAATATTAGTATAGAATTTTCGGTAGAACCTATTAGAAATGCATCTAATCGCTAAAATTTACCAGGATATCCAAAAGAATGAATTTACGATGAAATTTCGTTCAAAACATGTGGAATTATTGTGCAAACATGCTATACTCTCTTTGATCGAACCGAGTAAAAATGCGTTTGTGCATTATGAAGAAAACTTGAAATCTCTAGTAGAAACATCTTTAAACGATGGATGCAAATTTCATTTTACTTTTCGACGGTAGTACAGTTTGTTGTCGTACGAAATCGTTTGTTTGCTCTTCGCGATACGTATGATGGAATTTTTGACTAAATGTTTTTTAGCCACTATGAAGATCATTGTGGATTATTGATATTGAGTCGCTGGGCAGGATTATTGTTGAGGCAGCCTGATTCGACTCTCATTCGTTCTATTAGCTATGCAATTGGATGCAGTATCGAAAAAATATTAGTTCTAGTGCAGCCTCATGAAGAAAGTTAAAACATTATTTGAAGAGGAAAAAAAAATGTAACGATTCGTTAGAAGTTCAACTTCTATATATATATATATCATTATAATAAATTAATAGTGATAGAATGTTTTTCATTTTTAGTTGAAGAAAACATGGTGAGCGAAGAAATTGCTGAATCGCCGAAAAAGCCTCAACAGCCGGTATTCAAAAATTCGTCGTTTCAACAGAAATTTAGGCCGATAAGTATTTCGGGAAAGAAAAGAACATGGCGCTCGCTCAAACAAGTTCTCACCCAAGAACGATCTTTACCTTGGTCACCGGAAGTTGTTCACTGTGAGTTTTTTTTGTAATTGTAGCGTTTTTCACTCGAAAAAAAAAACATTCAATTAGCAATGCTTTGAATAAATGATTGAATTCTTATAAAAATTAGCGCTATAAGTTTCTTTAGATGGTTGCATTCTAATTTATCCGATTTTTAAACTAAAAATGGTGAAGACAATATGGTGGATGGAAATTTGAAAAAAAAAAAAAAAAAAAAGAAACAGTTGGTTTCTTATAATAATTAGTACTCCAGGGTTTTTTGAGTCCCTGAATCCAATTATGCTATCGGTATTTCAAAATTCAAAATGGCAGATTGAAAATTTGCACAAATTTTTCCATTATGAAACCAGTTAATTCAAAATTGTTGGAGTTACTGATCCAAAGTCAATACTCAATAATTTCTTGGGAGACGAAACAGATTTGCATTTAGCAAGTTTGGCATCGCTCTGATACCAACTCCGACCATTTTTTGTTCAATTTCAGTGCATCAGTTTGAGTTTAAAAATACCGATGTACTAGGAATCAGTGACCCCAAAAAAACCTTAAGGTACCCATCGTTATAGGCGAACTATATTTTCAAATTTTCGTACATTCCTTTCACCGATCTCAAAGAAATTTGGTACTAAAATCATGATGTACGAGGTCTGTTAAAAAAGTATCGCGAATTTTGAATTTCCACGGGCTACGTATATACGATTTTCGACTTTTTTGTGGCGTTAGGTTGGTACTAATGTTCCTCACTTATGCTGAAAAAATCGGCCATTTCGAATGTTTAGTTAATTGTTGACAGCTGTTTTGGTTAGACGTGTTTTGGCTTGTCCTCGATTTTTGCCTATTCTAAAAAAGCAGCTTCCATTGCGATGATTGAGCTTTGGTTTCCCCCGTCATAACCATAAACCTATGATTCGTCACCAGTTATGACTCTCTGAAGCAAATTTGGGTTGTCGCGGACCGAGTCCAACAGCTCCTTAGCAACGTTAACGCTACACTGTTTTTCTTCGAAATTGAGTAATTTTGGCACGAATTTCGCCGCGACCCGTCTCATGCCCAAGTCATTGGTAAAAATCAAATAGTACGAGCCAATCGATATGTTTAGTTCCTCAGCAACTTCTCTAACGGTGATTTGACGATTGGCCAATATTATTTTCTTCATTTCATCAATGTTTTCGTCTGTTGTTGATGCGCTCGGGCGTCCGGAACGCATTTCGTTGTTCGCATCTTCTCGGCCCTCTGAGAACATTTTGTACCACCGATAAACGTTGCTTTGGTCCAAGATAGCTTCACCATATGCCACAGTCAACATTCGGAATGCGTCCGCGCACCTAATTTTGTTTTTCACACAAAATTTGATACGTATTCTTTGATCCGATTTTTGGAATAGGCAAAAATCGAAGACAAGCCAAAACACGTGTAACCAAAACAGCTGTCAACAATTATCTTAACATTCAAAATGGCCAATTTTTTTCAGCATAAGTGAGGGACATGAGTACCAACCTAACGCCACAAAAAAATCGAATATACGTAGCCCGCGGAAATTCAAAATTCGCGATACTTATTGAACAGACCTCGTATGTGTTTGAACGATTTGAGAACGTATCGTTGAGTTAAAAAAATATAATAATATAACGATGCTGACGAATTACATTTTCGTTGTTGTTTGTAATAATTTCAGATAGCTGTATAAATGCTCCGCCGAGTTTCAAGCCCGCCAAAAAGTACTCGGACATCTCTGGTCTACCGGTAGGTTTGATAAAGAAAAAATGCAGCAATTCAATTTTTCAGTCTTTAACGAAGATTGATTTACTATTGGAAACAAGGGGGCGACATTATAAGAGGAAAAAAAAAACTTTACTTCCATTTATCCGGCTAAGAAGACGTACAAGTTTCATTACAAATCCTTTGTTTTTTCTTTCCTTTTTTTTCCGTGTCTTATTGCAGGCACGATACACCGATCCTCAGACTAAATTATACTACGCGACCGCCGAGGAATTTTCGACAGTGAGAAGTTTGCCGATGGACATAACCGCCGGATATCTCGCACTCCGAGGTGCATCTAGTATTGTCGGTTGAACACACTCGTCGAATTACACGATATCTCGTGGTAACAACTGTCGCGTCGTACTTTCTTTTTTTTTTTTTCTTAGACTCGTTGGAATAAAACGACCTCTACAAGGTGTGAAATTATTTTCGAAACATGAGATTGAAAAATAAAAAAATAATTGAGACTGTACGAGAATGGAAAGTGAATTTCTCGTGTTTTGATTCATATTGCAAATGTGAGGATGGCCCAGGGTCGGAATACACGGATGCTCTCGAATCATTATTCCGTAAAAAAGACATTATTTTTAGCAATTATTGTAAAAAAAAAAAAGAGCATTTTCTTTTTTTGTTTTCAAAAGAATATCTTTCTTTTTTTTTAAATACATTTGTGATTTATAAATTAACCCTTGGAGAAAATTATTTTCAATTATTTCGTTAGAATACGCATTCGCAAGTCGTCCATCACTGGTCCAACGTGCGCGCACGTTGGACCAGTGATGGACGACGCGCGCGTAGTAAAAAGTTTATTAGGCGACATTGCTTTTCTTTTTTCTCTCTCGTATCATTGTTTTTTTTGTCATTTCTTTAATATTTTACACACATTCAATCGACCATCATTAAAAAAGCTTTCCATTACAACTTATTTTACGAACTAAGGCTAAAGAGAGGATATTTGGAGAGAGGGGCGACTCGGACGAGAGGGAAGGAATGGTGGTCGGTGGGGGGAGGGGGGTTGTTTGTGTCTGAGGAGGGCGGGGGCGGGGGGGGGGGCTGCTGAACACTATATTGCCATTAGTGTGGTATCGACTCGTCGATGATATAATCATCATCGTTGTAATTCGCCACCTCTCGCCTGATTTAATTCGCTAATACACGTCATTGGCCCGTTTTGCGAATTTGCAAAATACCTTTTGCATTTATAATTTTTTTTTTTTTAATTTTGTCCACGGTCATACGGCAATAATCGCGATGACAAGTCAACTTTTATCGTCTACACAAAATCGAACCGCGCTGCGTTATCCTGTGTTGTTTTCAGTTTTCGTTTTTTTGTTGTTTTTGCAAATTTTCTTCTTGTTTTTAATGAGGATTAAAGTGATTTATTATCGAATTTTGTTTGTTCCGTTTTTGTTTGTTTGTTTGTTTTTTTCACTCGAGATCGGGCAGATCGTAATCGTCACTGTCCTGCTCGTCTTCCTCGGCTTCCTCGAGATCGTCAAGGTTTGGCTTACTGTCACCGGCACCGCCAAGGTAACCCATGCCCCGCATCATCTGCGGATAATCGGATAACTGTCGCGAAACATTGTACAATCGGCTCTCGTCGAGAAAATATTTTTGTAAATTATATCGTTCGTTTTTGTTGTTGTTAATTTACGTGTAAATATAGGGAAAGAGATATTTTTATAACAGTACCGATTCCAAACCAGGCATACGGCTCTCGCTGTCCTCATCGCTGTCGTCCTCGTCCCTCCACTTGTTGAAATCGCTCTTGAGCCAATGAAACTTTTTGTCTTCCTTGGTCAAACGAGGCCAGTACGGACCCTCCTCCTTCTTGTAAAGCACGAGCTCGTAGACTCTGTCTTTCGGACTTCGTAGAGTCTTCTCTGGATCAATGTTTTTGTAAAGATTGATGGTGAGCTCGTGCATCTTGGAATCCGTACCGCCGATACCTTTGAAATACACCTTCTCTGGTTCGATCTCAATTTTTGGATCTTTGCAGTCTTCTAAGCAAATCGTTAGGTAAACAATGTTTGCCCTCTGCGCCCATATTATGGGAGGAGGAATGATCCTGAAAGGAAGAAAAAGAGTTAATGGAGATATCGTTCACAACGATTCCAGGAAACAAAATCATGTATTAATTTTTTTCAACATATACTCGCGAATCGTTTTTTATGAAAAGTTAATCGTAACGGACGTACACACGGTAACTTCGGGAGTCAATGGGCTGTTTCGCACAAATTGTTTATTTATATTGATTTGAACGTGTCCACAATCCCAACGTGTCCAAAATCTTCTATTATCACATAAACAAAGTTCCAAATCCGAAAGGATTCTACAAAATGTAATTTTCTCAAAGTAAAACAAACATTTCAATAATAAAGCTTTAACAATTTTTTTTTATACACCGATGTAAATATTTGTATACGCAGTGAGAAAAGCATTTTGAAGGAATCGGACCCTGTAATGTATTTATCTGCATGGTGAATTTACTCTGGATGAAAAATTCATTTTAAAGAATAGAAAAAAATCAAAATCAAATCAAAATTTTGAGTATTCGCTTGTTATGTACGTAGATTAGAGTGGGTCAAATAAAATGACTAATTTCTTTTTTCTCGAAAAAAAAGCTCTGCAAGTATTAGCCCTTCATATTTAAATTAAGAGGTCCCTCATCGCAAATTTTTATTTCCCACTTAAATGACATGGGAAATTTTTTCTTTTGACTTTGGAATTTTATTAAACTTCAACCGTTAAGGTTAGAAGAGTTTTTTTAGCACATTTTTGTAGAACATTTGATGTTCTACAAAAAAGCTCTCTTGTGTCTAAACGATAAAAGTAATCTTACAAAAAATAATCGGTGATAATTAGCTCTGGATTCTCTCATATTTGTTTGAAAACAATTAGTATTATATTAGTAGTATTAGTAATATATTAGTATTATATTAATTCATATTGATAACTAAAATGTTAAAAAATTTGAAATTTATGTACTAATAAACGAGATACGTAGAATCCAGAGTTAATTATCACCGATTATTTTTTGTACAGTTACTTCTATCGATTAGACGCAAGAGAGCTTTTTTGTAGAGCATCAAATGTTCTACAACAAGGTGCTAAAAGACTCTCCCAACATCAACGGTTTGAGTCTAATAAAATTCCAAAGTTAAAAAAAAAAATGTTTTCATGTTATTTAAATGGGAATTGAAAATTCGCGATGAGGGACCTCTTAATTTAAATATGAAGGGCTCATACTTGCGGAGCTTTTTTTTGAGATGGCCAAACAATACATTTTTCATTATATCGAGGAAAAAAAAAATTAGTCATTTTATTTGACCCACCCTAACGTAGATATGAAATCAACGTACGAGCCTTTGATTTTGGATACTTAATTGTGACCTACATATAAACTTAACTTTGTCATTATCGCAACAGTTCTCAAAAACTTTTCTTTCGCTACATAGCGTCAAACTGATGTGCGATAGAGAAAATCATGTTTGCGATACACATATAACATAAAAGATTGAAGAAAAAAGATATGACGTTGAAGTTTGCATCGTTGGAATGCAACGAAAATAGATTTTTTTATAACATCCCTCCCCCTTAGGGTTAAATTTTTGAAGACCAAAACGTTAAAACCTTTTCTTTGGGGTGTTCTTTAAGGAGCTGGGCCTAAATGGGCAAAAGAAGCGAGAGCAGTACTGAAAATAACAATTTGAAAAAGCTATTTTCGTTGCGTTCCAACGATGCAAACTTCAACATCATAAGAAGATTACGTTAATACGTTGGTGCTACGTACACTTTACAATTGAGAATGTTTCTATGAATTATGAATTTTTTGTTTATTAAACATCTTTCTATGAATTATGAATTTTTTGATCATACAAAATGATATTTTTTTTTCTCCTTCAACAACGCACATACTTTCATGTCTAAACAAATACAATATAACATTTTCGAAATTCTGAACAACCGAACAAAACGAAGACCGAGATGTTTAGTTTTAAACCGTAAACACGATAAATTACGATAAATCGTTTTCTACAATGTTTTTGGTTACATGTTTTCTTTCTTTTCGTTTTCGTTTCATCGCGGGGAATATTTTTTCTTCATTTAGCCAGGAACGACGAACACGCGGTGAATTTTTATAGCGAAATAGGTTAGGCCGGTTCGGTCGTAACGCCGAGAGATGAATCGGCGAGTCATTGCAGAGGAAGTGGCATTTTCTCGCGGAACTCTCTCTCTCTCTCTGGACGATTGTTTGTACATGATAAAAGTGTGATCGGGGAGAATAGGGAACAATTATTCCCGAGGGAATGTTTGTATCGATCGTGTTCTCGAAGAATGTAATGCCATGATAGACGATCAGTGAGAATTCCGCGAAGCGCTATTGCGTTAACCAAAGCGAGGGGCGAAAAGGAGGGCTATCTCGTGTTACGCGAGTTGCCATGTAGTTTCAGTCAGACAAAAACCCGGCCGGCGAATAAACAAAAATTTGTGTATTTTATTAATTTCAACGGAAACAAAAAATTCGTCTCGCATGGGTTAAAAAATTGTTTTTCTGTTTAACGTTAAAGATTTAAAATAAAAGTCTCGTGCTAAGGACGAATTTTTACGTTAAACCGAGAGAATCAATAAAACTCTCTCGTGCAACATGGCGGTCTTTCGAAAGCCACACGGGGGGACGGGCCCGCGACACACGGCACATCAGATGCGAATATTAGGATATTATTGAGCCAACGATTTGTTTCGTAAAATCGTTAATATCGCAGTTACAAATGTAAACGATACGGTTATTATTTAATTGACGTGTACTTACTGGCTTTCTTGACTCATTTTACCAAAGACTTTCCGTTCAGTCCGTTAGAAGGAAACAAACACAGCGCACTCACGTACCGCGCCGCACGCAACCACGCAAAACGGCAAAACTGATTCGAGAATGTTTCGAGATTCCCCACCCCGCTGCCGTATCGACCAAACAATATATATATTTTAACCGCTGGACCAATGAGCGTCGACACCTATCCGAGACACCAACACTTCCGGCCGCGCAGTTTGATTTATCAATTCGCGCTATTTGAATTATCTCTTTTTTTTGTTATAATGCTAGAACTTTATAGCAATGATAACACGCGGGTAATGTATGGTTTTGTTTTCGCAGAAGTACTCTATGAATAGAAGTGCGCGGCAAATGAATTTGAAATTATTCCATCAAGATGCATCCACATTTGTCGACCAATTTTCGTCAACAGAATATCCTATTGGACCAACTTTTACCATACTCCAAATTTTGTTAGGTTACACGGCCCTTGTCGACTTAAGACATTGGTCTCAGTTTGCATTTTGTATTCGCAATTTTTACAGTAATACGTTCAGATGTTGAGAAAAAGCTAAGTCTAAAGCTAAGTAATTGTAACGTGGATTCAATGGGTTATTTTTTTATGTTGCTGATATCTTAAAATGTTGAGCACATTCTTTGCCACGGTCTTCGTGATTTTTCCTATGCCTTCGATAATGTGAAATACATTAAAGTATTGAACTTCTCCTATAAAACGACCTTTTTGAGGAGGCTAAACACGCGCGGTGATCGCATGAGTGCAATAGCGGCATAAGGATTGTTCAAGAGCGAGAGAGAGGGTCTGAGTCAGAAACGTCTAGTTTCCTATATTACCGATATTCTGGTGCGAATCGCAATTACGAACTTAAATATTTTTTTATCAACTTGGTACTACATTAACTCGTAATGAATTGACGACCCAATCAGATTCGATCATTTTTAATAGTAAGGAAGACGTGAGAAAATTCTGTTACGCCTACAACCTTAAGAATGGTCTTACTGTCGACGCAGCCTCGTAAACAGTAATTAAATTTAACATCGACCGAATTATAAGGAATATACAAGGATATAAAATACGGCAGAGCCGCAAAGAGTGCAAGAGAGAGAGAGAGAGTGAGACGGTGAGAGATTGCCACATTTTTTCCCAACACTTATTGTGTTACGAAAGGTTCTTTCTCATATTTTACTCGGCTTCTCGGGAAAAATACGAAAAGAACACTGGAATGCGTAATCGTTCTTCGAACTTCACCCGCTTTACCTGTTTTGTTCGGAAGATAAATCGTCTCGGAGAATCGTTGGATTACAGTTTTCTTTACCGACTGAGCGTGTTTCCACATTGTTTGAATTGACAATAGTAGAATGAAAATGCGTAAGCAACTACTTTGTTGATGTTCTTGTCGTTGCATTGTCCACAAGCAAATTGTGAACAATACAACAAATATGATGGCAAGTTTCCAAAAATCGTTTATGCCTTTGGCGAAAATTGTCGATGAATGTGGACGCGCCTTTAGGTATAGTGGCGCATGACTCCGTTGGCAAATGAAATCTGCTTTTATCTTTTCTCCGAGATTGTTTTCGATCAAGAACACATCATTGACCCGAAGTGTTATGAAAATAATTATTTTTTGGGTATAACTCCAAAAAACCCATGAGGGAATTATAAGTTTTATAATTTAAAAAATGCTTTCATGTGTGTTTAGTACGAATGAGACATTTCATATTTTTCATTCATAAACATTAAATTAATCGAAAGTTATAACGAAAATATCCGAAACTCTATGAGATTAGCTACCCCTATATATATATATATATATATATATATATATATATATATATATATATATATATGAAATCGGAATGTTGTTATCGATTAGTGCCCTTTATATTTTACGTAAAAATAAGTTCGCGGAGATTCGGTGTAACAAATATCAATGATAATCTTTATTTATGTCTATGTGTAAAAAATAAGATCAAACATTAAGGTAATCAGGACGCATGCGTCTGACATTCGAATAATCTCGTGGTATCAGAATCGTTTTCGGAAGAAGTCGGGCGTTTCCGTTGCGTTGCAAGAATCATTCAAACGTGCTACTCTTCTAATATGCAGTAAAATAAAAAGTAAAAAACATATTGGAATTCGGAAAAATACGGCTCAAATGTTTCGTACATGCTGAAGACACATTACATCATGTAGAATCATTAGGAAATTCAAATAACATATTTGCATGATTTATAAAAATTAAATAACTTCATGAAACTTTTTGTTCAAGCTTAGAGGGTCATAATTCTCACACGCATTTCTGTACGTAATATTTGACTGTAGCAAAACTCGTTGCGATTGTTTCGGAAATTTTCACTAAATACTCGATCGTTGATTATTCTTAGACTTTGCAAAAAAAAAATCTCAGTCCCTCGATTCTCAGTGCAACATTACGTCAATGTTTTTCGATAAATGTTTAATACTTCATACATGAACTTACTCAGTTTATCCACCGCAAATAAAATTACATAAAAATTCCTCAACGAATATCAAGCCGTAAAAAAATGGATGCACGTTAATTATAGCATGAATAAAAAAAGTACCATATTGATGAACCATTTGTAAAATATGTACGCGATTTTCTTAGCATTGTATCTATATGGTTTTCCATCGTCGAACACCATTGTAATTATTAACTAAACAAAAAAATGTTTCTAATAAACATGTAAAAATAAGCACACTCGCATTCAATGGTAATCGATCAAAAAATAAATAAAGCCCAATTGTCTAATGAACATATATGAAGAAAAAAAATGAGAAAAACAACGCAAATTCGTTAGACGCTTCTTTTTGCGTGTGTATTTACAAAATCGCCTATATTTGAATATAAATCAATTTATAATGAATGTGGGTGATTCAATGTACATCAAATTTCTTACTTAAATCGAACAAATTGTATTTACACTTTCTAAACTTAATTTCACCCAAATAATTCATTTTTATTTCGTCCGAAACTCTGAAACCCGAGTACATCCAATGCGAGTATACCGGAACGCTGTTTTTTTTTTCAAATAATCTCCCAAGAGAAAGGGATTCTCGAGACGAACCGCAAATTTTTTGCAGATAGTAAAAAATTTGTTGTCTTCGCTTTACAATTGTCAGAGTGTCCTTCGCGCGAGTGGACGTACTTGCGGGTAGTACTTGTGGCATTATCCCTCGCGATAGTGCGTGCACATGCATAAACGCATCGATGAATGTATATATAGCATTTTTACAGAGATAATCGTGCGAGAGAGCGAAGAGAGCGAGCTCTTTTTACTGCGAGAAGGTATAGGGGCAAGGGGGTGGGGAGAGAGTCTGGGATAGGAGAACTCCGGGGATTGTAGGTCATTCCAACCGTCGTCAAACCGACGCGATGGTGGGGTTACAATATACCAGTACTCTCGTGTTATACCCTTCTGCCTTGGTTGGCGGCCACGAACTAACTGGACATGGAGACGGTAACACCAGTCTCTTTCTCCTCCAGGCTCGATCCAGGTGATAGACGTGACGCGGGTCTTGGTTCGCGCGTACAACACATAAAAATCAATTCATCTCGCGCACTCGGGCATTTGTAATAATTCATTTTTATCGTAGAACGAAAAAGAAAAAAATTAAATGAATACGTATCGAGCGCGATAACGATCGGAAGAAGAGGAAAAAAAAAACTGAAAAGGACCGGAAACAAAGTTTGATCGTTTGGTGGTGCACGTGCAGATGTGTGTGCGGTTTTCTCAGTGCTAAGAGAGTGCATTTTAACTTGAACAAGCTCGTTTGGAATAATAAAAGTCTCTCAATTCAACCGAATAATCGTTACGAAATAGTGTAAATAAAAGGAATGAAAATAATTTGTTTCTCTTCAATTAACAATCGACTGTCTCTGATAGTTATGTCGGGAGTTTTTATCGGCTGCTAAACCGGCGCGTTAATGAACGCTTCGTTAACGCCATGTCGTCCAGCTCGTTGTTCTACAAGGACAAGTTTGCCGTAAGTTTCATTTAATTAAAATATCATTCTTATTCTTATTATTATTATTGTTTTATGAAGCATTATGAAATGTTTGTTTTGGAATTTAACAAAGATGTATACCGATGATTTCCGCGAGGAACGACACGAAGTTTCGTAAAGCGCGTTGAGAGGAATTATTCGAATTTCTCGTTATTCGAACGATTTGTCGATTTATCCTTCACGAGTTTACGACAGAAAGTTTCACGCTTCGGAGCAAACTTCGTTTCTCGTGCGTTTAGTGTATATAACGTTCTATGTTGTATATATGTTACACCTATCTATAGACAACACCTGACACTTTCACGGATGTTTAACTATCGACAGTAAAACGTGAATAGGCGAGCCTCCGTTACTCAAAACCGCACAAAATGTATGACTATTGCGTCGTGCATATAAATCGTTCGCAGCAGTCTATCATAATTTTCATTTTACTTACAAGTGAACGTTATTAAAATTTCCGTTTTTTTTTACTCTTGCATTGATATAATTGCAACCTTTCGCAATGATATGAGAAAATGGTTTCGTGTCTAAACATCACGTTCCAATTACTTTACGGATAATAACATCGCACGCGAAAATTATACACAGCGCATATTTACACATCCGGTTTAATGGGGTTTTTTGGGTTTTTTTTTGGTTTTTTTGGGTTTTTGGGTTTTTTGGCGTTTTTTGGGTTTTTTTGGGTTTTTTGGGGTTTTTTTGGGTTTTTTGGGTTTTTTGGTTTTTTTTGGGTTTTTTGGGTTTTTTTGGGTTTTTTGGGTTTTTCAATCCAACAACACAACCCAAACACGAAATCAAAACCCAAAACCCAAAAAAACCCAACAAAAATCCAATGAAACCCAATAAAACCCAACAAAACTCACTAAACCGGATGTGTAAATATGTGCTGTGTGGTTTTCGCGATGCTATTATCAATAAAGTAATTGCAACGTGATGTTTAGACGTGCTATCGCGAAAATTGATCGTGAATATTTTAATAATTGGTTAAATTCTTTTAAATTATTAATTTTATTAAAGCAACGACTGCCGGAGGAGAAATCACGATGTTGTTCGACACAGTTTCGTATTTTTGTTTATCCTCGTCATAAATATGTGAGAGTTGTTTATCCGATGCAAAAAGAAAATGTTAAAACGGTTCGTGTGGAAAAAAAAACAATTTTTTTCCATACGGTGAAGCGTTTCTACACAGAATATCATTAGAACGAACTTCACTTCTACAAGTAAAGTCCGTTCTAATGATGTTCGATAATAATAATTGTTTATTATTATTGTTGTTATTTTATATCTGATTCGAGCATGGATGAAAAATTAAACTTAGGGAACGGTCGGTGAGATCATCGTAGTGTTTCCGCTCCAATGTTCCAACAGCAACAACAAAAATCAACGTATGTCAACTCGATATAATGCTCGTTTCAATATGAAAATAATTGCGCGAATGGTGTGCCAAGTAAATTTGAATTGACACAAAACTAGCGATAAAATTGTCGCGAAATTTTGAAAACTTTGTGACAAAAAAAACGCTACTTGACACTTGGAAGCTTGGTTCCTCGAAATTTCACACCAATCCGAAGTTACGTGTGACTTCGAATTGGTGTGAAATTTGGGGGAAGCAACTTGCAACTCGTCAAGTAGCGTTTTTTTTTTGTCAAGAATTTTTCAAAATTTCGCGACAATTTTGTCGCTATCTTTGTTTCAATTTAAATTTAATTGGCACCAAAATTCGCGCAATCATTTTCATATCAGTTTTCGCTATCCATTGGTTTTTTTTTTTCTGTATAAATGAAATTGTACTTCGAATTTGTTGTCAATGCTCGAAAGACCACACGACTCGATTCATCGCTGCAAAAAAAAAAACAACAGTATGAGATACATGAAACGGTCGTGAGATCATCGAGCGACCGTAATTATACCCCGACTGCATATAATTATTCCAATGTTCAAATATATGTGTGTCGTCACGTACACTCAATGCCTCGGTGACACTATTGCGCGTTATGTCTTACGAGAGACGTTGAAATAAAAAGAAAAAAAAAACAAAATATCAACGATCCAAAATAAACTCCGGCGATACGTTATCGAGTTCCTCGTCTTGTGTCTCGTATCTAGTCGCGAAAACGTATACACTGTGTAAAGAGAGCCGTTTTCACGCGTCGTTTCTCGACACTAGTGAAATCCGCAATTTCATTGTCTTCGCTGAACTAAAATATTCCTCGATTCGCTGACGGGGTGCTGCGAAAGTGTAAGGGGAAAAAAAACAACATAAAAGGCATTACATTTATTTGAACCGGAAGATAAGAACGATCGATAGGCGGATAGCTTGTTGATGTATAATTTATACGAAACAGACTTTAGCTTCACTTTCTAAAGTGGATGAACGATTAACTCCAATCGCCCGATGCGAATACACACAGGCGCATACGCGAGAATCGTACACGGACAAATTTATGTACACTAGCAACAACGCGCTCGCTTCGCTCGCGCTTGAATGTTTCATATTTCGAACTTGTCCTTTAGATTAAGAATCAACTGCAAATTCTTATAGATACTTTTTCCCAAACGGCACAACGGATTTTGTCACCATACTGCAGTCGCTAAGATTATTTCGTCCCGATCGGTTGTCATTTCGTTAAATAGTACATAATTTATTATAAGGTTTTTAAATTATGAGAATTACATTGGGCGAGAGTCAATGATCTATTGAATCTTTAATATTATTAAATCTTTGTATACCATAGATGTTGTTTCATGGTGAACGAAATCGTGTTTGAATTACGCGCGCTTTGCGACAACCAATCAGATTGACGATAAACGGGCTTCATAATTCGATATATTTATCTCGCATTTCTTTATTATATAAGGTTTTTAAATTTTGAGAATTGCATTGGGCGAGAGTCAATGATCTATTGAATCTGTAATCTTATTAAATCTTTGTATACCATAGATGTTGTTTCATAGTGAACTAAATCGTGTTTGAATTACGCGCGCTTTACGACAACCAATCAGATTGACGATAAACTGGCTTCAAAATTCGTTATATTTATCTCGCATTTCGAGAGTTTCGAGAATCGAGTGCCATGTCTTTTTTAAGAAAGGAAATACATAAAATTGTTTGGATGATTCCACGTAAAATCGACCCGGTGATTCTTTGGGATTTGTTGAACAATTTTTAATAATATTCTCTGAACCTTAAAAGGCGTGCAATTTTTTTTCCAAATTTTTTTCGTCTACAGCCATTTAGTAATGATTAAAAAAAATATTATTTTACATAAAAAACGGGTTGGTCGTAATTTAAAAATCGTTAAAATTTCTTCGCTTACATTTTTTTCGGTTTTTTTTTTGTTCCAAAGATACTACATAAGAAGAAAATAGAACGCAACGTCGGGCTACTTCGAGATACGGCTCAAAATGTTTCATTTCACAGAGTGAATTTGTGAGAATTTTTTCCGATTTTTAAATTACGTCCTACCGCTAGCGGTCATTGAATTTTCATTAATTTTTTTCCAAAATGAATGAAAGGCTTGAAAAAAATCTGAAAAAATTCACAAATATTCTCGTTTAAATATCAATATTGTTAAACGACATCCCAGAGTAAATCGGCGTTTGGTTCTATTTTTTTTTTGTAATTACTTTTCGGATAGCAAAAAAATCGAAAAAAGCATAGAAACAAAGGGCGAGCGACTCTGGATTATGGCTTAAAAATTTCGATATTAGACAGAGGATTTTTCAGAATTTTTTCAGTTCTTCAAACGACGCCTAACTTTTTGTTTTGTCGAAAATACATTTTTTTTAATCATTATTAAGTAGAGGTCGGCGAAAAAAAATCTAAAAAAAAACTGTATGCTTTTAAGGATTGTATCAGCAGTATGAAAAATTGTGAATTAAGTAGGAGTTTCCCAGAGGACAAGGCTAACAGAGAATTCGATTTAACGTCGAATGCTCCGTGTTTATACTCATGTATGTAAAAAAAAAAATGATTAAGATCGTTTCATTGAAAGGTTTCGAAAACGAAATGAAATTTTCATGATTTATTCATTCGAGAGTCATCTCAATTAACATATCGGTAAGATGAATTAAAAAATGGATATTCTGTATATTTAATTTTGCGCGATACAAACAAGGATACAAGAAACGCGATTGTGGATTCGCAAAAGAGAGAAAGAGAGGGAGATCGAGAGATCGAGAGATTGCGATTATACGGGAACTCACAGAGAGTGGGTAATTACAAAGCAACGAGAAAAGGATCTCACGATGGAGGGGCGAGGGATAAAGTTATGGTGGGAGAAAACGAGTTGGGTGATTCATTTTTTTGTACGTATACTTTTTTCGTCGAATACATATTGTTTGTATATAGAGGTGTACTTATGATTGGCACGCGGTGATGCAGCAGCAATAATTATCGGTACAGCCATATTGCCACTCTGTTACATCTCGCGTTGTTATTATTATTATTATTGTGATCATTGGCTACTTCGAGAGAGTTGCTCGATGTTGCAATAGGTGAAATGTGAAATATATGTTATTTACCGTACAATGAGTGTAGCTGTAATTTTTTTTTTGGTTCACGTTCGCGAATTTGGAGCATTTACAATGTACGATGTCTTTCTTTTTTTTCTGGTACCGTGTTTACGGCGTGAATATCCAATTTATTACTTCATTATTTCACATTTCGATTTCCTGTTGGTACAATTATAATTTTATCTTCGCTGAGATTGTCCGGAGTTTTCCACGTATAATGACGAATGACTGGCCGATAAATCTTGTAACATCTCATCATCGATCATCGACCGTCTGTGTATACCTTACCTGTATTAAACGATAATCATCATTATTATTGACTCGTCGTAAAAACTTCAAGTTAAAATACATAGCTTCTTAACGCGTATGTATACACATATATATATGTTATATACTTTTTGGGAGCTGTGAACAGAAAAAAAAATCCATTAAATATTACAATAGTGTTTTAACGCCGCGTACTATTCAGCTTAAGTAAATTGTTGCCGCGCGCAATGTTAATTATAATTTAAGAGAATTTGTCAGATTTTTTACATTGGTATAAAAAAATCGACCAGATTTTTCGTTGTAAAAAAATGTCTTAGATTCTAACGTAAAATAATATGAACGCAGATGAATATTTGTAATTTTGAAATTCCCGAAACGTTTCTGAAATTTCAATGTCGATGAGTGGATAGTAAATTTTTTTTTTTCTTCACAGCCCTTCAGTTTCCCGAATATGTATTTATGTTATGTGCTTTGTGGGAGCTGTGGACAAAAAAAATCCATTAAATATTACAATAGTGTTTTAACGCTGCGTAATTTCCAGCTTAAGTGAATTATTGCTGCACGCAATGTTAATTATTATTATAAGTGTTAATTATAATTTCAGAGACTGTGAGATTTTTTACATTGATAACAAAACATCGACTAGGTTTGTCGTTGTAAAAAAATGTCTTAGATTCAACGTAAAATAATATGAACGCAGATGAGTATTTTTAATTTTTAAATTCTCAAAAATTTTCTGAAATTTCGATGTCGATGAGTGGGTAGTAAATTTTTTTTTTCTTCACAGCCCTTCAGTTTGGCGAATATACATTTATGTTATGTGCTTTTTGGGAGCTGTGGACATAAAAAAAATCCATTCAAGCTTAAGTGAATTATTGCCTATGAACGTAGATGAATATTTTTAATTTTGAACTTCCCGCAAATTTTCTGAAATTTCAATGTCGATAAGTGGGTAGTAAATTTTTTTTTTCTTCACAGCCCTTCAGTTTCGCGAATATATATTTATGTTATGTGCTTTGTAGGAGCTGTGGACAAAAAAAAATCCATTAAATATTACAATAGTGTTTTAACGCCGCGTACTTTTCAGCTTAAGTGAATTATTGCTGCAGGCAATGTTAATTATTATTATAAGTGTTAATTATCTGAATTTTGATGTCGATGAGTGGGTATTAGTTTTTTTCTTCTTCACAACCCTTGAGTTTCGCGGATATATATTTATGTTATATGCTTTTTCGGAGCTGTGAACAAAAAAAAATCCATTAAACATTACAATAGTGTTTTAACGCCGCGTACTTTTCAACTTAAGTTAATTATTGCCCCACGCAATGTTAATTATAATTTGAGAAACTTTGTCAGATTTTTTACATTGATAAAAAAAACATTGACTAGATTTTTCGTTGTAAAAAAATGTCTTAGATTCTAGGGTAAAATAATATTAACGCAGAAGAATATTTGTAATTTTGAAATTCTCGAAAATTTTCTGAAATTTCAATGTCGATGAGTGGCTACTAAATATATTTGTCTTCACCAGCCCACGAGTTTCCCGTGTGTTTCTTTTCTACGATAAGGTTAAAGTAACTGGAGGAACAATGAAATGCAAATAATGGTTTTTACGAACGATCCTAATGGGATGTACATATTTCCGATAAGAAGAATTCCCTCGAGATAAAAATGTCGAAATACATATTATCGCAACGATAAGCTAGCTGTAATAATTAAACAATTACACATACGTGTGTTATGCACTTTGTATTGCAATGTGCAGTGGCAAAATTTTTGTACGACACGTACAAACAACAGGAAAAAAAAACCATTCGCCAGACTGACTCGTATATAAATACGTTTCAGATAAAAATGGCGATATGTTACAAGGCTGTTATATTGTAGCTTTGTCCGTATCTCGTTCGGTTGTTCATTTCTGTTGCGACCGCGAGACTGGCGCAACGTAGCCGCAATTTACCAACCAATAACGCACAAGTATCATCATGTTGCTCATCTAACGCGTCTGTCTGTTTTTTTTTTTTTTTTTTTCGTTATCATTAAACGTGAAACGTGGGTGCACATCACGTATTTAAGCGTGGGTGTAGCAATTATAGCGACGATATATTGTACGAAGAATTATCGTGGGCGAGTCGAGAATTTAGTGAATTATTTTTTAAATCATTTGATAATATATGAGTTGGATAGAAACAAATTTTTTAAAGTAATATTTCGACGCGGCTGCCTTTAGATCGGTGATAACTTTTATGTTTTTATTTTTAAACAATTTCGTTTTTCGAAAGATAATTCACGCAAATTTATACACGCGCATTGAAACGGCGTCGTATGCTTATCAGCTTTGATTCATTTTTTAAACTCCGTTCTGATGTTTTCTCAATGTTCCATAAGTCTCAATTTAATAACGTTCAATTTTCTCCGTTTCTTTTCCATAAATATTAATTTCTCACAATCTTCATTTTGTTGACATACCGCGAGTCTTGGCAATTTTCATTTTGGCAATTTTACATAATTAAAAATACTACATTCTTGCTTTTTCATAGACGAAGCTTTGGTTTCGATTTTGGTCATCGTATCCTCCGTTTGTTTGCTTCAATGCTCGTTAAAATTACTTGAGGGGTTGGAGATTTTTTGTGGAATTATGAAATTTTCGAAAAAATGTCTGTTACGTCGCTTCTTCGCATTTCGAAAAAAATGTTTGCTCGCGTGTGCGTACGTGAGAAATTTCCAAAATTTCAAACGACAATATTTCTAGATTGTCTTTGGCAACCGCGTGGAAATTTGACACACAAGTAGAACACCCAATTGCCTTTATTTGCTGCAATTTTCATTGAAATAACTTAAGCGTATCAGGATCGTATGGAATTATGAATTTTCCAAAAAAAATTTTGCGATCGCTTCATATAACATTCACGAATGCTGTCGAGTCATACGTCACTAAACAAGTAGATTAGGAGTCAAGGATGCTTGGTATTGCATTTAAGGGGGGAAATAGGGTTAGGACAGCGTTTTCTCAATGATTTTCATAAATTTTTTTATAGTATAAAAAATGAATATAATTTATTGAAACGTTGAGAATATTTTATACATATATTTAAGTATATACTATAACATTTTTGAAGAATTTCCTTGAAAAACACCGAAGATATTAGTGACCCCATAATGCAGGTCCCAATCAGACTCAGCATTTTGCGTACATTCTGGAAGTCGCAATTTTCATCTGAAATCAAACGAGGTTGGAATTTACTATTATTATATGTCTCTCTTCTATATGAACCTAAATGCTATCGAAAAAATAGAAAATTGAATTTTTTACAGGGGTCAAAACAAAACAGCATGATTTTTTGCCATTTTTTACAACTTTATTTGCAAAAAAAAAAATTATTTTAAATAATGATAATATTCCGATTTTAGGTTCATATAGAGCGCAATACTATGAAGAAAGTAACTGCCAATTTTCAAAACGATTGGTTGAAAAATTTTCAAACTAGCGTGTACGCAAGTTCAAAAAAAGTCGTTGTCAGAAAAACGCGTTTGAAAAAATAGTACCGCTCGGTATACACGTGGCGCGCTCGGGGCCTGAAGGAGAGCTACTCTCTTTAATGGCTTATAACAATAGGACGAGTCGGAATTTTCATTTAAAATTTTGGGAACATATTTTTCAATAGTTTTACTAACAATTTATGAAATAAAAAAAAATCGATTTTTTGAACCGTCTAACCTTATTTCCCCCCTTAACGAGAATCGATAAAAGGGTTCGAAATGATTTTATGAACATTACAAGTTTTTCGAAAAAGTGTCCGTTAAGGATTTAACTCGAGTGAATTTTGAACCATCGAAGTATCATTCTTTTGCACAAATAAATTGACGTTACAGAATTTTCGATAGCAAATTCGCTGAGAATCGACCGAGCGCTTAAGGGATTATACGCAGTTGGAAATTTCAAAAAATCGATTTTTTAATTGCATTTTCGGAATGTACATATATTTGAGTATATTCTCTGAAAATTTCAAATCGATCCGGCAAATATTCTTGGAGATACATGCATATTTGTAAGGACACTCGGGACGTTACAAAGTGGGCGGCCTAAAGATCGGAGTAGCAGCATGAAACTGTGAACGCGTTTTTCTAAAAACGATGTTTTCAAAATCGGCGAGCACGATTTCTCAAAAACGGCTCAACCGATCGGTCTGCAATTTTAACACAACCTTCTCAGATATATTCTTCAGGCATTGATCGAAGGAATAAGATTTCCGATAATTATTTCTATTTTTTTAAAACAATTCAACGAAAACATTTTGGTCGAAAATTGGAATATTTCCTTTTTGGAGCCGCCATTTTGTCAAAAATAAAAATTTCCACTATTCTTTCGATCAATACCTAGATTTATCTATCCGCTAATAGAATCTTTTTGGTTTTCTTTATTTTAAATAATGCAAACCGGAGATATCGTGCTCACCGCCAGACACCTTTTTTTTTTTTTGAGGACCTCCAGGAGATCGTCTATAGGAGCAGTGTAAATCAATATTTTTGAAAATGAAAAATGCCGATATAAAGTTAAAAGCTACCACTACATTCATTAATACTTCTTGTATTTGTCAAATAAAATCCCTTTTCAGAAAAAAATCGTAAAAAAACGACTTTCTTTGGCCTTGCAACTGCGCATAACTCGTTAAGATTCTATAAAATTGTCAATTTTTCGAAAATAATCGTTACGATCTTAAAACTGAAGAAAAACACATTATTCAAAACACTAAAGAGAACACAGACGAAAGGTGCAAATTGAAATTTGCTCATCCCTTCTTCCTCGTTGTCGAAGTTTCATATGGTTTTTATTATAAACAAGCAAACAATGACGGAAGCTCATAGAAGGGCAAATTTGTAAATTTTCAATTCTGAGTACAGCATTCGGTCAATGTTTTTCGATAAATGTTTGATTCTTTGCACATGAAATTAATAAGTTTTTCTACCGTAAATAAAATAACATAAAAATTTCTGAACGAATGTCAAGCCGTAGAAAAATGGATGCACGTTAATTACAGTATTAATAAAAAAAAGTACCATATTGATGAACCATTTGTAAAGTATGTATGCGATTTTCTGAGCACTGTACCTGTACGCTTTTTCATCGTTGATGACTATCGTAATTATTAAAAAAACAAAAAATATTTCAACGAAGATTCAAAAATATTTGCAAGGAAGATGCAAAAATAAACACATTCATATTAAGGTAGTAGTCTGGTAACTTAAGCCGATTTTCATGTCTTTTTTGGAGGGTGTTTTTTTGTAGGAAAATAAAAATGAATCGTTTTGGATATTTAGGATGTTTTTATTTACATATTAAAGATACAAAAAAAAATTTGTTTGAAAAAATTTAATAGTTTATTATTATTATTATTATTGATCGAAGTTGGCACCTCGAAAAAAAAAGCGCGTGGGTGGCCCCGGTGATTTTGGCTCTTGATGTTATCTGAAATAAAAAATTCTTGATAATTCTTAATTTATAGACATGTCATTCTGGTCGGAACTACTGAAGTTAAATTTCATGCATAAATAACAAAATGGCCGACTTTGGAAGAAAAAAACTTTTTTTTCCAAAGTCTTATCAAGAATTATCAAGAATTTTTTTATTTCAGATAACATCAAGAGCCAAAATCACCGGGGCCACCCACGCGCTTTTTTTTCGAGGTGCCAACTTTGATCAATAATAATAATAATAATAAACTATTACATTTTTTCAAACAAATTTTTTTTTGCATCTTTAATATGTAAATAAAAACATCCTAAATATCCAAAACGATTCATTTTTATTTTCCTACAAAAAAACGCCCTCCAAAAAAGACATGAAAATCGGCTTAAGTGACCAGACTACTACCTTAAATCGTAATGAATTAAATGATAAATAAAGTCCAATTGTCTAATAAATATGTATGAAGAAAAAACGGAATTATTGATAGCAAATTTGTTGACAATCGACGAAGCGCTTAAGATCATATAAAATTGTCAATTTTTCGAAAAAATCGTTACGATATTAAAACGGAAGAAAAGCACATTATCCAAAACACTAAAGAGGATACAAACGAAAGGTGCAAATTGAAACTTGCCCATGCCTTCTTCCTTGTTGTCGAAGTTTCATATAGTCTTTATTATGAACAAACAAAAAATGACGAAAGCTCATACAGGTGGAAAATTTGTAAATTTTCAATAAGGGCGATGTACAAATTTTTTCTTTGCACATTTCACCCCCTTGCCCTTAATGTTGTGGGTTCACGACGAATAAGAAGGTTTAGCAATGTTAGAATAAGAATGGTGATGTGTAATTGGGGTTGAAAGAATCAACCGCTACAAACACGCCGGTAACATCTTCAGCGATTACACCGAGACCGTAAAACATCAACTATGAGGCTAATGACACTCGCGAGTAAACAGCGGTATTAATAATACACTTACATTTCCTTAGACGCAATTTATTTTTCCTCTCCACATCGTGGAGTATCCGTGTGCACTCTCGAGGTTTCTATGGACGTGTACAAAAAATACATATGTATGTAATAAAGACTGGGCAAAAGATAGCGCGCGGATACCGCAGCGGGTGCGTGATATCTGCTCTGCACCGTTGCTCAGAGATCCAGATCGTGCGGCTTGGACACGAGTACTTGTGGTTTTTCGTAAGACCCGTTATTCGCGTCTAACTCCATCCCCACCCGCTCCTTGTTCTCGTGTACGCCGCTTCGTTTTATCCACGTGCAACAAATCTATGATCTACTCGATACGTATTAAACTAAAGTGGACAATATAGCCATATGTCTGAGCAGAAACGCCGTTCCAAGTGAACAACGAAAATTCGTATTTTTTTTTAATTTCAGTATTGAAATAACAACGGATCGTTTGTTAATTTTACGAAATCATTTTTTATGTTTTTGAATTTTTATTAACGAAAAATGTATAATTCTTTTATAATGAAATTTATCATTCTTTTTATTTAACATCTGGTATTTATAATTTATTTATTTGCGATTCGATTGCGACTTATTTCAAAAAATTGATTATCCTCTGAAATATGTTTTCTTTAAATACGTCAATACATTTTTTTTACCATGCTTAAGTGGTTGTGCACTTGTTTATCAACTACGATAATTTTCAATAGGAAGATTCGTCGTCGATCAAATTTCACTGAAAATTACAATCAAAACGTTAATTTATCGAAAAGATTCTTCTCAAAGTTTCGTTGTCACGAAAGAAATAGTAAACGAAACGAAACGAAATTTTTGATTGTCTTGAAGAAAATATTTTCGTTTAATTGCCCCTTTTTTTTTTAAACATTTATCCGGATAGCATTTGTCCGATTACCTATTTATTTCTAGCAACGAAAAATTCCCATGCTTTATTACGACACTTGTGCTACGAGAAGTCTCGTCGATGACGTCCTCCGTTTGCCGTCTTACGTTCAATGACGTCGCGAAAGTCTAATTTAAGAAAACCCAATCATCTATGTAATGAACCGTGTCATATTCAGTCAGCCATTCACGAAATATACATTATCGATAATGATAGGGAACACGCCCAAACATACGTAATAGTGCACATATGTAAGTCTCCATAATATCGAGTAACCGCATAGAGGGCATTTCACACTAACACGATCTGGCTGTGATTCAGCATTTTTTTGTTATTTTTTTCCCTCGAGTATGTTGCAGAGTGACACAAAGGAATTACTTACACACTTACGGCATGTAACCGAAATAGTCTAACCGATTTTCTTTTCGAGTAATTTACTGTGTAAGTTTGAACAAAAAGCATGGTCAACTTAACACTTTAGATTATTATGAACATACCAATTTGTGAAAATTTTGACAATTGCCGTGTCATTTTTCTGTATCACCCTTTAGCATGCTTGAAACAAAAAAAGATGACGAGGGACACAGCCAAGTTTAGTTGGCGTGGAATGCCCCATAGGTACACATAACTTAAAACATTATTTCATATACTTATTACTGTAAATGTCAACATAAGAATTCGTTTAGGCAATTTTGGTTCGCTTATTTAGCTGCCACCCATAGTTTACGAAATTAGGATGGGTGTATGCACTTCTCGCACTGCTCTGTCGGTTAGATTCGTCGTCTACCATCGTGTGATCTGAAGTATGCACATAATCGAACTCCGAGCACTATATCGACAGCCAATCGTAACGACGAGTCGGCGGGCCTCAGAACTAAATCGCTCTTCGAGATATTTCGTCATATGATTTTTATATAAGCGGGATATTTCGCAACATGTTTCCTGTAAACGCCAACATTAGAATGAATTTAAGTTCCTTAAGTACGTTTTAGTAATTTTATTTTGCTTATTAGCACTGACACGTATCATTTACAAAAGAAGGCGCGTTGCGCGCGCTTCTTTGTAGGTTAGGTTCGTTGCCGACGATTCTGCGATCTGAAGTATGCACCTGACCGAACTCCGAGCACGATATCGACAGCCAATCGTAACGACGAGTCGGCGGACCTCACAACTAAATCGCTCTTCGAGATATTTAGTGACATGATTTTTATATAAGCGGGATATTTCGCATACATGTTACCTGTAAACGCCAACATTAGAATGAATTTAAGTTCCATAAGTACGTTTCAGTAATTTTATTTTGCTTATTAGCACTGACACGCATCATTTACAAAAGAAGGCGCGTTGCGCGCGCTTCTTTGTAGGTTAGATTCGTTGTCGACGATTCTGCGATCTGAAGTATGCACCCGACCGAACTCCGAGCACGATATCGACAGCCAATCGTAACGACGAGTCGGCGGACCTCAGAACTAAATCGCTCTTCGAGATATTTAGTGACATGATTTTTATATAAGCGGGATATTTCGCATACATGTTACCTGTAAACGCCAACATTAGAATGAATTTAAGTTCCATAAGTACGTTTCAGTAATTTTATTTTGCTTATTAGCACTGACACGCATCATTTACAAAAGAAGGCGCATTTGGCGCGCTTCTTTGTAGGTTAGGTTCGTTGCCGACGATTCTGCGATCTGAAGTATGCAGCTGACCGAACTCCGAGCACGATATCGACAGCCAATCGTAACGACGAGTCGGCGGGCCTCAGAAATAAATCGCTCTTCGAGATATTTAGTGACATGATTTTTATATAAGCGGGATATTTCGCATACATGTTACCTGTAAACGCCAACATTAGAATGAATTTAAGTTCCATAAGTACGTTCCAGTAATTTTATTTTGCTTATTAGCACTGACCCGCATCATTTACAAAAGAAGGCGCGTTGCGCGCGCTTCTTTGTAGGTTAGGTTCGTTGCCGACGATTCTGCGATCTGAAGTATGCACCCGACCGAACTCCGAGCACGATATCGCCAGCCAATCGTAACGACGAGTTAGCGCGGCTTCAGAAATAAATCGCTTTTGGAGATATTTCGTAACATGTCGTCTTTTTTATAGACGGTGATTGGCGCGTTTGACATGACAAATCGAATTTTGGATTATTAGACGAAATATAAATCGTAGTAAATTAACGTGTGTCTATTATGTATAAGGCAATCTGTAATAACGGTAACGAGTAATTATATCGACTGTCTGTACGTGACAACCTCTCTCGTCACGTATACACGAGTATCTGACAGCGTTCCTCGTGTATACGCACCTAACATAATAGCGTAGCGGTTTTCTGACGGGATTCAGGCAGTTAAATGTTCCTTTAGGCTGTATCAACACTCGCGATATTAGTATATAAACGTAATTGCACTTTGTACAGCTACATACATAGATATCGCGGTCGGTAAAAAAGAAAACAGAAGTAACCGAAAGGATTGAGCAGGTCGACCGATGTGGTTTACGTCTTTTTATTTTCTAACACCCGAGTAAATGTACCAGTTCGCGCTTTTTATTTTAAATATGATATTTACGGTTTTCCTTCGGGTTATTTCATCGGATACCTTATTCAGATTTTTACAACCCCTCCGTGATTCCTGTTCTCATTTCAGGTTATAGCAAGGTCGATTTGACGTGGAATACTTTATCTATAGACTGAGAATTTGACAAAATCGAAGTTCCCTTAACGATGTAAAGAAATTCTATGTTTTTTTTTTCATGCAGACAATTGAAAATCTACGAGACAAGATTTTTAAAAATACTGACACCGTAGCGCATGGATTAAAAATCAATTTTATTTAATTCGAACAGAATTGATTTCCATCAAGCACCCCTGAATTTGAAATAATAATCGTTCAATCTGACACTCGATGAAATTAACTATTGTTTCATTGAAGCATATTTATCTGCTCCGTATAAACTTTACTTTTAAATCGGACAAATCAATTTATCGAAATTAAGGTTTCACAGCAAAAATTATAGCTTCCTGGATCGATGATCGACAATTACGTGGTTCACGAATAATCTTCTTTTGACGTGCACCCGTCTGCCGAAGCATAGTACGTTCTTCTCGCACGGGTATTACGTCTATAAATATATATAGCAATGGAAAACGTAACGTGGGGATCGCGCGGCAAAAGTTCAACCGGCTCTTACGACTCGGACGTCTCGACGTGTTTTATTTGATTATATAATTATTGGATAAGATTGTACGTGGTCGAGAAGTGAGGCGGGTATTATCCGCGTAACTTGTAGTAATAGTATATATAGAATATATAGATAAACTTGTATATATATATATATATATACATACAGCTGCACGGGTTGCTTCACGCAAAATCGATTAACATTTGAACGTAAGTGTTTCGATTTCATTGTTGATTATTTTTTAATTACATACCTTTGGATGAAAGCGTTAAGTATTTTTTTAAATTTGTCATCTCAAATATATCTTTGATATATGAATTTGTTGATATCGATCTGCTTCGCTGAACGGCATATTTTCGATTTGCTATAACTTTTTATTGACAACACCAACGACAAATGTTGACCTTATCAAAGTTGTTTGTCTTCGAATGAAATGTGACAAAAAAAATTCTTAAAAAAACTCGGATTCCCTTATGACAATGAAATTCCGTTTTAACTGAGCGACCATTGGTTTACTGCAAAGTGGCTTCTGATTTATTTTTTTTATACAATAATTTCTAACAATACTTGAAGGAAAAAGAGATATTTCAAGCCATCGAAGAAAGTGGACAATTTTTTATTGAACATTTTTAGCTTTTGCATTTGTTCAGGATGAAAATTATATACGGGGTGAACTAAAAATTTTAGGTGAAAAGAAAGTATTCAATGTAATATTGTGAAATAATTAATATATTCCAAACGATTTGGCGGACTGTAATACTAATTTTTGGCCGTATATCTGCAGTAGTGAAAGAAAATTATGTAAAAAAATTAAGCAGATTACAAAATAACGAAAAATAACATTTTTGGCATATTCCTTTTTTTTTACTTTGAAAAATTTGAAAATATTTCGTTCAAGCTTGTCGACTGGTGAAATGCCGCAGTTGCTCGATATCCAAAAATTCACATGTTGCAAAATATTTCAGAAAAAAATTTGTAAGTCAAAATACTCTTTTGGAATAGTGAAATAAAATCGAAAGTCCTTAAATTCCTTGTCGGTCGATTTGATGTGGAATATCCCATGCAGACAGTAGACTCCTGCGGCGGTGGAGAATACATAGTCATTCGGAAGGTTTATACATATATAAGTATACATAGTGGCACTAACAGCCCCGACGGGGGTGAAAGTCTTATGTCAGAGACATGCATCTTATTATACCGGACAAGCGACCGGCCCACGCAATAGTGAGACGAGCCGCCGGTTATAGTCGTAGCTCTCGGGGTTTATATGTGCTTCAGAGAGAGAGAGAGAGAGAGAGAAAATAGAAAGAGGCCGACGATAGTAGATCTCCTTCGCAGCTCCCACGGAAAGTTATTTCCTTCTCGATATAAATACACATTCTGCGTGTTCGCCAAACTGATCAATGGCGATTCGACGAATTCATCTTCACGCCTCTACGACGATAGATACTTTCGACAGCTGCAAATAATGTAAACATACATTTACGTCTATAAAAGGCAATATACGTATTCAACATATGTATATGGATGTTTATGTGAGTTTACAATATTATTTAGGACACCAGATTGAAAAATCCTTCAAAAACCCTTCAAATTACCATCTTCGACGAATTATTGCCGGAAACAACTCCAAATAACACTTAAGACAGAAGTTATAAAACGTTTACTTTATCAATCCCCTATTTAATGTTTTGAATGCCATTCGACGTTGCTTTCCTTCTTATGTTGCTGTTTGATGTACAGGACTAAGTCGATGTTGAAAATTTGAGATTTCAGATTTAACTCTTTCGAGCGCAGTGTATTCAGGACAGCAGATTAAAAAATGGGTTTGAAACCGAATAAAAGACATTAGGATGGTTTCCAACCCTTTAAATTATCATCATCGACGAATTATTGCTGGAAACAACGCCGGATTGCATTTAAGACAGTAGTTTTTTTATGTTTACTTCAACAACCCCGTATTTAGTGTACGGAATTCCATTCGATGTTGCACTGCTTCATTTGTTGTTGTTTGATGTACAGCACTAAAACGAAATTAAACATTTTAGATTCCAGAGTTAACCCTTTCGAGCACAGTGTAATCAGGACAGTAGATTCAAAAATGGGTTTGAAACCGAATGAAAAACATTAGAATAGTGTACAACCCTTCAAATTATCATTGTCGACGAATTATTGCTGGAAGCAACTCCAGATTGCATTTAAGACAGTAGTGTTTTAGTGTTTACTTCATCAACCCCCTATTTAGTGTATTGAGTTCCATTCGATGTTGCACTGCTTCATTTGTTGCTGTTTGATGCCCAGCACTAAATCGAAGTTGAAAATTTGAGGCACTAGAATTGAACCGTAAATATTAATGATATATTTATCGGTTACTCAAAATATTTACGAAATATAATACATAAAATATTTATAATATAATTTACAAACACGACTGACTTGTAAAAATGACAGTCGATTATTTTCAATATCCCGAAACAGTTTTTGTAAAATTTATCAGAATATCACAAATATTTTGTATACATAGTAAGCATCCCCTTGTAAGACCGCATTGCTAGGGGCAAAAATTAACCTAAAATTGGCTGTAAAATTTATCCAACGAGTCTATTTAAAGATTCGATTATGAGGATTCTATTGCATTGAAGAAAAATTTTTCAACGCTTTTATCCGTACTGTAAGGATATTTACTAAATTTCCAAACACGATACGAGGCATTGAATCAGATGGAAATCTGATGCGTTCCCATTGCAACGTATTACATTTATATTCCCGTGAAATATTAATACACGTAAATTCATATTACGTGTAAGTATACATCGCGATACGAAGATAAATCACTTTTGATATAAACTCGAGGTACGAGATCTTAATATCGAGAGGCGTGCGCGATAGATTCGCACATACATCTGCGCTTGTATCATCATTCTTGATGTTGATTCAAAGCCTTTCGAAGATCTACTAATGCAAGAAACCGTGTGGTATACTGTAATAATAAAGATAGATTTCTAATATATGTAACCTGTACATTCTCACGGGATGTGGTGAACGGTTTATATGGATTCGTACGGGCAGTACGTATATTGATCAAGAAACGTTGATCGTAAATATTAAAATTTTTTCATTTTATTTTTTATAATTTCTAACGTAATGTACGAACTGTAATCGACGTGTACGACTTAATGGATCTACTTTTGCAATGATTTGCTTGATTGCAGGGTAAAATATTCACACAATTGTAAGAAATATCTTTTTAAATATACGAACAGCTCATTGTACTGTTATTTATATAATATGATAAATTTTCAAATAATTAAAAGCAACTCTCTAACACAATGGTCATTTTCATTTAAAAATTTTCAATATAAAATTTTATTAACGAAATTAGTTTTTACGATTTGCTTACTTAAACAATGTTCACTATTCAGATTCTCAATTATTTTTCTGCTGCAAAATGATATTTTAAATATTCAATAATTATCAAATAAATTCGAAAAATGGGTGATTTTTCTGTAGCACAGTAGAACCAAGCAGAGTGATCACAAATAATGTTTGTTGCGAAACAAGAATGCACTGTAAATATGTCAAAAATATTGATTCAGAGACTCTTGTAATTTTGAATAAAATATTCTTGGTGTATTTTTTCTATAATTTCTTTATTATTAATTATTTTATATAAGTGACCTATAGTATTTATAGTTGCGTATCCACTCTTCACTTCATAACGTAAATGATCATTTTTCTTTTGCATTCCATATGAAAAAAGAATAAAAAAAAACAAAGTTAAGGACGAAAAGTAACGATCGTTACTTTAAGCGTTACTCGTTACATTTAATTTTTATGATTTTTTTTTCATCCAATACACCGGAAAATTTATCAATTACACTACGGAGTACAAAATTAACGTTGCAGTTACAAATACTGGAGGTTGTTTATGTAAAATAATTAATAACAAAATTATAAATACAATAATGAATATTTTCTTCAATGTAACGAGAGTCATTGGCCAAATCAATTTTCGAAAAAATATAACATAATACGATACTGTGTCGATTTTACTCGAAATTCCTCATATAAATTGTATGGAAGGTGCCTGTAACGTACGAGAGATGATACACGATATATCGTATATTTACTTTGCACATGCGAGTAGATACGATATCGAATACACCTGTAATAGATTGCTGCAACAATTTTTAATATTGCAATATTTCTAAGGGTTATTCACATCTGCAATCACATTATATACGTACGTTGCTGAACTTACACTAGGACCTCGATTTTTAAGAATAAACTGGGACGGGAAATTCTTATAATCGGGGCTGCCTAACATAAGTCCAGCCCCCATAACGCAAACAGCCACTCACGAGCTTATGACCAGGATCGTATCATAGCATATGATCGGGGCGCCCTTTCTCGTCATATTTAGAGTTATGTACCTCTATATTTTTTACATCAGTACACTACGTTACGCTAACGTACAAAAAACCTAACCTAAAAAGGGCCTCAATTACTTTGAAAAAAAATACGACTACGGTCCTGGCCGTCGTGACGTAAATGCGTTCCAGCATGCACCGGCGTGGCAAAAGAGCGGAAATTTTCCTTAAAATCAAACTCCTTAAAATCGAGGTACCAGTCTACCTATATACAAATATAAGACATTTTTTATTTAAGATTCTCGTTAACGCATGCATGCTATACCAGTAGTCTGTCAAAGTGTTAGAATGTTTTTCTCAATCTATTCTTATAAATATTCAAAGTCATGGGCGTAGGAGGATGACAAATAATGTTGAATGGGCGAGGTTGATGAAACAAGACACTCTGTCCTCTTTGAGAATTCTTCACCAGTTTCGTAATGACACCTTCGTACTTATATGGCGACGCCAAGTCCGCCACCTCTCTCATTCATGCTCATTAACCAAAAAGATAATTCTAAAATCAGTCGCGTCTTCGGGATCAGCGACATTTTCACGCATTACTATTGTCATCTTTTGTTCATTGAAATTTTCAACACGTAAGGAAATTTTGTGTTGAGTGACAATGATGGATGAAAAAAATACGTGTTGTTACACGCGGTCTGCTTTCTATGGTGATAAACTGGTGAGATTTTTGTTGTTGTTATTCAATGTAAAATAATCATTTTTTTTAATCGTCTGCCAATTTATTTTGTGCGAATTTAACGAATACGAGAAACTCTGTAATTGTTTTTGCTGACTAAACACACGTATAAATATATTTAAATAAATGTTTATTTGAAAAATAAAATTTGACAAATATTTATTGAAATCAAGTCAGATCGAAATACATATATCGACCCAACAGACTGTAGATCATTTTTTATTTCATGGTCAAATTAATTTTATCACATCGTGGACTAATGAACTTAATTTTGAATAAATAATTTTTTAATTAAAATATACTATTTTCGTTATAAAAAATTCCTCAATGAAACTAAAACTGATAACGAATTTTTATTTTTTTTTGATTTGACAAAATTAAAGTAGGAAATATTACACTCGGAAAATAATTTATTTAATGTGAAAATTGTTATCTCTTATGACCAAATGTTACCTTGCATTATTTGGCGCAATGAAAATTTTATTATAATAAATAAATATTTATTCAGTCATATTTGTCTGAAGATTTATTAACATTAGAAAAATTATTTTCTCATTTCAGGGTCTTTCTCAGTGTATTGAAAATGTATTGAAAATGTAGTGAAAGTAAATGAAAAATTTTCACCGTACAACTGGATATTATCCGCGATAAAGTGTCGTTTCAAAGTAAAAATATCGCAAAAATTTCACTCTTCAAGATACAGAAATTTTGTGGGCCATCGCACGAACCAGCTTTACTCCCTTTTTTCACATTTCATCTCCGCGAGCGTCAGCTCGATATGTTGGCCGGCTGTCATTCAATAGAGAGAGGAGAGGGGGAGATCAAGTTTCTTGTGTGTATCGGAATATTCGGGTCGAATGAAATTCGAGGCCGGCACATGTCACAAGCAGCTCTATACTTTATCGACGATTACATTTTGGAATAAAAATCCATACGAAATCAGCACATTGATAGACGCGTGGGATAAAATATTCGGGGGCAAAAAAAAATTAATTCGCCGATTGATTGACGTCATATATAAATGGAGATTAAAAAAAAAAGAAAGAAAAATAATAACAATAAACCGATCGCATTTTTGGAGTACGGATCGAATTCACAATTTTCGAGCTGTCGGACTAAAATTTTCTACACAAATAGACTGACATCAACTGTTGTACGCTATTGAATTTGGAGAAAAATCATCATGACGTTTTAAATTTATGGAATTTTGAATTTTTCGAAAAATCGTCATAGGTGTTTTGTTAATGGTTTTTAGCCCGTGCAATTTATGGCCTATCGGGTCAAAACTTCCTGCGTGCATTGGCGGACGAATGTTTAATATTGCATTTAGCAAAAAATACTTTGGAAAAAAGTTTTTTTTTCAAAAGTCCGCCATTTTGTTATTTATCTATGAAATTTAACTTCAGTAGTCCCGACCAGAATGACATGTCTATAGATTAAGAATTATCAAGAGTTTTTGATTTCCGATAACATCAAGAGCCAAAATCACCGGGGCCACCCACGCGCTTTTTTTTCGAGGTGCCAACTTCGATCAATAATAATAATAATAATAAACTATTAAATTTTTTCAAACAAATTTTTTTTTGTATCTTTAATATGTAAATAAAAACATCCTAAATATCCAGAACGATTCATTTTTATTTTCCTACAAAAAAACGCCCTCCAAAAAAGACATGAGAATCGGCTTAAGTTACCAGATTACTATCTTAAAAGAGGCTCCACGAACTTACTGTTCAGATTTTTCGCAGTTTTCTCCGTTCAAAAACTACTACTTTAAGGGGAGGAAATAGGGTTAGGACAGCGTTTTCTCAATGATTTTCATGAATTTTTTTATAGTATAAAAAATGAATATAATTTATTGAAACTTTGAGAATGATTTATACATATATTTAAGTATATACTATAAAATTTTTGAAGAATTTCCTTGAAAAACACCGAAGATATTAGCGACCCCATATTGTAGGTCACAATCAGGCTCAGCATTTTGCGTACATTCTGGAAGCCCCAATTTTCATCTGAAATCAAACGAGGTTTGAATTTACTTTTATTATATGTCTCTTTTCTATATGAACCTAAATGCTATCAAAAAAATAGAAAATTGAATTTTTTACAGGGGTCAAAACAAAAAAGCATGATGTTTTGCCATTTTTTACAACTTTATTTGGAAAAAAAAAATTATTTTAAATAATGATAATATTCCGATTTGAGGTTCATATAGAGCGCAATACTATGAAGAAAGTAACTGCCAATTTTCAAAACGATTGGTTGAATACTTTTCAAACCAGCGTGTACGCAAGTTCAAAAAAAGTCGCTTTCAGAAAAACGCGTTTGAAAAAATAGCAAACTGCTGAGTCTGATTGTGACCTGCAATATGGGGTCGCTAATATTTGCGGTGTTTTTCAAGAAAATTCTTCAAAAATTTTATAGTATATACTTAAATATATGTATAAAATATTTTCGAAGTTTCAATAAATTATATTGATTTTTTATACTATAAAAAAATTCATGAAAATCATTGAGAAAACGCTGTCTTAACCCTATTTTCCCCCTTAATGGCTTATAACAATAGAACGAGTCGGAATTTTCATTTAAAATTTTGGGAACATATTTTTCAATAGTTTTACTAACAATTTATGAAATTAAAAAAAAATCGATTTTTTGAACCGTCTAACCCTATTTCCCCCCTTAAACGGAGAATACTATGAAATATCTGGTTGGTGAGCTCGAAATACTTCAATCAAGAAAGAGAATGAGAAGTACTACATGAAGATCGATTAAAAAATACGGATATATTTGTAAAAACTGAAGGAGTATTTACCTTTTTGAAAATTGACGCAAACCAATTAATTTTTTTGCAAACACATTGTCATTAATATTTTTCGTCGATTAAGAACATATGCCACAATACCAATCACAATTCAGGATAGTCAGTTTATGCCTGAGACTTTGTATAAACGATTTAAAAAATTTAGTACTCATTTGACTAATGTGGAGGACTCTAACCTCCGTAAGGGAACGTTTTACACTCTCCGATCACTTCGAAAACGGAAAATGTACTTTCTCGGAAATTACACAACCGATTGGAATAAAATAAGCTTAGTCACTGCAGTATAGTGGCAAAAAGTGTCTGAGCTCATTTCATCCGGATTAGTTGTACCGTTTCAGAGAAAGAATCGATAAGAATTTGCAGCTGTCTCGCACTCACGTGTCACGTGGTACATGCGAGCCTTCCGCTGAAGGGACAAAAATATGGCGCAACTTAAAAGTCAGATATTGCCTCATCATTTTTGCGTATACACAAAGTTTCTATGAGGAATCTAACATTGAAAATGCCTCTTGCTCGTGGAGCAAGATGAAAGTTTCAATTTCCATCATTTATTTATTTCCGGTTCAGTATCAACATCCGTTTATCTTTACAGCATTTTTTGGTAATGTAAAACGTTTGTTTTTTCGTTTAAATCTACAATTTCGCGGTTTATGTCTCGATTGTGCATTGTCTGATGCTTGTGATATCGCAAGTTTCGTAGTATACAATTATAAAGCGATTGTATCCTCGCCACTGTCGAGAATACGCTAGTCCGACATTTTTTTTACCATTAAGATCCAGCTGCTGTGTGCTCTGGGAAGCGAAAAGGCGTGCCACAATTTTCTATAGCACATATACCAGTAAAATAGAATTATAGTAAGTAAACCTGCATCAAACGTATGTATATATATTTATATATATATACACACTATGTTATATAGCGAGCCAGGCAACTCGCGTATTACCCGATCTAACTGTGGTAAAGGTCGCGGGACGAACACGTTTCGAAGTGCATTATCGCCGTACTCTCGCTAAGTAATCTCGGAAAGTCCCGTCTCTCGATGTAAACGTGAGTGCACAACGTTCGCAATGTGGCGATTTCTACGTGGTCTATGTTGTAAAATTTATATATTCGTTCATCGAACGAGACGAGTCTTCAAGTTTTCTTATATATTTATGCAACATAAAAAATTATAAATTCAATTGACCTAAATGAATTTTTATTAAGTCGAAAATTTACCAAATTTCCGAGCAGAGCACTGTATAATTTATTGTCACAAAGTAAATTATCATCGAATAAAATTGAACTTGATCATCATTGCTCTTCCATTTTTATATAATTTTCTTTCCTTTTTTATAGATGAGTAATGTTAACATTGGTACGAGCGAAAAATAACGTCTAGACTACGTAAAGTTATTAAGTTCGATAAAACGTTATTTATTGAAAGTAAATGAAATCTTTCAATAACAATGTTATTTGGTTAAATCGAGTTTTATTCCAATTCATTAATAAACAAAAATTATCAATTATAACGAGAATAACTGTATTTTTTGTTGAGTTCACGAAAGTTTGTCAGAATGTCTTTTCAAACATTAAACATATATTTATAACCTTTAGTTTAAAGTAGATCGGAGAACATTAACAAATAAACAGAATTATTTTAATATTATTTTAAAAAAGTACAATAGGGCCTTAAATGTGCACGTATAACATTTTTGAGAAAGGAAAATTTTGACACAACATAAGTTTTGTTCGCTGTGTGTTCTTTTTATTCAAATCCGGCAAGCCGAGACTTTTGAAGCAAAAAAAAAATCGCTGGTCCATACTTTTTAGTTACTTTTGCCATCACTGTCAACTTCAACGAAAGATCCCGGTCGATCACAAGTTTTATATGCGATAAGCGAGTAAAGGATACAGTCATTGGCCGTTGGAGAAAACGAACGAATAAACAGGTCACATTCCTCGGTCTCCATCGCCGATGGCTTACTAAAGAACCTTGCCAATCACTATATTGTAAACAACAGCTGGTAGTGTTCATTCTGACATGAGCCGGAACGTTGTTTCTTCTCGAATGTGGGGGAACCCCCGCGTAAGTCTGTGAGTTTCATCGATGCGTTAAACATATTGCATAGCATAAAGTACAGCGGAACGTCCAATAATTTAACGTTCCGTAGGTAGCGGCTTTCATTTAGTTATGAATTTTTTATTTATCGCAAAGTAAAACATTTTTCAATGTGGCCTTTACCCATTATACCAGAAACTCACACGGTACAAAATTAAGCGCACGGAAAGGTCTGTTTTACCGATTCTGTATTACCGATAGAATGCATCGAAATTTTTTACCAAACGCCATTTCTAAATCATTAAATCGAATGATTTGAAATTTGGTCAAGTTATTTCAGACACCTCTGTCTCTATGGTAATGACCGAAAAATGTTGAGATTCTAAAGAGAAATGTACATTTCCAGCTAAAAATGAGGAGGTTCAAAACAAAATAATTATTATAATGGATATAATTATTATAGTATAGCGAAATTCCGAAGAATTTTACCCTTACGACATAGACGAATAGAAACCGTATCTAAGTAGTATTTATTTGTTGCTGTATCTGCAAAATTAACGAAACTGCATTTGAACGAAAAATACAGTTCGCGCGTGGAAAAGTATTTTGGTTTAGTTCATCTGTATTCCACTGGCGCTACTCGTAGACTCGAACGCGAGATTTTCCTTACTCAAGTTTCACTTCACAGGAAATTTTCGAGAGCTTATGGGGTCTTACTTGGCAAATTAGAGGTTACGACACCAAAATACATAGTAAATTTCTTTTTGCACCATTAACTTGCGTACTTAATACAGATTCTCGAAGGTTACCCACATTTCAAAGGTGCCCACTATACCGACACCGTTGAAGCTTCTGATGGTACTTCACACATGCTCTTGATATTTGAATACACGACCAATAGTCGTGTTACGCGTTATTTTTCAAAAACTTTTAGACATGTCTAACAATCTTTTTGAAAATGTCCCGGTCTACTCGTTGAAAACACGACAAATAACCACGACTTTTGGAAAACATTCAGACATCATTAAGGTTCACTCGATTTTTTTTTGCTCCGTGGGAAAGTCGCGTGTGGCCTCAAGTCGTTGAAACGAGATGTTTGAAAAAGTGGGGATGGAAGAGAAATTTGAAGATGTATAATAGCTAGGTCATTTTCTACTTTTCGAACTGACAGTGCCAGATGTTCTAAATAATGGTATCAAGAGCTGTTTATAAGAATTAGAGAGAAATCTACGTGAATTCTATGATATACAAGAATAAAGTTCAGCCATATGTCAAGCGACACGCCACGCTTCATTTCAACTTGTTGAAAGATAAAATTCTATCGAAAATCCTCAACGAGTAACTATTGGAAACGCTTCGACAATCATGGAAAAAAATATTTATATTTGTATTTTAAAAAATGTAAAAGATACATTTAAAAAAATTGTACAAATTAAAAAAAATCGACATACCTTTTACAATCTTTTGTGTACCGGTTTGAATATTTTTTTATACGATGAAAAAAATATTTTGAACAATCTCTCCACTGTCATATTTTCAATACAATTTTTATTTGACAAATAAAAAAAATATTAAAAAGTATAACTCAGAGGCTGAAGTTTCTTTTCAGCCTCTCCTCCACAAACAGGTTAAATTTTAATTTCAATAAAAGTATTCAAAGTTTGGCGCTTTAGTTATATATCACGACTTAGTTGTAGGCGTCATAGATTCTTAAGTAATTTCAAGTCATTCCAATGCTTTAAACTTATTGGAATATCCACTGTATACTTATGTACACGTACGTACTACGGTGAAAACGCCTCTTCGTGGAGAAGCCGGAGCTCGATGGTCTCTGTCTGTCGTGTACAGTGAAGCTTGTGAAAGAGGACGGTTCCGGTGGTAGTCGAGCTATTTCCGGTCTGACGTCGTCACACACTGTTCTCGCGACGATTTTATGTTCAACTATCTCATGTACGACATATATCGTATATATATCCCGCTATTCATTTCATAAATTACGAACAAGTGCGCGTATTAATAGCGGAAGAAAAATTCTCGTCTGAAATTTTATTTAATTATTATTTTTCCGCTTAAATAATAGATGTAGAGAGTTATATATGCGCGAAATTCTATGCGTTATTACCAACGAGTTACAGTTTTAAGGGCGGGGTAAGGTATTTAAACTTTTTTTTTGCATTTTTTTATTTTCTTAAATGAATGTATGACATCTCAAGAATATTGTGTCAAAATTTCAAGTCGATCGGAGCAAAATTAACGGAATTATGAGCATTTGAGCGTCCGTTGCTCCAGACCGGTTTAAAGCGTTTTTCTGAAAATTGTCAAAACTTTAAAGCGTTTTTCTGAAACTTGTCATTTTTGAAGTCGGTGTACGCTGTAACTCAAAATCTAATGCGCCGATTCTTTTGAAATTTTGTACACTATTTCTAAACACAAATCACCAGGTAACACTGCCAAGTTTTTTTTTAATAATTATTTTTTATTTTATACTAACAAATTTGCCGGTTTTTTAAGCAAAAATCGCGTTTTTGACTTCCAAGTGCTACCAAAAATGAAAAAATCGATAAAAGAAAAACTCGACAGCGTTACCTCGAGAAATATCACACTTAATAAACGCATTTTGATTTTTTTGTTTCGGATGATCCAGTGAAGAGTCATAGCGTACACCGCAAAACAACTTTTTTTCGAGGCGCCTGCGGAAATTTGCTGCCAACGGCTTATTTATCAATATTTTGCAATGAAAATTTAGGAAAATATAGTTCAGATGTTGTATTATTATATTGAAAGTAAATAAATAAACCAGCATTACCTGTATCGTTTAAAAAAATTCTTGAAAATATGCTTTTTTTTTCACCGAATTAACCTTACCCCCCCGTTAATTACCGTATTATTATTATTATTATTATTGTTTGTTGTTGTCGTTGTTGTTGTTGTTATTATTGGTACCATGCGATCGACGATGAGAGTACTCTATTTCCACGAGACGCTGCAAAAAAAAAAATGCTTTTGGAGTCCTTTCCAAGACTTCCTCAAGTGAGATCGTATTCTCGCATATTCCTAGAGCTTCCTGACCATAAAAGGAGTACGAACCACTTCCGGACTGGTTTGCATCTTGAATTGGATACCTAATTACGCCAGCATGGTATTTTAGATGCTTATCTATGTACAGTATCCGTAGTTTTATCATTGCAGTAACGTGTGCATATTTCCAGTTGGAAATTCAAATTTCAATTCGTCCTCGAAGCGGTTGGTTCTCAATTTTGTGTTTCTTAGAAGAAGAAAAATAGCAGCGAAAACTAAAATTCTTAAATTGCGTTTTAGTTGTTGTTTCCCGCATTTGGAATTTGTTGGAGAATCCCTCATATTTTTCTCACTGAAACGACAATCTCAAATTCCAGATTTCTCGCGTTTGCTAATCGAATTCGAATAAGTAACTAGCGATAAACTTCTATGAACTCACGAGACGGGTGAGAGTCGAAATAACAATCAAATCAAAAATCCCAAACTAGCGACTGTTGGAAATACTTTTACAATAATGTAAATAAATATGCAGATAATTTAAAAAATTGTAGTGGGTAAATGATTTTGTTTTTCTCAATATTTTTCATATTATTCATGCTTTTCAATCCGAATATTTTTTTTACACGATCAGAGGAAATATTTCAAAAAATTTCACGTTCGATATGAGTTATTTTAGTCAAATGAAAGAAAAAAATATATTTTTTTTCGTGGAAGCTCCCTCCTATTGGAACCGAAATCTCGAATTTACTACAAGAATTGAGTGTACGGCCATCTCGTGCATGTTCCGAAGGCCCGCGATAACGAGAAGCGTATACTAAGACAGGAAACTCGTATAGAAACTCGTATATACGAGCCAGACGTTATACTGTTAAATATACATATACTCACATACGTTCTATGTACGAGGTCTGCTCAAAAAGTATCGCGAATTTTGAATTTCCGCGGGCTACGTATATTCGATTATCGATTTTTTTGTGGCGTTAGGTTGGTACTCATGCCCCTCACTTATGCTGATAAAATCGGCCATTTTGAATCTTTAGTTAATTTTTGACAGCCGTTTTGGTTAGACGTGTTTTGGCTTGTCTTCGATTTTTGCCTATTCCAAAAAAGCAGCTTCCATTGCGATGATTGAGCTTTGGTTTTCACGTCATAACCATAAACCCATCAAGCGTCACCAGTTATGACCCTCTGGAGCAACTTTGGGTCGTCGCGGACCGAGTCCAACAGCTCCTTAGCAATGTTAACGCGACACTGTTTTTCTTCGAAATTGAACAATTTTGGCACGAATTTCGCGGCGACCCGTCTCATGCCCAAATCATTGGTAAAAATCGAATAGCACGAGCCAATCGATATGTTTAGTTCCTCAGCAACTTCTCTAACGGTGATTCGACGATTGGCCAATATTATTTTCTTCACTTCATCAATGTTTTCGTCTGTTGTTGATGCGCTCGGGCGTCCGGAACGCATTTCGTTGTTCGCATCTTCTCGGCCCTCTGAGAACATTTTGTACCACCGATAAACGTTGCTTCGGTCCAAGGTAGCTTCACCATATGCCACAGTCAATTTTGTTTTTCACATAAAATTTGATACAGATTCTTTGATCCACTTTTTGGAATAGGCAAAAATCGAAGACAAGCCAAAACCAGTGTTGCCAGGTGGTCTGTGCGGATTCCCCCCAGGTTCATTTTGTTTCCCCCTAGAAATCCCCTAGATTGCCCCCACCCGCCGGCAGGCCATTGTTCATTGTGCCAACGGCGAAGTGTCAACTTTTCAGCTCAAACGGTACCCGGAACGCACCCTAGGTGGCCGTGCAGTTTGGTTTAAATTTCAAAAAAATGAATACATACTTTAATAAATACAAGACTGTTTAATCGTAATTAATATAGTAATGATATATTTCTTTTGTCTATTTTTTATATTTGAGTATTTGCAATTGTACCTAAATACCAACGAACTTCAAACACGTTTACGTGGCAATGCTCTGCCACGTAGTCAGTCTAGATTCTAGACTGACTTCAGAACGCTCAAACATAACACAAATTTTGAGACATCCACACGTTTCCGAAAAAGCGGAACGCGTGGAAGTCTCATAATTTATGGCATTATGATTCCCTAAAATACCCTGACGATTCAGAATTCCCCTAAAAAATCCCCTAAACATATTTTACCCTTGTTTCTTCCCCAAGGCACGTAGAATTCCCCTAAATCTAGGGGGAAATCCCCTAACCTGGCAACACTGGCCAAAACACGTCTAACCAAAACAGCTGTCAACAATTAACTAAACATTCAAAATGGCCGATTTTTTCAGCATAAGTGAGGGACACGAGTACCAACCTAACGCCACAAAAAAATCGAAAGTCGAATATACGCAGCCCGCGGAAATTCAAAATTCGCGATACCTTTTGAACAGACCTCGTATATATAATGACTTTCGAGCACGTGGGTGGTGCTACTGACCGCTTGACTGGCTTAAATGGCGAGCCTATATACGATACTAAACTACCGTACGGAAGTCAATGTAACGCGTATAACGCAGAAACCGATCTTATCGAGTAAAACACAATTTTTTTTTCCACATTGCGTTCACCGCCAAGGGAGGGGTCCCTCTCTCTCCGCCACTTCGGGCTTCCGCTTATGGAGATAATCTTTTGCATATCATTTAATAAACGATATAATGCGTATTAATTTATACATACGGGACATTCCATTGAGGAAGCTCAACCAGACTGTAACTTTCAACATTTTTCATTTTTATTTTACAATTGGTTTGTAGCACGAACGTAAAAAAAAAACAATGTACAAAAATTCGAATCTTTCATCGGAGTAGATCGTCTGCAATAATTTTTTTTCTTACGTTATTTTTTATGATAATAAAAATTATGTAAAAGATCAACATCATACCTAATTTATGTGCATTTTGTGACGAATCAACCGTTCATAATTTAACAATTATGCAAATTTTCTGTCGACAAATGAAATAAAGTTACGTGTAATGAAAATTAATAACACTTTGTGCTACACGTGCAGCGTCCTGTATGAATTGTAAAAGAAGTCACGTGGCGTTTGTATATGGGGTTTTAAACGCCAAATCGTCCTGGCTGTGATCCTCACTCTCTGGGATTTGGTCGATAATTTTTCATATCGTTGCTACAACCTTAAGAGCGGGATAGGTTTTTTATTCTAGATTCTTTTTCGCTGACCGCTATTTAGTAGTGACTTTGTAAAAAGTATTTTACATAAAACAAATGGCTAGACGTAATTTGATAATCTGAAAAAATTCTGAAAAATACTCGGCCTAATATGACAATTTTTAAGATAATTTTTAACTCAGAGTGGGACGGCGTTTGCTTTTTCTTTTTTTAATTTTGTTCTGTTCGTAGAATACTTAAAAAAAAAACCAAAAATAAAACGCCGACTTACTCCGTAATCTGATTTAACAGTGTTGATATTTGACAGAGGATATTTAAGAATTATTTCAGATTTTTTTAACAAACCTATTGTGAAACTTAATTAAAATAGGATTAATCAAAAAATATGGAAACAATTCTCAAAAATCGTTTATGTGAAATAAAAAAATGTTATCCCCTATTCCGAAACAAGCTGGCGTTCGGTTCTATTTTCTTCGCGATATTTTGCAACCGAAAACAGTCGAAAAAAATTGAAGCGATCGCCGCACCACTTTAGACTGTGGTTACGAAAAATCGTTGATCAAATTCTAGAGGCCACAGTCAGATCGATTTGACGTGGAATGCTTCACGTATGTATATATTTTTCTACGTGAATTTATGACACACCCATTTATTTTTGTCAGCGGACGAAGAACGCTGTTCATTTCTTTTACAAATTACTACATACGTTTTGTGAGACGACTTGGATTATTGTCGTATAATAGGAATTATAAACGTGCGTATGGATATGGCGTCAAGTGACCTGCATACATATATGAATGCATATGGCTAACTATAGGAGCGTTATAGCACGACTTTCAATTGCTCGTCACACTCGAGATTTCGAGGCGGGACACCATGACACCAACAACAAAAAAACGAGCGCCCTGTAATTTTCGTTTTTCTTTGATTCGACGTCCGCACTCCGTTCCGTAGCACAAGCCTGTATATGCCTCCTTTTGCTTTCGAGATTTTAACGGTACAGTTTTTTTTTCTCTCGTTTATCCCAACACGCCCACGATATATGCTATAATATAGAAATAACGTTGAGCTCGTTCTGTATTCTTGCGTATTCGAAATTGGAATTGAATAGGCTCGACCATATCCTCACGAAACAAAATACCCTAAGTTTACGCAAATAAGCAAAATGGATTTATCTCATTGAAATGTATGCTTCTTTAATGATAAAAAACATTATTTCAATATCAAAGTGGAACATTTTTCTAAACAGTCCATACCGAAAAATGAAACTTCCACGGTAAGACACGCTTATCCGTCCGTCCGTCTGTCTGTCTGTCTGTCTGTCTGTCTGTCTTTCTGTCACAAGTCTTAATTCTTGAATAGTTCAACCTATGAACTTGAAATTTGGCATGCAGCTGGAGTGATATGTCCCAAAGATGACCTCCGAGTTATTTATTAAAAAATATTTTTTCGACAATTTGCAGAAGTCAAAATGTGTGATAGCGAAATAAAAAAAAGTTCTCTCCTGGCGAGTGGGCAATCGTTTGAAAGGGCTTACTTTAAGGTAGTAGTCTGGTAACTTAACCCGATTTTCATGTCTTTTTTGGAGGGCGTTTTTTTGTAGGAAAATAAAAATGAATCGTTTTGAATATTTAGGATGTTTTTATTTACATATTAAAGATACGAAAGAACATTTTTTTGAAAAAATTCAATAGTTTATTATTATTATTATTATTGATCGAAGTTGGCACCTCGAAGTTGGCAGCCCGGGTCCTAACTTTTTTTCTACCGAACCGATTGCTTTCAAATTTTAACAGGCTACTCTACACACTTATAGTTCTCGTCGGAACCACCGAGAAATTTTTTCACCCCTAACTTTTTATTTTACAACCCCTTCTTTGCTAAAATAAAAGGACTTTAGTTACCAGACTACTACCTTAAGGATCAAAAAAATATTACAAAATACTTTTTTCGATGAATATTTTCATCAATCAATATTCATAAAAATCTTCGTTTTTTTACTATGCTCCTCTCCGTCTTCCTCCTAATTTCGAAAATTCTGAAATAATTCTGATATATAGAGGGGAAAGCATAGGGAATTCGAAGAAAACCTATAGCGATGTCAATATTGTCATTGATTTTTGAGATATACGAGGTCTGTTCAAAAAGTATCGCGAATATTGAATTTCCGCGGGCTATGTATATTCGATTTTCGATTTTTTTTTGTGGCGTTAGGTTGGTACTCATGTCCCTCACTTATGCTGAAAAAATCGGCCATTTTGAATGTTTAGTTAATTGTTGACAGCTGTTTTGGTTAGACGTGTTTTGGCTTGTCTTCGATTTTTGCCTATTCCAAAAAATGGATCAAAGAATCTGTATCAAATTTTGTGTGAAAAACAAAATTAAGTGCGCGGACGCGTTCCGAATGTTCACTGTGGCATATGGTGAAGCTACCTTGGACCAAAGCAACGTTTATCGGTGGTACAAAATGTTCTCAGAGGGCCGAGAAGATGCGAACAACGAAATGCGTTCCGAACGCCCGAGCGCATCAACAATAGACGAAAACATTGATGAAGTGAAGAAAATAATATTGGCCAATCGCCGAATCACCGTTAGAGAAGTTGCTGAGTGTCGTAAGAAATTCCAAGCGTGGACAAAGAGGCGATTGTGCCGAGTTTTTCCTTTTTCCAACAAAGAGTGGGCCATGTGTTGCCGGACTACGAAGACGACGAATTCGAGGGCTTGGCGACGCTGGGCTCGGGGTAGCCATAAAACAAAGGGCCCAAACAACGGCTCGAGGACTCGCCTAGAGTGTGCCGTGGGACACTTCGTATCGAACATTCGTAGAACTCGCACCTATTCGCCTTCCTCTTTGTTAACGCGTATCATTGGGGATACAATCTGGACTTCGCGACATTTACATTCTTCTTGATTAAATTATCTTTGTTAAATAGTCATCAAACCATTATATCAGCAACGTATTACTTCTATCACTACTATATTTTTGGTAAATAAAATCTTTACCACAGTTCAGAAGTGGGATTCATCACGTGCTACGTTGAAAAAAAGCCGAGGACTCAGGGGGTGGGCTTACCTGTCAGAGTCAAGAATCAAGAAGAAGTGTGAAATTAAAGTTAATAGTGTTGTTATAAGTGAAACAACATGTCATCGAAATCGCGTAGATACAAACGTGATAGTAAACTCGATAGAGACGAGGACAGATCGGAAGCGAGGTCTTCACACCGCTCGCGAGGAAAGGACTCAGGGGATTGCAGACGACGTTGATCCGTCGAGTCGGTAAATTCTGAGGATCGGAATTGTCATCGCAGCGTGACACCGAGGTCTTGCAGTTAACGACGGCGCGAAGAGCATCTGCGGCAGGGCCGTACAAGGACCAGGAGTCTATCGAGGCGTTGCGCGTCGTCGGGCCCGCCGATTGGCAAGCAGAAGTCTGGTAAGAGGTACTGCACCTCGGGGTGAGTCCGATTTTGTAAAATTAACTGAAGTGCTATCAGTCTTTATCAAGACAGGTTCGAAGCGGGGAAATCAGTATGTTAACAAGAAAGTTTTGTCTGAATTCGACCCAGAAGCAAAAGATTTATCTGCTATGGAATGACTAGAAAAGGTGAATACGTATGTATAAGTTATATCTGGCTTCGCTAAAAGTAAGCGAGATTGCAAGGAGCTGGTACGAAGGATGCACCCGCATGTTGGGAAGCCTTTAGCGTAGCGACTCTGAAGCAGTTCTCAGGGAAACAGAATTTTGGTAAACCTTTCGATAATGCGACGTCACATAAGGATAGACCGGGTCAGTCTTGATAAGCATACTGCTTTGAAAGGCTCAAAATAATAAATCGATTAAATTTGGATATTCCTGATCGGAGTGTGGACGAGTTAGTAGTTCACGGAATTCATGACGGATAATTAACAATGAACTTTATAACGTTAAAGAAAGACACTTGCGAAATTTAATCGATATCTGGAATCTGTAGCATGTGAAAAAAAAAACAAGAGAAAGCAAAAGTTCGAAAAGATGACAGAGGAGAGCAACGTTTTTCCGTACAGGGCCAGTCCCAAAAGCAGGGTAGACAATTTGATCTTAGAAAATGTTATAACTGCGGTAAAAAGGGGCACAGAAAAATCGATTGTCCAGGGTTAGAAGGTGCCAAGACCGACGCGCAGAGTTCTAGGAGAGGTTCGGGTTTTACGGGCAGTGAGGAAATAATACCCAAGAACAATAAAAAGCAAAGGGAAATGCGAGTTTCGTAGGGTACGAGGGTATTCCGAGAGTTGGTGCAAAAAAAAAAACGGAACTAAGAGGGGAGTAAAAGGAAAGCATAACTCGGCGAGGGGCAGCCCCTGAAGAAGGGATACCCCTTCTTCAGGGGCTGCAGGGGAAGAGATACACTCAAGGTACTTGAGATCGCGCCGGTCAGAGTAAACAAGTCGCGTAAGAAGTGTGTTTTAGAGGACCAAGAGAAATATGTACTATTGACCTGGGAAGTGACTGTTCAATTATTCGGGAAAGCTTAGCACGTTCCTTAGATTCGAAATTTAAAGACAAGCGAAAGACTCTATCAGGATTTAATCACGCAATCATCGTTGCCGTTGCCCGGGGAAAGATCAACATTCACATTGACGAAATTCCGTTAAAATAAAGGTTGTTATTGTCGCGGACAACCAGCTAACGAAAGAGATCCTCATTGGGTGAGATGTTTTGCGTAAAGCTAAAATTAGGGCAATATCAGATGCTTCCGGAGTGACGTTGGTACTAGGCAAACCACTGAGGGATGATAGCGTAATTGACGTTGCAATGATAGACGACCGAATAGATCAACTCTGCACCGAACGAGTTTTCACATCCTTAGATTTAAAATCCGGTTTTATGAGATCCCTATGCATCCCGATTCCGTCGAGAAAGCGGCTTTCGTTACACAGGACGGACCGTGGGAGTTTTTACGAATCCCGTTCGATCTGGTTAATGCGCCGGCCGTTTTCCGGAAAACGATGAGTGAAGTTTTAAGGGGGCGCGCACTGGTTTATATCGATGACGTGGTAATTGCTACGGAAATGCTCAGAAGCACTCAACTAATTAGAAATAGTCTTGAAAGCGCTGCCGACAAATAGTTTGACCCTAAATTTGACTAAGGGTAAATTTTTGCAAGACTAATTTGATTATTTATGACGTGAAGTTTCGTACAAGGGAGTGCGATCAGGGGCTCATAAAATCGAAGCTGTCAATAAGGTCAGTGACCCTGTCAACATTAAAAAGGCAAGACAATTTTTAGGACTTACCGCAAGTTGTAGGGATATTTTTGCATGTTCGTAAAAGATTTTGCCGGAAGGGTTGATACACTTACGAGTCTGTTGCATAAAAACGTCCCTTGGCGTGGGAATCAAGCCAAATTGAAGCGTTCAACGAGGTAAAAACAATATTAGTCAATAGACCTGTTTTAGCGATTTATGATCCCGAGCGAGAAACGAAGGTGCACACGGACGCCGGTGCAATAGGCTTAAGGGCTATACCCCTGCAAAAGCATAGAGAAAAGAAGCGCGTGGTCGCCTATTATAGTCGGAAGGCGACCCCTATAGAACAGAGGTACCATTCGTACGATTTAGAAACCTTGGCAGCAATTACGGCATTAAAAACATTTCGCGTGTACCTGAATTAAACTTACGGTCGTAACGAACTGCAATGCCGTACGTGCCACGGCGAGTAAAAAGGATATACAACCACGAGTCGCTTGTTGGTGGGTACATCTCCAAGATTATGATTTTGAGATAGTATATGGCCCGGGATACCCAGGTGGCTCATGTAGATTATTTGAGTAGAAACCCAATCGAATGTTGTGCTATCGATATCGCCGAAAGCGAGTGGATTAAGGTAGCTCAGTTGCAGGATCAAGAAATTGAGTTAATTGGCAAGGTGTTGCAAGGGGATGCAACCCGAAACGAAGCACTACTTCGACAAGTACATTTTAAAGAAAGGGGTGGTTTTTCGGAAGACTGACGCGGGGAGCAAATGGTTGGTGCCGAGGATGTCGCGTTTTAATGTAGTACGCCTATGCCACGACGAACAAGGACACGTCGTCCTTGAGGAAACCCTAGAAAAAAAATACGAGAAAACTATTGGTTTAAAGGGATGAGAAAGTTCACGTCAAAGTACGTGAAGGCGTGTTTAAACTGCCTGTATTGTAAGAATTCAGCAGGGTGCGAGCCTGGGCTGTTACATCCGATAGGGAACATTTCTAAGCCGGTTCATACAATAGATCTTGATTATATTGGTCAAATTGTGCGTAGCAAACGCAAAGATATGAAAGTTCTCACCATCGTAGATGGAGTTACAAAATTTTGCGTGCTCGAGCCTGTTCGCGAGAATTCAACCAAATGGGTAGTAAAAGCACTGATTCAGTTGATTGCAATATTCGGGATACCTATACAGATCACGAGTGGTAGAGGTCCGACCTTTCCATCACATTCGTTTAAGGCATTTTCTGAAGAAGTCCGTGCGAGCGGAAAAAAAACCGCACCGTTTGAGTTTTCTAGCTACCTGTGCTGGCGGGGTGGAGAAAATATAAGACGATACCGTGGAAGGGGTCCAGAGTACCCTCAACTCTGCCACCAATAGGGCCACACGTATGTCGCCAGCTCAGCTCCTGTTTGGCCATAAACCGCGCAGTATGGCGGATGCAAGGATACTCGTCGGGATCCAGGAGACGTTGGGTCAGGTCGACGTGGAGGAGCTGAGGAGAGCTGCTAAGGCGTCTACGGATGCAGAGCAGGGACGGCAAAAGGAGTGCTTCGATACCTGTCGGTTCGAGGCGCTGGTGTGTGCTGTGGGCACCGTTGTCATGTTGGTAACGGATCTGGTTGTTACCGGAGAGAGCAGAAAGCTGCAGGCGAAGGCGATGGGACCTTTCAAAGCGACAGCTGTTCTGCCAAAATACCGCTACGAGGTTCAGGACATTCGGGACTTGAGGAAGTCATTGAAGCAGCGCAGTATCGTAGCAGTGGACAGCTTGCGGAGGTCGGTCACGTTCGGTGAGCCGGTGGGAAAAAAAGCTGTGATGCTACGATGAGTCGTATGCGGTAGGTCGAGTCTAAAATCCATGATCGAGAAGTGGTCAATCTTGAATAGGTGGGTTATTAGGCGGAGGCCGGGACCATAGGTCGAGTCTAAAATCCATGATCGAGAAGTGATCAATCTCGAATAGGTGGGTTATTAGGCGGAGGCCGGGACCATAGGTCAAGTCTGAAATCCATGATCGAGAAGTGGTCAATCTCGAATAGGTGGGTTTTCAGGCGGAGGCCTGGACCATAGGTAGTCGGAGTTGAGATGACATTAGACGGGGTTGGCCGGTTGCCCACTCAATCTGTAGATGTCGCTCGGCGAGGCTAGCAACCGTATAATTTACGTAGTTGTTCAATTACTTATCCGAGCTAACCAACCCGTGGTTGCATGACCGCTAATCGATCGATACTTTAGAAGGAACTGATCACTCCTTATTGAAGTGTCCATTGAAGCACGGTCATCGCCGTTCCCGCCTTTATTGTGTCTGATTGTGTGAATAAGAACGGTTTGCGTTCGGATCTTTTTTTAGAAAAACAGTCGTGGAGCCGAAGGGGGTTGAGGACAACCCAGGATGGTCAGGGAGGCCGAATGTCGTAAGAAATTCCAAGCGTGGACAGAGAGGCTATTGTGCCGAGTTTTTCCTTTTTCCAACAAAGAGCGGGCCATGTGTTGCCGGACTACGAAGACGACGAAATCAGGGGCTTGGCGACGCTGGGCTCGGGGTAGCCATAAAACAAAGGGCCCAAACAACGGCTCGAGGACTCGCCTAGAGTGTGCCGTGGGACACTTCGTATCGAATATTCGTAGAGCTCGCACCTATTCGTCTTCCTCTTTGTTAACGCGTATCATTGGGGATACAATCTGGACTTCGCGACGTTTACATTCTTCTTGATTAAATTATCTTTGTTAAATAGTCATCAAACCATTATATCAGCAACGTATTACTTCTATCACTACTATATTTTTGGTAAATAAAATATTTACTACATGCGGAACTAAACATATCGATTCGCTCGTGCTATTCGATTTTTACCAATGATTTGGGCGTGAGACGGGTCGCCGCGAAATTCGTGCCAAAATTGCTCAGTTTCGAACAAAAAACAGTGTCGCGTTAACATTGCTAAGGAGCTGTTGGACTCGGTCTGCGACGACCCAAATTTGCTCCAGAGGGTCATAACTGGTGACGAATCATGGGTTTATGGTTATGACGTGGAAACCAAAGCTCAATCATTGCAATGGAAGCTGCTTTTTTGGAATAGGCAAAAAGCGAAGACAAGCCAAAACACGTCTAACCAAAACAGCTGTCAACAATTAACTAATCATTCAAAATGGCCGATTTTTTCAGCACAAGTGAGGGACACGAGTACCAACATAACGCCACAAAAAAAAATCGAAAATCGAATATACGTAGCCCGCGGAAATTCAAAATTCGCGATACTTTTTGAACAGACCTCGTATGAAATTTAATGCGAATGTAGCTAGAGCCTAGGAATAGTGTCGGAAAGAAATGAAAATTTGAATTATTAAATTAACAAAAACTCGATTAAACGCGACACCGCGTCGTTTTCTTGTTTCTCTCAACACCGTAATTTCCATATAACTGCTCGAGTTAAACAGTGCACACATGCTGATAATAATCGTCTTCCGCGAGCGTGCAAAGGTCCTGAAAGTGCACAATATGCGATATATTGTTCCAGCCCTACTTGACAAGCCGTGTTTGCTGCAAAACGCAGCGAGTACCATAATATTGCAAAAATGGTTCGTACGTCACGTTTTTTCTTTTCCCCACACTCCACGAACCGGATATACGTCACGTGTTTAAAATCCGCCATACGGATGACGCGTGAGCAAAGAATGCCTTCTACGGATATGTACCAGCGAAAAAAAACAAAGCAAAAAAAAGCATGACCGTGGCCGGGTGTTTGGCACGTGAGAGGGAAATTCTTCGACAGCGTCTCGTCTGCAAGATGTCAATAATAATAAAACGAAAAATATTGTATATGCATCATGAGTAGGTTAATGGTATAATCACTTTGCGATAATAATAATCGTAGCAATGAGCCGCGGTACAGTAAAATCGTCGTCCGGTACAGCGGACGATGAGTTGAAAGAAAAAAAAAGTAGGTTTACGATTGCAAACGGGGTTTGTTCATTGTGAGAGGGCTGATTTACTTACGATATAAAATTGAGCGTACGGTTACATAATGTATGTTAACGAGGCAACATTTGAAAAAATGTTTTTCCCACTTCGCACCCGTTATATATTTTCCACGTCCATTTTATCTTCTAAATCTTTTTATCGACGTCTCTCTGCCTCGATATGTTTACGTTTCATTGACCCGTTCTCGTATATAGACACGATAAGGCTTCCCTCGTCTCGTGATGCATTCACCGCTATCTATGGCGTATCGAAACGTGACACGAAAAAGGGCGCGCGATTCAAACGATTTTCACGCGTAAAACGATGTGGATTATGCCATTTTGTTTCTTAGCGATCGTTCCACGTACTGTATATGTATATTTACGTTTTTATGTGTCTGTTTATATGTATAAGAGTATTTCACGTGTGTTATTTACCACGTAGATTAGTTACAGTATATGTATAATGTTGCGACAAGAAATGAAACCGTAAAGATTCGTGTGCATTGCACTCCGGCCACGTAGTACTCCATAGTGGCGTTGCAACGAAAGGCTTGACGTTCTTGTTACCCGTGTGCTAAGCTGACAGTTCCAATTATCTTAATTACGCGAAGGGTCGTTGTACGTCCCGAAGTCGTTTTCTTTTCTCCTACTCTCGCGATTCTTCGTGCACCTCAAAACCGATAATTAGTAAACATATAATATATCGTAAATATATATTGTACATTACGATGATGTGTACGGTATATTTGGCGCTTTCCATGCCAACTCGAGCTGTGCCAGGCAAATATATTTTTTTTTTACGCTAAGTGCGAATGATTTTCACGTAATTCTTCGTGGAGATACATATAATACGAAATACCATATACAGGATGTCCCAGAACTAGTACGACAGAGTGACACGGGGGTTAGATTGACTCCGGACCTAACGGAATAAACAAATATGACCTCAGTAAAAGTCTCATGATTTTCCAGAAAAATCATCTTTTTTGATTTCTCGGAAAATCGCTACCTAGCACTTGGTATTTCGCTACCATTGCACAATGGGCAAAAAGGCAGAAATCGTGGCCAAAATACAAAAAGTGCTTCAATCGCGGTGAAGTATGATATTGGGGGGTTTTCGGGGTCGCTGATTCCGAATCCTCACTCAAAATTCAGAAATTCAAAATGGCGGATCGCATATGACGGACGAAAATGCTAAAAATGATTCGATTGTGCTGTAATTTTGTACTAATAAGTTTTCGGGGTGGCTGATTCGGAATCCGTACTCAAAATTCAGAAATTCAAGATGGCGGATCCAATATGGTGGGCTAAAATGTTAAAGATGAACAAAAATTGTAGGCGCTCTCAAAAGTAAACGAAATAAGAAATGGGAATGAGCGAAAAGGAGAAAAGATAGATTTGGGTCCTTAAATGGGTGCTGGCTAGATTTAGCCACGAACGTATGTATTAGTTCCAAATTTCAAATCGAGGCATCTTTAGCATTTTCGTCTGCCATATTGGACCCGCCATTTTGAATTTCTGAATTTTGACTACGAATTCGGAATCAGCGACCCTGAAAATCCTTGAGTACCACATTTCAAAGTATTTGAAGCACTTTTAGTATTTTGGACATTTTTTCGGTTTTCTGGTCCGTACTCTGTGTAAACATTAATATTAAGAGTTCAGATGAAAAGTTGCAAAATGTAGCAGGCGCATTTTATTCGTCGATAATTATCGAATGCAACGATAATTTTCAATTGCTGATATCAAGGGTTGCCTAAAGTTGACGACATTCCAAAGTATGATGAGGAGCTGCAAAGGACGAAAAGTCTTACTGAAAGATAACCGTGTTCCAAATCATGTTTAATTTTCCATAATTTCAATTGTTTTTCTCATACCTATGACCATTAGTAAGGATAAAAACCATATCCCACATTTAGATTTGCAAAATTCGTTGAAATTTATCATATTTATGACATAATGAACCATCGCATTCTTTACGCAATTTGTTTTCATTCAACTACTTATTGCAAGAACATTTGAACCTTAATAGCCACAATATTTTCTCTACATCCGCTCTGACGTATTAATGTGTGAAAAATAATGATTTCATGTCAAAATTATGAAGTTGATTTTTGGCCACGATTTCTACCTTTTTGCCCACTGTGCATTGCCATGAAAGTCCTAATCGTAAGCGAAGCAAAATCTAAGTTCACACCAAATTTTAAAGTGGTGAGAAACACAAAAGAAAAAAGTGAGATAACAAGCGATTTTCTGACAAATCAAAAAAGGGGATTTTTCGGAAAATCCCTATTCTTGTTATCTCGCTGTTTTCGTTTGTGTGTTTCTAACCGCTAGAATTTGGTGTGAATTTGGACTTTGATTTGTTTACGATTTGGACTTTCATAGCAATTGTAGCAGAATAACAAGTGTACTAGGGGTTGATGTTTCGAAAAATCAATAAAGACGATTCTTTTCGAAAATCATGAGACTTTTACTGAGGTCATATTTGTTTATTCCGATAGGTCCAGAGCCAATCTAACCTCTGTGTCACTCTGACGTGTTAATTTTGGGACACCCTCTATATATTATATTAACACTAAACTTACCGGCACTTTACATATATCTATTCTTACCATAAGGGGTCATTTGACATCTTGTGAAATAAATGTTGATTTTTTGAAAGAAGTTCTTAATTTATTAAAGGAAATAATTCACAACATAACTTCGGATTTCTAATGAAATAATCAAACAAATTTACAGAAAGTCAGCTGAGCGAAAGATATAACAATGAATGTACGATTTTTAAGTAAATCTTGAAAGGGGTCATTCGACCCCGCTTGGTATTTTCAGTGTTAAGTAATACTGATAATTGAGGGATGGATACATTGCGCGTGTATAGCCTTATTTGCGAGTAAAATGTGCCAATGAACCATAAAATATTAGCAAACTCCTCTTTAATATGTGAGGAAGATAATTTATAGATATAGTAAAAAAGTGCCTATGCGATATTCGCGCGGTAAACTAGCGACCTACATCTGACCCGGAGCCTTTCGGATTTAGTTTGTAATTTTTTTATATTATCGTTCCAACTCTCGAAGACAGTAAGAAGTTTTTCTTAAAAAGGACTTTTAACGCTAACCATTACTTAAGCGGTATTGGACGAGATCGATACTGGGATAGGTGACCGTTTACCTGTGTATTGGCTTGCGCGCCGATTATTGATTGTGAGTGAGAACCAGTTTATCTGAGTTTCTGATGGTAATATAACCAAACTCGGTAAAATGGAGCTGACTCGTGTATCGGATAGGTTCTCCGTACTTTCCCTGTGCCCTCATGCAGATGCGATGCAGTAGTGATTTAGAAAAGAATGGCTGCGGATAATACTCTGGTGGCGTTCTCAAGGAAGGGAAGGGAAATGGCCAAAAAAAGGAGCAGGGACGTAAAATCTTGAAATCGTATACGATGGAAACAATAATAATTAAAAAAAAATTATATAGGAAAAAGACGACTTCATAATGATATCCCAAAAAATTGCGAGAATGCTGTGTTGTCAAAAATTGTAATTTATTCTCCAGAGTGAGTCGAAGTTTTTTTTTTTGCTAATTTTACAAATCTTTTTCAAGACAAAAAAAATTGAAAAATAAAAATTAGCAACGGTAGTCAATCGAATTTGGGATATAAACATTCGTAACATTTTTTTATCTGTTATAGTTTTGACACTTCAAATGTTGGGCTAATTTTTTTGTCGTAATTAAAGGACAAAAAAAAATATGAATTAAATTCGAAAGGGTAAGGTTTAAACGTAGGTCGAGATTATGGTGTGGAAAGTCCCATATATCGATTATACACATGTCACATATTATATAAGATTAAAAAATCCTGTTAAATTAACGTGGAATATTTTAAGCGATAGCATCTAATCTCTCGCGTCGATTAAAAATTTAATCATGCTCAAAGGATTGAGTAATTCGTCGCGTTGATTCCAATTACTAAAATGGCTTCAGCCTAAGGTAAAAATGAATAACTATGGAAATAAATCGTTTTCTCGTTTTACTGACGATTTTGCAATTATAATTGAGATTTGTAATTATGTAATTGGTTGAAATGAATATGCCCAAGTACTTAGAAATTTTTATGAAGTACGATTTTTCATGGACCTATTCAAGTTTCGTATATATCGATAAATGTTTATACTTGCGAATAAGCGTCAGAAGGAGGAATGTGGAATGATGTTTACAAATTTCATAGACCATTTACATAGAGAATCAAAATGATGTAATTCGTTGAAATGAATATTCCCAAGTACTTTGAAATTTTTATGAAGTACGATTTTTCTTGGATCTATTCAAGGTTCGAATATATCGATAAATGTGTATACGTGTGATAAAGCTTTAGAAGAAGGAATATGCAATAATGTCCCCAAATTACATAGACCATTTAGATAGAGAATCGAAATTATGTAATTAGTTGAAATGAATATTCCTAAGTATTTTGAAGTTTTAACGAGGTACAAATTTTCTTCAAACTATTCGAGTTCTGTATATATTGATAAATGTTTATACGTGCGATAAAGCTTCAGAAGAAGGAATATGCAATAATGTCCCCAAATTACATAGACCATTTACATGGAGAATCAAAATTATGTAATTAGTTTAAATGAATATTCCTAAGTACTTTGAAGTTGTAATGAAGGACACATTTTCTTGGTACTATTCAAGTTTTGTATATATCGATAAATGTTTATATGTGCGAAAAAGCGTCAGACGAAGGACTGTGCAATAATGTCCACAAATTACATAGACCATTTACAAAGAGAATCGAAATTATGTGATTAGTTGAAATGAATATTCCTGAGTACTTTGAAGTTTTAATGAAGGACACATTTTCTTGGAACTATTCAAGTTCCGTATATATCGATAAATGTTTATATGTACGAAAAAGCGTCAGAAGAAGGAATGTGCAATAATGTCCACAAATTACATAGACCATTTATAAAGAGAATCGAAATTATGTAATAAGTTGAAATGAATAATCCCAAGTACTTTAAAGTTTTAATAAAGTTCAAATTTTCTTGGAACTATTCGAGTTTCGTATATATACATATCGATAAATGTTTATACGTATGAAAAAGCGTCAGAAGGAGGAACGTGCAATAATGTCCACAAATTACATAGACCATTTACATAGAGAATCGAAATTATGTAATTAGTTGAAATGAATATTCTACTTTGAAGTTTTAACGAAGTACAAATTTTCTTTGAACTATTCGAGTTTCGTATATATCGATAAATGTTTATACGTGTGAAAAAGCGTCAGAAGGAGGAATGTGCAATAATGTCCACAAATTACATAGACCATTTAGCGTGATTGCCCAGAAAATATTCACCACTCAAAAATTTACTATGGATGAATTATAGTACATAAATACATCGACGTAATGTACCGTGAATTGAACGACGATATCCCGCGGAGCGAAAATTGTCGGGATTACTTTTCTTTTTTTTTTTTTTCTTTCTTCATTCTCTCGGTGAATGATTTATAATGTCGGCGAATGTATATATGTTGCTCTTCAGCGTGTCTCTCTCGATTTACGAGAAGGGCTGTTTAGCCTCTCGTTGCCGCTCGTTGATCACCGATCACGCAAATTGCACGGTTACCGAGCCTGTAAGTATATGGTACACACGAGACATCGAACGAACAATGTTTCGTTCGAATAACGCTGTCGCTATACAGACAATGATATCGTTCATCTTCGTCTCCTTGCGTCCGATAATTTTCTTTCGAATTATCTGTACGTGAAACATTGTTGAAAACGAGAGAACGACATTGCACGTATTAGGTCCGAGGAAATGATGTCAGTATTCAGTTTAACGAGAAAAAAAACGATTTATTTATTAACAAAGTTTGTAATAGGGTAAAAGAAAATTTGGAGCAATTGATTAAATTTTGATTCGGGAATTTACACGTGGGGCAACGATGAGAAAAAAAAAATTACTAACAATGAGTAAAACGTGTTTGCCAATGTTCGCCACAATATGTTTCCTTGATATGAGGATATAATTTAATAAATTGAAATACAAATTTGTTAATAGAATATAATTTGCTCAAATTAACTAATTATATTCTCATATCAGAGAAATATGTTATGGCGATTATTGGAAAATCCTTTTTGTTGATTGTAGTAATTTTTTTCTTAGTGTATCATAATTACGAATGAATTTAATTTAGCTTAGATAAATTTCGTATAATTTCGTTGGATTTTTGTTCAAGGGGGTCGGGGACTCGTTTCAAAACATGTCAAAAAACAAAACCGTTATAACTTTGTTGACACAAAGTTTAGACGAATGACTAGTACAGTATATTGCTTGCGATTGAAAGCATTTTGCTTCGTGGCAGACTCCTGTAATTCCTATGTTCGTCTCCTAAGTGCTGATTGAATTTCTTACATTTCTGTAAATTCTGCGCCCGATTGGAATTAAACTGCTAAACAGACCAATGTCTATGAAATCTTAAACTCTTTGTTATAATCTTCCCTATGGGATAAGCGTACCGGATTATCTTATTTTGCCTTAATCTCAGAGATATTGAACAGTTATATGAAACACAGCGAATTTTTATTATTCAGCATGATGTGTCTAGCCATGTGGCTCTTACAATTTTGAATTTATTTCAAGTCTGCCGCGCTTACCCCGTAGGGGAGGTGTCGTAAAAGAGAGTTTAAGACTTTATAGACATTGATCTGTCCAGCTGTGTATTCCATCCAATCATCCTTAGAATTTACAGAATAGCATAAAATAAAAACTACATTTACAACGCAAATATAGGAGTTGCAGGACTTTGGCATAAAGCAAAACGTTATTTTTTCAACCGCAAACAATATACCGTACTAATCAATTGTGTAAACTTTGTGGCAACAAAATTAAAGAGTTTTTCATTTTTTACAAATTTTGGTGATTCCCCTCAGTTAACATTCGGTTAAGGCATTCAAATTAATAAAATCATTTGTTTTGCGCATCTTCTATTTTGCCAAACACGACGGCCAACTTCTACATAACGATATCGTTCTTGTTAACATTTTTTTCCCCTATTGGGGTTAAAAATTGGATTATTAATTGCTCAAATTATTGTACTTCTTCGTTTGGCTTTTGTACTCCGCGAATTTATTATTTCGTTAGTATTTAATAGGCACGTAAAAATCGAGGGATAAAATGTCTTGGGTCGGAAAATGAGTTCGCAGCACAGAGGGTAATTGCGCGTAAAATTGCAAGAATAGTGGAAAACTCGTTTTCCATATGAACATGTATCTGTATAAAGTTTAAGAATAAAGCTTAGGTATAGGCATGCATTCACCGATGGTCTATATAACATCGAGGAGATTGTTGGAAAATGAAAGAATGAAACGGATAGTCAGCATTTTTAACGTTGCAGAACTCGGAATCAAGGTGTTTCCTCGCTCTCATGTGAGCATATACATTTTGTGTATATGTAATATATAATATTTGTGTATGTGTGGTCTTATATATACGTATATGAGTGGAATGCTGTCGGCGAGTTTGCTCTTTCAAAATGCTCTTAAATATTTCGCCGCCGCCGTGTACAAGAGTTGCGGCGGGGAGCCCGGGGCGAGATGGAACGGGGGAGGGGGGTTAGCGCGAAGCACGCAGGGCGTCTATTATCTATTATCTATTATCTATTATCTATTATCTATTATCTATTATCTATTATCTATTATCTATTATCTATTATCTATTATCTATTATCTATTATCTATTATCTATTATCTATTATCTATTATCTATTATCTATTATCTATTATCTATTATCTATTATCTATTATCTATTATCTATTATCTATTATCTATTATCTATTATCTATTATCTATTATCTATTATCTATTATCTATTATCTATTATCTATTATCTATTATCTATTATCTATTATCTATTATCTATTATCTATTATCTATTATCTATTATCTATTATCTATTATCTATTATCTATTATCTATTATCTATTATCTATTATCTATTATCTATTATCTATTATCTATTATCTATTATCTATTATCTATTATCTATTATCTATTATCTATTATCTATTATCTATTATCTATTATCTATTATCTATTATCTATTATCTATTATCTATTATCTATTATCTATTATCTATTATCTATTATCTATTATCTATTATCTATTATCTATTATCTATTATCTATGATCTATTATCTATTATCTATTATCTATTATCTATTATCTATTATCTATTATCTATTATCTATTATCTATTATCTATTATCTATTATCTATTATCTATTATCTATTATCTATTATCTATTATCTATTATCTATTATCTATTATCTATTATCTATTATCTATTATCTATTATCTATTATCTATTATCTATTATCTATTATCTATTATCTATTATCTATTATCTATTATCTATTATCTATTATCTATTATCTATTATCTATTATCTATTATCTATTATCTATTATCTATTATCTATTATCTATTATCTATTATCTATTATCTATTATCTGTTATCTGTTATCTGTTATCTGTTATCTGTTATCTGTTATCTGTTATCTGTTATCTGTTATCTGTTATCTGTTATCTGTTATCTGTTATCTGTCATCTATTATCTGTCATCTGTCATCTGTCATCTGTCATCTGTCATCTGTCATCTGTCATCTGTCATCTGTCATCTGTCATCTGTCATCTATCATCTGTCATCTGTCATCTGTCATCTATCATCTATCATCTATCATCTATCATCTATCATCTATCATCTATCATCTATCATCTATCATCTATCATCTATCATCTATCATCTATCATCTATCATCTATCATCTATCATCTATCATCTATCATCTATCATCTATCATCTATCATCTATCATCTATCATCTATCATCTATCATCTATCATCTATCATCTATCATCTATCATCTATCATCTATCATCTATCATCTATCATCTATCATCTATCATCTATCATCTATCATCTATCATCTATCATCTATCATCTATCATCTATCATCTATCATCTATCATCTATCATCTATCATCTATCATCTATCATCTATCATCTATCATCTATCATCTATCATCTATCATCTATCATCTATCATCTATCATCTATCATCTATCATCTATCATCTATCATCTATCATCTATCATCTATCATCTATCATCTATCATCTATCATCTATCATCTATCATCTATCATCTATCATCTATCATCTATCATCTATCATCTATCATCTATCATCTATCATCTATCATCTATCATCTATCATCTATCATCTATCATCTATCATCTATCATCTATCATCTATCATCTATCATCTATCATCTATCATCTATCATCTATCATCTATCATCTATCATCTATCATCTATCATCTATCATCTATCATCTATCATCTATCATCTATCATCTATCATCTATCATCTATCATCTATCATCTATCATCTATCATCTATCATCTATCATCTATCATCTATCATCTATCATCTATCATCTATCATCTATCATCTATCATCTATTTAATATTCCATATTTTATAAATTTTATACTACTTATAAGTTAAAGATCAATATCTCAAGAAATATTAAGCTAAGCAATTGGGTAGATAGGACCTTTTTTTAAGGAAATTAAATTTCCAACAAATTTTTCATTTATATTTTTTTCGTAAGGTTAATTGTTTCGGAGATAACAGTAAAAAAACGAGAATTTTGGGTAAAAATCACCTTCAGTGACCCGTACCAACTCACCAGTACAATTTACACTTTCGCCGCAAAGGGCACTTTTTTAGATTGTTTTATTCTGAGTAAATCGAAACCAAGAAAAATATGATAGAATAAAATGCGGCTGAGTTATAGAAATTTGAAAAAAAAAATTCGTTTTACGTGTATTCTAGATGGAAAATCTTCTCACGCTTTGGGAAAGTACTTCGAATTAATATTAAAGGCTGTAACTTTCAGGGAATTTCTTTTTCGACATATCCAAAAAAGTTTCGGGTGGGGACTGAAAAAAAAAATAGTAAAAAAAAAAATGGCCCTAATATATATATATAAAGGTATATTATGACAGTGAACAAAAAATAATTGTGCATTATTATAGTGCGCCTAATATTAATTATCCTCAGGAATTAATAAAATAAATACTTTCATATCGTTAAGATTGAAGTTAGCAATATTATAGCAATGTTCGATTATGATTTCGAAATTTCGTAATTACCGAATTCGAGCAATAAAATGTAGAGCGAAAGGAAATTCTTCATGTCAGTTAAAGTACGACGATAATTAACGAATGTCTTTCTATAAATAGTTAATTTTTTAAGTACACTTTCTTTCTTGTAATAATTTGTGTAAAAATTATTTCACGTAATTTATGTGAAGGTGGTGTAATAACCTTTTTTTTCCCGGTCAATTATTAACGACTCACGCAGGAGGTAATTTTGTACCGGGAATTGCCGGTCCCATAGCTTATTTTATTTATGAAATTAACTTGCTAGTTATTGCGAGGTTATTATGTATCAATAAGCAGAGTTATCGTAGCTGAAACATCCTGGCAATTTCACACAACGAAAAAAAAAAAACAAAAAAATAGTGCCAATTAAAACTTGAATATTGCTTCCTCGTCATTTTTCTGCATCCACGAATTTTCCTCTATGGCTTTGTCAATTTTTATGCTAAAACAATATGCAGGTTTCAACGTGCACCATTATTTTGTTCTAACTTAATAGTGTGAGATTTACATGATTTTTAATATACTTTTGGAAAAATTGAAAATACCATAAAGGTAAAATGATTTTATCGTTTTTTGATACATTTGATACTCAAATTTCTTTCCACGATATCCATCGCCGAAAAATGATGAAAAGATGTGCGAAAAAATATGCGACGAAAGTGGTTTCGGAATTAAATTTCAATTAATGATTTATAAACAAAAAAATAAAAGGGAAATATAGAGAGGGTATTCAACGATTTACGGCTGTATATGTCTCGTTGAAAAGATAAAAAATTAAAACTTCATCATTAACATTTTCAACATTTCGTCGAAGTATGGATAACCGCAGTTAGCTATAGTATCGATACCTCGGGGCGAGTGTATTTTCCCGGATTCCGTGGAACTCGCGTGCCTCAGAGAGTTTGGTCCACGTGCGAGAGCGAGGCGGTGCGAGAGTCCCGAGACTAAATATAATCATCAAGAGGAGAAAAACATCCACGAGAGTTCTTCCCCCCCGCATAGATTTACGCTAACTTTGCTATATAGATACTGTTACTATAATATACGATTTTCCACGAGTGCGAGAAAGAGAGAGAGAGAGATCAGGAGATGCTGAGAGTGCCCCGAGGAGAATATTATACATTGGTACAGAAAATGGTACGAGAAACAGCGCAGCTTTTCGGTTCGTGATCTTAGCGTTCTCGCGTCTCTCAGTCGCGTTCGAGTGAAACAACTCTCGATACGATGTACAAATATTTCTCGGCGTGAAACTGCATAACGAGAGGATTCCGGAAAAAAGTGTGTACTTGTGCGCCAGTCAGTTTTTGCGTCGTGTTCGTGACTTTACAAAAAGGGACGTCCGTTCGTCCATCAATACGTGTGTCTTTGAAAATTCAACATTTTTTTAAACGTAAATACCGACAGTAAGGAATTTTTACAACTCTAATGACAAATTTAATGACATTTCAATCGATTTTTTTTTCTCTCGACATTTTGCTGAAACGTTACTTCCTGAAATTATAGCCGAGCAATTTAACGAGCTTCGCGCAACAATTATTCGGAAAAATTCGATATGCAGAAGAGAAAAAAATATTTTTAACAAATTTTCCCGAAAAAAACCTAACTACAATTTGAAATTAGTTTTTAATCTGAAAAATCGTGATATATAATATATGCTTTTATGTATTCGACTTACAAAAAGAATACGTTATTTATTTTTTCCAAAGAGACATCGAACGTCGTGTAAATGAAAGAGGGATTTTTTTTTACAATGATTCAGAAAAATTTACAAATAATTGACAATTATTCTTGAAAAAGTGATTTAAAAACAAAATTGAAAATTATTTTTTAATCTTGAAGAATCGTAATGTATAATATATAACTTTGTGTATATGACTTATAAATAGAATACATTTTTCCAATGATGTCTAACGTGTCCTCTCGAGTCCGGCTGACGCGCAATCTAAAGGGATGACAGTGAAATTCTATTTCGTTTCGCGGTTTTTGTGACCGGAGCGTAACGTGATTAGGCATACGTACCGACGAGTGCGATGACAACATATGTTTTTTTCCCGTATCCCCTTAATTTCATTGCATCTATTTTATTGTCCTCTCACAATGAGCTTCGCGTGCGCAATTCCACTATTTTCTTTTTTTTTTTGTTATTTTTTTTCTCACTCTATTCACGACCAAACTATCTCCTCGTCTTTGCGCTCGAGAGTGTGTGACCGTATGGGACGTCAGTCCAAAAGTCCGCGCGATCGCGAGCGGATAGACTTTGAGGTGCGCGTACGTAATGGCAGGAATGTTTGATCGCGGATTTTTCAGTGATCATTTGAAATTCAGTGATAATTTGAAATTCAGTGATTTCGCGTTGTTACAAAAGTGCGCTTTTCACCCTGAGTACTCTCGTATCGTGGAAACGAGCATTTACAAAAATATTATTGTAACACTAAACGAAAGTTATTGGTACTTTTTGTTTTTCAATTTGTCGTTAAATATTTCGCGCTTCCAAGTACTTCGAGCACTTTTTTCGTGTAAGAATTGTAATGAGCATGAATGAACAGAAATGTCCGAAAATAATTGAACATTTCGTTCGTCCAGTAGCGATAGGATGCAAAAAAAAGTATGCAGATGTAAATTTGTGTATTCCTTCCTCATCATTTTTTTCACATTCAATTTGGGCTTTCTCATAACTTTGTGGATCCGCAAAAATGATGGAACAAAATATGCAAGGTTCAATGTGCATCATTTTTTTCTCCCTGCAAATGACAATATATGGTTTGTATGAGTGTTGAATGCATTTTTGGATAAATTGAAAATACCATAAAAATGGAACGCTTCTATCGATTTTTCTCTACATTCAATATAAAAAATCCTTTCATGATGCCTAATTGATGCAGGGATTTTTGGCCCGGTAGTCTAAAAAAAAATTGCACAATATAGAGCAATAAAGCGGTTTTCAAAAAATTCTAAATTTCTTAAATTCAGAATGCTTCTAGCGATTTTCTCTAATTTCAATATCAAATATCCTTTCATGATGCCCAATTGATGTAGGAATTTTTTACCCGGTAGCCTGAAAAGAAAATTCTACGAGCTAAACCGATAAAGCAATTTTAGGAAAAATTCTAAATTTCATAAATTCAGAACGCCTCGATCGATTTTCTTCAAATTCAATAGCAAGCAATGTCTGACGATAGTGTATCCGTGTACAAAGTTGTACAACATCAAAATTCACTTAAATGTGCAATTTTTGGAAAAATCGAAAATACCATAAAGATAGAACGCTTCTAGCGATTTTCTCTATATTCAATATCAAATATCTTTTCATGATGCCCAATTGATGTAGGAATTTTTGAGACGGTAGCGTAAAAAAAAATTACATGAGCTAAACCAATAAAGCAATTTTATGAAAAATTCAAAATTTCATGATTTCAGAACGCCTCGATCGATTTTCTCACAATTCAGTAGCAAGCAGTATCTGATGATAGTACATCTGTGTACAAAGTTGTACAACATTAAAATTCACTTCAATGTGCAATTTTTGGAAAAATCGAAAATACCATAAAGATAGAACGCTTCTAGCGATTTTCTCTATATTCAATATCAAATATCTTTTCATGATGCCCAATTGATGTAGGAATTTTTGACCCGGTAGCCTAAAAAAAAATTTCATGAGCTAAACCGATAAAGCAATTTTAGGAAAAATTTCAAATTTCATAAATTCAGAACGCCTCGATCGATTTTTTTCCAAATTCTCAGTATCTCATGATAGTGCATCCGTGTACAAAGTTTAACCCTAATAGATCATAAATTGCAGGAGTTATGCTCTTAATGAATATTAAAAAAAAAAAATCAAGAACAAGCTTCACGAAAATTATGTCGAACGAGAAGGTTTGGTCGCACCACTTGCGTACAAAATTTCGATCCGATCGGTTGAGTCGTTTCAGAGTCATGGAACTTTGATTTTTCAACCTTATCACACACGCACATACACACGAATCGAATGCTCGTTTTGTATAAACGTGTTTTTCCGAAGTTTTGACAAATTTTGAATACATTGAAACCGGAAAAAAAAGATGTTTCATCGAAGTAAGTAGCTGCAAACAACTAATTGGGTTGCTAAAATTGGCGCTACACAAATAATCGGTTAGAACAACCAATTTAGTAGTCAGGGTTATCCCAGGGCCGTCAGGGCTCGAGTATAGTTACGGTAATAACTTGAACAAACGTGGAATAAAATTGAACTGTCGCAACAATTATTTTAAAGTGGCTGAAGTTAAAATTAGTTACGTCCAATTATTATTTTTTCCTTCGTACAGTGTAAATTGTCAACAATAACTATTGAAAATAATATGTTCATCTTCAAAACATAAATTACTGTTCGTGAGTGGGAAAAGTGTACAAAAATAATTTCTTTACGCCTTAAATTTGTCGTCTATTCTTTTTTAAGTGAGCGTTGACAGAAATAAAATTTGCACATGCGAACTCCACCGTCATCTTGAGGCCCTTCAAACGTAAAAAAAAAGTAACTTTTTTATTTAAAAATCGCCATAAGAATCGGGCAATGGCTAAATTAATTCAACATTTTTTTTTCCAAAATATTTCACGATTAGAAAAAATTAAAATAAAAAATTAAATTGGAACATGGCACAGCGCTTCCTCATAATTTTTCCATATGACAAAATTCCCTCCATAAGCAATTGGGTTTTTCAACTTTGACTTCATCACAGAAGCAGACATTTTGAATGTAGGAAAATTACGAGGAAGTGATGTACAAGTTTCAATTTGCATGTATATATATAGTCACTATTCAATGCGGAAATGACAGAGTCAAGAGTGAACGAGGAAGGAGTGAAACTGCAATATAGTGACTTCAAAGAACTCGGTGTCCTCGGTTCTGGCAGCACGACTTGATCGTACATATTCACCGGTACAGGGAGAGAGAGAGAGAGAGATCACGGGGATTGCGAGGACACGCGTCGTGTGTCGGAAGGTGCTCGCGCGCGCATGAACTCCAGCGAGAGATCAAGATCGATTGCCAATAGACAAGGTCGTCGCGCTCCTCGGTTATATACAAATATATCGATCAATTTTTTTCTGCAGTTAATGTTACCTTTCCCCTCGTCCCTCTGGGTATATAGTTGAAAAAAATTTAATAAGAAATTGATATATTCAGTCGAGGTGACACGTACGATATCAATGATCGACGGAATTCGATCGTAGAAATTCGAGATTTGAAATTAATCTCCATAAAGTTGAGATAAAAAATTCTTTCCGGCACTCCGTCGATCTTGGGTATGCCGGAAATCATATTTTTTTTTAATGTATCGAGTTTAATTTCTATTCTCAAATTTCTATTTCTTAATGAATTATAGTTGTATCGATAAAAACAAATTTATCAGTGAAACAAAACTTTTATTAAGTCTTGTCGTTTCACTATGAAATCTTTTCTAATCATCGATGATCTCATTGTCCTCGTCATTCTTCCACAATCACAAATTTACTTCGTATGCGCAAGTGGTTTTTTTTAATTATCGATTGCTCACAGAGGAAGCTTTGTATATGTGCAAAAATTATGAGAAAGCACTTTAATTTAGCGCCTCTTTTCTCTCTCTCTCTCTCTCTCTCTCTCACTTTGACAGTGTGACGTTTGCCTGATTTTGAATGATTTTTCGAAAAATTGAAAATACCATAAATAGAATCATTATATCGATTTCCTATAAATTCAATACCAAACATCCTTTTCTATCGTGTACGGTACATCCCGGAAGTTTTTACGCGATATCCCGGAAATTGGGTGAGCTAAAGCTGAACACCTATAATTTCGAAAATTCCATAAATTTGATACACCTCGATCGATATTCTTGAAATTCAATAGCGGACAGTATTTGATGATTGTGTATTTATGTAGAAAATGATTAAAATATCCTCCCATTGGGCATGGTTCATCCAGAGAGTTTTTACGCGATATACCTAAAATTGGGTGAGCTAAAGCTCAACAGCTATAAATTTAAAAATTCCATAAATTTGAAACGCCTCGATCGATATTCTTGAAATTTAATAGCAAACCGGATTTGATGATTGTCTATTTATGTAGATAATGTTAAAATATCCTCCCATTGGGCACGGTTCATTCAGGAAGTTTCCACGCGATATCCCAAAAATTGGACGAGCTAAAGCTTAACAGCTATAAATTTAAAAATTCCATAAGTTTGAAACGCCTTGATTGATTTTCTTGAAATTCAATAGCGAACAATATTTGATCACTGTTCATTTATGTAGAAAATGTTAAAATATCCTCCCATTGGGCACGGTTCATCCAGAAAGTTTTCACGCGATATACCAAAAATTGGGCGAGTTAAAGTTTAACAGCTATAAATTTAAAAATTCCATAAGTTTGAAACGCCACGATTTATTTTCTTGAAATTCAATAGCGAACAGTATTTGATGATTGTCTATTTATGTAGAAAATGTTAAAATATCCTCCCATTGGGACGGGTTCATTCAGTGAGTTTTTACGCAATATCCCAAAAATTGGACGAGCTAAAGCTTAACAGCTATACATTTTTTAATTCCATAAATTTGAAACGCCTCGATCGATTTTCTTGAAATTCAATAAGCGAACAGTATTTGATGATTGTTTATTTATGTAGAAAGTGTTAAAATATCCTTCCATAGTATACGGTTCATCCAGGAAGTTTTTACGCGATATCCCAAAAATTGGGTGAGTTAAAGCTTAACACCTATAAATTCGAAAATTCCATAAATTTGAAACGCCACGATTGATTTTCTTGAAATTTAATAGCAAACAGGATTTGATGATTGCCTATTTATGTAGAAAATGTTAAAATATCCTTCCATCCTGCACGGTTCATTCTGGAAGTTTTTACGCAATATCCCAAAAATTGGACGAGCTTCAGCTTAACCGCTATAAATTCAAAATATTCTATATATTTTGAAATGCCTCGGCCGATATTCAGGAAATTCAATAGTGAACAGTATTTGATGATTGTTAATTTATGCAGAAAATGTTAGGTTGATAGCACCAAAACTGCACAAGTTATGCGCCTAATAGGCATTTTTGAAAAAAATTCAAAATCGTTTAAAATCCGAACGAGTTCAATCTTCACGAAAAATGATATCGAACAACGGGGGTTGGTAGCTTCACGTGCAAAATTTCAGCCCGATCGGATTAGCCATTCAATATTTATAGAACTTTGATTCTTACAACGTCAACGCACACACACGCACACACACACACATCTGCACATATTTAGTGTATTCCCGAACTTTTGACACATTTGAATACATTAGCATATAAACTAGAAAACATGTTTGTTCACACGAAAACAGAACTTCCACCACGAGGAAGGAAAAATGGAGAGAAAACTCCATTCAGATCTTCGTCGCTCCTCTAATATAGGGCGGAAACGAGAAAAGAAAAACTCGTATGTTCTACAAATGTCAGCCATTTCTCTAGCGATCTTTGTCGAACTCGCTCGATAAACTTATATGGGTACCTCTCTATATATATTTTACCGATCTTCCGTAGCAACTTTTGTGCTACAATGCTCGGTGGCATCGCGACAAGCAATCGTAATTTTCCCAGAGACGCTGTTCCGCACGTTTTGCTCGCAGTTGTATAATATCGCGTACTTCTACGTGTACACAATAAGCACAAACGCACATATATATATATATTATTTTATACGATTGTATGTGTGTGTATGCGCTTTGCAGTACATATGTACTTACATGTACGCAACTCAATACGGATATAATCGTTTGACGCGGTTGTGTAATGTGCTCGGGACTTCCACATGAGCTCGAGTTCCATCATCAGTGCGGATCCAGTCGAGCGCGCCGCGGGAGTCGCTCCGTCGATTCGTTCGCGCTCGTGTGTGTTGTACCACATATCGTCGACGCTTCGTCGTCGTCGTTGCGACAAAAAAAAAAAAAAAAATTACATACAAGAGGCTTCGAGCTTAAGATTTTTATGTCAGTCGACATCGGTATCGCGTGCGCATCTCTCGTTATCAGAGTCCAAACGTTTTTTTTTCAAAATATCCTCCTTATAAATGGTTCTCCATGAACGTTCAGAAATTTCAGGCAAATCAAGGGTTGCAATAATGAAGTTTCGAACATTGATGTTACGATTTTCTAGGGATCAGTGTAATCATTTTAACGGTTTAATGACAATGTAATGAAAAAAAAAACACTTTTTACTCGTTCAGGAATTGTTGAATTACGTCGACGTGACAAAAAAGTGAACTCGCTTGACAATAAAAATCTTTTTATTTGTCAGTGACGCGATATCCGTCGCGACATACCATCTCTTGCGATACACTGCGCGATCATTGGATCGCTTCATCCGGTTGTGGAAATGTGACTGACCGGTACAGTTTTATAGCTGACTATCGATGAACTCAATATTAATGTTTGATAGTTGGCAATATTTTCTTAATACAAAAAAAAAGAATTCGTGTAATTTCATTCTTAAAGTTCCACGCGATCCTTCAGAGTTGCGACAAAAAAATGGTGTCATAATTTTTGCCTCATTGACAGAACTCGTAATGAATGAAAAAAAACTTTTTTTATTCAATTTGCAGTCTAGGTACATAGCAGTAATAATTCGCATTTTTGTTGCTTTTAACCAAACAGACGTAGCAATTGTAACAAAAAAAAAAATAACAATTTCAAATAGTCTATATCCAAAAATCTTTCGATTCTCGAATTTACTTGAAGACGTTGAAGAAGCTCCAAAAGAAAAGATTCTGGAAAGGAACAGTAGGACTTTTTTCTAAGAGTTTGTTTATTCGTTCGTCTAGTTATTCGAACGCGCTAATCTCAGGAAATACTAATCCGATTTGGAAAATTCTTTTTCCATTAGATAGCCCGTTTATTCAGGAAGGCTTTAGGTCATATGACTTCATGCTATGACCCTAATCTTACTATCTTACTAATATACTCCTATATCTATATTCTACTATAATAAAGCTGGAAAGTTTGTTTGTATGAACGCGCTAATCTCAAGAAATACTAATCCGATTTGAAAAATTCTTTTTGCATTAGATAGCCCGTTTATTCAGGAAGGATTTAGATCATATAACTTCATGTTATGACCCTAATATTACTATCTTACTAATATACTTCTATATCTATATTCTACTATAATAAAGCTGGAAAGTTTGTTTGTATGAACGTGCTAATCTCAAGAAATACTAATCCGATTTGAAAAATTCTTTTTGCATTGGATAGCCCGTTTATTCAGGAAGGCTTTAGATCCATATAACTTTATGCTATGACCCTAAGGAGCAACGGCGTGAGCGTTGAATCGGGAGACGGAAATTTAACGGCGATGAAACCGCGGGACACAGCTCGTTAGCAATATTACTTGAAAGTGCATTTGGAAAAAAATAGGTTTACTACCGAGACTACTCCGTTCCTTGAGCATCGATGAGGGGAGGCTTTAGCGCTTATTGTCGGCTCAGGGCGTTAAACAAATTGTAAAACTGGGGCAGGGCCTCTATCGAGCACATAGCGAGAGGAAGAACGCGCGCGAATGAATAGTTGCTTTTGCGTAACAAACCCGAGACTAGTGTATTCGCTGTAGGAATTGAAATAAGGCTATGGGCATTTATTTACCGCGTGTATTTTCATTACCGGAGCACACGTACATGTAAACGTGTACATGTGTTACATGTGCGCGTGTAAATATATATATATATATATGTATACGTATCGACGATTCACGAAGAGCTGCGCTCGTTAAGTCGAACATTAAACAGAGTCACGATTTACTGAGAGAAAAAAATAGTCACGTAAATATCTATCGCGAGTTATACACCTGTGTGAGGTAGAGTTTCTCGGCTATTCGATACTCGTGGCGCTTTTAAAATTATATATTTTCTTTATATTCCCTGTCGTAGTATATAATTCTACACTAGAATCACGATAAGAAATTTTTCTATTTCTCTTTTTAACGATAAATATATATGGCGCTCCGATACTTGAAATTTTTCACTGTACTTGTGTACAATTTATGCGAAAAAAAGAACAACTTTTCTTTTAATTGCATTAAAGAAAAATATATTCTTTAAATCGTTATTTAATTACGAGCAATGACAATAATAACTTTCTTAACATCCGTGTGTTAGTAGAGCGTAAACAATTTTATCGTAGCAGTGAGAAAAAGTTTATTGGATTGTGTGAAACTAAACCAAAAAAAAAAGGTTTTTTTTTCAAGCATCATTGCCCTTTATCAGAACGGTGGCTTTGTTTTTGTACAAATTCCTTTTTTGCATTTTTCATACCATTCAAAAGTCGCAAATTGTCAGAAAATCATATTTGATAAAAAGATGTATGTATGTGTGTGTCAATTTTTAGATATCGATCTAAATTTTTTTTCCATTAATAGAAAATCATTAAAGTATGTTGGATATTGAATTTGACTTAAATCGCTTGAAGCGTTTGAACGTTATGAATTTTTGAATTTTTCGAAAAATGATTGTGACCAATATAAGTTGCGCAAATTTTGAGATATTTGTTTAAAATTTTGTACATGAATACAGTATCATCGAAGAATGTTTGTAATTGAATTTGTCGAGAATTCGTGAAAAAGTCACTGATCACGACAAAATTTTATAAAATTTCGATATTGCGTTCAATCTTTCAAAAGAAACCCTGTGATCATTGTAAAACTTCTGGAATTATTGAAATATGATACTAAATCCTCTTATCCGAATAGAGTATAATCGAATGATATTTGTTATTGAATTTATGGAAAATCCGCGAAAGGGTTTAGATTTGATGAAATTTTGCATTTATCAAAATAAAAACAAAGCTACGATTGTTAAAATCAATATCCGAAAAAAAGTATGCAAATTAAAAAAAGCAGTCAAAACTGAAAAACTGACTTGCTGATTTGTGGGCGAAAAGAAAAAAAGAATGAGGAAGTAATGTGAAAGTTTTTAATTCGCGCGCCTTTCACCAAACGTTTTCGTTAATGATTATTATGATATCAATTGAAAGGATCGTTTAAATCATCTGCAATATCAAGCAACCGGAAACTGTTTCGAGTAACGGAGTACACGCTCCAGAAATTTGCCCCTTTTCGACATTCTCTGGTAATAAGGTGACAATACCGATAAAAAAACAATATAACAATATATGAACGTGGCTCTATTTCCTTATTACGTTATGAGGCTCTTAAGGGGTTGAATTCATTCATCGGGAGGTACGGTCCCTGTCACACGGTATTAGACTCAAATGTATATATGTATTACACACACAGGCACACACATAAATAAACACAAATGCTTTTGATTGATGTATTCAATCGTAGGAATTCGTTCGATCCTCGTCGTCACGAAACCGCTTCAAGTCTCTCCTGACAATTATATTCAATTTTTTTTTCTCTATAGAAATTCAACTATGATCGAGTCCAAAAGTGTTACCATCATCAATGATCGATCCTCGAGTAATTCACCTTAAGGGGGGAAATAGGGTTAGGACAGCGTTTTCTCAATGATGTTTATGAATTTTTTTATAGTATAAAAAATGAATATAATTTATTGAAACTTTGAGAATATTTTATACATATATTTAAGTATATACTATAAAATTTTTGAAGAATTTCCTTGAAAAACACCGAAGATATTAGCGACCCCATATTGCAGGTCACAATCAGACTCAGCATTTTGCGTACGATCTTGAAGCCGCAATTTTCATCTGAAATCAAACGGGGTTGGAATTTACTTTTATCGTATGTCTCTCTTCTATATGAACCTAAATGCTATCAAAAAAATAGAAAATTGAATTTTTTACAGGGGTCAAAACAAAAAAGCATGATTTTTTGCCATTTTCTACAACTTTATTTGCAAAAAAAAAATTATTTTAAATAATGATAATATTCCGATTTTAGGTTCATATAGAGCGAAATACTATGAAGAAAGTAACTGCCAATTTTCAAAACGATTGGTTGAAAACTTTTCAAACTAGCGTGTACGCAAGTTAAAAAAAAGTCGTTTTCAGAAAAGCGCGTTTGAAAAAATAGTACCAAGAAAAACAATGTCAAGGCAGTCATAAATTTTCTTCGGTGATTTTTAAGGAAATTCTTCAAAAATTTTATAGTATATACTTAAATATATGTATAAAATATTCTCAAAGTTTCAATAAATTATATTCATTTTTTATACTATAAAAAAATTCATGAAAATAATTGAAAAAACGCTGTCCTAACCCGATTTCCCCCTTTAATGGCTTATAACAATAGAACGAGTCGGAATTTTCATTTAAAATTTTGGGAACATATTTTTCAATAGTTTTACTAACAATTTATGAAATTAAAAAAAAATCGATTACTTGAACCGTCTAACCCTATTTCCCCCCTTAATCTACCATAAACCGTATCATGAACCTATCCCTATTATTTATTATCCAGTAACCAAGTAGATACGGATTGATACGGTTTGTTGAAGATCGATGTTACTATCTTTTCGGAGCATCATTTCGGCCAGTGTTATATTGAATAATCATTACCGTACACGATTGATCGTAAAATTCTCTGTTGAACGATCGTTTTTTTACGTCGTAGAAATTTTCGTCATTCCCTTTCGTCTATTTAGACAGACGATTTCTCTCTCTCTCTCGCTTTTTCTCTCTCATTCGGTTGATTCGTTCGTTTAATGTGTGCGAGCAACCGTTTCTATAATATACCGGACTCGCGGGCAACTAGTTGGCTCAGTAAGCTCGACACTGTTCACTCGGTTAGGTCTCTGGTGTAAATTTCCGGGCTTCGTGAAACAAGACCAGTGTGCCAGCCACTGTTCTCTGATCACTAATAATAATACTTTCGGGTACCTCTTTTTCTTAGTTTCTGCGTGCGCGAGTTTGTCTGTGATATTTTTTTGTATCGCTGGAGTACCGCGAGCTCGCTCGCGAGTGGGCTCAGCCCGGTAGCAAACCCCACGAGGTATATATCGAAGAACGCACCTGTCGGAATGTTTATGAGACTCGGACGAAAAGACCTTGTTGAAATTCAATCAATCGTTATCTCGTGTTTCATCTCATTGGGAATAAACATATGTAGCGTTTGTCGATTGGTTTTCGGACGCTCGATTAAATTGTTTCTCCAAATGTATACAGGAAACGATAATAGGGAAATTTTTCATAAGAAATGTAAGTTGTTTAGGGAATTTTTAAATTTTCACGCAATTTTATTGTTATATTTGATATTTAGTGTTGTGTCAGTGGTGGTATTCACTTCACATTCATTAGTGTGTTAAAATATCGATTTTAGGGAATTAATCAACTTTGGAAATTTTAGTGCTATTTTGATGGGTGTGGCTGTCGATGATGGCTTTAATACTTCAGAGTGCATTTAAAATGTCGTATTCAGTGAATTATGTAACATTAGTAGGGAATTTTAATTGTCATTTTATATTAAGGCAGTCTTCTAGTCTAAACGAGGATTTATTTCGAGGTTTAACAAAGAAAGTAATTCATAGGTACTATTAAATATTTAAACATCGGTCTTTTATCCAGTTATTTATTCATACTTGCAGGTACTCTGCAAATTTCTTCGAATAGAATAAAAATAAATTAAGATTGTGCAACGCGGTTTCAAGTCGCCATGATTCCATGGCGACTGTGTCTATGGTTCCAGACGTTCTACTCTTCTGAAACAACAAAACCAAAAAGATTATTGATCATTATAAGTATGGCTATCGCATGATCCTCTAGAATTTTGAAGAAAAAAAAAATTCACAAAATTCACACTTTCTAAACAATGCTTACGGATTTTTGAATTTTTTGAAAATCTTTGAACAACCATAAAAATGGTTCACATTTTTTTCCTGGAAATTTTAGAGATTCATGCGATAGCCATACTTGTACTGATCAATAATCTTTTTGATTTTTTGGATTAAGATTATTAGAACGTCTGCAATCATGGTCACAGACGTGAGACCGCGTAGCACCCTTAATTTATTTTTATTGTTCTCGAAAAAATTTGCAGAGTACCTGCAAGTATCAATAAATAAGTGGAAAAAAAGACCAATGTTGAAATATTTAATAGTACCTGTGAGATTTTTTTTTAAACCTCGAAAAAAATCCTCGTTTAAACTAGAAGACTGTCTTAAGTGTTTAATTTTTGAGTTTTCTGGTATATAACTAAAATTACAGTGTCTCGAAATCTACCAACGAACATTACGTGTCAATGTCATGAATTTATACATTACAACTTCAAACGTTCACATAATAGTGCAATAATGCAATAATTTAAGAATAAATATTAAAAATCCCTGTCTCAATGAGACGTTCGTGAAAAACGTTCTCGTTTAAAATACTTCTCATTACGAGACACAATGTATCGAGTATTTCTCCGTCCTCGAATGTATACGAACGATGTGATAAAGTGACTAACTCAGAGTGGATGAGAAAAAAGAACACGCGAGAAAAAGAACGACGAAGTAACTTTAACACATTGGTATATGTTTAGATTCGTCATTAAATCTATTTGAACAAGAGGAATCGTATCTCCGATATATATCGCGTATGTGAAATATGGAAGTCTTTAAATACGACTCCGTGTCATGCTCGTGTACAGCGGTTATCAGCTTCGACAAACATTGCACCGGGAAAGGGAAAAAGTTTGTGGTGTGAAGAAAAAAAAATGTACGTTGATCTCATTCGGATTTTCATTCATACGAAAATATCAAGTGTGTAAAAAAGAAATGCTGATCGCGAGAAAAAGTGTATTGAACTGAAAGAAGCGGATCTATCATGAATCGTGTTAGTTCGATGATCAAAGAAATCGGTAAATATTTCGTTGAACGTTGATAAAAATAAAAAAACAAATTGTAAATACGTAATATTAATCAGTGAAATATCTCGTTTGATATCCTGGTTCGACCAATTTGACTGGAATTGCAGCGTGTTACGTGGACAATATTTGCATCCAGGAAATCGCGAGAGCCCGGTTTCCCAACCGATACCAATGAAATTTTTTTTTTTTTTACAGTACTGTATACGTATATCGCTATCGTACAGATATGATTAGTCGGAGGGCGCGTGTCAAATGTGCGTGAGAGAGAGTCACATGACCGTGTCGCTTAAGCGTGTTTCTCCATACATTTTCCTGGCGAGAGCACGAGTTTACGAAACACGTTTTGTTTCGAACGGTTCGAACTTATATATTCTACGTATGCAGTGTGCGCGTGTGTGTTTATCGTGACGATGAACGAGAATCACGAGGTGCGTTACTACCACTGACGTTTCTACTCGGAACGTTGGAACAGTTTTCCAGTCGGTGCAACGGTATCACGCGGATAGATTTTCAACCGCAATTGAGAATCCTCGAACGTTTTTTGTACACAGTATATATACACATAGATACACAATCGGTATGTCTATATATACAGTGGGTCAAATAAATATTCATACACCTTGTTTTTTTGCGATAACTTTATAGACATAAGCGATACGCAAAGAAAGCCAATTTTATTTAATAGTACATCAGGTGCAGAGATAAACTGCAAATGGAGAATTTTTTCCCAGGAATAATAGAAGAATTATGCCAAAAAAACGAAAATTTTCGGGCAAAAAAAGTATTCATACACTTACGATTATAGTGAAAACCTCCATCATCATAGTTGTTAATTAAAACTAATATTTGGTGTGCATCCCTTTTGCTTCAATTATCGCCTCGAGTCTCTTGGACATGGATTCTACCACTTTTGCGTTGTTTCTTTTGCTAGTAGTAGTAGTAAAATGTGTTTATTGACATAATGTTATATAACACGGTTACAAATATAAACATGGTTACAAACATAAAATGCCAATAGGCCATCGACAGAAGTCCTTTAGCCTATGATTTTCTCAGGTGAGGTTAGGAATTTTTATTGTCCAAAGTGTATAAAAGATTGGTATTTGTATTTTACCTTGAATGAGCGCATTATCGGTTGACGTTGTGCATGTATTGTAGGTTTTGGAAAATAGTATGCTTCGGAAATTTGTGTTTCGGTGTGGTGTCCGGTAGTCGTTGTATACCTAATGGTTTAATATTGTTCTATTCAGTTGTTCTATTGAAAACTTTGCGGTGAGGGTCTGTATTCTGGTTGTTATTGGTGTGATGCCTGTTTTTTTCATATATAAGTGAATTGCGTGGATTATGGAGAGGATTTGTCGGGTTTCTGATACGTGTGAGACGTCGGAGAGCACTGGTTTCTGCAGTTCTATTCTTTTGCTATTTTCGTCCATTCTTCTAAAAGCACTCTTTGGAGATCGGATTTGTTTGTTATTATTCTTTATCTAATTTCTACATCCACCAAGTGCCATAAATTTTCAATAGGATTGATGTCCGGAGATTGTGGCGGTGTAATCAATTGTTTGCGGACATTATAGAGTAACCATTCCCTCGTTTTCATGGCAGTATGTTTCGGGTCGTTATCTTGTTGGAAGTAGAAATTTTCATCCATGCCCATTTTATCTACACTTGCTTTCAAATTGCTGCGCAACACGTCGATATACTTCTAAGCATTCATTGTACCATCTATAAAAGCCAGTTTACCAACGCCATAATATCCCATACAGTCCCAAACCATGACGCTTCCTCCGCCGTGCTTTACAGTCGGTATTAAAATTTTCTGCTGGAGCTCGATATTTGGTTTCCGCCAGACGAATTTTTTTTCCATCGGACCCGAAGATGTTAAACTTCGATTCATCCGAGAATACGACGCGTTTCCAAAATTCTATAGTTTTTTTTACGTAGGTTTTTGCGAAACCTAAACGTTTTTCTCGATTTATATTATTAATTAATGGTTTTTTGCGGGCAGTTCTGCCGTATATTTGGGCACAATGCAAAACGTTTCGAATAGTCTGGGGACACACGCTCTTCCCCGATGTTGACGCGACATCATTCGCTAAACTGCGAGCACTTGTAAACAATTTTTTTGTAGCCTCTGTAACGATACTCCGACGCTCTCGTACCGTTAGTATTCTCGGTCGACCGGTTCGTGGCTCATTTTTTGTGCTGTTTGTTCTTTCGTATTTTTTTATTATATATTGCACTGTTGCGAAACTTAGATTTAGTTCTTTACTAATTTTTCGATAACTTTCACCGCGTTTCCGAACAAAAATCACTCTATCTCGCATGGATATTGATATTTCGCTTTTCGTTGCCATCATGTCTGTTCAGAGCTTGAAAATCTACTACCGCATGGAATAGGTCAACACCATTGTGTAAACGAAGACTTGTTTACATTGTACGCAGAGGTCAGACCGTCCGTGAGTGAATATCGAGGTTTAGCAGCTCAATCGTAAATGTACGAATACTTTTTTGGCCCGAAAATTTTCGTTTTTTTTGCATAATTCTTCTATTATTCCTGGGAAAAAATCTCCATTTGCAGTTTATCTCTGTACCTGATGTACTATTAAATAAAATTGGCTTTCTTTGCGTATCGCTTATGTCTATAAAGTTATCGCAAAAAAACGGAGTGTATGAATATTTTTTTCACCCACTGTATATTGTGTATAACTCGATTATAGCGTATACAACAGGATCCGGCCCAACCGGTATGTTTCCCGGGAGCATAAAAATGAAAAATGTGAAAACAATTATTCGGAAGTGACAGCGGTTAATCGTGTCGTCGCGAACTTCAGAAATTCCGCTGTCGAATGAAACGACCAACCGCAATTGCAATATCGCGATTGCGATCGTAATTCGTTGGACTATAATGAAAGAGGTCAAACAGGCGTGGACCTCGCTACTGTCATCGAGAAACTTGATGACAAGCGGTACCGTGGCCGCTACCGCTAATCCAACCGGCACCGGCAACAACAGCTGCATCAACGGTAACAACAACTCTCGTGCAACGTGGTACGACGCACCGATTCCTATTATAGTTCACGGACGAAAGTTTCACGAGGAAGAGATGGACAATAGGAGGGAAAAGATCGTGGATAGATCGGTCGGTGATTGGGGAAGTTCCGCGAAACAATTGTACGAATCGAAAGAATCGAAGAGATCGATCGAATCGATAGTATCGAAAGAATCGATGTCATCGTCGTCGTCGAAAAATCGTGGAATCAGCAAAGATTCGGGTAACGAAACAATTGCATCGTTGCGTCGTACGTTTCTCGATGAATTTCGAAAGTCAAATGTCATCGACAACGATGAAAAGATCGCAGTTGAGAACGTCGAAACGAAGGAAGATAAGAATTCACGAAAGACAACACTTCCAAGATCAACCACAATAACCGTTATCAGTGACGTTAATTCGTCGACGAACTCTCGCGATCCAGATAACCCGGATAATTCGTGTCTGAGCATAGCGAACGACGAGGTACTGTATCAGAACAATGTGGAAGCAGCCTTGAACAGTTTGAGCAAGGTTTGCAACGACGAACTCGCTATCAGCGTTGAATCGTCCAATTCGAGGAGCCGCACTGACCTCGAAAATCCGCTGGTACGTGAGAACGAAAAGCACCCTGATGATGATTTGAACGGTAGTATCGGGGTCGAGAGAAGAAGAAGAAGACGTAGAACGAGTAGCGATGGAAGCAGACGTCACAGTTCGAGCGTTGAACTGACGGCAATGACGACGGTCAAGAACAACGACGATGGTGTACCAACGATAAGCTTCAGTTTTTTACGCAACGAAGAAAATTCCAAACCCTTTATCCGGGATATTCCACTGGACGATGACGACGAAGTGGAAATGAGCCTGGAATTATCGGGACAATTGGTCAGAGAAGAGATGTACGATTTCCCGAAGCGTTTACCAGTAAAACGTCTCGTGGAGGATAAAAACGTGGTAAATGATGACCAAACAGCGGGGAAGAGCTACGAAGAACTGGAGGATGTTGAGGAGAAGTTGAAGATCGAGCTAACGAAAGGAAGGCTGCTCGGTGATGGCGGCGTTGATTCTGCAGGATCCGTCGATCAGTTGTACGATTTCCCAAAGAGTCGTAGAGTCAATATAGCCGCTAAGTGTCCAAAGACGGCGAGGAACGATGATCCGATTGATGAGAGAGTCCTGAGAAGATCCTCGGGATCAAGATGTTCTATTGATATTGAGGACGACGGTGAGGACAGGCTCTACGAAACGCCAATGGATGCAAAAGACGTGCCATCGTTAATACTGAAAAACGGTGCGATTGAAAATTCTACACTCGACAATGCCGAGGATATGGGGGCAAAGCTGAGTCCAGAAGGATTAAATCGTCCACGGGATCAGGGCAAAAGAACATTCAGTTCATTAAGGTCAGGCAGAAGTGTCGGAAGATTAGAAAACGTGGAGGCAGATCGTGTGAAAGATAACGCGTATTATTCGGATCCGGAGTGTCAGGATAGTTGCGGTAACATTGACGGATCGGATAATGAGGAAGGAAACAAGAATCGCAAGCGTCATCGTCGTCTTGGCAAGGCGTGGGGTAAAATGCGAAGTTGGCTAAGAGAGGAGAAGTCACGTTTGGGCGAGGTTGTCACTAGACACGCGAGGATGCAGGCGGTTGGTGCTAATCGCTGTGGAAAGTCCGACGTTGATTCGTCACTGGGAAGTCGAACGGGTTCGTACGATTTGACCGAGGCCAGAACGAGGGAACTTGGTTCAATCACGCGAGTCGAGGAATTCGGATTATCGTCGGTGTCGGAGGAAGGTAACGCGTCCGATTCCGAGAGGCCCGAATGGTCCTCGTACGCTATGCGTTCCGATGAACGGGGCGGATTTGCTTTGGACATTGATGAAAATGATTATGACGATGAGAACGACAAAGAAGATCGTAGCAAGAGGAACAAATTTTATTGCGACCGTAATGATTCTCCGGACGGTGAATTAGCTTCGGGAAGATTGGGAAAAACATTGAGAACGGATAACGCGCACAGGGAGATTGGAATGAAATTAACTCCGGTATCATTCAGTGTCGACAAATTGTGCAATGAGGAGGTCAACAACGATCAAACGAACGGCATCGTTGCGCGGAGGGATAGCGAACAAACGACCACGACTTCGACAACGACGACGACGACGACGACGACGACGAGAGATCACGTTGGGAAAGGTGGTCTGATTAAGAGGAGAATGCTCGGGTCAATCAGAGGGTTAATGGCTTCCACTCATCTCCTTCAGCAGCACGAGCCTGAAGAGGTATAGCTAAACTCGTCCACAACTCTCTTTTTCTCATCCCCACGCTATAGCAGCGAATTTTCTCATTTAGCAGATGTACTTCAAGTATATATTTTATGTGATGCGCTCACTTATAGACATGCAGTCCATTGTGGTTTGTGTCCCTAACCGAACATAATTATCTTCCATTTCCATGATCTCGTTATTGCGCATGCAATTTTCGTATTTTTCGATCATTTTCAATAACAAATGTGTCTTGTTGGAATGTTTAATCGTAGAATTAGATTCAAAGTTATTCTTATGTTTGAGACTTTCTTCGTCATTGTCACACGGAGGTTTACAAAATGTTTATAAATATGCTTGAGTCTCTGTAAATACTTTGGTATCGTGCAGCACAGTACTTTTCTTTTATATATCATCCTATGGTGATGTTTAGATGTGAACGGAGATTTCCCAGATCGCAAGAAACTGTTGCCAATAGCCGAATAGATACTATTATCGATTTCAAGGATTTTTCAAATTGAATCAAGATTATTTGAATCAAGGCTCATTTACACGAACGAAATTAAACGTATTTCGTCAATTTACAAATCACTGAAATACTCATCATATAAATCAAGTGTATTCCACTTAAGGCGACATATACAATTACGGACAAAAAATTAGTCAATTTTGAGGAATTTTTTTAACTAAGAAATATTTATTCTACATTTATCAAACTGTTGGTATACTTAAATAATATATTCAAGTATACAAAACAATTTTTTTAAATTCATTTATCTTCAAAATGACGGAGCTGTGGCAAAAGTGTTACTGTAAGGTTGCGGCGGGAGTTCCAAATCGGCGTGCAGTCTAGCTTCCCATAAACTTTAATCCGCAACAAAATTAAAAAATGTCTTCAGTTAGAACACGTGTACTTTCTGTTTGACGGTAATTAAAATGGAGAAGAGACAAACTTCAAAAAATGGCACGCATTTGAAGAAAAAAAATCGAAATTTCACGCAAAATTTCTGAAAAATTTTTTTGTGCTATTTTTTAAATTTGCATTTTCTTCATTTCAATTACCGTCAAATAGAAACTACACACGTTGCAACTGAAATTTTTTTTGAATTTCGTTGCAGATCAAAGTCTACGTGAAGCTAGACTGCACGCCAATTCGAAACTCCCGCCGAAACCTTGCTGGTACAATTTTTTACAGCTTCGCCATTTTGATGGAAAATGAATTTAAAAAAATTGTTTTGTATACTTAAATATACTATTAAAGTATCCCTATAGTTTGATAAATGTAGAATAAATAGTAATGAGTTAAAAAAATTCCTCAAAATTGACTAATTTTTTTCCCATCTAATTGTATATGTCCCCTTAAGGTGGTAGTCTGGTAACTTAAGCCGATTTTCATGTCATTTTTGGAGGGTGTTTTTTTGTAGGAAAATAAAAATGAATCGTTTTGGATATTTAGGCTGTTTTTATTTACATATTAAAGATACAAAAAAAAATTTGTTTGAAAAAATTTAATAGTTTATTATTATTATTATTATTATTGATCGAAGTTGGCACCTCGAAGTTGGCAGCCCGGTTCCTAACTTTTTTTCTACCGAACCGATTGCTTTAAAATTTTAACAGGCTACTCTACACACTTATAGTTCTCGTCGGAACTACCGAGACATTTTTTCACCCCTAACTTTTTATTTTACAACCTCTTCTTTGCTAAAATAAAAGGACTTTAGCAAAGAAGGGGTTGTAAAATTAAAAGTTAGGGGTGAAAAAATTTCTCGGTAGTTCCGACGAGAACTATAAGTGTGTAGAGTAGCCTGTAAAAATTTGAAAGCAATCGGTTCGGTAGAAAAAAAGTTAGGACTCGGGCTGCCAACTTCGAGGTGCCAACTTCGATCAATAATAATAATAATAAACTATTAAATTTGTTCAAAAACATTTTTTTTGTATCTTTAATATGTAAATAAAAACATCCTAAATATCCAAAACGATTCATTTTTATTTTCCTACAAAAAAACGCCCTCCAAAAAAGACATGAAAATCGGCTTAAGTTACCAGACTACTACCTTAAGGATCATTTCGTTTGATTCAGTTAATATTTGTGTTTGACAGATTTTTAAAAAATCTGTCCGATTTGATAATGTGGGCCAAGAAAAACATGTATAAAAAAGAGCACTTCTCAAAGAGATGTTGATCAGTTTTGTTATTAATACTTAATCGACTATTTCTGTCAAATTACATACGCCGAATAATTAATAAGGTATTTCCATCGTTTCGTTCCGATTATTCGAGCGAGGACATTCGTGGGTGTGAACGAAGTAAATCAGAGCACATTACACGATGTAATCGTGATATTCGGGTTAATGGATGAGATCACTTGGTTAACGTCACGTGAAGTGTTACAATTTTAGTTCTCACGTAACGATAAGAGAAGGTCACGAGATCTTGTAAAGTTTTGACGATAAATGAAGGGGAATTACGTATATATATGCGCGATTCAAATGCATTTTACATGGCAAATGGGGAAGTTCGAAGAATTGTACTAAGAGGGAAAACGAGGCGAGATAATACGACGCGAGAAGTGGTGGCTTCGGGCGATTGTCTCGTTCTCGTAATGTTTCGATCGTTTACCAACGATTCATGGGAATAAATCAATTTGATAGGACGTGGCGAATAATCGTTGCATTCCAAATTGGAGAGTTCGCTGTTCTCACCGGCCTGTAAACGGTGAATTAAACTATTCTCTCACAACGCGATCGAATAACTTTACCGTTTGGGTGCACATATACGAGGTCTGTTCAAAAAGTATCGCAAATTTTGAATTTCCGCGGGCTACGTATATTCGATTTTCGATTATTTTGTGGCGTTAGGTTGGTACTCGTGTCCCTCACTTATGCTGAAAAAATCGGCAATTTTGAATGTTTAGTTAATTGTTGACAGCTGTTTTGGTTAGACGTGTTTTGGCTTGTCTTCGATTCTTGCCTATTCCAAAAAATGGATCAAAGTATTTGTATCAAATTTTGTGTGAAAAACAAAATTAATTGCGCGGACGCATTCCGAATGTTGACTGTGGCACATGGTGAAGTTACCTTGGACCAAAGCAACGTTTATCGGTGGTACAAAATGTTCTCAGAGGGCCGAGAAGATGCGAACAACGAAATGCGTTCGGGACGCCCGAGCACATCAACAACAGACGAAAACATTGATGAAGTGAAGAAAATAATATTGGCCAATCGTCGAATCACCGTTAGAGAAGTTGCTGAGGAACTAAACACATCGATTGGCTCGTGCTATCCGATTTTTACCAATGATTTGAGCGTGAGACGGGTCGCCGCGAAATTCGTCCCAAAATTGCTCAATTTCGAACAAAAAAAGTGTCGCGTTAACATTGCTAAGGAGCTGTTGGACTCGGTCCGCGACAACTCAAATTTGCTCCAGAGGGTCATAACTTGTGACGAATCATGGGCTTATGGTTATGACGTGGAAACCAAAGCTCAATCATCGCAATGGAGGCTGCTTTTTTGGAATAGGCAAAAATCGAAGACAAGCCTAAACACGTCTAACCAAAACAGCTGTCAACAATTAACTAAACATTTAAAATGGCCGATTTTTTCAGCATAAGTGAGGGACATGAGTACCAACCTAACGCCACCAAAAAATCGAAAATCGAATATACGTAGCCCGTGGAAATTAAAAATTCGCGATACTTTTTGAACAGACCTCGTACAACACCTTTTTGTTGCAATTGTATATATGGAAAATGTTATCGAAACGATGGGAGACGATCGTGAAGTGGTCCCTGCTTATCCTTCTACGACGATATTTCTTCGACTATACATATATACATATACACATATATATTTACAACAAATAGTCATACCGCAGATGAAACTGTTACTGCATAAGAGGTCATTCGATTTGTTCTGTGGTTAGGCGTTTCGAGTTACGCCACGAGGAAAATATTCTTTAAGAAAATTCCTTCAGAGTGAGGATCGGCCTATCTCCACATAAACTACCATTTATATATCACTATATTTGCAATTGGTATGTACCAGCAGATGCAAAAGTCCAAGTTATTCCACGCGACTGTTGCTTACATCATCCACGGGGCGTGTCTTCGTGTTTAATTGTAATTCGTGAGATGAATCTAATTAAAACGAGGGAACAACGTTCGAACTAGTCGTCGATCGATAAATCGTTCTCGTCGTGTGTATACTTCTTAATTTTAACGAAAAAAAAAGGAATATATCTGATCCGCAGAGATTGGGAAAACGGTGAATTAATTGATGACATTTTTATTATTAAAAAGTCTGAATAAAAAGCTTCTCGGACTTAAATTTACAAGCAATGAAGTGGTTTATACAGCCTACCACAATTGGGAAAAATTCAATTTCAATTAAATTAAATGTTTCAAATGTCAATTGCCCTTTTGTTTATCTAACTTTTGGTAATGTTTCTCATGACAAAAAATGGGACGACGATGTGATAAAAAATTTGAGGCACGAAGAAAAAAGTGGTTCGACTTGCTGAAATATTGCTGCTGCGACTTATCGAATGTCGAAGGAATATTTTGGAATTTATTTTGATCATAAAATACATATATTTATTGGTGTGTCAGTGAAAACGTGCGAGGCATCGATCTTTCGACTTTATCTTGTAATATATTCAACACGCGCCGCCCCGGACTCATAGTAACTCTCTGTTTCACGATTAAAAGCGAGACTCTACGAGATCTCGAGCCTGCTGGTCAGCGAGAAAACCCGTTTCGAAAACTCGTCTTGAACTCGACTGAAAATGTACAACACGTCGATTAAAATCTTGTTAACCAATGCAAAAATGTTTTTTGTGCGGTTATGAAAAGGCTTAGATTGGTAATACCGTATTGAAGTACTGATAATTACTAGATTCCGAATTCAAAGCAATATCACAAATTGTAAATACAACTATTTTAGTCATCAAGAGCAGATCGGCGCACGGTTTCAGCAGTTTTCCCATATTAAGTAGTATTGACAGCGGTCAATACTTCGATGGGTAACCACGTATGCGAGAATTTGCTGCCGTACCGACTGCTCACCGGGAAGCAGTTTTTTTGAGCTTCCGATGGTAACATAACTGAAACTCACTAAAATATAGCCGCCTCCATTGGCCAGGGATTGTTATTAATGTTACAGCATTCGTAGCATATAGCTATCAGCTGATTGTTTGCAATATAGGCTGACATTGTGCTTCTCATTAATTCGAAATTTCTTTGCCGAACATCCGACTGGCCCCCTTTTTTTTGTTGTCACTAGAATCGGCGTCGGCGCTGCGCGAGCTACTTTGTAGGTTAGATTCGTCCTCGACGATCGTGCGATCTGAAGTATGCGCCTGACCGAAGTCCGAGCACGACAGCAACAGCCAATCACAATCACGGATAAGCCACAGGCTTTAGAAATAAATCGCACTTCGAGATATTTTGTGACATGTCGCGAACGAATTGATTATTAAACGACTTAATCTCTCCATTATCAAAGGAGGTTAATTTTTTTTCATTAAGCCTGTGGCAAGCTGATAATATCGTAAAGCCTAAAACGTTGACAATCGAAATTTTTCATCAAAGTCGACGGCAACGTGAGCTGAAACTTTGGAGACTTAAGTAAAATTGTTTAATTCATACAATTAATCCGTTAAACGATTAATAAATGATTTAATTCAAGAAGGAAATTGAACTAATTATAAAAAAGCCCATTATATAAGGTTTGATATAAAACGTAGATAAAAGTTTGTTTCATTTAAAAGACATCCACGATTTTCATCACTAATAAAACTATTTGTAACGAGCAATTACCGTGTATAATAATCATCAACTCGATTAATTATACATTTCATTGATCGATCAATTAAACACGTAACTCCGACGAAATTTGTCGTTAAATCCGCATCGATCCGACGTGAAATTTTAACATTAAGGTGTTGGAGAATCAGAATAGTAGAATATCAGTGTAATAACATAATTCGCTTTGAACGAGCAATTTATTCGGCGAGAAGAGCACGCGCGATCGTCCGGTGTGTGTCTCTCTTGGGCTTTAATCACGCTTCTAGCATGGAAAGTGTGGGAAAGTTGCGTGGTGAAAATATACAGAGTCTTTTATTCTACGCGATTTGCGGTGCTCACGTACAACCATCCTATATCTACGTACTCACAATTGCATACATGTATGAGAGAGATGTAAACGTGAACGTTGTACGTAGGAAGAATCGGTCACGTTTACGAACGAATACAACCATGACCGATAAAGCAATGCCCCCGAGAGATTCCCGTTCAGATATAAATACTAACAAACTCTTATATGAATATGTGCATATATGCATATGTATAGTTATAGTCCACCTGCAAAAGGTAGGCCAGCAAAAATAATATAAATATATATATATTTGTATAATGTGTTGATCGGCAAACTGGCGTAAACCACACGATGTAACACGCAGAATACCGTGGGCTAGGTCCTTTTTTTAGCAGCTGGTACATGAGGCATTCCGCATTAACTTCACCAACGTTACACCCTTAGGGATTTGATACATGATTTCTTTATAAATATTATTCAAACTCGCGCAGCCATTCGGGTTTTTTTTTATTTATTCTTTGCTCCCAATAATAATTTTTTTGATCATATTTTAGTTGAAACGAAAAGTTAGAAGGAACTTAAAAATCTGGAAAGAAATGCAGAAAAATGCTGTGTGGGATAACATTTCTCTAACACAATTTTTATTCTATAGCCCACAGAGCTGTTGGCATTCGGGTCAATTTTCGATCGAGAGAAAAAAAATCAATAAAGCATCGAACATAGTCAAAGACTTATGTTGCAAAATTTTAAAAAGCAATATTGTGATTGGGAGGAAAAAAAAATTGTGTTGTTGTTGTAGGCATCGTAGAGATGTGTAAATAATATGAAAAGATCATGAATCAAATGCGAGAAGTGATTGTTGAAACGGTGGACGAATTTGCATGGAATACCTCATGTACATGGAGAAATTCTTATATTTCACGAGCGTGTGAGGTGGGCAAAATGAAGTGCGAAAGAAAGTACACAACTCGCCCGCGGGTGATTTATCGCTTGACCGGAGTATTACACTTATATGTACATATACATTGTATGCACTCGACAGCTAAACCGAATTATCGTGTTGTACGAATATATATATATATATAAGCGGGGAAATGTATGATTTTGTTCTATAAAATTATTTGCGCAATTATCGCCGGATTAATTGAATATTTTTCTGGCAATCGGTTAACAGATTTCTATAGAAATGTACAAACTATCCTCCATCGAAAGACCTTCAGAAGTATTTATCGATAGGAAATTTATTGAATTAATAAGATCGCAAATCTGCAGCCATATTTATAGCAAATTGAGCAAAATACCGAAGTAAACCATTTACAGTTATCAATAGGGTAGGTAAGGGTTGATAACTTGTTGGGTGACTAGCGGGACTACGAATTCACAGAAGCTCCATTTAGGAGGCTGGATTTGTTTAAAGAGAAATACGGTTTCATCGTGAACCGAATATTTCGGAAGAGTGTATAAACTAGATGTAACGACAGCAGTGGAGAATCAGTGCGCGCCTTCGGCGGTGTCCCATGTTAAGAGCATGTGAAAGATCTGTTTTACCGACCGAATTAATGTTAATTTTCGGCCAAATATCACTTCTAAACTATGGAAACGAATAATTTGAAATTTGATCAATTTATTCTGGACACCTTTGTTCCTTTAGTAAATAGGATAACATTTTGAAATTCAAAATATAAATGTAAATTTTTAGCTAATAACGAAGAAGTCGAAAACAATAATAAATATAATTATTATTGTATAGCGTAATTCCGAGAAATTTGGTATTCACTAAAGAGCCGGATAAAATTCCTAACTAACAAGCCTTCGTTTGTTGCTGCAGGTGCAAAATTAACGAAGTGATATTTAGTTTTGGTTTAGTTCCTTTAAATTTCACTGGCGCTCCTTACAGACCCAACCGCGAGATTTTCCTGACTCGCTTTTCAATTCGCGGACAATTTTCCATAGTTTTTGGCTTCCTACCTGGCAAATTCGGAGTTACAATACCAAAGTATATAAGTAAATCGCTGCTAGTACGGTTAATTTGCGTATTCGGTACATTTTCCATGAATATTACCCAAATTTCTCTACTACTTCTACAAAGGTCTTTACTATACCAACGCTGTTGCAGTTTTAATCAGTTTCCCCGTACCCTCTTGTGAATGCGATATAAGTAGTGCATTAGGGAAGAGTGCTTGCGTGCGAACAACACTCCGAGGGGTCTGAAGAAGCGAAATGGAAATTGGGAACAAACGGGAAGTGACGTAAAACCTGAAAAGGTGTGCGATTGAAACCCTAGTGACAATTTAAAAAAATAAAACTAGATGTAAGAAAAATTGTGTACAAGGGTGGAATAAAATTGTGTAAAAAGCTCCAAGAGAGCTTTAAATTGAAAATAAATATTCTTTTTTAGAAATAAACGTTGAAAACGACATTTTGCATCGTTCGTGACTTCGATCTGCGAGTAGAAAAATCCCGAATCAAGATCTGCAAGGCCTCGATCGCGAGATCATTTTGATAAAGCGTAACACGCGCCATATATATCGTTGGAGTTTTAATTCCACTGACATATTCGATCGGTACATTTTCCATGAATATTACCCAAATTTCTCTACTATTTCTACAAAGGTCTCTACTATACCGACGCTGTTGCAGTTTTAATCAGTTTCCCCGTACCCTCTTGTGAATGCGATATAAGTAGTGCATTAGGGAAGAGTGCTTGCGTGCGAACAACACTCCGAGGGGTCTGAAGAAGCGAAATGGAAATTGGGAACAAACGGGAAGTGACGTAAAACCTGAAAAGGTGTGCGATTGAAACCCTAGTGACAATTTAAAAAAATAAAACTAGATGTAAGAAAAATTGTGTACAAGGGTGGAATAAAATTGTGTAAAAAGCTCCAAGAGAGCTTTAAATTGAAAATAAATATTCTTTTTTAGAAATAAACGTTGAAAACGACATTTTGCATCGTTCGTGACTTCGATCTGCGAGTAGAAAAATCCCGAATCAAGATCTGCAAGGCCTCGATCGAGAGATCGTTTTGATAAAGCGTAACACGCGCCATATATATCGTTGGAGTTTTAATTCCACTGACATATTCGATCGGTACATTTTCCATGAATATTACCCAAACTTCTCTACTATTTCTACAAAGGTCTCTACTATACCGACGCTGTTGCAGTTTTAATCAGTTTCCCCGTACCCTCTTGTGAATGTGATATAAGTAGTGCATTAGGGAAGAGTGCTTGCGTGCGGACAACACTCCGAGGGGTCTGAAGAAGCGAAATGGAAATTGGGAACAAACGGGAAGTGACGTAAAACCTGAAAAGGTGTGCGATTGAAACCCTAGTGACAATTTAAAAAAATAAAACTAGATGTAAGAAAAATTGTGTACAAGGGTGGAATAAAATTGTGTAAAAAGCCCCACTAGAGCTTTAAATTGAAAATAAATATTCTATTTTAGAAATAAACGTTGAAAACGACATTTTGCATCGTTCGTCACTCCGATCTGCGAGTAGAAAAATCCTGAATCAAGATCTGCAAGGCCTCGATCGAGAGATCGTTTTGATAAAGCGTAACACGCGCCATATATATCGTTGGAGTTTTAATTCCACTGACATATTCGATCGCGTAATATAGATACGATTTAATTATACACATACGTACAATATTTATACTTATAAACGTTCTACCTTATTACCCGTTCCGGTTTCGTTCGAGATCGAAGGTCGAACAAAAACCGCCCGTTCGCAAACCAGCGCATGAAACCGGCGGATTTGAAATCTTGCAAAGAGCAATTAGTAATATCTCGCGTGTGCTCAAGGTACGAGTCGCGTGTGTGTGGTTTAAAACACGTATATAGAGCATAAATGATAGGTAGCTTTATTATTATTATTATATATCGAGTTGTTGATGAACAGAAAGGGCGTAAACCCACCGCGACTTAATGAACAAAGTCGCGTTAGTTGCGCCATTTTGTTTGTTAGCGTTCGATATGTACATATGTGTTATATATCAGAGAAAGTGGGAACGATATTTCTTCTTCTCTTCATCGTTTTTTTCCCCTCTTCTCTCGTTTTATCTCGTTTGCCAATAAATACACGGTACGAGCATGTGACGAAATGAGTCCCCCCCCCCCCCCCCCCCTGTCTCGACATTCGTGCTATATTCTTGGCCCGTTTCTTAGATCATTGTAATGCTATCGTAGATGGTACTTTTGCCACTTGAATGCACCTGTTTCGCAAAAGAATGGAATATTCCGTCCAGTAATTTAAAAAAAATAATAACACAACGAGAATTAGAAAGGACTGGAAGTTAAAAGAAAATTAAATCTCATATGTAAATTGACAATAATGTGGGTAAAAAAATAATTTGAAATATATAATTTTTCCATCGAAATTTATGGATTACTTATGTATGTAAATACTGTATTTAGTATTTACAACTTTTTGCCGTTTTATATATACATTTTAGTATTATCGTAGCTTTGTTCTTAAAGTTCACTATTATTTTTTATCTTTTCTAGAGAAATATAGAAATCGAGACTGCCAATTATTTCAATTATTAAGAGAAAATAGTTGTTATTTGAAAAATTGCGTTGGACAGTCCTTTCCCGTGACATTGCAAAGGTGGTTGGACGCGCGGGCGATGCCTTTGAATCTCGCAAAGGCTAAGACCGGCGGGGGGGTGTTGTGTCTCTCGACGGTATTTACCGGCTTTGTAGAAAGTCTCTTACGGAAACGGGCGAAACTCTCGTTCTCTCGCGAGATACTTGCGCGAGTTCCGTTTCGGATTCTTCGCGATCTCCGAAAGAAAAGATTCGCGAACCGGAAACGAGCAGACTTTTGAAAGAAGAACAAATAATTCACCGAAAAACATCGATCTTCAACCTTTCACTTTTTCCACCGAATTCGCCGTTATCGCGTCACTCCGGTGTTCGTTACTGTACGAAAAAAAAACCGCTGTCGCTTGTTCTCAAAGATTTGTCGAAGAGAAAAAAATAAAATATCATTTAAATGTTATCTTATCGGTTCAGCTTGGCAGCACGAGAATTATTCACGCCAAGAAATGTCCTGAAGCTTAAAGAGAAAGAGACAGAGAGAGAAAGAGAAGCTGCGAGCTAGTCATGCTCGAATAGCACTCTCGTTTCGAACGACAATTTTGCACAGCAGCTCCGCAGCCTCAAGAGCGACGATTACAGTAGTTTGTATAATTGTCAAGTGTTTCTCGTGGCTAAGCTTTGTCCTAGAAGTCTTCGTACAACCGCAAAAGAAAAACGTTATGATAAAAATATATCTAGATATGAGCAGAGTGAATTTTCATAGTATAACCTCGATTCTGGCAATTGTTCGTCGTGTATTAGAAAAAGAAAAAGTTTAACAAACATTCCCGGATGTAAATGTGCTAAAATCTCGTTTTTAATATTAATGAATTAATACGACGAGCAATTTGTTGTTACGATCTCAAATTAAATGGCCATGCAATTTCCAATTGTGGCCAACCATTTTTGCATCCTTGCAAAAGCTTTGTTTTTGCTATTAAGTTTTCAATGAAAATATATTGAAAATGTGTCGAAACGGCGGAGAAACACATATTTACCGCATGATCGGTATGTGTATGAAGCAATAAAAATCTGAATGCATTTCTAAATGCAAAACCTTTTTTTTTAAATAGTAAACAACATACTTTACTAGTTATTCACCTAAATTTTGTGGCAACAAAATTATGGCAAATTTAATTTTTCACATATTTTGGTGACTCGATCCATTTTAAAAGTATAACACGTCCAATTTTCTAGTCATCAGACTAAAACTTTCTACGCGATCATTTGAATATTGTTCGGAACTGAATTCGGAGAAAATCAGTATAAGCGGATCTACATTTTTTAATTTTCCGAAATATATGCAAGTTTCAATTTGCACTATTTTTTGCAATGATTAAATTCGATTAACTGGAAAATAGGAATAAAAGTTGTCAATAGTGATTAAAAATTGGTTCGAATAAGAAATAATCATCAAAAATAATAATCATCAAAAGGAACAATCATCAAAAATATATTTCATATTTGATTTTCTCGTGGAAATTGTCCATTCATTTGTATGGTATTTAATTATTAATATAATCTGTAAATTGTGTCTAATGGAAAATATAATGACAAATAATATTCACGTCTTTGTGATTTTGTTTCTAATCATGCTTATCAATGAAACTCGTTTTCTAACACAAACTCTATTTTTATCATTATTTTGCAATGTACGATTGAAATTTTGTCAAAATTACGATTCGGCTTCAAAAATCGAGTGTCATAAAATTTGTTGTTTATTTGAACAAACGTTAAGTTTTAACAGCTAGTAAAAAACGTATTTACATAACATTTGATACAGCTGTCCGACCGGTTCCCTTTCAGTTTATGCTCGAACTGTTCCATCGAACAGTCAAAAAAAATCATTCATATTTGAATACTTGATATATACGGACAGTCGTGAATTTTTATAAATATCATCATATTTATAAAAATTCACGACTGTCCGTATATATCAAGTATTCAAATATGAATGATTTTTTTTTTTTTAAGTGACAACTCCAATACGTAACGCACACACGAATAGTCCGAGTTGCACAATTCTATGCAAACAAAATGTTTCCTGACGAACACTTGCAACTTTAATTATGAAAAAAAAATAAAAAATAAAAATGCTCGGTGCGTTGGTCGATCGATTAAGATGCAAAAGTCGATTAAGCATATGTGTCAACGGGGGTTCAAGCTTTGAAAGTCAAGTTACTTCGTAGTGACGACGAGTGTTGTTCATTTTCGTTTCGCGATGTTCGCCACACTCGAATAGTCAAGGTGAAAGGCATACGGAAATGCATGGTCACTACTATCATGAAATCCCACAAACTCCGGTACATTTGTGAAGTTTTCTTTTTTTTTTAATGGTAACGTCATGTCTACCAATGTTAAATTTATACGATCACGATGTCTCAGATTGAACGTATGGTTGAAAAATAAATAAAAATCTCGTCTCTAACATCCGGAATTTGATAAATTATATTGTTCATAAAATTGAATATATAAAAAATGTTTAAGTCGCAATTTACTTGACGATTTCTGACATTCGTTTACACAATGGTTTTGACCTATTCCATGCGGTAGTAGATCTTCAAGCTCTGAACAGACGTGATGGCAAAGAAAAGCGAAATATCAATATCCATGCGAGATAGAGTGATTTTTCTTCGGAAACGCGGTGAAAGTTATCGAAAAATTAGTAAAGAACTAAATCTAAGTTTCGCAACAGTGCAACATAAAATAAAAAATACGAAAGAACAAACAGCACAGAAAATAAGCCACGAACCGGTCGATCGAGAATACTAACGGTACGAGAGCGTCGGAGTATTGTTACAGAGGCTACAAAAAAAAACCGTTGACAAGTGCTCGCAGTTTAGCGAATGTTGTCGCTTCAACATCGGGGAAGAGCGTGTGTCCCCAGACTATTTGAAACGTTTTGCATTCTGCCCAAATATACGGCGGAACTGCCCGCAAAAAACCATTAATTAATAATATAAATCGAGAAAAACGTTTAGGTTTCGCAGAAATCGACGTAAAAAAATCTAAAGAATTTTGGAAACGTGTCGTATTCTCGGCTGAATCGAAGTTTAACATCTTCGGGTCCGATGGAAAAAAATTCGTCTGACGGAAACCAAATACCGAGCTCCAGCAGAAAAATTTAATACCGACTGTAAAGCACGGCGGAGGAAGCGTCATGATTTGAGGCTGTATGGGATATTATGGCGTTGGTAATCTGGCTTTTATAGATGGTACAATGAATGCCCAGAAGTATATCGACGTGTTGCGCAGCAATTTGAAAGCAAGTGTAGGTAAAATGGGCCTGGATGGAAATTTCTACTTCCAACAAGATAACGACCCGAAACATACTGCCATGAAAACGAGGGAATGGTTACTCTATAATGTCCGCAAACAATTGAGTACACCACCACAATCTCCGAATATCAATCCTATCGAAAATTTATAGCACTTGGTGAATGTAGAAATTAGAAAAAGAAAAATAACAAACAAAACCGATCTCCAAAGAGTGCTTTTAGAAGAATGGACGAGAATAGCAAAAGAAACAACGTAAAAGCTAGTAGCATCCATGCCTAAGAGACTCGAGGTGACAATTGAAGCAAAAGGGATGCACACCAAATATTAGTTATAATTAACAACTATGATGATGTAGGTTTTCAATATAATTGTAAGTGTATGAATACTTTTTTTGCCCGAAAATTTTCGTTTTTTTGGCATAATTCTTCTATTATTCCTGGGAAAAAATTCTCCATTTGCAGTTTATCTCTGCACCTGATGTACTATTAAATAAAATTGTCTTTCTTTGCGTATCGCTTATGTCTATAAAGTTATCGCAAAAAAACAAGGTGCATGAATACTTTTTTGAACCATTGTATATTTTAAAAAAAATTATCGTAGAATCATGGGGATCAAATAACGTGCAATATTCGGAAATGGATTAAATGTAAATACTCGAATGATAAAACTACAAATTCGAATTTTCAGATAGATTCGTGGAATTCCTTTTTAACAGACCGATTAGTATAATTAAAATTGAAAATTTAATTAGTATTTAAGCCGAGCGTTACAAATCTAATCTAATAATTCTCGCCAAATAGAAAAATCTATTTTATGAAATAGAACAATTTAATATTTATTTATTATTCTTAAATATTCATTATCGCTATTATTATTATTGTTATTATTTTTTATTTATTTATTTATGTTATTCCAACGTTTCGGGTTTTATTATTACTCTTCACTTGTTATTGTTATTATTATCATTATTCTCGTCGTTAGGTAAGTTTGATGAAATAAAAAAAAAATCAATTTCTGCCGTACTCCAAACAGTAGATTTTTGCATTTTACGATATTCTCAATTTAACAATATAACCGTTCGAAATAAAGAACGTTCTATTTCCGTGTTCGTGCACATATACCATATAATATGCGTATAGTAACGCGGACTGTCTACGAACGAGAGCTGTTTTACCGCTTTCGTCTCGTTCATCCACCTAGAATAATCATCAATTTTACGGATTCGAGCTTCGCGCGTAAAACTTTCACGTTTCTTCGTGAATGATGTATATACAGTACAGGCGAAGCATGTACAGACTGTGGATTGTCAGAATAAACTAGATCCGAATTAGATATCGTAATCTCGTGTATGACTAATACTTCCGGAATGGAAAAAAAAAAGAAAAAAGGATTCACGTTAAATTGGTAAATTTCTTATCGTCCTTTTCGTAAATTTCTTATCGTCCTATCGGATTATCAGCGTTGCCATACGCATAGTCAAGATAAAATGGTCTTTCATTTCTGGAGTTTATTAAATCGAGCCAGTCGTCCCGCGTACCGGAAGAGATCGCATTTTTTTCCTCGCAATTTCGCCAGCTCGTTATAATTAGCGGTTTTTTTTTTGCGCAGTGCCGATCTTACTGTGAGGTGCCATTTTTTTTGTTTAAGTCCGTCGTGAATGCGAATTTTATTTTCGTGCTCGACGCGTCAAAAAAGAACTTTTTCTTTTCGCCTCTCTCGCTTTCTTTTTAACTTTTAGTTTTATTTTTTCCTTTCACTCGCGAACATATGGTACGACGTATTTTTGCGTTCCAACGGCAAAAGAAGACAGTATTTTTACTACTTTTTTTCTATACAATTACGATTTTCTTGAACAACGAATAAAGTCCCGACAAAAGGAAAAAAAAGAAACGCCCAAGCGAACTTTGGGGATTTGGCAAAAGTGCATTTTGGATACTTTCGTTGGCATATGAAAATTGTCATAATCTGTGATACGGTACATTTGAAACGTTAGATTTCGTGCATCGCGAAGCGCGTTTACCGCTATTTAGTAACGTTTAAGCAGCGGAATTGCAACGCGGTTACGGAAGCTACACGTAAAACCGCGGACCGGTGCATTATTGTTGTTATGATACGAGTATTATAAGGAGTTTTGAGCTCATTGAAGCGTGACGCAAATGGGTTGTGAGACAGGAAAATTCTAACGGTGAAATATATGATACGAAATATATATGACGTGAGAAAAAATAAATAAATATAAAATAACAATGATAATGCGACGAGGAAGATCACGATCTATAGCACGGTTTATCGGTCGAAGCTGTCAGTCATTGCTCGATATCGATTTTGTAAATATCATTGTACAGTGGAGTCTGTCACTAGTATATTAATGACGCCTCGCGCGTGTACCGGGAAATGGGACAATGAAAAATGAAATTAATCGTTTCGTTATTGTTTTTTTTTAAATTCTTGCAGGGAGGTCCCGGCGGTTTCGAGGATGTTCGACGATACGTCAAGCAGGGCGGTGATTTTTGCAAAGAGCTCGCGGCTATTTTGCACGAGAGGTGAGCACATTTTTTAAATGTAATTTTCCTATTAAAAAATGTATACAAATAAGTGAAAAAAAAAAAAAAACAAAAACATCGTTTTATGGACGGAAATGTTGTAAAGAAATTAATGTTTTATGGAAATTAATATTTTGTGGAAAAAATGTTGTAGGGAAATTAATGTTTTTTGGAAATTAATGTTTTATGGGAATTAATATTTTGTGGAAAAAATGTTGTAGGGAAATTAATGTTTTTTGGAAATTAGTGTTTTATGGAAATTAAAGTTTTATGAAAATTAATGTTTTATGGAAATAAATGTTGTAGGGAAATTAATGTTTTATGAAAATTAATGTTTTGTGTAAATGAATGTTTTGTAGAAATCAATGTTTTATGGAAATTAATGTTTTATGGAAATAAATGTTGTAGGGAAATTAATATTTTACGGAAATTAATGTTTTATGGGAAAAAATGTCGTAGGGAAATTAATGTTTTGTGGAAATTAATGTTTTATGGAAATCAATGTTCTATGGGAAAAATGAATGACTCACTCTTTCGTTGTTTCATTCGTTCGTGAAGGGCCGAACTCGAAGCCTCGTACTCCAAGGGTCTCAGCAAGCTCAGCGGCAAGCTGACGAAAGCGTGCGCCAAGGATCAAGGTAGGAAAAATTCTTCTGATCAACACTGACAAAATGTAAAAAAAAAAAACCTAAAAATTAGGAACTTGTACATAGTTTCCTCTGTGAGGAAGTTAGTTTTTCAATTTTATCTTCCTCATAGAGGAACGGGGTCGTTCTTGAGATGTACCCATATTTTTTATTTTTAGGCTGATCACACACTGACGTACAAACATTATTTTTCTAAATATGATTTTCTAAATAAGAAAGAAATGTTTTTATGAAAACTTCCTCTATGACGAATGAAAACGTGATCAGATGCCATCATGAGGATTAAAATTTGTGTTTTTTTATTACGCAGGTGGAAACAGTAGCGGTGGCGTGACCGAAGCATGGAGAAGCATCGGTGAGGAGATGGAGGCGGCTGCGGAAGCGCACAGAGCATGGGGCGTCGCACTCAGTGAACAACTCGCCAAACCATTGAGGGTAATTCATGACTCAATTAAAACGTCATTAATCATTAATAATTGATATTTATATTTTCTTATTTTTCTTCTACTCTTTGATTATCGCTCTTTAACGACACGTACCGCTTCGTATTTCATTAATATCGGTTAAATATCAACCGGTACACGATTACGGAAAATTTCAATCATAATTTTTTATCAATTATTTAACTATTTGTTACCTCGAAAATGAAAAATCGATTCTTAACGAACGTGTACATTAAGAAAATAATGAATTAATTAGAGTATATTCATTCAAACTTCGTTAAGTCTGGACTTTATTGGTTCAAACATAATTAATTATTACTCAATTAATCAACGTATTTGAACTCAATTAATTAAGCTTCATTGACAATATGTTAATTAATTAAATCTAAGGAATCAATTCAGCCTACTTTGAGATTAACTCAAAATTCAATAATTCGCAAAGTAACATAATATCGTAGATGAAAAAGGACACGGACAAAATAAAAAAATAATGACGGGTTGAATTACTTTTTCGAACATATTAACATTCGTTGTATAATAATATGTGACAAGTATTCTTATTTTGAAAAAAAAAAGCATTGTATAATTTTTTTTTACCATAATTAAACCATTCTAAAGCCGTTCATTCGTGGACAAACAATGAGTTGCGTTCGCGAATTCATCGTTTTCCATCACTTCCTACATCCGAGATTAAATCAACAAACATACGCGATGTATCCAGTGCATTCTTTTATCTAAAGAGGGGATTACACCCAGAATGTAAAGGGTTGTGAGAGCACCGTTTTTTATTAACCAACAGTGTTATTTTGTTGTCGTTTTTTATGCATTAGATACATCCCGAACGTGCTTCTCTTCATCCGAAAAATAGTTGAGATGAATCTGTCGTATTAAATAAAGCGATCTCACGTATTAAATAAAGAAACTGCAATGAAAAAAACGTTTTTCTTAAGGTAGTAGTCTGGTAACGTAAGCCGATTTTCATGTCTTTTTTGGAGGGCGTTTTTTTTTAGGAAAATAAAAATGAATCGTTTTGGATATTTAGGATGTTTTTATTTACATATTAAGGATACAAAAAAAAATGTTTTTGAAAAAATTTAATAGCTTATTATTATTATTATTATTGCTTTAAAATTAAAAATTTTAACAGGCTACTCTACACACTTATAGTTCTCGTCGGAATCACCGAGAAATTTTTTCACCCCTAACTTTTTATTTTACAACCCTTTCTTTGCTAAAATAAAAAAACTTTAGCAAAGAAGGGGTTGCAAAATGAAAAGTTAGGGGTGCACAAATTTCTCGGTGGTTCTGACGAGAACTATAAGTGTGTAGAGTAGCCTGTTAAAATTTTAAAGCAATCGGTTCGGTAGAAAAAAAGTTAGCACCCGGGCTGCCAACTTCGAGGTGTCAACTTCGATCAATAATAATAATAATAATAAACTATTAAGTTTGTTAAAAAAATTTTTTTTTTATATCTTTAATATGTAAATAAAAACATCCTAAATATCCCAAACGATTCATTTTTATTTTCCTACAAAAAAATGCCCTCCAAAAAAGACATGAAAATCGGCTTAAGGGAGAACACCACTGTGACCCCCCGTTTTTTTTCACATTTTTTAAGAATTTTTTTTTATGGGAAAGAAAAGAGATATTCGAAAAATTTGTTTGGGTTTTGTTCCTTGTTTATTAATGTATCAAAAAACATTTTTTTCACATTTTTCACGCCGCATGGTGGCGCTGGAGAAGCTCTCGCGTTAGGTGCTGTCATTTCCGCGGCACGCAGCAGAACTCTCTTCAACGTCGATCTGAAAAAAAATACCGAGTGTTTTCGTTAATAATATGATACTTTGAAGAGAAGTACACAGGGATTTGGAAAAATATTGTTTTAAAAAAAATAGGCACGCCTTTGTAATTAAAGTTAATTTCAAAGGCGTGCCTATTTTTTTTAAAACAATATTTTTCCAAATCCCTGTGTACGTTTCTTCAAAACATCATATTATTAACGAAAACACTCGGCATTTTTTTTCAGATCGAAGTTGAAGAGAGTTCTGCTGCGTGCCGCGGAAAGGACAGCACCTAACGCGAGAGCTTCCCCAGCGCCACCATGCGGCGTGAAAAATGTGAAAAAAATGTTTTTTGATACATTAATAAACAAGGAACAAAACCCAAAAAAATTTTTCGAATATCTCTATTTTTTCCCACAAAAAAAAATTCTTGAAAAATGTGAAAAAAAACAGGGGGTCACAGTGGTGTTCTCCGTTAAGTTACCAGACTACTACCTGAAGAAATGACTCTTTCCAAGGAATTCCCGAACGCGGCCGTTTTTTTTTCAAAGTTCAAGTCGAGAAAGTGAAGAACTTTCCCAAAAGGCCTTTATGACAGTCTTCTAGTCTAAACGGGCATTTTTTTCAAGGCTTAAAAAAAATCGTGGGTATTATTAAATATTCCAACATCGGTCTTTTCTCTACTTATTTATTGATGCTTGTAGGTACTCTGTAAATTTGTTCGAGTACGATAAAAATAAATTAAGGACGCTACGCAATTTCAAGTCGACATGATGTCATGACGACTGTGACCATGATTCTAGACGTTCTACTCATCTGAAACAACAAAACCAAAAAGATTATTGACCAGTAGAAATATGGGTATCGCATCAACCTCTAAAATTTCGAAGAAAACAAAATTCACAATATGGCGAGCTTCTAAACAATGTGTGCAAATTTGTGAATTTAAAAAAAAATCTTTGAACAACCATAAAAAATGTTTCATATTGTGTTCGTTAAAATTTTAGAGGTTCATGCGATAGCCATACTTGTAACGATCAATGATCTTTTTGGTTCTTTTGTTTCAGATGAGTAGAACGTCTGGAATCATGGTCACAGTCGCCATGGAATCATGGCGACTTGAAACCGCATAGCACTCTTAAATAATTTTTATTGTACTCGAAAAAAATGTACAGACTACCCGCAAGCATCAATAAGATAAATGAAAAAAGACTGATGTTGAAATATTCAATAATACCTACGATTTTGTATTAAACCTCGAAACAAATTCTCATTTAGACTAGAAGACTTCCTTAGGATCCCGGTTCAATGTACTCCATATTGTCATGAGACTTTTTTGCGTTCCATACATAAAAAATTGTTTATCGTTTATTGCTTGTCTCAATGAAATGTTGATCGTTAAACTTTTCACAGGTGGGCGTTGCCGAGGCGCAAGGACGATCGAGAAAAGCGATCGAGAGTTCGGTCGACAAAGCATCGAAATCGTTGCAGGAATGGCGCGGCATAGCGGCAAAGAGTAAGAAACAGAGTTTCGCGTGTGCGCGAGAAAACGAGAGGCTGCAGGATCTCGCGAGAATACAATCGATAAGCCAGACACAACAGAACAACAACAAGACATCGAGTCATCAGATGACGGAGAAGGAGGTGAATAAACTGGAGACAAGAAGACGAAAGGCCGAGGATTCGTCGCGTAGGGCGGACACGGAATTTTATACGGTCAGCGTGAGATCCGAGAGAGCGAGACTCGAGTACGAGAGTACAGTGAGAAAGGGAGCGAAACAGATGGAATTACTCGAGGAGGAGAGATTGAGCGCGTTGAAGGATCTTGCTAATGTCTATCTCGCGCATTTACAGGCGCTCGCGCCGAGACTTCAACAAGTACGCTATTTTTCGTATTCCTTTACTTCCTCATAAACCGTACCTCTGTTGTACTAACCGTGTCTCGTGTGAACATTTTATTATTATTTTTATTTTATTAAAAAAAATATTTTTCAGAGTGCCGATCGTTTGTCCTCGCCGGTTCGTAGTTGCAGCGTATCCCAGGACGTCGATATCCTAAAGAATGTAATACGAAGATTGGACAGTAACGACGGTTCTAACGTCGATCAGTTATTGCCAGATTTTTATGCCGAGCACGTGACCCTAGCTATGAATCGAGAACGCCGGAAGCAATCTCTCGTCAGGGTATTGCACCTGATAAGGCAAGATCTCGAGAGAGAAAGGCGAGGCAGAGAAGGCCTGGAGACGTTGCATCGTGCTTTCATCCAGACACCGGCGTTCGCCGCTGACGAGAGCACGCAGAACGTGACCGAAAAATTGCATCACGTAAGTTGTGAAATAAGTAAATAAATAAATATATATATATATATATATTTCGCTAAATAAATATACATATATTTCGCTTGAAACAACATGGAAGTACATGTAGTACGTCTTTTAAGAGCTCGAGACCGGATAGGAAAATATCGGCATAACGAAAAAATTTACATTGAAACGGGACGGATTGTATCAGCTGTTAATTCCTTTCTCGTTGTTATTTATTGACACAGATGAGATCTATGCTGACTTTTCTCGAAGCAGCGAGGTACAAAGTTGGCGGTACACTAGCCGAGGTCGAAGGTGGCAAGAGAGGTAAACATCCCTTGGCCGAACACATATTGGTCTCACGTGACAAACAAGGATTGCAACAAAGTGTTCTCAAGGTATATTAATTATTACATTTATCTTAAACGCCATTCCGTTGGATTACCTAATGGAATTGGGTAATCCCATTCCATTGGGTAATCCAATGGAATCGATGATAACCCATTGCGGATTATTGTGAAGGATTAAATAAAGAAGAATAAATATTACTCCACGCTAGTGGAGTTATTTTTATTATATTTTCGATATTTTTTCGTTGTGACTCATTTTTGCCAGTATTATTGTTAGAAATCAACGTTTTTACTATCTTAAAAATTCGTTGATTCTTTCAAATTTGTGTCTCAATACGACGCCCTCAAATTCTCGTCGATCCTAATTTTCAACGATTCTGAAGATACGAAAAACGTTGATTTTCAGCTTGACTGGAGTTTTTTAAATTTTATTTTCAATATTTTTTTATTTGTAACTCATTTTTGCCAGTATCATTGTTAGAAATCAACGTTTTGAGTATCTTCAATGTGGTTTATTCTTTCAAACTTCTATCTCAATAACGATGCACTCAAATTCTCGTCAATCCTAATTTTCCATTGTAACCAAATTAGGCATCGTAATAATGCTAAAGAGCACCAGATAATGGATTTGAAATAGCTCACAATTGAACTTGAAAAAAAGTTCATTTACGTATTTTGGACAAAGACTAAGTTTCACTCGAATGTAAATTTCACTCCAATTATCATAAAAAAAATATTACTCCAAAAAAAAGCACTGTCCACATAATCACCATAGTGATAGTGAAATTGATCAAATTTTTCGTTTTTTCGTCCGTTTTGAACTTCTAAAAAACTGAAAGAGCATGCATGGTTTCCGAGACTTAAAATGAAAAAAAAGAAACCAACTGTTGTTTCAATCGTCGTTGCAAAAAATAAAACACACTCCGTCCTCATTATTAAAAATCTCTCACAAATCCTCGTACAAGAAGTTTTGTCAACGAGATACAACAATGAGGAAGCAATGGTCGAGTTTCTAATTTGCACGTGTTATTTTCTCTTCCACTTTGATTTCAACAATGAAAATTATATTTTGTTCATTGAAAAAAATGCAAAGTTCATTAAAACAGTAATATCCAGAAAAAGAAATGAATCGCTAACGGAACAATGAAATTCGCGACGAGATAGACATCGAATAAATCATTGTAACAAAAAGTAAAAGAAAAGAAAAAAACCAAATGTTTTACAGGTCCCATCTTGGGCTAAGAACGAGTCGTTCGAGTTTCCGGAGGTCCAAGAGGAGCTGGAGATACATTTAACGAAGGACCACGAGTCGGAGAGACGGGATTGGGTGGATAGAACTGCGGGTGATGGAAATTCCGAGAATCCACCGGACGAGGAGGATTTCAGTGATTTTGATGAGTTTAGCAGTCAATCGGAGGACAACAACAATCAGGAGGTCGAGATAGCCGATATAACGGACAAATCGGACGTGATCGAGCAATGCAGAGCCATATATCAGTATTCGGCGAATTTAAATGACGAACTGAGCCTGACACCCGGTGATCTGATAACGATACACGAGAAACAAGCCGATGGCTGGTGGATCGGTGAATGTGCCGGAAGAACCGGTATTTTTCCCGCCACTTACGTTCAACTTGTACACTAAATAATAATTTTAAAAAACACGAAAATAATGATATTCCCAAAACAAAAAACCCCTCGAATATTTATCGTACAAATTTCGTTAAAGTATATATCTCAAGTACATACGAGACGAGTATACATAAATTTGATGTAACTATATCTATGTATATATTACCCGCAAATTTGCAAGTGCCAATCTCTTAAGATACACCCGCGTCTATAAAGAACGTAAACGGTGGATCAACGTGAAACAATCGATCTTTCACCATTCAACGTGTCAATTGCAATTTTTTTTTAAACTAAGAATCCAAAATTTCGACGTGACTTTAGTTCTATCGATGAAAAAAACAAAAAATTGTTTCACTGGAGAGAAAACAATTGGTATAATATAGATTATCGTCGATACCGGATCGTAAAATAAATCGGCAATTCATTGAATTCTAAAAATAATTAATAATTAATTAATTTCGTAATTAAAGTTCAAAATAACACCGATTCTCAGTTATTCGTAACTTTAATTGAAGAATTTGTGAGTATTGTTGAATTTAATTCGACGATTATCGACGATTTCGTTAAATACCATTTTTTTTCTTGGTTTTCTAAATTTTGAGTTTAACGTTGGTCCACTGCGGCGTTCCTGAATCACACAAGGGCGGTGTGTAATAAATTTCGAAAAAAATATACATGAACGCGGCCACGAGCTTTTGTGCGAAAAAAAAACCTTAAATGCGCTGTAAATGACGCGTTTTTGAAGTCTATCGACGAAAGATATTTAGGCCACAGAGCGCGTGATCGTACGTAGCGAGAGTAAATTGAGTGATTAAATAATCAAATAAATAAATTGCGCGTGCAGTTTCGAAAACGTGATTTTTTTTTTCATTTAACAACTACTCGCGAAGTTTCGTTAATATGCAATGTACGTCGAAAATAGGAACAAAAAATCATCAACGAAATTTCGAACGATTATTGTCTTTATTGTTGTCACTGTCTTTCACAAAATTATGTCCGTTTGGTAATATAAGAAATTTGCTTCTTCATTGACAATAGAATTTTGTGTAAGACGATAAACTCGTTCTTCGATCAAAATCGATAATAAATAATAATAATAATAATAATAATAATAAGCGGTACCAAATGATGCATGTTGTACATAAAGATTTATTAAATGCGATTGTAAATAAGCTCATGCGTATATGTGAGAGAATGTTTGGTTTATTTAAAAAAAAACAGAAGTAAAAGACGATATATATCCTGTAAGTTATGATCGAAGTAATAAAAAGAAAACAACGTCTTTGTTTACTCGTGAATTTTCATCGATTTATTGTATCATTCTTTTTTCACACAGGATCGTTACATTGAATCCTGTTTTGTGGCTTTTGATGATCAGGCTTTGGTTAAAAGTTGACACAGTTTCTTCTTCGATATTTTTTTTTCTATTGAATGGAAGATTTCGTAACAAAAAAAAAACCGCCCATGAAAATCATTGCTACGCTGTAGGAGTACAAAATGGTGGAGTTCTGGACGTCGACACGAAGAAAGTGCCTCGTTGAGGATGATTTTCTGCCGCGATACCCATTTCCGTGCAACTATTTTTGTCACAAGATTCCCACAATATTTGCGATGGATCATCACTTGGATCCCACTGATGTGCCCAGAATGTGCAAGTTCCCGTTGCCGCTCCGTTCAACGATTCGATAAAATATAAATATGCACGCTGGTGACTACATTTACCAGTTTCGAACGCTGTGTAAAAATGTAATATTTATCATTTCACCAATTAGCCGGACAATGGATGAAACAGAAGTTGGCAACGCTGCTACCAACGGTGTGCATTGACAGACATTACTTTTTGTAAATTATTGGCTCGCCCAGTAGAATACTTGCCATTTCGGAATGGCAACTTCGGAACCTTTGTCTTCGTGCGAAAAAAAATAGAGTTTTTAATGTCAGTGTTTAAATTGTGCCAAAACACTGAAAAATCACATTTCGAAAAAAATGTCCGCTCCTATGTGTGCGTACGTGATAGACTCAAAAAATTCAACTTGTTTTATCTCGTGAACGACTTATCCAATTTCTTGCAAACTTTGCACAGATTTGAGTCATCGAATCTCCATTGTTCGCTGCAATTCTTCGTTGGGAGTTCTTGAGGCTTAGAGATTATACGCCATTTTGGTAATTCCAAAAAAATGTGTGTGATCGCACTAACTCGTAAAATTTCACCTATCGAGTCAAAACTTTGTACATAAAACGAGTTAGGGAACAGGGATATTCGCTATTGAATTTACGAAAAATCGCTCGAGGGGTTTAGATTTTATGAAATTTTGAACTTTTCGAAAAATGTTTGAGATTGACTTAATTTCCAAAAGTTTTGGAAGTTTTTAGTTTTTGGGTTAATCTTTTATTCACTAATAAAGTATCGTATTAAACGATGATTGGTATTGAATGTGGCATGAATCGGTGAAAGGGTTAGGATTATATTAACGTTCGAATTTTTGAAATGGTCATGTTTTATGCGAAATTGTATGGTGCGTTTAACATTCTTAAACTTTCAACAATAGAGGCAATAGTTGTCATGAAAATAGGTTGAGGGATGATCACGGTGGATATTGAGTTCGAAATGGATTGGTAAAGTGCTTCAAGATTGTACAAAAATTTGAACGTTTGAACTTATTTTGCAAAATTAGTGAATTTCTTGAACATTAGTAAATTTTGCAGAATGATAATAAAGATTTATGAAACTTTGCAACCGCTGGTGACTCAAAAATGTTCAAATCGAATTCATTTTAAAAAAATGCAAATTAACATCGTGCACATTGCTTCCGTGTTATTTTATCTCGCTGAGAAAAGGTTCATCTACGGAAAAGCCCAAATGCAAAGACTGACTTGTTCATAGAGGGAGATTTGTGAGCGAGATAAAATAATGAAGAAGAAATGTTGCAGGTTTCTAATTTGTCTGGAAGCATTATTCCTACGTTATACAATGCTAGAGAATGTTCGCGTGCGGAAAATTATCGCAGATTCAAGAACAGTCTCAACGATCAGTTGCAATTTTTTTTTTCATCACAGCCTTCAATGATTTCGATGGAGCAGCGTTGCTAACTTCTGTGCCACAAAACTGAAGCATAATTGATTCTAATTGATAAAATAAACGACGAACTGTACTCACGTGTCTTTGGGACTCGAAGGTAGCTCAGAACGGATCCCTTCCTTCGAGAGCAGCCCGGCTGTTTTTTGCCACCGTTTGCATAAAAATCAACGTGTCCTGATAAAGAAAAATATAGTATTTAATTAACGCGCGTACACACCATTTGAAATATTATTCCACAAAAGTTTCACAGTCACATCGAGTCGAGTGGTGAGAGTCTTGAAAAACTAAATTGAATCGCATCTACATTTAACACGAAATTTAAAATAGAAAAAAAGTACTTCAGCACAATCTCAGATTTTTTTTATTAACCGCAAAAAATATCTTTCCACGAGAGGGCAACGAAGAACTGTAACTCCAGAAGAAAATAATCCGGAAGAAAAAACTCCATTTCGTATCGAAACGGAGTATTTTCTAAGATGTGAGAACGAATTCACGACGAAAAATCTGACTTACAGGCAATTGCAATAATTTGAGTAATTTTTTTCATACGTTCATCATTAATTTTTGTTCTTTGTGAAAATCACTCTTTCAGTCCACCAAACAGTAATCATAATTTGAACACCGTAACACTGAAACTACGACTCGAAAATATGATGTTTAAAAAGACCTATGGGATCGGGGTTTCCAAATCCCACGATAGACTTTGCCCTGGCGCTAGTGTGAATGACATCGACGAACATTGCATCGCTACGGTCCAATCGAAATTCCGAACTGACGCCACGGAAACAAAGCTGCGCGGGATCCAGACCGGTGATTCTACTGATTTTCCAATGATATTGCATCTCCTTGAAATCGCGAGCTGCAACACCGCATATATGGGCTCCAAGGCTGTGACCTACCAGATGAAGAGTACCCCAGTTCGGTTCGTACGGCGATTTCATGACTCTCGTTGCGTTCGCCACGTGATGAAGAAATCTTAAATATTTATACAGGTTACGTATCCATTTGAAGAAAAAAAAATCTGTCGACGTTTTATCAGATTCATTTGACAATGTTCTTGCAATTATTTTGCTTGGCAAAAAATAATTTCCTCGTTTACAAAAGTAGTTTGTGGGCTTATCCGAATTTTCATTATTCTGGATTGCTCTTTGCCGAAATATATTTGTTGGGTCATCAATAATGATAAACAAGTGTGTCAATCGCAGTTTACAGTGGATTCTTGGAATTCCGAACAAAATTTCCAGAAAGCCACATTTCAGCAACATATTCTTCCAGAAATCGGTGGAAAGGTATGAAAACTTGTGTAAGCTATTTCTACATGATTTTTTCTTGGTTACGCCGATTAATTATCATTATTGGTGATTAAACAAATATATTCCTCCAGACTAACCGATATAATGAAAATTCAGAAGGCCCTGAAATCGCGTAGCTTCCATTCGATAATTGAATTACTTTACGGACAAATAAATGATAATTATTCTGTCAATGCGCAATGTGTGATTAAATATAATGAAAATAAAAAAATAAAAATTTCGTAATTCGAATAAATTTTCAATTGTATTTACAAGTATATATCCTTCATACTTATGGGAGATTCTATATGAAATCGACCTGGCTGTCATCCTCTGGGAATTGATTAAGAATTTTTCATATTTAAAAAAAAAATTTTTTAATTAATTTTTCATGTTATTGTTACAATCCTAAAAGGTATTCACAGTCAAATTCGATTTCACGTGGAATGCTCCGTATTTATTATCGAGTATTAATTATCTTATTATTAAAATAAACAACATCTTATATTTCCATCTGAGAATACTATTGTAATACATCCTAGAAAAAAAATACAAATGTACTTGTACGAAGTAATTTTACGTGACAATTGTTACCTTGCAATTTCATTGCCGACTACTTTAGTGTTGACCGCAGCGTCGTAATAGTTGAAACTCTTTGGTCCAGCTGACCAATCAACCACTATCACGTTAACGTCACCCTAATAACGTACCAAAACAGTTGAATATATTCTGGAATGACGAGGCAATATTAAACGCGTAAAAGAGATATTTTATTTAACGAAGATTTTGAAGGTTTTACAGTGGAGAGGTCAAACGGGTACTAAACGATTTGTAAAATTATTTGCACAAAAAGTCACGACGTTAGTAACGATGTTAACGACGTTATGAACCCACGAAGGAATAAATCTTATTTAGTATAAAAAAATAATAAATACGAGTGTGCACACAAATAAATCAGTTCGTAACAATTAACCACGACGAAGGCATTTTTACGTGTGCAATTGGAAAACCATATAACTGATCGTTATGCTCAAAGCCTCCTTTTAAGGGGTTAGGCCACTCTAGGTTGGGTCAAATAAAATGACTAATTTTTTTTTTTTCGATATAATGAAAAATGTATTGTTTGGCATCTAAAAAAAAACCCTCTGCAAGTATGAGCCCTCCATATTTAAATTAAGAGGTCCATCATCGCGAATTTTCATTTCCCATTCAAGGGGGAAAATAGGGTTAGATGGTTCAAAAAATCGATTTTTTTTAATTTCATAAATTGTTAGTAAAACTATTGAAAAATATGTTCCCAAAATTTTAAATGAAAATTCCGACTGGTTCCATTGTTATAAGCCATTAAAGTGAGTAGCTCTCCTTCAGGCCCCGAGCGCGCCACGTGTATAACCGAGCGGTACTATTTTTTCAAACGCGTTTTTCTGAAAACGACTTTTTTTGAACTTGCGTACACGCTAGTTTGAAAAGTTTTCAATCAATCGTTTTGAAAATTGGCAGTTACATTCTTCATAGTATTAGGCTCTATATGAACCTAAAATCGGAATATTATCATTATTTTAAATAATTTTTTTTTTTGCAAATAAAGTTGTAAAAAATGGCAAAAAATCATGCTTTTTTGTTTTGACCCCTGTAAAAAATTCAATTTTCTATTTTTTTGATAGCATTTAGGTTCATATAGAAGAGAGACATATAATAAAAGTAAATTCCAACCCCGTTTGATTTCAGATGAAAATTGCTGCTTTCAGAATGTACGCAAAATGCTGACTCTGATTGTGACCTGCAATATGGGGTCGCTAATATCTACGGTATTTTTCAAGGAAATTCTTCAAAAATTTTATAGTATATACTTAAATATATGTATAAAATATTCTCAAAGTTTCAATAAATTATATTCATTTTTTATACTATAAAAAAATTCATGACATTTTTTTTTTAACTTCGGAGTTATATTAGACTTAAACCGTTGATGTTAGGAGAGTCTTTTAGCACATTTTTGTAGTACATTTGATGCTCTACAAAAAAGCTCTCTTGTGTCTAATCGATAAAAGTAACCGTACAAAAAATAATCGGTGATAATTAGCTCTGGATTCTACTTATCTCATTTATTAGTACATACATTTCAAATTTTTAAAAGTTTTTGTTATCAATATGAATAAATATACTACTAATATATACTACTAATATATACTACTAGTATATACTACTAATATATGCTACTAATATATTACTAATATACTAATATACTACTAATATATTACTAATTGTTTTCAAACAAATATGAGAGAATCCAGAGCTAATTATCACCGATTATTTTTGTACGGTTACTTTCATCGATTAGACGCAACAGCGCTTTTTTGTAGAGCATCAAATGTTCTACAAAAATGTGCTAAAAAACTCTCGTAACATCAACGGTTTAAGTCTAATATAATTCCAAGGTTAAAAAAAAAATGTTTCCATGTTATTTAAATGGGAAATGAAAAATCGCCATGAGGGACCTCTTAATTTAAATATGAAGGGCTCATACTTGCAGAGGGTTTTTTTTTAGATGCCAAACAATACATTTTTCATTATATCGAGGAAAAAAAAAATTAATCATTTTATTTGACCCACCCTAGGCCACTCTAGAGACCAAAAAAATAGCCTTTGTGGGGATTTTTTTTCAGAAAAATTACAAAATAAATCGAGATTACAAAATAGGATGTTTGTTATACATATATACAGTGACTGTATACAATAATTTTTTTCAAGCGATTAATTTTAAAATGGCGGCTGTGTAGCGTTTTTGCAATGACGTCTCCGTTTTTGTTGGCCGGAAACATAACTCAGACAATTTTCAACCGATTCACTTGAAATTTTGAATATATCTTTAAAAATACATTGTCTATAAAGTGCGTAGGATTTTTTCGATATATTGATTTTTGACCAAATAGCGCACTTCTAAAGTAAAAAGTGAAAAATTTGCTTAAAAAATCGTTAAAAAATTGTTAATAACAAATGAACTATGCAATATAAAAATGACACCCATTGGCATTGAAAACTGGTAAGAGGAAAATTCTTCACGAAAACCTCCACATCGCAAAAAACCAATTCACGTCTTTGTCTCAATTTTTCATTGAAATCCAACTTTTCGTTGAGACTATATGTATATGTTAAACATCCTCACGTTTCACTGATTCGACAATTGAAAGTTTCCTTAATAATCCGTCAATTGAAGGCGATAACTAACCCACAAGAGAAACCTCTCTTCCATACGCTTGACCCAATTCTTGAATCCACTGGCCTTGAATCCATGAACGATAAACACTGTTCTCCGTTCGACATTGAAATCCGTCGCGTCGAGACGAAACTGTTCGCCAATCTGTACTTCAACGCGCGTTGGCTGTTTTCTCGATGACAAAAAGAATCGAACCTGCGGTCGATGTTCGTGATCGCTGGTAGTCTTCAAAACCCATTTCAAAGCGCGTCCCCAAGTCGAATTTAAATCCGAACAATCGACATATTCGATCGACGATTGATCGTCGTCCGAAATCGATTCTTCGTCGGTAACGTTTGAATTTGACGCACTACCAAAATTCGACGTAAAAACGAGGGAATAGAAAAAAATTGCGCAGACAAATTGAAGCACGTTCATTATGCAAAGTTGCTCGACTATGTGCTCTCTAAAGATTGAGAATTGTTGTCGAACAATTTAACTCAATCCGACGTGGCACGAGGAATAAACGAGTGATGACGTTATCGTCAGAATGACACGAGTGGTCTTATAAATAAGGTAATAACAAAATTCTCCCCTCTTTGAGTATCTTGCATATGTATGTTATATGTGATGTTACAGATGTGGACCAATGTCGAGGCACAATGAGCAATATATCATAATTCTGTTGATTATTCATCAAACACTGGCGGTCGATATTGACGCCAACGATCGGTTCATATGCCGAGCAACGATCGATAATTCTGAAACTCCCGATGACCATCACACGCGTTTATGCACTGAGATAGCAAGAAAGTCCCTCCCCAGACGAGATAAACGAGATTCAGGGAAGAGTGGAAGAAAATCCCCTCCTGTCAAAGTGGATCGTGTGTAAAGCCTATCAGCACGATACTCGGCAGTTTCATACATCCAGGTACTATCCACGCGTGTGTGTATTGTTTACATGACATTCGTGCCTTTTTCGAGAGTGACACGTCAGTGAGACACGTGGCTCCTCCACTCTTTGTACTTCGATACATCTTCGTGTCTTGTCGAGATAAGAGAGTTTACGATGAACGTCGACCTGTAGGAGATGGATAACCGGTGGTCTATAACGCACTACGCACCATTGCTCCCATACTTGGTGAATAGGAGATTCTTTCCGTCAGGAGGCATACTCAGCGGTTACTCATACTTCATATCGGTTAATAGAGGAACTAATCCGTTTTGCATCATTTTCGGCAATGGCGATTATTAACTATATAATAATAGTGAGTGAAAAGAGAAGTAAAATTCACGCAAAATTGGCATTCGTTTTCCTCCATCGATACCAGAATGATTTTCTACTCGGGAATGAGGTGTTTTAAGGAGGCCCACTAGTGTGACTGCCTCAAAAAAAAGTGATTTTCGGGGATTTATTGAGAGAATAGTATTGCATTGAATGTTTTGAAATTTTGAGGATATATTTGTGTATAAATTGTTACGGCGATTTTTTTTTCGACTATTTTTTTTTTTCAGTCCCCACCCGAAATTTTGTTGGATATGTCGAAAAAGAAAAAGTGCCTTTTGCGGTGTATCGATCCAATCTAAGCAATTGGATCGATAGGACCTTTTTTATAGGAAATTAAATTTCCAACAAATTTTTCGTTTACATTTTTTTCGTAAAGTTAATTGTTTCGGAGATAACAGCAAAAAAACGAGAATTTTGAGTAAAAATCAACTTTAGTGACCCGTACCAACTCACCAGTACAATTAACACTTTCGCCGCAATAGGCACTTTTCTAGATTGTTTTATTCTGAGTAAATCGAAACCAAGAACAATATGATAGCATAAAATGCGATTGAGTTATAGAATTTTGAAAAAAAAAAAATTCGATTCACGTGTATTTTAGATGGAAAATTTTTTCACGCTAAGGGAAAGTACTTAGAATTAATATTGAGGGGTGTAACTTTCAGGGAATTTGTTTTTCGACATATCCAAAAAAATTTCAGATGGGGACTGAAAATAAAAATAGTCGAGAAAAAAAATCGCCCTAATCTGTATATTATTGGTTCGAAATTTAGCTTCCTCGTAGAGCATGCTTTTCGTTCTGGATACCGAAAATCTTATCGGTACTAACCGCATGATGAATGACGGGCCCCGTATTAGGGACCCTTGATGGTATGACAGTCTCTGCAATGAGGTATGACAGACCCCGTCGCGTGAAGTTTAGAGGAAAATTGTAGCAATGTTGGAACTGTCTTTGGTTTTTAGGACTTATGAGATACGAGCTGTGCCCCGCGGCTTTACCCGCATTAAATTTCCGTCCCCCGATTCAACGCGCCGCCGCCGCCTCTTAAGATCATAGCATAAAGTAATATAGCGTAAAGCCTTCCTGAATAAACGGGTTATCTAATGCAAAAGGAATTTTCCAAATCGGATTAGTATTTCGTGAGATTAGCGCGTTCGAACAAACATACAAACATACAAACTCTCTAGCTTTATTATAGTAGTAAGATAATGAAAATATAATGAAAATATATCTAGTGTCTAGCAACGGTGTCAGCGGGAAACGATTTCGAGAAATTACTTTTCCGATTTTTTATGTTTTCCTTTCGGTCAGTGTTACGGAGTATAAAAACATATTTGAACATTGTTTCCGTGCTGATCAGTAAATAAGGCACGTACGGTATAAAAAAAGATTGACAACGTTCGATCATGGTTTATAATTACTTTAAAAATAACCTCTGAATTATCCCCGTAAGAATGTAATTAACAAAATTGTTATCGATGCGAAAACGTATCGGATTGTAAATCGCTATACTAGTGCCTTGGTTATTAAAAAAAAGGACATAGAATTATGATTTTGCTAAGTGGGTCAAGGTATAGCAATAAAAAAGAATCGTGTACTATTAAAAAATCGTTATTTATTTAAAAATGTTGTCGAATTTATTTGAGCTTTGTTATTCTTCCAGCATCGCACTTATGTACTCGGGTACCAGACGACTTTTGATCTCATCCATATCACGTTGATTCCCAACTGCAAGAATTTCGCAATTAACACAATAAGAATAAAGATAAACCGTAAATAATTGACGAAAATTGTAATCGTGACAAGTTATTACCGCAGAAAGGCGATTTTTTCGACGTTGTAACGAAGAAGGTGCCACGATGAGGATGATTTTCAGCTCTTATACCCATTTCCGTGCATCTAATCGGATCGCAAGATTCCGCTATTACTGCCGAAGCACCAGAAACGGAATGATCCCATTTGTGCGCCCAAAATGTGCAATTACCCTTTGCCGCCTGTTGCAACGATTCGGTGAAGTAAATGGCCGAACGTCCGTGACTGCAGGTACCTTGTACGACGGCTGTTTGTAAATTTATTTATTAATGAACAATTCGACGTTACTCCAAAATCTTCATGACTGAACGTGTATTTTTACTCACGCGTCTTTGGAATCCATATGTAGTCGAAAATGGAACCCTGCACTCGCGAGCAGCCCGGTTGCCTTTTTCCACCGTTCGGATAAAAATCTACGTGTCCTGATTGGAAAATGAACAACAAAATATTTGAGAAAAAGTTCACGTAAATTTAAAATGCTATAATTATTCGAAAGTTACGAAAGCAAGTGACACGGTCAGAGGTCAATCGATTCAACAGGCTTCCAACATTTTTTGAACATTTTCATAGCGAAATTTCTGCAAGTGATAATTATCCTGTCGATAGATATCGAACATTTTTTATGAAGTAATATATAAAAGAATGGAATCAATAACGCTTCTGGCGTCTTCAGCCACTCATGAATATTGGACAAATCTGTTTGCAAAACAAGAAAGATTGTACCAAAAAACGACTCCTGTGTTTTATTCACAAACTGGGCCATTTTGTGGTGTAAGTTCATTGATGCCAGGCCAATCAACTTGGTATAAAATTGGTTGTTCAGACTCAAAGTACTTCAGGCATTTTTCAATTCTACATTCATCGTCATTGTCGCGAATTTCTTTTTGAAAACTCGTGGAAACATTTTTTTTTGCATCCCTCGATTGTCGTGACAACATCATTGAAGCTTCTTAAAAAAAATATATGTATATGTTCATTAGTAATACCTAAGGGTTCCCATGTTCCAAATCCCACGGTCAACTTCACGCTCGCGCTCGTGTGAATGACATCGACGAAATGTGCGTCACTAGGATCGAGCCGAAATTCGGTACTAACGCCATCGAAGCACGGCAGTGCCGGATCCAATCCGGTGATTCTGGCGACTTGCCAATGATTTTGCATCTTCTTAAAATCGTAAGAAGCCACACCGCTAATGTGCGATCCGAGACTGTGACCGACCAGATGAAGCTTTCCCCAGTTTGGTTGGTTAGGCGATGTTGCCTTTATCGTTGCATTCACCACGAGATCGAGGAATCTTGAAAATTCATTTAAATTTACTTGATTTAAATAAATCTATTAATTATGCTTCCTCGTCGAGGAAGCTTTTTTTTTCATGGGAAAGAAAGTGTGCGTAATGAGGGTGCAAAATTGAAACCGTTGTAACTTGGAATAGCTTTGAGCTTTCGGGCTGAAATTCAGCACACGAGTAAATCAGTAACGGCCGTTTGTTCATCGCAATTTTTGTGACAATTGACACATTTTTTTGGATGTTATAGGATTTTTTGTATTTTCAAAAATTTGTGTTAAAAACATAACTGATGCAATTTCGAGCTACCGGACTACGACGTTTCTACACAAATAAACTATCATCAAATACTGTTCGCTATTGAATTCGGAGGAAAACGATTGAGGGGTTTCAAATTTATAGAATTTTAAATTTTTCGAAAAATCGATGTAGACCTTTGTTAAGGGCTCACACACCCCTGAAATTCTCAAAAAATCAATTTTTTTTTACAGATTTTTATTCTCCATACTTTTAAGAATTAAAAAAAAAACTTTTATGAAGATTCCACTCCGTTACAAAGTTATAGCAATAAATGTAGCCGGACATCGAGTTCACGTTGTACCTACCAGAAACTTTAAACACGTTTTTCTCGAAACTATGTTTTTAGACAGTGTCACTACGATAGCTCATTATCAGTCGAATTTTAATGTTTTTCAACTTTTTTTTTAAATCTTGTTAATTATTTTCTCTATAGTCTGACAAGGGGTTTTTTTAATTTTGTGTTTAGACAATTTTTTATAAATTATTAAACACAAATTTTTTTTAAATCCCATACTAAAGTTTGCAATACTGTAATTTCTTTATTTTTTGAAAAAATAAATAAATTCCCTCCGTCAGACTATTACTACTACATTATTTTACTAGATTCTTTTTTTTTTTGCAGATTGGATAATTTTTGGTGAATTTCTGATGTCGACAAGGAAACGCCATGGTTTTCAACAGTAGTCCATTTGTACCCGTAATAAATAATGTTAATTTTTTTTTTTTTAATTTGTAATGTTTCCTTCTTATAGTTGAAAAGTTAATAAGAAATGTGAAATCGTCAATTTAATTTCTTTTCACCATATAACCTTTATAATAATTTTTCAAATTTACTCGGTTTTCAGCGCGCGCAGCGGAATATAATTTTTGGATTATCGAACTAAAAATTCGTTACATCGATCGGGTATGATTAAAGAATGTTTCGAATCGAAATTGAAAAAGATCGATCGAGGGTTTGATTGTTCCAAAGGTGTGCTAAATTCATAAAGACCTTTAAGAAAAGTAATATTTTGTACGTACTTTGCAATTTCATGGCCCACTAATTTAGTACTGATCGCTGCTTTGAAATAGTTGACAGTCTTTCCTACCGCTGACCAATCGACCACCAACACGTTGACATCGTCCTAAAGTACGATATACAAAAATAAACACCATAATTTGAAACTACGAGGTAAAAGAAAACTCGATAACGCAAAGAAATGTTAATTTTTTCCATCAAATTTGCTAATTGAACGTTTTAACTTACCCAGGCAAGGAATGCCTCTTCCATTTGTTTGATCCAAGATTGGGATCCACCCGATAGAAAACCATGCACTATAATGACCGTTCGTCGTTGAATTTTAAAATCCGTACGATCAAGATCAAATTTATCACCCGTAAAAACTTCAACCCGACGTGGCTGCTTTCTCGATGAAAAGAAAAATCGAACGTTTATGACTTTTTTGAGATTCACATTGCTGGCCAACATCCATTTTAGGGTACGCGATAATCTCCATTTCATGTCCGAACAATCGACCGATTCGATATCCGAAGTTTCATTCTCCTTCGAATTCAACGGTACGATCATATCGTTCGACCAAGCTTCCATAAAATCGTCAATATTTGCCGCGTCCAAATTATCACCGAGCGTACCCTTGTTTAAGCTCGGTTTCTTGCGACTCTCGGCAAAAACGAGAAAATTGAGAAAAACAAGAAATATCATGCGCAACACGGACATCATTGTCGAAAATTTATGATTTCAACTTGCAGGAACGAAAAGAAATTGGAGGAAAAAAAAAGAGTTCCGATCAATTCCGGGGTTATTGTCAGAGAGTTCAACGAACAAAAAAACGATGCCGACGAATGAAACTGTACGATGATTGTTCTTTTATATACGGAAAATAATGGAAAAAATTTCACCCCCACTTCCACACTCTTCGCGTGCGTCAACAAATGCACCTTGGCGTTTGTTCAATGTTCGTGAAATCGCCATCATATTGTCGCTAAATATCTCGCGTCTGTTTAAACAGGTGTTGGATTAATCATCCGGAAATCCGTTTTTGAGAAATTTCGGTCGATACTTTGCTGGTAATATACGATTTTTTTTCTTGTTGATTCTAGATATACCCGATTATTAAATATATTGACTTGTAATTGACAGATACCACAAAAACACTTTTTATATTATCTTCGTGCTGGCTCAATTTACATACGAGACACCAGCGAAGATATCATTAATCTTTCGCTCGTATAAATATACATCTCGTGTGAATTCAATGCACATTTTTTTTTCCCATCCAAACTGCAATAAATTATATCGTTTAATCGGTTACGCAAGCATCAGGTATCGCAAACAAGGAGGTGGGACCATGTTATACTTAAACAATCGAAATTGTTCACCTCTCGAATGAAACAGGGGCCTTATGCATTCAAATTAAGAGCATATAAAAGGGCTGTTTTACCGACTCTGTATTACCGACTCTGTATTACCGATCGAATGCATGTTGATATACGGCCAAATACCACTCCAAAATGGGAGCATGTCAAAATCCCGAAAACACGTATTACAAAACAGTACAGGTATACGGTAGAGCTTGAACTTTTCCGGGTATCCGGATACCCGAGTAATTCGGGTTTCACGGATCCGACGCTTCAAATCCGTATATCTCGATAACTCGATAATATCCGGGTAATAACGGATTCGGGTATGCGGATAGTTTCGGGGTATCCGGGTAACCGGGTACTCGGATAATAACGGATAATATCGGGCAATTACCGCCGATAATTGATGCCGAAAATGCTGAAAACAATTGTTCAATTTACACAATTTGTGAGACATGCGTAGATGTTGCCAAGAACAATGTTTGCGAAGTACATTTATAAGACGAATAATAAATCATTACCGGAAGATTGAGAAACCGGGATTATATAGGTGTTCATGTCCGATCATTTAGTTGACCATTTTTTATTTTTACCGACTGATATCAATATTAAACAAATTAGATTATCATTATAACGAAGATTCTTGGAAAGAATCTTGCAGGCGTATTTACTATTATTACCAAACTATTTCTTTACTGTAATTCACATCCGAAAAAAACTACAATTTCAATAAAACATTCTTGTGTAGATTAAAAAAGCAATGACATAATCTTCTATACAATGTTAGGGAAACACATGATCATTTCATAAGAACTTAATCAACATTGAACTGCACTATTTGCATCTTTAATATTATTTTTTCATCAAGATTTATTATTATTTAATAAATATCCTTAGTTTCTGAAATGTATGTTTGCTTTATGGGCGTGTGTGCAGTTTGTATGAACTTTAGAGTTGGAAAGAAAATATAGAATGTGAAGAAGCCGATCTCGGCTATTCTTAATATGAGCAGGCAAGAAATTGTGATCGTATTTTTTAGAATCGGAAGATTCTAAAAAATTGTGGGTCTCACATGTAAAATGTTTTCCCGAGTAAATACACAATTATGATAAATTGGAAAACCGTGACGTCTGATCCGTCAACACTAAGTTTTCATTTTTACCGTAGTTTTGCACAATTTCTTTGAACAGAGCAAATTTGATACAAGTTATTTTCCAATTTTTTTCAATGGTAACTATTAACGCCCTATATTTCGGCTTATTTGATGACCAGACTAATACAATATCATTATTTTTTTTACGCCGGCGGTCCTATTTGAGCCTGTACGCGAAAAATCGGGTAATTACCCGGCATTATTCGTTATTACTCGGTTACCCGGATCCGTGATTATTCGGATATCCGGATAACCGGATACTCGGGTACTCGAATACCCGGATACCAGGATATTCGGGTATTCGAATCTGAAGTGTTCGATCCGATTTCCCGGATACCCGGATACTTTCGGGTATCCGGCTAACCCGGATAAAAGTAACAGCCCTAAGTATACAGGAGAGTCGTGTCGAGAGTTTTTGACTGTCGGGATTTTCACATGCACCCTCCAAAACTATCAAACCGAACGATTTGTAATTTGGCCAAGTTATTCTGGACACCTTTGTCGCTTTAGTAAATACCAGAAAATTTGGAAACTCAAAGTAGAAATGTAAAGCTTCAACTGAAAACGAAGAGGCCTAAAACAAAAATAGATATAATTATTGTATAGCGTATTTCAGGAAAGTTTGGTAATCACTAAAAGGATGGATAAAAACCCGAACTAACAAGCCTTCGTTTGTTACTGTATGCGCGAGATTGACGACGTGATATTTGTCCGAAAAATACACAGTAATGGTGGAACCGTGGTTTTAATTTAGTTCGTTTGAAATTTTCACTGGCACTACGTATAGACCCGGACGCGGAATTTTCCTCACTCTCTATTTCAATTTACAGACAATTTTCACGAGTTTTTGGGGTCCTACCTGGCAAATTAGAAGGTACAATAGTAAAATATATAAATAAATCGCTTCTAGCATGGTTAATTTGAGTATTCGGTACATTTTCCGTAAGTGTTTGATGATAGTCTAAACGTGTAAAGAAAATTAAGTTCTATATATCGAAAATTGCGTAAGTTAGAATGAACGCGCGCAATTTTTTGAAAAATAAAGAAGATCGAAATTTCATAAAATTTGGACCCTTTCACCGATTCCCGTCAGATTCAATACCAAATATCCTTCGACACTGTATTAACGTAAAGAGATTTGTACATTGCTTTCTCATTATTTTATCTGATTCACAAAATTACCTCTATGAGCAAGTGAGATTTTTTTTTCCATTCTAGCTTCCCAAATTCGCTCAACAAGTAAGGAATGTCCAAATCCCTAAATCGTACGGTTACTTTTGTAAACATCGTGGGCGTTATGTAGCGCAGGGGATTTACCAATTTATTTTGAAAAAAAGAAAAACTTAAATTCATAAATAAACGTCTCGATCGATTCTCTTCAAACTCAATAACGAATAGCTTTGAATAATGGACAATTTGTATATAAAATTAATACTCTGACAGCGTAAAAATTATAAACATTAGAGCAATTGAAGAAACATTAACGACTTTTCAAAAAAATAATACAAAAATTCATAAAATCTAAACACGTCGAGCAATTTTTATGAAGCTGGACAGCAGTGTTTCATGAATTATTCATTTGTGTAAAAAGTTTTAGTATCATAGATGGAAAATTTCGAGCGCCAGACTCGTGAGAGATCTTTTTCGAAAAAAATTAAAGAGAGAGATATTTCAAAAACGACATTTGTAATTTATCCGCAATAATAAAAATGCTCAAAAAATTAAAAACTTGCCCACTTTTTGCCACACTTCTGCGTTCGATAAAATTTCATCGCGATTGGTTATGTGGTAAAATGTAAAAAATCAACTCTTTTATAATGAAAATTCCATTTCGATAGATCTCGTTCATGTTACGTTTTTTTCCAAGCTCTGATTTATTTTTGTGTGTCCATCCGATACCAGAAAAATCGATTAAACTGAGTGCTTATAAAATTAAGGAAATCGTTGTCGACGTACCACGAAGTGATTTTTATTACCAGTGTTTGTCGTTCTTTTAAAAACCAAAAAAATTAAAACGATAATACCCCGGTGTGCTAATCAGAGTAAAAAAACCATAAATTTGTTTACTCATAATAATCCATCGAATTCATTGTCACTTTAATTGATAATTAAAGTTCAATCAAGTATCTCGTTAGCGTAATCGATCTCTAGTTGTTGTCGGAGTTCATCTTTACTCTCTCCATCGGTAACTGCAAAAAATTGACAAAAAAACGAATGGAAAATATCTCAAAACAGTTAATGTGACAAAACAATCATTCTTTAAGAATTCCCGAGGTGAAAAAAATAAAATCGGTCCTTGATGTATCTACTCTTTCGTATGTGTGTTGATCAACATTATTACGTGCGTTATTGTGCCATAAACAGAGTAATTAAGATGAAAATAGGCCAAATAGGGCGAATTATTCTCTGCCTTTTGCGTCGTTCATTCTTGATAAAGTTGAGTTCAAAGATGAATTTTCCTCTACCTTGTCTATTTTAGTCCTAACGATCTAGCTAATGATACATAATGGCACTCAAATAACCAAACCAGCATTCATGCCGTTACAGTCTCAAGTCCGATCGTATTTTTTTTTCCTGCACAATCTACGTACCGCAGAATGGCGATGTTCTGGACGTTATCACAAAGAAAGTGCCTCGGTGTGGATGATTTTCCGCTCGTATACCCATTTCCGTGCAATTATTCGCGTCACAGGTTTCCGATAACAGTTGCACAGCACGGCGATAAGATCGATCCCAGTGATGCGCCCAGAATATACATTTGTCCGTGGACGCAGAGATCAATGAATCGGTGAAATAGAGATACGAATGTCCGTGATTGCATATAGCTTGTTGCAAAACTGTTAATTTAAAAAAAAATAATTATTTATAGACCGTTCGTTATTGTCGTGATTTTCGGGAAAAAAAAATCTTATTTCCCCATCAATAGAATCATCGACTAAATAACGAATGGTACTCACAGCCTTTCGGAGCTAGAACAGCGGGTATAGACATCAAGCCTTTCTCTAAGACGCAGGCTGGTTGCCTTTTTCCACCGTTTGGATAAAAATCTACGTGTCCTGATGGATAAAAAATGTCATAAAGGCCAATTCAGGGTTTCTCCGTTTTTTTTTTGTCGCTTTGAAAATTCATCATGCAATTATTTTAGCAATATTTCTCTCAAATTTTAGCACTAAAAGTCCTAATCATTTTTTTTTAACCAAGATACAAAATTATATCGTAAAAACGAAGATAGAGGAGAGTGTGGCTCCTTGTGTCTCGTTTTTTTAAACCACAGAGAAATTACTTTGTTAATTCGACATATGAAAATATGTTTAGGTCTATTCGATACTAAATGTCATCAAATTTTTTATTCAAATACACGAAGCGTGGAATTTAAAAAATTATAATATAAGAATATTGATTTTCATGGAATCTGCTTTCGTCAGATAGTAACCCCATACGTGGGATCCATTGGGCCATAGCGTAGGGGATATGAGCATAGTCATTTGAGCATAGCCATAGCGTATACTCTGTGACGCATCCCATTAACGATAGGGTGTCATTGTGACAACGAAAATTATAAGGTACAGAGTGACAAATAAATAGGTTAGTATTTTCGTATCACTGTTCATTCCAGACTTTGGTAGGTGTTTTATAAATGTGCCCTCTATAAAAAAGACATTCACGAAATATCTCGAAATGCGATTTATTTCTGAAGTCGACTAACTCGTCATTATGATTGGCTGTCGATGTCGTGCTCAGAGTTCGTTCATGTGCATACTTCAGGTCGCACGATGAACCTAACCTACGAAAGCAACGCGGGAAGCGCGTCCACCGAATCTAGTTGTATAAAACTAAACATTGCGCACCATGACTGTCTATCGCATTTCTGTGACTACATGAGACTGAACATAAAATGTTAAAACCAAGACTACACGCGGTCACAGAATAACTCCTATTCCGTCACAACATACCTCAAGATTCTTTGTCACAAAAGTCCCCAAAGCACATCTTTACGATTTATAGTAAATATTTCAGTTCTTGAACGATTAGACGTTATGGTACGTACATTAATATTTAACTATGATTATAGCTGACGTTGTATAATAACACTTTCCACCGACGGATCACCAGACAAAGAACCAGAACAAATAATAATTGCTCTGTTGTCAAAATCTTCATTGCATACGATTTCTGAATGGACGTAATTTATTTCTATTTAAATAAATAAGTTTTGACACCAGAATCGACTATTTAAGTGAGCGACAACATTGGTAACTCGCCCTGGCACATAGAGTCCGGTGACACAAGGAGCCCCAATCTTCCCTTATTGATAAAAATAATATTTCGAGAAACATTACTAAAACAAATGAAACGATAAATTGCAACATGTTGTAAATTCGCAAAATCCTCGATAAATCGGATTTTCATACGACCGTTAATGGGATTATTATCAAACCTATAGATTGTGGCGATCCAAAAGCAAACCATTCATCCAATCTCCCGTTCGTGTGAATAACATCGACAAACGATGCATCGTCCGTGCTCAGTCGTAGCGACGCACTGACGTTATTGAAACAACGATTTGCCGGATCCAGTCCGGTTATTCTGCTTACGTTCCATTTATTTTGTCGCCTTTTAAATTCACTGGCGGCGAAACCGCAAATATGAGCGCCGAGACTGTGGCCAACCAAATGAAGGCTACCCCATTTTGGTTCGTCCGGTGAGCTCGCAATTATCGTCGCGTTAACAATGTGATGAAGCAATCTTGAGGACCCAAGTTTTCGATGAATTTTACGTGCTTTACAAGTTTATATATATTTTCTTATCATAGAGGAAATTTTGCCTTCCTGGACAATATACTAGTGAAATGAGGGTTAAATTTTCAACAACGTTTATACAAACTCTCTAGCGTCAATAGACTATGGTGAATTTTTATTTGTATTGGTGCATATGTTCTTAACAAAAAAAAGACATTAATAAGAATGTAGTTAGAAAAATATTAATTCGTTTGTACCAATTTTCGAAAAGGTAAATATACCTTCAGTTCTTTTAAAAGAATAGGGTAGATGTATGGTTTTTGGACACTGCGCCATTCATGGCCATTTTCCATGTAATTAGAAAAATATTAATTGGTTCGTGCCAATTTTTGGAAAAGGTAAATGTATCTTCAGTCCTTTAAAAAGAATAGGGTAGATGTGTCGTTTTTGGGCACTGCGCCATTCGTGGCCATTTTCAATGTGTTTAGGAAAATATTAATTGGTTTGTGCCAATTTTCGAAAAGGTAAATGTATCTTCAGTTCTTTTAAAAGAATAGGGTAGATGTGTCGTTTTTGCTTACTGCGCCATTCGTGGCCATTTTCAATGTAATTAGAAAAATATTAATTGGTATGTGCAAATTTTGGAAAAGGTAAATGTATCTTCAGTTCATTTAAAAGAATTGGGTAGATGTATCGTTTTTGGACACTGCGCCATTCGTGGCCATTTTCAATGTATTTAGAAAAATATTAATTGGTTTGTGTCAATTTCAAAAAGGTAAATATACCTTCAGTACTGTTAAAAGAATAGGGTAGATATGTCGTTTTTGGGCACTGCGCCATTCGTGGCCATTTTCAATCGAATTATAAAAATATTAATTGGTTTGTACAAATTTTGGAAGAGGTAAATGTACCTTCAGTTCTTTTAAAAGAATAGGTTAGATGTATCGTTTTTGGACACTGCGCCATTCGTGGCCATTATCAATGTAATTAGAAAAATATTAATTGGTTTGTGCCAATTTTGGAAAAGGTAAATGTATCTTCAGTTCTTTCAAAAGAATAGGGTAGATGTATCGTTATTGAACACTGCGCCATTCGTGGCCATTTTCAATGTAATTAGAAAAATATTAATTGGTTTGTGCCAATTTTGGAAAAGGTAAATGTATCTTCAGCTTTTTTAAAAGAATAGGGTAGATGTATCGTTCTTGGACACTGCGCCATTCGTGGCCATTTTCAATGTATTTAGAAAAATATTAATTGGTTTTCGCCAATTTTGGAAAAGGTAAATGTACCTTCAGTTCTTTTAAAAGAATAGGGTAGATGTATCGTTTTTGAACACTGCGCCATTCGTGGCCATTTTCAATGTAATTAGAAAAATATTAATTGGTTTGTGCCAATTTTGGAAAAGGTAAATGTATCTTCAGCTTTTTTAAAAGAATAGGGTAGATGTGTCGTTTTTGGGCACTGCGCCATTCGTGGCCATTTTCAATGTAATTAAAAAAATATTAATTGGTTTGTGCCAATTTTGGAAAAAGTAAATGTATCTTCAGTTCTTTTAAAAGAATAGGGTACATGTGTCGTTTTGGGCACTGCGCCATTCGTGGCCATTTTCAATGTAATTAGAAAAATATTAATTGGTTTGTGCCAATTTTCGAAAAGGTAAATGTATCTTCAGTTCTTTTAAAAGAATAGGGTAGATGTGTCGTTTTTGGGCACTGCGCCATTCGTGGCCATTTTCAATGTAATTAGAAAAATATTAATTGGTTTGTGCCAATTTTCGAAAAGGTAAATGTATCTTCAGTTCTTTTAAAAGAATAGGGTAGTCGTTTTTGGGCACTGCGCCATTCGTGGCCATTTTCAATGTAATTAGAAAAATATTAATTGGTTTGTGCCAATTTTCGAAAAGGTAAATGTATCTTCAGTTCTTTTAAAAGAATAGGGTAGATGTGTCGTTTTTGGGCACTGCGCCATTCGTGGCCATTTTTAATGTAATTAAAAAAATATTAATTGGTTTGTGCCAATTTTGGAAAAAGTAAATGTATCTTCAGTTCTTTTAAAAGAATAGGGTACATGTGTCGTTTTGGGCACTGCGCCATTCGTGGCCATTTTCAATGTAATTAGAAAAATATTAATTGGTTTGTGCCAATTTTCGAAAAGGTAAATGTATCTTCAGTTCTTTTAAAAGAATAGGGTAGATGTGTCGTTTTTGGGCACTGCGCCATTCGTGGCCATTTTCAATGTAATTAGAAAAATATTAATTGGTTTGTGCCAATTTTCGAAAAGGTAAATGTATCTTCAGTTCTTTTAAAAGAATAGGGTAGTCGTTTTTGGGCACTGCGCCATTCGTGGCCATTTTCAATGTAATTAGAAAAATATTAATTGGTTTGTGCCAATTTTCGAAAAGGTAAATGTATCTTCAGTTCTTTTAAAAGAATAGGGTAGATGTGTCGTTTTTGGGCACTGCGCCATTCGTGGCCATTTTTAATGTAATTAAAAAAATATTAATTGGTTTGTGCCAATTTTGGAAAAAGTAAATGTATCTTCAGTTCTTTTAAAAGAATAGGGTACATGTGTCGTTTTGGGCACTGCGCCATTCGTGGCCATTTTCAATGTAATTAGAAAAATATTAATTGGTTTGTGCCAATTTTCGAAAAGGTAAATGTATCTTCAGTTCTTTTAAAAGAATAGGGTAGATATGTCGTTTGTGGGCACTGCGCCATTCGTGGCCATTTTCAATGTAATTAGAAAAATATTAATTGGTTTGTGCCAATTTTCGAAAAAGTAAATGTATCTTCAGTTCTTTTTAAAGAATACGGTACACGTATCGTTTTTGAGCACTGCGCCATTTGTGGCCATTTTCTCTATTAATGTATTTTTATCGTTGTTTTTCCTCATTCTCGTAATGGTACTTCGATAATAATCACATAAATCTACAAAATTAGCTGTTCGAAGTTTCTTAAATTCGATTATATTGAAAGTTTTGTGCTTTAGAACATGGTCGCCAAAATCGGACCAAAAATGGCCACAAATAGTAAAATTTCTCGATTTTGCTGTACTACGGTTCATTTCCTTTCGTAAAAAGGGCTCTACCATTCATCAACTCAACATTCAAAAATCCTATAGAACGCGTAGATAACCGATGGTAAAGCAACATTTTTACGAACCTCGCAATTTCACTGCCGACCGTTCGAGTATTGACAACTGCTTTCAGATAATTGAAGCTATTCCCTCTCGCGGACCAATCGACCACTACGACGTTAACATCTCCCTAAAGTATACGTCACATTGATATGTAAGTTTAGAATTTCGAGGCAATCTAATCAGAGCATTAAAAATAACAAAAAAAAAACGTACAAACTGATAAAATAAATTAGTGATATGTACTTGCCCATAAGAGAAAAGCCTCCTCCATATTTGTGACCCAAGACTGACCGCTGTCCGATAAGAAGCCATGAACTATAAACACGGTTCTTCTTTCGACATTAAAATCCGTCCATTCGAGACCAAATTGTGTCCCCGTTACCAGATGTACGCGTCGCGGTTGTTTCCTCGAGGAGAAAAAGAAACGAACGTCCTCGGCAATTGCGCGACTCCTTTGAACGACGAACAACCATTGTAAGGTTTGAGCAACCGTCGATCCAAGACCAAAACAATCGATAGCTTTAAATCCGTCATCGTCATGAAGACTCGAATTTAATTGTATCGCCGAACCGTTTGACCATGTGAGCGCGGAATTTTCGTTATTAATCGGTACATATCTCGGAGAACTGCTGTTTAGACGCTGATATTTTGTACTCACGCTGATAGCGAGAATATTGAGGAAAAATAGGAAAATACCAGCGAATCTGTTCATTCCAACGAGGTGCTAGTTCGACTGATCAAAGAATGGTGAATACTTTGGAAAATGATATATCGTTGTTCAATCTCGAACCTAGCGGGCATATAGAAAAACTGACGACGATAAGACGTGACGCGAGCGCGTGTGTTTCCTTAATTAACACAACAAGTAGAAGAATAAGAAAATCACTAAACGCCTCTCGAATCACTGCTTCGTCATAAATGATTCAAACTCTGGTGACCTTGACATTTGTGCTAAATTTGTGTCACGCTCATGTTGATTTATTGTCGCGGGAATTGGTGACAATGACAATTTTCGAAATTCTTTGTATTATGCAATAGCAAACCGTTGTCAAGTAATTATATTGAACAGTTACATAGTTGCTATAGTAGTTTTTCGATAAATTGATTTGTTACACGTCTGTTGACATTTTTTACTTGTCGCGGTACAAATGTAACGCGAGAAGAATTGTTGGAAACAAGGTCGTATTTGAAATAAAAGTAAATACAGTAGGAACTCGATTTTAAGGAGTTTGACTTCAAGGAAAATCCCCACTCTTTTGCCTCGCCTGTGCATGGTGGGACACAACTACGTCACGACGGTCAGGATCGTAGTCGTATTTGTCTTAAAAGTCATTCGGCCCCTTTTTAGGTTAAGTTGTTTGCCCGCTAGCATAACGTACTGTGCGGTAGTTATGTAAAAAATATGGACGCGCATAACCCTAAACATGACGAGAAACGGCGCCCCGATCAAATGCCACGATACGGTCCTGGCCATAAGCACGCGAATGGCTGTTTACGTTATAGGGGCTGGGCTCCTCAATTACAAGAACTTCCGGTCACACTTCATTCTGAAGGCAGTCTTCTGGTCTAAACGAGGTTTAGAAAAAAAAATTCTTAGATACTATTAAATATTTCAACGTCGGTCTTTTTTCCACTTATTTATTGATACTTGCGGGTACTCTGCGAATTTTTTCGAATACAAGAAAAATAAATTAAGGGTGTTACGCGGTTACAAGCAAGGTCTTGTATACAGGTCTGGAAACTCCCTCAAATTTCGGCGGTAGGGGGTGACCGTCTTAACGAATTTCGTTTTACTTTCTGTAGCAACCACTAGAGGCGTTCCGATTTTAGTTGCGAACTTATAATGCTACAGACATAACCTGAAAAGCCCACGATAGCTCTCGCGGCTGTCTGTCTCTGTCCCACTAACAACATCTGCCGCATTACACATATTTATTATATATATTTATGAAAGCGTTATTAATCCCGTCAACTTCAATGAATATACTGAATAAATATGCTCTTAATTTGAATCGGGTTTTAAAGATTCTAACTGTTAATCGAGCATGATAAATATAAACCATTTGTAAATATCTATCTCATATGAACATATATTAGGCGAAATAGTTGTCCACCTCTTGATGGATCGATCTCCGTTAGATTTTTTATTAAATCCTATAAAATTAACAAAAGTTTTCATTTTCAAAAATAGAAATATATCGAACCATTTCATATTTTCAATTTGATCCTTTTTCGTTATATTTTCGTAAAAATTACAGGTACTCGAATAAAGAGAAAAATTAAAGTATTTATTTTTTATTCGTACTTACTTGATTTTGAAAACTGGAACACTTGCAAAAACTTAAAAAATGAAGTGTAAAAAAATGGAAAGAGCTGATTTTTACTTACCTTAATCTACTATTTTTTGGCATGCTGCTAGTCTATTTCGGAATATTGACAAAACTCAAATAAAGAGGAAAATTAAAGAATTTATTTTTATTCATACTTCCTTGATGTTGACAGCTGGAACACTTACAAAAACTTAACATAAGATTTATTCATTAGTTAATTTAGACAATTTTTTTTAACAACAAATTTCTTTTTCAGTTTTGAATTTTCCTGATGGCAATATTGCCTCATTCTTAATCTTACATAGTAAATTATCGCATATAAAAGGATTTCAGATCCATGATCTATACAGGGATAAGTGAAGGTGTAAGAATCAAGTACTTCATCTAGAGTCATATCGAAGACATCAATTCGAGAGGAATATTTTGTAAATGATGCTTCGATATGACGGATCAGATGAAAGAAATGAGGATTTGCGTGAATCAGGCCACCGCATGATTTCATTTGCACCAGTTGCGACTCCGAAGATCCGCAGCTGGTTTTCAATCTCACAGCTTCTTGACACACTGGACAGTATTTATATTTTTTATGGAACTTCAGGGATATCTGAAATATCAATAGAAGAAATTTATGTATGTTTAAATTACTTTTATTTTATCGCTTTTATATACTAACAATGCAATAGGTACTTTCTGTTAAGGAAACTCACCGATACAAGTACCGATTCCTTGAATTGACGGTTTCGTGACTCAAAAGGACGCAACAGGGCCTGGATAATTTATTTCAAAATTCGAAACTTGTTTCGCATAACCATCCTCTGGCACACAATTTTCCTTTTCTATTGAGACGTCATTGAAACTTGTTGGGACAGCAAACTCGTTGAGTCGCATTCTTTTGTATGTGACCTATGTGTAAAATCTTTTCATCAAACTTACCCGTGCAATTACTTGGCCATTTGCGTCGAGTTTGCGAGCTTGACCCATTCGCGAACTATGTCGTCATGATTAAAATGCTATTCACATACACGATCCGTCTTTTGTGATTTTACAATGCCTGGAATAGACTCTTTTCACTTTTTCCGCATACCAATGTCTTTTGGCACGTGAAATGTAGAACATTTCTTCTTTCTTTTGCTGCCGGTTTTGCAATTTGGGACCACACACTGATATCTCATTTTTAATATAATTATCACTAATAGTCGTGATATAAACGAAATAAACGTAATATGCAAGGATAGCAATATCGAGGGGTTTTCAGGTTATGCCTGTTGGCATTATAAGTTCGCAACTAAGATCGGAACACTTCTAGTGGTTGCTACAGCAATTAAACTTGACTTCGTTAAGGAGGTCACTTTCAGCGGAGGAGTTTCCAGACCTGTATACAAGACCGTGGTTACAAGTCGCCATAATTTTATGGCGACTGTGACCATGATTCCAGACGTTCTGCTCATCCGAAACAAAAAAACCAGAAAGAATATTAATCAGTACAAGTATGGCTATCGCATGAACCTCTAAAATTTCGAAGAAAAAAATATTAAACACTTTTCATGGTGGTTCAGATTTTTTTTTAATTCAAAAATCCGTACACATTGTTTAGTAGGTCGCCGTTTTGGGAATTTTTTTTTTCTTCAAAATTTTACAGGTCCTTTTTCTCTCGTTCTCCTTCCTTTCCTTCATTTCCTTTTTCCACTCACATTCGAGGAATTATTTTCCGTTACAATTTCTCGATAATCATTCTGAAAAACTATCCGAGATTTGGTCCTAAAATAATTTATATCGCACACACTTTCAATCATTTCCATTATTTATTTATTATATATTTTTCTTATAACAAATAATAACTTCTGAGAATTTTTTTATACGAATCTTATTTCTCGTCAATCGCAACATGCTCGACGATTTTACGACTTACGTGTATGTAGTCCGTTGTAATCTAACAAAATGATAGATTTTCAAATGTTTGTTGCTCCGAATATAATACATTTGCAACGATGGGTATATACGTGGAAATAGAAACAAGTCAAGAAAGCGTCGAAACGAAAAATATTGTAAACTTGAAACTTACCTGTTGCTAGCTTAAACTCTAATATATATATATAAATTTGTTATACTCCACTGATCTTCTGGTTCCTCTTCCTCGGCTTTTTCTTCTTGATTTTATCTTTTTGCTAAACATTAAAAACAAGAACGATGAAGAATCATTAGAATATTAATTGCACGGTCGTTAGATCGAGCGGAGACAAAGTAAAACGAGATATTGAAAAAATAAATAATTTGTACCTTTTGTTGTTGAAACTGTGCGTGTTTGGGTGCATCGACGCTCGTGCTGCCACCTTGAAAGCTGCTGAAATCGACAGATTTGTAATCGAAATTCTTTTCCGGAAGCATCCCCTTTTGTTGCAGCTCGGCCATGTTTGCTCGTTTCTGACCCTTTCTCTTAATTCTGAAAAATTCGAAAGAACACTCTCGTATCTTCGAAAAATATGGGATCGCGAGGAGAAAAGAAAAAAAAAGAAAAAAGTTATTCAGCTGGAATTTATTACCTCGCGTTTTGTCTTTAAAGTACGATAATTGCTATTGCAATTATTTATCTACTTATGTAGTTGTAAAAATCAAATTTCAATTTTTATCAAGTTTCGTACCTTGATCAAATGATTTATTCCGTTACGGAAAAAATAACGTGTATTATCGAACGAATGAAACGAAAGAAACATAAAAACGGCCAATGAAAAAAAAGAGTGTTCAATAAGACTCACCGCGATGCGCCAAAGACGTCGATTCTTTTGATCGTGTCCTCCGGATCTTTGTATCTTTCGTTCCTCGCCGAAACTTGGTTTCTCTGATGGTTCTTTCCTCGTTTATGCAAATTATTTTTCGCCATCGAACCTGTACCCGACGAAGAATCGCATTTCATTTCTTTCCGCGAACCCGGATAATCCGTTGTCTCGTTTCTCCTCTTTCTCGCATAATTCTGTGTCACGGTAACGTCAAATGACATCGGTTTCGGCGTCGAAACATCGTAGTTCGTGTCATCATGATAATTCGTCGGATCGGGCAAGTCCGATTGTCGTTTACGTTTTCTGCCGTGCATCTGACTAATCGGCACTTGAACCTTATCTTGTCGCGTAACCGTTGAATTATCATTGCCGTTGATATTTTGCACGACATTTTTGAAGTGTTCGTGAACCCTTTCGATGCTCGCGGCCGTTCTTTCCTCCGCCTTTAATGCAACACGATTTTTCTCCGCCTCTTCTTTCTCCTTGTTGTTTCGCTCTTGTTCCTCCTGCGCCGCGACCATTGGCATAACCCTCTTGTACCTCTCGAAAGGACTAACAAACATTGTCTTCTTTTTTCTCAATATACTTCGTCGTTCCTTCGCCTCCGCGTCCTATAGATAACAATTTATCGTACAAATTTTGGTATTTGTTTTATTCACAAGTACGTAATGTTTTTTGTGTCAGATCGATTGTTCGAACTAATTCTATGATCAATGGCCAAATGAGGGAAAGATTTGTGAAAATTATTTTCACAAACTTTTATAGATTAAACGATGGATAAGGTGTAATGTGTACTGTGGCGTGCGTCGATCGATTAAACAACAAATCGTAAAGACGATTTTTTTGTAATCATTTAACTGGTACGTAATGCTGTCACTAACTTAGGGCATAAAAAAAGAAAGTGTTTTTTGGTATATTTTGGTAATGGTAAAAAACGTTTGTAAGGATATTTAAAAAAAAAGAACTAATTGTACGTGAATTATAATTTAAGGAAGTACGACTATTATTTTGGAGTAAAAAAGTGCTTATATTGAAAATAATTACAGCTTTATCAATTCATGTTCCATATCATTATTATTATTAATTGTGATACTGGTTATGTAATACTTTACTTTTTTTTTGTTCCAACGTATACCCTATCCGGGTTTTTACGCATAACCCTTCCCAATTCCTTTTTCATCTTTACCCCTATCACTCCCTACCCGCACTTCGCTAAGCTAATCTAACTTCCATCGCGCCCGCAGACGTCTTAGCTACAGTGTATCGCATTTGCAATGGACACAGGGAAATAGCGGAAAACCCGTATCGATAAAGACGACTTTATTTTTACCGAGTTTCAGTTGTATTTACTACATCAGAAACACAATAAAATTGCCGCCCGCTCGACAGTCGGCGCCGCGTCAGCCAGCACGGCTTAGCGATCACCCATCCAAGTAATTAACCGCGGCCAAAACTGTTTAACTTGGGTGATCGCCAAAGTCGCGCATCGACCGTGCCTCCACTGTTGTCGGCTCCTGCTTATGTACTATTCTCATTTTTTGGATATTAACAAACAAGCAATGAAATATAAAACACTTTATAATAAAGTAAAAAATTCGGAAGTGGTTGAAAGTGTGTTGGTACATGTATGAGGAATCCTAACCTCTCTAACTTGCTCTATTTCTTCTATAACGACGCTTCGATAACTTAAAAGTCGACCAGATTGTTGAATAAAAATCGTTTGCTATTTACAACCACCTTTCTGTTACTTTTTCCGTGTGTTGTTGTTTTTTTTTTTTCGCTTATTATTCTCGTGGTAAAACTCAGGTGCATCTTTTGTAAGGTCAGGTTGGGTTTTTAGAATTATCGGCTGTTACATCTCAAACTCATAATTTACGATGTGAAAATCAACTTTGTGATAATGTAGCGTTCCAATTTACACGATGAAATAGGATTTTTGGATTTTTTCTTTTACGTTATCCGTCGTATTTAGATAATCCACTGTGAATTTTTCAAAGACCTTAGTTCGTTGATTGTGCGCAAAATCGATGATAACAGAACTCCAGAGCGACAGTAAGGTCTCCGCAAGGCTTCGTGTTTTATTCGATCGAATAGTGGCCAACTTTCATGCCGTACCACGAACAAACTATACGGTCAATATTGTTTTAATTTTGAGTAATCGACGTATAGTCTTCTCGTAACAAAAAAAAAAAAAAAAATTTCAAGCACCATAGTTGCGCCTAACAGTCGTACCTCCTTAACTAAAACAACAAGCACAATTATTGAACGGAAATTCATCGATCTGAAACGTGCCATACATTGAATCACGAAAGAAAAATAGGAAAATAAAAATGGTACTCACATCAGATTCCGCTGAACAATCGAAAACAGTGACACTGTGATCGACGGCCGTGTCACTCGTCGTGCTATCAATGACTTTTTCGGAATTCAGCAAACATGGCAAATTCGCTCTAACCTCCATGCCAGTTGGTATATCGTGAGGCGTGTAGATCCAAACATCAGAATTTGCCGCTTGATTTCTCTGCGTCAAGCGTTGTCTAATGTCTTCCTCCAATACTGGCTTGATCAACGGTTGTTCGCGAGCTTTCAATATAATTTTGTGCAATCTCAAGAGATTTTGTCGAACCAATGGCGGTATTGGATTGCAACAAGCGAGAATTCCTTGCATCTCGCGCGGCAATGTTTCGGCAATATTCAACAACATATGATTCGGCAAAACGTAACCGGTACTATCGTCCTCCTGTCTAGCTGTATCGTCGCGCCACTTGTGCAATTCTTTAAGGGCGTACAACTGTCGATTGTTGAACATCTTTTGACTCTTTCTGTATATGATCATGTAACTCTCGTCGGTCCACACGGGTTTCTCGTAGACTCTTTTGCAAACATCCGTACTCCGGTCGTAAACCGCGCGTATTATATTTGTCTGTCCGTTAGCGGCGTCAACGAGATCATTTCGTAATATATCCTTGAGATAAAGTAAATAGTGAGTGTCCTCGCGGGCGTATTTCATTAATTCTTCGGGCAACGGTCTTATTCGCCAATCGGCCAATTGAAAATGTTTGTTAGGATCGATATTGCAATATCGTTTCATCAAATACGCCAGACTGAGATACGGCAAATCGAGTTGTTTAGCCCCTTGATGAGTGTCAAACATATTAACGACGTACAACGACAAATCACGCTGTAACCAATGTATGTCGGAATCAGCGCCGTGAAATACTTTGAGAATCGTTGGTTTCGTCAATATTTCATTTAGCACGTGAAGCTCCGATCTTAGAGCGAGAGTATCGATAAGATAATCCGTGTCTCTCGTCGATATTTGCATTAAACATGTTATTCCTTGAAACGTACGATAAGAATGATGCTCGAGATCAATGGCAATCTCGTTGTACTGTCGCAAATCGTCGAGTAAAATTTTTATATCTCCAGTCTTTTCGATTACTATTAGCGGTGTGTCGTCCAGCAATTTGTACGTTAAGGGTGCAGACTTTTCCAACTGAATCTCAGGTGGCTGAAATTTATCGAGTTCAAACTCATAAGGATGATTGAATCTCTCGCCGTTCTTACCCTCCTCTAGATAGAGCGCCAGCGGTTTCAGCGAATTAGGCTTATCGTTGATTCTCGGCTCCCAAGGTTTTCCACAGTTGTTTATTTTGTCCTTGAACAATAACTGCGGTCTTTGAACATTTCGCGCTGCCAAAAGACGTATTGACGTTATGCCATTTGTTTTTTCTATGTCATTGGGATCGTGACTCGTGGTAGTAGCGTTCCAAGAACCAAAAACGTTTTTTTTGTTTGTCTGCGAAACAATCAGTGCTACGGCTGGATTTTTCGGTATGCCCTCTTCCTCGTCCATACATATACCCTGTATAAATTTGCTTATATATCACTCGTCTCTTGTACCCAAATTCGTGTTATATTAATATGTGACAATGTAAAAAAAATCAACTTACCGCACGATCGAGAAATATGTCGTTTGCTTCGACGAGAAGGTCAAACTTTTCCTCGATATCTCGCTGCTTCATATTGCCAGATGCGCCCGACAGTTCCACGACACCTTGCATCACGTTCAGAATCTTCTTCAATTCTGTATTTCTTACTTCATTGAATTTTGGAAAGCACGAGTAATAATTGAAATGTTCACGAGTTGGTAAACTATTGGCCGCTTTGATGCCGGTTTTCATCGCATTGAACACAGTCTGTAACGCAACATTTGAGTTATTGATTTATATATTTATTTTCGAATTTCAGGATTAGTTAGGACGAGGGATTAATCTTTCAACAGCTAGTGGAACACATAAGTTCGACTTCATGTGTCCCATTGTCTGTTAAAAGGTTCAGTCGAATGAGGTAAGAATAATTAAAATTGTGTCCATCTTTTTCTACATAGAGGGAATGGAATTTTTACTTAATAAATCGGTGATTCGTATAATTTATATATTTATTATTCAGCTTGAAATTTCTGTACAGTCGGATGGTATTTATATTTTTTTTGCTATGATATTCAAGTATTAAGTTGTAGAAATTATTTTGCACAAGTTTGTTAATCATTTGATCGTTCACGAAGACCATCAGGAGGATAATAATATCAAACCCAGAAGAGACTTTGAACGAACAATGTATAAAAATAACATTGGGAAAACAAAGATAGAACGATTTTTTGAACATCGCCAATAATCACCATTTCGACGATCGCCGCTGGACAAATTTATTCAAAAATGATCGAAAAACTAAATTTAAGGCCACCATCGACAATTTGCAAAACCGTAGAAAACATTTTATTTTCTTGTAGAACCACGTGTGCGAATAAATATGAAATAAATAACGAAATTGGTGGCAAAATTGATGCTTTAAACCACGTGCGTTTTCGTCAAAACAATTCTATTACCTTAACGTAATCATCGAAACTCGCGTAACCCGGAATCATATCTACGATTTCCGCCTCTTTTTCCGGTTGCACGAGCCCGGTATTATCGTCATTGTTTGGCTTTTCAATTTCTTCAACGTTCGTAATCATTTTAATTGATAGAAAACTATTTTTCAGGTTACATTGAGACAAATACGTGTCAGAGACTCGATAGAAAGTGATAGAAAGACAACTGGAAGCTGAAAGATGGAAGTGACTGATGTGTGAAGCGACAGTTATGATTACGCATGCGCAATATTTCGTTAATTTTTTATTTCTTATTTTCCCAACCTGAAGGTGAGATGCAATTTCGCTGCAACTTCACGTCAAAGTTTCAACGCGCCCAAACTACTCCTGATCCAGGGTGTGGAAATTCCCATAGAAAAACCACGGCTCTATTATTAGTTCCCGTGAGGGATACACTACAGAGAGTGCGCCACTATCGACGCACATCTAGCGCGACTTACATAGTAGGAGCGAAAAGTAGAACTAGATCTTGGCAAGCTTTTTACCCGTTACCGACTTACTCACAAGGGGACCTTCCCGACTTGTCATCACCGATTTCGCTAGAATTTATAGGGTATGTTGGTGTTGACGAGGAGTGAAAGTGACCTAAGTGGAAGGGCCAGATGGGCAATATTTAAGAAAATAAAAATTTTGCAAATTCAACAATACATAAGAAGTTTTCGTAGCAAAATTTTCAATCGCCGGTTGGCGCAGCGGCAGGAGCTCGAGTTCATAGTGTGAGGGTCGTAGGTTCGTTTCCCCATATGAAGACTTTTTTTTTTTCTAATCTTCTGTTTAAATTTTACGTTACTTGCACCACAAATATATTTCAATTTGTGTATGCGGCGGTATGTTTCGGTCCGATTTTGTTGCGACCCGAGGAAGAGACGGTAGCTTCGATAATGTACAACAAATTTTATAATACAAATGACATATGATCCACTTAATGTAAATGAATGTAAATATATATCTGTATATATACATATATAAATGATTTGCAAATAAATTATTGGAATAACTTTTTTTCATTTCTTGAAATATCTGTCTTTGATCTACCATACCGACCGACTTTTTATTTTCATGCCCAGTCTTCATTCAAATAGCGCGCCGCAGCTGGATGTATATCTTTTTAGTTCCGACTAGGGGGACACTACATAGATAGCGCTACAAACAGTGGCTGCGCTTCTTAACATGGGAGTTTCCACACCGTGGACAACTGGAAGCTGAAAGATGGAAGCGACTGGTGCGTGAAGCGACAGGTATGATTACGCATGCGCAATATTTCGTTAATTTTTCATTTCTCATTTTAGTGTTTCCCAACCTGAAGGAGAGATGCAATTTCGCTGCAACTTCACGTCAAAGTTTCAACGCGCCCAAACTACTCCTAATCTCTAACCGCGAATGTGTCAATTACATTTATTAAACTTTAGAATTTCGGGAATATCCTAACGTTTAAACGTATATTAAACAATGGCAAATCCAAATTTGGCGGATATGACGGAGGAGGATGCGGCTGATTTACAATTTCCGAAAGGTAAGTTTAAAACAAAAAATGATATGTTCTATTAACCTCTCAAGTTTCATGCTTTATCGAATGAATTCGAGCGTTTTATCAACCAACGAGCCAGAAAAATAAGAATAAATTAGCGAAAATATAGATGACAGGTATCAAATCGTAGGATTCTTGTAAAGTTACGCGTATATGAAAAAAAAATCGAGGCTTTTAGTTTTTCTCGCATCGAGCAGTTTCCTAAAGCCATGGTTTTGCTTGTTTTCAGAAAACTTATCTCGCGTAACTGTAGAAAGTGATGATGATGATGATGATGATGATGATATTGATGATGATAATAATGATAAAGAGTCGGATAATGAGCTCGAAGTGTCACTTGTGACGGAGGAAAATTTTGCATCCGATCCGATTTGTCGTTTTTGTAAAACTACCCTGTCCGAGCCTTACATCAGATGTGCCGAATGCGAAGACACAGAATTGTGTTTATTGTGTTTTTCCAATGGCAGAGAGATCAATGATCACAAGAACGATCACGATTATGCCATTGTAAAGAATGAATTTCCCCTGACCGAGGAATCCGGTTGGACAGCAAAGCAAGAGTCAGAATTACTGGACGTACTGCAAGAGTGCGGTTTTGGTAATTGGATCGACGTAGCGAGAAGGATGCAGGGTAAAAGCGCCGAAGAATGTAAGACGCATTATCTAAGAAATTATATAGAACGTCAGAGTTTGTTGGGTTTGCCAAAGATCAAAGAAACCAAAACTAGTCTGTTTGGCGCCAAACCCGTCCCTTATCTCTTCAAGCTTCAGGATCTGGAAGAACCGCCGAGATTCGCGCCAAACACAGCAAACGGTCGTTTATTGGCGGGTTACAACGCGGCAAGATCCGATTTCGATGTAAATTTTGACAATCACGCGGAATCACTAATCTCCGAACTAAATCACAAAGAGTTTGAGCCGGAAGATCCAAATTTTCAGTTAGGCAAAAGCCTTCAAATCGCTATTGTCGAAGCGTATAACAACAGACTTAGGGAACGCGCGAGAAGACAAAAAATCATCAGGGATCATGGATTAATAGCATTTAGAAGAACAATTTCGTGGCTTCAGAGATACGACACGACCATAACTAGACCAATTGCCGAGAGACTTTTGATATTTATGCAACTTGTCGGGGGTATCGAGTTTGATCTCATCCTCGAGGGACTTCATCATGTGGGCGAGATAAAAAATTATATTAGTAAACTCGTGGATTATCGATCTAACGGGCTTAGAACGTTTCGGAGTATAGCGATGTTTAAGAAATTGTCAAAATTACGACAGGAAAATGACAAAGAGAGAAAACAATATATGAACAATGCCGAGTACAGTTGGAAAAGCGTTTTACCACGTTTCATACTCAATCCCACTATACCAATACCACCGCCATCGGTACAGCGTAAAATACCACCGCCTCTGGAGATTCGAGGGTTGCCTGGAAGCGAAAAACTCACTGCGATCGAGAAAGATTTGTGCTCGAGCTCTCGTGTACTACCGTCGTCTTATCTCGATTACAAGCGTATTTTGACTAACGAGAATAAGAAAATTGGCTCATTGAGATTGGCACAGGCGCGTGTATTGTTGAAGATAGATGTTAACAAGACACGAAAAATTTACGATTTCTTGGCGGAACAAGGATACATCAATAAACCAGCTCAATGATACGATATAATTAGGATAAAATGCTTTTTTTTTTTATAAAATATTTGTATAGGTCTTTTTCATAATTAATAATAATTTCATGTTAATATTGTGATATTAGTTTTATTGCTCGATGCGAGAACTTCAAACTTTTTTTTGCCACCTCGAAACCGAATGGATTTATTTTTACACAATTATTATTTTGTATTATTGAGATAACGTACAATATACTATTTTTATTTTTCGTAAATGTGCGATTTGTCTTTCTTTCATTTTCATTTCTATTAAAACGAAAACTGCGAAGAACTATTTGTGCAGCCTCCACAAGCTAGTTCTTAAAATTGAAAATACGTTTTATGCGACACTTTTTTTAATGAAAAGATTACTGGTATTGAAACAGTTATCAATTAGAAAAACGAACTCGTTTCGCGTGAAGACCCTCAGTGGTGAAAATTCATTAACCCCCTTGCTTAAGATCTTTTATTAAATAAAATTGTAATCGATCTTAAAATACAATGACAATATAAAATTTTTTCGAACCGTGTTTCATGCCAATTTATTTATTCATAAGCAGTCTTTTCGACAATCCTGTGTCGAGTGACTTGCGCATCTTTCAAATGTATCTGTAGTTTCACGACAAAAAATTTTTCCACCACCAGAATTTGAGAACGCCGAGACGCTACTCATTTCCGAAGTTCATATGCTATTGGAGCATAGAAAAGCCCAGAACGAGTCGGCCGAGGAGGAACAAGAATTTTCCGAAGTTTTTATGAAAAGTCTCAATTACACGGATCGCTTTCGCAAATTCAAGAACAAGGAAGTCATCGCAGCCGTGAGAAAGTACGTTGCAACAGTGTCAAATCGTGTTTTTCGTTAATTGGGTAAACGGGTTGCAATTTTTCGTTGAATCTTTTTCAAATGCTTGTTGAGATTACGGGAAAACGAAATTCCACAGTCGAACTTTTTATTCCAAAAATCTCGTAAAGTATCTCTGAGAAAGAATGTGGAACTATAGTCGGGACTGTCATGGCTGTTAACAACTTTCAAATTTTAAGATTAAGCATAAATTTCATTCAGCATTAGTAACTTGCATTTTGCCAAAGTTTATCATATTGTTTTATATTTAATCGTTAACAATTCATAATGCGATACTAAAATACAATGTCGCAATAATTTTGATAGTCTTATCGTCGAGTATCACCGAGCATTGCACAGCCAATTTGTGTGCTTCCATGACGCCACCGCTAGGTCTCGCATTCTCAATTCGTTTTCTCAATATCAAACATTCGAAACGCCTTTTTCTTTTCTTAAAAAAAAATGATTCTCAATCACTCTTTCGTTATTTTAGCTTGCTGACATACAAAAAACTACATAAATTCGAAGTGGCATCGTTGGCTAATCTTTGTCCGGAGACTCCCGAAGAGGCTAAAGCACTGATACCGAGTCTCGAAGGTAGATTGGAGGACGAGGAGCTCAGAACTATACTGGACGACATACAGACCAAAAGATCTCTACAATATTGATTGAATCAACAAGATCATCATTGAAATATCATTCCGGGCGTTAATCGCTCTTTATGTTCATCGTATAAATACATATTTTCTTTCGTAATACATATGTTTTCTTTCCGCGTAGCAAAAATAATGTCAAAATAGACCCGTTTATTTCAGAGCAAAATGTAATTCGGTCATTATGTTCTGAGAGTGATGCGTGTATATTACGGTGGGTCAAATAAAATGACTAATTTTTTTTTCCTTGATATAATGAAAAATGTATTGTTTGGCATCTCAAAAAAAACCCTCTGCAAGTATGAGCCCTTCATATTTAAATTAAGAGGTCCCTCATCGCGAATTTTCATTTCCCATTTAAATAACATGGAAAAATTTTTTTTTAACTTTGGAATTTTATTAGACTTAAACCGTAGATGTTAGGAGAGTCTTTTAGCACATTTTTGTAGAACATTTGATGCTCTACAAAAAAGCTCTTTTGTGTCTAATCGATAAAAGTATCCGTACAAAAAATAATCGGTGATAATTAGCTCTGGATTCTACTTATCTCGTTTATTAGTACATAATTTTCAAATTTTTTAAAATTTCCGTTATCAATATGAATAAATATACTACTAATATACTAATATACTACTAATATATTACTAATTGTTTTCAAACAAATATGAGAGAATCCAGAGCTAATTATCACCGATTATTTTTTGTACGGTTACTTTTATCGATTAGACACAAGATAGCTTTTTTGTATAGCATCAAATGTTCTACAAAAATGTGTTAAAAAACTGTCGTAACATCAACGGTTTAAGTCTAATGAAATTCCAAAGTTAAAAAAAAAATGTCTCCATGTTATTTAAATGGGAAATGAAAATTCGCGATGAGGGACCTCTTAATTTAAATATGAAGGGCTCATACTTGCAGAGGGTTTTTTTGAGATGCCAAACAAAACATTTTTCATTATATCGAGGAAAATAAATAAATTAGTCATTTTATTTGACCCACCCTAGTGTATATATGCAAACAGAGGGTATACAACGAAGAACTTGGATCCACTTACACAACCCATATGGAGGAGGGATCGGGGCAATTTGCGACAAGCACAACCGTCTTTGAACGAAGACAGCTAATCGTGCCAACGACAACCGCGCATTACAGCGGAGCGTAATTGCGTACGGTTGAGTTTGCACGCGAGGAGGCGAGGAAACTGTATACGCGGCTCCCCGTCATTATCGGCCCCACCGGTTCGCCAAGAAACTTTTCTCTTCTCCCCTTTTACTTCGTCGTCTTTTATTCTCTTTTTGTTCGTCGACTCTCACAGATATATCTCGCACACGGATTCTTCAACTTGATTTATTCAACGCGTCTATTTATTCGAAAGTTTTGTTATCAACAAAAAAGACACTCGATAAGAATCTAATGACGCGTCTATGTGGTTTACGACGGTCACTAATGGGCACCTTGTGTTCTCTCGGCTCTCCGCGAACCATCGCCCGTTCCCGTACGATATATATACATATATATATTTTTGTTAAATCGCTACAGAGATCCCCGGTTCGTTCTCCAGAGATCCCGGAGATCTCCGACTCGTGTGTGATGGAACCTCGATCTCGTACTTTTAAACGCATTATAACGCGTGATTTGCCGACTTCCCGTCTCACGTCAAAACATCTCGCGCCATCACCAGGATGTGATGTTTATTCACGAGATACACATGTGATCGGTATCATCCTGACAGTGGAAATAGACGAGATGTCCGAGCGCTCTGTACCTAGGTTTTTTTTTTTCATTTTTTTTGCTCACCTATTCGTAATCGAGAATCTCTTTCTGTGCTATTCTCGTTACGATATATATATGTTCCACTTGGCGCCAGGAATCGTGAATGCAATGAAAATAATTTTTTTTTTTTACCACGATGAATAGAGTGATTCATTAAAAAAGAAAAGAAATTGATTATCGTTGTGTAATTGGGACGACAATGATAATTCGTCGTCCCAATTTTTGTAATTTTTACTTGATCACTTCAGCAACTTGAGCAACCGTCACGGGTAACTAAAAAACATTCAGTTGTTTTTGCTAAAAAAAATAATCGCATCAAGCAACCAATCATGGCTGTATATTTGTTTTTTTACTTCAACTTTCTTCAAAGGTAGCTACAGGCGTCTACATAAAATAAATTAATGCCAAATTTTTTGTAAACCTTATTAAAATGTATCGTTGATTAAACGACAATAATAAAGGATACCGCACTGCCGCCTTTGACACAAATATAAATGAATATTTGTAGAAATGAATTCGAAAAAGGAAAAATCGAATAGGTAACGTCAGTTTTTTTGAACGAATGATTTATAAAATTATTTCGATGGTGACCGTTTTTGATAATCTTTATTGATTTAACATTATTGACATTGGTGTGATGCTGATAAACCACTGATTATAACATTTAAACAATAAATGTTATTAAAAAAAATCCATTAGGTGATAAATTGATCTTCCAAGAACAAAAATGTCCTTATCACTGGTGATGATCCGATCAATTTTTTGGAAAAATCTATATGAAAATACAACTCGCTGGGAAATGTCCATAAAACTGGTAAATTTTTTGTCGCATTCATCGCTACAAATATTTGTCTACAATATTTTAACGATAATTCGTAGAAACAATGTTGACTATTTTATTTGAAAAACTGAGATAACCAATGCGATAGAAGTGTGTGAAAAATATTTCATACATTTTTATGGCCTAGAAACGGAGATAAATGTGCCAGATTAGGGCGATTTTTTTTTTCGACTATTTTTTTTTTTCAGTTCCCACCCGAAATTTTGTTGGATATGTCGAAAAAGAAATTCCCTGAAGGTTACGGTCCTTAATATTAATTCTAAGTACTCTCTCAAAGCGTGAGAAGATTTTCCATCTAAAATACACGTAAATCGAATTTTTTTTTTTTTCAAATTTCTATAACTCAGCCGCATTTTATGCTATCATATTGTTCTTGGTTTCGATTTACTCAGAATAAAACAATGTAAAAAAGTGCCTTGTGCGGCGAAAGTGTAAATTGTACTGGTAAGTTGGTACGGGTCACTGAAGTTGATTTTTACCCAAAATTCTCGTTTTTTTGCTGTTATCTCCGAAACAGTTAACTTTACGAAAAAAATGTAAATGAAAAATTTGTTGGAAATTTAATTTCCTACAAAAAAGGTCCTATCGACCCAATCGCTTATATTAATATTTCTTGAGATATTGAACTTTATTTTTTTTAATTTTTTTTATTATTTAATATTTCATATTTTATAAATTTTATACTACTCATAAGTTAAAGTTCAATATCTGAAGAAATATTAATCTAAGCAATTGGGTCGATAGGACCTTTTTTGTAGGAAATTAAATTTCCGACACATTTTTCATTTACATTTTTTTCGTAAAGTTAATTGTTTCGGAGATAACAGCAAAAAAAACGAGAATTTTGGGTAAAAATCGACTTTAGTGACCCGTGCCAACTCACCAGTACAATTTACACTTTCGACGCAAAAGGCACTTTTTTAGATTGTTTTATTGTGAGTAAATCGAAACCAAGAACAATATGATAGCATAAAATGCGGCTGAGTTATAGAAATTTGAAAAAAAAAAATTCGATTTACGTGTATTTTAGATGGAAAATCTTCTCACGCTTTGGGAGAGTACTTAGAATTAATATTAGGGGCTGTAACTTTCAGGGAATTTCTTTTTCGACATATCCAACAAAATTTCGGGTGGAGACTGAAAAAAACAGAAATAGTCGAATGAAAAAAAATCGCCCTAGTGCCAGATATATCTGTATTATACAAATTACGTTATTTTAAGTCCGAAATGGAAGAGTCAATGTTTCCGAGACTTTCCAAGCACGCAAACTATACATGCTTTAACAAAAAGTCAAAATTTTCGATCGGTTAGTTTTTTTTTTTTGGACAGAATTTGTCCAAACAGTCGTATCTTAGTTGTCTACATAGTCGTATCTCATCCGTTCAGATAGTCGAATTGTAGTAGTTTCGTCTCTTTGTCCGTATGTCTTGAACATTGCTTTCATGATGTTTTTGTATACTGACGTGTTCTATCAAACGTTCTAAAACCCAAAAACAATTTTGATAACGCAAAAAGTTGTGCGCTTCATTCGACCATGCTACTTTGCCTCTGTCATAATTGTATCGCTATTGATTCATCGCGCAAGGATTTGTTTTGATCAAACAAAATTTTCTAATGTTTGACATTGATAAACATGCATTAACAGCGAGTATAGATTTTTAATTACCGCTAATTGATGCAGAATATCCTTACTCACACCAGGTTCTATGCATCTTGCTTGGCGCACTTTTTGACGTCTGAGGAAAAAAGAATCATGCCATTAATGAAGAATTCAAAGAACAAAAAAGTAACGTACGTAAAATACGTTTAATTGCATACATACGTAATGTTAATTTTCAGAGAGAGTTTATTTCTCGAAATTTCTATATGCATTTTTTAATATTAATATCAAACAAAGAATAGATACTTATTAGGCTTATAAGTATTACTTGGTTATAGAATAATCAATAATGCCAATATATTTTCTACTGCTTTATATTTCTAATGCGATATAAATCGGTGAAAAAATGTGTTAACAGAAGGAAAATTAAAAAAAGCAACATAGTTGTTTTTTCCGTTTTTTGTTTTATTCAAATTCAATATCTTTCTGTGTAAACAAACGTACTTTCTGATGCAGCTCCATTTTCTCGAATGTCCACGATTCTGATGACGTTTGCAGCCCATCTTTCGCTGAAAGTTGGTGAGTGAACACAGCACTCTTGCGGTAATGGCACTATTGCACTAATTTAATAATTTTACACAGGAATGAATTGTTACGGGTTTGTATTTTAGATATGAGCCGTTAACAAAACAGCCAAGCTATGGGATAAAACATTAACCGACTAGGTGTGTCGATAATCGAGACTGGTTGCAGACTCTGTCCCGAGATCGCAGCAGGCGGCAAGGGATAAGGGATGAAAAACATGAAATTGACAAATTATCCGATATACATTGCGAGACTTGGGGGCACGCAATGATAAAACGTTGGAGCATTTGATATTATGTTCATTATAAACGAAAAAAACCTTTTGAGCAATTTTGTAAACACATTTTCATTCTCGATGGAATTATATCTGTAGTCGTTAAGGTAGAATCCACACCGCCGTAAGATTGGGGGCAGCAAGAAAAACTACGATATCGACGCGCGTGTTTTAATGGCGTGTACGTGATGAGGATATACCGTCTGTAGGCGCCAACATTTTTACAGAAAACGGTGAGAATGCAGGTCATCTGAGATTTGTTTCCTTTCTGATTTCCCTTCTGTCGAGACGTAAGCCACAGAAGAGAAATTTTCCCGATTTATGTACACTGTACGCATTTTTGTTTTCCCCTTAGGGAAGAAGAGGCCTTGGAAACTGAGAGCCCACCCTGCTGTACCGTTTCATGAGTTATTTTCACTTTTTCTATCCCTCCCCCGATAGCGTCCGCAGCCGTCGTACATCACCACTTGTATCGCATTCGCACGGATGTACATGGGAAACTACGGAAAACCCATGGCGCGACTCTAGTGGTCATATTAGGCACTACCGAGGCATCTGTTTCCGTCAGCAATTGTGTAACAGAAGACGCATCGTGTTGATCGTAATAAATGCACAAAGACAGTACAATTGAATGTAATAAAAATCATAAATATATTAAATCGCAGATGAATTAGCTACTGTTAATAATACGAAGACTTTTAAGGTATGTTTTACGATTTCACAAATGAATAAGAGGATGGTAAATCGATTCAAAATCTTGACATTTTCCATAATTTCGCGCAGAGTAATAATAACACGATGCCATATGACGATTTGTTCTAACTCGACAATTTCCATAAGAAAAATTCTCCGATAAAGGTGTTTTGATCATGTATTATTCATAACGGAGAACTTGATGGAATTTCCGAAGGATTTTCAAAGCGATTGGTAGAAAATTCCATTTCGCAAGAAACGAGGGAGAGATTTCCTCGCCGTTGTTTCACTACCAGATACACACTTTTCCCTCCCTTGTTTCGTTAAGCACGTAAATCAAACTCCGTCTCTCTTTATCCCGCAGAAATCTGTTCTCCTCAAGCCTCTTTATCTTCGGTACCTCCTTCGAATAGCCCACACAGCGGATCTTCCCGATGCAAACATATGTATACGTACGTGAAGAAGTTCTCGAGGAAATGGCGACGAGAGTGTAACTATATGCTTCTGCGCGCGTGTGTGTACGTTTGTGTATCACCAAAGGCACTGAACGTGCAACAAGTCTTACCCGGGTCTAGTCAGCAAATCGATATATGAATCACTTTGCATAACGTTCAACGTATGCTTTGCCGAGCGTGCGTTTTGTACTGGGCTTCGATGTATTCGCGTGTACGCCACTGGTATTACTAGAAATACACACATTTATATATCGCACACATGGGAATTGTTACGAGCAAGCAGGGGAAAGATGGGTGAAATGAAAGAAATGCACACTGAACGATTCCGCAAGAGGGAGCCACGAGCGATATTAGCCGCCATCCCAAGTAAAATTTATGGACTCTCCAGGAGGAAAATCGTGTTTTTCTCAACGGCATTACGATCGACCGTCAAATAATTTTCCATCAAAGACAAAGAGGTGTAATAAGCCTGGAATCCGAGAGGATGTTCCGAGAACTAAACTACACACTGGCAATCTTCTCGCATCGTTAAGGCACTTTTAAGTATTCGCAACTGTCGTAAAACAATTGCTCGTTAAAGGCAAGAAGTAAGAAAATTGAAAATGAGAAATATGAAGTAGCACGTAGCGTTATTTCGAAGTTTTAGGATGGAATGAAACGAGAGTGAGACTCGTAATCCTTCGTTTAATTCTGAAACTTTGACCCATTCGAACCAAGTTTACGATTGAACATACGTGCATGTACGGATACGATGCCATTCCGAGACCGAAGTGCGGCCTATTTGGAATTTTATGGTAAATCGATGATCCTAATAGTTGTGTGTCGCAAAATGCACGTTTCTTCTCAGATTTCACGAGTCCACAGTTTACATTCTTCGACTCATCTTATCGGGTCTTTCTGCTGTTTCGAAATAGTTCATCGTTTCGGGGGGAAAGTATAATTTTAAATTCTACATCTATCACTCTGGCGCTCGTGTGTCGCGTGGTACACTTGAGTAATCGTGTTAATCTTCGTGCGTGGAAAATTTTGTCTTGCGAACAATAAATATTTGAAAAATATATGTCCACTCAATTGCCATCATTGTTCTATATCACAGGTTCTTCCTTCTTTCAACGTTACGGAAGTACAAAGTAGGATTTGAAAACTCAAAAATCTTTGTGTCTTCGCTCTCTGGCCGTTAACAGACACGATAATACGGTTCGGAAGTAATATTCCGATTCAACGACTAAACCGGAAGTAAAAAATAGTATAACAACGCTACTGGTCATTCATCTACAAATCTACATGTTCAAACAATCTAGAATTTGATTTGTACTTCGAAAATTGATGTACGAGGTCTGTTAAAAAAATATCGCGAATTTTGAATTTCCGCGGGCTACGTATATTCGATTTTCGATTTTTTGTGTGGCGTTAGGTTGGTACTCATGTTTCTCACTTATGCTGAAAGGCGGCCGTTTTGAATGTTTAGTTAATTGTTGACAGCTGTTTTGGATAGACGTGTTTTGGCTTGTCTTCGATTTTTGCCTATTCCAAAAAATGGATCAAAGAATCTGTACCAAATTTTGTGTGAAAAACAAAATTAAGTGCGCGGCGGCATTCCGAATGTTGACTGTGGCACATGGTGAAGTTACCTTGGACCAAAGCAACGTTTATCGGTGGTACAAAATGTTCTCAAAGGGCCGAGAAGATGCGAACAACGAAATGCGTTCCGGACGCCCGAGCACATCAACAACAGACGAAAACATTGATGAAGTGAAGAAAATAATATTGACCAATCGTCGAATCACCGTTAGAGAAGTTGCTGAGGAACTAAACATATCGATTGGCTCGTGCTATTCGATTTTTACCAATGATTTGGGCGTGAGACGGGTCGCCGCGAAATTCGTGCAAAAATTGCTCAATTTCGATGAAAAACAGTGTCGCGTTAACATTGCTAAGGAGCCGTTGGACTCGGTCCGCGACGACCCAAATTTGCTCCAGAGGGTCATAACTGGTGACGAATCGTGGGTTTATGGTTGTGACGTGGAAACCAAAGCTCAATCATCGCAATGGAAGCTGCTTTTTTGGAGCAGGCAGAAATCGAAGACAAGCCAAAACACGTCTAACCAAAACAGCTGTCAACAATTAACTAAACATTCAAAATGGCCGATTTTTTCAGCATAAGTGAGGGACATGAGTACCAAACTAACGCCACAAAAAAATCAAAAATCGAATATACGTAGCCCGCGGAAAGTAAAAATTAGCGATACTTTTTTAACAGACCTCGTATGCACCGATTCAAACGTAAAATATAAAACAAACGAAGGATTTTAGTTTTTTTGTTTTGAATCGCAAAATGGAAGGCATTTGCACTAAATGCATTTGCACTAAACGTATTTTCACTAAACTCATCTGCACTAAATGCCAAGAGAGGCCGAAACAAGTTCAAGCCGGGAAGCACCCTGTTATGACGGCACTGTCACAACAATATCGCACAACAATATCTTTTCTTTTTGTCAACACTATACTTTATTTCGAAAAACTATCAAGAGTCATTTTACTTTTTATTACTATACTTAATACTGGGGTGCAATTCTGTACTTGACGCATCAGCATAGCGTCTGACGCAAACGAGTGAGCCTATGGGAGTCGCGCCTTTCCGCTGGAATCTTCCTTGCAATTGGCTGTCGCTCGTTTGCGTCAGACGCTATGCTGATGCACCTGGTACAGAATCGCGCCGCCTGATGAATTGGCAAATACATACTCCGTTGCCACCGTCGAAAAATGCAATATACCGCAGATTCGACGATGAGAGGGTCTAGATAAACATTACTCTAGATATGAGAGCACGTGAAAGGGAATAAGAAACTCTAACAGCATTGGTATAATGAGGACCATTGAAATCTGCATAGCATTTCAGGAACATGTGACAAATACGCGAGTTAACCGTGCCAGAAGAGAATTACTACGGTATTGTAACTTTTAATTTGCCGGATAGGCGAAAATTATCTGAATATAAACGAGCTAACACATTTACACGATGCCTGCGTATTTTTTGGCCAAATACCATTCCGGTAATTCTGCAGATACAGCAACAATTAAATGCTCATTAGTTAGGGTGTGTATCCATCTATATCGTGAGTCTCAAATTTTTCGGATTTACGTTAGAAAAGGAAAGGAAATTACGTTACGTTACGGAAGAATTTACGTTAGGAAAGAAAAGATATTGTTGTGCGATATTGTTGTGCCAGTGCCGTCATAACAGGGTGCTTCTCGGCTCGAACTTGTTGCGGCCTCTCTTGGCATTTAGTACAGATGAGTTTAGTGAAAATACGTGTAGTGCAAATGCATTTAGTGCAAATGCTAGCCTACCAAATGGAAATGTCTAAAGGCACGATAGTTTTGACCGTGGTTTGGGCGATAAGAAACGACACCTATGAGCGTCATAAAACGCATATCGCCTCTGGCTGGACGTTTAAGGGTGGGGGGATGTACAAGATCGGAATATTCCTTGCGTAATGAAATTGCTTTTAGGTCAGTTCGATCAAGCGAAGTCCGATGAAGGCGCAGTCGTCTAATCGATGTTTATATTCAATAGACCTTATAGCCAGACTTTACCGCACCATTTGAACAGTCTTGCATTATAAAACATCTGCTTACACACTCTAGTATACTATGAACCTAATCCAGTTATCTGGTAAGCGAATTATCGTCGTACTTCGATTTAACGTTACGAAAAAAAGTTTTAAAAACTCGAATACCTTCGTCAATTTAAGTAGATAATAAACAAAGTAGGCTCCAATCACGATGTTAAATAGTTTCATTGTGAAAAAGTGATTTCTTTTATTAAAATCATCGTCATTTCGTGGTAAAACGAAATTCATTCTAAACAATCGAATGCCTTTCTATTTGTACAGAATTTTTCAAAAATCCTTCGATTACTGTAATCAATTGAAAATATTTCCAGACGGACAGCCGTAGTCCGTCTGGAAATGCCCCAAATCTCCCAAAGTTAAACCACCTTCAATAGTGGGATGGGTGACGACGGTAAAATATAGCCGTCTATACCGCGTCAGTTTTTTCACAGGTTCCTTCTGCTTTCGTGCAAATGCAATGCAGTAGCAATCCAGTAGTGAATTAAGGGGTAAGGGGTAAGTAAGGGGTTATATGCAGTTGTCATAGGCGAAATTCAAGAATTTTTTTTTTCATTACTAAAACGCATTTTTTAATGGAAAAGAGAGCGTGATTTCATAGTACAATTCTTGAAGTTGATATATAATTTTTTTTTGTCAAGATATATTTAAAAATTGTCAAAGTACAGCAATTCTCCGAAAAAGTGTCTGTTTTGTGGTAACCACGATAACATGAGAACGCCTTATCTGAAACACACGAATAAAATAATTCTGTTAGAAGACATTAACGTTCGCTGATTGAAGGAAGAATTTTTCGAAATTCGGATTTTCACCAAAATGCCAGTGATTTTACTGAAAAATCACTTTTTTCGTCTTACAATATTCTCGTTTTCCCTTAATGAAACAGCAAAATTTCATAGAAAAAAAAAGTCTTTCGTTCATTGATCAGATGCTGATGTCTTCTAAAAGAATTATTTTATTCGTATGTTTCAGACACGGCGTTCTCGAGTTATCGGGGTCGGCGCAAAAAAATAAACTTTTTCGGAGAATTGCTGTACCTCGAAAATTTTTAAATATATCTTGACAAAGAAAAAATTATATATTAAGTTCAATAATTGTACTATGAAATCACGCTCTGTTGTCGATCAAAAAATGCATTTTAGTTGTGAAAAAAAATTCTTGAATTTCGCCTATGACAACTGAAAATAATCGCTTAAGAAAGAGTGGGATATGACTCTAAGGAGGACGGGAAGGATTCTGAACGTATGTGAATGGGAATGGGAACAGAGGGACGTGAAAAACTTGAAAAGATGTACGGCGGAAATACTAATGAATAAATAAAAAATTAAAGACTCCCATATTCCCTGTATTCTTTTAGAAATTATACAAAAAATAGTGATATTGTTAAACAGTTCGATCGATTTTGTTTATTATGTAAAAAACAACAACAAGAACAACAACAACAACAACAAAATAAAATGAACAAAAACGAAAAGATCTTTTCTTATCGCTCGGTCGTTCGTTCGCCCGACAGGGAGACGACCTTGGCTCATGTAAATCGCGGATGAGAGCCGGGAGAGAGAGCCCGTCTTCTCGCGTGCGCTGCATACCGCCGGGAAGGAATTCCGGGTGGTGCAGGGAGTCGTTGATGCCACTGCCGAGGTATACTCAAAGCAAAATCCGAGTTACATATATCTATATATAAGATATATATACTATACAGCGGTTTATGGAGAGTCTGCTCGGTCGGGAGATCAGGCGCGCGAGTGGCACGTGCGTGATAGTGACGGCGGCCGCGACTGAACGGCGACTAACACACTACCATATACACACATGGCTGAGCGAATACGTGAGCTGTACATATACTTGATAGGGACTACGACGCGAAAGCGACGAGGTTCCATGAAGAGCATACGTAGGGGAAAAAGTGAAGTGAGGTGGCAGCCGGTTGACGGCGATGAGGATCGAAGAAATATACATATATCGATTTTTTGTTTACTATTGTTTCCATCGTATACCTTTCCAGGTTTTTATCGTCCTTACCCTTTTTTTTCCCCAGTTCCATTCCGTGAGATTCCATCTTCTTCATATTTCCGGAAGGGCACGGGGAAACTGCGGAAAACCTGGACGATACAGCCGGCTACGTGTTTACTGACTTTCGGGTGCATTGCTATTGGATATGGGAAGGTAAATAAACGTAGAAACACGGTAAATTATATCTCATTTATCTTTACTTTATTCGTTGTACGAGGAAGGAACGTCTGTTCTGTTGTAAACTCTACAACAGACTAAACGCTGGCCATGAAGACCAAAAGAGTATTGCCACCCAATGACAAAAGGGTGCTATGTACTATCGGAAGAATTTTAAGTACAGCATTTGAGACGTACGGGAACTCGAGCCTCGTCCAGGGTGCCATAAACAAAGTTGGCCGCGCCGGACAGCGTTTTCTCAATGATTTTCATGAATTTTTTTATAGTATAAAAAATGAATATAATTTATTGAAACTTTGAGAATATTTTATACATATATTTAAGTATATACTATAAAATTTTTGAAGAATTTCCTTGAAAAACACCGAAGATATTAGCGACCCCATATTGCAGGTCACAATCAGACTCAGCATTTTGCGTACATTCTGGAAGCCGCAATTTTCATCTGAAATCAAACGAGGCTGGAATTTACTTTTATTATATGTCTCTCTTCTATATAAACCTAAATGCTATCATAAAAATAGAAAATTGAATTTTTTACAGGGGTCAAAACAGAAAAGCATGATTTTATGCCATTTTTTACAACTTTGTTTGCAGAAAAAAAATTATTTTAGATAATGATAATATTCCGATTTTAAGTTCATATAGAGCGCACTACTATGAAGAAAGTAACTGCCAATTTTCGAAACGATTGGTTGAAAACTTTTCAAACTAGCGTGTACGCAAATTCAAAAAATAGCAAAATGTTGAGTCTGATTGTGACCTGCGATATGGAGTCGCTAATATCTTCGGTGTTTTTCAAGGAAATTCTTCAAAAATTTTATAGTATATACTTAAATATATGTATAAAACATTGTCAAAGTTTCAATAAATTATATTCATTTTTTGTACTATAAAAAAATTCATGAAAATCATTGAGAAAACGCTGTCCTAACTCTGTTTCCCCCCTTAATGGCTTATAACAATAGAACGAGTCGGAATTTTCATTTTAAATTTTGGGAACATATTTGCCAATAGTTTTACTAACAATTTATGAAATAAAAAAAAATCGATTTTTTGAACCGTCTAACCCTATTTCCCCCTTTAAGTAGGGAAATATGCATAATATAAAAAGAGCCTCCGTAAAGAACCAAGCCTGGCTAAAACTCGCCGAGGACCCTCGTATTAACTCTCTACAATGATTCGTTTTTGAACTCGTAATTTATGCGTAAATTCCAACAATTGCCATCAGAAACTCAGACAAACTGCTTCTCGTTCGGCAAACGTCGTGCAAGCCAGTGCACGACTAAACTGTCACCCATCTCACTATTGACCGTGGCCAATACTGCTTAACACGAGAGATCGCGTAAACCGATCGTGCGTTATCGTTATTTTCGTTATTCCATTTGTTTCTCATCTACCAGTCTGTCGATGTGTCGAAAATTAATAATTTGACAATCCGGTTTTTGGCTGTTGGGCTGCAATTTTGTATAAACAAGCTGATTCAGTATTCGCCTTTTTTGGTGACACGGCAAATTTCAGTGGATATTTGGCAGTGAATTGATTCAGCAACGAGCAAGAGTAAAGATTCTTTTCGAAATAGAAAAAGAAGATAACAAATACTTCGATGAGACACGTTTTGGGTGGTATTCAAAGTCGTTTTTGATGGGTTGCCCCCGAGTAACACGTAAAACTTTAGTGAAGAGACACTCGAGGATCCCTTTCGTTGACAAAAGCTCTTTCGACGTTTTATGTAGGGACGTTATTTTGACAAGGGAGACTTTTGGTTCCTTCTGGCTGTATTCATAGACCACAGTGGTTTGATACGTGTACTCAAATGATAAAGTAAGCTTTTGGGGGATGGAACATTCGAGGCTTTCTTTTCCCTTATGCCTGATCACTGGAAGCGTCACTTCCGTTTTCTTAGTGTCCGCGTGCCTGGAGGGACACTTCACAAAAGGCAATTTTGAATTTGGTCTGAGAACACAGTTGTTAGCAGTCACGCTGCCAAGTGCCACTTGACAAAGTCAAGTGGCGACTCTGATATACGGTCCTAGACGGCCCTTATATGTTCATTCAGTGTCACCTCTGAAGTATTACCCACCCAGTATTACAGCGGAATTACTTCTCCTCCTATGTTTGCTAACGTTAGGGGAGCGTTCGGAATAGGTGTTTCTAAGGTCTATCGACTTTTTAATCGAATCCCATCTAGGTAACTTCTATCTATGCCTAGGTTATGGCTAGAGCATCATGGAGGGGCTAAAACGGGTATTACAGTGGCACAGATAGCATACAACCTAGACGGAGTTTGGTTAAAAAATGGAGAATCCCTAGTAACATCCGTATCCCGAACGCACTCGTAGCGCAAAGGCTTTGGAACGCACCCTCAATTCCTTAGCAGCCGCGTTCTGCAAGTGACACTTGACAGCGCGAAATGCCAAACCGCGTCTCATGATAACGGTCTTAAACTATTGAGCAATAGAGATTAGGATTCTCGTCTCGTTTTACCACAAACTGCATCTTTAACGATAATTATAACGATTATTATATTTGAAAGCGTTCGGCCGGATAGACACGAGAAATATATATATATATTTAAGGGCGATTTTTTTATCGACTATTTTTTTTTCTCAGTCCCCACTTGAAATTTTGTTGGATATGTCGAAAATCAAATTCCCTGAAAGTTACAGCCCTCAATATTAATTCTAAATACTTTCCCTTAGCGCGAAAAGATTTTCCATCTAAAATACACGTAAATCGAACTTTTTTTTTCTTTCCAAATTCTATAATTCAGCCGCATTTTATGCTAACATATTGTTCTTGGTTTCGATTCACTCAGAATAAAACAATCTAGAAAGGTGTCTATTGCGGCGAAAGTGTAAATTGTACTGGTGGGTTGGTACGGGTCACTGAAGTTGATTTTTACCCAAAATTCTCGTTTTTTTGCTGTTATCTCCGAAACAATTAACTTTACGAAAAAAATGTAAATGAAAAATTTGTTGGAAATTTAATTTCCTACAAAAAAGGTTCGATCGACCCAATTGCTTAGATTAATATTTCTTGAGATATTGAACTTTAACTTATGAGTAGTATAAAATTTATAAAATATGAAATATTAAATAATAAAAAAAATAACAAATAAAGAAAGTTCAATATCTCAAGAAATATTGATCTAAGCAATTGGGTCAACAGGACCTTTTTTGTAGAAAATTAAATTTCCAACAAATTTTTCATTTACATTTTTTTCGTAAAGTTAATTGTTTCGGAGATAACAGCAAAAAAACGAGAATTTTGGGTAAAAATCAACTGCAGTGACCCGTACCAACTCACCAGTACAATTTACACTTTCGCCGCAAAAGGCACTTTTTTAGATTGTTTTATTCTGAGTAAATCGAAACCAAGAACAATATGATAGCATAAAATGCGGCTGAGTTATAAAAATTGAAAAAAAAAAAAATTCGAATTACGTGTATTTTAGATGGAAAATCTTCTCACGTTTTGGGAAAGTACTTAGAATTAATATTAAGGGCTGTAACTTTCAGGGAATGTCGTTTTCGACATATCCAACAAAATTTCGGGTGGGGACTGAAAAAAAATCGCCCTAATACATATACAGATGGGTTCCGAACTACAGCCGAATTTGGCCGATACCATACGAGCGCGCGGTGGTAGCGCCGTCGACGATGGTGGCTCGCAGTTTGGCGCGATCTCTCGCTGTTGACGAAACACCATCGGTTGTTTCATAACCTCGTTCGACCCTCTGCCGTTCAAAATAATACAATTCACCACTTGCTTATTTCCAAATAACGATGCAAACACGCTAATCGCCTTTTGTTTGCTATAATATACGCTTCGCCGAGGACTATTTCTATACCGACTCTTGATATCACGCGCGCACGATTTTAGAGAATCGCGGCGACGCATGGAACGTTCGGAACGATAGAGGGGGCTAGAAAGAGAGAGAGAGAGAGAGAGAGAGAGTGGGGAGGTCACTTCTCCCACCCTAGTTTCAGTTAGTCGCTCGCGGCAACGCGAGGTGTTTGTTTCGCATTTGCTGGCGGGCCACATATCGGCGCGCGATTATCGTTCGAGAGCGAACGGGCCACTCGCGATTATTTTCCTCTATATACGCTCCTGCCTGTTTAGTAGTAAACAATAATAATTATTAAAATAACATTATCATCGGTTGGTCCGCTACTATAGTTATATATAAATATATTATATATCTATATATATGTTCACATATATATTATATCAACGAAAGAACGAGGGGAGAAACGTCAGTCTGACTGTCGCGGCCTCTGGCAGCGCCACCGCGCGATCTCTTTCTCGCTCGCTCACTGACAACGTGTAGTATTTTCTCGCTCTTTCTCGCAACCTTCCCCTTTCTATCTCCTCCGTAGCCACTTACCATCGACTTTGAACGGCTACTCTACACTTCTCTGTCTGCGGTTCATCGCTGCGTGTCTCGTCGTCTCTCTCGCCCTTTTTCTCACTCTCCGTCTCTCTCAGTCGCGGGCGCGTTCGTTCTCTCGTGTCGCTCGCGCTCGTCGAGGTTTATTTCGTCGTCCGCACCACTCCTCCGGGCTCGCCGATCGTGGGGATCCCTCTCGTCTCTCGTCTCGCAGTGGGGTCAGTGCCTGCTCGGATCTTGAGCAGGAAACCCCGGAGGATCGGAATCCCTCGGCATCGTCGAGCCTGAGATAGTTATATATATGTTACATACATATATATCCTTAATAATACGTACGTTTATCGATATATTATATATTTCGCGTGTGGGTGTTTTTTTTTCCTTGAATGCGCGCGCGCGCGTTAACGTTAAAAATCCTCTTCCTGCCCCCGCCGCGCCATTTTGAATTTTTCCTTCGCTTTTTTTTTTTCAGTAAACGGTATTTTGTTGTTGTTGTTGTCTCTCTCGCATTGATGGATCGCGAATAGTATTGGGAAATCGTCGCTTAGACGCCACACGTGTGTTTACGACGTGAGTCGTTGAATAAAAATCAATGTCAAAAATGCAAGGAACTGTGATTTACGATTATGTCGTTTGTTTTGTCGTGTCTACGCGAGGATATTACGTTTAGTTTTATATTCGTAGACGCTGACAAGTGAAAGATCATCGCGTCGAAATTGCCGCGCTTTATACACAAAATAAATCGTCAATTGCATCGTGGATGCGTACACTTAGTTTTTCTTCTCGTACAGTCGATCGAATTGTTGTTTCACGCGGGAATAAAGGCCGAATGAATCTCGTAGTATTCGTTGGCGCCAATTGATCGATGTTTTGCTGCCCTTTTTTTTCAAATTCGATTAAATTCAATTTGCAGTTTAATAAAATCGATTTTCATTTAGTTTCACTGCTTATCAATGTTTTCATAGTAAGGTCGATACATTTCTAAGTGCTGTTCGATTTCATCGCAGTTTTACAGATTTTTTATGCAAAAAAAATCCCACATTTTCGTTTTATAAGTTAAACGAAAACGATTTCCACGAGTTCAGATTTTTATTTGGGTTTTATGGTTATGTCGATACTTTTCTTCGTACGGACGTTCGTAGTAATGAAAGTTTTATTGTTTTTTTTTTAAATTCGTTCAGCTTCGAGTCGCAGCTTAAATAAAAACGATGAAACTTTCGAATTTTGGTTTTTATTCGTGTTTTATGGTTATTTCGGTACTTTTCTGTCTACAGTTGTTCGATCTAATGAAAGTTTAAATGTTTGTTTTTTTTTAGTTCGCTATACTCGATTTAAAGTCGAATGAAATCGATCTTTTCGTGGTGTCTTTCGTTTTGTTTACTCTTTGCGGTTATGTCGACACTTTTGTGGATGCAATCGTTCGTTTCTTTCCGCCAGAACGAGTTCGAATCCTTCTTGTACAACTTCGTTCGGACACTCGCTCCATCCTATGTGCGTGACTTTTTTTCTCTACCGAATACACAATATATGTAAACACGCAATATATATGTGTCGTATGTTTACACGTTTTTTTTTCATGGTTGCGAACGCTCTTACGTTTAGTCTCGGAAATCGTGTAAGAAATATCTCTACACAAGCTCTGAATGGGAGAATAAGAAAATTATTCTTTTTTCTAAACTATAGAAGCTACGATCATTGAGGTGCTACGAGGATAATTGGTAAAAAAACGAGTCGGAATTAAAAACTAAAAATTGTGAGCTATTTTTTTTCCTTCCGGACCATTGAGTGCGCCATCTTTTGAACGTGCGCGGTAATTGTGTAAAAGTGCCCGAACTAGATACAAAAAAAACTGAAGAACTAGGAAGGAGTTACGATCGACGAATCAACGAAGAAAGAAAAAAAACGGATTTTGTTGACTTTTTACACGGTGAAAAGTGTCGACGAGGAAAAATGGCGCTGTTCACTACTCGAGGTAGGATGAAACTTTTATTTTTGCACGATTTTCTTTTTTCTTCCATGTCTTAAAGGGAATGACGATTGTTCCATCAAATTGTCGCTTCTTCGTTCTTTTTTTCTTTACAAAAGTGTGCCACGACTGTATTGAGGTAGTAGTCTGGTAACTTAAGCCGATTTTCATGTCTTTTTTGGAGGGCGTTTTTTTGTAGGAAAATGAAAATGAATCGTTTTGGATATTTAGGATGTTTTTATTTACATATTAAAGATACAAAAAAAAATTTTGTTGGCAAAATTTAATTGTTTATTATTATTATTATTATTGATCGAAGTTGGCACCTCGAAAAAAAGCGCGTGGGTGGCCCCGGTGATTTTGGCTCTTGATGTTATCTGAAATCAAAAATTCTTGATAATTCTTAATCTATAGACATGTCATTCTGGTCGGAACTACTGAAGTTAAATTTTATGGATAAATAACAAAATGGAAAAGGACGTTTTTTTCCGAAGTCCGCCATTTTGTTATTTATCCATGAAATTTAACTTCAGTAGTTCCGACCAGAATGACATGTCTATAGATTAAGAATTATCAAGAATTTTTGATTTCAGATAACATCAAGAGCCAAAATCACCGGGGCCACCCACGCGCTTTTTTTTCGAGCTGCCAACTTCGATCAATAATAATAATAATAATAAACTATTAAAGTTAAAAAAAAAATTTTTTTTTGTATCTTTAATATGTAAATAAAAACATCCTAAATATCCAAAACGATTCATTTTTATTTTCCTACAAAAAAACGCCCTCAAAAAAAGACATGAAAATCGGCTTAAGTTACCAGACTACTATCTTAAACGAAACGTTGATGAAATGTACATACGAGGTCTGTTCAAAATGTATCGCGAATTTTGAATTTCCGCGCGTTACGTATACTCGACTTTCGATTTTTTTTGTGGCGTTAGGTTGGTACTCGTGTCCCTCACTTATGCTGAAAAAATCGGCCATTTTAAATGTTTAGTTAATTGTTGACAGCCGTTTTCGTTAGACGCGTTTTGGCTTGTCTTCGATTTTTGCCTATTCCAAAAAAGCAGCTTCCATTGCGATGATTGAGCTTTGGTTCCCACGCCATAACCATAAACCCATGATTCGTCACCAGTTGAGACCCTCTGGAGCAAATTTGGGTCGTCGCGGACCGAGTCCAACAGCTCCTTAGCATGTTAACGCGACACTGTTTTCGTTCGAAATTGAGCAATTTTGGCACGAATTTCGCGGCGATCCGTCTCATGCCCAAATTATTGGTAAAAATCGAATAGCACGAGCCAATCGATATGTTTAGTTCCTCAGAAACTTCTCTAACGGTGTTTCGACGATTGGCCAATATTATTTTCTCTATTTCATCAATGTTTTCGTCTGTTGTTGATGCGCTCGGGCGTCCGGATCGCATTTCGTTGTTCGCATCTTCTCGGCCCTTTGAGAACATTTTGCACCACCGATAAACGTTGCTTTGGTCCAAGGTAGGTTCGCCATATGCCACAGTCAACATTCGGAATGCGTCCGCGCAATTAATTTTGTTTTTCACACAAAATGCGATACGGATTCTTTGATCCATTCTTTGGAATAGGCAAAAATCGAAGACACGCCAAAACACGTCTAACCAAAACAGCTGTCAACAATTAACTAAACATTCAGAATGGCCGATTTTTTCAGCACAAGTGAGGGACATAAGTACCGACCTAACGCCACAAAAAAAATCGAAAATCGAATATACGTAGTCCGCGGAAATTCAAAATTCGCGATACTTTCTGAACAGACCTCGTATAGCGAAAAAAAAAGATCTACTTGAACGAAACGAAATTTATCGCGCGTTAATTGAATTTTCGTTTATTCAAACATAAAGATTTATTTGAATCAAAAGAAGTTTATTCATTCACTTAAATCCATTACATAACACGAACATTTTCTTATCCAAAGCGCGTGTCAAGATTTATTCAACGGATATGAAATTTCTCGATAACAAATTTTACGACAAATTGATTAATAATAAAGATTCGTGTAAATCAAACGAAATTTGTTTTGTCGCGCATATGAGAATACCCATTACTCCCTGAAATTTTAATAAAAATTCACGAAGCAGAAATATTTTAATTTGTTGAATTTCACGAAAAATGTCTGTACGCTCTTTAATTTCAGTAAATTTTGAGATACCGGGCTAATTTTTTTTTATGAAAATAGATTTTCATCAAAGAACAATAGCGCTCTTTGAAAAAATTGGCCCGGTATCTCAAATATGCGGAAGTTGAAGCGCATAGATTTTTCAAAAAAATGTCTGTACACGTTTTAACTTTCGTAAAATTTTGAGATACCGAGCCATTTTTTTTTATGGAAATAGATTTTCGTTAAAGGATCGTTGCTATGGAATTTGGTGAAAATCGGTAAGAGAATTCAGGGTTTTACGAAATTTTGAAATTTTAGAAAAACGCGTGTGGCCGTTCAAACTTCCGGGAATTTTGATGATGTTGAAGTTTGCATCGTTGGGATGCAATGAAAATAGATTTTGTTTACCATTCATCCCCCTTAAGGTTGGATTATCGAAGGGAAAAATCGTTAAAACGTTGTTTGCGGTCTCCTTTAAGGAACTGGGCCTAAATGGACAAGTGAAGCGAGACCAATGGTAAAATGAAAATTTAAAAAACCTATTTTTGTTGCGTTTCAACGATGCAAACTTGAACATTGTAAGTTTTGAGGCATTGAACTAAAATGTATTTCTTTTTTATTGAGAGGATGATACACACCCCCCTAAAATAGGATCGTTAGTGTTTGTGATAGAAATATCTGAAAGGGTTTGAATTGTATGAAATTTCGAATTTTTTACAATATCTATGATTGTTTTATTAACTTTCACGGATTTTAGGTGATAGGACAAAAAAACTTTGTAGTAAATAGAATATAATTATAATTAAATGATGATTAGTACAGAATTTCGCGAGATTTGATTAAAAGTTTTTGATTTTATGAAATTTCAATTTTTTCGAAAGATCAGCGTTTGTCTCCTAGCTATGATCCTCATCGTTTTACACTTTTTTCTCCTTCAAGAATACAACAAACAAGAAAAAAATGATCTAAACTAATTTTCAGATTTTTTTGAAAATCGGTGTGGTCGTAACGGTACAACTTTTTCTTAAAAAATATGCAAGGAAAAAAAAGCTACAAATTGAAGCTTTCAATATACTTTCTCGAAATTTCGCACAATCCTCTAAGCTTTCTCTATGACGAAACAAAAATTAAGAAAGATAGAGTTCCTCGTAAAAGAAGCTTCGAGCATTGTGTGAAATTCCGAGAAGGAAATTTTCAAGCTTTAACTTTGTTTTACCTTTTTTTTTTCGTTGAGTTCCTCATTTGTGAAGGGAACGTCGTACATTCGGACTGTTCGGAATTAAAAAATAATAATAATCTCGTTTCACATCGCGTACGAACTTAGCATTACGATTATTTATTCACACCTCGTTCACAGCGAAAGTACGACTCACCAGATTTGTCGAAATAAAGCCCTTTGCATTTCACGTACGAGTAAATGATCCACACTCTTCGTGCGTTACAATATTTTTTTAACAATACTTTTAAAACCACAAGCACAAAGTAGAAATTGTCATTGTTTTTCCTCTTCAACGTATTGCATGTTGTGGGAAATTTATAGAGAAAAAAAAAAGAACAAAAACCAACAGCGATCCATTTCTTCTTGAACGAAAGTCTGAAAATTTTCAGCACTCAGTTCGATAAATTTTTTATACTCGGTTTATCATTTTTTTTCATCTAGATGGTTTTTTTTTTAAATAATTACATCCGGCATTAATGTGTGCTGCATAAAAAAAAAATACGTCAAGATTGACGTAGGATGCGGAAAACAAATTTTTATATCGATTTTTTGTTGCAATTTGATAAAAAATTACTGAAATCGTTGCAATTTTAATTTCCGATAGAATTGGTACTTCGCTCTGTGCTTCATTCTCTTTATAGCTGTTGAAGCTTTAAAGAACCACTTGATTCGTGAAGTTACATAGTATTTTTGATTTTTAATAGATTTTAGAATTCGTACCATTGATTTTTACAATTATTTCGCATATATTCATTTTTCGACGATGTTCGAGGTTGTATTTGTGGCTAAAATAATTTTAGACATTGGATATGAATGAAACGGAACTGAATTTACGGTCATTTGCAATGTCGTTATTTTTATGTTTTAGGTAAAGGAAAAGAATAATTATTTTTAATTATTCGATTTTTCTTCATGCTTCATCCGGTCGACTTTTCGTGACAAAGACATACGAGGTCTGTTCAAAAAGTATCGCGAATTTTGAATTTCCGCGGGCTACGTATATTCGATTTTCGATTTTTTTGTGGCGTTAGGTTGGTACTCGTGTCCCTCACTTATGCTGAAAAAATCGGCCATTTTGAATGTTTAGTTAATTGTTGACAGCTCTTTTGGCTTGTCTTCGATTTTTGCCTATTCCAAAAAATGGATCAAAGAATCCGTATCAAATTTTGTGTGAAAAACAAAATTAAGTGCGCGGACGCATTCCGAATGTTGACATGTGGCATATGGTGAAGCTACCTTGGACCAAAGCAACGTTTATCGGTGGTACAAAATGTTCTCAGAGGGCCGAGAAGATGCGAATAACGAAATGCGTTCCGGACGCCCGAGCACATCAACAACAGACGAAAACATTGATAAAGTGAAGAAAATAATATTGGTCAATCGTCGAATCACCGTTAGAGAAGTTGCTGAGGAACTAAACATTTCGATTGACTCGTGCTATTCGATTTTTACCAATGATTTGGGCGTGAGATGGGTCGCCGCGAAATTCGTGCCAAAATTGCTCAATTTCGAACAAAAACAGTGTCGCATTAACATTGCTAAGGAGCTGTTGGACTCGGTCCGCGACGACCCAAATTTGCTCCAGAGGGTCATAACTGGTGACGAATCATGGGTTTATGGTTATGACGTGGAAACCAAAGCTCAATCATCGCAATGGAAGCTGCTTTTTTGAAATAGGCAAAAATCGAAGACGAGCCAAAACACGTCTAACCAAAACAGCTGTCAACAATTAACTAAACATTCAAAATGACCGATTTTTTCAGCATAAGTGAGGGACATGAGTACCAACCTAACGCCACAAAAAAATCGAAAATCGAATATACGTAGCCCGCGGAAATTCAAAATTTGCGATACTTTTTGAACAGACCTCGTATGTACATAACGTCAGATTTTTGATGGTACACGATTTGTTGACTTTTCAACGAAGAAAAGACAACGAAAAAATGGATTTTCTCAAAACTCATAGCCTACACAAGAGACATTTTTTTCTCGACCTTATTGGCTTTCTCGGTAATCCTGGTGGTTACGAGTCGTTCTTCGAATGGAAGCTTGTTGTCTGTTCTCCGGTACGATAACACCACATATAGCTATAACTATATCGATAAATAAGATACAACAAATTTGTTGATACATTGCTGAATATAATGCGTATTATCGCATCTATGTATTATTCATTTTTCACCACGAACTTTGACCGTACGAGTAAAATCGTCTCTCAACAGTAACATGAACCGAAATTACGTCTGATATGTAGGAAATTCCATGCCAACTCGACCTGGTCGTAATCCGAACCATTTTCTATTTTTTCTCCTTCAAGTTTTCTTGTAGCGTGACATAAAAAAATTAATCACAAAAATTTTGACGAAAAATAATATCCGAAAATTCGTAATAATTTAAATTGTTAATTTAACCATACGGGGGCCGTTATCGTTTTTGTTCAAATTTACCCAGTAAATTGCTTGATCGAAAAAAAAAAAATCTTGACACTATTTCGGTTATGTCGTTTATTTTAGGTAGCGCAATCAAATGAAAATACAATTATTTTCAACAAGTTTTGAAAATATTCTTTTAATATTTATTTTACATTAAAAAAATATTTATGGGTGACAAGGACACAGATTCCGAGGCTGAATAAAAAAACAAGACTTTGAGTTATAATATATTATTTTGAAGGCATGAAAATTATAGTAGAAAATGCCATAAGAATAATATATTTCAACTAGAAGAATTATTTTTTTTCTTAATTCAGGCTCTCTTTTTTTTCAAAATATTTTTTTCAATATGAAATAAAGGACGTAAGGAAAATATCAATATTTTTTGAAAATCAAAAGTATTATGATTTGGTTGTGCTGTAATATAAGTAGAAGAACAATTTTTTTTTATTAATTCAGGCTCTTTTCTTGTCGCATAGATCTATTTGATTATCCAATAATTAATAAAACAAAAATTTCAACATTTTTTGGAAAAATTAAATTCTAGTTTGCTTGTGCTACCGAAAATCAAACGACGAGCATAATCGTAATAGTCACAAAAAAAATTATTAAAGTAATTTGTTGTGCAAGTTTAAACATAATTGATATTTGCCCTTATGATTAAATTAACAATTTCGATTATTACGGCCGCACTAATTTTCGAAAAAAATCCGAAACTTGGTGTTGGTCATTTTTTTGCGTCACTCTGTAATATACTTAAAAGAAAAAAAATAGTAATAATGGTAATGGTCACAGCGAGGTCGAGTTGTAGTAGAATGCTCCGTAAACGTCCGGACTCGGTCAAAGAAGCTGGAAAATAAAATTCACGTATACAATATTGTCACGAGGAAACTAAGCACAAACGAAAAAAAAAAAAAAATTATATTAATTGAAAATAAAATAATAAAATTGAAAAATATATGAAAGATATTAATCGAAAAAAATAAAATAAATAAATTGGAAAAAAATATCAAAAGATATTAATTGAAAAAACAAAACAATAAAATTGAAAATAAAATTTCAAGCCACCCTATAAAAATTCAATTTATGAAAAAACAAAATAATTTGCTAGTGCTGTTACATATTACAGAAAATACGTTTGTCTCGCTTTTGGGCATAAATAATCGTTTTTACCTTTTTAAAGCAATTCTTTTTCATTCGAGGTTTTTTCGTACGGACATCTTGGTCAAATAATACCTGTATAATACTCGTCGTTGTTTTGGTTTTCGTAGATTGCATAAAACAAAAAATTAAGCAACGCGAATCAGGGGTCGTGAATTATTATTATTTCGACTGAACGAAAACGTAAGCTCGCTTTGGCGAGGGTATTTTTTCTTGTTATTTTCTTTGCACTACTACGAAAGCTATCCAAATCGTGCGGAAGTTACAAAGAAGGGGTGCAACTGCACGCGATCATGACAGTTGCATAGAGGAAGCGAAAAGCTCAAAGCACGAACGCTTACTTGCCAGGGCACGTTTTTTTTTTACGGCGTGGAGAAGCTTTTTCTCCTCGGCTGATTTCCCTTTCTACGTCTCTCTTTTTCTTTCTTTTCGTTCTCTCAAGTACCCATAGCGAATCGTTACTTTGCCAGGGTACGAATTTTTACGGTGTGGAAAAGCTTTTTCTCCTCGGCTGATTTCCCTTTCTACGTCTCTCTTCTTCTCTCTTTTCGTTCTCTCAAGTATCCATAGTGGGCGCCATAGCCGCGTGACTCGCAAGTGGTTAATGCCGTGAGACGGGCAGACCGTAAAACGCAGCAAAGACGGCCAGGCGACGTACCGTTCACTCATATATTATTACCGAATTCGATCATACGCGCAATACCTCTCATGGAGATAGTCACAAAAAAAAAAAAAAACTAAAAGAACGATATTCCTTCGATATTTCACTCTTTTACTAATAAATCGATCCAGCGCTTCAGCATTTCGTTCAACGGTGTTGACGTCCTCAAAGATCTCAAACGGTTTCACGCAAATATGAGAGAGTGAGCTTTTTCATTTCGGTATAATGATCCAAAAATATTGGAAATACCGTTTTCGTAAAAAAATTGCAATTTTCACCTTGGAAATTTTTATTCAATTGAATGAAAATTTCCAAGGTGAAAATTCGCTAAAACGCTAAAGTCTCTTAAGTCGCTAAAACGCAGTCCTGTATGGTCAATGATTTTTAAAAGAATTGAAGACAATTTTTTTGTTCATGCGGATGCCGAGTTGAACGACCTCAAAGTTGGAACCTTATGATGTTGAAGGTTGCATCGTTGGAACGCAATGGAAATAGGTTTTTAAATTTTCATTTTCAGTATTCATCTTCCTTCTCGGGCCGATTTAGGCCCAGGTCCTTGAAAGAGACCCGAATAAAACGTTTTAACATTTTTTTGTCATCGATACTACAATATTGAGGGGAATTAATGGTGCATAAAATCTATTTCCGTTGCATTACAACGATACAAACTTCAACATCATGGGACATTTACGGAGGTACGATCGATGCTCGGTTAGTCAAGAATATATTTTTTATTATTTTTTTCTGCATTCATACGATTTTTGCAACATATAACGTGGATTAATTTTTGTTTTTATTACATTTTGCTTTCTAGTGGTCAAATCGTTGCCGAAGGTCTAGCGGTTTATATTTTTTTAGTCTACGTGTGATACGATTTCTGTCGAGTAGTTGTGTTGCTAGCTGATTTGGATGTTGGTCGATACGCATTTCGTAGCTAGTGCTTTGTTTTTTGGCCGTATTTCTGATTGTGTCAATTCCGAGGTCATGGTGGAGCGTGGCGTTGGATATGTACCAGGGAGCGTTCGTTATCGTTCTGAGCGTTTTGGATTGAAATCTTTGTAAGATTTCAATATTGGAGTTGCTGGCAGTTCCCCAGAGTTGTATTCCATATGTCCAAATCGGTTTGAGTACGGTTTTGTATACCATGAGTTTGTTATACAACGATAGCTTGGATTTCCTGCCTATTAGCCAGTACATCTTTTTTAATTTTACGTCAAGTTCTTTTCTTTTCTTTTTTATATGATTTGCCCAGGTTAATCTTTTATCAAGATGCATGCCGAGGTCTTTTACCTCTGCAACTCGTGGAAGGAGTTGACCGTTCAGTTTAACTGCAAGGCAGCTATTTTTATTCGTTGTGAAAGTGATATGAACCGATTTCGCAACGCTGACTTTGATTTTTCATCTTTTCAACCAACTTTCAATGTTGTTCAGTTCATTTTGGAGTATTCTTGAGGCTGTACCTGGGTTTTCGTGCACCGACAGTAAGGCGGTGTCATCGGCGAATGTAGCTGAGGTGATGTTTTGTCCCACAGGGAGGTCAGATGTGAAGAGAGTGTAGAGAACCGGGCCTAGAACGCTTCCTTGAGGAACTCCCGAATTGATGGGGAAGAATTCAGAATATTCCGTACCATATCTCATTTGGAACTTCCGGTTGTGCAAATATGATTTTAAAAGTAGGTAGAACTGTGGCAGTAACATTTTAATTTTGTATACCAATCCAGAGTGGCAGACTTTGTCGAAGGCTTGTTCGATGTCCAGGAAGACCGCAGAACAGTATTTTTTTTCCTCGAGTGCGTTGACTATCACGTTGAATACCCTGTTCACTCGTTCCACTGTTGAATGTTTAGGCCTAAACCCAAATTGATGTTCAGGAATTAGTCCCTGTTCAACAATCGCATTTTTCATTCTAGCCAAAAGCAACTTTTCGAATAATTTAGATACAATAGGCAAGAAGCTTATGGGCCTATATGATGTGACCGAGTTCGGTGGTTTTCCGGGTTTTGGAATCATAATTATTTGTGCTACTTTCCACTGACTCGGTGTGCACGGTATACGTATGATGGCATTGAATAAGTTGGTGAGAAACACTATTCCTTTTCTTGGCAGTTTTTTGGGAATTGTTCCGGTAATTAGGCCATAGCCAGGACATTTTTTTGCATTTACGTTTTCACGTATTGTATTTTCAATTTCCGCAGGAGAAATGTGTCGGAACGGTAGTTCCATCGGGAGTGGACATTGTAAAAAGTTAAACGTATCTGCGGCGTTTTCCTGCGTAGAGAGAGGAGTGAAGACTTGAGCAAGGTGTTCTGCAAATATCTTTGCTTTTTCAGTATCGCTTTGTGCCCATTCCCCGTTGTTGTTCTTGATTGGTGGATTATAATTTTGCGTGTTATTTATTTGTTTAGTTGCTTTCCACAGAGAGTAGTCCGTGCTTTTCGCATTGGTCAAGTTTACTAAGTATCCTTCAATATTGCGATTATTGTATTCGAAGGTTAATTTTGTAAGTTCTTGTGCTGCTTTGTTAAATATTCTTTTATCAATAGGGTTTCTGCTCAGTTGCCACCGTCTCCTGAGACTTCTTTTTTCAGTGATTTTCCGTTTTATTCGATCTGGGTAGTTGATGGTGGTACAACGAGCGCCAGCGTTCGGTGTGGATTCCCAGGCTGCGTCCTGGATTAGTTGATTAAAGTAATCTATTGCGTCATCGATGTCGGTTTCATTTTTAAGAGGAATATTTAGATTTATGAGTTTTTCGATTCTGTCTTGAAATGCGGGCCAGTCGGTTTTCTTGTTGTGTAGTGGTGGTGGACGTTCTTTTCTAATTACTTCAGTGTTGAGCATTAATATTACTGGAGTGTGATCAGATGATAAGTCCCGACTGGATTCTGTGCGCGTATAATTTTTTGCTATTCCCTTGGATATGAAGAAATCAAGTACATCCGGGCTTTTATTTCTATCTGTAGGCCAATACGTCGGTTGACCTGATGACAGTTGATCACAGTGCAGAGCTGTCATTGTTTTCCTTAGTTCTCTTCCTCTCGTCGTCGTTAGTCGCGATCCCCATGCTTGGCATTAAAGTCTCCTCCAGCAAGAAAACGGGGTCTCAGTCCTTGAAGAAAGTCAGTGAATTCATTATCTTTAATGTTGTGTCTCGGAGGGCAGTACACAGCTGACACAGCTGTGGGTCCCATCTTTTTGCAACATATAACCATAACCCATTTTTCAAGTGCTTATTTTTATAAACAATTAGTTTTTAGATTGCGGGAAAGTTTGAAAAATAAAAATAAAAAAATCTAAAATACGACAGACTTGAGATATGCGGTAATGTCGCTCTTCGACTCTTGGCAACGTCGAAATAATATAAAGGTATTGACAACGACAAAATTACACTATTTCCATTATTCGCATTAACTAATACTTATTTGTTATTCATTTTTCTTAACGTCATCGGGCACACGGGTCTGGGACGCGTGATGAAATGTCATGTGGAAATCAAAAAAATGGGTAAACGGCGTTGCGAAGCGTCGATCAGCTGGTTAGACGGTCCTCGGATGGTCCTTTTCCGAGCATAAATTTCGATTTTTAACTCGCGATTTTGCAATTGTCATCGTGGTGACCGGCGGTTATTCGAATTCAGTGACATCCGGAAAGATTTGGCGAATGCGAAAGTATAATTCCCATGTTCCTACTTGGCGGGAAGCATATCGAAAAATGAAATCCAAATATAACAATATGGCGCTTAGTTTCCATCCGCACGTATGAAAGTCGAGTATTTTGTTATTTAATGGCTCGAAAACGGTGCGTCAGATTTGATGGAAATTACGCACAATTATGCTTCACATTGTTAACTACAAAATATAAAAAATTGAAACGCTCATCTTGCATACGACAATATAAGCGTGGCTTTCTAACACACGGAGCGTAGGATGTTGAAAATTCTCTTATCGGTGAAAAAAATACGTATACTTCCGGAGTACTTTTTATGGGGAGAAAAAAAACTTTTATATAGTAGCATCATGGTATGACGCGTAAAAAATTAAAAATCGACACGTGCCCACATATTTTTAGAGTTATTACGCGTTAAACCCCATATATATATATATATATAGACAATACATATCTGGGCATATGTCAGGCGCCGATTTTTTTTTTTCTTTTTACAACAACCTACTTCAATATTGATTGTTACTTTTTTCAATCATCCTAAATATGTTCTTTCATACTCAATACGATCAAACTGTTGCTTCACATATGATTGATTTTAGTCCGAAAAAGTGAATTTCGTTTCCATCTTTAACATTTCTCGTCAGGAAAAGTGTCTGTCATATCAGCAACTAAATTTGGGGAAAGAAAGGAAAATAATTTATTTATTAAGTCATATTTTTTTCACTTTCAGCATAGTGAGACTTTTTTGTGGCTAAGTTCGATTAAAATTACTTTTTTTTTCTCCGCCCTTTCAATGACTGTATCGAATGATTTACAATCGTTTAATGTTAACGAGATAGTAATTTGTGAAACTAAATTGTTTTAAAGAAGAGTGAGATTTTTTGTTCGATAAGTAAATTTTGTTTTCACCTTTAATATTTCTCGTCAGAAAAAGTGTCAGTCATATCAGCAACTAAATTTGGGGAAAGAAAGGAAAATAATTTATTTATAAAGTCATATTTTTTTCACTATCAGCATACTGAGACTTTTTTGTGGCCGAGTTCGATTAAAATTACTTTTTTTTTCTTCGCCCTTTCAATGACTGTATCGAATGATTTACAATCGTTTAATGTTAACGAGATAGTAATTTAGTGTAACTAAATTGTTTTAAAGAAGAGTGAGATTTTCGATTCCACAATATTTCATAAGGGAGAATTTCATCATTTCACAAATTTCAACAAATCTGAATATGTTTATGTTTTTTTTTTTTACAAAAACCTACTTCAATATTGATCGTTACTTTTTTCAATCATCCTAAATATGTCCTTTCATACTCAATGCGATCAAAATGTTGCTTCACATATGATTGCTTTTATTCCGAAAAATTAAACTTTGTTTCCATCTTTAACATTTCACGTCAGGAAAAGTGTCAGTCACATTAGCAACTAAATTTTGGGCAAAAAAGGGAAAAAAAACTCTTTTCTAAGTCATATTTTTTTACTTTCAGCATACCGAGACTTTTTTGTGGCCAAGTGCGATTAAAATTAGTTTTTTTTTTCCCCCTTTCAATGACTGTATCGAATGATTTACAATCGTTTAATCTTAACGAGAGATCAATTTGTGAAACTAAATTGTTTTAAAAAAGAGTGAGATTTTTGGTTTCACAATATTTCGTAAGGGGGAATTTCATTTTTCTTTTAAATGTTTTTCGATCCTTATAAATTTGTTGCGAAGCGTAATTGGGAACAACGAGCGGGTCATATAAAAAATATCACAAGTGTGAATATGTTTTTTCTTTCTTTGTTCCAACGTATATCCTTTCGGGTTTTTACGTATGACCCTTCCCAATTTCATTTTGTCCATTTTCCCCCTATCAATCCCTATTCGCATTTATCTGAGCCAGCTTGACTTCCATTGCGCTTGCAGAAGTCTTAGATACACTGTATCGCATTTGCCATGGGCACAGGGAAACTGCGGAAGACCTGTGTCGATACAGTCGGTTTTGTTTTGACCGAGTGTCAGTTGTATTTAGTACATCAGAAACTCAATAAAACTGCCTCCGGCTCGACAGTCGATGCGTCACTCACAATCAGTGCATGACTAAGCGGTCACCCATCTAAGTAGTGACTGCGGTAAAAGCTGCTTTACTTGGTCGATCGCCAGAGCCGCGTACCGACCGCGCGTACACTGTTGTCGGTCAATTGTGATAATGTTAGATTAGAAGAAAGAAAAAAAAACCCCACATTGTCGAGAAACGTCACGACGTCAAGTGGAATAAACTACATTCGTAATTTTTGCAAGGTCTCACTTTAGTTCAGATAGCGAATGGAAAGTTTGTTCTTTTTTATCTGGAATGATTTGAAGAGTTTCAAAACACAAATGTATAGGAGGCCACATAAGTGAACATGAAGTGTGTGTATGTAGTATCTCTTTCGATTATCGTGTTTGTTATTATTATCTGGCATTATCGCGCTTATTATCACACGCATTATCGTGAAACTGTCAGATATTCGCGTCAAGATATTCATCTTAACTACTGCAGTCGGAGTGGTACTAATCACAGAGCGTTCTTTAGGTTTCGAAAAAAAAATTTCTCCGTAAAAGCTAGTTATGTAAAAAAACCCAAAAAAATATATATACATATATGTGGAGCGTTCATTGAATTCACAATAAAATAACGAACAATTTATGAAGAGGTTGATCGTTAATTAAACACACACGATGTTGAAGTTTGCATCGTTGAAACGCAACGCAAATGGGTTTTAAAATTTTCATTTTCAGTACTGATCTTGCTTCTCTTACACATTTAGGCCCAGGTCCCCTAAGAGATCCCAATGAAACGTTTTAACGATTTTTGTCATCGATAATCCAATCTTAAGGGGATTAGTGGTGTAAAAAAATCTATTTTCATTGCATTCCAGCGATCCACACTTCAACATCATAAACACACACGAGACTAAAAAAAATCGGGATGTATTTTTATCAAAATTAAAATCCTATGTGGACACGCTTTGCCCCATCTCCGCTGCCTATCGCACGGGGTCAAAATGACTCCGGTCTTTTTTAAACGGTTTCCGTATACGGTCGCGCATTTGGTTGAAAAACAATTGTGGAACATACTTTCAACAGTGTAGAATATGAAACAACACCGTTTACGCAAGAAATCAAATGATAACACGTTAAAAAAAAATCGTGAAGTAACAAATAAACTTTTTCCCTTGAAAAATCATAATTTTTTCATTTTGTTCAGTTATTTCTTTCGATAAAATTTACGGATGATACTCGTTGAGCAAAATTAAGTGCGCGGACGCATTCCGAATGTTGACTGTGGCATATGGTGAAGCTACCTTGGACCGAAGCAACGTTTATCGGTAGTACAAAATGTTCTCAGAGGGCAGAGAAGATGCGAACAACGAAATGCGTTCCGGACGCCCGAGCACATCAACAACAGACGAAAACATTGATGAAGTGAAGAAAATGATATTGGCCAATCGTCGAATCACCGTTAGAGAAGTTGCTGAGGAACGGAACATATCGATTGGCTCGTGCTATTCGATTTTTACCAATGATTTGGACATGAGACGGGTCGCCGCGAAATTCGTGTCAAAATTGCTCAATTTCGAAGAAAAACAGTGTCGCGTTAACATTGCTAAGGAGCTGTTGGACTCGGTCCGCGACGACCCAAATTTGCTCCAGAGGGTCATAACTGACGAATCATGGGTTTATGGTTATGACGTGGAAACCAAAGCTGAATCATCGCAATGAAAGCTGCTTTTTTGGAATAGGCAAAAATCGAAGACAAGCCAAAACGCGTCTACCCACGTAGAAAAATTGTAACGTCCGAACGTTGGGCCAATACTGATTGCCGTAGTGCCGGTACTGGCTGCCAGTATTGGGCCAGTACAGATTCGGTACAGGAGTGTAATAGCCGGCCGTTATACTGGCACCAACGGTCGGGCCAGCACCGGTTATTTAATTGGCCCGAACTTTGACCCGGACTTTGGCTCCGACTTTGGACCAGACTTTGGCCCGGACTTTGGCCCAGATCTGGCAAACTTTTGGGTTACTACTGGCACCACCGGTCGTACCAATACTGGTTATTTCATTGGGCCGGATCTTGGCAGACAATTTTGCCGACGGTGCAAATTACATCTCAGCGAGTAATGGCAAATTAAATAGATATCGAATCGACGTCCTTTAGACACTTTTGCCGTCTAGTGGACGCCGATCCAATGTCTATTTAAATTCTATTTCTCTCTGGGAGTAATTTATATTTCCTTTTACCACGTTACCAGATGTTTCCCAAGCAGCACACGTACGTCCAAAGGATGTACTTTGGACGTAAGGACGTTCTTCGGATGTTTTTCGGACGTCCTTCGGATGTTTTTCGGACGTCCTTCGGATGTCTGTGTTGGCTGGGTTGTTTATGCATAACTGTTTCATAATTAAATGCACTTGATATATACTAAATACTCAGAGTAGTTTTTATTAATAAGAGACTAAGTATATATACAGGTCCAAAATACGTACTTAAATGTTTATAGAACAGTGTTTATAAAATATAGGCTATATGAAGCAAATATTACACTAAAAAATATTGTATTAATCGTGCAATTTCAAGTTCGTGGCAAATTATAATTCAACAATTTGGTTGTTTGCAAAATAATGGACTTTTGATCAGAATAACCTAATCTACAATTACATTACAGAACGCAACTGTTAAAGTGAAATACTCTCAGTATTGGCATTTTCTATAGCCCAGTACTAAGTCCGTATCGAAGCCAGAGCTTGGCCGTATTTTATTGCCTATTTTGGCCCAGATCTGGTTATTATATCGGCCCGTAGTTCGGCCAGATTGACAACCAGTACTGGCACAAGACGATATTTTATACTGCCCCAAAGTTTGGCCAGATTGTCAGCTAGTACTGAAACAATACTGGCTGCCAAAGTTTGGCCGCCAATAGTGGCCCAAAACTTGGCCAGTAGAATTCAACCACTACTGGCATAAGACTGTATTTTATACTGGCCCGTAGTTGGGCCCGCAGTATCGCCCATAGTATGGCCAGATAGTCAGCCAGTACGGGGCCAGTACTGGCGGTCAAAGTTTGGCCGCCACTAATGGCCCAAAGCTTGGCTAGTAGAATTATACTGGCAATTTCTACGTGGATAACCAAAACAGCCGTCAACAATTAACTAAACATTCAAAATGGCCGATTTTTTCAGCATAAGTGAGGGACATGAGTACCAACCTAACGCGTCAAAAAAATCGAAAATCGAATATACGTAGCCGGCGAAAATTCAAAATTCGCGATACTTTTTGCACAGACCTCGTATTTGATAATTGATCGAAATGAAGATTATTGTGTATTTTCTTTTGGCACAGTTTTTTGACAAATAAAGAAATTGCCAAATGACGATTGATCGATTGAATTAAATTTTATTACGGTCGAAAGCAAACGATTTTTATCGATATATCGCGTCGTTCATTTTATGATTCCAAGAAAAAACTAGAAAAATCGAAAGAATTACTCGCGATTCAATGATCAATGAATCATCTTACCGGCCCGCTGAATCGATCGTTTATTTTCACGTTTTGGGTGTTATGAACATTTTCGCTCTCGCGTTGTACCACGTGTTTGAAACTCGTCGATCGTCGAGTCGCGCGCGAGTTTTCGTTCGACATACCGCGGCCAAAAAAGAATCCTCACGCGCGACTTTTTTTTTTTATCGCCGCAAAGTATTATCTCACTCGTGCAAATAGCAAAACATTACTGTACAGTTTGTACAGTCGAGCCAGTAATCACTCTAGTGTGAAACCGCGCAGTATCACTGTAGTGTGAAATCGCCCAAAAAAAAAACATTAAGTTTCTCGAAAAATGTATCGTCAGCGAATTATAGTTTGTTTAACGGAGAAAAATATTAATTACGATAGGAATAAAATCAACTAAACGAAATAGCGATAAATAAAGGATAAAACCATTATTTGATTTTATTATTTTACTACGTAATATTAACCGTAATATATATTTGAATATCAGTCGACTAAATACATATATTAATGATGGTAGCGTTAAATATAATTGCATAAAATGGAAACATGAAAAAAATCAAAAATACAAATAAAAAAATCGGCGAATTCGTCCCAGGGGTATACAGTCCTCTGTATACTCTCCGTTGTGGCCATGAGTGATTGTCGATAAGCTCGTTGCTCTCGTTATCAGCCGATCCAACCGAGACTCCGTTTTGACCCGGCACGACCGTACGACATATGCGTATATCCAATAGTAAGAGAAAAGGAGAGTGGCGCACTTGCGCTATTAGACGCCCGCATCTGTCAATTAATTATTTCTTTCGCTGCTGGATATCATTATTATGATGACGGTAATAATAATTATTATTATGAACATTATCACCGTTTAACGTATCTCCAATAAACATTAATGTTAATGCTTGACATCTTTATTAATAATAGGCATTATTATTATTATCATTAACCATTTCAGTATTGTAAATATTCTCGTTTTTAACCGTGGAATCGTAACGTGGACGATGGAATAAAAGAGAGAGAGAGAGACCGGCTAACTTAGCCACAATGAAACAGGGAAGGGTCTTATCCGTGAAAACACGAGGAGGCTAGTTATCAACGACCCGTGAATATATTATCGGGCAGGCAACGTTGCAGCGACGAACCGACAGCGACCAACAACGGCGACGTACAACGGAAAGAAATTTCGTTCACACTTTCTATCGCCACCGACACACTTGTGTATACACTGAGAAAAAAAAATGATTAAAATCAATAAAATCTTTTTTCCAATATTCGCCATAACATATTTCACCGATACGAAAATATAACACTAAACGTCGCAAGTCCGGGACCAAAAGACCCCTTTCAAAATTTACTTTAAAATTCGTACATTCATTGTTATTTTTTTCGTTAATCTGACTTTCTGTAAATTTGTTTGATTATTTTATTAGAAATCAGAAGTTATGTTGCGAATTATTTCCTTTGATAAATTAAGAATTTCTTCAAAAATCAATGTTTATTTCGTAAGGGGTCAAATGACCCGTTAGGCGCCGGTACGTTTAAGTGATAATTTCGTGATTCGAGCATATTACATACAACATAAGATATCAGTTTATTTTACTAAATTTTATCGTCGTATCAATGAAATGTTTTATGGCGAATATTGAAAAACAGTTTTTATTGAATTTGATGATGTTCGTTTTTTTCTCAACGTATGCACTCTCCAAAATAAGGTCTATTATTGCTCTCACGACTCGAACAAATTCACGTTAAAATCGTCTCGAGGCAATTAATACTCTCGGAATTTTTGTTGATTTCCCATTGAATTTTACGTCGAACGATTATTCAAAAAATTCATTACCATTATTTTCGACTTTTATTCCATCAATTATCAAGTTTTTTCATTGCCTCATTTCTCATCGCATTATTTTACCTGATATTTCGTGCGAGCCGTGGTGATTAAAAAAAAAGTGAGCCGTCATGGGACACCTGGTAGATGCGAAACATCCAACATCTTGAGAATACCGTATGGGATATGTGGCGTGGAGAATTAAAAAAAAAACAACAAGAAAAGTAGCTTTTGATTTTCTACTATAATTTTTATTTGCTTGCTTCATCTGTTACTTCGGTTATAGTAGCGGTCGTTGCTGCGTTTGATTCGATGAAATTAACAATCGGTCGATGACAGCTGAAGTACGAAACGAATGTTTTAGATTTCATGTTTTCAAGATATCTATAGAACACTGCATCTATAGTCGTGCCATACCTTGTAGTAGGCTCATTTCCGTGGTTGTTCATGATCAACTGAAATTCATTTTGGAGAAAATTTATGAGTGGCAATGTTTCAGCTTTGGCAAAATTAACATTGAAATCCTCTACTAAAATTAATGGAAGTTAACGTAAATTTGCTCCTAATGACATTGAACCAGCTGGACTATATTTGAGTATTTCTTCGTGTAAAAATCGTATGATATTGTGAATTTTTTGGTTTGGGGGAATATATACAACGACCATGACCAATTCCCTTCCATCCTCCATAACAATTTGTGCCGCACATAAATCGCCAATATCGTCTTGATCAAAACCAAGTCCCCTTACATTTCTCAACCTAACGATTATGCGAGATGTAATAACATCGAATGAATCTCTATTCTAATAAATAGCTGCACCACCAGCTCTAACATTATTGCGTTTGAAGTGAACGATACAATGAACGTTGGGGATGTCGGCGTTCTCATCATTACCAAGCCATGCTTCACTCAATAATAAGAAATTACTATTATTAAGGGACAACACCACTGTGACGGCTTCGTAAATCGATTTTTTGAAAACCATTTTAAAAAATCCAAAATACTTTTAAGATTGAAATGCCGTTGGACCCAGGTCGAAAAAATTATTATTTTCGTAGATATTGAATATTTTGTGGAGCGGTGCAGCGGTCCGCGACGCTCGGGGTCCCGCGCAGCTGGGCGCCTTAGGGTCGCCAGGTATTCTTCCCGCCTTTCTCAGGTATTCTTTTGACTCCCTTCACAAAAACCGGCTATTGTTAGCCGGTTAACTATTGTTATAAATATAGTTTCGAAAAATAGCACTAGGTGGCGATAATTGAAAAAATTCCATGGCAGGTATAGGGATAGCGTCATAGCGTCAGTTTGCGAATAGAAGCGACGCTATTCGTGTCTAATCGTTACGAATCGTTTCGTTTGTGAATATCAAACGCTCCAAATTATTATTTTCAAGTTGAAATGGAGGATAAGAAAGTGTATACGGGGAAAAAGGGAACAAAACGGAGCTATGTGACGAGGAGTCGATCGAAAATTTCGAATCGAAAACCTCCGAACCGTTATAGCTCCGAAAACAGTTCTGCAGAGCATGTGAGCACGTCGGCGAAAAAGTTAAAATCATCGGACGATTTAGAGGTCGGTGTTACTAACGACCCCCAAGTGCCAGTCCGGAAGCAAAAGAATCATTGATATTGCAACTGATATCGCGGTATTAGTGTTCAATGATGGCCTGAGAAGTCTTATGAAAGTACGGGAGACGTTGCGGATAACCATCGGCCGAAATTGTTTCAACTTTTGCGTTGAGACCGACGCAGCGCGGATCCAGCTCGCGGAGCGCTCGCTCACAGACGTTGCAAAAGAAGCGAGAAAAGCCTTAACAAGTTCGAGGAAAGAATCAGGAGACAACGATTTGCTTCTTGAAGGCCAGCTATATGGTGCCGGCATCGCTGATTGAAGGTAAATAATTTTTTGTTCAATTTATAACATAAATTAACAAACCTAAAACTTTGAACGCGTTTTACTCAAAACCACTTTTTTGAGTGCGGCATGCAGCAGAACTCGAGCAATTTTTATCCGATCGACTTCAAATTTTTACTGTACCAATAAAGGTAGATTATCTAGAGAAGTACATAGGATTTTTTCGATATCTCAATAATTATAAAAGTTATAGCCTATTTTCGTCGAGAGATTTTGCTCAAAAATCATTCTTTAATTTCAAAGGCGTGCCTATTTTTTTTTAAACAATATTTTTCCAAATCCCTATGTACTTCTCTTCAAAATATCATATTATTAACGAAAACACTCGGTATTTTTTTTCAGATCGACGTTGAAGAGAGTTCTGCTGCGTGCCGCGAACCACTGCGGAGACAACAGCACCTGACGCGAGAGCTTCCCCAGCGCCACCATGCGGCGTGAAAAATGTGAAAAAAATGTTTTTTGATACATTAATAAACAAGGAACAAAACCCAAAAAAAATTTTCAAATATCTCTTTTTTTTCCCACAAAAAAAAATTCTTGAAAAATGTGAAAAAAAACAGGGGGTCACAGTGGTGTTGTTCCTTAACGATCGAATCTTGTAGATCTGGGACATGCTTTCTGAGACTTTGACAACTCAATGTGAATAACGATAATCCCTTTCTTGATGTTATGAAATTTGATACTAATGCTTGGAGTGTCTCGAGTCTACTAAGCGATAATCTTTTAAATTCTTCTTACAACGCTACAACTGATGGATCAATTCGTCTACCGTGGTAGAATTTTAGTTCAATATTACGTGTATATATGTATAAGCCTTCGATACTTGTTACTCGCGATAGGGCTACATATAATAATTGTATAAAATGAGTTTTCTTATATTCATAAACAATTTTTACAGCGATTCTGTTCTTGACGCAACGAAGCGACGCAACTCGACAGCCAATTGCAAGGAAAATTCCAGCGGAAAGGCGCGACTCTCATAGGCTATTTCGGTTTTGCATCAGACGCTATGATATTGCGCCTGGTACAGAATCGCCTCTGTGCATGCGCAATCAACCAGTGCGCAGAGTTGCGGGGAGGGGAGCGTCACCACGACGTGCCATCGACGTTCCCTATCGACCGATTTACTCCCAACGCGCGTAAAGATGTTTCACATAAAAAATTGGCGATCTTATGCCATGGGAAAAAGGGGTTGGCCTCTCGGGAATTCATCGTAAATAGATGTAGCAGCTGAAAATAGACTTGATTTTGAAAAATAGATGTTTTCTCAGTGAAAAATAGAACGAGAACAAAAGTCGCAATCGATTGATACCGAGTACTTATTCACAGAACACTTTGGTCCAATTTAACTTGACGGTGACTCGCACCAGTTAAGAAATTTTTTCCTTCAAGTATGTTACGGCGTAACACAAAAAAAAGAGTGGCATCGATTTTCAAATTTATTCTTGTTTAATCTGAAAATTCGTGCCGCTTCTTTGTGTCATGGTATAACGTACTAGAAGGAAAAAAAAGCCACAAAAGGTTACAGCCACAAGGACTTTACGTGTATTGCCCTATATATGTATGATATATAATATCTATCAATTGAGGAGGCGTCGTGTGTACATATAATCCCAATAATTTGTTTGTTGTTCTCTCTCTCTACATCATTGTAACGTAGATTGGACACTCGAGAACGAATCGAGAATTATATAGGGGATGAGAATCCAAGAATAACTCGTACGGAAAAAAAATGTTTAACCCACCGTTGTCAGCACGGTCACACAAGACACAACGACCACATCTTCACGAGCTTTATCTTCGTTGAAATAAAACGCGTAGGAAATATAACTCTATTTTTTCTCTTCGATGAGAAAAATCCGTCGTTTCTCAACGAAGTGTTCGATAAAGGTTGTTTTGCTGCAATTAGATCAATATTTGCGGGGTATTTTTCCGAAACAAGCAGCGAAATGTCGAGGCTAGTTGAAACTGATTTTCCTAAATTGCCGAAACAAGTTGTGCTTCAAAATTCATTGGAAAGGCATCACATTTATTCATCAATTTAACAATATTTTTATTGCTACAATAATTATGTTCAACATTGAAAAGAAAATTTTGTTAATTTTCCTCGACAATTATTATACAGCGCCGGGCCGGGTTGGAGTTTCGACACGTAAAAGCTTTAAGGTAGTAGTCTGGTAACTTAAACCGATTTTCATGTGTTTTTTGGAGGGCGGTTTTTTCTAGGAAAATAGAAATGAATCGTTTTGGATATTTAGGATGTTTTTATTCACATATTAAAGATACAAAAAAAAATTTTTTTAAAAAATTTAATAGTTTATTATTATTATTATTATTGATCGAAGTTGGCACCTCGAAAAAAAAGCGCGTGGGTGGCCCCGGTGATTTTGGTTCTTGATGTTTCATGTCTTTTTTGGAGGGCGTTTTTTTGTAGGAAAATAAAAATGAATCGTTTTGGATATTTAGGATGTTTTTATTTACATATTAAAGATACAAAAAAAAATTTGTTTGAAAAATCTTAATAGTTTATTAGTATTATTATTGTTGATCGAAGTTGGCACCTCAAAAAAAAAAGCGCGTGGGTGGCCTCGGTGATTTTGGCTCTTGATGTTATCTGAAATAAAAAATTCTTGATAATTCTTAATCTATAGACATGTCATTCTGGTCGGAACTACTGAAGTTAAATTTCATGGATAACTAACAGAATGGCGGACTTTGGAAAAAACATCCTTTTCCATTTTGTTATTTATCCATGAAATTTAACCTCAGTAATTCCGACCAGAATGACATGTCTATAGATTAAGAATTATCAAGAATTTTTTATTTCAAATAACATCAAGAGCCAAAACCACCGAGGCCACCCACGCGCTTTTTTTCGAGGTGCCAACTTCAATCAATAATAATAATAAAAAACTATTAAATTTTTTCAAAAAAATCTTTTTTCGTATCTTTAACGCGGTAGTCTGGTCTAGAGCGAGATTTTTAACGTCATTTCTAATGTGCAATCATTTTCGAAAGTGAAAAACCTTACCCCCCCGTTAAATGAGCGACTCAGTAGCCTCTGCGTTAGCTGCTTCCCGACCGCGCTACCTGAGCGGGCGGCTTGCTTAGAATCTTTATTTCTCGGCTAATTTTTGAAATATCAATAAACGGTTTTCAGAAGCGTATGAAGAAAGGTCTAAGGAGTAAGAAAATGAAAAAAAAAATCGATTTTTTCCAATTTCTAGACCAGACTACCGCCTTAATATGTAAATAAAAACATCCTAAATATCCAAAACGATTCATTTTTACTTTCCTACAAAAAAACGCCCTCCAAAAAAGACATGAAAATCGGCTTAAGTTACCAGACTACTACCTTAACGGTGCAAAACTCCGAATTTATGTGGGAGGATCCTAGAAGTTTAAAAATCCGAAATTTTTAAAACAGAAATGTCATTGCGAAGAATAGTTGTACATCGAGGATTACATGACAAGTGTAATTACGGGACCGACCTGAAAAAGTATCGAATATCAAAACCCAACTACGTATAAAACCGTATTAGAAAGCGTAGAGTTTTTTCTTCTACGAATATTTTTTATGTCCTCTGTATAGAAGGGAGACCAGGGCGAAATGGACACCTGGGGCAAAATAACCTCCTGCGAAATTATTAAGAGAAATTGAAAAATTTTTAAATGAAAAAAAATTATAATTATAATGAACGGAAGTATACGCAATTAAGTTACTAATGCCGAATTTGCAGTCATTAAAACTTTTTTTTTCCGAAAATCCCGTGTCGTCGACGAAAAAAAAAGTTAGAAACATGGTTTCAACCTTCATCGGTGGCATTTTCAATGAGTGGAGACAACGTTCGAAACGTCAATCGACGCTATCGTCAATTCACATTCCACCGAAAGGATCGTCGATATTGGAGAAATGAACAAATTTACTCTGTTGGCGTTTTAGCAGCGTCATTTCCTTAGAGGGAGTTGTTTTGCCTCGGTCTCCCCTATATACAGGGTGTCCCAAAACTAGCATGTCAGAGCGACACGGGGATTAGATTGGCTCCGGACCTATCAAAATAATCAAAAATGACCCCAGTAAAAGTTTCATGGTTTTCGAGGAAAATCGCTACTAAGTAGGTGTTATTCCGCTGCCATTGCTATGAAAGTTCAAATCGTAAGCAAATCAAATTCAAAATTCATACCAAATCCTAAAGTGGCCAGAAAAACAAACGAAAACAGCGAGATAACAAGAAAAATTGAAATGCGATTGAAAAAATAAAAAAGGCGATTTTTTTGTGAAAATCGCTATTCTTGTTATCTCACTGTTTTCCTTTGTGTATTCTGACCGTTTTAGGTGTTGGTGTGAGTTTGGACTTTGATTTGCATGCGATTTGGACTTTCATAGCGATGGTAGCGGAATAACAAGTACCAGATAGCGATTTTTCGTGAAATAAAAAAAGACCATTTTTCTCGAAAACCATGACTTTTACCGAGGTCATATTTATTTATTCTGATAGGTCCAGAGCCAATCTAGTCCCCGCATCACTCTGACGTGCTTGTTTTTTGACACCCCGCGTAAATATTTTTTCCCTTCAATCATACAGCGTTCTTGCCCTTTCCCGTATTCCCGTTCCATTACCCCTTCCAATTCTCACGTTTTGTTTCCATTTCTCGAGTCCCCTCGGAGTGTTGTCCGCAATCACTTTTTCCTTAATGCACTACTGCTTAATGCACGAGCGCATCGGGAAACCGCGAAAAACCTGGCCTATGAAGTTGGCTAAAAGTTTACTGAGTTCCATTTGCGTTACCAATCGGAAAAGCAGTAAAACTGCGTCCCGCTTGACATTCGGTGCTCAAGCCAATGAACGGTTAAAGTGGTCATCCATCCCAGTAGTTACTTCCGCTATTTTACTTTCCCATTTTACTATCCTGTACTTTCGTGTCTTTTATTCGACTCCTTTATCATTCGAACGGTAAATTGGTTAACGAACAAAAAAACAAAGTACGTGAAAAAGTCACTTTACGTAAATTCGATTTATAAGCTCTCGTAAAGTCTCGAGTTTTTCTTTGGGTACCGAGATTGAGCGCGTAAAAAAATTAATAGCTTTTTTTTACCAACGCGTGCTAACGCCCTGTGATATGTATGTACCACGATTAATTCTGATGTGCGTACAGCGGGAGTATGACGGGATATGTACGCACTCACGCACGCGCATATTTTACGATCGAATTCGAATATTGATCGAGCGCGTAACTAAAGTACGGAATTTATATTGCATTGTATTGATATTTGAACGGCTACACAGCTGAATCGTAACGTCTGACCGTGCACGTACTTTTGTATACATTACATGTTTGTATTCAGGCAGAATATAGATGCATCGTAGTGCAACAAGGGTCGCAAGTGTGATCATCTTTTCGCTATACTTATTTTTATACTCCTGATTCCTATTCAACAGCCCCCTTCCCCCAATCCACCACTCCTCCGTTAAGGGGGGAAATAGGGTTAGGACAGCATTTTCTCAATGATTTTCATGAATTTTTTTATAGTATAAAAAATGAATATAATTTATTGAAACTTTGAGAATATTTTATACATATATTTAAGTATATACCATAAAATTTTTTAACAATTTCCTTGAAAAACACCGAAGATATTAGCGACCCCATATTGCAGGTCACAATCAGACTCAGCATTTTGCGTACATTCTGGAAGCCGCAATTTTCATCTGAAATCAAACGAGGTTGGAATTTACTTTTATTATATGTCTCTCTTCTATATGAACCTAGATGCTATCAAAAAAATAGAAAATTGAATCTTTTACAGGGGTCAAAACAAAAAAGCATGATTTTTTGACATTTTTCACAACTTTATTTGCAAAAAAAAAATTATTTTAAATAATGTTAATATTCCGATTTTAGGTTCATATAGAGCGCAATACTATGAAGAAAGTAACTGCCAATTTTCAAAACGATCGGTTAAAAACTTTTGAAACTAGCGTGTACGCAAGTTAAAAAAAAGTCGGTTTCAGAAAAACGCGTTTGAAAAAATAACAAAATGCTGAGTCTGATTGTGACCTGCAATATGGGGTCGCTAATATCTTCGGTGTTTTTCAAGGAAATTCTTCAAAAATTTTATAGTATATACTTAAATATATGTATAAAATATTCTCAAAGTTTCATTAAATTATATTCATTTTTTATACTATAAAAAAATTCATGAAAATCATTGAGAAAATGCTGTCTTAACCCTATTTCCTCCCTTAATGGTTTACAACAATAGAATGAGTCGGAATTTTCATTTAAAATTTTGGGAACATATTTTTCAATAGTTTTACTAACAATTTATGAAATAAAAAAAAATCGATTTTTTGAACCGTCTAACCCTATTTCCCCTTAAACTTGAGTTCTCATTCGCCTTATCGGCTTCTGCTGTTTCGAATTTGCGCCCGTGGGCACGGGGAAAGTCCGGTAAACCCATAACGATACGAGGAGGCCAAAGTAAGAGGTGCTATTGCTGGTCGCTCGCTGCGCTCGCTCCCATGAGGGAGAGTGCATTGTAAAGGGTGGCTTGAAGTGGGTGTGACCCTCAGCGGGTCGAGCCAATAACTTCCCGATCATCCCTCGTATTTTATGCTATTTTGATCTTGCAAGTTAGGCCACCACGAGGGACGTGAAAAACGTATGAAATTCGATCGTTTATTTTTAATTGCCCCTATTCGGTTTTTTTTTTTCTCATCAATATATTTAATTATCTATTGGTGAAAAAATGGTCAAAAAAATTTAAGTACATAGTTGTTTTAGAAGAAAAAAAACAGTTGGATTTGGAGAAAAATGTTTCTTGGCGTTTTCACAAGTTTCATTGCAATAACTCAACAATCGCTGAGACGATTTCGCCAATAGTTCACTCAAGTCTGAGTTCAATGAAGACGCATCGATTGCAAAAGAAAAATTTTTAATTCCACCGTTTCCCAAGGAGAAGTCGTCGATTTTGTGTGAAAGTCATTTTTGTTTTAAATAGTTTTAGCCGAATATCTACGGAACCGCTGAGGCGATCAAACGCCACACTCCTTTCCGCTCTAAGTTAGGTCAAGAGCCTTCGTTTGAAAAAAAAAAAAAATCGAATTGCTCCATTCATTCGTGAGATAACGTTTGACAAAATTTTACCCACATGCTTACATACACACACACACACACACACGCAGACATGTTTTCAAAAACGTGTTAGAATGATTCTAGGGGTCATGAAACGTGGAGATATCTTGAAATTTCCACTTTCGATTTTCGGGGTCATTACAATAACTTCCCTCTAGTATCGGGGACGTTAAAAAGCGCCCCTTTGAACAATTACTCAATTTTCCTATCGGTTAATTCGAGTTAAAGCACCCGATTCATCGGAACAATGATTTCGCGCTCAACGGTAAACGCTGGAGAGCTAGCACGCGGGTTAAACGATCGCCCATCCAAGTAGTGAACTCTTGCATTGCCGTTAAACGCGGAAGACCACCAGGATCGAACTCTATAGGCTTCTACCTATTGCTATTGGTTTTATATCAAATTATAATCCCCGCTACATTGAATTTTTCCAAATTTTCTGCACAGCCTCTATATTGGTTATTATTAACTTTTTAATTTATTATCGTGTATTCCAACGTATACCCAACGTATTCCCTCCTACCACTCACTAACCGCACCATGCTAAACTAACCCCTAACTTCCGTAGGATCCGCAGTCGTTTTTTTAGCTGCCGTATCGCATTCGCTGTGGGCACGGGGAAGCCGCGGAAAACCCGTGCCGATTTAGACGGCTTTCATTGTTTTACTTACTGAATTTCCGTTGTTTTACCATCAGAAACTCAGGAAAACTGCCACCCGCTCGGTAGTCGGCGTGCGAAGCCAGTGCACGGTTAAACGGTCACTCCATCCTAGTACTGACCGCGGTCAATACTGGTTAACATGGGAGATCGCCGAAATCGCGCATCGACCACGCGTTCACTGCTCTCGGTGTATATTGATTACTTGGATATAACAATTTTTACGAACGTACAATTTCATTAGATTCTTAAAATGGCTTTGAAAAAAAATAAAAACTCTCGGTTCTTTAAGGTAGTAGTCTGGTAACTTTCATGTTTTTTTTGGAGGGCGTTTTTTTGTAGGAAAATAAAAATGAATCGTCTTGGATCTTTAGAATGTTTTTATTTATATATTAAAGATACAAAAAAAAATTTTTTGAAAAAATTTAATAGTACATTATTTTTGATCGAAGTTGGCACCGCGAAAAAAAGCGCGTGGGTGGCACCAGTGATTTTGGCTTTTGATGTTATCTGAAATAAAAAATTCTTGATAATTCTTAATCTATAGACATGTCATTCTAGTCGGAACTACTGAAGTTAAATTTCTTTTTATTTTACAACTCCTTCTTTGCTAAAATAAAAGGACTTTTTTTTCCAAGTTCCGCCATTTTGTTATTTATCCATGAAATTTAACTTCAGTAGTTCCGACCTGAATGACATGTCTATAGATTGAGAATTATCAAGAATTTTTGATTTCAGATAACATCAAGAGCCAAAATCATCGGGGCCACCCACGCGCTTTTTTTTCGAGGTGCCAACTTCGATCAATAATAATAATAATAATAAACTATTAAATTTTGTAAAAAATTTTTTTTTTTGTATCTTTAATATGTAAATAAAAACATCCTAAATATCCAAAACGATTCATTTTTATTTTCCTACAGAAAAACGCCCTCCAAAAAAGACATGAAAATCGGCTTAAGTTACCAGACTACTACCTTAATTAAGATTCAGACACGTGTACGGAAAATGTATAGTTTCTTGTTGCTGTTGTTTTTGTTTTCGTTGCCTAGTAGTTAATTCATTGATTTCATCGTTAATTTCAGGGACGCGCGTAGGTCTCTCATAAAAACAGACAAAATTCGGTATACATCATATGGCTCCTTATTGATGTACGAAATTAGACGGTGTCCTCGGTTCATCTGCCGTACTTCTACGCTTTCTCTCTGTTTTTATAACCCTGGAAGAATAACGATGGTATACAAAGGAACGAGGAAACTGGAGGTGAAGTACGGAATTCGAACGTCTCAAACTGACAATCAGTTCTTGGCTTCCTTCCAACTTTTACCGCGATCGCTCCGCGTGGGTGTTGGAGGTTTTTCTTTTCCTTTCTCCTATATTTCACTCGAATCCGCGATATCGGGAGTGAACCCGTGCCCACGTTTCGTTTATCGAATTTATTGACATCTGCGTGAATTTTTTTGTTGTTTTTTGTTGTTGCGAGTTTCACTGTCGCAACGATGAATATAATGGACGGTGCTTATTTTTCAGTAACTCTTTATCATATAAATGGATACTCAAGACTTAAGGCAGTCATCTAGTCCGAACGAGCATTTTTTTCGAGGTAAAAAGAAATAATTCATCGGTACTATTAAATAGTTCAACGTCGGTCTTTTTTCCATTTATTTATTGACACTTGCGGATAGTCTGCAATTGTTTTCGAGTACTATGAAAATAAATTAAGAGTGCTATGCGGTTTCAAGCCGCCATGATTCCATGGCGACTTTGACCATGATTCTAGACATTCTACTCATCTGAAACAAAAAAAAAACAAAAAGATTATTGATCAGTACAAGTATGGCTATCGCATGAACCTCTAAAATTTCGAAGAAAAAATATCAAACATTTTTTATGGTTGTTCGAAGATTTTTTTCTAAATTCGAAAATCCGTACACGTCGTTTAGGTCGCGATTTTGTGGATTTTTTTTCGTCACGTGTCTTTTTTATAGGACGGTGTTTGATCGATCGAATTTGAATCTTCGGATGTCGTAACTTTTTTTAAATTGGACATAAATTTCGGCGGTGTGCACCTGTTAAGCGCTATTGATTTTTCGGAGTTTCCTGATGATGATGACAATTGAAACTCACTAAAGTATAGCTGCCTGTGTCGGCCAGGTTTTCTACAGTTTCACTGTGCCATTGTGCAAATGTGGATAGAGTGCGGCTTCAGGGAAAGAGTGACTGGCGGACAGCACTCCGGGGGTCTCAAGGAATGGAATGAAAAATGGAAATAAAGAAGCAAATAAATGCATACATGTGTTATATATATTAGGGCGATTTTTTTTTCGACTATTATTTTTATTTCAGTCTTCACCCGAAATTTTGTTCGATATGTCGAAAAATAAATTCCCTGAAAGTTACAGCCCTTAATATTAATTCTAAGTACTTTCCCAAAGCGTGAGAAGATTTTCCATCTAAAACACACGTAAATCGAATTTTTTTTTTTTTTTTCAAATTTCTATAACTCAGCCGCATTTTATGCTATCATATTGGTCTTGGTTTCGATTTACTCAGAATAAAACAATCTAAAAAAGTGCCTTTTGCGGTGAAAGTGTAAATTGTACTGGTGAGTTGGACGGGTCACTGAAGTTGATTTTTACCCAAAATTCTCGTTTTTTTGCTGTTATCTCCGAAACAATTAACTTTACGAAAAAAATGTAAACGAAAAATTTGTTGGAAATTTAATTTCCTATAAAAAAGGTCCTATCGACCCAATTGCTTAGATTAATATTTCTTGAGATAATGAACTTTTTTTATTTTTTTTATTATTTAATATTTCATATTTCATAAATTTGATACTACTCATAAGTTAAAGTTCAATATCTCAAGAAATATTAATCTAAGCAATTGGGTCGATAGGACCTTTTTTGTAGGAAATTAAATTTCCGACAAATTTTTCGTTTACATTTTTTTCGTAAAGTTAATTGTTTCGGAGATAACAGCAAAAAAACGAGAATTTTGGGTAAAAATCACCTTCAGTGACCCGTACCAACTCATCACTACAATTTACACTTTCGCCGAAAAAGGCACTTTTTTAGATTGTTTTATTCTGAGTAAATCGAAACCAAGAACAATATGATAGAATAAAATGCGGCTGAGTTATAGAAATTGGAAAAAAAAAAAATTCGATTTACGTGTATGTTAGATGGAAAATCTTCTCACGCTTTGGGAAAATACTTAGAATTAATATTAAGGGCTGTAACTTTCAGGGAATTTCTTTTTCGACATATCCAACAAAATTTCGGGTGGGGACTGAAAAAAAAAATAGTAGAAAAAAAAATCGCCCTAATATATATATATATAACACATGTATAAATTTATTCACTCGTATCACGAAGTAAAAAAGGATTTCACGATCTCGTCCCGTTTGATGATTCACCGTCGTGCCGTTTCCGGATGTCGCTTGAAAATGCTAATATCCCGAACGCACCGCCTCACGTTCGAATGTTCCGCGTGTGCGTGGGATTGTCCGCGGCGCGAGGAGGCGGCGAGCTTCGAAAGCACCGCGTGTGCGATATAGAGCGTCGTTGGATGCACCCGTGTATGCATACGAGTTGCATGCGCAGTGGCAGGGTCATCACAAAACGGAACGAGAGAGACTGATAAATAGAGTATTTATATGAGGCATTCCAGGTCAAATCAAGAGAGCTAAGAGTGATCCTTTGTCATTTTTCATTTCTTACTATGTTTGTATAGCGAACAATTTTCACTAATCTTGGTGACTTTTCAAATTATCGAAGCGTTATAGACGATATAACAAGTTAGAGAGGTTCGGTATACCGTCGTGAACCACATTAATTCGAACATTAGCGCTAATTCAACGATCGAATAAAAACGAAGATTCCCGACAGTAGCCTCAATCAGGTATGGGCATACTCGAATACGTTTGGTATTGGAATACTAAATTAATACCGAATACATGTCAGATGGCTATTCATTTTTTTTCGATAATGAATCCAACTCGATTCAGTATTCCTTCCGAAAATGAATAATAAATTCTACTGGATTCAGTATTCATTTCAAAACGAATAATGAATCCTACTGGATTCAGTATTCCTTCCGAAAATGAATAATGAATTCTACTGGATTCAGTATTCATTTCAAAACGAATAATGAATCCTACTGGATTCAGTATTCCTTCCGAAAATGAATAATGAATTCTACTGCATTCGGTATTCATTTCAAAACGAATAATGAATCCTACTGGATTCAGTATTCACTCCGTATTTGGATACCATCAAATTGAATAATCTGGAAAAATCATAACTGGAATCATAACAATTGCGGACGCTTTCGAACGAATGTTACGATTTCAAAGCGTCAATAAGTTGATGGGAGAAATTTTTTTTATTTTTATTTTTTTTATAACTTTTCCAGCCTCTAACTATAAGCTGCCATTAATATGGCATTAAATCGCTTGTTTGACGTGTGGTTTGTTTCGGTTTAGAGGGCACATCCAACGATTTGCTCCGCTCTATTTTTCACCTTTGGTTTCATAACCATACCATACATACATACCATACATGTTTCATGCATCCGTACACTCATTCTTACATTCTCACACTCTATTCTCGCACTTAAAGTTTACTACTTCATCGCGCAGTTACACAGCGTGAAATCTCTGTCGTAGGTCCATTGGTTTAAACTTTTTGAGCCTTCCGGCGACATCTCCTCTGTTAAGAAGATTGTGTGGTAGCTCATTGGGGTGGCTCGTGAGCCTCTGCTCGTAGCTCGTACATAGCTTCAGAGCTGCGGCCTTCACTGTGTCGATTCCTAGATCTTTATGGAGGTTGGCATTTGAGATATACCATGATGCATTAGCGATCGTCCTGAGGGCTTTCGATTGAAATCTTTGTAGAATCTCGATGTTTGAATTACTTGCGGTTCCCCACAGCTGTATGCCATATGCCCAGATAGGCCTCAAAACTGCTTTGTACACCGCAATTTTGTTCCAGAGTGATAGCTTGGACCTCCTGCCCAGGAGCCAGTACATTTTCCTTAATCGCATGTCCAGTTCCCTCCTTTTTTTCGAATGTGGCTAGCCCACGTGAGCCTTTTGTCATAATGCAGTCCAAGATACTTTACTTCACTGACTCTTGGGAGGGGATGACCATTCAGCGTAACCATCGGGCACTCCTTTTTCCATGGGAGAAATGGGACATTATATCGTGCGAGAAAGAGACATTCTGTACTTATGTATTTGTTTTTCTACAGACTCATGAGGCGCAGAAAGTTACTACATAGTATGTATGTAGTACAAATGTGTAGTATGTATGTACTACATAGTATGTACATTATATGTATGTAGTACGTATGTATGTACATTGTATGTATGTAGTACGTATGTATGTACATTGTATGTATGTAGTACGTATGTATGTACTATATAGTATGTATGTAGTAGTAGGTATGTAGTATGTATGTAGTAGTATGTACATAGTATGTGTGTAGTACATACATTCGTAACGAGTAGCGAATTTCCTTTTGTTTCTCGATACAAAAGTAAATGAGTCATAATATAATATAATATGAGTAGTTATTACTAGTTATGAGCTTAAGAGTAGTATAATATAAGTACTACTCATATTATAAGGAATATAATTAAATCAGTCGATAATAGAAATTTATTTAATTAATAAATATATTTCAGTAGATAACAAACATGGCTTCTGTTCTTTTTTTCAGATTATTCAATTTAATGATATCCGAATATGGAATGAATACTAAAACGAGTTGGATTTATTACTTATGTTGAAATGAATACTGAATTCAGTTGGATTCATTATTAATTTTGAAATGAATACAGAGTCCAGTAGGATTCATTATTCATTTTCGGAATGAATACTGAATTCAGTAGGATTCATTATTCATTTTCGGAATGAATACTGAATCCAGTAGGATTCATTATTCATTCCAAAATAAATAATGAATCCAGTGGGATTCTTTATTCATTTTCGGAACGAATTTTGAATAAGTTTCTTCATTATTCGTGAATAAAGAAAAATTTGTATATGCCCAACCCTGGTCTCAATCAACAAACTCTCCCTTTCTCTCTCTCTATTTACTATATACATTATGAATTGACATTTCTCATCGGAACGTTCACGAAGCAATACGTAATGCGTTGTAGCAGTTGGGCTTAGGCAGCCTCGATTATAACAACTTCCGGTCCCAGTTTGTTCGTAAAATCGAGGTGTCCTAGTGTACAACGAAAGTGCGGTGGCCTCTTGGCCACACTCTCGAGGCAATTGCATCTCTTGTTTCACATATAGTGAGGAACAAGCGGTCTATATACTCGTATTTATATAAACGCGATCAATCGCGAAATATACATATATGGTCAACAGCCACATAATTACACATTGGCCTCACAGCGAGAGCAATCAATTACTCGGTTTATAGAATTTGTCGTGCTAAACGCTCGAATCCCGCGGAAATGTACGACTGACGTTTAATACAGTAAAAACAAAAAAAGTTAATGAAACACTACCGAGTCTATTAAGAAGAAAAAAAAAGAACTCTACGAAACTTTATATTCTGCTAATGCGACGAGTATAATAAATTGTGTAATAAAAAAAATATACAAACGATTGTTTTTTTTTTTTTTAAATTCACACTCGACTAACAAGTTTTTATATTAAGAATTACGATGGTACATTGCTTGCCAGTGATAAATTTAATAGTAAACGAAAATCTTGAGATTCGCGGTAATAAAAAATTGTGCTTAAATGGCAATTATTTTTATATAACACTAGGGGGGGCTTCGCGCCCCTGAGCGCTCCGCCCCCGCTCGATCCCGCTCGCTCTCGTCAACTCTTGTCCACGGCGGCGGCGGCGATATATTTATATAATATAGAGAGATATATAGTAACCTGTGTTAAAACGCGTTTTACTGCGGTATCGCCCGTGTTGCGCGAATGCTCGACGATGAATAACTAACGTTCCTTCTTCAGTTTTTTTTTTTTTCTCATAAATTTCACTCATCCGACAATTCATTATTAATCTTCATTACAGATCGGATACAATGACTGTATGATCCCGACTACAAAGTTTCCATCGCTTAGATTTCTCGATAAGATCTCGAAGGAATGCAAATACGTGAGTAAAATTTCCACCGACTATTATTAAATTCTTATTATCCACCTCTGTTCACACATATGCACACACATACACACACGCATATATATACAGGGTGTCCCAAACCTAGCACGCCAAAGTGACACGGGGGGTTGATTGGCTCCGGACCTATAAAAATAAAAACAAATATGAACTCAGTAAAAATCTCATGGCTTTCGAGAACAATCGTCTATTTTGATTTTTCGAAAAATCGCTATTTAGAACTTGTTATTCTGCTACCATTGCTATGATTCCGAATTGTAAACAAATCAAAGTCTAAATTCGCATCAAATCGGAAAGTGGTCGGAAACACAAACGAAAACAGGGAGATAACGAGAATGACGATTGTACGAAAAATTGTCTTTATTGATTTTTCGGAAAATCGCTATTCTCGTTATCTCCCTGATTTCATTTGTGTTTCTGACCACTTTGGGATTTGATGCGAATTTGGACTTTGATTTGCTAACGATTTGAACTTTGATTTGCTAACGATTTGGACTTTCATAGCAATGGTAGCAGAATAACAAGTGGTTGATAGCGATTTTCCGAAATATCAAAAAAGACCTTTTTATTCGAAAACCATGAGACTTTTACTGAGGTCATATTTGTTTTTATTTATCGGTCCAGGGCGAATTTAACGCCCGTGTCACTCTGACATGCTAGTTTTAGGACCCCCTATATATATATATACTAGGGGGGCTCTGCCCCCCTGCGCGCTTCGTGCGCCAACCCCCCCCCCCCCCCGCCCACGACCCCACCCACGCCTCCCCCGCCCCCGCTCGTTCCCCTCAACTCTTGTATACGGCGCCGGCGGCGGCGGCGGCGGCGAAATATTTATATAATATAGAGAGATATATTATATATACACTTCGGAGACACTAACATTACGATCCAAGAGGCCACTCACAATATTTTGCGCACTAATTTTTGGATCCGCTTCAATCTTACGCAGAATAAACCGTTTGTCTCTATGCACACGGTCGACCACTTCTACGTTGATTTTTCAATGTTTTCCGTTCTCCAAATCGATCAATCATTGATTGTATTGTCGAGCGGAGTCTTCCAACGATCTTCGATATTTCACTTAGGGTTTTGCATTGATTATGCAAGTTTATAATAAGTTTTCTTTCTTCTTCAGAAGTTTCTTTGCCTTTTCGACCCATTATCGTTGATAATTCAATACAAACTGCTGGTATACAATTGGTAGAAAGACTCATACGGAGTGTCCGAATGTAAACAAAGTCGATCTGCTTTGTTTTCATTTTGAAACTTAAATTCTCCCAGTTCAAGAATAAATTTTAACTGCTAAGACTCAAGTGTACAAATACTTTTCACACGTCCAAAACGGTGGATTTTTGGATTGTAATCGTTTAAAAAAAAAAAACCAATAAAGTTATCAATTGTTCTTTGTATAATTATGGTTAATAAATGGATGGTTTATTATGACCAGTGGTTTTCCAGTTGTTTTCCAGTTGTTATCTTTTATCATTTGGGATAAAAACAGCAAAAGTGCTGGTGTACGAACACTTTCTACACTCACTGTATATATTGTTTTGTGATGTACAAATTTGTAAATACGAATTGCGTTGTCTCTTCGATATGTTTTATAAAACGATCAGTTCTTCACACAGGAGAGAAACTGACTCATACGCCGTGTACGTGTAATTGAATTCTTATTGCGCACGTATGCATTACCGTACTGCAATTTATGCAAATAATTTTCCTCGAATTTTCCTCTTCCCTTCCCCTCCCGTCCCCCCCTCGCGCCGTAAGTAATCTTCGAATACGAAATGCACGTCGATAGACGCATATTAATTACAATCAGAAATATATATTCTTCTGGCGAACGCAATGAAATGAAAATTATCCCCTCCTGTCGTTATAAACTTTTTATTCTCGTTCGTACTTAATTGCTTTCCAGCGGACATTGAGAATTTGTCAGATTTTAATGCTCGCGTGATTGCAATCGCGAGGTCGAGACATATTTTGTGCCGGGAGGAGTTTTGCACTGTAGGTGGCTTACGTCTGATTGGTATTTTATTATATTAGGGGGTAAGGTTTAGAAAAAAAATTAATCCTTGCATTCCTACGTATTCAGGTTTATTTACGTGAAATTATCAACCGGGACCCTGATGTAATATAATTACATTTTTAGGCGAGTTGAAATAAATATTTTTTTAATTCTGAAATTGTTCGGAAATCCATTAGCTGATGACAAAATTCAATCAGGACACTAGATATTATTAAAATTGTCAAATTTCAGAGTTCTCTGGAAATTCATTAGTCCCAATTAAGCCACTAAAATATTGTTTAGGTTTTGTTGGGGTTATTGAAGTTGTCAAATTTTAGAGTTCTCTGGAAATTCATTAGTCTCAATTAAGCCACAAAAATATTGTTTCGGTTTGAATGTCTCAGATTCTATGATTTACTGGTGTTGCTAATGATCAAATTCAATCAGGACATTAATCATTATAAAAATTCTTGAGATAATGAATTTTGTCGTTAGAATTTCCGATGCGGTATTATAACGCGAATTTGATATATGTTTACAGGAATAAATCATTGAAACCAGGAATTTCAAGCGTTGCAACATTATATTAGTGGTTAATAGTACGTTCGATTGTAAATTCTGAAGCCTTTTTTTTCGTAAAAAAATGTTTTTTCTTATGTCCGATTGCTTAAAATGTTCCTAATAGTAAAAAACAATTATATTTAAATAAAATGTCTAGACGTATGTCTCTGGGCAGCCTAAAAAATGAAACAATTGGTAAATCTCGAAAACAGCTCGATGGATCTCGTTTTCTTAAAAAAGTTTATAACAGTGTCAAGTTATATACACGACTATGACTTGTCAAAACTTTGTCGTTGCTCTAACGTTCGAAAATGTTGAGATATTGAGGTAAATATTTTTTCAATACATAGAACATTATTGGAGCACGGTTGGTATTGAGTTTGGCGAAAATTGGTTAAAGTATTTGAATGTTATACATTTTTTGAAAAATCACTGAACGCTCCAACTTCGGCCTATTTTGGGATATCAGACAAACAAATTTTTTAACATGAAAACAGTATCATCAAAGCATATTTGGTATTGAATTTGGTGAGAATCCTTGGACGGTTACAAATTTTATGAAATTAAATGTTTTGTTTTTCATTCTCAAAGAAAGTTTTACCATTCCTCTATCGAAATTTTTGAGACCTAGGACTACATTCTTTTTTTTACATAAACGAAGTATTATCGAGTGATATTTTTTATTGAATTTAAGGCAGATCGGTGAAAGTTTTTAGATTTTATCAAACGGATTTTTTTTAAATAAAAAAAAGTCTGTAATCGTTGAAATTGACCGTGGAGAAAAGGCGCGTAAATTAGAAATTTTCACGTCGTTTCATCATTATTTTATCTCGTTGAAAAAGGTCTGTCTGTGACGAAGCCAAAATTGAAAAACTAACATGATTATAGAGAGGAGATTTGCGAGATAAAATAATTAGGAAGCAATGTACAAGTTTGTAATTTGCACGCTCTTTGAATCTATAGAGTCCTTGGAAAAAGTCAAATAGCTAAATATATAAATACATTAAAAATCATTGAGCTTAAATAATACTGTACTCGCTGTACTTTGTACCAGGGATACGTCCATATATGACTTTAATCCGTCGATAAAATACTTTTTCAAGAATATATATATATATATATATATATACGAGAGCGTATAAAAACACCATTTTATCTCTCATTTCTGGATCGTTAGCTGTTTTTTTTCCACTTAAAGTCTAGACGTTTCGTCTTTTCTCTATCTTGTGAAAGGGAACGAGAAAAAGGACGGTGGGAAAGAGAAAGAAAACTTAATGATCCGCGAGAGATAGAAAGAGAAAGATAGAGAGCGGGAGAGAAGAGAGAGGAGGCGGAAAATTCATTTGTCGCCGCGTTCCTGTGGGAAAAGATGGGAGCGTGAAGGAGGTGCGAGGAGGGCATCATAATACCAGGATAGAGGGCCAAGCCCCGAGGCCAAGTTATTTCACAGTGTGGATCACTCTCGTAATTATCCTTTAGCTAAAGGCGCAAGGAAAGAACGCCGATGGTACTGAAACAGGCTGGAACCGAGGATTATACAAATATATATATATATATATATATATATATATATATATATATCTTTTGGTATATATAAGCGTACAGCAGTACACATAGCTTGATTGTGAGACGAGGGCGTGAAGTAAGGAGCGAGAAAGAGACTTTGGAAAGAGTCGTTTCATTAAAGCCGAGGATGCTGTAGGATAGGAGCGCTGAGTGCATCCAGAGACTCGACGTGACGGGCAACGTTTTTCCATTATTCTCTCGACAACATTTTTTTTCCCCTTTCCCCAACATCTTCGGAACAAAATGCTTGTTTTCCTTCGGGCACAATCGATTCTTTGATTTTTATAATAATAGAGGATTCGTCTTTTTTTCGATATTAATCCACGATGTAGTTATATTATTTGCCGCCTTGAGCGTTGCTCATTCGTCCTGAACAAATAACTGTCAGCGTTTTTTTACAGCCACATAGATCTATGCATGACAAAACGTCTCGGAGACTATGACACCACGTATGCTTTAAGGTATCTTTTTCTGGTTTTGCTTGGCCCCCAAAAAGAAATGTTATAGAACTTCACAAAAATTAATCATCCCATGAATTGGACGCCACTGGAATGTTAACACCTTGTTCGTGCAGAAAATCGTTTGTAGTTGATTTTAGCGAATGTATTTTCGTTTGTAGTTGCAGGGAAAAAAACGTAATTTTTTCTTTCATTTCAAATTTGCATCTGCTCACGTGCAGCTTTCAATTTCAAGTGTACACTCATTACATACTATATGTAATGACTTTTTGTTTGTAGTTCTTCGTAGAATAATTACAATCTACCTATACGCTTTAGAAACGTTTGTACTCGTGATTCCATTTTGCTTCCTCATAGTGGAAGCTTTTGGCTTTCGTTTGCAGTTCCTCGTAAAATTAAGCCACGAACAATCTACTCGCTTCAGAATCATTTGTAGTTATTCGTAATTCATTTACTTTTTCATTTGTCGTTCTTCGAAAATTAACTTGAAAAACATCGGCTCGCTTCAGAACCGTTATCAGTTATTCGTAATTCCATTTTCTCGCTTGCGGATCATTGGAAATTAACTACAAACAACCTAAACCTCGCTGCAGAATCGTTTTCGGTCGATTGCAGTTCGATTTCTTTGTTTCGTAGTTCTTCTGAAAATAAGTACAAACTGCCTATACGTTTCAGAAATGTTTGTCCTTGTTTGTAATTTAATTTTGTTATTGGTAAAGTTCCCCGAAAAATTAATCACGAAGATCTCAACGCTTCAGAATCGTTTGCGGTTGTTTGCAGTTCTTTTTTTTTTTTTTTTCGTTCGTAACTCTTTGTGCAATAACCACAAGACATTTATATGTTTCAGAAAGGTTTGTAGTTGTTTTTTTTGTTAGTTTTCATTTTTTGCGTTCGTAGTTCTTCGGAAAATAACTACAAAGAATCTATAATCACTTTGGCATCGTTTGCACTTGTTTGTAGATGTATTTTTTCCGTTACTATGAACAACTGACAGACCGAAATCATCAAGAATGCTGAAGAAAAAAAAATTCTACAAAGAAATCCATAAAGTCAAATTGGAAACATCGAAGGGAGAACGTCACTAACAAAATTATAAACTGGCCACTTTAATTCTGATCTTCGACACACAGACTGCCAAGTAAACGAAATTATGATGTTGAAGTTTGCATCGTCGGAATGCAACGAAAATAGATTTTTTACATTATTAATCCCCCTTAAGATTGGATTATCGATGAAAAAAATCGTTACAAGGTTTTGTCGGAGTCTCCTTCAATGACCTGGGCCTAAATGGGCACGAGAAGCAAGAGCAATACTGAAAATGAAAATTTAAAAACCTATTTGCGTTGCGTTCCAACGATGCAAACTTCAACATCGTAGAAATTACAAAACGATTGACTGAAGTTATTTGATACTCCTCATTAAGAAAATCGTTGACCAATTAATGACGAACAATGAGCGGGTTTCTGAATCGTTAGGGAACGGAAAAACGCAACATTTTGGTAGCAGGAGAGACATTGTTAATGGCTCGAGTGTAGAAATTGTTCGTTTTAGTCGGCCGTCGAGAGTCGGTGGTACTTGTCGGAAAAAAAACGAGTGTCCGCGCGAGTTCGTGTTTCGCGCCACATTGCCAATGTCCGTAATGCTTGTGGGACTGGTGGGACTGCGGGATAAAACGTTAGAGAGACACAGAAGATGCAGTTGCATCGGATCATGGACAATGAAACCGGCGGCGTCCGAACTATACACGCGGAAACGAGCTTCTGGAATCCGGCCAGAATTCTCTCTCGATCCTCCACCGCGAGAGAGACTCTTCTCTCTCGATCCGCCACCGCGGTACAGAAGTCTCTCTCGCGACGTTTTGTCTATGTATCTACCGTCGTTTGTATATATATATATATATATGCGTGTGTGTATGTGTGCTATAATAACGGTTGTGTCGATTAGCGCGTGCAAAACGTTCTCTGCATACTTATTTGCCACACTAATATGTGCGACGGTATACCAACGTTGAATAATCAACGATGCGTTAAATTGGCTGTGTAAAATCTAATCGGTTGGCGCCAAGTAGCGCCACAGCTATGTAAACTTCCACCAGTCCGATCGCGTACGGAATTTCCGAGACTCCGATAAATTGTGCCGCATTGTTGTTTAGTGTACTCATGAACGACACTCGTTGCGCAAGGTAGATTTTTCGATCTCTGTTCGTGTACGGGTGGTGAGATATTTTCATTTTTCCTCGTTCTTTCGGCTACTAGAATACCTCATGTGTGAAAATAGTTTCTGCAATTTCCTGCTACTGCATCGTATTCGCACGAGGGCACGGGGAAACTGCGGCAAACCTGTCCCATATGGGCAGCCACATTTTCATTGTGTTTCAGAGAAAATATGGCCGCCTGTATGGATCAAATGATTGGGAAGCAGTGTGCAACTTTGAATTTACACCATTTTTTTTTCTCACCCTTAACGTGATTGTTTGTGGTATTTGCCTAATTTTCAATGAATTTTTCGAAAAATTGAAAATACCATATGTGTATATTTAAATTTCTCGAAATCTCTCTTTTATCAATTTTCTCTAAATTCAATTTCAAATATCCTTCCATGGGTATCCAATTCAGGTAGGAAAGTGTTGAGCCGATAGTTCAAAAATTGCACGAGCCCTAACAAATCCCTACGTTGATTTATTTCGGAATTTCATAAATTCCGAAAGACTTGATCGTTTTTATTTCCATTCAATATCGAACAATGAGGATAGCCTATTTATGTAGAAAATTTTAGACCCGTTAGTTCGAAAGTTCCAAGAGTTATGCTTTTAAGAGGAATTTTTGATAAAAATTCAATGTGGCGTAAAATCTGAACGAGTAGTTCAAACTTTACGAAAATTTTACTAGACAAAGGCGCCTGGCAATCTCAGTTGCGTGAAAAATTTCGATCGGTTAAGCCATTCCAGAGGTATGGATTTTTTTTTTAACCTCTTTGTCAACACACCCATGTGGACATTTTTCGTAAATTGTTTATTTATTATATTTTTACGTTTTCGAAGATAAAAAAATCCATTCAAAATTACAAAGCTTCCAAAATTGATAAATCCTCTTGCTCATGGAGGATCATTTGTGGATGCGCGAAAATGGTAATGAAAGCAATATGCAAGTTTAATGTTGGACCATTTTGTTAGTTGAAATACAAAAGTGTACGCGTTGTTAACGACAATAAAATAATACTTTTCACAGCGAGTATGAATTTAAAAAAAATTTCTCCACAACGTTTATTCTTTCCTCATTCAATATTTCTCTGTTATATATCTTTTTTTTTTCTTCAATTATTCTGCGTGAACGACGATCTGGCAATGACCTCGCGATTGTCATGCGTCGCATTGTGATGCGTCGTTGTCATTGTCATTGGCCTTGTCTTTTGTGAATATCTTGCACAATATATAGATAATAGGTACCAAACCCATTGACTCGTCTATAGTGGATTCACAAAAAAAAAAAAAAACATGTAAGAAACTCAATGGACACTCTCAAAGCTGGACGCACAAAAAAATCTTATCTATTTACGAATACGTTATCAAACATTTCGATTATGATCGAGTCAGACTGGGATAGTGACGAGGATCGCTGATAAGCGAGGTTCGAGATAACAGGAAGAAAAAAAGTTGTGACTTAAATTTCACAGTGGAGACTGGGGGGGTTTTGTTTTCTTTCATAACCGATTTTCAAACTTTCATGGATTTTATCGGATTTCAATAAAAAGTTATATCAATTAAATAGAATTTATTTCAATTGAGTTTATGTAATTTTAGAACATTCTCTATAATACCATCCAAGTCAATTTTATTTTATGACAATGAATATTTCTTTAGTAGCAGTGTACCAGTAGTTTTCCGGTCATAAATTCTGCAAGTGTAAAGAAATTTCGTTTAGATTCTTGAATTTGGTCAAAATATATTTAATTGGAAAAACCAAAACCTTATGATCAATAGACACAAAATATCATTTCATGTATCCTATTTTTACAGTAAGATGAAATCTTGTCTTTAATTTTTTTTTTTTAATGGCAGTCACGCTTGAGAAATATTGAATCCTTTTCAACAGAAGAATCCTATCTTCGTTCTCTTTATTCTCGGGTTTCAAGAAACCTTCGGGTGTCGGGATGCACGATCCAATAGTGCAGTGTCTCGCGACTTGTCGCGTTTTTCCAGCTGCTTTTCTTCTCTTTTCCTGAATGCTCATAGTAACCTTCTCCTCTTTCGATCCCTCGTTTATCTTTCTCCCGAGAGTTATATACGGAAGTGAGAAACGTGATTTTTCGTCGTTTTTACCCAACCAACGTTTCCCTCAGAATCTTCGTTTTATAAATACTCAACCAAAATTAAGATTCTATTATAATTGATAGAAACTCATGTATTTTTTTAATAGATTTCGTACAGTTCATAGGTGAGATTTCAACGTCAATGCGTCTGACCAGTTTCATAAGTACACCGACTACATCCTCTTAAGGGGGGGGGTAGGGTTTTAAAATTATTTTTTTTGCATTTTTTTATTAATTTTTTTCTGAATGCACAATATGTCGAGAATATTGTGTATAAATTTTAAGTCAATCGGAGTAAAACTAACGGAGTTACAGCGTTTCAAACGACCGCCCGTGATACCTGATTTTCACGTATAAAAAACTTTAAATCGATTTTCCCGAAAACGTCATTTTTGAAGTTTGTGAACATTAGAACTCAAAATCTACTGAACCGATCCTTTTGAAAATTTAAACATTACTTCTTCACATAAATCAACAGGTAATCAGGAGGAGTTTTTTTTTTTTTTCAATTTTTTAATAACAAATTAAGCGCGATTTTTTTAGCTAAAATTGCGTTTTTCACTTCCAAGTGCTGCAAAAAATAGAAAAAAAAAAAAAAAAAACTCTTCCTGATTATCTCGAGAAATACATCACCTTTAAAATGCATATCAATTTTTTTGTTTCGAATGATCCGGTAACGAGTTATAATGTTCACCGCAAAACCACTTTTTTTCAAGGCGCCTCTGGAGATTCAACGTCACCGGCTTATTTATCAATATTTTTCATTGAAAATTTTTTCTGAGATACTTCAATAGTTGTACAATAATATGTAATTCTATTTAATAAAATTATATTACTCATGTCGCTGCAAAAAAATCATAAAAATATGCTTTTTTTTCGCCTTTAAAACCCTACCCCGCCGTTAAAGGGGATCGAGTCACTAAAAGATGTAAAAAATTAAAACCCTTGTAATTTTGGTATCCCAAAGTTTGGATGGATGGCTATCAGTGAAGTACGTTGTGTTTGCGGCCGAAAAAAAGAATGTTTTGCTTGACGGCAGAGTCCTCTGACTCCTATTACACTTGTCACGTAAACGTAGTTTAAATTTTTTACTTTTCTGCAATTCCGCAATTCCGCGCATAATTGGGAATCAACTGTTGGCCAGATCGACGTCTATGAAGTCTTAAACTCTTCGTTACAATTTTCCCCACGGGTTAAGCGCAGCAGATTATTTTATTTCGCTCTGTTCCCAGAGATATTTCTTTTTGAAAATCAAAACATTTTTTTTTAAATAAAGTGTTCACAAAATACAGTTTTTATGAAAAACAGGGCAAATTTTTTTTCTCACTGATTCTAGCAAGGTAGTTCTTACAAAATTTAGTTTTTGTTGAAATCCGGTTGCGCTTATCACGCCGGAGAGGTTGTAACATAGAGACTTCATAGACATTTATTCAGCGGTTTATTCCCAATCATGCGCAGAATTTACAGAAAAGCAAAAAAATCCAACTGCTCTTACGACATAAATATAGAAGTCACAGAACTATGCGAGGAAGCAAAAAGTTTTTTTTTCTAACGCAAGCAACATACCCTACTGGCCATTCGTCTAAACTTTGTGACAACAATATTACAATGGTTTTTATTTTTCACGCATATTGGTGAGTCAGCTCCCTTAAAAATTCTCGAGACCTTACATTTAAAGAACTGTGATAAAATTAACTTTTAAAAATTTACTTTACTTGTTCAATTTTTATTTCAGTGAAAATTACGTTTTCATAAATCAAACTTTTAGTATAAAAATATCCTAGCTTCCCCTATTCATTTGCGAAGCTCTGCTTGTACCTATATAACTAGAGAGAGAAAAAAGGATCCTCGTATTTTTCTACGATATTTCGTCTGTTCGCGTTCTGTCCTTTCTCTTCTCTTCTTTTTCCCTCATTTTTACGTATATTCTCGCAGCCTTTGTGCCCAGTTATTGGTTCATCAAACTACAAACCATGATACTTGTTACTTTTTTTTTCCCAAAGAAAATATTTTTTCCTCCCTCATACATTGGACGAGAAAAGTGTACGGGAGCAAAAAAAAAACGGCGTTCAATAATAGACGAGAGATCCTTATTTGCGATCCTGTCGAGCGGAGCAAGACAAGTATCTCATTTTACTCTTTCACGTTGTTCGTAATGAAGAAGTTGTCCTTTGCATCCGCGACTGCCTGTTTTTTTCTTCATTTATACATTTATTAACAATAATTCGTTTTAGCGAACAGTTTTAGCTGGAGATTATATAGGGGATTTTGATAAAATCGACAGGCACTTTACCGTTTTTTTTTTTATTTCGATTTTAATTTATTGTGAAGCGTAACGAAAAAAAATAAATTTTTCGAGCTTGCCACACACACACACACACACCGAAGGACATTTTTAAAAAAGATGCGGTTTTCCAGAGTTTTCGCACATTTTTCACAATTGGTATTATTATGGTAACTTGAAATGAATTCTTTTTTTTCAAGCAGAATTTGTGTAGGGTTTTTTTACAATATTAAAAACCCGTAAACAACAACAAACAGCAGCACATAAAGTCAAAATGACCGGGTCAATGAAAAGTCGGGACAGTACTGCGGTGATTGAAAAACGGCGCATAGATATTAAAAATGATTTCGAATTAATTTTAAATAAAGATATGAGTGCATTTGTATCAAAGAATTCATTGAAATTGTTTGTAAAATTCGACCTGCCATATGATTTTCTCAACGACGATATCATGAGTTGGCTCGATGATGATAGCTATCGCGAAAATTTGGAGTTCTTCAAAAAATTAAAAGTGTTTAATGATGTTGCAGAGCGTGGGGTTGCTATATTAGAGGAATACAATACGTCCTTAACAAGAAATGAAGAGCAATTCCAATATTTGCTACAAATTGTAAACAAACATCGTAAACAGTATCCAAATTGTAATAAAAGAAATCTTCTGTAATTATTAATGTTAATTCAATTTCTGTAATATTAAACTATGAAATATTTACAACTATTTATCCATAATTTAATTAATTAAAGATTTCGGGAATATTCCTAGCATAATTTTTATAATGTTCCTACCGATTTATTTGATAAATTATTATTACGAGAATCGATTTTCAAATTGTTCAATTATCAAGATAGCATAATTTTTTACCATTAATTTTCTGTTTTTAAGGATATCTTTATTGCGAATTCGACAATCTACAAAAAGTGCACTGAAATTATGCGATAAGTCCAATAATAATGCAATAATTGATGCAAAACAGCGAATTTTCATGTATTTCAAGCTTTAAACTCAAATATCACGAAAATGGTGATATTTACAGCAAGTTTGTAAGATATCATTTGTGTTCAGCAATAAATTTCCTACCAGGGAACATTGAAACCTCAGTCGTATTATGAATTATTACTGAGATGCAAAATTTCGCAGATATAAAGAAAAATTTCCCATGTTATTTAGATGGGAAATAGGAAATCGTGATGAGTGACCTTTGAATATTAATATAAAGGGCTAAAATTTGGACAGGCTTCTTTTTTTGTCTTTTTGAGAGTATACAATCTGTAAGTAACGAAAAAAAAAGTTGCCCAAATATGGCACAGTCTAATGTGCATATAATGATATAGTTGTAGCTAACTAACGTAGCAACGAGTTTTCTTCGTTTGAGAGTTGAAGCGTCGGAGCAGGTGCGCCAGATGCATTCTGACCATACCCTATCCCCGAGATCAGACGTGAGAGAGCGTCTCCTCGGGTACATCACAAAATCACATCGTATATATACAGAGTGTTCCAAAACAAGCACATCAGAGTGACACGGGGTTTAGGTTGGCTCCGGACCTATCAGAAAGAACAAATATGATCTCAGTAAAAGTCTCATGGTTTTCGTGAAAAATCGTCTCTCTTGATTTTTCGGAAATCCGCTATTCTTGTTATTTCGCCGTTTTCGTTTGTGTTTCCGACCACTTTAGGATTTGGTGTGAATTTGGACTTTTATTTGCTAACGATTTGGACTTTCACATCAATGGTACCGGAATAACAAGTACTAGGTAGCGGTTTTCTGAAAAATCACAAGAGACGATTTTTCTCGAAAACCATGAGACTTTTACTGAGGTCATATTTGTTTTTTCTGATAGGTCTGGAGCCAATCTAAACTCCGTCTCACTCTGATGTGCTAGTTTTTGGACACCCTGTATATATATCCCGTCTCGGACTTGTCTACTCTCGCGGTGCGACTCTCTTCCCGTTGCTCCTTCTCTTCTTCATTTCCCAGCTTTTTGATGCACGTCTGTCGGTCCGTTGCTCAACCATTATGTGCTTCGAGAAAGCTACGTATATATATATATATGGCGTCAAGACGCTGTCGCGTCTCTTGATACGTATCATTTTTAAGAGCTCATTCATCCACAGGAATTATTACAGGATTGACCCGTTTAAGAATAAACAACCATAATATCTTCGATGTTGTACATTTGCATTATCGATTTTCAATGTTTTTTCGTTTTTTTGAATGAAAAAAAATAAAACGGTTCGGATTATGTTTTTCTCTTGTAAAAATTGTCTTAATAAATTTTTCAATTAATTAATGATTAATTCGTTAAAAACACATTTTAACGCATATTAACAAACGGGGAGATAATATATTTGGATTTTATTTTCACAATGAATTGAATGAATTTTGATCATTTGGACAGTATATTTTGAGCCCTGAGATTAAAATTTCGAATTTTTTCTCTTCTAGGCAAATTTCAGTCGTGAGGAAGTCAAAAGAATAATAATAATTTGCAAATCGGAAATATTCACATTACTTCCTCGTTATTTTACCTCGCTCATGAATTTCCCTTCATTGGTTATTTTCTCAATTTTGGCATTGTCGTAGAGAAAACTTTGTGAGTGAGATAAAATAATGAGGAAGCAATGTGCAAATTTCTTCATTGTATGTTTTTTTTGTTTTTGTTTTTTTTTCATCGATCCGATCTGAACAATTCTAAGGTACTACGGATTGTAAAGTTTCATGATTCTTCATGATCATTCTGCAAAATCGACTGAAGCTAGAGCAAGCTCGCTAATTTTGCGAAACGTACAAAAATTACAATTCTTGTTAAAATTAATACATCCAATATGGTTATCTCTGACCTGTTCTTGTGGCAAGTGCTCCACCTCTGTAGTTGTCAATTTACAAAATTTGAGGCAAACATACAATTTTCCACGTAATCTATGGAAATTTAGAAAAAATTCATAATTTAATGTAATCTTAATCCTTTGAACGATTTATAACAAATTCCATACCCTATATCTCTTAAATAATACTCTATTAGAGAATGAAAAATTAACCGAGCATATTGAAATTTGTGGACGTTATATCGATCAGAAAGTTTTTTGTTTTCGAAAAATTGAAAATTTTATAACCGCTGAAGCCCTTAATAGATTATTGCCAAATTCTATATCAAATACGTTTATGCCCTAACACATTTATAGATAAAAATGGACTTGGCAGCTGAAAATTTATGAAAATTAAAGGGATTACAGATATTTTTTGAAATCTTCTAAATCGCGTTAAATCTCTAACGCTGAAGTCATTCCAACGATAATTGCAACGATAACCATAGACATTCGATACTAAAAATGGGTGCAAACTTTGGACGAAATCGGTCAAGTGGTTCTTGAAATTGTAACAAATTGACTTTTCGGAGCATCGCACACCCACGCACACACACGCACACATATTCATAGGGAATTTTTCTCTGTAAAAATGATTTCCCGATTCTTTGGCACATTTTACGCACATTGGGCATTAGAAACTCAAAATTTTGTTTTACAAAAATAGTTTTCTCTATAAAGAAGCAAAACAATATTTATAAAATTATGAAACTTGAAGTGGCGACGTATATATTACTCTCAGTTCAAATATAAGTTGGTTTCCTTTCCTCAATGGCGTCGCACGTTTTTGCCAAAGGTTAATGTTAATAATTTCTTTTCTTTTTCAATATCTGTTCAGTAAATAATACGAAATATCGAAGCGACATCATTGTGTTTATTCTTTGTAAAATCAATCGTTTTCATGAAAGTTTCATTATTTCTTTCTTCTCGATATTTTTTCAATCCCTCCTGGACTTTTATCTTTATTTCTTTTTCTCTTATTTTTCTTTCCTGAATAAAGACCAACGCTGCAATATCCAGAACGGTCAGGATCTCTCTGTGTTCATACGTTTCCCTCTTGCCTTTCATCCTCCTCGCACAGTTTTTCGTTTTTCTCCGAACTCCCGGGACATATTAGAGGGATATCGGACGGCCGAAGAGTGACCATGGACCGTGAGCCACGCTCGTTCTCACTCTCTTTCGATCTCGACGAGAGTGTCGAAGAACCCGCTCTCGTCTCGTTCGTGATCGACTACCTTAATTGCTTTCGCTCCAACAAGCTGGTACACACGAGTGTCACGGGTATATGGAGGGGAAAGGCTCGACGATAGGCCGCCGGAAAATTTACGACCTTAAGGAGCAGTCTGTGCGTACGATGGGGTATTAATCTCTCGTGTGTGCGCGCTGTCTGGTACACGGAGTGGTATAGCCACTACACGCCCGGTTAATGTGGGTTTACAAGGGTGAGGGGGAAAAAAACAGAATTGGCATTCTGGCACAAACTACTGTTGTACGAAACGAGGCATATTGGCGTCGGTCATGGTCATGACTGTCATGTTAAACACAATCTTGATAGGTAATCCATGTACGAAGAAAAATTTAGAAGAAAAACGTGGAAATTTGAAGCTTAGACATCGCTACTTCATCATTTTATCACGCTCACAAATCGCCCTCTCTGAACAGCTTTGTTTTTCAATTTTCTTCATTTTCTTCCTTTTTTTTTGGTCAATTTTCCAATTGCGATAGGTTTTGCTCGATTTAGATCGATCAACCAGTATTTCTTGAACGAAAAGGTTGTATACTCATTTTTCATTTTTAACCACCTTTTCGACAATCCTCTTAAACTGCAATAGTATACAGAGATTTCGAGGGATTTTGTGTAAATGTTGAAATTAAGCTCACAACTACTACAAGATATTTAATTATTTCGTAGTTTTTTATCCCTCGATACATCGGTAAATGAATCTTTCTCATTAATGCGATGGCGCGTGGTGCGTCAGGACAGTCGCGACGCTCTTCGTTTATGACCAAACATGGAATACACATACGATTAATGCTCGTACGAGCATCCATGTAGCTCACCTATTACGACCAAAGAGAGGCGAATCGCGAGAATGTGATACTCGTACCGGGGCGCACGTACGAGAATTCCTCGTTTGCCCTTCGTTCGATCGTAATTTTCCCGCTGTTCGACAAGCTGCACTTTTTTCTTTTTTTTTTTTTTTTTACTAATGTTTATACGAATATTGAATTCTAGCGAACAAAAGGGCGTAAACGATGAAATTTAATACGTAAACTAATGTGAAAAATGCCTTTTTATTTTTTCGTGTTTGCGCGTTATTCCTCTTCTTTCTTTCGGGCTTCGTGTATACATGTATCGTTAACTCACGTATCGATATCAAGAATGCGACGATCAACGATGCTTCGCGATTTAAATGGTCGGCTCGGCGTTGCTGGGTATGCACGAGAAACGACGCTCGCGATCAAAACATGCCACGAGCACCTGAAAGCACCGAGATACCGATCTCCATATTATATTCCTTTCAACGATATTTCAATGAATTTGCTGATCGTCCTGTTATAACCACCATATTCATATACCAGGGATGTTAGTTGAAGTTTGCCGGTTTTACCAGTAGATGTCGCTAGCAATATGTATACATTTCTATGATTTGGCATGTATGTCATTTTTTTCTGTTGACATTAACCTACAAAAATACGCAAGTCACATTCCGCCAAAATAATAGCGTCATATTTGTTTACCTCAGTGAATATGTCGAGTTTCGTTCCAAGTAAATCGCATTTGCGGCATTCGTTGCTTTTCTTATTTCATCAAAAGAAAAAAGCAGCTGAAGCTCACCGGTTGCTGGTAGAAACTTATGGTGAACATGCTCCAGTGATTAGAACATGTGAGACATGGTTTCGTCAATTTAAAAGTGGAGATTTCGATTTGACAGACAATGAACATCCTGGTGCAGCGAAATGTTCGAAGACGAGGAATTGCAGGCGTTATTGGATGTTGATCCAACCCAATCGCAACAAAAATTGGCAGAAGCACTAAATGTGACTCGAGGAGCAATTTGCCAACGTTTAAAAGCCATGGGAAAGATCCAAAAGTATGGAAAATGGGTGCCACACCAGCTGAACGATAGACAAATGGAAAATCGAAAAACCGTTTGTGAAATGCTGCTTCACAGATTCGAAAGGAAATCTTTTCTGCATCGAATTGTCACGGGGGACGAAAAGTGGATTTATTTTGAGAACCCGAAGCGAAAAAAATCATGGCTTTCACCTGGTGAAGTCGGCCCATCGACTGCAAGGCCAAATTGCTTTGGCCGTAAGACAATGCTCTGTGTTTAGTGGGACCAGTGTAATGTGGTGTACTACGAGTTGTTAAAACCTGGTGAAACGGTGAACAAGGATCGCTACCGACAACAAATGATCGATTTGAATTATGCGTTGATCGAAAAACGGCCAGAATGGGCCCGAAGACATGGCAAAGTTATCTTGCAACATGACAACGCGCCGTCTCATACCGCTAAACTGGTGAAAGACACATTAAAAACACTTAATTGGGAAATATTATCACACCCGCCGTACTCTCCAGACCTCGCCCCGTCCGACTATCACCTTTTCGCATCGACGGGACACTCCCTTGCAGAGCAGTGCTTCGCTAATTTTGAAGAAGTCGAAAAATGGCTCGTCGAATGGTTTACCTCGAAAGAGAAAAAGTTTTTTTGGGATGGTATCCATAATTTGCCTGAGAGATGGGCGAAATGTGTAGGAACCAATGGTCAATACTTTGAATAAAAAAATTTTGAGATTCCTCTGAAAATTAAGTGTTTTCTTTATCGAAAAAACCGGCAAATTTCAACTAACACCCCTCGTATATGGATAAAATCATACTCGTGAGTGCTGATAAGCGCACCATTCACGGGTGTGTGTGTGTGTCCATAAATGTGTGAATTCTCGTTAAAGATGGAGCAGGTCATTGAAAAAGGACTCTTGGAAATGGCGACAAGATGAAAAAATTATTTATTTTCGAATATAATTCTTCAATTGCATAATGATCACTGCATTACTATATTTTTATTACGTTGAGAGTATTTTACAAAAATTCGATAATAAGAAATAAGACAAATATCATGAGTTACGCGGATTACACGGGAATGACACAAAATGGCGGGCGAACGACATTGACGCAAAATGGCGCGCGCCAACGCTATAGGCTTCGGAGCAACTCTGTCGCTCAAGGGGTGGTTAATGCGATGACTGTACCACGTGACACTCAAGTGTGTGAGAGAGAGAGAGATAGCTATAAAATGAAAATTGTACTCTCTCCGAAACGGTGAAATATTTCCAAACGGTAAAAGCTTAGCCGGCATTATTTGCCATAATTCTGCTTATGGATCAAGCTAATTTGAGTCCGATCCAGTTGTGCCGTTTTGGAGAACGTACTATTCTCATTTTGGAAGTGATCGCAAGGATGGTGTGTGCCTTCGCCTTAAGGGTGACTTAAGGAAATTGTAACAATTCTTGATGTTGTCAATTTTCACTATGACAGCTAACGACCAACATAAGAAAATAATTTATTGATGAACTGAGGTGATTCTTTACATTAAAAATGACGGTTCGTTCAGACTCGTACTCCCCACTGTTTGGTACCAAAAACTCTTTGACGCCAGTGACGACAATGTTCCAATTTGTCCGACAATGGTCGGAGTAATTGTTAATAATTGTACCCGTAAACATTGTTCCATGTTGAGAACAATTTCAAACATACAAATCTGGTCCGTAAAATATTGAGTTTTTTTGTGAAAAAGATTGAAATATACTTTTTTGGAACTTCAAGATAGTTGAGCTCGATGAGGCAGTGTTAAATAATATCTCATAGGTCTCAGATTTCGTAGGAAGTATTTCTATGCGCCAAGGATAGGCATGCTTGATGAACAGCACGCAAAAATTGAAATTTAGAGTATTGGAATTCTGCATGTTTTTTTTTTACCAAATTTTATCATCGATAACGCAGTTTTAAATAACATCTCACTGATCTCTGTTTTTATACGATATCTAATATTTTTGTGATAGAACCAAATATTTCGCTGAACACACGAATCCTCGAACATAAAATTAGCGAAAAGTATTAGCTGTGCAGCGTTAAGGGGGGAATAGGGTTTGGACAGCGTTTTCTCAATGATATTGATGAATTTTTTTATAGTATAAAAAATAAATATAATTTATTGAAACTTTGAGAATATTTTATACATATATTTAAGTATATACTATAAAATATTAGCGACCTCATATTGCAGGTCACAATCAGACTCAGCATTTTGCGTACATTCTGGAAGCCGCAATTTTCATCTGAAATCAAACGAGGTTGGAATTTACTTTTATTATATGTCTCTCTTCTATATGGACTTAAATGCTATCAAAAAAACAGAAAATTGAATTTTTTACAGGGGTCAAAACAAAAAAGCATGATTTTTGCCATTTTTTACACCTTTATTTGCAAAAAAAATTATTTTAAATAATGATAATATTCCGATTTTAGGTTCATATAGAGCGCAATACTATGAAGAAAGTAACTGCCAATTTTCAAAATGATTGGTTGAAAACTGTTCAAACTAGCGTGTATGCAAGTTCAAAAAAAGTCGTTTTCAGAAAAACGCGTTTGAAAAAATAGTTCCAAGAAAAACAAGCAATATGGGGTCGCTAATATTTTATAATGTATACTTAAATATATGTATACAAATTTTATAGTATATACTTAAATATATGTATAAGATATTCTCAAAGTTTCAATAAATTATATTCATTTTTTATACTATAAAAAAATTCATGAAAATCATTGAGAAAACGCTGTCCTAACCCTATTTCCCCCCTTAATGGCTTATAACAATAGAACCAGTTGGAATTTTCATTTTTAATTTTGGGAACATATTTTTCAATAGTTTTACTAACAATTTATGAAATAAAAAAAAAAATCGATTTTTTGAACCGTCTAATCCTATTTCCGCCCTTAATTTGATCATCGATGACGCAGTACTAAAAATTACCACACAGGCAATTATCACAACTAGTAGCCTGTGCGATAATTTCCCGCTAGAAGAATGCTTTTTTTGTTGTTGTGAAAAACAGTGATAATTGAGAATGGCCAATGATTATCTAAAGAATTGGATTTTTCTTTAACCACTCAATTGCCCATAATTGTTCGTAAACATCGAAAACATATGATAATTTCTATAATTAAATATATATATTTTATATGAATTTTGACAAGTCTTTTTTTATATCTTTTGCATAATCTGGATGGTTGGAATTAAATATTAGGATTTTGTTGGCTATACTTATACATACTCGTATATATTTTGTTACAAAATATACCGATATAAAGGCTTCTTAAAGAAATAAGTTGCTCACTTAAATCAAAACGTTTCGGCGAATCTAAATTGCTATTATACATTCGGTAAACTTTACACGTTCGAGTAAACGGCAAATTAGTAGGAATTTTCCGGATTGCTGGACTTCAGTTAGTGGGCACAAGAGATCGTAGGATCTTCGGTCACGCGCAGTTGAAATGTGTGTTGAGAAAAAGCCGAAAACCTAAATGTCGTGAAATACCGCTACAAGCCGTAAAAACGCTTTATATATATATAAGTTAAAGCCCGACTTCGTTTCCACGCATTTTCATTTTCACCCCTCACGAGGAAAAGATGATCCCTCGGGATTCACCCAACATCCTCCAACGCCTCCGATAGATATACATATATAGAAGCTGCAATGCTAGCAAAACTATAAGCTACTTATGTGAGGCATTTCAGACCAAATCACTAGGATCATCAAGCGGGAGCAATTTTTTAAATTTTTGTCTTTTTTTTAGTATACAGAGCGAAACGAAAAAAACAGTACCGTCATTCTACAACTTTTTGTTGCCATAAATTCTTGATTAAAAAAAACATTTTCCAGACTCCTCCGAAGGTGGATGTTTCGTGGTGGTACGTGTGCTACAACAGAATTAAGATTATATTTAGTCCCAGTTTTTTCATTACTTGATATTTAAAAAATGGTTTCGTGACCAAAAAAAATATGAAGTAGGTTCATGAAGGGTGCGAAATGAGTTTGCGTGTTAAACTGTGTGTGTTACGCCCTGCTGGTTGGCTAGATACTGATATATAGGTAATTCCACGTGATGTGGGGAAGATTTTTGCTCGAGGGAATATTTCAGCGTCGTTTAATTTATGAACGCTCACTGAAGAATATAAATTATGCGACCGCGATTATTTTATTTTCGTTTTCGCCGCCACTCCATATTTGCCATGTAAATGGCTTTGAAAAATTACCTCTCGGAAAAATCGTCTCAAACTTCATCTCGATTACCCCATATATGTTTCTATCGGTTTACGAACGTCCACCCCTCAACTATCGACCCCGTACCGCAAACCATGGTTCCCTCTGTGTTACAAAAGCGTGAAATGAAATCTTTCGATTGAATAAATCACCCTTTTAGAATCTCCACTGTTATACGTTTTGATTTTTTCTTATCTCAGCGTTTCGCCTCTCAAAATATTTCGTCGTATTAATATTTAAAATGGTTGAATGACAATGAGGTTCGACTTTTTTTTTTTTTTTTCTAAATAATATTTATAATTTCGTAATAATTATTAAAGTATATTATAATAATCCCATTATTGTATACTCGCCATATGTTCTCAGTTCAATTTTTCTTCAATTATTCTTCAATTATTTTTTAATCATTTCAGTATTTTTATGTGGTGCAGAATTAATATTGAGAAAATCACCATCTTAAATAATTTGACGTTATATAAATCAATCGAGGTTTTTCGAACGCTGAAATTCAATAAATTCATAATTTGTAACATTGATCGCTCAATTTCTTTATTATAAATAATTTTTGCCGATAGAGATTTATTTGAATGATCAAATTTTACCACCTTGCACAATTTTCTTTTATCTATAAATACAATCCTATTTTTCTCCACCATACTTCAGCAGGTATGACAACAATTATATATATTCGAAATATTGAGAATTTTTCATTCGCGTAAAATTAATCATAATTTCTAAGCCAATACATACTCCAATTTGCCGACGACACAGCCCTAGTAACACGCCAACACAACCTAGAGGAAACAATAAATACACTTCAACAATCAGAAAATCGTATAACAGCATGGTTTAATAACTGGCGCCTAAAACCAAACCCGCAAGAATCACAACTCCTCATCTTCAACCATCAAATCATCCCCGACTACATTCATTATCACCAAATCATCCCCGACTACATTCATCATTTATTCAACGTAGAAATTTCGCCATCTTCCATAGCAAAATACCTAGGAATACAAATAGACCACAAGCTAAACTTCAACCACCATCTCCAACAATCCAAGATCAAACTAACAAGCAGAGCCTCCCATTTCAGAAGCATCACATTCTCTAAGCAAAAAATTCGTACAAAACGAGTCGGGTAAATATATAAATGTATCTGTCGAGCAATTATTGAATACGGGCATCCAATCTTTGTTAACTGGAGAGAAAACGCACTGAAAAAAATTAGAACTGCAGAAACCAGTGCACTCCGACGTCTCACACGTATCAGAAACCCAACAAACCCTCTCTACAATCCGCGCAATTCACTTGAATATGAAAGAACAGGAATTACACCAATAACAACCAGAATACAGACTCTTGACTCAAAGTTTTCAATAGAACAACTAGATCATCTTAAACCATTATGTATACAACGACTACCGGACACCACACCGAAACACAAATTTCCGAAGCATACTACTTTCCAAAACCTACAATACGAGGGGGGACCCAGAAAAAACGGGAATTGCGCTGCGGCGAGGAGGGAGAGTGGGGGGAACCCATTGCTCGACCAGGTGTCCGTTGGGGACACGTCTCCTGAGTTAGTGTGCGAAGTTCTGTCGCCGTGAGTGCATCGGTTCGCCCGTGGGAATATTTGTAGTGAAACAACTTTTTCGATTTCGGCGAAAACGTGATGGCCGATTGTCGAGAGCAACGCGCGGCTGTGAAATTTTGTTTCCCGTTGGGGAAATCGGCCGCGGAAACTACTGTAATGCTTAAGACTGCCTATGGAGATGCTGTCCTAAGTAAAACCAGAGTCTACGAGTGGTTTTCACGTTTTAAAAATGGAGAAATGTCAATTGAAGACCAACCCCGTTCACGACGCCCCTCAACGTCAAGAAGTGACGAAAACGTCGACAAAATCAATGCTCTCATTCATGAAGACCGTCGCCGAACCATTGATCAACTCTGTGAGATGTCTGGGATATCATGGAGTTCAATTCAGAGGATTTTATCCAAAGATTTGCACACGAGCAGAGTTGCAGCCAAATTTGTCCCTCGCCTTCTCACAGACGAGCAAAGGGAGACTTCAGGCATGTTTTGAACTTCAAAATCAGTTCGAAGAGAACCCTGAACTTTTTTCCAAGGTGATTATTGGTGATGAATCGCGGTGCTATGGATACGACCCCGAAACACAGCAGCAATCAAGCGTTTTGCCACTGTGGAGGAGGTAAAACAAAAATCGCTGGAAGGCCTAAAGAACATCCCGATAAGTGAATTTAAAAAATGTTTTGAACATTGGAAGGATCATTTGCAGAGGTGCGTTGTGGTCGAAGGAGAATACTTTGAAGGTGATCAAAATTTGGTCAAAAATATTAAAAAATAAAGAAATTATGACGAAATTCCCGTTTTTTTTGGGTCCCCTCTCGTATATGAAAGAACAGGAATTACACCAATCATAACCAGAATATAGACCCTCACCTCAAAATTTTCCATAGAACAACTAGATCATCTTAAACCATTATGTATACAACGACTATCGGACACCACACCGAAACACAAATTTCCGGAGCATACTATTTTCCAAAACCTACAATACATGCACAGTGGCAACCGATAATGCGCGCATTCAAAGTATAATACAAAAACCAAACTCTTATACACTTTGAACAATAAAAATTCCTAACCACACCTAAGAAAAGCATAGGCTGAAAGACTTCGGTCGATGGCCTATTGGCATTTTATGTTTGTAACCATGTTTAAATTCGTAACCATGTTATAAAACATTATGTCAATAAATACATTTTACTACAACTAATTATAATTATCGGTAAAAAACGCCTGAAATGTAAATAACATCGGAAAATACAATCCTGATAAAGATGATTTTTTTTTTAAACGCCTGATGAGTAATTAATTCCGGAAATGTTGCGTGTGATGAATTATTATCAGTGTTATAAAAGTGATAAAAATATGCCTGTTAATTCGAGCAGAATATGTCATATTTTTTTTAAATATAATTGCTCCTTTTGTAAAATTATTTATTATTACGGTCGAACGGGTGATAATAAAAAGAACAATGTCGAAAAATAAGTGCATATTAAAAAAAAAATGTTGACGAATAAGTGGCAAGTTATCTTGCATAGCGCTTTTAGCTCCGGACAGTTGATAGAAACAACATGACGCTGGGTGTGCACCCTTAAGCGGAAAACGACAGCACATTCTCTATGTGACTCTCCCTCAATTTCGCTTGTTCACGAAATACGTGAAACAGTGTGAAATATATAGCGTGACGTGGAAGGGGATCTTCCGTGGGTCCCCTCCCAGGGACGAGAGGGATGGGAAGAAAGAGAGACAGAAAACTGAAGCTTCCTGAATTCAGGGATGGAATTAGACTCCCACGAGTTGACAGGCGATCGATAGCACGCCCTGAATGAGATATATAGAAGGCCTGGGTCCTGTATCTTCCTCTGCGGTGTCACGTTTCGATAGCAAATTCGAAACACGGTCTGGTCGTTATGGCCGTATATTCCCTCTCGCTCCTCTTCATTGTGCGTGCGATAGCGTTAAGTCGGGGGCAGAGAACAAAATTTACGCACGAGATATCGCGGCAGTGTTGCGACCATAATTGCACATTCATATATATATATATATATATATATATATATATATATATATATATATATATACAGGTCGTCCCAAAACTAGCACGTCAGAGTGAAACGGGGGTTCGATTGGCTCCGGACCTATCAGAAAAAAAAGCAAATATGCCCTCAGTAAAAGTCTCATGGTTTTTGAGAAAAAACGTCTTTTTTTATTTTTCGTCAAATCGCTACCTAGCACTTGTTATTCCGTTAGTAAATCAAAGTCCAATTTCACACCAAATTCTAATGTCGTCAGAAACACAAACGAAAACAGCGAGATAACAAGAATAGCGTTTTTTCGGAAAATCGCATATTCTCGTTATCTCGTTGTTTTCATTTGTGTTTCTGACCACTTTAGGATTTAGTGTGAATTTGGACTGTGATTCTCTAACGATTTGAACTTTCATAGCAACGGTAGCGGAATAACAAGTAATGGGTAACGATTTTCTGAAAAATCAAAAAAGACGATTTTTCTCGAAAGCCATGAGATTTTTACTGAGGTGATATTTGTTTATTCTGATAGATCCGCAGCCAATCTAAGCCCCGTGTCACTCTGACGGGCTAGTTTTGGGACATCCTGTATACCGCACACAGTCACGGATGTACTTCTTTCGGCGAGCTGAAATTCCGAATTCCAAGTGAGTTCTCTGATTGCGCTCACATAGTTTTCGCTATTCAATCGTCCCCACGTGGCCAAGTGAAAAAGAGGTCACAGACCATTATTCTCTTTCTCTCTCGAACAAATTCTTTTTTCCCGAAAACAAAGCTTCAAACCGTGGAGAAACTTTTTTTCGTGAAAAAAGAATTTTCTAACCCTAATGGGTCAGGCGAGAATCGTTCAAGGGGTTCAGATTTTATAAAATATTGAATATGATCAAAAATTGCAAATTTCTTTAACAAACAAATCGACGTTACAGAGTGTTTTTTTCTTATTCACGAATATTTCGTCCAAATTTTGTTGAAGCCATTCGCGACAGACGGTTCATTTCTGTCGATCAATTTCGTTATGATTCAATAGTTATATCTTTAAATTTCTGATAAATCTAAAAACCGTATAAAATTTGGATAAATCTCCTATTTGTATTGAAAAATTTTGAACATGTAAAATCGTCGAAATAAGGACAATCGAAGGAATTACGAACCACGATATATACGGGTGGAATCGTAACATTTATCCTACATAAAATATTGTCGAGAAAAACTAGTCTTTTATTGACGGTGTATATCGATAATAGTTAAAAACTCTTTTAAATTCCTGCGCGTCAAGATCTTGTCGCGTTTCTTGCTGATTGCGATAAGAAGTGTCAGTACATACGAGATCTGTTCAAAAAGTATCGCGAATTTTGAATTTCCGCGGGCTACGTATATTCGATTTTTGATTTTTTTGTGCCGTTAGGCTGGTACTCATGTCCCACACTTATGCTGAAAAAATCGGCTATTTTGAACGTTTAGTTAATTGTTGACAGCTGTTTTGGTTAGACGTGTTTTGGCATGCCTTCGATTTTTGCCTATTCCAAAAAAGCAGCTTCCATTACGATGATTGAGCTTTGGTTTCCACGTCATAACCATAAACCCATGATTCGTCACCAGTTATGACCCTCTGGAGCAAATTTGGGTCGTCGCGGACCGAGTCCAACAGCTCCTTAGCAATGTTAAGGCGACACTGTTTTTGTTCGAAATTGAGCAATTTTGGCACGAATTTCGTGGCGACCCGTCTCACGCCCAAATCATTGGTAAAAATCGAATAGCACGAGCCAATCGATATGTTCAGTTCCTCAGCAACTTCTCTAACAGTGATTCGACGATTGGCCAATATTGTTTTCTTCATTTCATCAATGTTTTCGTCTGTTGTTGATGTGGTCGGGCGTCCGGAACGCATGTCGTTGTTCGCATCTTCTCGGCCCTCTGAGAACATTTTGTAACATCGATAAACGTTGCTTTGGTCCAAGGTAGCTTCACCATATGCCACAGTCAACATTCGGAATGCGTCCACGCACTTAATTTTGTTTTTCACACAATATTTGACAAAGATTCTTCGATCCATTTTTTGGAATGATCAAAAATCGAAGACAAGCTAAAACACGTCTAACCAAAACAGCTGTCAACAATTAACTAAACATTCAAAATGGCCGATTTTTTTCAGCATAAGCGAGGGACATGAGTACCAACCTAACGCCACAAAAAAATCGAAAATCGAATATACGTAGCCCGCGGAAATTCAAAATTCGCGATACTTTTTGAACAGACCTCGTAATATAGACGATAATAGTGTTTAAATTCTTTATAAAATTTTGAAGAAAAAATCAGTTAAGGGATGTTTTACTCGACGTAATTGGTGTTTACGTTTAGAAAAATAATTGAGCCCAGATGGAACATTTGTTTCGTTGAAACGTAAATAAGTTTGCTTCGCAGTATCGTAATACGGTTCTATCATCAAAATACACGTTCCACTTGGATACACACGTGTGTTACGATATTTCCTGAATATATACATGTATGCATAAGTAATACGCCGAAAGCACCCGCTTGTGTCGGCCGCCGTTATCTCTCGTAAATTCGCATAATTCGTCGTGTGTTGGGTACCCACATTTAGGGTGGCCGCGGGTTTTGTATCCTTCTAGAACGAGCTCGTAAAAACTGTCCGCACCGCGGTGTATCGTCTCTCTCGTTGTGATCGTGCGAGTTCAAAATTTATGAGCGTCAGATACTCCTGCATGTTCAACTATTCGCAAAACTCTCACGTTCACCAAAATCACCATGAGAAAAACGAAAGTTATTATAATCAATAAAATGTTTTTTTTTTCCAATATTCGCAATAACGTATTTCTTTGATACGACAATGTAATTAGTTGATTCAAACTAATTACATTTTTGTCGCCAAAATTTTCAGTTTATTTCACTGTATTATGTCGTCGTAACAAGGAAAGTTGTTACGGCGAATATTGGATAAGACAATATATTGATTTTAGTAAGTTTTTCTTTCTCAGTTAAGGCCGTAGTCTGGTCTAGAGCGAGTTTTTTGACGTCATTTCTAATGTGCAATAACGTTTAAACCGTTGAAGTTGTCTTGATGAAAATTTACACGTGCATTTATTGATCCTTAGAGAATACTTGTACATTAAAAAAAAAAATATTTTAAATATTTTCATGTAGTTTTTTGCCTTGTTGCAACATGGTGCGCCGAAATCGGCGCCCACTCTGGACGATGTTGTATGCATCTGAAAAAAAAATATATATATATATATTCTCAATCTGTACGAGTGTTCTGAGCACTGGTAGCAGAATTGGTACTTAATAAAAAATTTTATTGAGTCGAACAATAATTTTGCCGACATTTTATAACTCGTCGAATAATGAAATATCATAAATGGAAGTTCAACAGGCCGCCATTTTGTCAAAATTTTTTTTTTAAGTACCAATTCTGCTCCCAATGCTCAGAATACTCATACAGTTTGAGAATATATATACATTTTTTTTTTCAGATGCTTACAACATCGTCCAGAGTGGGCGCCAATTTCGGCGCATCATGTTGCAACAAGGCAAAAAACTACATGAAAATATTTAAAATAATTTATTTTTTTAATGTACAAGTATTCTCTAAGGATCAATAAATGCACGTGTAAATTTTCATCAAGACAACTTCAACGGTTTAAACGTTATTGCACATTAGAAATGACGTCAAAAATCTCGCTCTAGACCAGACTACGACCTTAAGGGGTGCGATGGTTCTTTTCTTTACATATTCTGCGTGTAAAAATTGAACAAGGCCTCGGGACTGTGCGATAAGACAAGAAACTAATCGGACACGCCGTTATATACCTCTTCCTTCGTGTTCGGACTGAGCAAAAAAAAAAATGCAGCCCCCACGCTTAATTGGCATATCGTAGTTGACACTGTTGAAACGATTTCGAAATCGTGCCCGTACCTTGAAACGAGGACGAGCGAATTTGATTATCGTTCCGCGAAACTATACATACAGAAGAGAAACCCACGAGGTATTGCCGATAGCCGCGAGAGATTAAGTTTTGCCCTCATTTAGTACGATTTTATTGTATTTTCAACCAGAAGACACGAGGTGAAAGAAAAATTTAACAATGATGTGTCTGATGAGACAAAACCTGTCATACACAACGCGCAGTTTCGACGAATTGTGTTGCGCGAAATAATTTTGTTTCTCGTAGCTTCGTCTCTGTTGTTCGATGCCTCCTACGTGAAAAAAAAACCTTTTGACGTAAATCTGCACCGCGCTTACAAATACAAGAGAAAGAAAAAAGAAACCACTCCGAAAAGACGTCCTGGCGTTAAAAAATCCACGTGCGCAAAGATCAAAGGTCACACAGCACATGGAGTGCGAAAAAGAAGATTGCGAAGAGTTCGAAAGCTCTTCCGAGAATTTTTCGTCCAAAACGCTCTGTCAGAGAGCGCGTGTCCTTTGAAGATTTCCCGACGTTTCTCGCATTCGTTTCGGACGATTTTTCACCGATTTTTCTACAATCCCCAGTGGCGAAAGTGCTGCTGAGCTGTGGTGTTTTCCGCGGCAAAGGACTTTGTGATGTCCCGATGGAAAGACCGTAGGCCACGACGACTACGAAGAAAGCTCGCGATGCTGAGATAAAGAGGGTGTAAACGTGAAGAACGATGGGGGGACACGTTGGAAGCTTTTTTTGAAGTGCCCGCTCGGCTGTCGAGTTCGTTTGTTCGCGTGTTTCGCGTGGAGGGAAGGAAAAAAGGTAGAGGAGTCTGGAGCTCGTCTCTTCCGTATAAAACCCGCAAAAAAAATCGGCATCTCTTGCAGGGTGAAAGTATCTACGTGTAGTCGTGGATTCCCTGCTACGCTTTTACCCTGCTATATAGTCTCATGCCAGACATCGGCGAAGCTCTCTCGCCGATGATGAGGACAGTGGAGTGGAGAACGCCAGGACTAAAATCGAGGAAATATATCTGAAGTGCCAGACGTTGGGAGAAAAAGTGAGAGAGAAAGATCGTTGAAGAGAGAGATAGAGAGAGGAAATAAGTAACCTGAGGAAACCAGCCAGGACCGATAGCAACGTGGTCGCGAGAGAGAAAGAGAGAGAGAGAGAAATAGCGTGGAGTTCAAGTTATTGATCATCCGGAGAGGCAGGGCAGGTAGCACGACGGCAGTACAACTATATGTACACGCTTATGTACGCACATAAGGGAGGATGGGGCAAGAGGGTCGCGTGAACCATTTGTATATATGCTTCACTACTACCCCCTGATGTTACGAGTGTTATGTGTACATACCTCACCCTGCCAGGTTATAACTTGTCAGCTGGAGGTTCAGAGCGAAGCTTTGCTTGCACAGCAATATTGCCTACCCCCCTCCCCGAAGGTGGTCGAATTTTACGATGTCGGACAGCGCTGGAGCTTGGAAAAACCAGTTAAAGTACGTAATGAAGAATCGGGTTTTCGCGGCTCAAGCGGGATCGAGTCACCGGAATATATAACAAATAAAAATCGCTGTAGTTTTGTCGCCAAATAATGCTGACTAATAATTAGTAAAGAGTGCGGGGGCGGGGGGGGGGGGATGCGGTAAAAAAAGAACGCTTTATTTCATGTTTTTCTATAAATTCTGCGCATGATCGGGAACAAACCGCTGGACATATGTACGAAGCCTGCGGTAGCAGTCTGGTAACTTAAGCCGATTTTCATGTCTTTTTTGGAGGGCGTTTTTTTGTAGGAAAATAAAAATGAATCGTTTTGGATATTTAGGATGTTTTTATTTACATAATAAAGATACAAAAAAAAATTTTTTTGAAAAAATTTAATACTTTATTATTATTATTATTGATCGAAGTTGGCACCTCGAAGTTGGCAGCCCGGGTCCTAACTTTTTTTCTACCGAACCGATTGCTCTCAAATTTCAACAGGCTACTCTACACATTTATAATTCTCGTCGGAACCACCGAGAAATTTTTTCACCCCTAACTTTCTATTTTACAACCCCTTCTTTGCTAAAATAAAAGGACTTTAGCAAAGAAGGGGTTGTAAAATAAAAAGTTAGGGGTGAAAAAATTTCTCGGTGGTTCCGACGAGAACTATAAGTGTGTAGAGTAGCCTGTTAAAATTTGAAAGCAATCGGTTCGGTAGAAAAAAAGTTAGGACCCGGGCTGCCAACTTCGAGGTGCCAACTTCGATCAATAATAATAATAATTAACCAAAATTGAAAAAAATTTTTTTTTTTGTATCTTTAATATGTACATAAAAACATCCGAAATATCCAAAACGATTCATTTTTATTTTCCTACAAAAAAACGCCCTCCAAAAAAGACATGAAAATCGGCTTAAGTTACCAGACTACTACCTTAAACGCTTTGTTACAATCTCTCCTAGGGGGTGAGCGCTGCAGACTTCAAATAAAAGCAAACTTGCGAGAACTACATCACTAGAAACATATTGTATTGAGAAAAAAAAATTGTTGCGTTTAATAAAATTGGTGAATATCACTGGGATCAGACCAAAATTGAGCAATTTGCCACGTTTAACCCCGCAGGGGAGGTTATAACGAAGAGGTGTAAACCTCATTGATCTGTCTAGCAGTTCATTACCAGTAATGCGTTGAATTAATGGAAAAGTTAAAAATTCAAGTTACTCTTAGAAAACAAACCTAGAAGTTACAGGACTTTGCCAGGATGGAAAATGTTCGATTATTTTTCTTCGAAATTACAGTGATTTTAATGTTTAAGATATTGTGATGATTCAACTAGCTTAACTTCCTGATATATTTTTTGAAACTGTACTTTACGATCAAGATTCCGGCGTTTGATTGTTTTTGCGCACGTTGTCCAATGATGTCACGATAATCCGATATACATCAGAGATTAAATCAAAACTTTCTACGAAGTGCTGAAATCAAACGGAGTTAGAATGATTCGCATCAAATGGTCATCGATATTCGACATGCGCACTCAACCTAATAAGCCGTTTGTATGAGAGCGCTATCTAACGACCGCGTGGGTGTACTAATTCTGCTAGTGTCTAACGGTCGCAGGTGGTTCCGGATTCGCAGGCAGTTTTATCGGTTTTAGATAAGTTGTAGCGTTGCGGCAAACAGATCTCTGAGATTAAATGTTCGTCAGAGTGTTGACGCTCAAACACGAGCTTGCCATTAGGCTTATTAATCAATGTGACGCGTGAATTTAACTTTAACCTGTTAAAACTAGAGCTCTTACAAACGAGCTGTACGCTACGATTCACGGTTGAATCACGATAGTGGTAAATTTTCGAATTGTCAACGAAATTGATAGAAATCAAGGTACAAACGTTATCCTCAATTGAGTTCACGATGAATTTCAATGGTTGAGACAATGAAGCGCCAATGAAGCTGCAAACTCCGTCACTCCGACAACAAATAAGTTTCGCTCATCCCCCGTTGTAGCTTTACCCTCGCTTGTATTATACCACATCGTGCTTTCAAATTCGCGTGTAACAATACGCAATATAATTCTCTCTCTCTCTCTCTCTCTCTTTCTCGCTTACGGGTCCTATACCATACATATGTGTAGATTTTGTTAGACCAGAATCAAGCCGAGCTATATAACTCGGTCGAATGAATCGCTTGTTGCTGGCACCATATATATCCTCGCAGTACATGCATGCGCGTATACCAGGGGGTAATAGGGCGCGAGAGGGTAAGAGAGTGAGTGAAAGAGAATGGGGCTTTCCTATCAAGCCGAGCTTTGCATGACAAACGAGTTTTCGGTTGTAGGCAACTATATATCGTGACGCTTTGAGCTTGAACGTTCACGTTTTGAAATGGACGTTATAGAGGCTTTCCGTCTACCGGGGCTCACCCCGTCGCCGCTATATATAAATTCACTCCACTCCTCTCCCCAGAACTTTCTATTTTGTCGGACATTTTCCGTCCCAACGAGATTTTCCCGGCAGAAAATTTTCAACTTTGTTCTCTCCCACGATATTAATATAGGGAAAAATATCTCCTGTCACATTTTTTTGTTGACACGTGTACACTTCGAAAGTAAATTTTAACTGCCGATATTCACGTGCGGACTTTATACTTTTGCACGCGCTTATGTCGTTGTATTAGTAATTTACAATAAATTGAATACATATGCAGTTTTTATTCCGAGCAGTAAATTCGACTGAAGTTTTTTATGGCTCGAAACGGAAACCATTCTTGAAATTTTCAATTCAATAGTTTATTATTGTTGTTCGGTAATAATAATTTAACTTTTAATTTTTCATTAGTGCCAGCTAATTTCCACTTTCATTGTCATATTTGCGTGCTTCAAATTATCCCTGCCCTAACATTTTGTTTATTCTTGATATAATTAATCATTTTTCCAAGTTTTCTTTTCCATATTATCAAGCATCGCGTTTTAATTAACATTAAAAATTCATCCTGCACGTAATTACGTATAAGTAAAAGGAACTAATCGATATATGACGTATCTCTGGTAACTTTTGTAAATGAGCGCTCTGTCGCCCGGCACTTCGGAAATGCTTCGCCAGATGGCTTTTAGCGAAGTCTCTCGCGCAAGAGGAACATCGCTTGCCCGCCTATATGTAACGCCACGACCTTTGCCTACCGACCATAACTTCTTTTAGATTCGTCATAAAATTTTGATGAAAAATCGGTACAGGGATGTTTTACTTGAAGTAATTGGGATTTTACGTGAAATACTTACTTAGAAAAATAAATAAGCTAGGTGGACAATGGGATTCGTTGAAACATAAAGTTTGCTTCGCAGTATCGTAATTCCGTTTTATCGTCAAAATACTTGTTCCACTTGGATACACAAGTATGTTACAATATTTTCTAATTATATACATATATGCATAAGTAATCCGGCGAAAGCACCCGCTTGTGTCGGCCGTCGTTATCTCTCGTAAATTCGCATAATTCGTCGTGTGTTGGGACCCACATTAAGGTTGGCCGCGGGTTTTCTATCCGTATAGAACGAGCTCATACTTCATGCCCACATAAAAATACAAATCATAATCGGGATTATGACCAAAAGTCAAATTAATAAATAACTTTACAGTCTGGTTACTCTTTGGGCGTGTTAAGATGGGGAAAATGGATTTTTTCCATGTTATATTTTATCTGTGAAGTTTCTTGTGCACATTCGCTTATGTTGGGTAATCCCTCATATTGATGTCCCTCGTCATATGTTTTTGCTACTATCCTCTTTACGATCGAAAGAGATTGTTCATTGTGAATGCCGGATTAAGTTAGGGATGATTTTTTTCTCTCCGATGCAATATTCAACGGGTAATACACAGATAAGTACTGTATTTTCTCTGGAAAAAGAAGGATAATTTTTAAAAATCTTTTCTTCGATATTTCAATAAATTCTATTTATTTAAATCAATTCTCTTTATTTTAAAACGGTTCGATAATCATTCTCGATTATAGCATATAAATATACATTTTCGTACAAATTTCTGCTTCACCGAAACCACACGGAGAGACGCGAGAGAATTAAACGGATGATTCTGATTCGTTCGTTTATAAGCCTTACCAGTCACAGGATTTCCACTATTCTACTGGACCTGAATATATATATATATATATATATATATATATATATATATATGCATAATATATTCGAGATCAGCACTATAAGCAGCTTGAGATAAATCGGCTTGATCGGCGACTTGCTAATTACGTTTTGTACGTACATCCCAATTTATACATTACGACCATTTACTTACTCAGATGTACGAGGTCTGTTCAAAAAGTATCGCGAATTTTGAATTTCCGCGGGCTACGTATATTCGATTTCCGATTTCTTGTGGCGTTAAGTTGGTACTCGTGTCCCTCACTTATGCTGAAAAAATCGGCCATTTTGAATGTTTAGTTAATTGTTGACAGCTGTTTTGGTTAGACGTGTTTTGGCTTGTCTTCGATTTTTGCCTATTCTAAAAAATGGATCAAAGAATCTGTATGAAATTTTGTGTGAAAAACAAAATTAAGTGCGCGGACGCATTCTGAATGTTGACTGTGGCATATGGTGAAGCAACGTTTATCGGTGGTACAAAATGTTCTCGGAGGGCCGAGAAGATACGAACAACAAAATGCGTTCCGGACGCCCGAGCACATCAACAACAGACAGAAACATTGATGCAGTGAAGAAAATAATATTGGCCAATCGTCGAATCACCGTTAGAGAAGTTGCTGAGGAACTAAACATATCGATTGGCTCGTGCTATTCGATTTTTACCAATGATTTGGGCATGAGACGGGTCACCGCGAAATTCGTGCCAAAATTGCTCAACTTCGAACGAAAATAGTGTCGCGTTAACATTGCTAAGGAGCTGTTGGACTGGGTCCGCGACGAACCAAATTTGCTCCAGAGGGTCATAACTGGTGACGAATCATGGGTTTATGGTTATGACGTGGAAACCAAAGCTCAATCATCGCAATGGAAGCTGCTTTTTTGGAATAGGCAAAAATCGAAGACAAGCCAAAACACGTCTAACCAAAACAGCTGTCAACAATTAACTAAGCATTCAATATGGCCGATTTTTTCAGCATAAGTGAGGGACACGAATACCAACCTAACGCCACAAAAAATCGAAAATCGAATATACGTAGCCCGCGGAAATTCAAAATTCGCGATACTTTTTGAACAGACCTCGTACATCATGGCGAGGAATAGTACTCATTTATATATCGTATTTATATATACTTGGTATTCCAGCACGTTTCGAATGACTTTTTGCTGACCCTGGTCCAGATTTCCTTCCCAATTATTTGTTTTCTCGTCACACACGAAATATATAAAATGACAAAATATTGTAATCGGAAAAAAAATCGACTCTCAGATTACGGTTGAATTTCATGTTTTATTGTACGATTGCACTTATCTGATGAGATAAGAAACAACATTGCGTTTATTAGAATAAATCGGTATACCGACCAGCAGGTGAGGTTCTTCATGTTGAGCAGCATTTGTCGCGGTCAATATTGAAATGGGTGATCGCTTAGCCGTTCACTAGCTCTGCACGCCGACTACCGAGCCGGTGGCAGTTTTTCTGAGCAGTTACCTGTATCGAACAGGTTTTCCGCAATTCCCCTGTGCCCTCGTGCAATAAAGTAGATTTGGGATATGATTGCCATACAGTAGTGTATTTTGAATGAGTGTGGACAGAACTCTTGGAGTCTCAACGAATGGAATGAAAATGGGAACAAACGGGTAATGAACGTAAAAATCTGGAAAGGGAAAACGATGAAAACACCAATCAAAAATAATGGAAAAAATATTAAAAATAAAATCAGGATTTAACGCGGTAGTCTGGTCTAGAGCGAGATTTTTGACGTCATTTCTAATGTGCAATAATTTTTAAACCGTTGAAGTTGTCTTGATGAAAATTTACACGTGCATTTATTGATCCTTAGAGAATACTTGTACATTAATAAAAAAATTATTTTAAATATTTTCATGTAGTTTTTTGCCTTGTTGCAACCCTGTGCGCCGAAAGCCGCCTCAATCGGCGCCCACTCTGGACGATGTTGTATGCATCTGAAAAAAAAAAATATATATTTTCAATCTGTATGAGTATTGTGAGCACTGGTAGCAGAATTGATACTTAAAAAAAATTTTTGACCAAATGGCGGCCTGTTGAACTTTCATTAATGATATTTCATACATTTTCGGGTATTCGACGAGTTATAAAATGTCGGCAAAATTATTGTTCGACTCAATTCTGCTACCAGTCCTCAGAAACAGACTACCTAAGGTACGTGCAAAATTTGAGCTCGATCGGTCCATTAGTTATCGAGATATCGTGGGCGCCGATTTGAAAAACATAGTTCTGAGATAAACGCAATCAAAGTTTTGACACCGTTAAATGAGCGACTCTGAGAATGAGTAGCCTCTGCGTTAGCTGCTTCCCGACCGCGCTACCTAAGAGCGCGGCTTGCTTAGAATTTTTATTTCTCTGCTAATTTTTGAAATATCAATAAACGGTTTTCAGGAGCGTATAAAAAAATGTCTAAGGAATAAGAAAATGAAAAAAAAAAAAAAATCGATTTTTTCAAATTTCTAGACCAGACTACCGCCTTAAGCATTGCCGATTTTTCCTAACACTCTCGTGATGAACACAATTTGGTGAGAGATTTAATCACAATCTTTGATTAGTCGAATTAATCGATGATAATTAATATCATCGTATTTCTTAATTTTCCTCTCCAGGAACTAAATTTTATTTTGCTCCTTTGTTCGCCTACTTTATTTCGCAATAGAAGCAAAAGTAAATTATCTCGTAAATCATACAAGGTATAGGGAAACGATTAATGAAACGAAACTAAAATCCCTAATATGACGGGTCCAGGGAATTCTGGAGCTTTCATTATGGCGATCATTAGTTATCATAACTCGATTGAATGAACGGGACGACGTAAATGTCACAGCTTATCTAGGAACATTAATTGTACAAATGATAAATGACGTATATGTGTGCACTGTTATTTCGGGTCTAGAAGAGAAAGCGAGAACCTTCGTTACAGATGTATCACGTGAGTTCTCTTCTCACTCTTTCTCTCTCTCTCTCTCTTTCTCTACTATATCACTCATAACAGCTGAACTATTTCGGAGTATGTCCCTCGTGTATTCAGAGTTCATTCTCCCTTGTCACGGTTGCACGTTTCGATGTGTAAACTCGTGGTACTTTCAGCGCATCAACCAACAAACTTTTACTGTATACGTTTATGTATTATGTATGGAGAATTTAACGTCAACTCGTAGAACATATTATACGTGCGTTAATTTAAACATTATTGTTTCGTCTGGAAGATAGAAGTAAATTTAATTATTAATATTTTCTTCGATTTTTCTATTCATTTTCTTTGCAAATATGATTTTTCATTGATTTCAACGAATTTCCTCGAATTCTGCAAATATTGTTTTGTAGTTTTCGTTAAATTACTTCATTATTTGAATTAATTAAAAATAAATGAATCGTTATCCGATTCCCGGATTTTAACATTTGAAAGTACTCCTTTTTTCCTGACTCTGGCTTTAAAAAATTCGTAGATCGACGAAAAATACATTGTCTATATGGAAGTGCGTAAGATTTTTTTCGATATATTAATTTTTGGCCAAATGGCGCACTTCTAAAGTGAAAAGTGAAAAATTTGCTTAAAATATCGTCAGAAAATTGTTAATAACAAATGGACTATGCAATATAAAAAACAATCCTACGCACTTCCATAGACATTGTATTTTTAAAGATATATTCAAAATTTCAAGTGAATCGGTTGAAAATTGTCTGAGTTATGTTTCCGGCTAACAAAATCGGAGACGTCATCGCAAAAACGCTGCACAGCCGCCATTTTTAAATTAATCGCTTCAAAAAAATTATTGTATATAGTTACTGATATGTATAGTAAACATCCTATTTTGTAATCTTTAATTTCCTTTTTTTTTTCAATTCTTTTATCCCAATGAGTCTTTTGGTTTCAGCACATGTTTGATGGTTTAATTAAAACCATCGAAATAGGATGGGTTAACGGTCTACATGGATCATCAAAAATTTCTTAGCTTGCATACTCACATTTTCTTGTGTTTGCAGAAATGAAGAGGGAAAAGAAAATTTCAATCATATTGATGGAATATTTTTTTGGAACTCATCTATTTTTTGTTTCCCCTTCAGGAAGGAAATCGATAATATTAAGAATGTTAGAATGAGAGAAAAAAAATCCAATAGCCACACCGGTCCTTCGATTTCTCTCTTTCCGCTCTTGAATTCACGCTTCCGTTGTCTAGAAGGAAAATAAGAGAAGGGATGGTATAAGTCGTGGAAGGCCGACCGGTTGGCCGGCATGGCATTTTACCGAGTTCTCTCGGTCTAACCATCGATGCTTTAGCTCCGACGATTTAGTTATATATATACGGAGCATTCCACGTCAAATCGATCTGGCTCTGACCCTGATCCGCTTGGGATTCGGTCCAAAATTTTTCATACCGTTGTTCCAACCCTAAAACTAATGCGGCTTTTTATCCAGATTTTTTTCATTAATCGTTATTTAGTAATGATGAAAATAAATTATTTTACATGAAATAACCGGTTAACCGTTATCTATAAAACGAAACATTTTTTGAAAAATCCTCTGTCTGATATAAAAAAATCTAATCTCAATTGAGCTAATTTCAAGCACTCTGGGCCGGCGCTTCGATTTTTTTTTTCGATTCTTTTTCGTTAAAAAAATACTTGGAAAAAAGTCGAATCGAGCTACTCCGGAGTATGGTTCAACAATGTTGATATTCGACTGAGGATTTTTCAGAATTATTTCCCATTTTTTTTCAACGAGCCTTCTTTTGACTCTGAACAATCAACGTTCATTTGACGATTAATCGGAAAGGTTTAATTTTAAAAATCGGAAACAAATTCTCAAACGTCCAATGTGAGAAATGAAAAACAATTTTTGAACCCCATGTCAAAATAGTCAGGCGTTCGGTTCTATTTTCGTCAAGTATCCCGCAAGCTAAAAAATTGGAAAAAGTAATAGAAAGCAAGGGGCCGCACCATTTTCAAACTGTTTTCAGTTTTTTTGACTAACGAATTATGACTAACCTTTTTTTTAAGGTAAAATAATTTGTTTTACTCGTTACTAAATAGGTGGTAAGGGGAAAAAATCTGGAAAGAAAAACTGCACGAATTTTACGGTTGTAACAAGAAAATGAAAAATTGCTGATCGAATACCTAGGATAGACGTCACAGTCAGATTGATTTCACATTGAGTGGTCCATATACAACAAAACAACTCTACTCTCGTGGATTGATGTCCATTAGTACTTACAACCCTGCAACGGCGTCATCGCGGCGCTCGTTTTCTCTCGTCGTCGCTGTCGGATTTATAATCCCTCGACCTCATCTGCACTCTCTTTTCCCCCGTCGCACCGTCGCGCGTCGATTCCGGTTCCAGCTCGACGACTCAACAACGCGTCGTTTATTTATTCCACCTATTTTTCGAAATGTCTCCTGACGATGTCGAGATCACTCTTCTTTTCCTCTCTCACACACACGAACACACCCCCCCCCCCCCCCATGTATCGATTATATATGTATACCAGTTTAGTTACATTTATCTTTATATACATAACACATGTATGAATAAGTAAGTGACGGGATATTCACGGACGTACTAAAGGTTTTAACGAGACTTCACAGTATTCCAAGCACCGGAGGATTGTGGTATTAAACATACGTGAAACATAATTCAAGAAACTAAGATTGCGTGCAGAAATTACGTATATAATGTCAACATTGGTTATAGAGGGAAATATACAGTAATGAAAATTTTTACGACCCCGAAATATATGTCACTAGGTTGAGATCAATGATAAATGAAGAAACGCTCTTTTTTTATTGTTACATAAGCATTTCTGACAAATTTCACTGACTCTTCTCACTGTTTCAGTAGATCTTTCATTTAACGTGGTGCATTCGATGATGAACCATATGTTCGATGAACAATGCAAATTAAATTGACGTTTCCATCCCCCGTCGGATTTTTAAATCTATCGCTCAAAAATCCATTTAGACACTTCCTGATTTAAGAAAAAAAAACGCTCGCTTTTCAAATTGTTCCGTTTGTATTGATATTTGACGACTCAGGCAGAATTGCGCGTAGTGCACTCAGAATTATTGGTTTCTGTGAGAAACTAGAGATAAAGAAGCTCCTGCTCTTGATAATTTATTCACCGGCGAACGCCTATTCGTTTCGTGCATGGTGCACGCATCATAAAATCTGACCGGATATTTTGAAGATTGCACTGTCGGCAAAATTATCCTCAGACAATAGCTCATCTCAGAACTGACGGAAATTACATTCGATTAAGAACGTGTGAAAGGTCTGTTTTACCGACTCTGCTGTACCGACAAAAGGCATCGCAAATATTTAGGCATCGCTTTTCTAAACTATCTAATCGAATTATTTCACATTTGGTCAAGTAATTCTGGACCCTCTATCTCGGAATTGAAGATAGAAATGTACATTTTCAGCAAAAAACGAAGAGGTCTAAAACAAAAATTAATATAATCATTAGTGTATGGCGTAATTCCGAAAAATTTGACCATTACGATATAGACGAATAGAAACCCTAACTAACGAGCATTTATTCGTTGCTATATCTGCAAAATTAACGAAATGGCAGTTGGCCGAAAAATACACATTAATCGCGGAAGTCTTTTGGCTTAGTTCGTTTATATTCCACTGGCACACTTGCAGACCCGACCGCGAGATTTTCCTTACTCAATTTTCAATTCGCAGACAATTTTTGAGAGTTTTTGAGGCTCTACCTCGTAAATTAGAAGTTACACTACTAAAATATATAAGTAAATCGCTTCTGGCACGGTTAATTTGCGTGTATGGTACAGTTTTCCTTGAACGTCACCCAGATTTCGAAGGTCTCTACTATACCGACGCTGTTGGAGTTTCTCATCGTTTTCAATATCATCTGAACCTCAACGGAACCATACAGTGGGCGGAATTTTCCGAATTTTTATAAAAAAATTTTATCCCGCATTCTCTCGATTGTTTTGCTTTCCTATAATTTCCCTCTCTAACATCGATCGTCGAAATAAAATGGTTACGGCTACTGCATTGCCTATTCGGTTTTGCCAATAAACGAGACCCGTGGGAGAACAAAGAGGCCAGTATCCAGGTCATGTCGTAGCTATTCTAAATGCGCATACAAACCGTTTGTTAATTAGAGAACCAGTAATTGAAATTTGTTTTCGCTCCGCGAGAATGAAAGAACGGAATGAGGTACCTTGGGAACGAGTAAACTCTTCGCGAATGTATACGTATACATACTGGTTAAACAGGATATAAAGACGGAAGGTTGCTCGGGTGCTCCATGTTGCCGCAGTATCCTATCGAAGAACTACAAAATAAACTCACTTTAAGGGGATATATACAATTAGACGGGAAAGAATTAGTTAATTTTGAAGAATTTTTTGAAGTAAGAAGTATTTATTCTACATTTATCGAACTATAGGTATACTTGAATAGTATATTTAAGTATACAAAACAATTTTTTTAAATTCATATATCATCAAAATGGCGGATCTGTGGCACAGTGTTACAGTAAGGTTGCGGCGGGAGTTTCGAATCGGAGTGCAGTCTAGCTTCCTGTAGACTGATCTGCAACAAAATTCAAAAATATTTTCAGTTAGAACATGTGTAGTTTCCATTTAACGGTAATTAAAATGAATAAAATGCAAATTTTAAGAAATGGCACGCCTTTAAAGAAAAAAATTGAAATTTCACGCAAAATTTCTATTAAAAAAGTAGTTTTTTTTCTCTAATTTTTCAGAAATATTTTCTGTCAACTAGAAGGTAATGATGGTGTCAATATTTCTACAAAGTTTGAACTCAATCGGTTTAATAGTTTTTGAGTAATTGTGCACGCCAATTTTGAAAATGCAGTTTTGAGAAAAACGCGTTTAAAGTTTTGAAACGTAAAAACTAATGATTAAAATAACTTAAGGGTTAGTCAGTGACACCAGGCCCATATAATAAGCCTTCAGTTTTTTCGTAAAGTTGATTTTGTCCCATTAATTCATTTCTTCGTGCTTTTCGGACCTCTCTTGTCTCTGAAAGACTGCGCTGCTCTTCTTGTTGCATTCACCACTGATCGCTGTTGCAGGTGAATTTTTTCGAATTTCTCGAATTCAGCTTCTTTAAATCTTTGGGAGAATATTCTACGCATATAGTTCTATCGCTTAAAAAAAATCGATTTTTTGATCGTTGTTATTGTATATATTCCCTTAAGGTAGTAGTCTGGTAACTTAAGCCGATTTTCATGTCTTTTTTGGAGGGCGTTTTTTTTGTAGGAAAATAAAAAGGAATCGTTTTGGATATTTAGGATGTTTTTATTCGCATATTAAAAATACAAAAATAACATTTTTAAAAAAAATTGAATAGCTTATTATTATTATTATTATTGATCGAAGTTTGGCACCTCGAAGTTGGCAGCCCGGGTCCTAACTTTTTTTCTACCGAACCGATTGCTTTCAAATTTTAACAAGCTACTCTACACACTTATAGTTCTCGTCGGAACCACCGAGAAGTTTTTTCACCCCTAACTTTTTCTTTTACAACACCTTCTTTGCTAAAATAAAAGGACTTTAGCAAAGATGGGGTTGTAAAATAAAAAGTTAGGGTTGAAAAAATGTCTCGGTGGTTCCGACGAGAACTATAAGTGTGTAGAGTGGCCTGTTCAAATTTGAAAGCAATCGGTTCGGTAGAAAAAAAGTTAAGATCCGGGCTGCCAACTTCGAGGTGCCAACTTCGATCAATAATAATAATAATAATAAACTACTAAGTTTTTTCAAACAAATTTTTTTTGTATCTTTACTATGTAAATAAAAACATCCTAAATATACAAAACGATTCATTTTTATTTTCCTACAAAAAAACGCCCTCCAAAAAAGACATAAAAATCGGCTTAAGTTACCAGACTGCTACCTTAAGGAAGCACATTAGATGCCGGTGATTCGTTAGACAACTAAAAGTTAAAGTCGTGAATATTGTTTTTTAAATTTATTTATTAATGTTTCCACCGTATGCCTTTGTCAACTTTTTACGTCTTGACTCTATCGTCTACTCTACAACTTGAGAACCACCAGAGATACAGTAGTGCATCAGACATCACTACTGTATCTCTGGTGGTTCCCGCCAAGGTATCGGATTTGCGTGAGTGCACAGGAGAACAGCGAAAAGCCTAGTTGCCAAGACGGCTATATTTTATTGATTTTCAGTTTTATAATCATCGGAAACTCAGAAAAACGACGAATATAATGTCTAATATCATTGATTATCATTATAATCGGAATACTGGCGTTCGTTCAACGGATCAATTGACGCAACGCCCTCGAAGAAAAAACCGAAGAAAAGATAAGAGCAAGAAATTTCTATTCTCAATAGATGTGTGTGAATGTGTGAGTTAATAATGTATGTAGAACACGGCACCTTGAATTATAAATAATATTAAACGATTTCGAGTCTACAAAAATAATAATAAAAAAATTAATAAAACTTAGAATCAAATATTACTAATTCAAATAAACAAAAAACAAATTATAAAATAAAAACGAAGATTGTCGTTATTTCCTTCGAAAAATAATCATAATAATTTTAATAGAAAAAAGAAATTATTACAATACACATTTAATACATGTCAATGGAAATAATGTGTTTGTGATATTTTTCTTCTTTTTTTCACAGACCGCTCTTAATTCTGTATTATAGATATCACAAGAAAGCTCATTCGTTCCCCTTTGTCGCGGTCACGCAATTACGTTAATGTAACTCCGCGTATATAGACGGAACAGTGTGAAAGTTTGCATAGTGCCATCTCATACTTTGGTAAATGAATTTTTCGTGACTATTAAAATCGAATAATTGCATTAATTGCTATATGGACGACAGTTTTCATTGCTCGTGAACGATAGGATCGTTTCTATTGGACAAACAGTCGAGTACACAGCTTTTTTAAGTACTCACGCCAAACGTACGACGGTGCTTATTAAAGTACCTAATAAATTTGCCTTTCATAATTTTCTTTAATCCAAAAAAGAAATCGAAAATTCGGGTTATACAAAAGTGTGGTCAATTTGTTTTTGTACAATAGCTGTGGGAATATTTTTCTTAATAACTCCGGGAAAGCCATTTACGGTTATTACACTAATCCAAACATTCGAGGATTCTCATTCTCCTCGTCGCAAGATTATTTTCGGTCCGACGGTTAGGAATTTACATTTGAAGATCTTTACACAGTAGTTACCGAGCAAAGTTAGTAAAGGGTACATACTAGGGCGATTTTTTTTTCGACAATTTTTTTTCCAGTCCCCACCCGAAATTTTGTTGGATATGTCGAAAAAGCAATTCCCTGAAAGATACAGCCCTCAATATTAATTCTAAGTACTTTCCCAAAGCGTGAGAAAATTTTCCGTCTAAAATACACGTAAATCGAATTTTTTTTTTCAAATTTCTATAACTCACCCGCATTTTATGTTATCATATTGTTCTTGGTTTCGATTTACTCAGAATAAAACAATCTAAAAAAGTGCCTTTTGCGGCGAAAGTGTAAATTGTACTGGTGAGTTGGTACGGTTCACTGAAGTTGATTTTTACCCAAAATTCTCGTTTTTTGCTATTATCTCCGAAACAATTAACTTTACGAAAAAAATGTAAAGGAAAAATTTGTTGGAAATATAATTTCTTATAAAAAAGCTCCTATCGACCCAATTGCTTAGATTAATATTTCTTGAGATATTGAACTTTTTTTATTTTTTATTTTTTATTTTTATTATTTAATATTTCATATTTTATAAATTTTATTCTACTCATAAGTTAAAGTTCAATATCTCAAGAAATATTAATCTAAGCAATTGGGCCGATAGGACCTTTTTTCTTGGAAATTGAATTTCCAACAAATTTTTGATTCGCATTTGTTTCGTCAAGTTAATTGTTTCGGAGATAACAGCAAAAAAACGAGAATTTTGGGTAAAAATCAACTTCAGTGACCCGTATCAACTCACCAGTACAATTTATATTTTCGCCGCAAAAGGCACTTTTTTAGATTGTTTTATTCTGAGTGAATCGAAACCAAGAACAATATGAGCATAAAATGCGGCTGAGTTATAGAAATTTGAAAAAAAAAAAAAACAAAAATCGATTTACGTGTATTTTAGATGGAAAATCTTCTCACGCTTTGGGAAAGTACTTAGAATTAATATTAAGGGCTGTAACTTTCAGGGAATTTAAAAAAAAATAGTAGTCGAAAAAAAAATCGCTCTAGTACATACATTTTGCGAATGAGCTTCGAATGGAAATTCCTAACATTCGCACAAAAAGGAATCTTCTTACGAATAGAATATGAGATTGCGAATTCAATAAGCTTCATCGGTGCAATTGTAAAAAAAAAACTATTTCATTTATGAACTGTATTTTACTTTTTTTTTAACTAAGTTTCAAGATTTCATAAGTGCTATTGCGTCGCAGTATGATTTTCATAATTTTTTAAGTCGTCGACAGCTTTAATATTTGCAATACGTGATAAATAAATGTACGTGAAGAAATGTATTTCGCTTGGAATAACGTGCCTTCGAATTGGTACAAAATGTCACATCTACAAAAATTTACTTCCCTACGGCAAGGCCTAATGTACTTTCGAGAAAGTACCGTCGTTTCAAGTGTGACGTTTATTCAGTGAATCATCGCTGTTACCCCCTGTAACAGCATCGAGAATTCTGTAGGGAATGAAAGAGAGAGAGAGAAAGATAGAGAGTGTTTCGCAAAAGTACAAACATCACAACAAAATTTATGCCATAGGTACGAGCACAAGTTTGGAGAAACTTTCGTTGCCTCATGACACAGTACGTGCTACCTGCTGTTTGAAAATTTTCACATAAAATGGAAGTAACAATCGTAATGGTGCAGCTGTTGCACATCTTCTACTGCCTCTATTATTTATTTCTCATATATACAAATAAAGTCGTTTCGTAAATTGACGAAAAGAAGGAAAATTACGAAGGAATAAAAAAGATGCAGAAAAAATGGAAAAACATGAAGATAGTTAGTAATTGCTAGCGATTGAGATGAACAGTTTGTGCATTATAGGGCCTCCTTTTCAAAGGCATCAGTCGAAATATAGTAAAATTCGAAAATGGCGTCCAATCACTTCCAAAAATTGACTGTAGTTTAAAAGAAATGATATCCAGAACGAAATATTTTCTAAGTCAATCAGTCGATCATATGTAAATTATAATTGTTGCTTGACAACCAATTATATTTCAATCAATCTTTTTCGTGTAACGTTATATCCTAAAGTAACTATCCTGTTACAGATATAACATTTATTATTACTCGTATAATAATAATACACAGTAAAAGCGTAAAATAAATGAATTTTGTTTTGTCGCCGTTTAAACGAATTATTTTCGTCGCGTAAACGATAAACCTTTATTGTAAAGCACTTTACTTATTATTTGACAGCATATAATTTTTACCAGAACCAAATGTTCGTGTTTACGGAATTATTTTGTATGATATTGTGAATTTCATCAGTCAAGAGATTGCCAAGAGATATTGTCGCGACCGACGCAATTTGGTTTTGTCTGCGCATATCGAGTTAGTCTTTGGGTTGACACAGATAGATGTTTGCTTTTTGGATTTGCAAGATGAAGCAAATATAATCCGACGGTCTGACAAGTATCGAGGAAATTCTACTTGTGCGAGCATCTCTCTCGCTTTCTCTCTCTCTCTCTCTCTCTCTCTCTCTCTCTCTCTCTCTCTCTCCCTCTGTGTCAATCGCCCACTCACTTTCACGCCGATGAGATTTACTCGTTGCGATTGCCGTTGACACCGGAAGGCACTATCGATGAGACACTGTTGTGGTGTTGGTTATACTATCGTGTCTCGTAATACCATCCAGTCACCAAAGAGATTTTCTCTCACACACGTCGAAGTAGTAACAGCTCGTTTCGAATTCTCCAATCCCTGACAATGGACTCATCCGCGTTTGCATACGTTTCAATGGAGCGTAATACGTTACTCATAGTGCGAAACGATGACCCGGAAGATCAAAAGGCAAAGCCCCCACCGGCTTTGGCTCGTTATATTTCTTGCGAAAACCTCACTTATCCTTCTCGCCTTCTTTCTATAAAAAAATCCTTGTACGAAATTATTTTTTTTTTCAATCACTATAGCACCGGGAAAAATGAATTTCTTTGATTTATGCAACTCATGTGAGTCCATCCCTTTTGTTGTAATTGAACAAAATATCAGTGTCAATTATACCACATGAAAATTATTCAAGAAGTTTTTATTCAAAACAAATACTTTTTTACATGGCCGACAACAGCGCGGTCGGTGCGTGGCTCTGGCGATCACCCAAGTTAAGCAGCTTTGGCGGTGGTTTCTACTTGGATTGGTGACCGCTTAGCCGTGCACTGGCTGGCGCGTTGACTCGTTGAGCGAGAAGCAGTTTTATTGAGTTTCTGATGTAATAAATACAACTGACAACTCAGTCGAAACAAAGTCGTCCGTATCGATACAGGTTAGGCAATGGAAATGCAGTACGTGGAAGTACAAATTTTAAGTTTAAGATACTTTAAAAAAATATCGAGAAAAGTGAGGCTGCTTGTGCCACGTTTTTTACAATCATATATTTCCGAAATATTAACAGGTTTGTGCTAATTTTCAAAATGAGGAATATTTGTTCGATATTTTCCGAGAATAATCCTTATTTCTTTCTCGATCTCAATATGGTACGGCTTATTCTTCATCTTGAAACAGACTCTACCTACTTACCGTCCAGTTATTTCGTAGTATTCTCCGTTCAAACATTACAGCTGTTTGTTTATCAAGATAATTTGGTCGTTGGGTAAACAAAAGGTTGGGACATTCGAACGGAGAGTACTATGAAATATCTGGATGGTGAAATTTGCGGAGCTTTTTTAAAGAAAGAGAATGACGCGTACAACATGAAAATCGGGTAAAAAATACGGATTACTGTTTGAAAAAACTGACGGAATATTTACCTTTTTGAAAATTTCACAGAAGCCAATTAATATTTTTGCAGATACATTATTGTTAATGTTTTTTTTTAACATACGCGGTCTGTTCAAAAAGTATCGCCAATTTTGAATTTCCGCGGGTTACGTATATTCGATTTTCGATTTTTTTTTGGCGTTAGGTTGGTACTCATGTTCCTCACTTATGCTGAAAAAATCGGCAATTTGGAATGTTTAGTTAATTGTTGACAGCTGTTTTGTTTAGACGTGTTTTGGCTTGTCTTCGATTTTTGCCTATCCCAAAAAAGCAGCTTCCATTGCGATGATTGAGCTTTGGTTTCCACGTCATAACCATAAACCCATAATTCGTCACCAGTCATGACCCTTTGGAGCAAATTTGGGTCGTCGCGGACCGAGTCCAACAGCTCCTTAGGAATGTTAACGCGACACTGTTTTTCTTCGAAATTGAGCAATTTTGGCACGAATTTTGCGACGACCCGTCTCATGCCCAAATCATTGGTAAAAATCGAATAGCACGAGCCAATCGATATGTTTAGTTCCTCAGCAACTGCTCTAACGGTGATTCGACGATTGGCCAATATTATTTTCTTCACTTCATCAATGTTTTCGTCTGTTGTTGATGTGCTCGAGCGTCCGGAACGCATTTCGTTGTTCGCATCTTCTCGGCTCTCTGAGAACATTTTGTACCACCGATAAACGTTGCTTTGGTCCAAGGTAGCTTCACCATATGCCACAGTCAACATTCGGAATGCGTCCGCGCACTTAATTTTGTTTTTCACACAAAATTTGATAGAGATTCTTTGATACATTTTTTTGAATAGGCAAAAATCGAAGACAAGCCAAAACACGTCTGACCAAAACAGCTGTCAACAATTAAACAATTAAGTAAACATTCAAAATGGCCGATTTTTTCAGCATAAGTGAGGGACATGAGTACCAACCTAACGCCACAAAAAAAATCGAAAATCGAATATACGTAGCCCGCGGAAATTAAAAATTCGCGATACTTTTTTAACAGACCTTGTATGCTGTAATACAAATCACAATGCGCCATAGTCATTTTATGCATGAGACTTTGTATGTAAACGAAGTTAAGGATTTACCACTAATTTAACTACTATCGAGAGCTCCTGCCTCTTTAAGGCTTAAGATCCTCGTTTCTCTCGCTCTCGCACAATCCCTATGCCACTATCTCTGTTGCATTCACGCGATTGAACTTTTCGGCCAAACGCCACTTCGATAATTTTGTAGATACAGCAACAAATAAATGCTCGTTAGTTAGAGGTTTTATCCGTCTATATCGTAATGATCAAATTTTTCGGAATTATACGCTACACAATAACAATTATATCCATTTTTGTTTTAGACCTCTTCGTTTTTAACTGGAATTATACATTTCTATTTTTAATTGAAATATTTTCTGGTCATTACAAAAGAGATGAAGGGTCCACAATTATTCGACCGAATTTCAAATCATTCGTTTCGATAGTTTGAGACTGGCGTTTCGCCAAAAATTGCAATGCCTTTTGTCGGTACAGCAGAGTCGGTAAAACAGACCTTTCACACGTTCTTAATCAAATGGAACTGTTACAAATCAAAAGTAATTTCCGACAGTTCTGAGGTCAGTCATTTCCTGAGGATAATTCTGCCGACACTGCAATCTTCAATATGCCCCGTCAGATTTTATGGTGTGTGCACCACGCACGAAACGAATAGGCCTTCACCAGTGAATAAAGGATCTCAAGATCAAGAGTTTCTTTATCTCTGGTTTCTCACGGAAATCAATGATTCTGAGAGAGCTGCGGGAATTCTGGCCCAGTCGTAAAATGTCAATACAAACAGAACAATTTGAATAGTAACTGATTTTTTTTAAATCAGGAAGTATCGTAATGGTCAAATTTTCGGAATTATACGCTACATAATGACAGTTATATCCATTTTTGTTTTGGACCTCTTAGAGATAGAGGATCCACAATTATTTGATCTAATTTTGAATCATTCGGTTTGATAGTTTAAGAATAAATCGGTAAAATAGACCTTTCAGATGCTCGTCGTTCGTGCCGCGAATTCGAAATAAAATGCGTCTCTTGACGACAAGATAGGTGTAATGCATTAAACGCGTTAGTTTGCTCACGTAACACGTACACGTGTATAACTATTTATACCGGAGACACGTGTGTATAGCTACCGAGAGAAGAGCGGAAACTGCCTTGATGTCAAATACGCATACATGTATAATATATATATAGCATAATAGATATCCATTATCGTTGAGGAGCATCGTGACGCAATGAATTTTGCGATAGCACACATTGATGGAGGCAATGGCGCGCTACGAGGGAGTAAAGAGGAAGAACGATATGTATAGGACGAGACATTTCGATAAGATCGATTTGCGTTATCTCCGCTGCATCCGAGAATGTTAATTCGCTCGAACAGCTGCCGATATCGTGATTTTTTTTTTTGGCTCTCATCTCCCAAATCTTATCTGCCTATAAAGATACCTGCGATGTGATCCAGTGGCTGTATCGTCGAGGACAATTATCACTTAGTCTTTATTAATCTTTGCATAAAATTTCTGTGTCGTCGCGATCCGCCGTGCTGAAGTATTTTTTTATATCAACAGTGTTCGAACGTGATATATAAAAACAGAGAAACAAAAAATTGCAATATATTTTATTTAAATCGAATTCGTTTTAATTTTAAAAAAAGTTAACACCTTTAAGAATTGAATTTACTTCACCAATACACATTTTATTTTATATGAATAATTGTTTTTTTTTCCATCAATGTTTCTTAACTCGAATAAACTTTTTAGAATTTCGAGATAACGTCCTTTGACTGAAGTGAAATTTAGTAAAATCAAAGAATTCCATTTTTCTTGGAATAGAGTGTTGGTTCTCTATATTATATGAGTACATCGCAGCCGTCGCCGTGTACAAGAGTTAAGGAGGTGGGTTAAGTCGGGTCAGGTTGGGTTGGGGTCAGGTGACGTTGGGTCAGATTAGATGGGATGAAACAACGACAGAATGGCGAAATGAAACGATCGTAAAATGAATTCAGACGGTGATCCCGGATGGGATCTCTGACTTTGATCGTGATACTACGAGAGTTCGTTTCACTCGGGAAATCAGCCTGCCGACCGTCGTCCAAAAGGTGTATTTTCGATTTTTGCGTTTTTCCTATTGATTTTTTAAGTCTTCGACAAAAACTCGGTATTATTCGTAATCAGCGGCAAATTTCCGATCGAATAGCGTATCGGAAAGGTGAAAAAAAAAAGAAAAAAATTGTGTGCCATTTTTTGCCCACTTTTTCAGTAACCTAAAAATGTCGAAATTTCAAATGGTCATAGCGAGGCTCCCGTTTTGTCGATTTTGGGTTTTGAGGGGTTTTTTGAAAACGTCTCGATTAGACTTAGCGAATGCCATTTGATTCATGACGATATCTCAATTATTGTTACCGTGAGGCCATCTTGAAAATCGGCGAAAATCAACGAGAAGGGGAGGTATGAACAAATTCGCAAAAATCGATGGTCCAACTTCACAAATCGTTGAAAAATTAAAAAAAAATCGTAGCTCAATGAATGAAGCGGCATTTAAAAGGTTGAACGGTTACGAAAAGAATTAGCACAGAGTAGGGTTCCAACTCCATCGGGAAACAATGTTACAGCGATTTTAGTGCAACCACTTCTTTTTGGCCAAATAGCAAAAAAATGTTGAAATTTGTAATTTTCTCTTAGAACGTTATATCGATGTATTTTGATTCCCTGATTGTCAATTCAGTAGCCATTTCCTTCAGAAACTCAACATTTCTTCGAAAATCCGTGTATTAAGCTCAGAAAGTGTTTTTTTTTTCGATTTTTGCGTTTTATTCATTGATTTTTTGAGTTTTCGACAAAAACTCGGTGTTATCGTAATCAGCGGAAAATTTCCGATCGAATAGGGTATCGAAACATTGCAAAATTACGCAGGGGGGCGTAGCGCCCCCTAATAAATATATATATATATATTAGGGTGGGTTAAATAAAATGACCAATTTTTGTTTCCTCGATATAATAAAAAATGTATTGTTTGGCATCTCAAAAAAACCCTCTGTAAGTATGAGCCCTTCATATTTAAATTAAGAGGTCCCTCATCGCCAATTCTCATTTCCCATTTAAATAACATGGAAACTTTTTTTTTTAACTTTGGAATTTTATTAGACTTAAACCGTTGATGTTAGGAGAGTTTTTTAGCACATTTTTGTAGAACATTTGACGCACTACAAAAAAGCTCTCTTGTGTCTAATCGATAAAATTAACCGTACAAAAAATAATCGGTGATAATTAGCTCTGGATTCTCTCATATTTGTTCGAAAACAATTAGTAATATATTAGTAGTACATATTAGTAGTATATATTAGTAGTATATTTATCCATATTGAAAACTAAAAGTTTAAAAAATTTGAAATTTATGTACTAAAACCGAGATAAGTAGAATCCAGAGAGATTTTATTTGACCCACCCTAATATATATATATATATATATATATATATTTTTTTTTTTTTTCGATAAACACTACTGACAAATTAATTGGGCGATACGAAATGAAAACGCAAAATGAAACGTGAACTGGTTATTTTCTGCGATAGTTTTATAACAGTTTGTTGATGTATTCATGTATTAATGTGCTTTTATGGGATGGAGGAGAGGAATAAATTTGCGAGTCTTATCGTTGTTTCCGGTAATAAAAATATAAGCCCTTGCTCGTTCACCGCTATAAATAGACATGTGAGATGGTCAATCCTGATCTCATGTACTAAATGTCTCGACGAAATCTTCATGATTCATGAGATGGACGTAATAAAAAAGAAAAAGACCGTTGTCGGTAGTTTGGAGAACTTTGGGATTGGGTACGTTATTACAATGGATATACTACGGTTCGAGAGGATAAAGAAATAGGAAAATCAACTGCGAGACAGAAATATATTGTTATTGTCGTCAGACGATAAGTGAATGGAGGTTTTCGATGGTAGGCCTCAGGAGTAGGTTGCTTCTCGATTGTTGCAAAGTAAGTTTCACGCTTTGTTAACCCTTCGAACTTTTGTTCCGTCGCAATAGACATTTTTTTCTGATCATTATTATCATGGCACGGAAATTTATTATGATTTAAATAAAATTTATCTTATCGCGAAAAATTTACGCGTTTTATTTACGAATTCTTTTGCTATTATTATTATTATAACATGTGTACACGTGAAATATTTGTACACTACACGAAATGGTAAAATTAAAAATACAATGCGCGTTAACGATAGGTTGTAAAAAACTGGATATGACGTTTCACAAGAAGCACGTGCTTTTTTTTTCGTGCGTACTCACATACTATAAATCTCGGGTCGTCGACGAGAGGAGGCCGGATCTCGCGGTACGGTGCCAATTAAATTTCGAGCTTTAGTGTCGTACGACTTCCTGGGCGCAATTGTCTCGTTACCGTACTCCTTTCTCTCTCTGTCACGCTCTCTGTCACGCTCTCTCTCTCTCTCTCTCTCTCTCTCTCTCTCTCTCTCTCTCTCTCTCTCTCTCTCTCTCTCTCTCTCTCTCTCTCTCTCTCTCTCTCTCTCTTCAAATGACAATGTACTACTCTTATCTCCTATACACGGGGCGTGGGAGGCTTTATTCAGTTCGAAGGTCACATACCTCGTTCCTCCTCTCGGGGCAGTGGTACGAAATCCGTTGAATCTCGCGACGGAAAATATACCGATGAATATCCTATCCCGGTCAAAGCCAAATTGGCACTCAAAGTCATCCTTGACTACCCTGAACAAAAAAAAGATTTAAAAAAAATCTCAACATCAATATTTCCAAAAGTTTTCTCTGGTACTCGCAAGCTGAAAATGTTCGTACACTGATAAATCGTGATCAGGATATTCGTGATATAACAGAGAGAAAAAAGAATCGAAAATTTTCACATTATTTGCCTATTCTATTAAATGGTATCATTATTGTTAAAAAGTAATGGTCGAAACTCCGTTCCCTCCGACGTGGTTTAAACGGGATTTTTTTTTCGTATAGTTGAGATAGACTGCACTGAGTTTAAACTTGGATGAAGGCAGTCTTCTAGTCTAAACGATGATTTTTTTCGATGGTAAAAAAAACATTCACGGGTACCATCAAATATTTAAACATCGGGCTTTTCTCCAATTATTTATTGATACTTGCAGGTACTCGGCGAATTTTTACGAGTACAATAAAAATAAATTAAGGGTGCCACGCGGTTTCAAGTCTGTGACCATGATTCCAGGCGTTCTATTAATGGGGGAAATAGAATTAGGACAGCGTTTTCTCAATGATTTTCATGAATTTTTTTATAGTATAAAAAATGAATATAATTTATTGAAACTTTGAGAATATTTTATACATATATTTAAGTATATACTATAAATTTTTTGAAGAATTTCGTTGAAAAACACCGAAGATATTAGCGACCCCATATTGCAGGTCACAATCAGACTCAGCATTTTGCGTAGATTCTGGAAGCCGCAGTTTTCATCTGAAATCAAACGAGGTTGGAATTTACTTTTATTATATGTCTCTCTTCTATATGAACCTATATGCTATCAAAAAAATAGAAAATTGAATTTTTTACAGGGGTCAAAACAAAAAAGCATGATTTTTTGCCATTTTTTACAACTTTATTTGCAAAAAAAAATGATTTTAAATAACGATAATATTCCGATTTTAGGTTCATATAGAGCGCAATGCTATGAAGAAAGTAACTGCAAATTTTCAAAACGATTGGTTGAAAACTTTTCAAACTAGCGTGTACGCGAGTTCAAAAAAAGTCGTTTTAAAAAAAACGCGTTTGAAAAAATGAGTGACCGCTCGGTTATACACGTGGCGCGCTCGGGGCCTGAAGGAAAGCTACTCACTTTAATGGCTTATAACAATAGAACGAGTCGGAATTTTCATTTAAAATTTTGGGAATATATTTTTCAATAGTTTTACTAACAATTTATAAAATAAGAAAAAAATCAATTTTTTGAACCGTCTAACCCTATTTCCCCCCTTAATCTGAAACAAAAAAAACTGTAAAAAGATTGCTGATCAGTACAAGTATGGCTATCGCATGAACCTCTAAAACTTCGAAGAAAAAAATGTGAAACATTTTTTACGATTGTTCAAAGATTTTCAAAAAATTCAAAAATCCGTACACATTGTTTAGAAGCTCGCCGTTTTGTGAATTTTTTTTTCTTTCAAATTTTAGAGCATTATGCGGTAGCCATACTTGTGCTAATCAATAATCTGTTTGGATTTTTTGTTTCAGATTAGTAGAACGTCTGGAATCGTGGTCACAGTCGCCATGGGATCATGGCGATTTGAAACCGCGTAGCACCCTTAATTGATTTTTATTGTACACGAAAAAATTTGCACGGTACCTGCAAGTATCAATAAATAAATGGATAAAAGACCGATGATCAAATATTTAATAAAACCTATGGATTTTTATTTAATCCTTAAAAAATCCTCGTTTAGACATTAATCGAAAGAACGGACGCGGGTGCGGTAGGATCGAAATAATAAATAAATGTTTGTACGTTTGATGTTCGACCGTCACGTCTTTGTAACCCAAAATGAACGTGACTTTGGCTTTCGCAACTTTCATCGCATTTTGTTTCTAACTTTATGGTCTCACGGTGGCTAACGTGTAATGACAGTAACGCGAGAGAGCTTTTATCATCATCATTAGCGTTCTCTTTATACTGGCCAATTCCACCCTATAACACTGTACGAAATTCCCTTCTTCGTCTCTTCCCTCCCGCGAGGCTGTTCTGGAAGATCTCATCCGGCGAACGATCCTTGGAGCCGGAAAGATCCCCGCCATTCCGGCGACTAGGCCGTAGTTCACCATCAACCTTGTCTTCGTTACTCTCGACTAGAAATATATTCATAACGTATTCTTCTTTCCCTATTAGGAAACATTAAGGATTTAATGGCCCCTAAAGTCATGTTGAAAACGTAGTCTCTAGAAAATCTTTTATTATTATAACCGACTTCGTCGTAAACCTTTCGAGGTTTTTACGTCCCTTCCTCTTTGCTACCACTTACATTTCTTGTGACGGCCGCTTCTAGACTGTTGTCTGCAGCCATTGCTTTCCCAATGCACCACTGTATCCCATTAACACGAGGGCATAGAAAAACTGTGAAAAACCTGTCCGGTACAAGCGGCTACATTTTTACTGAGTTTCAGTTCTATTACCATTAGAATCACGAAAAAACTACCCCTTACGATTTTTCAAATCGGATTAGTATTTCCTGAGATTAGCACGTTTGAACAAACATACGAACTCTTCAGCTTTATTACAGTAGTAAGATATTTCCATACATCGATTAACTGTATTCAAAACGTCGGTGAAGTGTCCTCGGTACAAATTAGGACAATCTGCAAACGAAAAATCAAAATCTATCGATTGCCAATCTAGAATTTCGTATTTTCGTTACAAGGAATCAATTAATTTCAGGATGATTTTTATTTGAACGAAGTTTATTTGCGTAATAATTGTGGAGATTACCAAGTCGACCATACATTTCGATCGAAATCGGAAAAGAAATTGCGTTCAATTAAGAGGGGAAATAGGGTTAGGACAGCGTTTTCTCAATGATTTTCATGAATTTTTTTATAGTATAAAAAATGAATATAATTTATTGAAACTTTGAGAATATTTTATACATATATTTAAGTATATACTATAGAATTTTTGAAGAATTTTTTTGAAAAACACCGCAGATATTAGCGATCCCATATTGCAGGTCACAATCAGACTCAGCATTTCGCGTACATTCTGGAAGCCGCAATTTTTATCTGAAATCAAACGAGTTTGGAATTTACTTTTGTTATATGTCTCTCTTCTATATGAACCTAAATGATATCAAAAAAATTGAAAATTGAATTTTTTTCAGGGGTCAAAACAAAAAAGCATGATTTTTTGCCATTTTTTACAACTTTATTTGCAAAAAAAAAATTATTGTAAATAATGATAATGTGCCGATTTTAGGTTCATATAGAGCGCAATAGTATGAAGAAAGTAACTGCCAATTTTCAAAACGATTGGTTGAAAACTGTTCAAACTAGCGTGTACGCAAGTTCAAAAAAAGTCGTTTTCAGAAAAACGCGTTTGAAAAAATAGCAAAATGCTGAGTCTGATTGTGACCTGCAATATGGGGTCGCTAATATCTGCGGTGTTTTTCATGGAAATTCTTCAAAAATTTTATAGTATATACTTAAATATACGTATAAAATATTCTCAAAGTTTCAATAAATTATATTCATTCTTTATACTATAAAAAAATTCATGAAAATCATTGAAGAAGAGCTGTCCTAACCCCATTTCTCCCCTTAATGGCTTATAACAATAGAACGAGTCGGAATTTTCATTTAAAATTTTGGGAACATATTTTTCAATAGTTTTACTAACAATTTATGAAATAAAAAACAATCGATTTTTTGAACCGTCTAACCCTATTTCCTCCCTTAAAGAAACGTGAATTCAACGTGAAATTCCTATTTTATTTTTTATTCCGCTAGCAAATTCGCGCTCCTGTGAACAGGCCCGGACATCTTTTACGAATAATAACCACTAATCGTGAATGAATTTTTTTTAAAGTAGGACAATAGTTTATTACAGTTGAGGTTTGCACCCTCTAATTAACACGCTAGGCCTAAAAATATCCGAGACTTCTCGTACCGAACACGGTCGTACTTTACAACGCAGTGCAACACACTGTATGCACCCTACGATGTCGTACTTGTTATCGCAACTAGTATATACCAAGTATTACGGCGTACACTGTCACATTGAAAATACTTAAGTACTGGCGGAATGACGATTTTTTAGTAAAACGGAATGGAGCGAAAAGGAGCGAAGATGAGGTGTTCTACACGCGGCAACTATATAAAGGTTTTACTTACACATGGTGTGTAGTAATATATATTTTAATAAATGCTGTACTGAAATATATACTAATACTTTTACGGCCCATGTATTTCCTGGTCAGTATGAATTTATATTGAGTACTTCGTGTTGGCAATATAATGTCCGAGTAGTGCAAAATTTACTAACTGGATTCACGCCGTATCTCTCTCTACTGAAACTAAAATCGTGAATTTAACGATTCTCATTTAATTTTCAAGAAAGTCGTTTCTCGACTTTGGTTAAATATATATATAAGGGGAATTCGACGCTAATTCAGCGTGGCTATGATCCTTGGCATTTTTTATTTGTTTTTTTGCCCTTTTCACGCATGTTATAGAACGTCACAAAAATGCCCCACACCTATTTTTAGATTTTTTCGAAAATTGGTGTGGCAATAGTCTAAATTCTTTATTTGACCATGAGGTTCGTTATCAATTTCGGTCAAATTTACAGAATAAGTTCCTTGATGGAGAACACAATTTTTGAGACTATTTCGGATATGCTTTGGTTTCGGTAGCGCAACCAAATTCAATTCTTTTCGACGGATCTTGGAATTTTTCTTTTATTATTTTATTTTGTATTCAACAAATATTTTATGTAACGAACAGAGCCTGAATTTAAAAAAAAATCATCTTCGAGTTATATTATTTTATGGCATTTTTCACTAGAATTTTTGCGCCATAAAAATAATCTTACTATTATAATAAAGCTGGAGAGTTTGTTTGTTTGTATGTTTGAACGCGCTAATCTCAGGAAATACTTATTCGATTTGAAAAATTCTTTTTTTCATTAGATAGCCCGTTTATTCAGGAAAGCTTTATGCCATGTAATTTTGTGTTATGACCCTAAGGAGCAGCGGCGGCGCGTTGAATTGGAGGACGGAAATTTAACGCGGTTAAAACCGCTGGGCACAGTATCTTATATCTCGAGGCCTAATATTTCTCTTATTTAGGTTCGCTCCTCGTTGAATAAAAATATTTTTTAAATACAAAGTGAATAATGAAGGGAATGTTTCGAAATTTGTTGAAAAACAATTGTATCTGTTTGTGAAACCTAAAATAAAGCCACGAGCATAATCGAAATGGTTTCAAAAATTTTGTTTAACAGACAGTATTTACCGTGTAAATTTGAACAGAATCATAAAAAAAATATTAAAAATGGCGATGGTCACAGCCAGGTCGAATTGGTACGTAATGCGCCATCTATATACATAACTGGTAGTTGGATATTAATGTATATATGTATCGAATATATTATTTCTGGACTACTAATAAAGTCTAATGAAAAAACTCTCGAAAATATTATAGACGACAATTCATTGATTATCGATCACGATTTTTTCAAATACTTTTTTTTATTCGAATGTTATGGATCCGTGGTAGCGTTTATGAGTGTTTTTAGTAACCATGTAACGTATCAATCGATGAAAAAGAAAATTATTTATTAACTCGTCGTTCGAACATCAGTTGACTTTAATTCGGCCGAAATTAGTTACAAATCCATCGTTAAGTTCTGACGTAGTAAATATAACTGGAAGTCGGTCAAAACAAAGCCGTCTGTATCGACACAGGTTTTCCGCAGTTTCCCTGTGTCCATGGCAAATGCGATACCAGCGTAGCTAAGACGTCTGCGGGCGCAATGTAAGTTGGGTTAGCTTAGCGGAGTGCGAGTAGGGGGTGATATGGGGAAAAATTGGAAAAAACTGAAATTGGGAAAGGTCATTGTTAAAACCCGAAAGGGACAAAGGACTAATCCGTTGAAACAAAGAAAAATAATACTTCGTTCAGTTTCAAAATGATTTTGTACGGTATTGGTTATTATTTTCTCATCGATATCTACGAAGAGACAACACCATTTTTATATGTCATTATTTATATATCTGTATACCGATATCTCGTGTTGCTCTTGTCTTGAATGAAAAGACAGTGGGGAAACATGAAACGCGCAGCGAGCAGTTTCCATGTAGTACAAGGGGTACACGGAGTGCTCTTGTCGAGTTATCGAGGACTTGAATCGAGAGAGTACATCACGAGAGGACTACCGTACTACAAGCACAGTATAATGCATACCAATATATATATGTACAAATCTATATAACAAACAAATGTATATATATATATATATATATATATATATAGTTTGAGCACGCGACCAATGCGTATTGCATGCACTAATGTTCAACATGTATTCTCCCATCGCTCATCCCATTAGTGCATCTCTCTCACAACATGCAAGCTCATACGAGGTCTGTTCAAAAAGTATCGCGAATTTTGAATTTCCGCGGGCCACGTATATAAGATTTTCGATTTTCCTGTGGCGTTAGGTTGGTACTCATGTCCCTCACTTATGTTGAAAAAATCGGCCATTTTGAATGTTTAGTTCATTGTTGACAGCTGTTTTGGTGAGACGTGTTTTGGTTAGTGGTTTTCTCGGTGATTTTTCTCAGTCAGCGCTTAAAAATATATTTTAACTTTAAAGCCGCTTGACATACGCCACTGTTTTGCATTAAAGCTTGGCCCACTGATCGGAGTACTGTGTAAAAAATGTATTCTTGCCATTTTATTTTTAGAGGTGATTTTCCGATCCTTTTTCTGCGAGTGAGCGAAAGAATAAAGGATTTCGCCTTATCGGTGAGAGGATCATCAGCTTGGTTTAAAGTATAGTCAGTTAACAATAAAACGTGGAATTTAAAAATGATAACAATCTCTAGTTGAGCGGTACAACGCAGAAATTCATTTTTTTTTTCTCGTCAAAGTTGTAAATTTGCTTACATGAGAAAGGACATTTCTTTCACGCGAACTGGATTCTATTTGATAAGAGAGGAACTTTTTTGACGGCGAGAGCGTAAAAATATATGTACACACGCGATATATAGACAAGAAAGGAGAGTAGAAAAGGAACGTGAGATCGTCGGGAAATCCTTTCCGCAATCATTTTCGGTCGCTTCAATCCCATTACGTGACGGGGTAAAAGCGCGAACGTGGCTGCTTGTCCTCGTTGCTATTATAAGAAATCTCGTTCCGCGGCCTATTTCGATCGAAAGGATCTTCTTCGACTCTGATGCCCGCGCGAAAGATGTCGATGAGATAGTACGATGCGAGAGGTGAGAGAAAAATCAGCGATGGAAAAAAGCACCGTCGTGGGGTTTTATCTTGGGTTCCCCCTCGGAGGATTATAGGCATCATCTCGTCGGTTTTGCTGAAATAAAAATTGGATCGAAGTGAGAGTCGCTCACGAGGAATGAAAAAAAAGGAAGTATATAACGCAAACGTGCGAATGTATTAAATATAACGCGCAAGCTCCTCTTTCTGTCCCCATCCGTCAGATAATACTTTCTAGTATTATCTTTTACTTTTTTTTTAATAATTCACATTTTCCTCTGCAAAATAAAACTACAATTATTTGTCGTTTCGGAATGAAAACAAAATATGCACGTTTGAAAATGATTTCAGAACATTTCAGATATTGAATACCAATTTTTGAATATTTGCTTCAAAATTTCTGAGTGTGTTGGTTCAAAGAAATTTTATTCAACCGACAACTTTTTTTCATCGATAAAACACGATTTTATCTACAAATTTCATTTTCCTCGTTTCATGGATCGCTACTAGTTAAGGGGTATGAGCACGGTAGCGGGTATGTAATCATGTGGACATTTAACAATTTTTTTTTGTATGAAAAAGTGATTTATTTATAAAATTAATTACACATCTATTTAGTATAAATATCAAGCTAATAAAAAATATTTTTTTTGTTATACAACATGGCCGATTACTGCTATTTACTTTTGGTATGTTTCTTTTTGAGGCGCTCCGCGGCGTGACATTTGGTTTTTTGGAATTTGTGAGCAGTTTTATATGAAATTTTGCACTGGAAATTCGCCTTTTAAGTTCAAACACCTACAATATTCGATTAAAACGATACTTTTCAAATTCCGTCAAAAGATACCAAAAGCAAATACCATTAATCGGCCATTTTGCATAGCATAAAAACAAAAAAAAATATTTTTGATTAGCTTGATATTTATACTAAATAGATGTATATTTAGTTTTATAAATAAATCACTTTTCATACCAAAAAAAAATTGTTAAATGTGCATATGCCTTTATACCGCCTACCGTGGCCATACTCCTTAATTTGTCAACTGCAAAAAAATAGTTATCGTCGCGTAATGTCGAAGCACGTATCGATATCGTAGTTAATAACTGCTATCTTGATTCCTCGTTCGTTATTTCCCGGTGTATATTATATTAAATAAAAGAAATTCTGATTGCTCGAAGTCAAGAAGCCTCTTACCTCTCGACATAACGACCTGGGGTAACGAGAATCTTGAAATATATTTTGTATTTTCCATTCGAGGTGCTGTCGTGTCTGTTGAGGTAGTAGTCTGGTAACTTAAGCCGATTTTCATGTCTTTTTTGGAGGGCGTTTTTTTGTAGGAAAATAAAAATGAATCGTTTTGGATATTTAGGATGTTTTTATTTGCATATTAAAGATACAAAAAAAAATTTGTTTGAAAAATTTAATAGTTTATTATTATTATTATTATTGATCAAAGTTGGCACGTTGAAAAAAAAGCGCGTGGGTGGCCCTGGTGATTTTGGCTCTTGATGTTATCTGAAATAAAAAATTCTTGATAATTCTTAATCTATAGACATGTCATTCTGGTCGGAACTACTGAAGTTAAATTTCATGGATAAATAACAAAATGAAAAAGGACGTTTTTTTCTAAAGTCCGCCATTTTGTTATTTATCCATGGAATTTAACTTCAGTAGTGCCGACCAGAATGACATGTCTATAGATTAAGAATTATCAAGAATTTTTGATTTCAGATAACATCAAGAGCCAAAATCACCGGGGCCACCCACGCGCTTTTTTTCGAGGTGCCAACTTCAAACAATAATAATAATAATAATAAACTATTAAATTTATTCAAAAAAATTTGTTTTTGTATCTTTAATATGTAAATAAAAACATCCTAAATATCCAAAACGATTCATTTTTATTTTCCTACAAAAGACGCCCTCCAAAAAAGACAAGAAAATCGGCTTAAGTTACCAGACCTTAAGGGGGAAAATAGGGTTAGACGGTTAAAAAAATCGATTTTTTTTTAATTTCATAAATTGTTAGTAAAACTATTGAAAAATATGTTCCCAAAATTTTAAATGAAAATTCCGACTCGTTCTATTGTTATAAGCCATTAAGGGGGGAAATAGGGTTAGGACAGCGTTTTCTCAATGATTTTCATGCATTTTTTTATAGTATAAAAAATGAATATAATTTATTGAAACTTTGAGAATATTTTATACATATATTTAAGTATATACTATAAAATTTTGAAGAATTTTTTTGAAGAATTTCCTTGAAAAAACACCGTAGATATTAGCGACCCCATATTGCTTGTTTTTCTTGGTACAATTTTTCCAAACGCGTTTTTCTGAACACGACTTTTTTTGAACTTGCGTACACGCTAGTTTGAAAAGTTTTCAACCAATCGTTTTGAAAATTAGCAGTTACTTTCTTCATAGTATTGCGCTCCATATGGACCTAAAATCGGAATATTATCATTATGTAAAATAATTTTTTTTTGCAAAAATAAAGTAAAAAATGGCAAAAAATCATGCTTTTTTGTTTTGACCCCTGTAAAAAATTCAATTTTCTATTTTTTTGATTGCATTTAGGTTCATATAGAAGAGAGACATATAATAAAAGTAAATTCCAACCTCGTTTGATTTCAGATGAAAATTGCGGCTTTCAGAATGTACGCAAAATGCTGAGTCTGATTGTGAGCTGCAATATGGGGTCGCTAATATCTTCGGTGTTTTTGTAGTATATACTATACACATTTTATAGTACATACTTAAATATATGTATAAAATGTTCTCAAAGTTTCAATAAATTATATTCATTTTTTATACTATAAAAAAATTAATGAAAATCATTGAGAAAACGCTGTCCTAACCCTATTTCCCCCTTAACTTCTGCTTCAATCGAAATGCACCGAGGGGCTATGAATTTTTCCTTCGGTTGCCGTTCGATATCGCGGACTTCTTGTCGCTTTGGGTATAATCGTTCGTGATCGAGAATCGGGTCAACGCTTTGACTTGTGGCTACATCAACGAGTCTCTGCTCCGCGTCATTCATTCCCTCTCTCTTTGTACAATATACATATATATATATTATATATATTTTACGATGCATGCAAACTATTACGAGACGGTCGCGTGAGAGATTCCACGGGCGTATCGATGAATATTTATTTCTTTACTCGTCAACTCCCCCTTGGTCGCTGTCGCACGCAAACCTCGTCGATTAATATACTGTATATACATATAATTCGCGCGAGATTCCGGCCGAGAGTTGTCCGAACAATTCGGCGTGGCAAAATTGTTCGTCCAGCAAATTGTTCAGCTTTCATATCACACACACCGCAATTACTTTCATTTCCTCATGCGCCCGATTTCGGCGATTTCCCAAGTTAACCGGTATGACGATGAACACTGGGATGGGTGATCGTTTAGTTGTGCACCGGTTTGCACACTTATTACCAATCAGGAACTTCTGAATTTTTATGTTTCCGAAATTCTAATACGATTGATGAAACTACGGTAAAACGTAGGCATCTGTATCGGTCAAGTTTTTTCGCAGTTTCTCTGCGCCCTCGTTCAAATGCGATTGAGTAGGGCATTAGGAAAAGTAGCTGCAAATGGGGCAGAGAGGCGGGACTTCAAGGAGTGGAATGAAAATGTGATAGCGAGGAAGGAACGTAAAAACTCGAAAATGTATACGATGGAAAAACTAATTTAAAAAGAAAAAAATATACGTAGATACTTTCATTCTCTTTTTTTTGTTTGCGAGCAAAATACATTTTGTCAGGTTTTCGAGAAAAAGTAGCGGTTGAGGTTATTTAACGGGGCGGAAAGTTAAGGGGAGAAATAGGGTTAGGACAGCGTTTTCTCAATGATTTTCATGAATTTTTTTGTGGTATAAAAATTGAATATAATTTATTGAAACTTTGAGAATATTTTATACATATATATAAGTACTAGGGGGGCTCTGCCCCCCTGCGCGCTTCGCGCGCCAACCTCCCCCTCCCCCGCCCCCACGCCTCCCCCGCCCCCTCTCGATCCGCTCACCCAGCCTACTCGATCCCGCTCGCTCTCCTCAACTCTTGTACACGGCGACGGCGGCGGCGGCGAAATATTTATATAATATAGAGCGATATGTACTATAAAATTTTTGAAGAATTTCCTTGAAAAACGCCGAAGATATTAGCGACGCCATATTGCAGGTCACAATCAGACTCAGCATTTTGCGTACATTCTGGAAGCCGCAATTTTCATCTCAAATCAAACGAGGTTGGAATTTACTTTTATTATATGTCTCTCTTCTATATGAACCTAAATGCTATAAAAAAAAATAGAAAATTGAATTTTTTACAGGGGTCAAAACAAAAAAGCATGATTTTTCAGTGAAAAAAAAGCATATTTTCAAGAATTTTTTTAGACGATACAGGTAATGCTGGTTTATTTATTTAACTTTCCATATAATAATACAACATCTGAACTATATTTTTCTAAATTTTCATTGCAAAATATTGATAAATAAGCCGTTGGCAGCCAATTTCCGCAGGCGCCTCGAAAAAAAGTTGTATTGCCATGTACGCTATAACTCGTCACTGGATCATCCGAAACAAAAAAATCAAAATGCGTTTATTAGGTGAGATGTTTCTCGAGGTAACGTTGTCAAGTTTTTTTTATCGATTTTTTCATTTTTGGTAGCACTTGAAAGTCCAAAACGTGATGTTCGCTAAAAAAATCGGCAAATTTGTTATTGTGAAATAAAAAATAATAAAAAAAAACACTGGGCAGCGTTACCTGGTGATTTATGTGGAGAAATAGTGTATAAAATTTCAAAAGAATCGGTGCATTAGATTTTGAGTTACAGCGTACATCGACTTAAAAAATGACAAGTATCAGAAATAAGCTTTAAAGTTTTGACAAGTTTCAGAAAAACGCTTTAAACCGGTCTGGGGCAACGGATGCTCAAATGTTCACAACTCCGTTAATTATGCTCCAATCGACTTGAAATTTTGACCCAATATTCTTCAGATGTTATACATTCATTTAAAAAAATAAAAAAGAAATGCAAAAAAAAAGTTTAAATACCTTACCCCGCCCTTAAAAAAGCGAATATACTTCGGTGAATACTTCAAGACGAAAATTTGCTGATCCCGTTAGGTTTCATGCGAAAATGTCTACCTTTTATTGACGACCCCGAACCTCTTAAATTCGCCGGGAAAAATTTAAGTGGCACACCCTAATTTAAGTGGTACACGTTAAATACACAAATATGGATATTACATATAGTGTAAGTAATGATGCCGGAAAGGCGACCCAAAACGAAGCACGACAGCGAATATAAGGACAGTGTCAATTTGCGAAATTGACCATTTTCGTTTCCGTACGAACCGTTTTTCGTCTCACTCCGTTCATCTTTTTTCCCTTTTTCTCTCTCTCTCTCTTTTCTCATTCCTCTATCTATGTATATTTATATTTATATACAGTCAATGTGCATTTGGTCCTCTTAAAATCTCACCCCTTCCCCTTATGCTACTTGTATCCAGTTCTGCTGTGTCGGAAATAAATGTGCGGTCCCTTGACAAGTTGCCAAATTTGTCGTACGTGACTTTTTGCTAAAATGACACAGTGCTCAATGTTTAAAATTCGTGAGAGTTTTGCAATGCCGGCTGCAGTGTGACACGTAAGTTCAAATTACTCACGTATGTGATAAAAAAATGGTACTCTATCAACTTTGTTAAGAAGGGTATAATTGTGCTTCGTTTTCACTTCATGGAAAATACTCCGCCAATATAGTGATTATTACGAAATATATCATTCTTTTTTACTTCTGTGGAGACTGAAAATATGTTATTCCTTCATGAATTTCTTGGCAGAGGAAAATAAAAAACGCGCACTATTTACAGTTGAATTTTTGTGTAAAGCTTGCGTAAAAATTGCCAAGTGGGAATTAAAAAAATGGTACAATTTGAACGTAGCATATTGCTTCCTGATCATTTTTGTACATTCAACAATTTTCCTCTATGACCAAGAGGCTTTTTCAATTTTGGCATTTTCACAAAGGAAGCTTTATGTACACGTAAAAATGAAATGGAGGCAATATGCAAGTTTCAATTTGCACCGTTTATTCACTCCTTTAAGTTGATAGTGTGAGGTTTGCTTGATTTTAAATTATTTCGAAAAAATTAAAATAGCATTAATGTACAGTGCTTTTATCAATTTTCTTTAAATTCAATAACAAATGTCCTTCGATGGTAGTCGATTTATGTAAGAACTTTTGATCCGATAGTCCAAAAATTTGTACGAACCCCTTAACCAACACCGATAGCGATTTGTCGAAAAATAAAAAATTCCGTAAACTTAGAACACCTCGATTGATTTTGATAATCTATTTGTGTAGAAGATTTTTTTGAAGAACTTCAAAAAAATTTTCTACACACTTTTTAAATAATTTATAATGATGTAAAATCTGAACGGATGATCGAAGTTTCACGAAAATTATATCAGATTAGCTGCGGTTTCATCCGCATTAATTTTGGATTATATATCTGTTTCATACGAATTATGAGTACATAACCAAGTGTATCTCATATAAATACCATCCGGAAATTTTGTGTAAAAATAAAAGGTCCAATAACGAAAAAAATAAACCGACGCCGCTGCCGCCGTCCCTAGGGTCATAGCATGAAATTGTATGGCCTAGAGCCTTCCTGAATAAACGGGCTATCTAACGCAAAAAGAATTTTTCAAATTGGATTAGTATTTCCTGAGATTAGCGCGTTCGAACAAACATACAAACTCTCCAGCTTTATTATAGTAGTAAGATAGTAACATTAGGGTCATGGCATGAAGTTAGATGGTGTAGAACCTTCCCGAATAAACGAGCTAACTGATGCAAAAAGAATTTTTCAAATTGGATTAGTATTTCCTGAGGTTAGTGCGTTCGAACAAACATACAAACTCTTCAGCTTTATTATAGTAGTAAGATAGTAAGATTAGGGCCATAGCATGAAGTTAGGTGGTGTAGAACCTTCCCGAATCAACGAGCTAACTAATGCAAAAGGAATTTTTCAAATCGGATTAGTATTTCCTGAGATTAGCGCGTTCGAACAAACATACAAACTCTCCAGCTTTATTATGGTAGTAAGATAGTAAGATTAGTGTCATGGCATGAAGTTAGATGGTGTAGAACCTTCCCGAATAAACGAGCTAACTGATGCAAAAAGAATTTTTCAAATTGGATTAGTATTTCCTGAGGTTAGTGCGTTCGAACAAACATACAAACTCTTCAGCTTTATTATAGTAGTAAGATAGTAAGATTAGGGCCATAGCATGAAGTTAGATGATGTAGAACCTTCCCGAATCAATGAGCTAACGAATGCAAAAAGAATTTTTCAAATTGGATTAGTATTTCCTGAGATTAACGCGTTCGAACAAACATACAAACTCTCCAGCTTTATTATGGTAGTAAGATATTGTATATAGTATAGATGTAGGATAGTAGTAGGATAGTAAGATTAGGGTCATAGTATGAAGTTATGTGGCCCAGAGCCTTCCCGAATAAACGGGCTATCTAATGCAAAAAGAATTTTTCAAATCGGATTAGTATTTCTTGAGAAAAGCGCGTTCGAACAAACATACAAACTCTCCAGCTTTATTTATAGTAGTAAGACAAAGGGATGCGGCAGCTCCACTTGCGTGCAAAACATCGGTCTGCTCGGTTAAGGGAGGAAATATGGTTAGGACAGCGTTTTCTCAATGATTTTCATGAATTTTTTTGTAGTATAAAAAATGAATATAATTTATTGAAACTTTGAGAATATTTTATACATATATTTAAGTATATACGATAAAATTTTTGATGAATTTCCTTGAAATACACCGAAAATATTAGCGACCCCATATTGCAGGTCACAATCAGACTCAGCATTTTGCGTACATTCTGGAAGCCGCAATTTTCATCTGAAATCAAACGAGGTTGGAATTTACTTTTATTATTTGTCTCTCTTCTATATGAACCCAAATGCTATCAAAAAAATAGAAAATTGGATTTTTTACAGGGGTCAAAACAAAAAAGCATGAATTTTGCCATTTCTTACAACTTTATTTGCAAAAAAAAATTATTTTAAATAATGATAATATTCCGATTTCGAACAATAGAACGAGTCGGAATTTTCATTTAACATTTTGGGAACATATTTTTCAATAGTTTTACTAACAATTTATGAAATAAAAAAAAAATTGATTTTTCAAACCGTCTAACCGTATTTCCCCCCTTAAGCCATTACAAAGTTATAGAACTTTTCTTCAACATCGTCACTCTCACGCACTCATAAATCCATGCGGAAAATTTGTTGTAAATGTGTGTAAACGTATTGACACAGATGTGTTTGTCCGAAAAATTTTAAACGTTCTGGCATTGAACAGTGGAAAACCAAAGTTTAAAAAAAAGTTTCACTTATAGGGAAGCGAAATGAAACTGAATAGAAAAAAAGCCAGAACTCTTCATGATATTTTCTTTAAATTGAATTAAAAAAAAATTGTGCATGAGCGTAATCAGTTTGTGATTACAGAGATGATTGATGAAGCAGCAATAATACATTTTTATTTTTGTAAATTGACGTATATATATATATATATATATATATATATATATATATATATATATATCGTGCTATTGATATCGAAAAAACTGATTCTGGTTCACGGCAGATTTATCAGACTGTCATGCAACGATGACTGATTTTCAAATTATCGCTTTTTATATGTACGCACATTCTATATATGTGGATATAAGCCGTCAATTATCGTAAGATACAATTTCAATGGTCATGAACACAAAATTTCTATGGATATTCCTGTTTCCTGTACAGCAACAGCCGTACCAACGAAAGGTTCCGTCGAATTCGATGCGCTTGCTCCGAGAGTGAGCGCGCGAAATGAAAGCATCCAATTAGCGATCTATCATCGGATTAAAGTTGATTGAAACTGCAGCCAGGAGTATAATGAAACGAGTTTGGGAATCGGCAACTAGATCGGAAACTGTAACTTCTATACCATATATATTTTCGGTATATCTCCTCGGCGATCGCTCTGTGTATGTCCAATTGTTATTTATCGAATATTCCGTTCCATTGAGTGGAAAGAGAAAAAAGTCCGTTCCTCCACCTCCTCAGTGAAGTTTGTCGCTCAATGTTTCGTCCATACGCATTAAATTCAAACGCGAAGCTGTACAAAATATTGAATAAATGTACACATTTGTGAAAATGTCAGAGTTCTATTTTTTACAAAATATTCGAGAGTTAACATTTTTTTTTTCCAAAGTTTCATTGGAAGAAAAACTCTACGACTCCGCACATTCGTGTTAACAAAATTTCAATTCAATATTTTATTTCTTTTCAGTAGAATTTTTTATTTCAAACTTATCATGAAGTAAAGTATTGAAAGTCAAAAAATTTATACGTGGATGAACTTAATTTATTGCAAATAACTAATGGATCTCGACTTTTCACTTATTGCGAATTCAATTTGTTCTTTTGTACCGCAAACACAGCGCTAAAAAAAAGTCGATGATAGTATACAGAGGATTGAACCACCTAAATCGAGACACTTTAATTAGACTAGAGACAAGAGCGTAATGAAATTTGTTTGTTACACGGGATGCTTCCCGAGGACTATCAACACCCTCTCATCTTGTCTCGTTTCCCCGTGCAATTGCAATTTTCTTCTCGGCGATCCGCAACAGCCTCGACACGTACGTACCGACTACACCGCTTCTTTACGGAAAATTGGATTTGTGTAGTACAAGCTTTGCCTTCACACGCCTACAAAGAATGAGACCACGTAAGCAAACACGCCTCGGAAAATTACGTTAGTTCCTCGCGATCAAACGAACGGGGAAACGACAGGCAATTCGTCGAACGAAACCTCGACGACACTCAATTTCCATTTCACCTTTTCTCGCACCCTTTGTCCGTGTTTCATTGAACGCCATTTTTTTTGTCCAATGCCCTTTCCATCTAGGTGGTATTTAGTATAATCAATAGAGAATATTGTGGCGCATTAAAAATGGATTTTTAATGGAATGGGATTTTTTTTTTAATTGGGTTCAGTATCACGTTCTGAATGTGAATTAACAAAATGATTACAAATTATGGGAGCGGAAGTGCCGCCATTTCGAGGAAAACCGTATTGGCCAATATCTCCGTTACCGTGCACTTTAGACCAAAAATGGTAATGACCTTTCTTGTAGATAATTGGATTTCCCATCTTTTTTTCTAGATAATTTTTTTTGTATCACTTACCGTTTACGACTTATACGACTGTTAAAATTTATTTATTCACTTTTTGACCTGTATCTCTCCTAATAATTGTTTAAACAATAAAATGCTAATGACTCATCTTTTAAATCCATACATTTTTCACAACTTTTATTTAAAACTTTTTTGTCTAAAATTAATATTCTCAAAGTTATAACGCGTTTTTATTAGCCTTGCACCCAGTAGCGCAACATTGAACGCGTTATAACTTTGAAAATATTAATTTTAGACAAAAAAGATTGAAATAAAAGTTGTGGAAAATGTATAGATTTAAAAGATAAGTTATTAGCATTTTATTGTTTAAACAATTATGAGGAGAGATACAGGTCAAAAAGTGAATAAATACATTTTTACGGTCGTAGAAGTCGTAAACGGTAAGTGATAAAAAAAAATTATTTAGAAAAAAAAGATGGGAAATTCAATTATCTACAAGAAAGGTTATTACCATTTTTGGCCTAAAGTGCACGATAACGGAGATATTGGCCAATACGGTTTTCCTCAAAATGGCGGCACTTCCGCTCCCATAATTTGTAACCATTTTGTTAATTCACATTCAGTACGTGATACTGAACCTAATTAAAAAACAATGCCCTTTATTTTTACTGCGATGCGGACAAGAGCAACGGGCTCCCTATTGATTGTACTAATTTCTTTTTTTCAGAGTCAACCGTCTTTACGAGGCTTGCGTTGTTACAATTCGAATTAACAACTTGTAGATATTATTATTATTCGTTAACGACTTTCATTATTTTTTTATACATAGTGTCTTGTCAATCATCATATGTACTATTTTATTCGTAACTTTGTGAATTCTGCATTAAAAAAAAAAGTGATTTCTGCTTTTTTCGATCGTACTTACTGCGTTCTAGTAGAATTTCCCTTATATATATATATTAATTATATGCAACTCCGTTAAGGGAGACTGTTATATAATTATTACGAAAATTTCAACCCCTACTTTTGGCTGGATTTGACTGAAAAACTTTTTTGAAATTACAATAATTCACATAAATTATTTGCCAAAATATCGATGTAGAAAATGGGAAATTTCAAATGAATAATCCCTTTCGCAAAGTATCCAATTTATTTAAAGTGAACGAGAACATAATCCCAATTGTGAATAATAAACGGGAGTGCTCCGGTTCACAGTTAGCGAATGGGTCCATAATCTCTCGTTGGTTTTTTCATGAGCCAAAGTATACGAAGAAGAGAACGGAAAATATTAGCCAAAAGTAAAGAGTGAGCGGGCAATAGTGTGCACCACAAGTAACAGTATGGACATAAAGATAAATCCTCGACGAGAGAGCTTTTGACGAGGCCGGCTTTTCAGTATTTTCCTCTCGATGATGCTGGCTTTTTTCTTCTCTTTTTCTCCTCTATTCTTGTCTGTTTAAATCGTAGCAGGAACTTCACTTATAACAGTAAATAATTCGAGATATTTTAGTTGTGGAAATAATTTTATTTGCTACAAAGCATTTTAAATCGTGTAATTTATTTAAACAAAACAAACAAAATTGAACAAAACAAAAATTAACTTCTATAAAGTAAATTTCTGAATGAATAATTATTTTAGCGGAACGGTTCAGTACTTTTATTATGAACTTGTCGAGGGAATATTGTCTGTTTTATAAAATGACAATGTGGGCAATTCGGGAAAAAAAATCATCATAATTTTATTATAGCAAATGCATAAACGATAAAATTTGAAACGAAAAGATTATCCCAGTGAACGAAAGTGCTAATCTAACCTACCAGATCATATATTCCCATTCGACCCAGAATTCATTACTCTTGGAAAAATGTATCATTCATAAAATTGTTTAAAACGAACTCAAGCAAAACCTGACGCTTTGAGTACATGAAATAAATAAATTAAATTTTTCGCTCACTTTACAATAAGTAATTATAGCGTCATCGTTTTCTTTTTCTGCTTCCAGAATGAGTGATCATCCGCCATCCACGTAGCTGCTGGAAAAAAAATCGGGCCCGAAATACAGACTCTTTTTTTCCCCGTTGTGTCGATAAAAAATTGTGCATCCAAGGTATTTCATGTGTCTAGAGAGGGCACGATATACTCTTCGTCATCCGGACTTTATTGTATGTACGAAATTTCGTTAGTTGTCGTCGTACTCGTTGTCGCGCGAGTGCCAATTTTCTACGACAGTGAAAACGGAGAAGGCTATAAAACTGTCAGACCAGTGAGAATGTCGTGAAATCTACATACTTCAGCGGATTGTGTAGGGTGAGAAAAATACATCGGGAAAAATAGAGAGGAAAACGGGGGAAAAAGGATTTATGTATATACCAGAAGAAACAATTTTGCTGCCGTATATTCATCACCCGGTGCTCCGAAACAAGGTTAGTAAACGTATTAATAATTTCTTTTCTCATTCATCCCTCGATCTTTTCGCATTAATTTTCTACGGCTGCCGACGTTAAACCAGGAAAAGTGGATTTATTTGATTTAAGGGGGGGAATAGGATTAGGGCAGCGTTTTCTCAATGATTTTCATGAATTTTTTAATAGTATAAAAAATAAATATAATTTATTGAAACTTTGAGAATATTTTATACATATATTTAAGTATATACTATAAAATTTTTGAAGAATTTTCTTGAAAAACACCGGGGATATTAGCGACCCCATATTGCAGGTCACAATCAGACTCAGCATTTTGCGTACATTCCGGAAGCCGCAATTGTCATCTGAAATCAAACGAGGTTGGAATTTACTTTTATTATATGTCTTTCTTCTATATGAACCTAAATGTTATCAAAAAAATAGAAAATTAAATTTTTTACAGGGGTCAAAACAGAAAAGCATGATTTTTTGCCATTTTTTACAACTATATTAGCAAAAAAAAATTATTTTAAATAATGATAATATTCCGATTTTAGGTTCATATAGAGCGCAATACTATGAAGAAAGTAACTGTCAATTTTCAAAACGATTGGTTGAAATATTTTCAAACTAGCGTGTACGCAAGTTCGAAAAAAGTCGTTTTCAGAAAAACGCGTTTGAAAAAATAGTGACCGCTCGGTTATACACGTGGCGTCGTCGGGGCCTGAAGGAGAGCCACTCACTTTAATGGCTTATAACAGCTGAACGAGTCGGAATTTTCATTTAAAATTTTGGGAACATATTTTTCAATAGTTTTACTAACAATTTATGAAATAAAAAAAAATCGATTTTTTGAACCGTCTAACCCTATTTACCCCCTTAAGGAGAGGAATGGAATAATAGATATGCCTACAGATAATAATGGGGGTAGAGGATTACCAACCTTTTATTCACCCATATACTGTTAATTGTTGCAGTTTGGTTCTTGAAAAAAAACTTAGAAAATATATCTTGCAAACAAATATGTCAGATCAATTTTTCAACATTTAACAAATAGATCTTTCTCCGTGCGACTACAGCTCTACAGAAACGCAGTGTCACAAGTGTGATAAAAACAACAAATCATGTCGTAAAATTGCTGAAATCGTGATTAGCGAGAAAAAAAACGGTCAAATGGAAATTTGCATATTCCTTCCTCATTGCTTTATCAATTTTCGTTTCCTCGGACCGAAGAAGCTTTCTATATGCGCAAAAATGATTAGATAGCAATATGCAAGTTTCAATTTGTACCATTTTTCCCCTTATCCTTTAACTTGATAATGTGGGATTTTCTCGACATTGAGGCATTTTTCAAACAAATTTTAAATACCATAAATATAGAATGCTTTTATCGATTTTCTCTAAATTAAATATGCTTCCATAGTCCTCGATTTATGTAGGAAGTTTTGACCGTATAACTAAAAAATTGCACGACCTAAAGCCTCAAAAAAGACCTGTAATGATTTTTCAAAAAAGTCCATAAATTCAGAACGCCTCGATCGATTTTCTCCACCTACAATAACGACCAGTATTTTTATGTAAAGTGTTTTGCTTGAAAAAAAACTGATAGCTTGAAAAAAATAGTGCGGATTATGCTCTTAACAGAGATTAAAAAAAAAAACAAAATCGTGCTTTATCTGTACGAGTTGTTCAAATTATACGGAAATTATTTCAGACAAAGAGTGCAGTGTCAATTGCGTGCGAAATTTGGAACCGATTGTTTAAGCCATTCCAGAGTAAAAGAACTTTAATTTTGACAACCTCACACGCACAGACACATGCCTATGGGGATATTTTTTGTAAACGTGTTTTCCTGAAATTTAGGCACATTCTGAACGCATTAAAAACAAAAAAAAAACCTTTTTTTTTTTACAAAAAGACAAAGGTTCTTTCATGAAGAAGGCAAAAAGAAAAAAAAACATAGAATCCGTACGTGGATCGTACGGATTCTCGAAAATGACCGTGGATGGAAAAAAAAACGTATTCTGGGATGCGAATCCGTGCCAACGTTATTCTGGGCAACGTGTTAGCATTGTTTCTCGTCGGCGTTTCACATCGTCGCAGAAAGATCCACTACCCTCTTTCTTATTCGAGTAGGCACACTCGACACAGCCCCCTCGCCTGTGACTCTTCACTTCCGCGACTTCATCTCCTTATACGGCCTTATTTCCCCCTGTTCTCCTCCCCGACGCCCTTTCGCCACAGTCATTTCTCCGCAGTCATTTCTCCACATTACTTTCTGAGTCTATGCAGCTTCGCTTCTCGCTCTTCGCTCGTCTCTATGCCTATGTGTATGGGCACTCTACCGTTTCAGTCTCTCGACTCGCGCTTCAATTCTAAAACCCAAAGTGCGCGACATTGTTTTACGCGGAATTGTCGGGAACCGCGGAGTTTCGTCCCACTTTTACGAAAGCCTGTCGTTCGCACATTAAATGAATGCAATTAAACGAATTAAGCCATGTATATCGCAGGCATGCATTACGCGAGAAAACCAGAGGGATTATTAAAATGTTTTCTCTAAAATGCTCGTACGGAGGAAAGAACTTATTCGTACGAAAAAAGAAAGTGGACCAATTTGTTTTAGAGCAAATTCTGTCTTACCGATCGATTACGATCGATTCACGTCCCTTCTCCTTTATTCCCATTTCTAATCCATTCCTTGAGACCCCCCGCAGAGTTTTGTCCACGACCACTTTTTCCTAATGCACTACCATATTGCATTTAGGCGAGGGCACAGGGAAACTGTGGAAAACCTGTGGTATATGTATATTACATTGCAGTCGGCCTTCGTCGGTGTTCGTCGGGTAATGAGGGTCGCTTAAAAAATCTTTATTGGACGTGATTTTTATTTTGTCAGTCATGTTGTGTCAAAAGAAGTAGAAAGAGTATACCGACGTGAACTAAAGATTGGAAAATGAGAAAAGAATGAAATTATATACATTAGGGCGATTTTTTTTTTCGATTTTTTTTTTTTCAGTCCCGACCCGAAATTTTGTTGGATATGTCGAAAAAGAAATTCCCTGAAAGTTACAGCCCTTAATATTAATTCTAAGTACTTTCCCAAAGGGCGAGAAGATTTTTCATCTAAAATACACGTAAATCGAATTTTTTTTTTTCAAATTTCTATAACTCAGCCGCATTTTTTGCTATCATATTGTTCTTGGTTTCGATTTACTCAGAATAAAACAATCTAAACAAGTGCCTTTTGCGGCGAAAGTGTAAATTGTACTGGTGAGTTGGTACGGGTCACTGAAGTTGATTTTTCCCAAAATTCTCGTTTTTTTGCTATTATCTCCGAAACAATTAACTTTACAAAAAAAATGTGAACAAAAAATTTGTTGGAAATTTAATTTTCTATAGAAAAGGTCCTATCGACCCAATTGCTTAGATTAATATTTCTTGAGATATTGAACTTTTTTATTTTCTATTTTTTTTATCATTAAATATTTCACATTTTTTCTAAATTTTATACTACTCATAAGTTAAAGTTCAATATCTCAAGAAATATTAATCTAAGCAATTGGGTCGATAGGACCTTTTTTGTAGGAAATTAAATTTCCAACAAATTTTTCATTTATATTTTTTTCGTAAAGTTAATTGTTTCGGAGATAACAGCAAAAAAACGAGAAATTTGGGTAAAAATCAACTTCAGTGACCCGTACCAACTCACCAGTACAATCTACACTTTCGCCGCAAAAGGCACTTTTTTAGATTGTTTTATTCTGAGTAAATCGAAACCAAGAACAATATGATAGCATAAAATGCGACTGAGTTATAGGAATTTGAAAAAAAAAAAAATCGTTTTACGTGTATTTTAGATGGAAAATCTTCTCACGCTTTGGGAAAGTACTTAGAATTAATATTAAGGGCTGTAACTTTCAGGGAATTTCTTTTTTGACATATCCAACAAAATTTCGGGTGGGGACTGAAAAAAAAATATAGTCGAAAAAAAAAATAGCCCTAATATACATATATATTTTTTATAATCAGTTTTCCGATCGTATACCTTTTTGGGTTTTTAAATCCTTTCCCTTTTATTCTTATTTTAATTCCATTCCTTGAGACCACCCAAAACAAAACTCGATCCGACTTTTTTGTACATGGCCAAGAGCTTTAAGGCCTTATATACGTGATTTCGCCGATTTTCGAAGGTACTTTTTCAGACGCGGTTAAAAAGAAATGAAGCATATATTGACAACATTTTTTTACAGATCATTTATGCACATGCTTAAGTATAAGTAAAAAAAATCAGAAATATTAACAAATGGCGGAGATATAACATAATAAAGCAATGTATTTTTTTTGCGCGCGCGTTGATGGTGAAAGTTCTGGGCATCGATGTGGGCGTCTAAAAGAAAAAATCAACATATTTATAATTGCACAATGAATGTATCTTCAGTGTGAATCAACAATATTATTAAAAAAAATTATCATAATAAAAATTCGAAACTTGACATTTTTTTACTCATTTTCTGTCGGTATTTTATTCTTTATATTTTTTTGTGTCATTGAAATTTTTGTTTCTCTGGTTCACACGATAGGTGATGATACTAAGAATATGTTGTAAAAATTTCAAAGCGATCTGAACCTTCGTTCAAGAGTTCGAACTTTCACAAGGTTCAAAAAAGTGAATCGTGAAAAAAAGGGCTTTGAAGTTGACGGTCGGACGCGCCACGCGGTAACTATTATAAATGCAATCTTACCGTATTTAACAATTTTTTGAATTTTCCAATTCTGTAAAGCTTAAAATATTCCTAACCGTGCAGACTAATGAAATCAGAAATTTTTTTAAATAAAAATTTCAAAATTTTTTGCGTATATAAGGCCTTAAAGTGAAACAGATTGTTTTTTTATTGAAAAAAAAAACTGAATACTGAGTACATTCTTATTGAATCAATTTCATTTTTGTACGTGCACGGTGTGTCTTGGCCTGGATTTAGAACGCAATCTGAAATTCGTGATGAGATAGTACATAGAGCACGCTCAATGAAAACAATGAAGACGACGACGACAATGTACACGGACGACGGTATATGAATATTTCACGAATTCTCGAACGTACTCCACTTAATCAAATGTGTTCACATTCTGAAATACATATTCAATTGTATAATTCTATGAGTTACGCTATTGATATATACTTTGGTTGAGTAATACTACCGTTAACCAAGTTTTTCATTTGAATTCGATTTATTAAAAAATATATAATAGTTTCTGTTTAGTTACTTATACGGAAACAAATATACTTTCATAAATATAATAGTAGGACTAGTATTAGTATCTATTTTTATTGTATGACTTCACTCGCCTTTCACATTCCTTACTTTACAAAAATTGGCGCCCCACGATTCTGTACATATCAATATTTAAATTTCGGCACCTAAAAACGAGCTGAAACTAAATATAAACAAATAATATATTTCATAAGAACCGACAGCAGTGGACACGTGGTCGGTGCGCTGCTTCGGCGACCTCCCATATTTAATCAGTATTGACCGCGGTCAGTACTGGGTTGGGCGAGCGCTTAAGGAGGCAAATAGGGTTAGGACAGCGTTTTCTCAATGATTTTCGTGAATTTTTTTATAGTATAAAAAATGAATATAATTTATTGACACTTTGAGAATATTTTATACATATATTTAAGTATATACTATAACATTTTTGAAGAATTTCCTTGAAAAACACCGAAGATATTAGCGACCCCATATTGCAGGTCACAATCAGACTCAGCATTTTGCGTACATTCTGGAAGCCGCAATTTTCATCTGAAATCAAACGAGATTGGAATTTACTTTTATTATATGTCTCTCTTCTACATGAACCTAAATGCTATCAAGAAAATAGAAAATTGAATTTTTCACAGGGGTCAAAACAAAAAAGCATGATTTTTTGTCATTTTTTACGACTTTATTTGCAAAAAAAAATTATCTCAAATAATGATAATATTCCGATTTTAGGTTCATATAGAGCGCAATAGTATGAAGAAAGTAACTGCCAATTTTCAAAACGATTGGTTGAAAACTGTTCAAACTAGCGTGTACGCAAGTTCAAAAAAAGTCGTTTTCAGAAAAACGCGTTTTAAAAAAATAGTACCAAGAAAAACAAAGTCAAGACTCACTTTTATGGCTTATAACAATAGAACGAGTCGGAATTTTCGTTAAAAATTTTGGGAACATTTTTTTCAATAGTTTTACTAACAATTTATGAAATAAAAAAAAATCGATTTTTTGAACCGTCTAACCCTATTTCCCCCCTTAATCGCTCGCACTGGCTCGCACACCGACTACTCAGCGGGAAGAATTTTTTCTGAATTTATTCTGATGGTAAGACAAATGAAACTCAGTAAAAAAATAAAAGTCCTCTTTATCGGCACGGGTTTTCCGTAGTTTCCCCATGCCCACGGTGAATACGATGCAGTGTAGTTAAAAAGCAGCTGCGGATGCCATGAAGGTTAGGTTAGCTTGGCATAATGCGGGTGGGGAGCGATAGGAGAGAAATTGGGAAGGGCCATACGTAAAAATCCGCAAAATACGTTGGAACATACAATAATAAAACATATATTTCACAAGATCTTAGATAACAATCGCTTAAGGTAGTAGTCTGGTAACTTAAGCCGATTTTCATGTCTTTTTTGCAGGGCGTTTTTTTGTAGGAAAATTAAAATGAATCGTTTTGGATATTTAGGATGTTTTTATTTACATATTAAAGATACAAAAAAAAATTTTTTGAAAAAATATAATAGTTTATTATTATTATTATTGATCGAAGTTGGCACCTCGAAGAAAAAGCGCGTGGGTGGCCCCGGTGATTTTGGCTCTTGATGTTATCTGAAATAAAAAATTCTTGATAATTCTTAATCTATAGACATGTCATTCTGGTCGGAACTACTGAAGTTAAATTTCATGGATTTACCATGTTATTTATCCATGAAATTTAACTTCAGTAGTTCCGACCAGAATGACATGTCTATAGATTAAGAATTATCAAGAATTTTTTATTTCAGATAACATCAAGAGCCAAAATCACCGGGGCCACCCACGCGCTTTTTTTTCGAGGTACCAACTTTGATCAATATTAATAATAATAATAAACTATTAAATTTTTTCAAACAATTTTTTTTTGCATCTTTAATATGTAAATAAATACCTGAATATCCAAAACGATTCATTTTTATTTTCCTACAAAAAAACGCGCTCCAAAAAAGACATGAAAATCGGCTTAAGTTACCAGACTACTACCTTAACGTTATAAAATCAGCACTTTATTAATCTTAGTTATTCACTCATTTTTGTCACTCTCTTCATTTATTCATTCTCTCCCGCCTCGATTGTCGATTTTTCCCTTATTAGTTTCTCGAATTTATTTGACCTAACATAATTTTCTTTATTGGTACGCCCTTTAGAGTCTAAATTAAAAATCCTTCGTTAGATTCTCAGCTTGCCACTCTTCCATCCAACTCGGCCATTCGTTTTTTATTAAATTCCTCCCATCTTCGCCATTCTTAAATCTGCTCTAAATCCAGTTACTCTATTCCACTGTCACATATATAACAGTAAAATTAACTAATCATTTGGTACCGATGATCGGTAAATTTCATGTGCGTTTTTTTTTCCTGCGTATAAAATATGGCGCCACTATATATTCTTTGTTAAGTCTGCTTCATAGCGCGGGCATATACCGTGCATGTTTTGATTCGTAGGGGAAAAAAATCTGCATGGATATATACACGGTACAGATTGGCCAACTCCACCGTGGGAGCCTTTTTTTCACCATCATTAAACAGATCCTATTGAACAAACTTTCGTTTTCTCTTCCCATCGGCCGCGTTATTTTTTTTTACGACTGTTCATTAAATTTATTTTTTACGATCAGCCTGTTCAGCAAGGCATCTGGTTTATATTGTTATACGAAACCCGATTACAAACCATGCGCCGCCAAGAATAACAAAAACCGTGGATATAATGGCGCGCTGAAAGGATTATTGGTATATTGCACGAAAAAAAAAATCTTTTAATTTCAGCTCTACTTCATTCGATTTCAAACACTGAAAATTCTAGTTCAAAGAATTTCAATTAAAATATATATATTTACATATAAAAGTTCAATTTAGGAGGGTTAGGCAGAGTTGAAAAAAACGCGTTTTATTTTGTTAATTTGTCAAAGGAAAATCCTTTGGATAATCCCAAACAATCTTGTTATCGAAATTGCTTGATATGCAATGTGTGTTACTGTCGGTGTTAAAAGAATATTAAGATCGGATTAAGATCCTTCAAAGGATTTCTATTTTTGTTTTTATATTTGTTTTTTTTGAATAACCGCATCTCCTCCTACAATTTTCTAGATTAAAATCTAAATATTTTTCAATATGACCTTAAAAGATGACCTTAAGAATGATTTTTTCTTTCGATAAATTGGATTGATTCCGGGTGCCTCCCCTCTGAAACATGTTAATTATGATAACTCTCGATTCGATATATTTATTTTCTATAACTATTTTCGTTGGATTCAATTATCCTAACATTTGTTATGGATAATTATTGATTCGCGAAAAGACATAGCGATCGATGACGCATGGAATGTAAATAATGTGCGAGACTTTTGATCGACCAGGTTCATGATCGTCACACGGCTCTATTATCTAATCTACACGCGACAAACATCGCTACGAGATAAATTGTATTATAATTATGTCATCATGAACCATTTGCGAGAGGATGAGTTACAATCGGCGTGTATATCAATTAAATGTTATCACGTATGAGCTCACGTAATGTTTGTACATATAACTTTTTTTTCTTGTTAATAAATATAATCTCCTTGCATTAACGAGAGCTTAGCGGAGAAAGAAATACAAAATTTCCATTCATACAATGTTTATTCCTCATTTTCACGGCGATATGAAAAACACACGATCAATAATTAAATCGTGTTTCTTCGATGTATGGGGTTGGTTATGTATATTTTATTTTTTAAATTTATTTATTAGTGCTTCTATCGTATACCTTTTCTGGTTTTTACATCCTTTCCCCGTTAGTTGCGTGCAAGCCAGTACACGGCTAAGCGGTCACCCGTTTCGATCGCGGTCAATACTGCTTGACATTGGGATGTGTATTGTATTATATCATATACAAGCGTGTGTCCCGCAGTCATATAGAAGGAATGACTGTTTCTGACTTTTATTGCGTGGCCGTAAAACTCACGAATTGGGCTTGTTCAACATAATCAATACGGTGTATACGTTATTACAAAAACGATGCCTTTTCGAACGAATCTCTAAAAATTTTAATGGCAAACTTTTATCATTGATCGTATAACTTGTACATATACGTAAATTTTTATATTTTCAAAGCTACTCTATATACTTTAATGACTGGAAAATCTGTAATATATCCATGTTCTTCCTGTCCTATTCTCTGCCTTATGTTCTTCTTGCCCTACTCTCTGCCTTATATTTTTCTTTCCCTATTTTCTGCCTCATGCTCTTCTTGTCCTATTTCTTGCTTCATACTCTTCTTGTACTATTCCTTGCTCCATGCTCTTCTTGTCCTATTCCTTGTTTCATGCTCTTCTTGTCCTATCCCTTGCTTCATGCTCTTCTTGTCATATCCCTTGCTTCATGCTCTTCTTGTCCAATTCCTATTCTAATTTTGCCCTAAATTTATTGCTGACTCGCTATAAATAGCAGAGAAAAAAAAGATAACACTGATAATGAGTGATCGTGTTTGGGAATAAAAAATTCTGCAAATTTGAAATTTGCATGTTGCTTCCTCATAATTTTTGCGTTTCCACACATTCTTCTCTACGAGCAAGGGGCCTTTTTCGATCTTGGGTCTCATGGAGGAAGCTTTGTGTATGTGCAAAACTGATGAGGAAGCTATATGGAAATTTCAATTTACCTCGTCTGTTCTCTCCTTTAATTTGATAGATGTGTAGTTGAATCGTTTAATATGCATTTTTTGAAAAATTGAAAGTATCATTAATTGAGAGCGCTTATTTATCGATTTTCTTCAAATTCAATTCCGAATATGCCCTAATGTCCGATTCGTGTAAGAAGTTAAAATTGATACACAAGCTAAAGCCTTAACAAACACCGATGCTGATTTTTCAAAAAATTCAAAATTTCTCCAATTCGGAACACCTTGATTGATCTTATCCAAATTCAATAGTGAACAGTGTTTCGCGATAGTCTATTCATGTAGAAAGTTTAAACCCGATCGCTCCAAAGGTGCTCGAGTTAAATTATACTGTGAAGACATTTTTTGAAAAATATTTAAAATCGTATAAAATCTAAACAAGCTATTTAATCTTCACGAAAATTATATCGTACAAGGAGGGTTCGCAGCTCCACTGGTCTACAAAATTACGACCCGATCGGCCAGGCCATTCCGGAATTATAAGACTTTCATTATTGCAGCAAACACACACATCCACATCCTTCACGAGGAGGTATTCAATTTTTTTTAAATTAAAAAACAAATAAAAATGAAAAATAGCTGAAATTTTAAGCGGTCCTAAAGTTCACTAAATGATCGTTTCCTTATTGCGTAAGTATTAATCCGACTTTTATCATTGTTCATCGAGCCCTTCGCGGATTTCGATTTTTCCCGGACTTGGCATTCTCGCGGTTTTAGTGTCGCCAGTCAGTCCGCGGTTTATTGAGCGATCATATGATAACCTAACCACGCTCGTGTTCGCGACTCTCGAACACCTCAGCCGCATGCATGTACAATACATGTACATATGGAAAATAATGATAATAGCGTCGTCTATAGATAAGCTCGTTATTTGCGCTCTGTTCTTGACGATTCTCGACCATCGTCGACACAGAGAAAGTATATAAAAATCGCAAGAAACTACAGAGATCGACTTGACCCTATTACTATTGCTTTTCGTTCGATATATTCGTTGTCTGGAAAAATGAAGAAACAAAAAAATCCAAGTCATTTCTAATACGCAGAAGTACTAGAATTTATAGTATTTAAGGTAGTAGTCTGGTTATTTAAGCCGATTTTCATGTCTTTTTTGGAGGGCGTTTTTTTGTAGGAAAATAAAAATGAATCGTTTTGGATATTTAGGATGTTTTTATTTACATATCAAAGATACAAAAAAAAATTTTTTTGAAAAAATTCAATAGTTTATTATTATTATTATTATTGATCGAAGTTGGCACCTCGAAAAAAAAGCGCGTGGGTGGCCCCGGTGATTTTGGCTCTTGATGTTATCTGAAATCAAAAATTCTTGATAATTCTTATCTATAGACATGTCATTCTGGTCGGAACTACTGAAGTTAAATTTCATGGATAAATAACAAAATGACGGACTTTGGAAAAAAGTTTTTTTTTCCAAAGTCCGCCATTTTCTTATTTATCCATGAAATTCTGAAATACTGAAGTTAAATTTCATGGATAAATAACAAAATGTTGGAAAATGTTTTGGAAAAAAAAACTTTTTTCCAAAGTCCGCCATTTTGTTATTTATCCATGAAATTTAACTTCAGTAGTTCCGACCAGAATGACATATCTATAGATTGAGAATTATCAAGAATTTTTTATTTCAGATAACATCAAGAGCCAAAATCACCGGGGCCACCCATGCGCTTTTTTCTCGAGGTGCCAAGTTCGATCAATAATAATAATAATAATAAACTATTAAATTTTTTCAAACAAATTTTTTTTTGTATCTTTAATATGTAAATAAAAACATCCTAAATATCTAAAACGATTCATTTCTATTTTCCTACAAAAAAAACGCCCTCCAAAAAAGACATGAAAATCGGCTCAAGTTACCAGACTACTACCTTAATAACAAAAATACGAAAATTCTCATTTCTCTTTACTGCTATTACAAATATATTAACGAATTGTTTAATTCTTCGTAATGATAAATAAAAGCAATTTATCATTTTTATTAAAAAAATGATCTATAAATTTGATATTTGGGTGATTTCACCACAGGACAAATCGTTACCGGCTAGTTTCTTGGATTTTTTCGTAATCTTACGATACGTTTATACACACATCGAGGAGACATGGATAATTTTTTTTAAGACTCTCAAACACAGCTTTTTGGCTATGACGAATCATAGGATTTTTGTGATTTTTCAAACATTAATTTGACGTTAATTTTTTATAGTAATTCATAAGTGTACATGAAATCGAGGAGAAAAAAATACATTTTTATGTGAAAATTCTTTAGCTTTCTAATGAAAAGATTACCGAACCGCTGAAAATTGAGAAAATTGCTAAAAAGAATTAAATATGACTAAAAAACTGTTTCCAAATATGAGTATACGTTGCTAATTTTAGATGAATTTTTTTTTCCGAAATCCTTGCAGTGTTTTTTACCTGTATTTAATAATTTTTTCACACTGAGAAAAGTTGTATTTTAGGTGCAAAAAGAAATGAATTCGATAATAGTTAGTGAAGCACACAGAATCGATCGGGTATACATTTTTCTCTGATTTCATTCTTACATTGAAAGTATTATCATCGGAGTATTCACACTATTTCTTACCTCTCTATTTTTCTGTATACCTACAGACATTTCACTACCATTCTAGGTCTTAACTAAAGATTTTTTCCTCTCTTTTCCTCTCGCATTTTCTCTCTTTTCTCGTTAAAGGTCGATCGTGACCATTATTTCTCGGCTCGCACACACATCGCTCTGTTTTTCTATATACGTCTCTTATTTTTCGTCACTGTGTCTGTCCACTCGTGACTAATACCACTGAAATATTCAATACTCCGTATGCTCGATGCACGCGTGTGCTCTGTGGTGGTGACTGGTGGTATTGGTGCTGTTGGCTATGAGGACTTTTCGTGCTGTGCTTTACAGAGCGAGAAATTGTTTCGTATTTTGTTTTTGTTTTTTTGTCATCATTGCAAACGACGCATCGATCTGATTCCATTGTTAAACGTGAAATTGATGAACCACCGACTACCATGAACGTATATCTTACTACTATAAAAAAGCTGGAGAGTTTGTATGTTTGTTCGAACGCTCTAATCTCAGGAAATACTGAGCCGATTTGAAAAATTGTTTTTGCATTAAATAGCTCGTTTATTCGGGAAGGCTCTAGGCTATCTAACTTCATGCGATGACCCTAATCTTAGTATCTTACTACTATGCTACTATATCTTACTACTATAATAAAACTGGAGAGTTTGTTTGTTTGTTCGAACGCGCTAATCTCAGGAAATACTGATCCCTTTTGAAAAATTCTTTTTGCATTAGATAGCTCGTTTATTCGGGAAGGTTCTACACCATCTAACTTTATGCTATGACCCTAATCTTAATATCTCACTACTATAATAAAGCGGAAGCGTTTGTATGTTTGTTCGAACGCGCTAATCTCAAGAAATACTGATCCGATTTGAAAAATTGTTTTTGCATTAAATAGCTCGTTTATTCGGGAAGGTTCTACACCATCTAACTTCATGCTATGACCCTAATCTTACTATTTTACTACTATGCTACTATATCTTACTGCTATAACAAAGCTGGAGAGTTTGTATGTTTGTTCGAACGCGCTAATCTCAGGAAATACTGATCCCATTTGAAAAATTCTTTTTGCATTAGATAGTTCGTTTCTTCGGGAAGGTTCTACACCATCTAACTTCATGCTATGACCCTAATTTTACTATCTTACTACTTCAATACAGCTGAAGAGTTTGTATGTTTGTTCGAACGCGCTAATCTCAGGAAATAGTGATCTGATTTGAAAAATTGTTTTTACATTAAATAGCTCGTTTATTCGGGAAGGCTCTAGGCTATCTAACTTCATCCGATGACCCTAATCTTACTATCTTACTACTATACTACTATATCTTACTACTATAACAAAACTGGAGAGTTTGTTTGTTTGTTCGAACGCGCTAATCTCAGGCAATACTGATCCCATTTGAAAAATTCTTTTTGCATTAGATAGCTCGTTTATTCGCGAAGACTCTACACCATTTAACATCATGCTATGACCTTAATCTTACTATCTTACTACTATAATACAGCTGAAGAGTTTGTATGTTTGTTGGAACGCGCTAATCTCAAGAAATACTGATCCAATTTGAAAAATTCTTTTTGCATTAGATAGCCCGTTTATTCGGAAAGGCCATATAAGTTCATGCTATGACCCCAAGGTGCGGCGGCGGCGTCGGTTTATTTGTTAGTTATTGATTCTTTTATTTTTCCAATAATTTCCGGATGGCATTTATAGTTAATGAGATGTTATGGTTATGTATTCATAATTCGTGTGAAGCATATACATAATCCAAATTTATCGTGGGTGAAATCGCGGGGCACAGCTAGTAATATATATATATCGACTAGTAGAAAGCTGACAGGCGGAACCGATGTGGTTTGAGACTGTAAATGATATATGGAATAAATAAACGAAACTCTCCATAAAAAACGCGAATGTATATAATGAGACGCGAATTACCAATGGAAAAACGTATCTTGCATGAAGACATCAAAATTTTCGGGGAAAATGGGGATGATTTTTCTTAACGATCCCCCGATCTGAATGCTGATCGGTAATTTATCTAGAATTTTCGCAAGCGAGCGATACGAACCTCAAACGCATTGAAAACTCGAAAAAAATGTTTTTCCCGAAAACAAGGCTTCCTCCACGAGGAACATTACAATAAAAATTACAATTCCATAACTACACGTATTTTCATGCTATCTAAGTAATTTATGTGCTATTACATTTTTTTCACGTTATCCGAACCGTTCTTATAAACTCCGTGTATTTTTTCATATCAACGTACAAAATAATCGGTATCCCACTGTATACAACATATAACAGCATATAGCACATATATCTCGATGTAGGACAAAGTTTAAGGCCCTGAGATTGTCAACCCTCCAAGGTTCAAGGTCATTCCGCAGCGTATATGGAGTTGTGCGGAAAGAGAATGGGAGAGACAGCGAGAAGGTAGAGGGCATCGTACTCTAGCCTCGGCAGCGCACCCATAAGCCCTCAGTGTGCAGCTCTGCAAGCTCTGGAAATAGACCCGAGAGTAACCCAAACTCGAATAGCCATTTGTGAGAGAAAGGAGCTACGGGGGGTGGGAGGAGAAAAGAAGAGCGCTTAGGATCAAGTTGACCCTCATGTTTTCTACACGTGACAAGTATTGGCTCCATTCGTCTTTCCCATTGTGCAATGCGTCTTCCTTTGTGAAAGGATGTCGTCGCATTCTCGCGCCTCGTCGTCCATTTTTCGACTTCCATGATACACCTATATATCCAATACGTCTTTCATACAATACGACACATATATCCCTTTATGCCCCTATATCCCTTTAGCTATACACGGGGCACTCCACGCTAACTCGGCCTGACTGTCATAATTTTTCATTTTTTTTACCTTCAAGTATGCTATAGAATGACACCAAAAAATAACTCACACTAATTGTCCGATTTTTTTCTCGAAAATTAACGCGAAATATTTTTTTAACATAAAAAAAATAATAAAAAGAAAATTTCAACGATTGTAGAAAAAATTGTGTATCTTGAATCGTTTGTGTCACTTAAAATAAAGCTCCGAGCATAACCGAAAAAGTCTCGAAAATGTTTATTTTTTTCTATCAAGAAATTCGACACCACCAATTTTTAAAATCTGAAAATTGGATGAGGTTCACAGCCAAGTTGAATTGACGTGGGATACTCCATATAAATTTATCGTACCGAAAAAATTCAGATGCGCCTCTTTGACCCTCTTGCAATAGGCCATAACGCGAGCATAACTCATACATCGATTGCCATCCCGCTTATTCACATTCATTCAAGGCAATTTTATTTTTATATTCATTATATTCATTTTTATTTGATTTTTCTTTCTTCGACGAAATCCTCATTCTCAACTCTCGACTTCGCTTTGCAGAAGTTCTCAATACTTTTTCGGCAATAATATTGAACGATGACGTCAGAAGCGATAAAATGCCAATGTAACGAGAGATTTTATACACTCATATATTGGTATATAGCTATAGAAGGGATGTGAGTGTTTATATTATGAGAATTCTTCATAGATATGATTAGGACAGATGATATTATTAGATATGATGATAATGAATGTTCTCTTTCCTGACATACTGTTCCCAACATCGCTCCAATGTAATGGCTATTACGAAGGTTCATGAACGCAACGAGAAGATAAAGAAATCTACCAAAAGTGTAATTCAGAAATTACGAGGGTCGAGCCACGAAAATATTTCAACAATTAAAACCGCTCTAATTTTGTTGCTACAAAGTTTAGATGCATGCCTAGTAAAGTACGAGGTCTGTTCAAAAAGTATCGCAAATTTTGAATTTCCGCGGGCTACGTATATTCGATTTTCGATTTTTTTGTGGCGTTACGTTGGTACTCATGTCCCTCACTTATGCTGAAAAAAACGGCCAATTTGAATGTTTAGTTAATTGTTGACAGCTGTTTTGGTTAGACGTGTTTTGGCTTGTCTTTGATTTTTGCCTATTCCAAAAAATGGATCAAAGTATCTGTATCAAATTTTGTGTGAAAAACAAAATTAAGTGCGTGGACGCACATCGAATGTTGATTGTGGCATATGGTGAAGCTACCTTGGACCAAAGCAACGTTTATCGGTGGTACAAAATGTTTTCAGAGGGCCGAGAAGATGCGAACAACGAAATGCGTTCCGGACGCCCGAGCACATCAACAACAGACGAAAACATTGATGAAGTGAAGAAAATAATATTGGCCAATCGTCGAATCACCGTTAGAGAAGTTGCTGAGGAACTACACATATCGATTGACACGTGCTATTCGATTTTTACCAATGATTTGGGCATGAGACGGGTCGCCGCGAAATTCGTGCCATAATTGGTCAATTTCGAACAAAAACAGTGTCGCGTTAACATTGCTAAGGAGCTGTTGGACTCGGTCCGCGACGACTCAAATTTGCTCCAGAGGGTCATAACTGGTGACGAATCATGGGTTTATGGTTATGACGTGGAAACCAAAGCTCAATCATCGCAATGGAAGCTGCTTTTTTGGAATAGGCAAAAATCGAAGATAAGCCAAAACACGTCTAACCAAAACAGCTGTCAACAATTAACTAAACATTCAAAATGGCCGATTTTTCAGCATCAGTAAGGGACATGAGTACGAACCTAACGCCACAAAAAAATCGTAAATCGAATATACGTGGCCCGCGGAAATTCAAAATTCGCGATACTTTTTGAACACAGCTCGTATGTTGTTTGCGGCCAAAAGAAGAACGATTTGCTTCCCGGCAGAGTTCTGTAACTCCCATATTTGTCTTGTAAGTGTAGTTTCAAATTTTCACTGTTCTAAACAAAGAATTTAAGACTTCATAGACATTGATCCGTTTAGCAGTTTATTCTCAATCACGCGTTAAATTTACAGAAGAGCAACAAATTCAAACTACGCTTACAGGACAAATATAAGAGTTACAGGACTCTGACAGGAACCAAAACATTATTTTTCCAATAGAGAAAACAATACACTTCATTAGTTAGTCATCTAAACTTCGTGAAATCATAACTATAGAGGATTACAGTTGTCGTGATATTTTGGTTACTCGTTCCCCTTAGTGAGAGTGCATATAAGGGTTTCTTTACTTTTCTGTTTTTTATTTTTTCACGCGTAGTGACCATACAACATATATTACCTTTTACTGTTGAACGTCTCGTACATTAGAGACTCCGATCTCCGATGTTATTGTCGACAAAAGTGGTTTTTTCACGGTGCCCGATCCCCCTTATGCCTTTAAGTGATTTTGCTTGTTCGATGAAAAATACGAGACCGCATTCTCACGTGTCTGACCATTCATGGATATTTTCTACTAATTCTACTGCACGGTGTATACGCGTGCCTAATGTACGAAGTACACAGAGCCAATAAAAGAGCAAGTTCTCCTCAAATACTCAATAACTCTTTCCATTACTACTATATATAGTATGGCTAAGAAACACAGTTATCATATGGTATATATGGATAATTCCATAAATAATCGAAACACTGTACAGATCCAATTTTTCACATTCCACTGTTACCGAATCTGTTAAATGTTTTACTTTTTTTTCGATACAATCGCCTATATATAAAATAAAGTAGTACAACAAGGATACGAGTGCTCGTAATCAAACGGACTTTTCCAATTCTTTACAGTCGGTCTTTTCGCTTTTCGTTTTTGTTATTTCAAGTCATTAGTAAAATTTGGAACAAAACGTTCTAAGCAACGGTAACTTGTATATGGGATCAGGAAGTTTAGATGCCTGTACAACTCGGCGATAATAGAGTGAGAAGCCGAGAGACAGAGATGGATGAAGATGAGTATCATTGGTGTACCTTTTGCCGGGAAAAGAAAATTCTACTTTGCTATTTACCTTGTCAGTGGCGTTTCCCTGAAGTGTGCACGACCGCGTCTTTAGACTCGTTCTCTACCATAACGTTCCCAGGCACCGTTTGCAACTAATTTTCGAATTTCCGCAGGCAGCCGCGGCATATATGTATCCATGTATATACATAACCTATAGTATATATATATATATATATATATATATATATATATATATATATATATATAAGTTCGAGAAGAGCGAAAGCGAGTTTGTCAGAACTTTGAATGCTTCTCTCCAAGAGCTGCCTGACTATACATGGGTTTACTCTACTTCTGTAGCAATATGAAGCTCCACTAATTCCGATGTCTCTCTTCTACTCTCCCAGCCAGCACGCTTACTCCGCTCTTCCCTATTCAAATAGTATATATACACATATCCCAGACACTTGAGATTATTTTAAAGACTTTTCTTGGACCGTGCAGTATTAGTGTAGATTATATTCCAGTCTTTATCACTTGTACATATGTACACACACATTGCCATTTGTTAATTCCTCAATTGATACTGAAATAAATTTCATTTCGATTGAGAAAATCCAATTCGAATGGAATCTGGGTCGCATTAAATTAAACGTCAATCTTATTGTTTCAATGATTACCAAGTTTGCGATTTATCGAGTTGTAGGTTGAAAGATTTACAATAATGTTTTTGACCAATGTAATATATGCGTTTATCGCTGTGGCGTATGTGGATCTCATACACCAAGCTATGCCATATAAAATCATTTTTTTTTTTCACAATAATGGAATTGATAAACAGAGTTATCGGGTACGCTTTTTGGGGTTCCGTCTTATTAGACTGAACAAGTTAGATTGAATGCTAATTTAGAGCAGGTTTTCAATTTTGAATGTGTTACGATACTTAGGCTCCTTACTGTACGTTTGTAAAGTTGACGGATCATTGACTGGCCGATTTACGAAGTACAAAACCTCCTAAAGATCTTCTAGAACTTTCAATTTCGAATGAAGACGATGATATGTACAGTTTTTAGGAAACTGTTTAATTCGTGTATTTACCACATTATACAACATTTACGACATTATACGATAGAAATAAATATGATTGGCCATACCATAATTTTGTACTATACCCGATGGTTCTTGAAGGAACACTAGATTTTGTGGTCATTATCGAAATCCACTTCAGCGTAAAAACTGACCCATTTTCGTGATCCCCCTTCTAGTAGCTATAGCTTTTCTCGTTGGTGTATCTTCCCCTTAATTGCAACTTCGAATCCTTCATCATCATCTCTACTCGCACAGTGCTCCCAGAAAATGGACCGGTGGCCTAAAAACCTTTTCGAACCGTCACCGCGTCTATTCGGTCTCAATGGACGTGCTGTAGCAACGACACAGTTTTTCCCGTTCTTTTCCGCATTTATAGTTTTTTTTTTGCTTTTTGCTTCACTCTTTTTGTCAATCCCTCCAACCATCCCTTTCAGTCTCAAGCGCGCATGCGAACAACCATATGTCTGTTTCTCTCTCTCTCTCTCCCCCTCCCTCCCGCCACAGGTGAATGCATAACGAAAAGTTAGGAGTTTTGAGTTCGCACTTCTCTCGACTCGGCTTTTGTTCTTGTATATCTATGTAGTAGCGAGAATTCCCAACTGACTTTTTTAATCAGTAGCCACAATTGTATTCTCTGTATAAATCATTCCTGCTCTCTGATTTCCCATTAACGTTTCCCTTAGTTACATTTTTCGTTGCTTATTTGTGATTGAAAATTCCCTGAGCTGTAGTAATGCCACAAAATTCGATAACTTTTCGTTAAAAATCGATTCGAACGAGATACTGCTAATATACATTTATATATTCCTGCTGGAGGAAAAGCTCGAGTTATTGTGCGTCGCAAATGTGCACAGGTCGAATGGAAATCAATGAAAAAAAATATTTTTCCAAGAGAACGATTACGAATGGTGGCTCCAAAAAAATGTTGATATTTATTTATAACGGAATAACTATTACAGATTATTCTATTATATTTATTATCATTCTGTTTCGCTTTATTAAAACATTTACCAATTGAATCATCACTTCTATTATTGAAAAAGGTATAATTTTTATTTTTTCACTATAATTTATCATAATTATTTGATCATAATGTAAAATCATTTTGAATGCGAATATTTATTCGAATATCATCGATATATATCTGTTCCGAGCTTATTGTAAATAAATGCATTCCGTACCTATCGGCTTTTTAAACTATATTTGTGATTGCCGCCAAACTCGAGAGAGAGGATGTAATCGATACACTGAATTTCGATTAATAATACGCGAAGCTCGTTTCACACATTGGCGATAAAGCGTATATAAAATTTTACTCTTCTTTCCCTGATTTGCAATGCGAGCTAAAATTTTACGGGGTGAAACTCAAATGGAAATTTTTATATATTTTTTCTTATCACTGGAAGGCTGCTATTTCATTGCTATTCATTTACTGTAGGTAATCAGTCAAAAATGTCGAGTTATTTTAATTAAAAAGGCGTAGTTGATTGAACTCCAACTTTAAATTCACTGACAAACATATTCTTCATTTCTCCTATCAATATAGTTTAGTTCTACCGTGCATTACGTTTCTTTATAACAACACGTCTGTCTGGTAATGCGCGTTCAGATATATTAATTCGTTGGAAACTTTTATAAAGATAATAAATCTGACGAAAAAAAATTGATAATTCGAAAAGGTAATCTATCAAACCCCAATCATTCTCAGCTCATGTCTGTCACTTTAAATAAAGTTTATGGGTAAATGCAGGTCATATTTAGTTACAGTTACCACGAAGATGGCCCCAAACAAACTCAATGAAACTAGCATTGTTCAGCGAATGATTTTTATTACAAAATTTAGTGCTCCTTCAGGAACCATCATGTATAGTAGTAATTATGGTACAGCCAATCATATTTTTGTCTCTGTTTATGGTTTTGAAGGGATCAAGTCATCAATTATGAAAATTTAACAGTGATGCAATTGCACGTATGGAATTTTGTAAAAAAGAAAAAAACACTATGTGAAGAATGCCAAAATAATGAAAGTTTCTCCTAATTCAATTTCTTTTTTCCGCCCAACGGTGCAAATATATTCCATTTTATATAAATATTGCATTTTCAATTTCTCGTCAGATTCAGGTTGCAACGATGAACCGAATTGGCTTCGCAGGACATCATTGTCTTTGTAAGCGACTTCTTTGTAACCGGAATTTCAATTTGAAGCTAATGCACAAAAGGCTCTGGTAGGAAATTATGATATTGAAATTCTAGCGCTCGATAAATGACCGTAAACATGTACACGTTGTTACTCGATTAACGTCACAGCGGTTTAATTAAGGGTCGTTAAATTGGGTGAAACGCGATGAGTTGGAATCCCAGTAAAATGATACTATTCGATGGAACACGACAAAATTACGCAACGATGTACGAGGGGGGACCCAAAAAAAACGGGAATTTCGTCATAATTTCTTTATTTTTTAATATTTTTACACCAAATTTTGATAACCTTCAAAGTATTCTCCTTTGACCACAACGCACCTCTGCAAACGATCCTTCCAATGTTCAAAACATTTTTTAAATTCACTTATCGGGAATGTTCTTTAGGCCTTCCAGTGATTTTTGTTTTACCTCCTCCACAGTGGCAAAACGCTTGATTGCTGCTTTGTGTCGGGGTCGTATCCATAGCACCACGATTCATCACCAGTAATCACCTTGGAAAAAAGTTCAGGCTCCTCTTCGAGCTGATTTTGAAGTTCAAAACATGCCTGAAGTCGACGCTCCCTTTGCTCGTCTGTGAGAAGGCGAGGGACAAATTTGGCTGCAACTCTGCTCATGTGCAAATCTTTGGATAAAATCCTCTGAATTGAACTCCATGATATCCCAGACATCTCACAGAGTTGATCAATCGGCGACGGTCTTCATGAATGAGAGCATTGAGTTTGTCGACATTTTCGTCACTTCTTGACGTTGAGGGGCGTACTGAACGGGGTTGGTCTTCAATTGACATTTCTCCATTTTTAAAACGTGAAAACCACTCGTAGACTCTGGTTTTACTTAGGGCAGCATCTCCATAAGCAGTCTTAAGCATTACAGTAGTTTCCAAGGCCGATTTCCCCAACAGGAAACAAAATTTTACAGCCGCGCGTTGCTCTCGACAATCGGCCATCACGTTTTCGCCGAAATGGAAAAAGGTGTTTCATTTCAAAAATTCCCACGGGCGAACCGATGCACTCACGGCGACAGAACTTCGCACACTAACTCAGGAGACGCGTCCCCAACGGACACCTGGTCGAGCAATGGGTTCCCCCACTCTCCCTCCCCGCCGCAGCGCAATTCCCGTTTTTTTTGGGTCCCCCCTCGTATTAGCGCCGACAGAACGATCGAAAAGTTTTTGGCGCTGTGCATAGTTGCCGATCATTTGGCATATATGCAGAACAAAATTCACTGTGTCGCGGACGTTTACTCGATAAAGCCGACGGCAATGATTCTCCTTTCCGCTCACGTATTTGCTATGACGTCCGTTATCTCGTCGTTATGCTGTATTGTCGTACCATAAACTGACTAACCGTTTTATCGTGTTTAAAAAAGCAAAAGATACCGGCCAAAAAATATGAAAAACACATGAGAATGTGAGTGTAATATTTTATTTTTTAATAATAATATTCTTCTATTGTTACCATTATTGAAAGCAAAAGAGAATTGTGAAAATGAAAAGAAGCAAATTCGTTAGCAATAATATTACTATTTTATTAAGGGGTCAGGCCACTCTAGAGGCCGAAAAAAATAGGCTTTTTTGGGGATTTTTTTTCAGAAAAACTATGAAATAAATCGAGATTACAAAATAGGGTGTTTATCATACATATCAGTGACTGTATACAATAATTTTTTTGAAGCGATTAATTTCAAAATGGCGGCTGTGCAGCCTTTTTGCGATGACGTCACCGTTTTTGTTGGGTGGAAATATAACTCTGACAATTTTCAACCGATTCACTTGACATTTTGAATATATCTTTAAAAATACATTGTTTGTGGAAGTGCGTAGAATTTTTTTTTATATAGCATCATTGCATCATTTCATTTGTTGTTAACAATTTTCTGACGATTTTTCAAGCAAATTTTTCATTTTTCACTTTAGAAGTGCGCCATTTGGACAAAAATCAATATATCGAAAAAATCCTACGCTCTTCCATAGACAATGTATTTTTTAAGATATATTCAAAATTTCAAATGAATCGGTTGAAAATTGTCTGAGTTATGTTTCCGGCCAACAAAAACGAAGACGACATCGCAAAAACGCTGCACAGCGGCCATTTTGAAATTAATCGCTCCAAAAAAATTATTGTATACAGTCACTGATATGTATGATAAACATCCTATTTTGTAATCTCGAATTTTTTTGTAGTTTTTCTGAAAATAATATCCCCAAAAAAAGCCGATTTTTTTTGCCTCTAAAGTGGCCTAACCCGTTAAATCGAATTTATAATTCTTGTCTGTCATTCATCGAAACTCGGTATAATTTCAGAAGTACTACGATATAAGGACACAAATCATACATAACACTGAGAATAAAATTAAGTCGTTGACACAGTGCGAATAATCGATGTTCTGATTCTGTGTATTTCGTGACAAAACAAAAGAATTAACTTCAACGCTTACTTACTATAGATTAAAATTGATTTCGTTTAATAGGCATACCGTTAGACGGGTGATACAAGAACTCTCTTTCTTTCTCTGAAGAAAAGGTTACATCTACAATTTCATACAATTCGTTAATATCGTGTACGTATATAAAAATCACTCAGCTCTGATATGTCGATGTGAAGATTCCTTTGCACGTAAATGACGGCCAGGCCTGGGCTTCTCTGAGATAAAGGATTCCCACTATGATGATGTTGAATCGACGAGCGAGTGGTGGATTACGGCGATAGTTGTCTGTTTTATTTGTTACACAAAGACTCGCAGAGATAACGAACAATTTGCGATACGTATACATATACAGTGGGTCAAAAAAGTATTCACACACCGTGTTTTTTTGCGATAACTTTATAGACATGAGCGAGACGCAAAGAAAGCCAATTTTATTTAATAGTACATCAGGTACAGAGATAAACTGCAAATGGAGAATTTTTTCCCAGGAATAATAGAAGAATTATGCAAAAAAAAAACGAAAATTTTCGGGCCAAAAAAGTATTCGTACACTTACGATTGAGCTGCTAAACCTCGATATTCACACACGGACGGTCTGACCTCTGCGTACAATGTAAACAAGTCTTCGTTTACACAATGGTTTTGACCTATTCCATGCGGTAGTAGATCTTCAAGCTCTGAACAGACATGATAGCAAAGAAAAGCGAAATATCAATATCCATGCGAGAGAGAGTGATTTTTCTTCGGAAACGCGGTGAAAGTTATCGAAAAATTAGTAAAGAACTAAATCTAAGTATCGCAACAGTGCAATATATAATAAAAAAATACGAAAGAACAAACAGCACAGAAAATAAGCCACGAACCGGTCGACCGAGAATACTAACGGTACGAGAGCGTCGGAGTATTGTTACAGAGGCTACAAAAAAACCGATCACAAGTGCTCGCAGTTTAGCGAATGATGTCGCGTCAACATCGGGGAAGAGCGTGTGTCCCCAGACCATTCGAAACGTTTTGCATTCTGCCTAAATATACGGCAGAACTGCCCACAAAAAACCATTAATTAATAATATAAATCGAGAAAAACGTTTAGGTTTCGCAGAAACCTACGTAAAAAAATCTATAGAATTTTGGAAACGTTTCGTATTCTTGAATGAATCGAAGTTTAACATCTTCGGGTGCGATGGAAAAAAAATCGTCTGGCGGAAACCAAATACCGAGCTCCAGCAGAAAAATGACTGTAAAGCACGACGGTGGAAGCGTCATGGTTTGGGGCTGTATGGGATATTATGCCGTTGGTAATCTGGCTTTTATAGATGGTACAATGAATGCCCAGAACTATATCGACGTGTTGCGCAGCAATTTGAAAGCGAGTGTAGATAAAATAGCCCTGGATGGACATTTCTACTTCCAACAAGATAACGACCCGAAACATACTTCCATGAAAACGAGGGAATGGTTACTTTATAATGTCCGCAAACAATTGATTACACCACCGCAATTTCCGGACATCAATCCTATTGAAAATTTATGGCACTTGGTGGATGTAGAAATTAGAAAAAGAAAAATAACAAACAAATCCAAACTCCAAAGAGTGCTTTTAGAAGAACGGACGAAAATAGCAAAAGAAACAACGCAAAAGCTAGTAGAATCCATGCCCAAGAGACTCGAGGCGATAATTGAAGCAAAAGGGATGCACACCAAATATTAGTTATAATTAACAACTATGATGATGTAGGTTTTCACTATAATCGTAAGTGTATGAATACTTTTTTTGCCCGAAAATTTTCGTTTTTTTGGCATAATTTTTCTATTATTCCTGGGAAAAAATGCTCCATTTGCAGTTTATCTCTGCACCTGATGTACTTGTAAATAAAATTGGCTTTCTTTGCGTATCGCTTATGTCTATAAAGTTATCGCAAAAAAAACAAGGTTTATGAATACTTTTTTGACTCACTGTAGGTATATACAAGAAAAGAGAGAGAATGAAACAGAGAAGGCGTTAAACTGATATTCATTAGAGCCCTACGGTAGTCGGACGACAAGCGTCTCTCGGTTCTTCGCTACGGAGAGAAGAGCCGGATTTCGCATTATTTTGTATTATTTTGGGGATCTCCGCCTTATCGATCATAGCGGTTTGATCTTATTATTCGCGTAGATTTACGTTATTACAAGTAATGGATTTTTGGTAATTAACAAAGTAATGCGTTGGGCAAATGTAAAAAGCCAGCAATTTTACAAGATTAATTTTCGAAGAAACAACATGAGAAGATGACAAAAGAAACCTTGATGAGTAAATGCTAGACATAAGAAAAAGACAAAAAAAAACTGGCAATCTCTTTTGGTGCTGTTCGTAAAATTCGTTGAAACGCCAAAAAAAAAAAAAATTAAGAACAAAGAATTCGCATTGAAGTTAATTAACGGCCTGTTGAGATTAAAAAAATCTTGACGGATACCTCGCCCCCAGGTTCGAATCTTTGTCGTCGTTTTGTCAATCGATCTCTTGCGAGATCTGGTTCGCGCAATGTCGCGCACCCGGTTCGCTTCGCCGAGGAGTTTAACGCTGTATCCGTACAAGTGCATAAGTAAGCAATTAAGATTAAACGAACGAGAGGGGAATCGCGTTTGTGCGCTCTGTTGCGCTTGTTTTCCCGTCGTTCTTGACCGACCCGTATAGCCCTCTTTCACGATGAGGGCGCCTCCGGGCCGCGGGCTGTTACACCACACGCTCGCGAATTCTCCGAGTACGCGTACTCGGCGTATATGTAAACCCGCTATACGCGAACACTTGATAGCAATCGCTCTCTCTATCTCTCCCTCTTTCTCTGTCGAATTGGCGCTTGGCCCGCGCGATATGCTCGTATATAAATCGATTCATTATATTGCTCCGCCGGCAGCCCGGGGTATCGATTATTATCGTTCACTTATGTCGATTTATTGCCGCTCGGTTGCCTCGTTACTACGCCCGGCGTTGGCGCCACAGCGCAACACGCTGATACACATAACACATGCAACAACCGTTCGGAGCTTACAGCGTGTGTCCGATAACAAAATGAAATGGAAAATGCATCGCGCGGATAACGAATACAGAAACACGCGAGATGATGACAGTATTACTCGAGTGCGGCCTACCTTGCGTGTTGCACTTTAAATGCCGTTTGGACACGTAGAACAATATCAAAGATATCGATGGATTAACGTCGTGGGAGGATTTTGAGGCAGTCTTCTAGTCTAAACGAGGATTTCTTTCGAGGTTTAAAAAGAAAATGTTCATAGGTACTATTAAATAGTTTAACATTGGTCTTTTCCACTTATTCATTGATACTTGCGATAGGAATTTTTTCGAGAACAATAAAAATAAATTGAGGGTGGTATGCGGTTTCAAGTCGCCATGGCTCAAGGACGACTGTGACCATGATTCTAGACTTTCTACGCATTTGAAACAAAAAAACCAAAACGATTATTAATTAGTACAATCAAGGCCATCGCATGAACCCCTAAAATTTCGAGGGGAAAAATAAGAAACTTTATTATGTTTGTTCAAGGATTTTTTTTAAATTGGAAAATCCGTACACATTGTTCAGAAGGTCGACTTTTTGTGAATTTTTTTTTCCTCCAAATTTTCGAGATAGGTCGTATAATGTTATGATTAATAACGTATACAGATAACAACATATACAGTGCAAGCATTGGTGCGTACATCCCTGCGGACGTTATACGCACCATTAGAATCGCGAATTAGTCGATAATTATGCGGTGAGCGAGTGTACACAAAAGGTGGTACATGCTAGTTTATACTGTGAGCGAGTAACGCGTTAATTCTGCGAGCTGCTCGAGCCCAGTGGAGCGGAGGATCGCACAATCCCATGTTTCATCATTTTGCGCCTCCGATCTTAGAGATCTTGGCGTCAAAGGTTCGTTCAAAGGCAGAGTATACCAATAAGAGCTAAGCCCGTTGGCTCAACTATCACGTGGTGTATAATACAGCGTACCTTTGACTACGCTCTATCGACTCGTAGACGTTATAGTACACGGACATTATGGACAGACGGATAGATATACCCAAGACAAGCTACGTATATACAATACGGATATATATACCCAAGACAAGCTACGTAAGACAAGACGTACAGATGTACGTGGAGTAGAGGCCACGGCCTGTTCGTTCGGAGGGGGATTATGGCGGTGGATATAATCATTTATGTACAAAGCCGTGATGAGCACTCTGTGAGATAGCCGGTACTTGGGTCAGATACACGATGTATATGCACGTGTAATTGGATATTGTACTTTGTTGGAAATATTTGGTGATAGCGTGTACTTTGAGATTCTCGAACATCGATTTAGTGGAACTAACGGGACAATGACTTTAGAATCCGAATTATCAATGAACTAAACTGACAGAAAAATGTTAAATAAGTTGTAGCGTCGAGGAGATGGAAGCCTGCGACCTGTGACAGAAGGACAGACGGATCAACGGACAATCCAGTTTCACCATAGGAGTTCGGTTTTTCGGTACGTAATTCTAAGAGCCGAGTCCTGCATTCCCGAAATATTCATATAAAATGATATTAACATACCGAATCAAGCTTCGTATCAGGGCTTCATTCAGTATGTCTGTTTACTCTGTTTCAGAGTTTGATTTAGTATCAATGCAACTTTGCTGTGTACGAGGTCTGTTCCAAAAATATCGCGAATTTTTTGTTCTTTTCAAAAAGTATTTATTCATTCATTAATATTTATTTTGTCCCCTTTAAAGTAACTAGCAAGAACGCGCTCGCTTCGCTCGCGCTTGAATGTTTCATATTTCGAACTTGTCCTTTAGATTAAGAATCAATTGCAAATTCTTATAGATACTTTTTCCCAAACGGCACAACGGATTTTGTCATCATATTGCAGCCGCTAAGATTATTTCATCTCGATCGGTTGTCATTTCGTTAAATAGTACATAATTTATTATAAGGTTTTTAAATTATGAGAATTGCATTGGGCGAGAGTCAATAATCTATTGAATCTTTGATCTTATTGAATCTTTGTATACTATAGATGTTGTTTCATGGTGAACGAAATCGTGTTTGAATTACGGGCGCTTTACGACAACCAATCAGATTGACGATAAACGGGCTTCATAATTCGATATATTTATCTCGCATTTCTTTATTATATAAGGTTCTTAAATTTTGAGAATTGCATTGGGCGAGAGTCAATGATCTATCGAATCTTTAATCTTATTAAATCTTTGTATACCATAGATGTTGTTTCATAGTGAACTTAATCGTGTTTGAATTACGCGCGCTTCACGACAACCAATCAGATTGACGATAAACTGGCTTCAAAATTCGATATATTTATCTGGCATTTAGAGAGTTTCGAGAATCGAGTGCCATGTCTTTTCTAAGAAAGGATTCCCCTCGGATATAATACATTTATGCCAACATTTTTCCCAATCCTCGAAGCACTTAAATAAATCATTTTTTGTGATCTTGTTTAGCTCCTCCTTCGATGCCGTCTTTATCGCTTCAATCGTGGCGTAGCGTCGTCCTTTCATGGGCCTCTTTAGTTTTGCGAACAGGAAAAAGTCACAGGGGGCCAGGTCTGGGGAATACGGTGGCTGCGGCATCATTAAAGTGTTGTTTTTGGGCAAAAATTCGCGCACAAGCAACGATGTGTGAGCAGGGACGTTATCATGGTGCAAAAGCCATTTTTTGTTATTCCACAAATCCGGGCGTTTATGGCGGATTGCTTCGCGCAAATTGCGCATAACTTGCAGGTAACATTCTTTATTGACTGTACGATCCTGTGACAAGAACTCATGATGCACCACGCCCCTGCAATCGAAGAAAACTGTGAGCAAAACCTTCACATTCCACCGAACTTGGCGCGCTATTTTCGGTCTTGGCTCATGCGGCAGCTTCCATTGCGATGATTGAGCTTTGGTTTCCACGTCATAACCATAAACCCATGATTCGTCACCAGTTTTGACTCTCTGGAGCAAATTTGGGTCGCCGCGGACCGAGTCCAACAGCTCCTTAGCAATGTTAACGCGACACTGTTTTTGTTCGAAATTGAGCAATTTCGGCACGAATTTCGTGCCGACCCGTCTCATGCCCAAATCATTGGTAGAAATCGAATAGCACGAGCCAATCGATATGTTTAGTTCCTCAGCAACTTCTCTAACAGTGATTCGACGATTGGCCAATATTATTTTCTTCACTTTATCAATGTTTTCGTCTGTTGTTGATGTGCTCGGGCGTCCGGAACGCATTTCGTTGTTCGCATCTTCTCGGCCCTCTGAGAACATTTTGTACCACCGATAAACGTTGCTTTCGTCCAAGGTAGCTTCACCATATGCCACAGTCAACATTTCGAATGCGTCCGCGCACTTAATTTTGTTTTTTACACAAAATTTGATACAGATTCTTTGATCCATTTTTTGGAATAGGCAAAAATCGAAGACAAGCCAAAACACGTCTAACCAAAACAACTGTCAACAATTAACTGAACATTCAAAATGGCCGATTTTTTCAGCATAAGTGAGGGACATGAGTGCCAACCTCACGCCACAAAAAAATCGAAAATCGAATATACGTAGCCCGCGGAAATTCAAAATTCGCGATACTTTTTAAACAGACCTCGTATCGGAGCAAATGACTTAGGGGCTGCAGCGACAGGTTATGCCACGTTTCGCTACACTGTTTTTCCATGTCTGGAAGAATGGCTGTCTTGAATTAATAACAATATCGTATTGTAACATTCTTCTTATTACTCCTTTATTGGCTATCGCCATTTCTCGACGGCATGTGCCACTAATGTAACATTAGCTCTGGATCCACACCCGTACTTCAATGTCGTAATGTCCCAGCGATTGGATTAAAATGTAGCATTTTATTAACGCCGAAGTAAGTCAATGACTGATACACACTGTTGCTGATATCCATTGCAGAAGTTAACCGTGATATACTCGATAGTTTGTTTGGCATGCAAATGACGGACAACGTACATACCATGCGCATCACTGGACCATAGCGTACCGAGCATACCGTCTTGTGACCAACAGTTATATGTGACGAGTTAGGCTCCGAGACAAGCTCGTACAACGTGGATGCAACTCTGACGAGAATATCATCGATATATCACACACTGTGCTTCTCACGTGGCAATGATGCCCCGAAGAATTCTTGCGAATTCACATGTGAATCGGTGCACACCCGGAGAATGCTACATTTCCATATCGGCACGTGAATGCATATCTACAGCAGCCGAAGACATTATCGGTGGCGCTTGTTTCCTCGTTCTCTGATGTCACCTTTGTTCGGTGAAGAACAAAGCTTTGGATGTTGAGCTGTGCTTGTTGAAACGTTACAAAATAGGAATGAAGTCATCTGATTACGAGTACATCATAATGCCAGATGTTTGCGCTCAGTTTCAGAACTTGTCACATAGTAGTTCCGAAACAACACAGTGAACAATTTTCTCGATGTACCGCAACGGATGATTTCGCTCTTATGTCACGGTGCAAGGCGAGCTACGAAAGTCACAGACGTCTCTTTCGTAACTCTCATTTCCTGGATGTTTCGAGAGTTCCCGGCGCCAACTGGTTGTCCGAGCGCACCACGTATACACTCTCACACACGCGATAATATCAATAAATTTTACGGACTCGCCAGACCCGGGGGCGGAATCCTGTTACCACTAGCTGGACGAGATAGAGAGTTCAGAAGAGAGAGAGAGAGAGACGGAGAGAAAACTTGCCGAGCGGAAGTGACGTATACATCATCAGACTCTCCCGAAAGGAAAGAGCGGCGTGAGTGCCCGTTTCCTCTCCGGCAATGACCGAGGCTGCGAGAGCTTAAATTAACCGAGACTCGGCTTGTAATTGTATTCCTTCCAGTTGTCGGACTTCTCGAATATCGTCATATTCACATACTGTGGAAGCTTGGATCACTTTTCCTGTATTGTCCTTCTTTTTTTCGGATTTGTTGACACGGTAATGGTTGCCATCACGTGTGCATCAGCTTAGATCACTAAGTTTCTCCTTAGAACTTCGTGGGCACCTTCTAAATTGATTTCAATACCTACTTCGTGTCCCAACAAACTGTCAAATTGATCCACTCGTTGCGGTTCATAGTCTTGAGGAGACTCGGTTACGCTTGATATCGATGATTCGGTTCTTTGAGACGTTGCGTTGAAATTGACCCGAACGTTACAGTGAATCTCCACAGATACGAATGTGTCCACGAGATATCCCAGAAGGGAATTAGCTCGATGAAGTTGTGGAGTCTGCCGATTGCGATATCCGCGATAATTTGGCGAGTGGGTGGCACCGCCTCCATCGCATACATCAGTTTACCGTCCATTCATACATACGTCGATACCGATATATATATACCCACACGCGCGAGCCCGTCTAATCCTTGAACATCGATAGCTGAAGGCTTGTTTCCATGGCGATAAACCGTCGGTTATTAGGTGACGGTCTATCTGGAGGCCGGTAAACAATGAGCTATCTCTATGGCGCATCAATGTTGTAATGATATACGTATAGATAATCGAGGCGTGATTTGCGGGCGACCGAGCGGATCGTATGGTCAAGTGCGCTGACCGATTGTGAATATTAAATGCTTCTCCCTGGCGCTGTCGTGTCCTGATTGCTGTCGTTATGACTGCCTTGATCACTCCTATGGCATATAAGCCGCAACATTTACATGGCATTCTGCTACATGCATACTGTGTTTGGCAGGTGGCGTTTCTATCGCACGATGAAGAATCCACGCAGATCTTTCGATCGAACCTATGTAATTCCTGAAGCGTGTTTATAAACCTTACTCGAGTTAACACGATTTATCATTGTGTATTTTTTCAAACACATGTACTTGAAACTACGGCAGCGATAATAGAGTTACTCGAGTAAAGTTTAGATAACACACTCGTGGTATCTTCTTCCTGATCGTAGCTGTTCACACGTTTTGCGTGTATCGTTACCTTACTTGCTATCGATGTATCGACATGCTGCTCTTTGACAATTATGGCCATCGATCTTTTCTCCCGAAACTATCATCATGTAATTCTAATCAAACAACATTCATATAAGAATGTCATCAGGTGAGATAACTTCTTTATCCTTACACGTTTTTTACGTATGACGCTTCCCAATTTCCCTCTTATCACTTCCTACCTGCACTATGGTAACGTAACCTAACTTCCTTCAATTCCGCCGCTGCTTTTGGCTATGCCGTATTGCATAGCCAAAGGCACGGGGAAATTGTGGAAAATCCGTGCCGATACAGACGGCTTTTAATGATGTGAAACATCTTTACGCGCATTGGGAGTAACTCGGTCGATAGGGAACGTCGATGGCACGTCGTGGTGACGCTCCCCTCCACTCAACTCTGCGCACAAGTTGACTGCGCATGCAGAGGCGTGATTCTGAACCAGATGCAATATCATAGCGTCTGGCTCTAGCGAGCAACAGCCAATTGCAAGGAAGATTCCAGCGGAACGACGCGACTCTTATAGGCTATCGTTCGCTATGACACCGCGTCTACGGTCGTTGCAAGAAGAAATCATTTCCCATTGATATCTGGATGTGCTATGACTATCCATAAGTCTCAAGGGGGGACTTACAGCGAGATTGTTTATGAATATAAGAAAACTCATTCTATACAATTATTATATGTAGCCCTATCGCGAGTAACAAGTATTGAAGGCTTATACACGTAATAATGATCTAAAATTCTACCACGGTAGACGAATTGATCCATCAGTTGTAGAGTTGCATGAAGAATTTAAAAGATTATCGCTTAATAGACTCGAGACACTCCAAGGATTACTATCAAATTTCATAACATCAAGAAAGGGGGGGTGGGGGGGTTCAGAACATCATTGTCGTTATTCACGCTCAATTGTCAAAGTCTCAGAAAGCATGTCCCAAATCTACAAGATTCGATCGTAAAAATAGTAATTTCTTATTATTGAGTGAAACATGGCTTGGTAATGAAGAAAACAGAATAGAGATTCATTTGATGTTATTACATCTCGCATAATCGTTAGGTTGAGAAATGTAACGGGACTTGGTTTTGGTCAAGACGCTATTAGCGATTTATGTGCGGCACAAATTATTATGGAGGATGGAAAGGTCATGATCTTTGTATATATTTCTCGAAACCAAAAAATTCACAATATCAAACGATTTTTACACGATGAACTACTGAAATATAGTCCAGCTGGTTCAATGCTATTAGGAGCAAATTTACATCAACTTCCATTAATTTTAGCAGGGGATTTCAATGTTAATTTTGCCAAAGCTGAATCATTGCCACTCATAAATTTTCTACAAAATGAATTTCAGTTGATCATGAACAACCACGCAAATGAGCCTACTATAAGGTATGGCACGACTATAGATGCAGTGTTCTGTAGATATCTTGAAAACATGACATCTAAAACATTCGTTTTATACTTCAGCTATCATCGACAGATTGTTGGTTTCATCGAATCAAACGCAGCAACGACTGTTACTATAACCGAAGTAACAGATAAAGCAACCAAATAAAAATTTCAGAAGAAAATCAAAAGCTACTTTTCTTGTTATTTTCTTTTAATTCTCCACGCCACATATCCCACACGGATTCTCAAGATGTTGGATGTTTCACATCTACCAGGCGTCCCATGACGGCTCTATTTTTTTTTTTTTTTTTTTACTAAATTTCAGTTGTCTTACCATCAGAAACTCAGAAAAACTGCGTCCCGCCCATTACTGCTCGCGGTCAATGCTGCTTAACATGGGAGATCACCGAAGCCGCGCACCGACCACGCGTCCACTGCTGTCCGTGTCAGATAACTTCTTGTTGTTTCACATTCGTCATTAACGCGCAGCGGTAATCACAGTTTTCTTTTAACTGCATGTTGTTACATGTCTCCTCGTGTATTAGCGAGAAACTAATAACATTCTTCGCGGAATGCTGCGCACCCTGTTTGACGCTTCGACACTTGGTTTATGGAACACGAGACCCTCGGTCATAATAACGGGTTTGCCTTGCGTTACTCTCGTGATAGAGACTGCCTGACCGGATGATCAGGGGACCACCTACGGTATATCCTTGGAGCATACGCATGAAATAAACAGGAGCCGAGAGTAATGACCGCTTGTCGTTTTGATTACCGACAATACAAAGAGCTCGTTGCATTCGAAGTAATAGACTAGAGAGCCGAATATGATCACGATTAGTCATTGATTTGCGATTCGTATTATACACTTTAAAAGTCGCACTTCCATCCTAAAGTAGTAGGACCACCATCCACGAACATGCGATAGTGCAAGCGCAATGGGTAGAATCTTCTTTGGAAGCCGGAAGATAACTTTGCCACCCAAGTCGACGTTTAAAATTATCGATCAATCGATCGTTCATTCGCTTAATCACATATGCCAGTAATTGTTAGTGGGACTTACGTGTCAGGGGAAACTAATTCGACAAAATTTTTATGTAAAAAATGGCGCTCGTGGAAATAGTTACTTTACGAGTGTTTTTGGAGGAGCTTTATTGCGATTCATAATGTTGCAATAATGTTAGCCAGTTTTCAGTTCTAATACGAGTATCGCAGTGTATTTCGTAATGTCTCTGTGTTAACAGTGACATACAGATTGCCACGAATCAAACAATTGTCAGAAAAGTTTACTGATACGCTACTTTATATGACGGAGGGAACAATAAAGATACGACACCACTTTTTACATCATTATCGCTAAACGGTCCGTACATCAAACTTTAAAAGCGCTTACACGGGTTTTATGATGCTTTTACTTTCCCACCGGTGGCACTGTGAATTGCCGGTAAGATGCGGAAAAAAACTACCGACATACTTTTTTGATACAGTGTCAGTTTTCCAGATAGCACATAGTCGTTACTGTAGCAGAATTAGAACTTTCATCGCGGTGTGCAACAGATTGTGCTCATAAATTTAATGCAAAATCTTGACGGTTCACCAGAGTCTCGGGATACCTAATAAAACTTTATCATACGCATATTTCCTCTGCGACGAGCTAATGCCGAAGATAAAAAAGTCAGGCCTGAAATAAAACATTGAGAAATTTCTCAATTCGTCCTGCCAATCGAATTTTATCTGCAAACCAATCTACGCGCATGATATAATCCGGATGTGAGAGGCGTGAATAAATGTTAGGAATTAATTAGTACGTTCTACGGATGATTTCGTGATTGTGTGAGTCGAGACGTGTGCGGGCGCTATAGTTTTTCACAAGTGTGGGACGGGCGACCGACAATTCGAAGGAGTTGTCGCGCGCGAGATAGCATGTTGAGTTCATCTCAGAGCGTCAAGAGCGTTTGTGTGTTTATACTCGTCGCTAATTAGAGTGCGCTCGTGGCAACTTTGTACGCGAGGAGCTGACGAGAACTCGGGGTACGCCGCGGCGACAAGATTCGCGAGACTGACATCAGAGGGATGCGAGTGAAATCACTGCATGAGAAGAGAGTGACAGAGGGATAGAGACAGAGAGAGAGAGAGTACATATCGGGTTTGTCGGTAGAATAAAGTGAACTCAAGCGAGGAGAACGACGACGTCGACTTGTCGTTTGTTGTTCGACATGCTTGTACGCGGTGACACATATATATATATAAACATGGACCCCCTTATTGCCAATTAAATTTGCCGATTAATGAGAACCACAGAGGGGCGAGCCAGACGACAAACCCATTCGCCATCAGTCAAATGAGCTCATAGTGCAATCACTCATTACCAAGGCTCGCAACTTGAAATTCTTTTATTTTCCTATCCGCCTTTTTTCTCAATCTCCTTCGATATTTATCTTCTTGTTATTCTTGTTCTTTCATGCATCTCCGTCATCCTGGCATGCTGATGACATAAAAATATAAATCGACAATTACGTGTATTCTACGGAGTAATTCATCTCAAATTTACGATTTTTCGACAATTTTTTTCGTTCAATCACAATCTCCAATCCATTTGTGTGATTATTTGCTTAAAAAAAACAATAAAAGATATGGACCATTTTGATAAAACGATGTTTGGACATTAACGTTAAAAGAATGGGTAATTGCGCAACAATTATTTAATTGCTGCAGCCCACATGCATGGAAATACATTTCAATTACCTTGTGGGACCGGATACGAGATATTTATATAATGTAGTGTTGCAGGCGAATGTACCATTTACGGGCGATGAAGAAAAAGCCATTGAATTTCCATTGTACTATAGGCACACAAGCAGTGAAGACATTTTTCATTATCTTCTTAAGGCTAAAATATTACCATTCTTTTTCACATGGGCACAGGCAATGGCGATGACATTGGGGTTTTAAATGGACTTTTTGTTTTTGGGAAAAAGTGGCACGGTCTTTTTGCCACCGATAAAATATTACCATTCATTTTTCCACAAGCAATGGCAATGCAAATGTGATTTTTAATGGAGTTCTCATCCTTGGGCTTCATTGCCATTGTGTCTCAAGCAAAGGATATTAAATGGCTTTTCTTAATGTCAATGAATCACACATTTTGCTAAGGATATCACCTGTTGCAATTTTCTCCGATATCATTTATAATTTACCAGTGCCCCGTGGTTTCACTCGCATTAAATTTGGATTATATATCTATTTCACACGCATTATGAGTACATAACCAAGTGAATCTTATATAAATACCATCCGGAAATTATGTGGAAAAATAAAAGAAACAGTCACTAAAAAATAAACCGACGCCGGCGCCGCTTCTTGAGGTCATAGTTTGAAGTTATATAGCCTAGAGCCTTCCCGAATAAACGGGCTATCTAATGCAAAAAGAATTTTTCAAATCGGATTATTATTTCCTGAGATTAGGACGTTCAAACAATCATACAAACCCTTCAGCTTTATTAGATTAGTAAGATAGGATATCCATTCAAAATGAATTGCCATGAGAATTTCGGAAAAATTCGAACCCATTGTATAAAGAAGCCTCTTAATAATTGTATAAATACTCAATTCACAGTTGGGTGGGAGATTTGAACGAAATGATGGTTGAAATAAAAAGTTGAGTGAAACAGTTAGAAGCTGCTCAATTGGTGATGGAATGGCCCGTAACTCTGTTTTGTATGCATATCACAGCTAGGGAGAATATTTGGGCTTGACAATTAACTCTGCGCGCGTGCAATCATACGTAATTTCAATTTATTCACGCGCCTTCGTGAACGCGTATTTCCCCGCCATCGCGATGATATAATTCTAGTTTATAATACTCGTCAATCGCAGTCTCCTCGCGAGCTTTTCAATAAAAACTCCCGACTTACAAAGTCCGAGTACGAGTAAAAATTCGCGCACAAGCAACGATGTATGAGCAGGGGCGTTATCATGGTGCAAAAGCCAATTTTTGTTCTTCCACAAATCCGGGCGTTTATGGGGGATTGCTTCGCGCAAATTGCGCATAACTTGCAGGTAATATTCTTCATTGACTGTACGACCCTGTGGCAAGAACTCATGATGCACCTCGCAATCAAAGAAAACTGTGAGCAAAACCTTCACATTCGACCGAACATGGCGCGCTTTTTTCGGTCGTGGCTCATGCGGCAGCTTTCATTGCGATGATTGAGCTTTGGTTTCCACGCCATAATCATAAAACCATGATTCGTCACCAGTCATGACCTTCTGGAGCAAATTTGGGTCGTCGCGGACCGAGTCCAACAGCTCCTTAGCAATGTTAACGCGACACTGTTTTTGTTCGAAATTGAGAGCAATTTTGGCACGAATTTCACGGCGACCCGTCTCATGCCCAAATCATTGGTAAAAATCGAATAGCACGAGCCAATCGATATGTTTAGTTCCTCGGCAACTTCTCTAACGGTGATTCGACGATTGGCCAATATTATTTTTTTCGCTTCATCAATGTTTTCGTCTGTTGTTGATGTGCTCGGGCGTCCGGAACGCATTTCGTTGTTCGCATCTTCTCGGCCCTCCGAGAACATTTTGTACCACCGATAAACGTTGCTTTGGTCCAAGGTAGCTTCACCATATGTCACAGTCAACATTCGGAATGCGTCCGCGCACTTAATTTTCTTTTTCACACAAAATTTGATACAGATTTTTTGATCCATTTTTTGGAATAGGCAAAAATCGAAGACAAACCAAAACACGTCTAACCAAAACAGCTGTCAACAATCAACTAAACATTCAAAATGGCCGATTTTTTCAGCATAAGTGAGGGACATGAGTACCAACCTAACGCCACAAAAAATCCAAAATCGAATATACGCAGCCCGCGGAAATTCAAAATTCGCGACACTTTTTGAACAGACGTCGTATATGAGTGTGTGTTGTTCGTTTAACGCGAGGGCATTTCTATCAAGTGTGTACGAACACTTGACAACATGCGCTTGCCCGTTCTGCTAACCCCCGACCCCTCTTTCTTTCTCTCTAAATGTTCTCGCGAGTTCGAACACAGATAAGATGAGGGCAAAGGAGAACTCGCGTAATCTAGTTTGATCGCGTGAATGGAAGTTTAATTCGACGCCACGTGTGTCTTTCTATCTCTCTCTCTCTCTCTCTCTCTCTCTCTCTCTCTCTCTCTCTCTCTCTCTGTCTCCCTTCTTCTCTTCTCTGCGTGCACAGTGATTTACGCGATTCGGAGCAGTTGTTCTATACAGTCTTAATACTGAGCTTCCTTGCCGAATGTTTCAAGAGAACAATTGCAACGATCAAGTCGACATAATTCGTTGAACATTAGATCATTGTTCGTTCGTTATAAATATACTCAGCTTTTTAATCTCCAATCTTTTCTTAATTAACCAAACATTGAGCGCCTTAAATCACGAGTTAATAATATTATTTTATTATTGTATCAATTTTAACTAAGAAATATATAATATGAAGATAAAATAATTATAATCGTTCTTTCACGTCTTTGAAAATAAATTATTAAAAAAGAAAGCTCTTATCGCAATGATGGAATATTTTATTTGAAGCTCGTGTTAATTCCCTCGGGATATTATGATTTGAAAGCGTATACCACGAGGTCTATGCTGAGACCGCGAGCTTGGCACGTTTGATGTCATTAATCCCGAGCCTAATCTAACTTTGTGTCATAAACAATATTACGGAAGTAGGGAGATCTACAACGAGAACGTTCCGACCGAAGTGAGAGAGAGAGAGAGAGATGACATATTTTATGCCCTGAAGCTCCGTACTCCGGAAAACCCGGTCTTATATGCATACATACACGATTATATACTTATAGAACCGTGCATATCTCGAAGCGCTTTCGTCGAGTAACGACGTGCATATATATATACGAAATTCGATGATGCACGTTTTGCCTCCCGCGACGACGTTTACATATACATAGAAATATTCCGCAACAGAGCTTTCTCATATACATATGTATACATTCAGCTTCTAGTGATGCACGAAGCGACGAGAGGCCCCGGATATGATACTCCCATGTATAGCTAAACCGCTTGTCATTATACAACCCCCAGCATTACGGTACACATCGTGGAGGTACTCTCTTTACCGATGGCCGAACGTTACATCGTTCTCATTATTATACATGTCTGAAGATGCCGATATTGGTTTATATACAGATTTAATAGTAAAATACATACTCGTCGATGTATACATGTGTTTATATACGTGTACGGACGTCTGAATAGTTTCCCTTGTAATCTCTGTTGATACCGTGTAACCGAAAAGTCTATCGCGTCGCGACAACCCTTCGTAACACCAGTAGAGAGAGCTTTACTTTGTTCTTCTTTGCTGCATCTTCAGAACTCGGGTTACTCTGATTTATGCAAGTGAATTATGAACTTTAGATGCTGCCCAGCATGCAGTATAGTTATTCCAATAAATCATTATTTTTTCGGCAACACTCTCAAATTTTCTTTTATATCAAATTAGAATTCACTTGATGATCCTCTTCTCAACCTAGGCCTCAAATTCACTCATTTGACAGGAGAAAAAAAAGTAGTTTTTTAATCGTTTTTATATGTTGCGTTTGAATGTTAACTGATTATTCTGTTTGCAAGCCGATCATCAGCTCACTGAAAAGGCGAAATGCTGTTTTATTCCGTTTTTTTTAATTCTCTCATTTGTGAAATTTAATCCATATACCCTCGCGCGTTTTATTGCTGTTTTATTCTTTTTTTTTTAATTCTTTTATTTGTGTAATCCAATCCATATATCCTTGCGCGTTTTTACGACCCTTCCCAATCTTCTCTCCTATCACTCCCTCTCGCACTATCCCTAACCTAACTTCCGTAGCATTGGTAACTCCTTTTTAGCTGCACTGTATCGCGTTCGCCGTGGACACTGGGAAACTGCGGAAAACCTGTGTCGATACAAACGCCTTTTATTTTTACTGACTTTCAGGTGTATTACCGTCAGAAACTCAGAAAAAATCACCTTCCGGGCAGTAGTCGGCATGCGAGGCAGTGCACGGCTAAGCGGCCACCCATCCCAGTACTGAAAACGGCCAATACTGCTTAACATGAGAGATCGCCGAAGCCACGTGCCGACCACGCGTTCATTGCTGTCGGTGATATTTTATTAATTTGTTTAATTATTAATTCAGAGGCCTTGTAATACTTCAGCGATATTTTAACAGAAGTTCAGCTTATTTTTTTACTAATTTATCCATCTCGGATGTGCCACTCGTGATAGCAGGAGTACGACTACGTTATAAAAGTGACAAGCTAACTCTTTCGTTCTTGTTACCTGGACTTTCCGAACTTTTGCTATATACAGTTATCGAAAAACCATGTCGAGTTGATAAAGTGCAGAAAAGGTTGAGCAACACGAACGAACCAACTTATACAGCTGCCTATGCAGTTACGAGTACTGTGGAAACGACGAAGCGTGAATTATGAGATACGAGGTCTGTTCAAAAAGTATCGCGAATTTTTAATTACCACGGGCTATGTATATTCGATTTTCGATTTTTTTATGGCGTTAGGTTGGTACTCATGTCCCTCACTTAGGCTGGAAAAATCGGCCATTTTGAATGTTTAATTAATTGTTGACAGCTGTTTTGGTTGGACGTGTTTTGGCTTGTCTTCGATTTTTGCCTATTCCAAAAAATGAATTAAAGAATCTGTATCAAATTTTTTGTGAAAAACAAAATTAAGTGCGCGGACGCATTCCGAATGTTGACTGTGGCGTATGGTGAAGCTACCTTGGACGAAAGCAACGTTTATCGGTGGTACAAAATGTTCTCAGAGGGCCGAGAAGATGTGAACAACGAGATGCGTTCCGGACGCCCGAGCACATCAACAACAGACGAAAACATTGATGAAGTGAAAAAAATAATATTGGCCAATCGTCGAATCACCGTTAGAGAAGTTGCTGAGGAACTAAACATATCGATTGGCTCGTGCTATTCGATTTTTACCAATGATTTGGGCGTGAGACGGGTCGCCGCGAAATTCGTGCCAAAATTGCTCAATTTCGAACAAAAACAGTGTCGCGTTAACATTGCTAAGGAGCTGTTGGACTCGGTCCGCGACGAGCGGACCATGGGTTTATGGTTATGTCGTGGAAACCAAAGCTCAATCATTGCAATGGAAGTTGCTTTTTTGGAATAGGCAAAAATCGTAGACAAGCCAAAACACGTCTAACCAAAACAGCTGTCAACAATTAACTAAACATTCAAAATGGCCGTTTTTTTAGCATAAGTGAGGGACATGAGTACCAACCTAACGCCACAAAAAAAATCGAAAATCGAATATACGTAGCCCACGGAAATTCAAAATTCGCGATACTGAAATTCAGATTGATCGAAAGAAATGTTTTTAGTGTAGTGAACGATTCTTACATCCTAAGACGAATAATTCTAATATCCCTTCCTCTCCTCCTACATAACAAAGAGTATGCAAAGAAAAATTGTTTCGGAAGTAGCGGATTTTCTCTCACCTATAAAGTATCGTTTCATAATACATAAACTCGAGTCATTGTTCAGAAATAAGCTGTACATACTTTTGGATTAAATTACTCAATGGCGAAAAAGGTATTCCTTGTACAGGAAACCCATTTTTTTTAAATGAATAGTTTTTCATCATGAACAAATGTTTTTGGAACCACTTTTCACATTTTCTATTTCATTCTTTTTCCAGAACGATTAATCGTTTTTGGCGGTTGTCTGCACCCGATTTTCCGAGGTTTACAATTGCTTGATAACGTGATTATGTTTTTACTAGTTATAGAAATACATTTTTGCATGATGTCTTTAAAAGTAGGAATATTTTCAATTTTGTTTTTTGTTAAATGAGCATTTGTTCAGGAATTTCAACGAGCAAGTATAGTGACAATCATAGTTTGATTTGTTTTGTTTCATTTGTTGTACAACACGAGGGTGTACGTATAGTTTTGTGATTAAATGTGAGTGAATATATACCAGGTCGGAATGTCGAAGCAACTTTATCGATCGGGATCCATCACCTTTAATGTACATTAATGATTGTTTATATGGAATATACCTGTTTGCTCGAGTGGCATCGGGATGAAATTCATATTCGCGTTTTCCTGTCTTTGCGAAATTATATTGTAATTAAGAGTGTTTCGCGAAAGTCGTTATAACGCCAGATAGAATTTAATCGCAGGCGCCAGCTTGTTCGAGGCAGAAAATTACATGGCATGCGATAAATGCAGCATGTCTCGCGCATCCGGATATATATATATATATATATATATATATATATATTTATTTATATGTATACCTTGTGATACTTTGCCTATGTATGCGTAGCGTTTCGCGGGATGATTCTACCGATAAATCATCATCACACAGCCTAGGATATAAAACCTGGCTCTCTTCTATCTTCATTTCAGTTTCACGGCATGTATGCCTCATTAGATTTCAACATTCCAGATTTCTCGTCGCATTTCTTTTCCCATTTTATTCATTATTATTATTATTATATAATCATAATAATAATAATTATTATTATTATTCCGCCCCTTCATTCCCATTTTCATTCCAATAAGGATTGGGAGGGTCCTCACACCATAGTGTTGTCCGCATTCTTCCCATAATGCTAGTTCATTTATGCGCTACATGGCATTTGCACGAGGGCACGAGAAAACTGTGGAAAACCTAGCCGATATAATTAGTTCAATTTTAGTGAATTTCGATTGTATTATCATTAGAAACTTGGAACCCGGTCACCCGTACCAGTATTGGCCGCTACCAGTAACTTGGAAGACCTCCCTGAACTTCCGCACCGACCACGTGTCGAATACCGGATCTTTTTCTTATTAATTCTCAATGTATTTATTTATTTTATTTTATGTTATTCCACTAATGGGGTAAACTCTTCCGCACGACAAAGTGACGTAATACACAAGCAGAAAGATTAGTGCAAGGTTTGTTATAATTTTTTCATTCAAATTTATGGTCATTTTTATCATTTTTATAGACATTAATTATTATTATATTGTTTCAAGATCAATCAATAATCTTTTGTAAATTAAGGATACAATTTTTTTTATCCAGGTCCAGTAGATGAATATCCAATTTTTTAAATATTTTCAAAATCATTGAAATGATGCGCCTCGGTATTGACACTCGTACAATACGAGTGTGATATCGCACACGAGTATAATAACCGCCAATTCCCTGTGCGATGAATTCGCGGTGACGAACCGTCCCGAAAATTGGCACAATCACGATGTTCAGCGCCCTCTGTCGTCGCAACCGCGAGCACTTTGGGGTTTACGCCCTATAAAATTCTGATAGGAAGCACAATGACAGCGCTCCTTATAATTTATTCGCGGCGGGCACCAGCTGCAATACGGCGATACATCAGAATCAGCAGTGAGCACAAAACGATTCTCCGTAAAATAGTACTCTATATTCTATCGTGACCGAAATTTTATTCCATTTTTTTCGAAAATTTCGTTAAGTAAAAACGTCAAACGTCCCTCGACACTCTGACGGTCGGTTCAACGTTAAACATTACCAACAAAAAACAAAGAACAAAACTTTATTAAATCCAAATATCTTTTCACCGTAAGTATTTTATAATTTACGATAAAAAATTAGTAGGAAAGAGCCTCATCGATCTAGCAGTCCTTTTGCCCTATTCTATTACCTTTGAAGGGAGCAAAATGTCACTGATTTTTATTCAAACATGTACAATTTGAATTTCATTATTTTATGTAAATAAATGTAATTATTTCAATGAGTTAAGGGAGAAAATAGGGTTAGGACAGCGTTTTCTCAATGATTTTCATGAATTTTTTTATAGTATAAAAAATGAATATAATTTATTGAAACTTTGAGAATATTTTATACATATATTTAAGTATATACTATAAAATTTTTGAAGAATTTCCTTGAAAAACACCGAATATATTAACGACCCCATATTGCAGGTCACAATCAGACTCAGCATTTTGCGTACATTCTGGAAGCGGCAATTTTCATCTGAAATCAAACGAGGTTGGAATTTACTTTTATTATATGTCTCTCTTCTATATGAACCTAAATGCCATCAAAAAAATATAAAATTGAATTTTTTACAGGGGTCAAAACAAAAAAGCATGATTTTTTGCCATTTTTTACAACTTTGTTTGCAAAAAAAAAATTATTTTAAATAATGATAATATTCCGATTTTAGGTTCGTATAGAGCGCAATACTATGAAGAAAGTAACTGCCAATTTTCAAAACGATTGGTTCAAAACTTTTCAAACTAGTGTGTACGCAAGTTCAAAAAAAGTTCAAAAAAATTGCGGATTCCAGAATCTGGGCAAAATGCTGAGTCTGATTGTCACCTGCAATATGGGGTCGCTAATATCTTCGGTGTTTTTCAAGGAAATTCTTCAAAAATTTTATAGTATATACTTACATATATGTCTAAAATATTCTCAAAGTTTCAATAAATTATATTCATTTTTTATATTATAAAAAAATTCATGAAAATCATTGAGAAAACGCTGTCCTAACCCTATTTCCCCCCTTAATGGCTTATAAGAATAGTACGAGTCGGAATTTTCATTTAAAATTTTGGGAACATATTTTTCAATAGTCCTACTAAAAATTTATGAAATTAAAAAAAATCCCCCCTTAAAATCTATTTAGCACAGAAGCCACGCATTACACGATTATTATCCAAATAAATTTTGTTTAATCGAATAAAAATTCAATACAATAACAATTTTCCCGCTGATTCAAAATCTAATCGACGTATTGCATACGACCACAAAGCTTGATGGATTACATAGATAGAAATTGCCGATGAATGGACGGACAATGAAAGGGAGGAAAGAGATGAATTAATCGGCTGTGTGAAAAATACATGGAATCCAGCAGTCGTCATCAATTAATTACCTAGTAGTTGCAACAACGAGAGACAACCGACGGTGGTTCGGTTGCTGTTTTATAATTTCTTCGGAAGGGAGAGGGGGCGGCTTGGGCTGATTACAAGGTGTTCGGAACAGTTGAAACGTTTCGTTCATAAATTTCCAATCATAAGAACACTCGGCGAAACGATCGCGTTTGTGCGTTTGCTACGTCTCCAGACCTCTTGGTCGTTCGAGCAACACTTATCAAGCATAATCTCGGTGTATTTGCCTGTCGAGTTGGCAGTTAATACCGCTGTTAATATAGGTTATAGTTTATGTACACGTGAAACGTCCAACACTCGGTACACCACGGATGAACCAGCGTTCGTCATTAAACAGCCGTTAAAAAGTGATTTTACGATCCAATAATTACGAATAATCGAGAATAATTTGAAATTATTATTCTTCAATAACGAACATTAATATTTATGAATAATTTATGTGAGGAATAAATAAAACATCCGTTGTATAATTAATGTTTACTTATGAGGATTTTTATTATTATTATTAGTGTTTCCTTCGTGACATTTTTCAGGTTTTTACGTCACTTCCCCCTTGTTCCAATTTCCATTTCATTCCTTGATACGCCTTCAGAGTGTTGTCGGCAGCCACTCCTTTCTAATGCACGACTAAGCGGTCATCCATCTAAGCACTGACCGCGGTCAATACCGCTTAAATCTCCGTGGTCACAAGGGGCCAGACTGACCGCAAATTTCACTTAACAACTGAATGACTGTGACTTTACGACTAACAAATGCGGTTTCAACCGACCGCCTCTGGAGGTTTGAAGTTTCCTCTTTAGGAAACTCCTGAATGGGGAGAACCGCTTAGGGTTAATGTCCTTTTTGAAACGCGCACTATAGAACTATTTTTTTTCCTGGAGGTACCATATCTCATGAGAAGTACCATATATCATTCATATTAGGAGTACAAATTAGTTCGATAAGTTTTATTGTGGCGAAAATGCATTTATACTTTTGAATCATTCCCATGAATTTCAATCGTATGGAAACTGCTTGTTGAGTCACTCCCAATGATTCTGCAAGCTCCTCTTGCGTTTGACTCGGATCTTCATCGTGTAATGCCTCCAATACTTTGTCTTCGAATTTTTTTCGCTGTCCAGAGCGAGGCTTGTCTTCAACGCTGAAATCACCATTCTTCAAACGTCGAAAGCAATAAAAACAGAAGTCAATTTAAAAAAATTTCCCGCAAATGTTGCTTAGTTAATACAGAATTTGACAGATTTAACACAGTAAAAGAAAAAGGTTTTTGTATGAAACTCAAAGCGGTATACGAAGTCTGTACAAAAAGTATCGCGAATTTTGGATTTCCGCGGGCTACGTATATTCGATTGTCGATTTTTTGTGGCGTTAGGTTGGTACTCATGTCCCTCACTTATGCTAAGAATATCGGCCATTTTGAACGTTTAATTAATTGTTGACAGCTGTTTTGGTTAGACGTGTTTTGGCATATCTTTGATTTTTGCCTATTCCAAAAAATGGATCAAAGAATCTGTATCAAATTTTGTGTGAAAAACAAGATTAAGTGCGCGGACGCATTCCGAATGTTGACTGTGGCATATGGTGAAGCTACATTGGACCAAAGCAACGTTTATCGGTGGTACAAAATGTTCTCAGAGGGCCGAGAAGATGCGAACAACGAAATGCGTTCCGGACATCCGAGCACATCAACAACAGACGAAAACATTGATGAAGTGAAGAAAATAATATTGGCCAATCGTCGAATCACCGTTAGAGAAGTTGCTGAGGAATTGAACATATCGATTGGCTCGTGCTATTCGATTTTTACCAATGATTTGGGCATGAGACGGGTCGTCTCGAAATTCGTGCCAAAATTGCTCAATTGCGAACAAAAACAGTGTCGCGTTAACATTGCTAAGGAGCTGTTTGACTCGGTCCGCGACGACCCAAATTTGCTCCAGAGGGTCATAACTGGTGACAAATCATGGGGTTATGGTTATGACGTGGAAACCAAAGGTCAATCATCGCAATGGAAACTGCTTTTTTGGAATAGGCAAAAATCGAAGACAAGTCAAAACACGTCTGACCAAAACAGCTGTCAACAATTAACTAAACATTCAAAATGGCCGATTTTTTTAGCATAAGTGAGGGACATGAGTACCAACCTAACGGCACAAAAAAAATCGAAAATCGAATACACGTAGCCCGCGGAAATTCAAAATTCCCGATACTTTTTTAACAGACTTCGTAAACTGAATATTATTGACAGACGTCTAACCTGTCTGAAATCACCGAAATCATTTGTCACTATTGAACATTCATAACAGCCAGCGCCATCTTATCTTTCGAAAACGGACCGAACTAATTTGTACTTCCAATAAATTTTATCAAAAAACCAAAACAAATGATAAAGTTATGATTTTTGAAAGTAAAAGAGTTCATTTTTTTACTAAACAATTTTTTTTCAACATTTCATTTATTTTCTTACGTAAACGCGTTTGTTTCATATTCTACAATGTTCAGAGTATGTTCCATAATTTTTTGAACTCAATTTGACGGAGACCGTACGGCAACCATTTAAAAAAAAGGCTGTTGTCATTTTGACGCCGTGTGAGTAGCGCGGAACTGGGGGAAAAGGGTGTCACACGGAGGATTAATATAGGAGACCACCGAAGCCGGTTATTTAGTTATAAAAATTATTTTATTAGCAAAATTGCTTCGAGCCTGAACTCCTTCTTTGTCCCCCCGATCTTCTAAATCCGCGAGAGGTTCACATTTTTTTTGTAGGTAATTTCCACCGTGGAGTTTAATCACCGTATTCGTGGTAGAAGGATTGTGCCATTGTGTCGGAGAAAGATGGACACAAATGAGAGAACGAAGAACGATATAGTGTATAGTGCGACAGTGAAAGGGAGGAGAGAATACTGGCGAGAGAGTCGAATGATAAGGAAGTAACAAATTGTCTAGCTAGATGAGGCTCTTCGTGTGCGCTGGCGATTTAACGATCGTCGACCAGAGACCAGCACCGCGTTCAAACTCTGCCCAACAAATGCCGTTCTCTTGTCTCCTCTTCCTCTTCCTCGTCACCTCGTGCTCCTTCATCACAATCCAGAATTTGTCTATATATTGGTACAATCGAAATCATCATAAGTTTTCCAATTTTCTAATTTCAAACTTTATCGAAATTGCTGAATTTCAATTGAATTCATAAAGCCTCATTTTCGTAATAAAAAAAGGGATAAAGCCCTTTTCACGGTAAAATAGTCCAATAAAATAAAACTACCTAATTTTTTGCGATTATCAAAATATTTTTGCGTCAGGGGAACATTTTGATTAATGACTCGAACAATGAAATTTCCTGTCAGTGCACCGATGTTAGCCATTGACTTATTTTTTTAACCGCGTCTAGAAAAGTACCTTCGAAAAACGGCGAAATCGCGTATATAAGGCCTTAACACAGTACCGATCACCGCCCTTCTGCCCTGTATCTTCTCGTAGCAGTGAAAAAAAAAACGGAAGTACCTTCATACTAAAATTGACCAATATGACTGTCGGGAGTACTCTCTCATCGTGGTCGAGACAAGGCTGACTTTTTTTTATAGCCATTAACCTGTATTATTATGTGTTTACGCAATAATATACGGTATGTCGTAACAGCACGTCATGGGAAACCGGAAGTGTTAGCAGACTCGTTGATTTTTACTAAGCGTATGGGTCACGTTGGCTCTCTCATTTGTCGGACAGACTTTAATAATGTACCTGCGAAACTGTAAACCTGTAGCCGGCCACCAGTCTGTGCAATATTAATCATCGAGGTAATGTGTCATCGTAAATCCGGGACAATATTTATACGGAGGATATTAATTCGCGACGGCTCCACCCACTCTCTACGTCCTTCTTTCCTTACTCGAGATTCTCGAACGACAATCGTAACAGACGCGCAGAGTTATTACAAATTTTCGTATAAGATCGGGCGCCGTAACATCACGGTTTTACGTGTGAGTAATATACCGAGCGCATGTATTCGTGCAGTGTATTTTCTATTATGTAGATTACCGGTGTCCGTGAGTTATTTCACGTGGTTTTCCAGTGATGCAAAGCCCTTCGTATGGCTCACGCGAATGATATACGAGGTCTGTTAAAAAAGTATCGCGAATTTTGTGTTTTTTCAAAAAGTATTTATTTATTCATTAATATTTATTTTGTCCCCTTCAAGATAATTCCCCTCGGATATAATACATTTATGCCAACGTTTTTCCCAACCCTCGAAGAACTTAAAAAAATCATTTTTTGTGATCTTGTTTAGCTCCTCCTTTGATGCCGTCTTTATCGCTTCAATCGTGGCGTAGCGTCGTCCTTTCATGGGCCTCTTCAGTTTTGGGAACAGGAAAAAGACACAGGGGGCCAGGTCTGGGGAATACGGTGGCTGCGGCATCATTAGAGTGTTGTTTTTAGCCAAAAATTCGCGCACAAGCAACGATGTGTGAGCAGGGGCGTTATCATGGTGCAAAAGTCATTTTTTGTTCTTCCACAAATCCGGGCGTTTATGGCTGATTGCTTCGCGCAAATTGCGCATAACTTGCAGGTAATATTCTTCATTGACTGTATGACCCTGTGGAAAGAACTCATGATGCACCACGCCCCTGCAATCGAAGAAAACAGTGAGCAAAACCTTCACATTCGACCGAACTTGGCGCGCTTTTTTCGGTCGTGGCTCATGCGGCAGCTTTCATTGCGATGATTGAGCTTTGGTTTCCACGCCATAATCATAAAACCATGATTCGTCACCAGTTATGACCTTCTGGAGCAAATTTGGGTCGTCGCGGACCGAGTCCAACAGCTCCTTAGCAATGTTAACGCGACACTGTTTTTGTTCGAAATTCAGCAGTTTTGGCACGAATTTCGCGTCGACCCGTCTCATGCCCGAATCATTGGTAAAAATCAAATAGCACGAGCCAATCGATATATTTAGTTCCTCAGCAACTTCTCTAACGGTGATTCGACGATTGGCCAATATTATTTTCTTCATTTTATCAATGTTTTCGTCTATTGTTGATGTGCTCGGGCGTCCGGAACGCATTTCGTTGTTCGCATCTTCTCGGCCCTCTGAGAACATTTTGTACCACCGATAAACGTTGCTTTGGTCCAAGGTAGCTTCACCATATGCCACACTCAACATTCGGAATGCGTCCGCGCACTTAATTTTGTTTTTCACACAAAATTTGATACAAATTCTTTGATCCATTTTTTGGAATAGGCAAAAATCGACGACAAGCCAAAACACGTCTAACCAAAACAGCTGTCAACGATTAACTAAATATTCAAAATGGCCGATTTTTTCAGCATAAGTGAGGGACACGAGTACCAACCTAACGCCACAAAAAAATCGAAAATCGAATTTGCGTAGCCCGCGGGAATTCAACATTCGCGTACTTTTTTAACAGACCTCGTATTGCTTACAATCGATACTCTCAACGCGGAGCATCTCTCTGTCGTATATAATGTTATCTTGTGTGCTTCCAGCACTGATTTTGTATTTCAAAAATCTTTTTTTCTCTTTTTACTAATTATTTAATTGTCGTATTCACTGTTGTTACTTTTCGTCGTCATAATGGAAACTTGGTTTTCATGAAAACATTTTTTTCCAGCTTTCAATGTCATTGTGTTCAAAGTGTATCAAAATGTTGGAAAAACACTCATTTACGTTGGAAAAATAATCCGGATGACTGTATGTGTATGTGCGTGTGCGTTTGTGTCGTGTGATGAGGGTGTAAAATTTACACTTTGAAAAACTTCGATTGGATCGGTTAAGCCATTTCGAAAATAACTTCGAAATGGCTTAAAAATATTAACATTATTTTTTATGGGTATAAATGAACTACTGATGAAAACCATGGCGCCTCCTTGTCGACATCATAAATTCACCAAAAATTATCCAATCTGCAAAAATAAAAAAGAATCTAGTAAAATAATGTAGTAGTAGTAGTAGTCTGACGAAGGGAATTTTTTTTTTTCAAAATAAATAAATTACAGTAGTTTAAACTTAAGTATACAATTTTTTTTTTAATTTGTTTTTAATAATTTATAAAAAATTGGCCAACCAAAAAATTAAAAAAAACCTCTCGTCGGACTATAGAGAAAATAATTATCAAGATTTAAAAAATAAAGTTAAAAAATATTAAAAATTGACTGAGTTATCGTGCTGACCCTGTCTAAAAACATAGTTTTGAGAAAAACCCGTTTAAAGTTAGCCTGGTAGCCGTCCCAATTCGATGTCCAGTCACATTTATTTCTATAACTTTGTAACGGAGTGAAATTTTCTTAAAAGTTTTTCTGTGGAAAATTCTTAAAAGTATAAAGAATAAAAATCTGTAAAAGAAAATCGATTATCTCAAAATTTCAGGGGTATGTGCGCCGTTAGGACTGAATTTTCATAAAATTATGTTTTCATTTTGAAAGAATCCGGCCAATAAACGTTGTAGTCTCAAGCATGTATGATATAGTCTCCATTTTTATAGTAATAGGTTTGATCATATTCCCGATAGTACAAATTTTCACAGTGAGATACGATGATTAGTTGAACCACCTATATAATTAAGAGATCGTACCAGGAATAAGATCTGGCGCGGTAGCAGCGACAGACTGAATTATATGAAGCGCAAAATCCAACTGGAATAAAAGCTCCGTAATGGTAGGACGTAGTACCATACCGTCGTTGCACGCAATGAGGGTACCAACCGACGAACGAATTGTTCGCTCTTGGGTGGATATATACGAGACCCGGTAACAGTATTTACGGAACACTCTAGTCGCGGAAGCTCGCATGGGGAATTGGTCGTGGATGAGTGTGCTCGGTCGTGAGAGCTCGATCGTGAGAGCTCGATCGTGTAGACACGATCGTTCCAGCAATAGTTATGTACACATACGGTTATACATACATATACGCATAGAAAATCTATGAATAAAATATCTAAATATTTGTGTTTGTGTCCTTGTATCATGGTCGTCGCGGCTATAAATAAAATATCTGCGATGCAATTAACTTTTAACAGTATAAAAATATGCAAAAAATGCGATTAAACGGTTGAACGTTTTTTTTTCTTCGAAGATCCAATTGGACCGTCTTTGTAAATGGATTTTTGCTAACCACATATGCAGAATCCTGTACTGAACTTCAAATTTAAAACATAGATTCCATCAGGATGGGTGCGGTTGAAGAGTTTCCAACTTTTAAGTAGCGCGCGAAAGTGTTCCACTTGAAAGTCCTCGATTGTTACCAATAAAGGCAAATTCATTAATGATTCTAGTTGGGCAAGCAAGATTGTAATCACGCTAGTTTTTGGTAAAAAAAAATGTCCATTAGCGAGAAATTATTATGCTTACTATTATGTATATACTAGAATTGCGCCAGTGTCGTTTATATCACAAGCCAAAACCCTATTTCATGGCATTGTTTCGTTAGCCAATTGTTAATTGGTTTTCTGGTCGCTCGATCGTTTTCCCTTCGTCCGTTGTCGCTTCTTGAATGTCGTGCTATGGTGGCTTTCCACTACCGCAAAGTACTCTCTAATTAGTCACTAGTGGTTCATGATGGACAAGTTAGCCTCAAAACGAGGTACCGGCATGAACTGAGCTTGAAAATTAAAGCAACCACTTGAGGCGTCCACTTCACCTTCGACCCGTCTTCATTATAGTCCGCTTTTCCAAGCCTCTCGACGGCACCCAAACAGTCAAGTTCGATGTTCTAATAACGTGAAGTCTTTGATACATTCGGCAATTATGATTGATGTGACGCGGACAAAAATGATAACATTTATTTATCAGCTAAATTCATAATCTTCTGACCATGTTAAACCATTGACAATCAATTATTAACTCATGGGATATCGTGGACAGTGGTGGATTCGAACGAAGAATGATTTGATATAATTTTCAAGGTGCATAATTGTCAATGTCTTCAAATATTTTATTTTTATTATCCAAGATATTATATTACAATATTATTCTCCGCGAAAATTTAGAATATTTGTTCTTAAGGGGGGAAATAGGGTTAGGACAGCGTTTTCTCAATGATTTTCATGAATTTTTTTATAGTATAAAAAATGAATATAATTTATTGAAACTTTGAGAATATTTTAGACATACATTTAAGTATATACTATAAAATTTTTATACATATATTTGAGTATATACTATAAAATATTAGCGACTCCATATTGCAGGTCACAATCAGACTCAGCATTTTGGGTACATTCTGGAAGCCGCAATTTTCATCTGAACTCAAACGAGATTGGAATTTACTTTTATTATATGTCTCTCTTCTATATGAACCTAAATGCTATCAAAAAAATAGAAAATTGAATTTTTCACAGGGGTCAAAACAAAAAAGCATGATTTTTCGCCATTTTTTACAACTTCATTTGCAAAAAAAAATTATTTTAAATAATGATAATATTCCGATTTCAGGTTCATATCGAGCGCAATACTATGAAGAAAGTAACTGCCAATTTTCAAAACGATTGGTTGAAAACTTTTCAAACTAGCGTGTACGCAAGTTCAAAAAAAGTCGTTTTCAGAAAAACGCGTTTGAAAAAATAGTACCAAGAAAAACAAGCAATATGGGGTCGCTATTATTTTATAGTATATACTTAAATATATGTATAAAATATTCTTAAAGTTTCAATAAATTTTATTCATTTTTTATACTATAAAAAAAATCATGAAAATTATTGAGAAAACGCTGTCCTAACCCTATTTCGCCCCTTAATGACTTATAACAATAGAACGAGTCGGAATTTTCATTTAAAATTTTGGGAACATATTTTTCAATAGTTTTACTAACAATTTATGAAATTTAAAAAAATTGATTTTTAGAACCGTCTAACCCTATTTCCCTCCTTAATATAAATACAAACAACATGTTTTGCAATTCATCTTTATTATTCCATACATACAATATAAACATTTTATTTGCGTGTATGCTGATATGTGCACAACCGCGGCAATTCAACAGTGGATTTACATTTCAAAAATAGAATTGAAATGAATTCTAACAAAAGCGCGGAAGTCCTCTCGTCAGTGAAGTTGCATCGAAAAAACGCACACGAGCATTTTTTAACCACAAAGCCCGAAGGTATTTTGTGTTTTCACTGAATTGTTCTCTCGTGAAAATTTTGTATTTTTTTCGAAGCACACGCAGCATCTGTCAGTCGACAGTGATTATTCCTATTCCGTTGTTCGCGCATGGTATGTACTCGCGAATGGAATAACGATTCCGAATTAGGTTGATAGTGGCTTTTATTATCCGCTGTAGTGTAAGTGCACGCCGATCATACAATAAGTGTGAAAGGACACGTTCAAGACCGGCGAACCTTTGGAAATCGGGCATCTTGGAGTTTACGTACGGTACATGAGTATGTACGGTAATATATACATACACACGGGTATAAAATTTTACGGAATATATTTATTCTGTCAATCTTGGAGTGTATAAACATTTCATTTTCCATACTTCCGCTGGATGCTCGTCTTTTTAAGGCAGGAAACCATCGCGAACTTGTTTACTCATTGTGTCACGAATTTTTCGAAGCACCAAAAGTTGATCTACCAAATATTACGAAAAATTACAATCATGCGGCATTGAAATCTTTCATTTGTTCTCGAATAAGCATCGAACCAAGTGATCCCATATATCCGTAGCCGCAGCTGGGATAAAAAAAAAGTCCCCGTGACTCGGACTCATAACGCAATTGTACACAGGCTTAATCCGATAAATTAACCTCTGCTCCCGTCTCCCTTCCACCGCCGGTCGAGGGCCGTGGTCCATCATGGGGGTCAGAGCCGAGTGGCATACACCGAAGTACCAGTGCAGAAGCAAGAGCATTACGCGAGGCAGGAAATCTCTTCAATCTGCCCTGATGCGGCTCGTTAACGAGTGTTTGTTTTCTTCCGTCGAGTCCAGCATCGTACAGCAACGCGCAGCATGAAAGAGTATTCTGGCGCTTTAACCGCGTGACAGCACGGTGAAAAAGCGAAATATTCATTGCCTTCGCGTATATACATATATGTAATTGCGACGCACGAGATGCCCACGCGGTCAGAAGTTTCTTTGATCTTGCGGAAATATTCCTACGTAGATTTCCGCTCTTAGCCCTGAACGACCTCGAAACACGTCGGCCATATATCCATCATGGACCCGAGCAATTATATGTGTATGTGCGGACGCTTCTGGCGAGCCAAGTGTATAAATTCGATCCTGATAGTTGTATCTCAATGAAGTAAGTCAAGAATCTTCTCTGATTCGCTATATCGCACTATCAAAATTGGCTCAACGTGTCATTCACGAAGATATTGCTGTGTCTCAATTTTGTGAAATCAATATCGCATCCGATGTAATGTTGAAATTCAATCTCATTCTTTTCATTCTTGTCTCGTCTGATGAGTTATAGAATAGGATGGGACTGTTCGGTCCATATAGTGTGCTGATATACGCAAGTCACTCAATTAGCCGCAGTAATGCTAAAAGCCATTTGAGCTTGTATGCCACGGAATGAATTATCAAGGTCGCAAGTCGTTCAGAGGGCAATTGGCTCTCGCTGAAAACTATTGGTGATTACAAACGACGGTTCAATCGTTGGCGCTCCTTCGTCCATTGTTTTGTCAACCCTTTCCATAGATAATAGTCCGGAGTTGTATGAAAATACGTATTATCGCGTATCGCGATTGCACGACCATATGAAAACACGATTTGTTATTTCGATGGGAAGTAATGGAACGTGTGTATGATATGAAAAATGATAAAAATGATCTGAATCCTCTCTGGAGTAGACGGAGTAGAGTGACAACATAACGAGCCTCGGTACACCATCATACTCGGCTTAGAGATCCCGCCGTGTCTCCTGGATACGTTTTATATGTCCATTGCAGTCGGAGATGCAGAACTTCCAAGGTTTAGGTAGCCAAGGTAGTATCCATTTTCGATGTTGCAAAATGCAAAACGAACATTCAATTGTTTCCGTTGGCGGGTCTGAAAAAAGCCCCCGAAATCATTTCACAAATCACAAAATTTCAAGAAACAAAAGAATTCGACCCGAACTACCTTGAGTATATTCTGACGTTGACCAGATGGCGTTTCTGCCTCTATCGGTTAGGATATCTGAATTGATTCTTGTTACCAAAGCTAATAATAGCACCAATTCACCTATTCAATATCGTTCAGTTGCTTCGAGTTAGCAAGAACCGTCAAACACTGTGAACCGCATGTGTTTCAGCATTGATCGCGTTGATTTGGTTTCGGTTAACGTCACGACGACCAATACAGGCGACACGGGTTATATACCCATTTTCCATCGGTCCACGACCGACGAACCGCCTATACCGCAGCTATAACACTCACGTCGATGCGATGTTTAATCAACGCATCGTTGACGATTCTGACACCGCTGATGCATGCTTTGCATTGTCGCGCGAAATGAGGTTTGCCATGAGGTGGCCACACTACCTATCTGACGCTACGCTGTGTACGTGCATTTACGTATCTTCGCAAGTGTATGTCCACGTTTCTGGCGTATATTCCCACAAATTCCAAACCGACGCGTGCCTCAGGGCGGTTACTATTTAAACACGCGAATCCACATGGGTATGACAGCTTTGCTACAACATTAGACAATACCATACCTGATGCGCTCTGCTCTGTTATCTCATCGGTTGAACCTCTGGCAATTGGCTATGTAGACACTAAATACTTCATAGACACTTAATAGCCCTAGGAACGCATAGACTCACAATTGCGGCCAGGATGTGGACACCTCGAGTTGAACATTTTACAATTGATTCGACGAATGGATGTAAGAAGTAATATTGCATGGTGCCGAGGTCAGGTCCCGAGCATGTTTTGACACCGAAGAGTTTGGAGTTCATTAAGGTAGGTCGTCAATAATATGGCCATCCCTTCCCGAGCATCAGACTCCACGATCTTCCTTATTTGGATTTATTACGACACCCATTCCGGTGAGCAGTAAACAGTTCACGTATATGACCGAACAATCCTTGGTGGGATTGGCCGTTTGATTCGTTCTCTCCGTTGATGGAAAACGTGGTCAGCAGCGTGGCGAGCCACGCTCGCCTCTCCGGCATGATCCTGAAGAGTGACGGATCAAACACAACGAAGCAGAAGAGTCGAAATACCCGGAAGGAAGAAAAAATTGTTCATCATGAAAGCGGATCACTCGAGATATTGGTACACGGATGTACTGTTGGTGGCGTTTTAGTCCGAGTCTGCAGCCTTCTTACTGATGTTAAAAATTAACGGATGAAGACCAGTTACGTATCAGTACAACACGTAACGGTGTTTGAGGAATTTCTCGAGCATTCGCGTTAGGTTGCGGTGCAGGTTGATGATATGTCGAGGCTGTCTGTGTCTTGTCAAACTCCGTGTCACGTTTTACAGTTGTGAGACTTACGCGAAGTATTAGTAGTGGTTATAATGCACAAACAAACTGTACATATATATGTTTTGCACCGGGGTCGCGAATAAATCGATATCTCGACCCTCTTCACACGCCACATTTATGGCAACCCATTAAAATAGTTCACACCTCGTCGTCGTCTTCGTTGTTGTATTAGACGCAAGAACCAAAGAACGTGTTCCGAACGCTATTCACCACCAGTAAGTGACGTTCTTGGGGCTCGACAGTGCTCTGGAAATACATCGAAGGCCGCGTCTCGTCGTAAAGGATGGGCTCCATTTATCCTCGAGAGATAGTGACGCGGGAAAAGGGGGTGGTATTCTCTATCGTCGAGACTTCTTACTTGAATACCACCTCGCGGAAATCCTTCGCGAACTCGATTTTCCATCAGGCTCGAGGTTGGGTAGTTCATCTTCATGAAATCACCTTTACGATTCTCAGGGTTATAGAAGAACTTTTCGAGACGTCAGCTTGGTCGTGTATGTACGTGTAGAGTGTTTGATTTTTTTTACATTCGATTTATCTTTTCTCAATCTCTGAGAGTAAAGATTTCAACCTTTCGAAACAATTCCTGAAAGTGAACCGGTGTCAACTGAATCTAATAGGTGTCTACTTTGATATTTATATTTATTATCATCGGATGCATCTTAAGGGAGGAAATAGGGTTAGACGGTTCAAAAAATCGATTTTTTTTTTCATTTCATAAATTGTTAGTAAAACTATTGAAAAATATGTTCCCAAAATTTTAAATGAAAATTCCGACTCGTTCTATTGTTGTAAGCCATTAAGGGGGGAAATAGGGTTAGGACAGCGTTTTCTCAATAATTTTCATGAATTTTTTTATAGTATGAAAAATGAATATAATTTATTGAAACTTTGAGAATATTTTATACATATATTTAAGTATATACTATAAAATTGTATACATATATTTAAGTATATACTATAAAATATTAGCGACCCCATATTGCTTGTTTTTCTTCTAAAATCGGAATATTATCATTATTTAAAATAATTTTTTTGTTGCAAATAAAGTTGTAAAAAAATGGCAAAAAATCATGCTTTTTTGTTTTGACCCCTGTAAAAAATTCAATTTTCTATTTTTTTGACAGCATTTAGGTTCATATAGAAGAGAGACATATAGTAAAAGTAAATTCCAACCTCGTTTGATTTCAGATGAAAATTGCGGCTTCCAGAATGTACGCAAAATGCTGAGTCTGATTATGACCTGCATTATGCGGTCGCTCATATTTTATAGTATATACTTAAATATATGTACCATATTTCCCCCCTTAAACTCAATCACCAACGATTTCCTTTCACGACGTATCTTTTGTACTAAACAAAATTGTACTTTTAGAGGATGATTTTTATAAACATTTTCTAATAATATATCCAATATTGAGTGAAAAAGTGACATACTACGAGAACGGGTTGTCTCATTGAAAAATTATTCGGGCAAATGTTGTAGGGATTTGCGGAGGATATAGAATTGTCATATTATTAACATTGCCGGTGAGGGCGTCAATGCCAGGTGGTGGTTATCTTTAATAAATAAAAGAAATAAAATTAAACAACGAATGGCTATAAAACTCTTGGAAGCATTTGTACGCGATGGCGAATGACGTGTGTCTATCAATCTTAATGATTATAAGGATATAATATATATTGGCCTCTGGACCAGACCTCTCTCGTTTGACAACTGTGATGACGCTGTACGCGAAAAACCTCTTCGCAACCAATCAAGAGAATCGACGAAACTCGCGGCATATCGATTAAATCGACGAAGCTATGTTTGGATAAGGTGGTGGTTAAATTTTGGCCGGGCTTTTTGCGGATGGAACTGTGTCTCGAAACTCCTCACGTTCCCCTCGGCTTCTACATCGAGGAGGAAATTAAGGGACAGGAGAATTCGCATACCGCAGCGTTACGTTGAAAATGATTTAAAAAAGGTTTTTATATTTTTTAACGTATAATGAAAAATTTACTTTCATTTTTAATCTTTTGTTATCCATTTATTTACGATTGAACATAAAAGCTGTTCGATTTAATGTTATTACAAATTAACATTTCCTCATTATCGTTGATATTATTATATTTAAACGAAAATACTTGTTTTCGTCGTTAGTTTGTTTTTCAAGCTGACGATAAGATGGGAAATTTGAAAAATATTTACTGCATCACAATTTTGTTGCTCGCGCCATTTTCTGCTGTATGATGGAGGCAAAGTAAATAGGAAGAAAATAACGATGAATTGTACGGATCGTTAGTGATATTCTCGTTATAGACACACTCGGGAATGACCATTATTATAACAGGAGTACATTGCTGCAACGCGGTGAAACGCATATTTTGCTTTTTGTTAATGAGCATTTAATGCATATGAGTGTCGAATTTCGGAATCTGTTGCTCGTTCACGTAGCTTGTAATGGATATTTTAATATTTCACAATAACGAGGATTAACGGCTTAGGTCACTCTAGAGACGGAAAAATAGGCTTTTTTGGGTTTTTTTAAGCAAATTTTTCACATTTCACTTTAGACGTGCACCATTTGGCCAAAAATAAATATACCGGAAAAATCCTACGCCCTTCCATAGACAATGTATTTTTAAAGATATATTCAAAATTTCAAGTGAATCGGTTGAAAATTATCTGAGTTATGTTTTCGGCCAACAAAAACGGCGACGTCATCGTAAAATGCTGCACAGCCGCCATTTTGAAATTAATCGCTTCAAAAAAAATATTGTATATAGTCACTGATATCTATGATAAATAGCCTATTTTGTAATCTCGATTTATTTTGTAGTTTTTCTAAAAAAAAAATCCCCAAAAAACCTATTTTTTCGGTCTCTAGAGTGGCCTAATCCCTTAAGATGGACACGTGATAATGCATCTGGAAATATAATAAAATAAAATTGACTTTGTATTTTTTTTTCAAACGTTGCTTCGTGATTGAAGCTTGTGTAATCGTGAAGCAAGAATTTTTTGACTTTTCAGTGCCGGACCCCCGATGATGCTCGCAAAATTACCAAAATGACTTGAACAACGATTGGATGAATCTGTGTGTGTGTACGGCAGTTTCGAAATTTTTTTTTTAATTTTTAATTTTTTTTTATAACTTTTCCAGCCTCTAACTATAAGCTTCCATTAATATGGCATTAAATAGCTTGTTTGACGTGTGGTTTGTTTCGGTTTAGAGGGCACATCCAACGATTTGCTCCGCTCTATTTTTCACCTTCGGTTTCATAACCATACCATACATACATACATGCTTCATGCATCCGTACACTCATTCTTACATTCTCACACACTATTCTCGCACTTAAAGTTTATTACTTCATCGCGCAGTTACACAGCGTGAAATCTCTGTCGTAGGTCCATTGGTTTAAACTTTTTGAACCTTCCGGCGACATCTCCTCTGTTAAGAAGATTGTGTGCTAGCTCATTGGGGTGGCTCGTGAACCTCTGCTCGTGGCTCGTGCATAGCTTCAGAGCTGCGGCCTTCACTGTGTCGATTCCTAGATCTTTATGGAGGTTGGCATTTGAGATATATCATGGTGCATTAGCGATCGTCCTGAGGGCTTTCGATTGAAATCTTTGTAGCACCTCGATGTTTGAATAACTTGCGGTTCCCCACAGCGGTATGCCATATGCCCAGATAGGCCTCAAAACTGCTTTGTACACCGCAATTTTGTTCCAGAGTGACAGCTTGGACCTCCTGCCCAGGAGCCAGTACATTTTCCTTAATCGCATGTCCATTTTCCTCCTTTTTTTTCGAATGTGGCTAGCCCACGTCAGCCTTTTGTCATAATGCAGTCCAAGGTACTTTACTTCACTGACTCTTGGGAGGGGATGACAATTCAGCGTAACCATCGGGCACTCCTTTTTCCTCATGGTAAAAGTAATATGCACCGATTTTGTCGCACTGGTTTGGAGTCTCCATTTCTCCAGCCATGACTGTACTTCATTGAGCCCTTTTTGGAATCTCCTCAATGCTTTAACCTCGTTCCTGTGCGTGACCATGATTGCTGTGTCGTCGGCAAACGTTGCCACGACGGTGTTGCGTCGCACCGGTAGATCGGCTGTAAACAGCGTGTACAGCACTGGGCCTAGCACACTTCCTTGTGGAACCCCGGATTTTATTAGGTAGAGGTCTGAGCTTTTGGCTCCGTGTTTCACCTGGAATGTCCGGTCGTTTAAGTACGATTTTAAAAGCAAATAGAATTTTGGGATAGCCCGTTTGATTTTGTAGAGCAGCCCAAGATGCCACACTTTATCAAAAGCCTGCTGGATATCTAAGAACACTGCTGAGCAAAAGTTTCTCTCTTCGAGATTCGTTCTTTCACGAATTTGAACTTGAATTTCATGAGATTTTTAATTTTTTTAAATTTCGATAATGTTTCTCAAGCTGAGGAGAAAGAAAGCGAGAAAAATAATACCCGTTTTTAATGCCAAAATGTTGAAAATGTGTCAACTAATTGGAAAATGCCATTTAGAAAAAAATGTCCGTCTGTTTGTATATAATATATATGTGAGCGGCTTTCAAGATTGAAACGGCCATATCTCGAAAATGACTTGAGTAATTGCGCTCAAATTAGGCACACAGGTAGAGCGGTTAACCCCCTTTATTTTCTAAAATGATCATTGCCGTCACGTAAAGGTTATACGAGGTCTGTTCAAAAAGTATCGCGAATTTTTAATTTCTGCGGGCTACGTTTATTCGATTTTCGATTTTTTATGGCGTTAGGTTGGTACTCATGTCCATCACTTATGCTGAAAAAATCGGCCATTTTGAATGTTTAGTTAATTGCTGACAGCTGTTTTGTTTGCCTATTCCAAAAAAGCAGCTTCCATTGCGATGATTGAGCTTTGGTTTCCACGTCATAACCATACAGCCATGATTCGTCATCAGTTATGATCCACTGGAGCAAATTTGGGTCGTCGCGGACCGAGTCCAACAGCTCCTTAGCAATGTTAACGCGATACTGTTTTTGTTCGAAATTGAGCAATTTTGGCACGAATTTCGCGGCGACCCGTATCATGCCCAAATCATTGGTAAAAATCGAATAGCACGAGCCTATCGATATGTTTAGTTCCTCAGCAACTTCTCTAACGGTGATTCGACGATTGGCCAATATTATTTTCTTCACTTCATCAATGTTTTCGTCTGTTGTTGATGTGCTCGGGCGTCCGGAACGCATTTCGTTGTTCGCATCTTCTCGGCCCTCTGAGAACATTTTGTACCACCGATAAACGTTACTTTGGTCCAAGGTAGCTTCACCATATGCCACAGTCATCATTCGGAATGCGTCCGCTCACTTAATTTTGTTTTTCACACAAAATTTGATACAGATTCTTCGATCCATTTTTTGGAATAGGCAAAAATCGAAGACAAGCCAAAACACGTCTAACCAAAACAGCTGTCAACAATTAACTGAACATTCAAAATGGCCGATTTTATCAGCATAAGTGAGGGACACGAGTACCAACCTAACGTCACAAAAAAATCGAAAATCGAATATACGTAGCCCGCGGAAATTCAAAATTCGCGATACTTTTTGAACAGACCTCGTACAGGTCATTGTACAGGATTTTGAATGTCCCCAAAAATGTCAGTGACCGCTGTAACTGTCGTAAAATTTGAGCTATCAAATCTATAACTTTTCACACAACTAGGAGGAGAGAGCTAGAAGAGATCCAGGATGGATCTCTTGCCTAGTTGTGTAGAAAGTGTTAGCTTGATAGCTAAAATTTTACGAAAGTTACAGCGGTCACAGACATTTTTGGAGATACTCAAAATCCAATTTAAAACCTTTAAGGCAGTAGTCTGGTAACTTAAGCCGATTTTCATGTCTTTGTTGGAGGGCGTTTTTTTGTAGGAAAACAAAAATGAATCGTTTTGGATATTTAGGATGTTTTTATTTACATATTAAAGATACAAAAAAAATTTGTTTGAAAAAATTTAATAGTTCATTATTATTATTATTATTGATCGAAGTTGGCACCTCGAAAAAAAAGCGCGTGGGTGGCCCCAGTGATTTTGGCTCTTAATGTTATCTGAAATAAAAAATTCTTGATAATTCTTAATCTATAGACATGTCATTCTGGTCGGAACTACTGAAGTTAAATTTCATGGATAAATAACAAAATGGCGGACTTTGGAAAAAAGTTTTTTTTCCATATATTTCCAATAACAAAATGGCGGACTTTGGAAAAAAGTTTTTCTTTCCAAAGTCCGCCATTTTGTTATTTATCCATGAAATTTAACTTTAGTACTTCCGACCAGAATGACATGTCTATAGATTAAGAATTATCAAGAATTTTTTATTTCCGATAACATCAAGTGCCAAAATCACCGGGGCCACCCACGCGCTTTTTTTTCGAGGTGCCAACTTCGATCAATAATAATAATAATAATAATAATAATAATAAACTATTACATTTTTTCAACCAAATTTTTTTTTTGTATCTTTAATTCGTAAATAAAAACATCATAAATATCCAAAACGATTCTTTTTTATTTTCCTACAAAAAAACGCCCTCCAAAAAAGACATGAAAATCGGCTTAAGTTACCAGTCTACTACCTTAAGTGGTGGTAATAAAAATTTCAGAATATAAAGAGGATTAACCGCTCTACCTGTGTGCCTAATTTGAGCGGAATTGCTGAAGTCATTCTCGAGATACGACCGTCTCAATTTCGGAAGCCGCTCACGTATATACAATACTATACACAACATTTTGAACATATTGGCATTAAAAACTCGATTTCTTTTTTCTCGCTTGCTTTTTCTTTAGCTTGAGAAACATTATCGAAATTAAAAAAGATTAAAAATCTCATGAAGTTGAAGTTTAAATTTTTGATATTGCATTTGGCGATAATCGATAAAAGGATTTACATTTTATGTAATTTAAACATTTTTCGAAAAATATTCGTTAACGTTATTTAACTCGAGTAAATTTTGAGCCATCAATGTGTCATTTTTTTCATATATATATATATAGAGGAACGGTATATATATCAGCTGTACGTGCACGAATTTTTTCGGAGTATCATAATTAGCTCACCGGCTCAATGCTGTGTGTAAATTTGAGCGTCGTGCGGATAATTGCGCAAACGATCCGCGATACGTACAAGCGAAATTCCGCCCGTTGTATTCATTCGTCAGAAACGACCACATAACCACTACGCTATTACGGGTACGCGAAACCGTGAATTCATCAATTGTTCAACACGATCGACCTGAGAGAGACAGAATTCTCACGCGAACCCCCCCATTGCTCTCTTGGTGATTCGGTATGTGCCAACATTTTGCTCTCCTCGCTGAAGGCGCTTTGTAATTATGGAAATTCCTTAATTCTTAATAAATACACGGAGATTTGTGTGTTAAAGAAATTAAATAAAATGTGAAATTGAACGTTACGTGACGAAAAAGGAAATCAAACAAAATGATATATTTGTATATAGTATCTTATCTTATAGTCTGGTAATAAACACTTCACTTCATAGTGTAAAGTTCGATTTATGTTTTACGAAATCAAGTGGCTTTGTGAGAATTTTACCTGCCTGGTAATTTTACCAACCTGTGACATTATTGAACTATACGTCAAACGAAATATTCCTATATTATATTAAAATTTTGCGAGGGAGATGTCTTAATCGAGACTCACCAACTGCCGAACGGATAATTAGAACAAGAATGGATGAGGGGATTCATGAAAAGTGTCTCAAGGCCACAGGCAGAACCGTAATTGTAGCGGGCCAATATACTGAGATTCCAGCATTGAGACAAAACGAATTTACCGCTTCAATAAATTTCATTTTTTCGTTAACTGATCAAATAATTTGTTTCAATGCAAGCAAATCTTTTGCGATTCAAATACATTTTATTTAATTCATATCAATTTTCTTTGAGTCAAATAACATTTATTTTAATGAAACGAAGCGTGTTGTATATTGTATACAAAAATCTGCTTCAACAACGTTTAATCCATGTTCATTTTTATTTGATTTTTAATATAGATTTTTTTTACGAGAAAACGTCGAAGCGATATAATGGAAGCGCGACGTAACGTGTGAAATTTTCCGCTATGTCACGTTTCGCGGGTTCATGTTTTTCCACGTATATGCAAAGTATGATCTGTTCTTCCCTATACCCGCATAAACGCGGAACGATCAAGCTCAAAGCGAGCTGACGCGCTTTGAATTTGGCTCCGCTGCTATTACTGTACGAAAAACGCAATCGAATTACAAATGTTCGCATAATCAATAATGTTTAATGTTATTTTTTTTTATAATTAATACTTGACGCTGAGACGCCACTAAGTCTTTCTTGATATATACAGATACAATCGCGGCAGAGATACGCACCTGTGAGATTACTTTGATATACATTGTTTTTTATTAATTTATTACTTAATTTTGATAACAATTTTCACTCTATAAAAGGAATCGAATGCGTTGGATTTAAATTATTTCATTGTGTTTCAATTGTGGCATTGTCAACGGTACGCGGGAGAGAAGAATGTTCGTTTGTCTAAGTAGTACATAGATTTATATAAATAACTAGCTGCGCCCCGCGATTTCATCCGCGTTAATTTTCGATTATATATCTGTTCCATACGCATTATGAGTACAAAACCAAGTGCACGTCATTAACTATAAATACCATCCGTAAATTATGTGGAAAAATAAAAGGACCAATCACTAAAAAATAAACCGACGCCGCCGTCGCTCCTTAAGGGGGGAAATAGGATTAGAGCAGCATTTTCTCAATGATTTTCATGAATTTTTTTATAGTATAAAAAATAAATATTATTCATTGAAACTTTGAGAATATTTTATACATATATTTAAGTATATACTATAAAATTTTTGAAGAATTTCCTTGAAAAACACCGACGATATTAGCGACCCCATATTGCAGGTCACAATCAGACTCAGCATTTTGCGTACATTCTGGAAGCCGCAATTTTTATCTGAAATCAAACGAGATTGGAATTTACTTTTATTATATGTCTCTCTTCTATATGAACCTAAATGCTATCAAAAAAATAGAAAATTGAATTTTTTACAGGGGTCAAAACAAAAAAACATGATTTTTTGCCATTTTTTACAACTTTGTTTGCAAAAAAAAATTATTTTAAATAATGATAATATTTCGATTTTAGGTTCATATGGAGCGCAATACTATGGAGAAAGTAACTGCCAATTTTCAAAACGATTGGTTGAAAACTTATCAAACTAGCGTGTACGCAAGTTCGAAAAAAGTCGTTTTCAGAAAAACGCGTTTGAAAAAATAGCAAAATGCTGAGTCTGATTGTGACCTGCAATATGGGGTCGCTAATATCGTTGGTGTTTTTCAAGGAAATTCTTCAAAAATTTTATAGTATATACTTAAATATATGTATAAAATATTCTCAAAGTTTCAATAAATTATATTAATTTTTTATACTATAAAAAAATTCATGAAAATCATTGAGAAAGAGCTGTCCTAACGCTATTTCCCCCTTAATGGCTTATAACAATAGAACGAGTCGGAATTTTCATTTAAAATTTTGGGAACATATTTTTCAATAGTTTTACTAACAATTTATGAAATTTAAAAAAAATCCATTTTTTGAACCGTCTAACCCTATTTCTTCCCTTAAGGCCATAGCGTAAAGTTATATGTCCTAGAGCCTTCCCGAATAAACGAGCTATTTACTGCAAAAAGAATTTTTCAAATCGGATTAGTATTTCTTGAGATTAGCGCGTTCGAACAAACATACGAACCTTCCAGCTTCATTACAGTAGTGAGATGAATAGTGCACAGTAGAGGATGAATAGATCGGTTTTTTTTTTTAATATCCCGTTCAATGTGGAAAAATACATAACTGTCCTATATCTACCCATAAAGAGCGTAGGACATTTTGATACAGTAATAAATATCAAACAAATTATTGATTAAAAAAAAAGAAGATTTACTCGAAAGTAACAGCGTGTACTTATCCGTAGCTTGCCATATACAGCGAACGAGCTTATTCGTCATTTATAACATCGCCGGCAGTAAAAAATTTCAGTAAACTAATCAGCAGCACCGCAGCGATGTAATACGGTGCGATTTATCGCGAGCGGCGGCTACGATGAAGATGAGGAAATGAATTTAGCGACGAAGCGATGGAATGTTTCATACAGATAAACACGAGAAATTCTGTGACAACTCTGAAAAATGATCGGAGAATTCAGTCGACCGTTTCTTTTTTACATTTATTTTTTCACCGTCGATCAACGAAGAGCAGTGCAAACTAAATTCAATTACAGTGGAAGTTTTATCGATCGGAAAAAAAAAACGTTCCCGACGAATTGTCGCGTTATTGAAACAGTAATAGCGAGTCGAACGATGCTTCGGGATTGTGGAAAAAAATAGAATGAAAAGGAAGTTGGTTTTTTTCTTCTATTCTTTTCGTTCAGTCACATCGTTAGGTAGAAATAACAGCAAAACGTCCTGTTAACCTTAAATCAACTACACTAGGTTTTAGCTACGATAATATTCTTATGCAATTTGTACAGATAGTTCGAGGATGCTTGTTAATGAAGTGCATTCAATTTCGGTTAAGGTCAAAATAGCAAAAAACCAAAAAGTCGAACGGTCGATACAGTGAAAGACCGAAAAGTTGAATACCAATGGGCCTACCAATCGATCATTCGAATGCATCCATTGGTGTTCGATTTTTTTGGTTTTTCGCTATTTCGACCCCACCCGTCAATTTCATACAAGAGCAACTGTTTGAGGGTGTTGTCGTTATTTCCACCAAATATATTGTTCGATCAATAAATACACTTCATTCAGCAGATTATTCAATGTACATTGAATAAATGATCGAGAGTAAACAAAACAATACTGATTCTTATTACCAACAGATTTTCGTGCCAAAAAAAAAAAAAAAATTATTTCCAATCTGTTCTCTGATATAGATTGAAATTAATGTGGACAATCGCGTATCATTAAGCTTGATCTTCGTCGCATGTCGACTCTGTCGTTTTCTCATTGCTCGTAAGTCACTGGCTGGATTTCGTTTTAATCCGAAGACGAGATCCATACATGTATATATAGACAGCTGCCTATATATATATGTGTGTCCTACCAAGGCGTTCAAGCCCTTTTGTCGGTGATCGTGGGCGTTGAGGTCGTCTTGGCAGCTTCCTCTCCGGGGTTTTGAGACCCGAGGCGATTCTCGCGCGACGGAAGTCCTCCGCTGAGTCTGTACGTATACGAGCCACAGCGAGCAGCCATCAACCGGAGGATGTTACAATTAATGCTGACCGGGCCTCGTTAGCACGTTTCCTTTTTCCCCTGACTCATTCCGGTAGAACGGTCGGTACGGAGGATGTGCGTTCGACGGACACGAGAGAGACACAGAGGCACAAAACACGTGAAAGCCCGTCGATGAACCTGCCGATCGGTGAGAGGCAACCATGAAACATGAAGTAGTTGAACAAATGAAGAAACAAGAGAGAAAGAGTGAGAAGAAGACTGGAGCAAAGCGGAATGTTGGAAAAATGAGGCGTTGCAGTAGATACGGCTGTGACTGTACAGACTAATGGAAAAGTCTTTCAAAATCCGAGTTACGTCTATGAAATCTCGTTGAAATACGTTTTTTTTTTCTTCATATTTTTTTCATCGCGAGATACGTGCGGTTTTGAACATTCACGCTGTCTAGCTGTTGTTTTTAAGAAACATCATACATGTAAACGCTGAAATAGTTTGTGAGCGTTGGAGTGATCATGAACTTTTACGATGTTTGCTGAGAAATTTTATGAGGGTGTAAGACAGTTTGTCATTATCGATATGTGGCTATGAGAGTTAAAGAGATTTGGCGAATGTTTAGAAGTGTTCTTTATTGTGTTTATTGTCATCGTATATATGCGGATTCGTCAGTATGTACGTGTCATATTTTAAATATCTTCCCTGTTCACAGTGCTGTTTTAAACGCTTGGAATTGAACGACATGTTTTTTGCCTCTCCACATTACCTTTGTTGCGGCTGTCGTGTCACATCAACAAATTCTTGTCACGCTAGAGTTTGCATGTGAGTATCGTAATTCTTGATGCCTAACTATTCTGCGTGGCGTAAGATAAAAAGAGATACCAAAGGTCAATTAACCGGTAGTCGACGTGAACGAACAAAAAAAAACTTGATGGCATATATTGGACAGGCACGTGTTGCTCGATCACAATGAAAGCGAGCAAAAGAGAATCAAGAGCGGAATATCCTCTCACGATCAATATGGAACGCTGCTCTTGCTCCGTAAAGTGCTTTCGCTCTCGTCATGATGCTCTCTGCGCTCGAGTGTTTACGCGCGCGTGTATGCGCTCTTTGCAAGCGAGTTAACAGGAAGATCGAATCGAAATTGGGTGCTTGCCTGGAAAGTTCGATGAGAAGGCCATCGAGGCTGGTTGGGCGAGAACGCAAATGCCGTCTCTTTCTTTTTTTTTTTTTTGTTATCAATAAGCTTTTCATTGAAACGGCGAGATGCGTGATGATGCCAATTTTACCAGTTGCTACTCTTCGATGATAGACGGATGTGGAGAATATCGTTCGGCGCTCGAACGTACAAGCATTTTGTTTAAACTTTTATTCATTTCAAAGTATTGCGTTTTTTCTTCATTGCTCAATTTGCAATATTTATTATTAACGGCTAACTATATGTTATATAGCGTAATGATGTTGTGGCATATCTCGCTGTTATTACCGTAACACAATGTAAAAAAAAATAGACTCGTGATAGATACAAATTCATCAGAGCTCATTCGTCCGCAAACCCCTAAGTAATAAATATTGTCCTGCCTCCCCCCCCCCCCCCCCTCTTACGCTGATGATGCTACGCGGACGCAAATGCAATTAATAATCCAATTAAGCGAGACCGCGTACTCTTGTTGCGGTCGTGTGAATTCATCATTTACGACCCGTAACGAAAACTCTTTCACGTGGTGAATATATATATATATATATATATATATATATATATATATATTCTTCATATACATATATATATATTAGGGTGGTTCTTAATTTGATGATGTTGGAAATTCTTTGGTATTGTTCCTCGAAAGTAATCAACATATCCAGAAAAAAAATTGGGCGCAAGCGGAACTTTGTCCAATAATTCTAACCCACTCCACCGAGCTGTCGAATTTTTATATGAAAAAATGCATGGATTCAAAATTTTGTTAAGAAAATTGTTTATTATTTCAAAACTATTCGTGATAAAAAAATTTTATATTGTGTTTTTATTGTTGTTATTTTGTGTTATATACTCCTGTTTTGACCATAATGATCGACTTTTGGAATAAATGATGACAGTTTTTTACTAATTACGTGATAAATATTAGTTTCACGAGAATTTCACAAGATACCTTTTTTGTAGAGCGTTATATTTCCTACAAAAACGTTATATAAAATTCTTTTATCATAAATAGTTTTGAAATAATAAACAATTTTTTTAACAAAATGTTGAATGCATGCATTTTTTCATATAAAAATTCGACAGCTCGGTGGGGTGGGTTAGAATTATTGGATAAAGTTTCGCTTGCGCCCAATTTTTTTTCTAGATATGTTGATTACTTTTGAGGAACAATACCAAAGAATTTCCAACATCAGCAAATTAAGAACCACCCTAATATATATATATATATATATATATATATGAGGTCTGTTCAAAAAGTATCGCGAATTTTGAATTTCCACGGGCTACGTATATTCGCTTTTCGATTTTTTTGTAGCGTTAGGTTGGTACTCGTGTCGCTCACCTCTACTGAAAAATTCTATTTTGAATGTTTAGTTAATTGTTGACAGCTGTTTTGGTTAGACGCGTTTAGGCTTGTCTTCGATTTTTGCCTATTCCAAAAAAGCAGCTTTCATTGCGATGATTGAGCTTTGGTTTCCACGTCATAACCATACACCCATGATTCGTCACCAGTTATGACCCTCCGGAGCAAACTTGGGTCGTCGCGGACCGAGTCCAACAGCTCCTTAGCAATGTTAACGCGACACTGTTTTTGTTCGAAATTAAGCAATTTTGGCACGAATTTCGCGGCGACCCGTCTCATGCCCAAATCATTGTTGAAAATCGAATAGCACGGGCCAATCGATATGTTTATTTCCTCAGCAACTTCTCTAACGGTGATTCGACGATTGGCCAATATTATTTTCTTCATTTCATCAATGTTTTCGTCTGTTGTTGATGTGCTCGGGCGTCCGGAACGCATTTCGTTGTTCGCATCTTCTGCTCGGCCCTTTGAGAACATTTTGTACCACCGACAAACGTTGCTTTGGTCCAAGGTAGCTTCACCATATGCCACTGTCAACATTCGGAATGCGTCCGCGCACTTAATTTTGTTTTTCACACAAAATTTGATACCGATTCTTTGATTCATTTTTTGGAAGAGGCAAAGATCGAAGATAAGCCAAAACACGTCTAACCAAAACAGCTGTCAACAATTAACTAAACATTCAAAATGGCCGATTTTTTTAGCATAAGTGGGGGACATGAGTACCAACCTAACGCCACAAAAAAATCGAAAATCGAATATACGTAGCTCACGGAAATTCAAAATTCGCGATACTTTTTGAACAGACCTCGTATATCTCTCTATATTATATAAATATTTCACCGCCACCGCCGTGTACAAGAGTTGACGAAAGCGAGCAGGATCGAGTAGGCTCGGTGAGGGGATCGAGCGGGAGCGGGGTCGCCGGATGCGGGGGTGGCTGGGTTGAGGGTGGGGGCGCGGGAGTAAAGCCCCCTAGTATATATATATATGTGTGTGTATATAGAGTATATGTAATTCGAGGGTTACCACGAATTCGTGCGACACCAAAATGCAACGAATACTCGTTGTTTCTCTCGCGCCATTGTGTGACAGTAGTAGGTCAATAGGTTGAATAACGTACTACCGCTGAAAGGAAAACAAATGTACACATAATGCAGGCAAAAGGAACAGCAATGAAGGCATGAAATGAACTCTGGCGACACTCTAATTCGCAAGTAATTATGAAATTTTTAAACCCGTGAATTTAAAAATCATTCGCAAACGATTGATGCGAAATTACGTTTTGTCCTACTGTAGGGAAAGAAGAGGATTTTTTTTTCGGAATACTCGATGGTATTTTATGGCTCGTACAATTGAATTTTCAACTTCTGATGTGTGGACAGAATCCGACTACGACATGGTCGGCTAATACGCGCTACTCCGGAGTTGTGAGATTTCTTTTTATCCTCGATGGATTAAAACTCCAGCAATTTCGTTCGCCCCTGTCAATGCGAGTCTTTCGCGATTGGGTGACTGCGCGCGAAGCTGATTGGCTTGGCCTGCCGATCTCCGCCGTATTGCCCGATACTGATTGGTTTACAGTGTCTCACACTCCCTCGGAGAGCACCGATAACAGAACTATATATCTTGCTTGATCTCCGGTATATATCTATGTATATATAGTATATATGTATATATTATATAGAGTGGAATACGTAAAAACGGTCCGTATACGTCGATGCATCACCACCTGTCTCTCGATCCGGCGGACGAGAATCCTCTCATTCAATTACGCCAACCGCATCGCGCGTCTTGTCCAGTTATCAAATAAAAGCGGGGAGCATCCAATTGGATTACTGGTCCCATAGTAACCGTACTCCTATCCACCCTCACACACTTCCTCTCTCTCGTATACTCCATGGATTTGTGTCAGCGTAATTCGTGCTGTTCGTTACCACCGAATGAATCATCGGTGTCGAAGTGACACTGATAGACACTGATTAATGAAAATCGAGAAATGTCGTACGCACATCTTTATTCTCATTTCAATTTTGCCAAACACTACCGGAATATCTTAGGAGTACAAATTAGTTCGGTCCGTTTTTTTGTGGTCGGAAATGCATTTATGCTTTTGAATCATTCCCATGGATTTCAATCGTACGGAAACTGCTTGTTCAGTCACTCCCAATGATTCTTCAAGCTCCTCTTAGGTTTGACTTCGGATCTTCATCGAGTAATGCCTCCAATTCTTTGTATTCGAATTTTTTTTTGGCTGTCCAGAGCGAGGCTTGTCTTCAACGCTGAAATCACTATTCTTGAAACGTCGAAACCAATTAGAGCAGAAACCAATTGATGAAAAGCAATTTCTTCCAATTAAAGCAGAAAACTAAAATTTTTCGCAACTGCTGCTTAGTTAACACAAAAATTGACATATTCAACAGAGTGAAAAACAAGATTTTTGTATGAAACTTGAAGCGATACAAACTGAATATTATTGTCCAACCTCTCTGAAAACACCGAAATTAGCTGTCACTATGAAACATTCATGACAACCAGCGCCATCTTTTGAAAACGGACCGAACCAATTTGTACTCCTAATACAATGACTCGAGAGCACAACGCCTTCGTATTTTACTACCCCTTACTCAAGGCGTAAAGACACGGGAGAGCTTATATCCTTCCGAGGAAAAGCGAATTTCTGAGAATTTATTGTCCGCGAGTAAGCTCGATCATAGACCCGACAGGACATTAATTGTAGAATAATCTTTGAAGTTCATTTATTTTAGAATCTTGAGATGGAATGTTCCGACCCCCTCTTAGCACGGAGCAAAAAATGGTCCGGGGTAACGTGCGTCAGTGCTTTCGAAATAGAGTTGTCAACCCCTTCCGTTAGCTCGAGACGATAGTAACGTGAAAAAAGCTATTGCATCGATCATGCCAATCATGATCAAATTACCCTTCACATTGTAAAATACAATCTTTTAAAGTTACCGGGACTAGATCGATATGAATAGGTGTCCGATTGGCGTGTGGTTCTGACGCTGTCACAATTTAAGCAGATTTTGATTTCGTACTTCGATGGGTAACCGGTTAGCCGTGCATTGGATGGTGCATGACTCACAGAGAAGGAGACCACTTTCTCTGGAGCTTCTAAGGTCTGTATCGGTATAGGTTTTCCGCAGTTTCACTGCGACCCTCGATTGCCATACAAGTAGGGGTATCTAAGGCGCGGATTGCAAGGGGGTGTCACTGACTGGGGGAATAATAAGATAAAGGTTCTAAAGAGTTACGATGACGCTACCCAATTCAGTAATACGTTCAATTCTTGAAAACCGGAGAGAAATAAGTAATAAATAGTAACGACTGTAGGACTGTATTGTAGTTCGGTAACATTGACATCCGGGTAAATGTCCAGAATATCTAGAACAAAATATTCTCTGTTGGCGTATCCTGATGGGAAATGTTAACGACGATTTATGCTGTAACGCCAATGCTATATATAGCTACCGATCGATTCACATAGAGTGCTATTGAATTGAGAATGTTCAGAGCCGTTTACATATACTATATGTATTAGGGCGATTTTTTTTTAGTCCCCACCCGAAATTTTGTTGGATATGTCGAAAAAGAAATTCCCTGAAAGTTACAGCGCTTAATATTAATTCTAAGTACTCTCCCAAAGCGTGAGAAGATTTTCCATCTAAAACACACGTAAATCGATTTTTTTTTTTTTTCAAATTTCTATAACTCAGCCGCATTTTATGCTATCATATTGTTCTTGGTTTCGATTTACTCAGAATAAAATAATCTAAAAAAGTGCCTTTTGCGGCGAAAGTGTAAATTGTACTGGTGAGTTGGTACGGGTCACTGAAGTTGATTTTTACCCAAAATTCTCGTTTTTTTGCTGTTATCTCCGAAACAATTAACTTTACGAAAAAAATGTAAATAAAAAATTTGTTGGAAATTTAATTTCCTACAAAAAAGGTCCTATTGACCCAATTGCTTAGATTAATATTTCTTGAGATATGGAACTTTATTTATTTTTATTTTTTTAAATTATTTAATATTTCGTATTTTATACATTTTATACTACTCATAAGTTAAAGTTCAATATCTCAAGAAATATTAATCTAAGCAATTGGGTCGATAGGACCTTTTTTGTAGGAAATTAAATTTCCAACAAATTTTTCATTTACATTTTTTTCGTTAAGTTAATTGTTTCGGAGATAACAGCAAAAAAACGAGAATTTTGGGTAAAAATCAACTTCAGTGACCCGTACGAACTCACCAGTACAATTTACACTTTCGCCGCAGAAGGCACTTTTCTAGATTATTTTATTCTGAGTAAATCGAAACCAAAAACAATATGATAGCATAAAATGCGGTTGAGTTATAGAAATTTGAAAGAAAAAAAATTCGATTTACGTGTATTTTAGGTGGAAAATCTTCTCACGCTTTGGGAGAGTACTTAGAATTAATATTACGGGCTGTAACTTTCAGGGAATTTCTTTTTCGACATATCCAACAAAATTTCGGGTGGGGACTGAAAAAAAAAAATAGTCGAAAAAAGAATCGCCCTAATATGTATATGTGATAGAACGTGGATATATTACGCTTGAACGCACCCACGCCCTTATGCTTATCCGCGAAAGATCCTGCGCATGCCGGAACTCCCATCGGGATGTTCGCGACGGATCTGGAAGACTCTCGTCTATCTAATATATATGTACATACAATATACAGGTACTGCCTGCTGGGTATATTATTACCGGCAATCCGCTACCACCACCGTCACACCGTGACGACGATAATAATAGATGCTACGGAATTTCATGTAATTCCGAGAGAAATATGTACAGATATGTATTATCATGCATAGATATTATATATACGTACATCTTATACGTACGAAGAATTTCCTCCATTCACCGAAATAAGCGAAGCGAACGCATAATTTTTCGGGTCATGAGTACACCGTATGCATGCGTATTAAATTCGGATACAAATCGAGTATAAGAAATTCACTATTCTACGACAATGGCGGTCAATTGAACTTTACTTTTGTTATGATCTAAAAAAAAATTGATACAAACGCCATATTCGCTTGGAATATAATTCAATTATTACAATTGTACTGTAAATGGTAATGGAGATCACGTTATTTCCATAGCATTCCGGGGGTAACTTAAAAGATAAACGCAGTCAGGATTGAAAAAAAAAAATTTTTTGTTTCATTTCCGTAATTTACATATATTTAAGTATATACACAGAAAATTTATTGTCAATCCGACGAATATTCTCGAAGTTACACACATATTTGTAAAGAGATTTCGAAAGTTTGAATGCGTTTTTCTCAAAACTGTGTGTTTTAAAGTCGGTGAGTAAGATTCCTCGGAAACGGCTAAACCGATCAGTCTCAAATTTGTACCCAAGCTTTATCAATATATTTTTTAGTTATTAATCGAAGGTTTTTTTTGCCGATAAATATTTTCCATTTTATAAACAACTTAAGGCCAAAATTTTTATCGAAAGTCGAGTTTTTTTGTTGAAAAGCCGCCATTTTGTTAAAAATTAATATTTTGCTTATTCCTTCGATTAAATACTAGATAATACCTTGTATTAACGAAATCTTTTTTGTTTTTTCATTTTTAATGATCCAATCCGGAGATATCGTGCTCACCGCGAGACACCTTTTTTTAGAGAAGCTCCCGGAGATCGGCTATAGCAACTTTAAAAATCATTATTTTTACAAATAAAAAATATGAAGATAAAGTTAATAGTTACCACGATATGTACAGTGGGTGAAAAAAGTATTCATACACCTTGTTTTTTCGCGATAACTTTATAGACATAAGCGATACGCAAAGAACGCCAATTTTATTTAATAGTACATCAGGTACAGAGATAAACTGCAAATGGAGAATTTTTTCCCAGGAATAATAGAAGAATTATGCAATAAAAACGAAAATTTTCGGGCCAAAAAAGTATTCGTACACTTACGATTGAGCTGCTGAACCTCGATATTCACTCACGGACGGTCTGACCTCTGCGTACAATATAAACAAGTCTTCGTTTACACAATGGTTTTGACCTATTCAATGCGGTAGTAGATCTTCAAGCTCTGAACAAACATGATGGCAAAGAAAAGCGAAATATCAATATCCATGCGAGATAGAGTGATTTTTCTTCGGAAACGCGGTGAAAGTTATCGAAAAATTAGTAAAGAACTAAATCTAAGTTTCGCAACAGTGCAATATATAATAAAAAAATACGAAAGAACAAACAGCACAGAAAATAAGCTACGAACCGGTCGGCCGAGACTACTAACGGTACGAGAGCGTCGGAGTATTGTTACAGAGGCTACAAAAGAACCGTTCACAAGTGCTCGCAGTTTAGCGAATGATGTCGCGTCAACATCGGGGAAGAGCGTGTGTCCCCAGACTATTCGAAACGTTTTGCATTCTGCCCAAATATACGGCAGAACTGCCCGCAAAAAATCATTAATTAATAATATAAATCGTAAAAAACTTTTAGGTTTCGCAAAAACCTACGTAAAAAAATCTATAGAATTTTGCAAACGTGTCGTATTCTCGGATGAATCGAAGTTTAACATCTTCGGGTCCGATGGAAAAAAATTCGTCTGGCTGAAACCAAATACCGAGCTCCAGCAGAAAAATTTAATACCGACTGTAAAGCACGGCGGAGGAAGCGTCATGGTTTGGGGCTGTATGGGATATTATGGCGTTGGTAATCTGGCTTTTATAGATGGTACAATGAATACCCAGTAGTATATCGACGTGTTGCGCAGCAATTTCAAAGCAAGTGTAGATAAAATGGGCCTGGATGGAAATTTCTACTTCCAACAAAATAACAACCCGAAACATACTGCCATGAAAACGAGGGAATGATTACTCTATAATGTCCCCAAACAATTGATTACACCACCACAATCTCCGGACATCAATCCTATTGAAAATTTATGGCACTTGGTGGATGTAGAAATTAGAAAAAGAGAAATAACGAACAAATCCGATCTCCAAAGAGCGCTTTTAGAAGAATGGACGAAAATAGCAAAAGCTAGTAGAATCCATTCCTAAGAGACTCGAGACGATAATTGAAGCAAAAGGGATGCACACCAAATATTAGTTATAATTAACAACTATGATGATGTAGGTTTTCACTATAATCGTAAGTGTATGAATACTTTTTTTGCCCGAAAATTTTCGTTTTTTTGGCATAATTCTTCTATTATTTCTGGGAAAAATTCTCCATTTGCAGTTTATCTCTGCACCTGATGTACTATTGGATAAAATTGGCTTTCTTTGCGTATCGCTTATGTCTATAAAGATATCGCAAAAAAACAAGGTGTATGAATACTTTTTTGACCCACTGTATATAAATTTTTACGTTAATAAATTAAAATATCTTTCCAGGAAAAATTCTTGAAAAATCGCTTTTTCAAGAATTGCGTATAAACCCTTAACAAAAACCTCTTCTACGGACTGTTTATGACCCTTAACAAAAAATAACTGTAACATTTGGAAAACATTTGATTTTGCAGTGTGTCTGATATAACGATAACGATGTGATGCCTAGATCGAAAATTATTTCGCAGCTCTGCGTAAACTCATGACACGAGCAATTAAATGACATCAGTCTGTTATTGTCTATTTGCAGAATGGAAGATGCCATTGAAGCTAGTGGATTGCGGATAGACGAAATTACAACGGCCTCGGTTTCAAGCTCCCTAGCATCAGATAAATTCGTCGGCAAGATTATCGTGTCTAACTTCGTGATTGTAGAGTCAGGAGGGTTAGAAGGATTATCGACGAGACCGGCAGCCTTAACTGGGGGTGCCAGGGTGGCGATGCGACGATGAGTCCGGCGAGAGTGCAGGGGCAACGGCGCTTCACCCGACACCCCCGAACTAACGATTTCGTATATTGTCGTCACTGCAAACTCAGTGTTAACGTATTATTAGCCGCGAGATCGACGTTTTCATTGTCAACGCTCGTTGCCGATGCTCCTTGGCTAGAACCACGAACGACGAACGACAACGACCGCATTGAACATCGAACAATCAACGGGCCATGGACGTCGACGAGACGAGGAACGGAACTGCCGACACCGACGACGATTACACGAATATCTACTTTATGGTCGGTGACCGGATGGAAACCGCCACCTTTCGGCCCGATCATGTCAGCAATAAGGAGCTTAAGGGTGAGTTTTTTCGTCACTAGGCGAATTGTTTTACTTCCTCTGAAATTTTACTCGTGACCTTTCTTATAACAGCGGATGCGCTAGTTATCTTTATTCTCGGAAGGACTTCTTCTCATTTTGGGGCTGAAAACACAGCCAGGCTAGTTTTTTTTAAGGATCAATTTTCTTTACAGGTTTTTTCCATATATTTTTTTATTATCTCGCTTCACCATTTGTTTTTTCTTCATCGAAAGGACATGCTTTCACAGTTCCACGAGTCATCTGATCAAAGTATACATTGTCACCGTATACACATTGACCTTTTCGCCTTCGTGGCCTATCATAAATCGAGAGCATATATAACCGGTGGAATCCCGATGAAATCATATTGGCAAACTTCCATTTGTAGAGGACGCGAGAACCGCGGGGCACTGTTGGTTTGACCTCCATCCGTCAAATTAATTTTTCCCAACTGAAAACCGCAAAAACCGTAATAAACCATAATAACCTATTATCTATCATCGTGTCTCGCGAAGAAAATGGAGGTGAAGAGATTGATTTGAAAAATCAGTTTGATTTACGATAAAAGGAATGAACAGTACGGAAATTAATCACGAACAATACTTTATTGAACTCGTATTCTTCCATTGTTGCTGTGATCGTATTGATCGTATTCTCTATATTCGCTCTCATTTATCGCAATCGTAATTCAGTTCCGAATATATGATACACGAATGAATTTATTGCCCTCGGGGTGGACAGATATTCCGGTTACATTAGCTTTTGTAAAGGGTATTCAACGAATCGTTTACAATGAGCATCTCGAAGCTAACAAATTTTTTAACTCACAAATGTTTTTGATGTGAAACATCTTTACGCGCGTTGGGAGTAAATCGGTCGATAGGGAACGTCGATGGCACGTTGTGGTGACGCTCCCCTCCACTCAACTCTGCGCACGGGTTAATTGCGCATGCGGAGGGGCGATTCTGAACCAGATGCAATATCATAGCGTCTGGCGGTAGCGAGCAACAGCCAATTGCCCGAAAGATTCCAGCGGAAAGGCGCGACTCTTATAGGTTATCGCTCGCTAACGACACCGATAGTTGTAGGTAAATCGCAGATGTCCATACCATACACAGTATAGTATAGACATTTGTGCGGTAGACAAGTTCATTTCCCATTGATACTTGAGGGGCGATTCTGTACCAGGCGCAATATCGTAGCGTCTGATGCAAAACCGAAATAGCCTATGACAGTCGCGTCTTTCCGCTGGAATCTTCCTTGCAATTGGCTGTCGCTCGCTAACGACACCAATAGTTGTCGGTAGACGAGTACAGAATCCCAGCCCTGGATGTGCTATCCATAAGTCTCAAGGGGGGACTTACAGCGACATTGTTTATGAATATAAGAAAACTCATTCTATACAATTATTATATGTAGCCCTATCGCGAGTAACAAGTATTGAAGGCTTATACATATATACACGTAATATTTATCTAAAATTCTACCACGGTAGACGAATTCATCCATCAGTTGTAGCGTTGCAAAAAGAATTCAAAAGATTATCGCTTAACAGACTCGAGACACTCCAAGGATTAGTATCAAATTTCATAACATCAAGAAAGGGATTGTCGTTATTCACGTTGAGTTGTCAAAGTCTCAGAAAGCATGTCCCAGATGTACAAGATTCGATCGTTAACAATAGTAATTTCTTATTATTGAGTAAAACATGGCTTGGTAATGAAGAAAACGTCGACATCCCCAACGTTGATTGTATTGTTCACTTCAAACCCAATAATGTTAGAGCTGGTGGTGCAGCTATTTATCAGAATAGAGATTCATTGGATGTTATTACATCTCGCATAATCGTTAGGATGAGAAATGTAAGGGGACTTGGTTTTGGTCAAGACGATATTGGTGATTTATGTGCGGCACAAACTGTTATGGAGGATGGAAGGGGGTCATGGTCGTTGTATATATTTCCCCAAACCAAAAAAATTCACAATATCATACGATATTTACACGAAGAACTACTCAAATATAGTTCAACTGGTTCAATGCTGTTAGGAGCAAATTTACATCAACTTCCATTCATTTTAGTAGGGCATTTCAATGTTAATTTTGCCAAAGCTGAATCATTGCCACTCATGAATTTTCTCCAACATGAATTTCAGTTGATCATGAACAACAACGCAAATGAGCCTACTACAAGGTATGGCACGACTATAGATGCAGTGTTCTATAGATATCTTGAAAAACAAAAGACATTTAAAACATTCGTTTCTTACTTCAGCTATCATCGACCGATTGTTAATTTCATGGAATCGAACGCAGCAACGACTGCTACTATAACCGAAGTAACAGATGAAGCAACCAAATACAAATTATAGAAGAAAATCAAAAGCTACTTTTCTAGTTTTTTTTTTTTAATTCTCCACGCCACATATCCCACACGGTATTCTCAAGATGGATGTTTCACATCTACCAGGCGTGCCATGACGGCTCACTTTTTGTTTGTTTGTTAAAACGAACATTAGACACGTGGTTTTTCGCGTATTGATAGTCTTGTCTTTGTACCATTGGCAAGATTGATAATGAAATTCCCCGCTGATTATGTAAAAAAATGGGTTTTATAAAATAAAGTTCGACAACAACGTTTATCCAGTCTGTGTGCAGAGTTATGCGTTCGTCCAATTCAATATTGATCGCGACCAATAACGATTAATTCTAAAGACCACTGAAACCGCTCACAAAACGCGCTTTTACTGCTATCGGTTAAACCGGTCTTCGTTATTTAGTGTACTAACTCTCGGGCGTAGAACCCTACTTTCTCTGCAATAAAAATCATTAAACCATTTACTGAGCTCCATTGACGATAATCTCCAGCGGTTAATGTATGATCGCTATTGGCGCGTGGTTAATATCGAAATAGGGGAACAATTACTGTTAACAATTTGTAGGAGACCTGTGCGAGAGTAAAAAAGTAACAATTTATTTGTCCGTCGGTGTATATGGATTGCCGACGATAAGTGGAGTGAACGATTCATTGGGGATGAAATACGATTTGCAGCTTTGCCAGGGTTTAAAACAGGATGGCGTTATAGTCGCGTGGTTTTTGCCACTAACTCGTGGAGCCACGTTAATCGTACAGATATAGTGTAATGTATAGATCGCTATATTATGCGCATAGAGGTTAAGCCTGATGAGGGTTTTGGGGGCGAACAGGATCGATTCCTCCCCCGCAAACATCCATTAATGCACTTCTCTGTCGTGTTCGTGTCGCAGCAATCGTTCTGTTTGAAACTCCGATCCACGATATTTCTCTATATTATACAAATTTCTCGCCGCCGTCACCACCGCCGTGTACAAGAGCGGACCCCCCCCCCCCCCCCGTGGTGGGGGGGGGCTTCGAATGGGATGACCCCTCACACGGGCGGGGGTCTTCGAATGGGATAACCCCTCACACGAGCGGGGGGGGGGGGGGGCGTAAGGGGGCAGAACCCTCCTAGTATATATATATATATATATATATATATATTATGCTTTTAGGATACAAATTATATTGTGTACCGTAGGGTAACGTATATATATATATATATATATATATATGTGTGTAATATGCGAGAGGTTGATTCTGCGGAAATTACGAAACCACAAGGGAGAAAGGACGGTGGGATATATAAGCTACCTGTTTCACTAGTGGACATTCTCGGCTATATACGAAATAATATGTAATATATATTGTGTGCAAAACTAATGTGGATCCTCCGAGAACCTGAACGACGCGTCATATCATATGTACGCCCTTTATTCGTACGGCAAATACGGGGGGGGTGGGGTTAATGAAAGTCACCCTTCTTGATACAAGACCTGTAACCTAATAGTAATTACACTTCTTCCTCAGTCCTACCCGATATTAGAACGGTCAGAAAATAATAAGTCACGTCATTCTGAAATCTCTTTACTTATTACAAAGTATTGTTTGCTTACAAGTCGTTATCAAGCATTTTGAGCTGTTTGTTTAATATTAAAATGTTGGTGAATAAATTAACAATTTTAACGAATGGACAGTCTATCGAATGATAATAAGAGAAATGAGAACATCGACAAATGATATTTGTTCGAAACTTTTGAATATTTTTTATCGCATGTTAAACCTCCAAGGCGAGGTCGCTGAACGACCGAGACCCCGTATCGTTTCGTAATTATATACATATGTACTTAAGTATGTGTACATGTTCGTCTCTTATCGCGCAGCTGTTGGTCCAAACGCAAACGTCGCATTCAATCGCGAAGCTTTTTGGCGAGTAAACCAACTTTTTATAGCTTCGCGATTGGATAGCCTCCGATAAACTTTTGCATAATTCGAAAAAAATATAAAATTTCATTATTTTTTTTCTTCGCCGCGGTTATTATAATTGACGTTCATAACCGTACAATTTCTTCGTACGATTATTATATTACGTTATTGAGCTCGGAAAATTTATCATGTGTTAGCTGCATCGTAAAAAAGTTCATAAACTTTTTTATCGTGGTTCGCCGAGTGTACGACAAAGTTTCTTCGTTCTTGCCTTCCCCGTTACCGGATATAAATAATAGAGTGAACAAAAGGAATCTATTCACGCGGAAGGCTTTCCGCAGAAATCCCGTAAACCTTCAAGATTGATCGAATTTTTATTATCCTTGGATATATTACACACATTCCATTCCTGGATACATTTATTTTCTTGCTCTTTTCTTATTCTTCGTGTGTGCATGTTATATATATTTTTTATCTCGTACCAAATCATTTTAGACAGAATTGAATCAGAGTCGGAATTGCCGGACTCAGGAAGAACATATGAATAATTGACCGATCAAAGGAAAATGAAAGTTTTCAAGAGGATCGTTTGCTATTTTATGCGGGAGCCGTGACATCAATCTCTCTCTCTCTCTCTCTCTCTCTCTCTCTCTCTCTGAAGCTACGTAGTAGAATTTCCCGTACATTCGTTGTAACCGTTTATTGATGATCGAAACGAGGGAAAACTGGCAGCCCTAAATCAGATAATCTCTTTAAATGCTCCACTACACAATGACTGAAAGAGAGAAATGAGAATCCATCCATCAGGTGTCATACGGCTATTTTTCAGTACCCACAATTATTACACGACTTACTCGTGCGCCAAGTACGACATAGATATGTATCGTTTGAAGGAACAGCGAGAAGTACAAAAAGCCAGATTATGCAACTCGTCGGTGAGTTAGAGTGTACAGCAAATGTGTTCTACACTATATGGCTAAGGCCGCTGACCCACTTCCAGAAACCCTCCATAAGCTCTAGCGTTCAGCGACACCGGTTACAACAGAGGTTACAAATTAAATTTTTTAATATCAATGAAAGCAAAAAAAGAGAATACAGAAAAGTTATGGCTCGTGGCATACGTGGTCAGTGGTTCACCACTATAGTTCCGCCGGAACCCCACTCTTGGCTACCACACCGCCGGAATCTAATATCACGGACGTGCCCGCATCATATTTCATCGATGCAACGCGTGTTCTTAATTTAACACTGAAAAGTTATGTATTGAAAAAATGTATCATGACGGGGACACTCTTTGCGGGAAATGTGCCAACATTCTGAAGCGTACGCGTCGGTTAATTCGTTCAGATTCGTTTAAAAATACCATTTTAGACAACTAAATCCGACAGAGTACTTGACATTGACACAAAAGGTTAAAAATGTGTTTTTGACCAACATCCGCTGCACGCTGATCTCCCTAAACCCCTAAAGTTCGATCGCGGCCGTTGAGGTCATCACGTCTCTCTTCTACCATAGCTCCAAACTTAGATAAGTGATTTTTGAAAGCCTACGAGGTGTGTAAATTAAGTAATGAGACTGGCAACGTAGCGTTCGATCTGGCAACACTTGTGGCGCTGGGCTTGGAGGGGCGGCAGGGGAACATATGATACGCCTTCAGTACGGGTTTGAACTTGCTCGCGTCATTTGGTTGTCCGTAGCGATTTTTTTTGTCAAACAGTTTTTTTCTATTGTGTTCTAATAATGAGTGACATCAATTTCGAGCAACGGTGTGCTATCAGGTTTTGCTTCAGACTTGGGCACAGTGCAACGGAAACTCTTGCTAAACTTCAGCAGCCCTACGGAGACAGTGTTTTGTCAAGAGCCCAGGTTTTTCGGTGGTTTAAGGCATTTTCAGAAGGAAGAGAGTCGATTGAAGATGAACCACGAAGCGGAAGGCCTTCATCTTCAAGAATCGATGAAAATGTTGACAGAATCCGGGATCTTGTGAGTTCAGGTCGTCGGTTGAATGATCGGAGAAGAGTTGAATTTGCCTCACACCACCGTTCATCAGATTTTGACCAATGAATTGGGGATGAGAGAAATCTGCGCAGAAATGGTTCCAAAAAACCTTTCGCAAGAGCAAAAGGACATCAGCAGGGAAAGGTGCCTTGACTTTTTGGATTCGATTGATAATGACCCCCATTTTCTGGAACGTGTCATTACTGGCGACGAGTCTTGGGTGTTTGAGTACGACCCAGAAACCAAGCGTCAGAGCATGGAGTGGCACACTTCAACCTCTCCCAGGCCCAAAAAAGCAAGAATGAGCAAGTCGAAGATCAAATGCATGCTGATTTGTTTTTTCGATACCCACGGAATCGTCCATAAAGAGTTGGAACCTCAAGGCCAAACGGTCAATCAACACTTTTTATCGGGAGGTTCTTGAAAAACTTCGAAAAAGGGCCATTCGTGTGAGACCAACCATCAAGAACAACTGGGTGTTGCATCACGATAATGCTCCTTGTCACACAGCTATTTCAATAAACGAGTTTTTGGCCAGTAAAAACATTCCTGTGGCTCCTCAACCTCCTTATTTGCCTGACTTGAGTTCTCGTGACTTTTTCTCTTCCCGAGATTGGAAAATCACCTCGAGGGAACTCATTTTGGGACACTCGAAAACATTCAAACGGCTGTAACCGCCCAGCTGAAGGCTATTCCAGTATCGGAGTTCCAGTACTGCTATGAGGATTGGAAGAACCGTCTCCAGCGCTGTGTGGCTTCAGAAGGAAGTTATTTTGAGGGTGACGATATAAAATTGTAATTCTATTTGAATAAAAAAAATGAAAAAAATCAGTCTCATTACTTAATTTACACACCTCGTATTTAGGCCAAGCCCAAGGTAGCAAGAAATGCAATAATCATGATTCAGAGGACCCTAATTGACGTATGATATGGATGGTTTAAGAAAAATGATACGTTTGATCGATCATACAGAAGCAGAAGTTGTCAGAAATCCGAAATGTACGCCCAATCCGTACTGCCTTCCTGTGACGAAAATCACAGAGCAGTATGAATTTGTTCTGAATATGAGTCTGAATTTGTTCACACCTCTAGAGGGTTAACCAATGATATTGGCTTCAACAAAATAATGAATAAATTGACGGTGGGCGACAATAAAATATAATCATCCATCGTACATCCATAATTCACGTTTCATTATCCTATTAGAGTCAATGAACGTTATGGAAGATATAACAACTGTGCTTGGTCCCCTCTGCAACAGCTGGGTAGTCCCTCGAAGTGACACGTCTCTGGGTTCTTCTCCCGATCGCATCTCGCCCCAGCAGACCATAAACCCCTTCGTTATGCTTTCACTCCCTCTTCTTTTCTCTTTCTATTATTCACTACTACTCCCTTGTCGTGCTTATCTCTTTTATCCCCCGCGTCTCCACCGCTGACTCTCGTAGCAAACGGGAACGATCATGTCGCGTGTAAACCGCCGTCAAGGCGTGCGCGAAAGCAGTCTCCGTGGATTGTACACGGAGCGAAAGCTCGAGGAGAGAAGGTTATAGGCTAATCATCAGGGACTTTAAACGGCTCGCGGTCCTGTATTATAACGGAATATAGTATCAAGTTTACGAAGAAGCGATCAGACGTCGCGACCATAATGCACAAAAGGACGCAATGGTGTTCTTCATCTCTACTGTACTAATACCATGTGCATATACTTCAATAATCGTCGTGTAGAGTACTTAGGCGTATATATGTTATACCATGTCACGGTGCGATGTTACTTATGCTTAATTGCGGCAATTCCACTCGATATCGTTCGCTGTCGTATGAACTCCGGTCGTCGAGCTTATATAAGAACCCTCGTAAATATTATTGATTCTGCAAGCTCATGGTTTTCTACGAGTGCTCTGCCGCCTCTGGGCTCATCGTTTCTTCGGTCGATATTTTTCTTTCTTTCTTTCTTTCTATATGAACTTATGGTTGACGGTTACCAGCCACTCCTCGCTCCCTCTAACCTTCTCTGACTCGATATTGTGCTATCGAGTCAATTAGACGGCACCTCTCGAAGTTGACCGGTGACAAACGGAACACTCGCCCCAAAGGTATATATACAATATTGTGTGCTCATTGGTATACCGTCTAGAATTGCTCGTAGTGCCGGTGAGATTATGTTCTTGACACATTCTTACGTCGACCGCACATAGTATCCTTCTTTTCTGTACTCGATATTTCCTAAATGTACTTAGCTCAAGTATTATTCGTATAAAGAACGGGAAAAAAGGCAATGTGATAAATAATGATAAAATTTCATACTTTAATTGGGGTGAACACCGATTAAATCCACGCTGAGAACGAATCTGTTGATGAACGTGGCGAAATCAATATTTCGTTATTACGAAATTTTAGTAGAGACAAAGAAAAATTAATTCAATCTCATTAAATATCAGATAATTATAAAATCTTATTTGGCTAAATTAAGATTTGGTAATAGCGATTATCCATTTATTTCGTCATATTCAAAAAGTAATTTTTGTTGACATCAAATTTCTATTCCTGTATTCAATTTTCTAAGTGTACTAATATCAGATTTTCCAACTAATGCTACGATATTTCATGTTTTTTTTTAATTTAGACCAGTAAAAGAGAATGTATTAGGGGTAACTGGAAATTGAATTAGCTATCAAGTGTATAGTTTGCATGTCCACATAGTTATTGTTCAGAATAGCAGATGGTGTATCCGAGATTTAATACGGTGAGAAAAGTCGCCATAATATTATCTTACCCTTTTAGTTCAATTGACAAAACAGTGAAGTTCGCTCGTGTCAATCAAGCATCTTTTACACATTGTTCCGTCGAGCACGGAACGAGTAGAATTTTCTTTTCTTTCTAATAGCAATAAGGCATCTGCCTACAGCCGTAAACAGTTACTTTAATCTTTATATGATGGATAGGTCCGGAGTTTTTCGAAGTCTATGTAATTTAAGCTGCAATTTCATTTTTTCTTAAATAGTAAAAATTCACTTTTCGTTAATACGGCAATACCTAGAGTCGAGCACGTTCTTAGGAGTACCAAAAAAAAAGGGACAGCGAACTCTTCGCTTCGACGCGTCGAGTTCGTGTTTTATTACTTAATCCTTCCCGGCTGCAAGACGATGAGGTACCCGCTACGGCTGCTCTTGCAATACACTGACATGCCGTATGCGGACCTTCCTGACTCAAGCGACACGAGTGCGAAAATCCCTTCTTCATTTTTACATAGCCAATCAATTGCAGCGATTCCAGCAACCAGAAATACTCGGACACACCCATCGTCTTCATTTTTAGTTTTACAAAATTCTCGAAAAAGAGTGGTCATCAAACCTTCAGAGAGCACACATCAAGAGTCCACCCAGCGCGTATCTCTGCCTCCCTTGAAATTATCAATCAAGTCTCGGTAGACATTTTTACCTTACAACAATTCTTCATCGATAAAACGCAAAGTTTTTTTATCAACTCTCATTGAGACATAAGACTCGTTACATTTTATCCAATTATACAACCGTAAATATTCCGTGAATAAAATTTGGTGTTAGTTTATTCGCGGTGCAATTTCTATCATTTACTAACTACCTTCACCTCATTAATTTGAGGCGCTGGAGTTCGCGATATTTGCAGTGTCGAATATTATTTTCGGTAACTGGATTTACAACCCTGTTTGACTCGCAACGTAAATCGAGTCGCACTGTGAGCGCGAACACACATTTTTTCTGAAGACGAACTTCATTATTGAGTCTCCGTTAAAAAGGCACGAGAAAACAGAACAATTTATACAATGTGTTACAATTATTTCACGCAGCGAAAGACTCCACCGTAATACGCATTTACTTTTCATTCTAAATAATTCAAATGTGCTGCAACGACGAGTCGTGTCGTGGACGCAACTGCGCTCTTTATCCGTCTCTCTCTCTCTCTCTCTCTTTTTCTACCTCTCCCGCTCTCATACATATGTCGGATTAACTTGCATATAAATTGCTGTTTAAAGAGTGCGTACGAGCTTACAGCAACGTTGTATATGCGCTCCAAATATACATATAAATATATATATATATATGTACGTATATCTCGTTGAAGAGTACTCGCAAGCGCATGGTGCTGCATCTGTGATTGCAATGGAACCAGCATAGTGTATGTACACAAAATTTTTGCCGACGAAAGATATTCTCGGGTCGCTTTGGAATCCTCAGAATTTAGCGTGCTCACTATATATAGCCAGCACGAATTTGCTTACGAGTCTGGCTCTTCTACAAAATGTCCCCGTGAACATCTACACATTTTCCCTTTGTCTACAAATTTCCAACAATTGTGATTCGACGATTCATTTCGTCGCTGGTCTATGACCGTAGACATTTAATTGACAAGGGCGAGGGATTTTCATAGTCATATGTCTGGCATTGATCTCCCATGACTTACCAATGTCAGTGATTGAATCCTCTCTTTGTTTGATGTCTCCCAATCGAATGAGCTAAGATCCGCCTCCACGAGCCAGTAAATATACGAGAAAATCGAGCAAACGTCTTTTTCAATGGAATCAGACAGAGCCGAGTTGAATACGATTTTCGTGAGGGCTGATGCTGCGAGTCTCTGGGTTGATTGTCGCAAAGTTCGTACATCGCACACACGAAGTTCGGTAAAACCGATGGGGAACGCGAATTCTCGGAGCTTTGGATGTGGTAGCAAAAGACGTTATTAAGGGGGGAAATAGGGGTAGACGGTTCAAAAAATCGATTTTTTTTTATTTCATAAATTGTTAGTAAAACTATTAAAAAATATGTTTCCAAAATTTGAAATGAAAATTCCGACTCGTTCTATTGTTATAAGCCATTAAGGGGGGAAATAGGGTTACGACAGCGTTTTCTCAATAATTTTCATGAATTTTTTTATAGTATAAAAAATGAATATAATTTATTGAAACTTTGGGAATATTTTATACATATATTTAAGTATATACTGTAAAATATTAGCGACCCTATATTGCTTGTTTGGCTTGGTACTATTTTTTCAAACGCGTTTTTCTGAAAACGACTTTTTTTGAACTTGCGTACACGCTAGTTTGAAAAGTTTTCAACCAATCGTTTTGAAAATTGGCACTTACTTTCTTCATAGTATTGAGCTCCATATGAACCTAAAATCGGAATATTATCATTATGTAAAATAATTTTTTTTTTTGCAAATAAAGTTGTAAAAAATGGCAAAAAATCATGCTTTTTTGTTTTGACCCATGTAAAAAATTAAATTTTCATTTTTTTTAATAGCATTTAGGTTCATATAGAAGAGAGACATATAATAGAAGTAAATTCCAACCTCCTTTGATTTCAGATGAAAATTGCGGCTTCCAGAATGTACGCAAAATGCTGAGTCTGATTGTGACCTGCAATATGGGGTCGCTAATATTTTATAGTATATACTTAAATATATGTATAAAATATTCTCAAAGTTTCAATAAATTATATTCATTTTTTACACTATAAAAAAATTCATGAAAATCATTGAGAAAACGCTGTCCTAACCATATTTCCCCCCTTAACAATGGAATATACCATTCTATCAATAGAGCGTTAACTACTGCTAACTTTATACTTATCCATCAACTTGTTCCCAACTTTTTCCTCCCGTCCTCCGGGACGGTGTAGAATATTTATGGAATCTACGCCGTATCGCGGTATTATCAGGATTATTACGTGACGCGATCTTATCTCGTTCGCCGTCGAGCTTATATATTATATAATTCGTTATGGAAAGTTGCTGAGGATACCCCCTGGGCGTTGCGTCCGTTGAGATACCGAGCAAAATTGATTTTAAGTCCAAGTTTCGAATGTTCTTGATAGGCTCCTTGTACCACTCGTTCGAAGCTTAAATTTTAGCTCAGCCCTTATTACAATGCCCAGCCTTCCTACTTCGTCTCATGCCCTCCCTTCAGCAAGATTGATCGCCTCTGGTTCACCGGGCCAAGAGCACTGCGAATGCCAAACTCTTGACTCATTCGCACCCTCTTTCGGCGAAGATCGCTCAGGTTTTTGCCGAAATGGGTCGGGTTCTATCATACGCGGACGCATTAATCTGTTCCGTCTGGTTTACCCTTGGTTAATGCACGTTTAATCTAAATCCCGTTGACAGTATTAGAACGTGAATGAGGGCACTAGAACTCGATGTTTTTCGATTTGACAAACATTCTTACTTCTTACTCTCGTTGTATGCAGTATGAAATTTTGATAATAACTTAGTATACTCGAACTGCAGTGAGTCCGCCTGGATGTTCACACGATAAGTTATCATGGGTGAGGGTTGTTTTTTTTATCAACTTCGCCGATGTATCGTTTGTCGATATATATTGCTGCCCGTTTTCTCCAGCAAATAAATCGCCCCCTACTTCAGTTGAGTTATAAATGAACGATTTTTCTTCTTCTCCTCTTATCGTTATCTCTTCTCTTCGGCATTTCTTCCATTATCAATGTAGATCCCGTGGTGCTTGTTTCTCTCGAGGTTGGCCTACACTCTCACTTCCCGTTTCCGGGCAACCTTGGACTCACAAAGTTCGATGGTATTATGGTTGGATGGATCGTCCTAACTACTTGCTGTGCAATATATATTCTTCGTTTATATATACTAATATATTTTATATAAGTACAACCGACGACACAACCTCGGATTCCTTTGCTCGATCGTACAGAGATTGCCGCGTTTTTACCCTTTGATCAAGAGAAATATACATTCCCTTTTCACTCCATGTCGCATCCACACGCGAGTCGTACCACTTTTGCCGTGTCGATGACTACATCGTTGCCTCGAGTGTTCCTGAAATTGAAATACCGTTCAAAGGAACGTTGAATATTGAAAATTGACCAGCCACAAAGTGTGAAAAAGCCAGAAGCTGCAATTGAATTCAGGGATTGTAAATCGCTGAATCCACGGTTTTGTCAACCTTCGGGTAGAATCAGGTGGGTTTTTTTTATTGCGAGGCCATTGTCATTAAAAGTCTTCATAGGAAATCGTATAGAATAGAAAGAGATGACGCAGTAATTATGTGAATAATTGTTTCTGGCATATCAGCGAAAGAACGGTTATGGTTCTCGATAAATTGCACAAATTTGTAGTTCAAATGTTTATTTTTATTTACAGTATTATAACTGATCGTCTTATCACATAATTATACTACTACCGTAGTTAAATTAACAAAAAGAAATACAATCCTAAGACCATTAATAATAATCATCTTTCACTGTCTGACCAAACTACGTTCGAGCTACTGACCAAAACTACGACCGGCTGTGCGTCGCATAACCGTTATTAATACAGGTTCATTTCACGTTTACAAAATGAACATGTCCATGTCCATTGATGATGGCAATGTAATGAATAAAATCGAGACTGTATATTTGTCATCTAACGACCGGAAACGCTACTCTCGACTTGTGCCAATGCCTCATGTATGTACAATCTTTTCCGCCTGTACCGCTTCAATGCTCTAATTGAGCGGTTACATGATGAGCAGAGAGAATTCTGCTCAGCGCATACACACGTACAGAATCAATCTCTCTCCCCGTTATACGTCCGTCATGGCGATGTTGTACGGATGTTACGTGGACATTGTAAATATCGCTCGCCATTGCGAGTAACCATGTGAAGAAGCTCTGCAATCCTAGTTTAATTAGCGGCTAACGAATTGGATTTGCGTAGGCATGCAGTGATTTAACGCAAGCTCATATATGCATAATATTAACGATGTTGCTCGCACGAACGCTTGCGATATTTGATGTTGATTCAATGCTACGATGCTACATGAATAAACAACGCTTGGAGCGTTTCCTAGTTTGTACTGATAATATATATGCAATTACGAAAAATCGCATTCAATGAAGTAACAGCACGATTTTGAATTAGTTAACCACGCAAATGACATTGCGTTGATATTTACCCAATACAAATATCAACCCAACGTCATTTGCGAGGTGAACACGGAAGCCATGAACCATTTTCCGCGAGAACACTTGGCGTTTGATAAAAGTTTCGTGCCTCTCTGCGGGGCTTGAAATTCGTTCCGAGTTCCGCGAGAAATCACCTGACGGCCATCGAGGGACGAAGGTGAGCTCGGAAAGCGGGTGTTCTCGGCTAGAAAATTGCAAAGAAGCCCCTTGGGCTGATCAGAAACTTAGCGAGCGGCTTATCGTATGCTCTTTTGTCGTTTCCATTTTCCGCTCACCTTTATTCCGTCGAAAATACTGTGGATACGCCGACGAAAGTTTAATGCAAATTTTCACGACGGTACTTTATATTTCCCAAAAAAACGGGAATTGCGCTGCGGCGGGGAGGGAGAGTGGGGGAACCCATTGCTCGACCAGGTGTCCGTTGGGGACACGTCTCCTGAGTTAGTGTGCGAAGTTCTGTCGCCGTAAGTGCATTGGTTCGCCCGTGGGAATTTTTGTAGTGAAACAACTTTTTCCATTTCGGCGAAAACGTGATGGCCGATTGTCGAGAGCAACGCGCGGCTGTGAAATTTTGTTTTCTGTTGGGAAAATCGGCCGCGGAAACTACTGTAATGCTTAAGACTGCTTATGGAGATGCTGCGCCAAGTAAAACCAGAGTCTGCGAGTGGTTTTCACGTTTTAAAAATGGAGAAATGTTAATTGAAGACCAACCCCGTTCAGGACGCCAAGAAGTGAACGGGGCTCAACGTCAAGAAGTGACGAAAACGTTGACAAAATCAATGCTCTCATTCGTGAAGACCGTCGCCGAACCATTGATCAACTCTGTGAGATGTCTGGGATATCATGGAGTTCAATTCAGAGGATTTTATCCAAAGATTTGTACATGAGCAGAGTTACAGCCAAATTTGTCCCTCTTCTTCTCACAGACGAGCAAAGGGAGCGTCGACTTCAGGCATGTTTTGAACTTTAAAATCAGCTCGAAGAGGACCCTGAACTTTTTTCCCAGGTGATTACTGGTGATGAATCGTGGTGCTATGCATACGACCCCGAAACAAAGCAGCAATCAAGCGTTTTGCCACTGTGGAGGAGGTAAAACAAAAATCGCTGGAAGGCCTAAACAACATCCCGATAAGTGAATTTAAAAAATGTTTTGAACATTGAAAGGATCGTTTGCAGAGGTGCGTTGTGGTCAAAGGAGAATACTTTGAAGGTGATCAAAATGTGGTGTAAAAATATTTAAAAATAAAGAAATTATGACGAAATTACCGTTTTTTTCGGGTCCCCCCTCGTAGTTGAACGCACTGATCATTTTCACCATCATTTTGTGCGATTCACAAAGTTTTCTACGAGATGCAATTAAATTGCGTCTTGTGGAATGAAACGGAGTCTGAGTCGAAGATATACAACTTTGCTGTTTATACGGAAAAATTGCATTGCGAAATCACAGTAAATTTTCTTGCACAAATTTCAAAAGTGTGCAAATTGAATACTTTCACATTGCTTCTTCATTATTTCAACTCGCTTACAAATATCCCTCTATGAACAAGTTAGTTTTTCTCTTTTAATAATAATGAGCGTACATAAACGACTCCTTTCCTCGATTGTGTAGCCACCATAAGTAATGCCATTCATCCTTCTGAACATTACGATGTCCGTAGTGGAATGTGCCACGAATTGGACGATGACTATTCCCCAAAATCCGCTGAAAAGCATTGGCATATAGGTGTCTCGTACCATCCAATCCGATTCAACACAAAGACTGCCAATCATTGGGATCTGGCTGAATCTTTACTCCCAATGTTGCGACATCCATTTTCATGATCATACAGATCGATAAGACGGGAGTACAGGGAATACGACGTCAAATGTGCGCGAGATTCAACGGATATATAGTATGCCGCTTTCGTCGCCCGTAGGGATTTTCATCTCACGTTTTCCCGTAGCCATCGCGGGAGCGGGAAAACGTGAGATAAAATTTACCAACGTCCGCACGAGAAGAGGTTAGCATCCAGCACCGACATCAAAACTATACAGCTGGCGCGTTCTCAGGTCGGAAGCTCATTGAGCACCCACGGTGCTCTTTCCTCACTGTTTGTCCTCCTTCACCTACGTTGCTTGCCTTTTTATTTCTTTCCTCGTTTTCTTTCCGAGTTACTCTAGCCAAAGGCAACTGCAGTTAGGATAACTGACGCGAAGGCTTCTTTCCCGAAGGATTTATACCACTGGCTTTCTATGTCGGACTAGTGCTCAAAGGTCGAAGGAAGAATTGTCCTCTGCCTCTGTCTCTCATTCTCCCGCGACTTTCATCCAAAAGTCAAACTCATTTGAAACAATTAAATCCCAGACGCAGAGAGATTGCCGAGAGCTTTTGAAAAATAATTCACTTTGGATTAAACGTGTTATACGAAACGTGGACGTAAACGTCCAAATTCCGAGAGAACGAGATTTTCAAGAGAATCGAGTTTTCGAGGAAAACATTTTCGAAGAACTGGCATATGACAGACAATGTTTTATCATTTCGGGAATTAAACTAATTGTTTGTGCGTAATTTTAAAGTAATCACGATCTGATGAATAATTATAAGATAAAGTCATATATGTTTATTTATGACAATTGCATCATTATAATGAGCACATGTTGAAGAGCTTAATTAATGTGATTGTCGTCTTTTCTATTGCAGAACTCTTTAGAAGTGCGGCAGAGGCTGGACCTCTGGACATCGTGAAACTTCGCAAAGGTGATAAACTTCTCAACATCTCGCCGCAGATTCTCTCTAACACACCGGATACGCCCTACGTGCTTCAGGTAATCCATTTTCACATATCGCAACTATCAACGGACACCATTTTACAAAAGGGGACAAACTTTGCGTTGTAAATAATCTCCGACGGTTACTTTCGACCTTTATTTTGTCGGTCTATTTTCCGCGAATGAACGAACAAAACGTCCGCATGGAGACGTTGCATGGTCATACAACTTAGACCGCTCTAGCGGAATACTGCAATTTATACATATCCGAATCTACTCACGTAGCAATGCACTTCCATGCCTGGTACGTGCTCTTATCACCAATGAAGCGTATGATATCGTATCTTCCCACGTGCGACAACCGCGTCGAATCCATTGTTTGCGTTGGTCCGCATGGATACATCTGATGATAATTTTCTTTCTCTCCGCAATTCTTTTTTCAATCTTTCGTCATGTCCCAGATGTTCAGAACTGAAAAAAGTCCCATTCTCAAATCTAGCCCGGAATTGCTTCATCTTTGATCTATCCTCAGTAGATACTTCCTGTTTCCAACCGTATTGAAAATGTCCAATTTAGGGCTCGCCTAAATCTAAGGAAAGTAACCCACGAAAATTCGCCCATCCACGAACGAACCTGTACACATTGATTTGACTATTGTACGTTTGCCACGTGTGACAGGTCGTTGGAGCACATCCGGCCTCTTCCGGAATGATCGAGGCGGATTTTTTGCGTGCTCTGGAGAGGCGCGTCGCCGCCCTGGAGCGTGAATTGCGCGAACATCAGGATGCCGCGTCCTCGGAGCCGCCAATGGTGCTACGCGATCTCAAACGACAGATGGACGCGTTTAAAAGCAAACTCGAGACAACGGAGCACCTCAGCTGGCTTGGTAAGTAACGCTTCGAGTTTACGTCCATGCAGTTGGATATTTCCCAGGACAATTAATTGACCGGGACGGAAAATGTGTCGTACAGTCCAATTACGCCGGTTTCCATAAATCGCCATGAATTTTTATCAATCGTTTGTGAACGAGGTGCGCACATCCGTAGCAAATGACGGATATACGATTGAATAAACAGCCTCACTGCCAGAATTCACGTTTGCCTCGAATAAATATTTGCCATTGCCGTTGCTACCGCACGTACCGTCGCTATGCTATTCATATCCTGCTTCGTTGATGCCCGAGCCAGAATACGAAGGGATCCAAAGCCTAGAATCTAGCTATCCATCTGGTAGCTACGAGAGGGAATTTTGTTGGCAGTATGTTATAAAAATCCCATGCATTTGTCGTGATGATTCAAGATACCGGTTACCGGGGCTGGGGATATTTTCTCCGTGGAATATTTTTCTGATTTGCAACGAAATTTCCGAGACCTTGTCTGCTTTGGCGAAATATATTCTGGGCTTGCTACATGTCAGAAAAGCCTGTCGACATTCGGCTCTGTTGCACAAAAAACGATGACGCGTAGAATTATAATTTTATTGATACCGAATCTGAAGTGGAGTCCGGATGTCTCTTGCGGATTCATTGGGAGAGTAACATAACTGGGAAATAATACAGAAGTTTTCATAATTTACTTTGCATGATCTTAGCAAATAAACCAAAATGGTCCTATAGTAGAATAATAAAATTTTCCACAAGTTTATTTGAAAGGTGTGTGAAGCTCTGTGACGTTTTGCCTTGAAAATACAAGAGTGATGAGAATGGAATCGACGAAGTTTGTGAAAGCCCGTCTGTATAACGAAGAGTTAAGGTAGTAGTCTGGTAACTTAAGTCGATTTTCATGTCTTTTTTGGAGGGCGTTTTTTTGTAGGAAAATAAAAATGAATCGTTTTGGATATTTAGGATGTTTTTATTTACATATTAAAGATACAAAGAAACATTTTTTTGAAAAAATATAATAGTTTATTATTATTATTATTATTATTATGATTATTATTATTATTGATCGAAGTTGGCACCTCGAAAAAAAGCGCGTGGGTGGCCCCGGTGATTTTGGCCCTTGATGTTATCTGAAATAAAAAATTCTTGATAATTCTTAATCTATAGACATGTCATTCTGGTCGGAACTACTGAAGTTAAATTTCATGGATAAATAACAAAATGGCGGACTTTGGAAAAAAAAAGTTTTTTTTTTTCAAAGTCCACCATTTTGTTATTTATCCATGAAATTTAACTTTAGTAGTTCAGTAAATCACCGGGGCCACCCACGCGCTTTTTTTTCGAGGTGCGAACTTCGATCAATAATAATAATAATAATAATAAACTATTAAATTTTTTCCAAAAATTTTTTTTTTGTATCTTTAATATGTAAATAAAAACATCCTGAATATCCAAAACGATTCATTTTTATTTTTCTACAAAAAAAACGCCCTCCAAAAAAGACATGAAAATCGGCTTAAGTTACCAGACTACTACCTTAAAACGAAGCGACCCATTTACTGATAGCCTAAGGTCATTTATTGATTACTTATGTAACGAAGTTATGAACATTGAATGATAACGACTATGAAGATCCAATCAAACTGATTTTCTGACCCCGGCACGCTTGGTACATACAAATAAACTGACATTTTTTTTACCGTAATGTTGAACATGTAATCGATGCCTTGGTCCCCCGAGTCATGACCAGTAAGCTGACGTTAAGTTGGAAGTTAAGTTGGAAAGTAAAAATTAATAAATTTGCTTTAAATACGTATACAAGATTCGTTTGTTGTATATTATTTTCAGGTTTTTACAAGCAGTTACCAGAACCCGTATCCTCAGAGGCTTGCCGAAGATTACAGTACAGACGAAAGAGCGACAGTGTGAAACGTCGTGTGCGCGAAAAGTTCCTCAACATTTGGTGAGTATACGATCGAAGTTGAACTGTATTCGCGAATTTTCCAGTCGGCTCGATCATCCATCATTGTGCATTATGTTGGGAACAAAGGAAATGATTAATGTAAACGGAATAATAAATGTTCGTCATATTCATAAATTCCAGTGTCAAAATTGTTGATTTCTTTTTCACTATTCTTTTATCAACATTCGCTACATCGTATCATAGTTTTTAATCTGTATTCCGAGTAAAAAATCATCTCGTATAATTAATTTGTGATGCCAACGAGAATGAATGGGTTTTCAGGCGTTCGCTTGCGGTCAAATTGTGTCTATGGGTGTTCGCGTGTGCATGGGATATTGAAATTCATGATTCTCGTGCGATACATACACAGTCACCCACACATACACACATTTACGGACTCACACACACGCTCTACCCTGGGGAATCGCGGCTCAGAGGATAGTTTCGTTTTCGTAAATTCATCGTTTAGTTTTGCGAGCGACGCCACGAGGAGCAGCAACGTGCAGCCACAGCACAGGGATAGAATTGTTCACCTGGTAAAAGGCTCCGGTTGCCCGGTAGCTTCGGTCGATACTACCCGATAGTACAGCCCTCTGCTGTGCGGTCACGATATACCGCTATAACCACTATAACATTTGAGTGGATCGTCGATGGCTCGTTTGGCTCTAACGATGGAGGGAAGGCCTCGGCCACCCAAGTACCCCTGGGAGTACTTTCCATCAGGGTTATTTTCAGGACCATTAATACCGTGATACAAACTCTCCTCTCTCCATCTCTCTCTTTCTCTCTCTCTCTCTCTCTCTCTCTCTCTGTTGGTCCTTAAAATCAGCTTCTTCCTGCGCTCGTTCTTGTCGTTGAAACGACATTCAAAGTTTGCCTAACGACGAAATTCGATATAAGAAAATTCATCATTTGAAACTTTACCTATCTCTGAGATGAAATTTCTTCGCTCGAGTACGTTTCTCGTTCGCCCTCCCCATTCTCGCATACGTCATTGAAATGATGCAGCGCATACTTTGGGCACTGTACATGATTACACATACAACCGCCGCGCTCTACCAAAACTTCACGATGACAAACTATTCCTCTATACACAAATCTATCTGCCGAAGAAGAAATAACTTATCGTTGTTAATTGACTCACTGTGCGGGAAGCATGTACAGCATTTTTTTCGAAGAATCAATCGAGCTTATGTAATATGAAAAAATGATTTATAGACGAGACGAGATTCGCTACTTCCGAAAGAATTTCTATTTTCGTCGAGCAAATGCGCTCGACAAAAAGAACTAGAATGGATCAGTCCTCTTAGGATGAGGGGATCGTTCATTGCACTGAAATCATTCCTTTTGCGGCCAATCTCAATGCAATTCTGTTAGGGTGAGAGGACTGTTTTTCTCCTGTTTAAATATATCTCATAATTCACGCTTCTACGTTTCCATAGTAACTACATTGGTAGCTGTATAATTAGCTTGCCGTTGGTTACAACGTAGTCTTGCTCTTGTTATCGCATGTGACACACCCGAGATGGATGATTTTGTGTGAAAAAGCTGGGCTTCTGTTCTCGGATGAATCATTGGTGGAAGGTTGGAAGCATGTTGAAAATATTCTCAAATAAAAATTACGTAATGTTTTATCGAGCCATTTCAAAGATGCGGTACTTTAATGAGACGCTAAAGATCTAAACCGGTACTTTGACGGGTTGATTGGCAAATATGAGTTTACGTCCGAATATGATTTAATTTTCGTGCATGACGAAATCGCACGTCACGCTCTTCGAACGCGAGATACAATACGATAATAATCAATGGCTATCCGCACCAAGGCCTTAACACATCGCGAATCTGACGTGGATTCTCTAGGCGAGAACTGTCGAAGAGCTCCGAGGGAATTCACCGTCCTCAGCTTCTCTGCCCGTCTATTATTCCCCTGGTTGCATTATACTCCCACGCGCACTCTCTCACTTAGCCAACCGGCTTATCAACAGACACAGTACCTGCATGTATCTACAACGTTCTAATACGACGTTCCACCTTTAGCTGAGTAACATCGTCTCCCTTCCTATCCCTCGTGATAAAGCGATCCGAGGAACGATGAGAGCACGTCGATATTTCTATGGAAGACGGATGGATCGCGATTCTTGATTGATCCATTCAGATTGATGACATTCAGTACGGCGATAGTGAACGCGAAGATCCCGGCAGAATGGAGAGCAAAGCCATGTGGGGATCATTAGAGTCGCGAACTTCAAAATTGGAGTATCACCACAGGGACTAAGTTTTTGTTCGAGTTTATCTGGGTCTGCACGTCAATGTTTTTCAGGAACCCGAACACAGTTCAGAGAAAAATTGACGCATTTTTGCGGCCATTTTTTAAATATCTCTCTCCAGTATACTCCTCACCGCCTGCTATTACTTTTCCCCTATTCTACTTTTTATTAAACGATTTGCAGCATAATGGAATGGGTAACATACCTGTCAGACAAATACGAGGTCTGTTCAAAAAGTATCGTGAATTTTGAATTTTCGCGGGCTACGTATATTCGATTTTCGATTTTTTTGTGGCGTTAGGTTGGTACTCATGTCCCTCACTTATGCTGAAAAAATCGGCCATTTTGAATGTTTAGTTAATTGTTGATAGCCGTTTTGGTTAGACGTGTTTTGGCTTGTCTTCGATTTTTGCCTATTCCAAAAAAGCAGCTTCCATTGCGATGATTGAGCTTTGGTTTTCACGTCATAACCATAAACCCATGATTCGCCACCAGTTATGACCCTCTGGAGCAAATTTGGGTCGTCGCGGACCGAGTCCAACAGCTCGTTAGCAATGTTAACGCGACACTGTTTTTGTTCGAAATTGAGCAATTTTGGCACGAATTTCGCGGCGACCAGTCTCATGCCCAAATCATTGGTAAAAATCGAAAAGCACGAGTCAATCGATATGTTTAGTTCCTCAGCAACTTCTCTAACGGTGATTCGACGATTGGCCAATATTATTTTCTTCACTTCATCAATGTTTTCGTCTGCTGTTGATGTGCTCGGGCGTCCGGAACGCATTTCGTTGTTCGCATCTTCTCGGCCCTCTGAGAACATTTTGTACCACCGATAAACGTTGCTTTGGTCCAAGGTAACTTCACCATATGCCACAGTCAACATTCGGAATGCGTCCGCGCACTTAATTTTGTTTTTCACACAAAATTTGATACGGATTCTTTGATTCATTTTTTGGAATAGGCAAAAATCGAAGATAAGCCAAAACACGTCTAACCAAAACAGCTGTCAACAATTAACTAAACATTCAAAATGGCCGATTTTTTCAGCATAAGTGAGGGATATGAGTACCAACCTAACGCCACAAAAAAATCGAAAATCGAATATACGTAGCCCGCGGAAATTCAAAATTCGCGATACTTTTTGAACAGACCTCGTACAACAATTGTGAAATACAGACTTGTATTAGATTTCAAAAATCTAGATTGGAAATTAATGAACAGAATTTCGCTTTACTGAAATCAAAATTGTAAACTTTCTCAATATCCGTAAATTTGAAATTCGTACACACTTCACTTATGAAGTATTCGACATTTTTGTCGATTCCATATTTCGTCCCTCGAAATTTTGCTCGTGCTCATATTTTTTTTGGATATAAATCTATTTCAATGTTTTTCCGTTCTCATTATTTCTTTACTGATTCAAAGACGTTTTTAAGATGAGCCTTTCTATAGGTGGACGTTCGTTAATTTTGAAATTCTACATTTCGGCCGTTCCAAATATTGATCTTTCCGATATTCCACCCCCAGCCAGAATTTTTCTAATAAAAGTAGAAAACTCCTGATCCACAGATGAAAAACAAAGTCACATCGGATCGTTTAAACTTCACCGTGGATTTAATGTCTCTTTGCTCCTCATGGCCTTGTATTCCAATGCTCTAATATAAATTTGTAGTTGAAAAAAACATGAGCAATTTATAAATGAATCGAAACAGTATATTGGCCTTTTTTGAATACAGCCATCCAATAAAAATAAGGATCCGCGTTATTGTGGCTGGTCAGGACCGTCAAATGTTCCACAAGGATCTTCTATTGTTTGCGCGGGCGAAAAAGCCTTCTTCATTCTTTCCATCACATTATTGTGTCGACTAAAAGGCTCTCTCGAAGTCACGTTCAAGATACCTGATGCTCGGTCGGGGCCTCGACCACGAAGGGCTTTCAAACTATTCTTTCATTCTGTCATACAATGCGCCAATATACTTTTCAAACGGTCTGTAAAGTTGTCCTTTGTTTCTTTCGTTATGTCGATCTATCATTGTTGAAGTCTTTCCGCGACGTTGATTCTCGTATTGAACGCTGTCGAAAGATCTCTGAAAAGATCCCTTTCTTCTTCGTCTCATCGTCGTATATCTCGTTGCTGGCGAAGAGCATCGAAATAAAAGTGCCACGCGTATATGAGAGGAAGATCGACGAAATCAAAAAGCTCAGGTACGTTCGATTTACTTGAGGAAAAAAATAATATAGTAAAACAAAACGCACACACGTACACGGATGAAATCGGGCGAGTAAACGGTTTCTCGAGCCAATTCTGATACAATCAAAGTTCGAACTAGGGATCAGAGAGTATGAAATAATTGACGGAACAAGAAAATACGGTTATGAACTGGAAGATTCTTCCAAAAATCTTTGTGTATGCCGAAGGATTGCAGATTAATTATTCGATCCTTGTAGGAAACAAACCTACACGTTTCGTTTCCATAGTGATAAATGTATATGCGCGTTATAATAATCCCGGGCATAAGACCGTCACGTAATATTCTCTAAGGTTCTTTAGCTTTGGGACGATAACTTTTTGAACCGAGAGACAACGGGGTAAATATAAATTTCATGTTAAGCCAGGGATCACTTGACCCCTTGGACATGCTCTGGATTTTACTCTGAAAATTAGATACGTGGCAGGCTCGTTTGACGCTGATGATACTTGCAAACTTTATATTACTTCGTGCGTGGATGGTGTAAGGACTTGTTATATCTAGAGTTAGAGCGAACTCTTTATCGATGTTATGCGACGTTCATATCCAAGACTTTTAGCACAAACTTTACAAAAATTGAACTTAATTACAGTCGTTTTGTTGGAACTTAAATTAGCAGTTACGATAAGTACGTTCAATCGACACTAAAATTTTTATAATTATATCTGGGAGCTACGACATCATTTTGACAACATAAGGATAAGTGATCGAAATACTGACAATATATTAGAAAGTTGAATTTTTGTCCACTGTGGCGTAAATCAACGATTAAATGCAAATTTGCAGTTCTCGCGTATTTAAATTCGCTGCGAGAAACATGGAAAAAGCATTGGTATATCAGTGCTGTTGCTGAAGGATCAGTCTCGGGGGAAAAACTGAAATTCAGTTAGAAGTTTCTCGTGAAACTCTCGTGAGAGCTGCGCGAACGTGAAAACTACGCTCGAAGACGACGAGAAATCTCAGCTCTCGAATGGTGGAAAATCAACCCACGATTTACAATTCGCGATAAACTCCTACGCTGATTTATTTTTACGAAAAGCCGAAGATTCATTGCTGTTTCTTGAAATTCAATCGAGAGTACGCTATCGAACGTGCGATATAAAAAAAAACTCAATGACTGTTTAATGTTTTTTTTCCCATCCATCGTATTTTTATTATTCGGGTTTCCATCGTATATCTTTCCAGGTTTTTACGTCACTTCGCCTTCGTTCTTATTTCCATTTCATTCCTGGTGACCCCTTCCACCGTATTGTCCACAGTCACTCTTTCCTAATGTACTGGTATTGCATTTTCCCGGCGGCACAGGGAAATTGTGGAAAACCTGACCGAGACCAGTGGGTTATATTTTACTGAATTTCAGTCGTATTGCCGTTAGAAATTCAGAAAAACTACTTCCCACTCAGTAGTCGGCGTGCAAGCCAATGCACGGCTAACCGGTCATCCATCCCAGTATTAGCAACAGCCAATATCGCTTTACATGGGAAAACCCCAAAGCCTTGCACCGATCGTGCGTCTACTGTTGTCGTTTCGCAAAAAAAATTTCTGTTTATTCAAATATCGAAACGTTTCAATATACGCTCACCTGAAAAAAAAAGCGGTACACGTAAAATTTGGAAAAAAATCACTAAATTTCAAATTACGGTAACCGCGTAAATAATGAAGATAGAAAGGTCTTTAAAAAATGAAAATAAAGCTTGGAATCTCTACTTAAAGGATCGATTTATTTCAATGTCGCGAGATAAATTTATTGAAAATGGCGGATGACAAAGCGAGAGCATGCGGAATTGAAAAATATTGGTCCGAGTTTGCGACGACCCATGGCGTGAGTCAGGTGTCGCAACACAATGGGATAAAAAGCATGTGGAAGTACAGAGTCTCCTCTTTAAAATGATTTTTTAATCGTTTCGATACGATGATTTTTCGCCGAGATATTCGTATTTAAAGTAAAAAACATCCTTTTTCTTCAAATGCGAATAACTCGGGCGAAAAATCATCGGATCGAAACGATTAAAAAAAGTATTTTAAAGCTTTTTGTTCCATTGAGTTATTTTAATTTTGATGGGCTCAATGACTGCTAACATTTGATTTTTCTACTGTCAACCAATTGTACTCCTCAACTCCGATATTGAATTTTTCATTATCTATAATTAATTCGAGCTCGAATAATGCATATACTCATTGTCGTACATAATCCTATGCAATCATGAACGTAGTTGAAAATTCATTTGTACCACAGATTCTATTGTTCCGACTAGTAACGGCTCATCAAACTATAGTTAGCATCCATTCATTTTTCCTATATACGCTTTGCCCGAAGCTTCGCTTCGCTTCCCGCGAGCAAAATTCATTCATAACACGCATTCCATGCTGGGCTATATATTAAAACCGTGATTAATTTGCATAAGCATCTGCAATGTAATCTACCCGTGCACCGCCTGGTGGATTATATACCGGAGGCCTTTGGTGTGCGAAATCGTAATAACGTCTAATCTCTATACCGCTAGGCAATATTACGTTACGGACAATCGTATTCGTGGATAGAGCGTTACGTATTAGTTTCCGAAATTCAAAAATACGCATGCAGCTATTCGCAAAACTCGAGATAAAAAATTTCAGGATTTTACTGTGTTATGCAAGCATCTTCCGGTTTACGAGAATATTCACATTCAAACCATCTCGATTGCTGCAGATCACACTGCGTGTTATATCGTTGTTTGTATGTGTGCGCGAGTGTGTGCATGCGTTTTTGCTTGTGCAAACCTCTCGGACGAAGTGCAGATGGACCCCTGGGAATCTTTAAATAGTATAAATATTGTCGCATCTCTTCCTGTTCCCAAGTACCCATCCTCCTTCTATTTTCCCTCTGGTCGTAGTGCACTCACTCAGTCTTGACGTAGATTTAAGGTAGTAGTCTGGTAACTTAAGCCGATTATCATGTCTTTTTTGGAGGTCGTTTTTTTGTAGGAAAATAAAAATGAATCGTTTTGGATATTTAGGATGTTTTTATTTACATATTAAAGATACAAAAAAAATTTTTTTGAAAAAATTCAATAGTTTATTAGTATTATTATTATTGATCGAAGTTGGCACCTCGAAAAAAAAGCGCGTGGGTGGCCCCGGTGATTTTGGCTCTTGATGTCATCTGAAATCAAAAATTCTTGATAATTCTTAATCTATAGACATGTCATTCTGGTCGGAACTACTGAAGTTAAATTTCATGGATAAATAACAAAATGGCGGACTTTGGAAAATTTGGAATTTGGAAAATGGCGGAAATAAAAAATTCTTGATAATTCTTAATCTATAGACATGTCATTCTGGTCGGAACTACTGAAGTTAAATTTCATCGATAAATAACAAAATGGCGGACTTTGGAAAAAAAAACTTTTTTCCAAAGTCCGCCATTTTGTTATTTATCCATGAAATTTAACTTCAGTAGTTCCGACCAGAATGACATGTCTATAGATTAAGAATTATCAAGAATTTTTTATTTCAGATAACATCAAGAGCCTAAATCACCGGGGCCACCCACGCGCTTTTTTTTCGAGGTGCCAACTTCGATCAATAATAATAATACCAATAAACTATTAAATTTTTTCAAACAAATTTTTTTTTGTATCTTTAGTATGTAAATAAAAACATCCTAAATATCCAAAACGATTCATTTTTATTTTCCTACAAAAAAACGCCCTCCAAAAAAGACATGAAAATCGGCTCAAGTTACCAGACTACTACCTTAACGTAGATTTAAGGTTATCTGCGCATGGTAAAACTTTTACCGACAAGTCATGGCCTTTGAGAAGGAATGAACAATGTCCCAATGAAAAATCATGAAACAATGTTTTCTAATGAAATCTTTGTATAGAAATATTAACATTCTATGTATTTATAAACGTACGTGGTCAAATTTCGGCGATGTTTGTCTGTCGCTGAGCCCTTTTTACAACTCAGAAGCGTTCTTTTACTACGCTCCCTCCCTTCATTGCGAAACTACTGTATCGCAAATTCCGAAATAATTCTAATACATAAAGGAAAATAATACGGAACCCTCGCCTTATGCATTATGTTAACCGGTTTTTATAAATGTGTATGTCGTTTTATTAGTAATTTTGTTTTTTTTGTCCTTCACTACGTTAGAAATTTATTTGACCGAAAATTTTTCGCTGATTATTAGTCACGACGAGTGTGTGACCAAAAAATTCACTTTCTATATGTTATGTTAAAGTGCAGTGGCACAAAGTACTCGAGGTACAATAACATAAATAAGTATTTAATAATAAATGCTGATTTATTATTAAATAATAATAATATTTATTATTAAAATATAATAATATTTATTATCCATAATTTTTATGATTCTTTTTCTATTCTTCATATTCTAATTATTGTTTGATAACATACATAAATAAAAAAAATTATTATATAACGATGTACACATATACATTGAGGAATTTCACCGTTTCGTGTTTTACGTAATATCCATGGATGTGATTTTTTGAAATCACCGATATTATTATCACGAGCTCTGTGCGGAGGATTCAGAGATCGACTGCGTCAAAGCTCGCTAATATCTGGATGAACGTGGAGATTGGTCTAGTGCGAGGCTTTGAAAGATGAGAGGAATGAATATATATCCAGAAAGAGCGGGGGGCGAGTAAATATCAGGCACGTGTATGCCACGGTTAAATCAGAGATAAAAAAAAAAAATCATGGTAAAATTTTGTAAAAAAATTCATTTTGGAGCTTTAGCAGATCGTATTTGATAAACAACGTTTATATACGTTGTTAGTTGATACTTGTTTCTATCATTGATTTTCCGTTGGAATGAAAATACGAGGGACATTGGCAATACGCAAAATAAAAATAAAAGTATTACAATTGTTTTATTAAATAAAATTTCCGATCCTAGACACGACGATCATATGCTCTCGGGTAATAAACTTTCCATTGTGATGGAAAACATAATGCGATAAAAATGTTGCAAATTCGTTCTGGTGGAAAATTGATGTGTCGACAACAGGCATATTGCTGCGTGTGTACTACGAGAGAGCAAGATACTTCGCCTCGGGTTTCACGATAAATCAAATCTCTTAGATGGAATGACAGTATGAGTAAGTCTTGAATTTCGTGGAATATGCGAAATAAGAAAGGCGTAAAACATGCGTTATCGCAACCGGCAATACCCAATCTATTTTCGCTCAATGAACATTTGCAATTAAAGCATATCCAATAGGAACTTTGTTCAACTGGTAATAACGCATATACATGAACTGTCAGATCAACATTTCAGCACTTGGATGAATTATAATTTGGCACTGAATATGAATGTTTATTTAGTACTAAACAAAGCTTGTGTCATTCGAAAGTTATTCGATTTACTTGACCAAAATATGATTGGGGGTAACGAAAAATATTGTTAGACTTAAAAAAAAGCAGAATAAGTTATTACTAGCAACAAATCATTTTTCTTCCGCTGACAATTTTCTTTTCCTTCGGCAACAACGTCATTGGTCATTTTTGCATGTTTGTTTGCGTTATGGCGGAAAATTCGCTGCAGACGGATAAATTAATCACTGCCACAGTATCAGCAAATTAGCTGCGGCAGTGAATTTCTCGTTCTGCCAACAAATTTTTTTTTGTCTTCGTCAACTAGCAAATTAACCGAGAACTTTGTATCTTTAGATCAATTATACGATATTTCCACTTTGATGATCCTGACGTGTTCGTAACTCTTGGCAAAGTGTCGTACCGGCGCTAAGAAGCTCGTTCGCGTCTCTCTCTCTCTCTCCACCAACTAGCGCGTCATCTTCCTGTTTATCATCGAGTTCGAACTCCGGCAAAGCTTCTCACGCGCATATCTCTGAAATAAGAAACTTGAAGCTACGAGCCAATAATTTGCGAAACCTATATATTAGATCAAACGCAAATGAGATTGGAGTACCAGATACAGGGTGTCTAAAAACTAGCATTTCAGAGTCACACGGGGGTTAGATTGGCTTCGAACCTATCAGAAAAAACAAATATAACCTCAGTAAGAGTCTCATGGTTTTTGAGAAAAATCGCCTCTTTTAATTTTTCGAAAAATCGCTATTTTTGTTATCCCGCTGTTTTCGTTTGTGTTTCCAACCATTTTAGGATTTTGTGCGAATTTGGACTTTGATTTGCTTACGATTTGGACTTTCATAGCAATGGTAGCAGAATGACAAGTACTAGGTGGCGATTTTCCGAAAAATCAACAAAGACGGTTTTTCTCGAAAACTACGAGACTTTTACTGAGGTCATATTTGTCTTTTCTGATAGGTCCAGGGCAAATTTAACCCCCGTGTCAATCTGACGTGCTAGTTTTGCGACACCTTGTATATAGCATACTGGTACACGTGGTCTGAAGTGTCATTTATGCGGATCGTATGATGTTCCTAGTGATAATATCTACGGTTGAGAGAATTCTCGACGCTAATTTGTTAACGGGAATTGCAATCGGGAAAGCTTTGTGTCGTCAACAGCTCCCTCAAACTTGGGAAAACCATCGAGAGATTAATATGTGTATCTGACTGAAGTGGGCGAAGATCGTTATCTCGCGGATACATATTAGCACATCTCGAGCATCAAATTGTCCTTCTCACCCTAGACATCCTTCTTCTTGTTGCAATTTTTCTTTCATTATCTATTTTATAGAAAAAAAAATATTTCCAGACGACAAGCAGAGAGCTTGAATGAGAAAAAAAGTTACACTTCAATTTATTATACGCAATCAAAATAATATTACAACTCAAAGGCTGACTCTTTTTATTCAGGCTCACTTCTCGTGACAATAGAAATTTTTTTTTCAATATAAAATAAATAAGAAAAAGGAAAATTCGAACATTTGCCTAAAAGATGTTTATCTTCATTTGGTTGTGCTATCTAAAATAAAGCTACGGGTATAATCGAAAAAATACTTAAAAACTTTTATAATAACTTGGCGTCAAGACCCTTCCCCATGTCTTGATATTCTCTTTCGTTTTCTATCAAGGAATTTACTGTGTAAATTCAAACAAATCCAATAACGGCCCTAATAGTTAAGTTAACAGTTCAGATTAGTATGATCGTACGAATTATCGAAAGAAAATCTGGAAATTGGTATGGTTAATTGTTTTATATCACTCTCCAACATAGTTGAAGGGAAAAAAATAAAAAATGGCCAGAGAAGCAAATGGAGTTGATGTGGAATGCCCCACATATATTCGCCGTGAGTATAAGCAAGAAGTCCATCAACAGAGTCAAATGTGGTAATAGCATGAGGAGGAACGAAGCGTCGGTTCGTATGATGGGTTTTTGTCAAATTTTTTTTCCGCATTAATCCGTACCGCATCGTTGCTCTCGCCGTTTTTTCTGAATGCTTTTTTTTTTGCAATTCATGAAAAAATAATCGATGCGCTATGCAGAGAACGTGATTGCACGCCTGCTTTAAGTTCGCAGGCGTGGAAGCTTTGGGAGAAAAGCTTTCATCGGATGTACGAGTCACTGCCGTCAGAACCCTTCGTAAAATAACGCCATTTTCCTTTCGACTCCGGTCCCTTTTCATTTGAGATCCTCTTATATGTGTTTTAAAAAAAAGCACATACGGAAAAAGTACTAGTATGATGTCACCGTTGGAACTCTCGGAATTTAATCATTTATACTCCGTTCACACTGCGTTCGACATCGGGGTCATGAATAGCTTTTTTTAATAGAATTCCACGAATTTTTGCAAATCCGTAAAAATTATTGGTCTATTTTATGCTTAAATATATTTTTGTTGTTGTTGAATCAATCACTGTTGGATGTGAACGAAAAATTCATTGCGTCACACAATTCCTAATTTATTACCCTTATAAGTTTTCTATAATTGAAACTCATTTTTGTCTCGTGTAAGAGAAATTATTTTAATGATTTAGATCGTTTTTTTCACGTTAAGATCCTTACTGGTATATTAGATGGTGATGGAAAATGCCGTTCACCATTTCTGTCCACAAACCTGATGGTTTATTGATCTAATGCACTGCGGAATTGATGCAGCCCAGTACCCCTCTTCCCGATGTATATATAATGCTGACCATTAATTACATACACTATATATTACGACATTCCAATGTATATATGTATACATATTCGCTATATCCATGTATCTACTTAGGATCTTGTAGCAACATAGTGGACTATACATATAGTTTATACATGTAGTATACCATAGATTGAGCGTTGCAGGATCCAACGGTGTAGTAGTGTCGCTCGTCGAACTGAATGTGGGGTTGAATGCTTCAAAGCTTGCGAAGCGGGTCATTAATTGTAAGCCGGTATATATACCCGAGGTGTATATGTGTGAAGATACTATTAACCCACTGTTATCTTTAAGTCAATAAGCCGACGCTTGAGCGACCGACTAAATATATTTATATTAAGTGACCAACATAAGGATACTCGGTCCCGATGGGGATAGTAATGACATAGACACAGGTAATAAAGAAACTGGACGAGTGTTTCAACACCGAAACATTCTCGTCATCGGTGTATTGTTACTGTGAATATAATTAAAGACACTAAGGCAAGGGCTGGTTGATGGGGAACGTGGATCGCTTTATAGAGGCTGCTGCGACGCTTCTCCGGTGAGAGAGGCTTCGCAGAAAGCCACCTGGCGGGGCGTTGGCAAAGTGTTGTTCGCTACCAAGGGAAATAGGCCGGATCGTTACGATATATAAAATGAAATATCGGATATATTGGATTTTCAGCATACGACATATGTATATGTATGAATATACATGTACGAGGTCTGTTCAAAAAGTATTGCGAATTTTGAATTTCCGGGGGCTACGTATATTCGATTTTCGATTTTTTTGTGGCGTTAGGTTGCTACTCGTGTCCCTCACTTATGCTGAAAAAATCGGCCATTTTGAATGTTTAGTTAATTGTTGACAGCTGTTTTGGTTAGCCGCGTTTTGGCTTGTCTTCGATTTTTGCCTATTCCAAAAAATGGATCAAAGAATCTGTATCAAATTTTGTGTGAAAAACAAAATTAAGTGCGCGGACGCATTCCGAATGTTGACTGTGGCGTATGGTGAAGCTACCTTGGACCAAAGCAACGTTTATCGGTGGTACAAAATGTTCTTAGAGGGCCGAGAAGATGCGAACAACAAAATGCGTTCCGAACGCCCGAGCACATCAACAACAGACGAAAACATTGATGAAGTGAAGAAAATAATATTGGCCAATCGTCGAATCACCGTTAGAGAAGTTGCTGAGGAACTAAACATATCGATTGGCTCGTGCTATTCGATTTTTACCAATGATTCGCGCATGAGACGGGTCGCCGCGAAATTTATGCCAAAATTATTCAATTTCGAACAAAAACAGTGTCGCGTTAACATTGCTAAGGAGCTGTTGGACTCGGTCCGGGACGATCCAAATTTGCTCCAGAGGGTCATACCTGGTGACGAATCATGGGTTTATGGTTATGACGTGGAAACCAAAGCTCAATCATCGCAATGGAAGCTGCTTTTTTGGAACAGGCAAAAATCGAAGACAAGCCAAAACACGTCTAATCAAAACAGCTGTCAACAATTAACTAAACATTCAAAATGGCCGATTTTTTCAGCATAAGTGAGGGACATGAGTACCAACCTAACGCCACGAAAAAATCGAAAATCGAATATACGTAGCCCCCGGAAATTCAAAATTCGCGATACTTTTTGAACAGACCTCGTATATGTCCACGCTTGTTATTTGCCTCGACAAATGGGGCTAATGAAATTTACCTTTTTGTTCCATGGTGCATATACTATGTTTATATTTCTGGTTCGCTGCGTTAACTCTGCTGACATACGTCAATTAACGTGTGTATATGGAACACTTGGATATAGCTTTTGTTTCGTCACATTGGTGATTTGTACGGATCGATTGAGCTGCGATTTTCCCGAGCATTGCACAGTTCAGTCCTTTCGATTATTCTTCGTTTACCGATATTATGAGAAAAATGGAAATGGGCTCTCACTATTGCCCATATACAAAGCCTGTCGCACGCGTAATTAATCGTATCAAGCAAATCGACTATCTAACCATAGGGAATTTTGGCTAATTGTGAATATCAATTGGCAATAATGTTATATTCTCGTTTATATATTTATCTGTCGTAATTAATTTTTCTCAATATCCGTTAATCTTGATATCGGTCTCGCTGGACTAGATACGAAGAGAGACCGGCGGAAAATTGTGTTGGTCATTACATACCACGCTCTATAAAGCTTGGGTGCAGCGGTTACGAAATCGATGGGAAGTTATTATGTACCGGAAAATGTTCGGAAGGTTGAAATTCACGCGCGAGAGCACATCAGTATCGGAAAACGTCGAGATTGCACAATGTGCACGAAATCCCACGTGCATACACGATATTCGAACGAAAATAGAGCGATGAGCATGTAACCTCGCTCTCGAGAGGTCCATTTGGTAAAATCATCGGAGTTATGCCACTCTCGCATCTGTACGATCGACCGTTCGTCGATGATGATGCACGCAAATCTCACCTTGACATATGCATATAGAATGCCTGTTAGAATGAAAAAGGGCTTAACTTACTTATATTTGCTATAAACTGCATTTTTTTATTGCTAGCAATTGATTCACGTGGTTCGACATTTTGCAGAAATTTTCTCGTCGATACAATTACTCACGACACTAAAAGCGTCTTTGCCTCTCGTAAAATTCTATCCTCGACGATTGATTGCTGCATAGAACGTCAAATTTAACTTCAGATACCATGTACAGTGTTAAAATTCATTGTGCACCAAAATTAAAAATTCTACAAGCAATTTTGACATAACAAAGTGTCTGGAATTGAATTTATTGTCATTTACAGCAATAGTTTGTTTAAGATGAGAATTTTTCAATGGATAAACCATATTGCAGAGTCTTAGTCGAGGTTTGGACCAATTTTGGTTTGGATAACTTAACTTAAAAGTCAGGAAGTCTCATGCTATTGTAAAACACCCATCTAAGCCTTGTATCCTGTTCAACTCTTCGATCCAAGTTTTTTTCAAAGGGATCGTTGATTTATCGGGAAAAAGCAAAATCCTATAATGCGTAGAATTGATTATCGCGAGTTTGTAAAATTCAACCCTTTTCACACAAATTAAGACACTTTCGAAAAAATTTAATTACAGCTTTTATTAATCACTAGCTGTACCCGGCCACCCGTTGCTATGGCTCAGTCTGGTTAAATGGAAAACACGCGCGTATTCGAATACAACATTGTGACAAAATTTCAGAGCAATCAGAGATTTAAGATTTTGAACACACGAACATTTACACGTTTATTTATATAGATACAATTGACTAAAAAATTCGTGGGCTAACAAAGTGCCCTGAATCACATGGGCAGCAGGGCACTCTCACCTACGAGAAACAACATACACGATATATTGAAGATCTTATTGGAAATGGGGTATTTCAATAACAAAATAATTCGGTAAATACGTGAAAATGTTCCAAATCTTTATTTTGAATGTGACTGCACTAAGGAGATGCACCTCGTTCTTTACTGTAGCTCGTGTTCTCGAAGACTGAAAGAAAACCAAAGAGACCAGTGCTCTGGTCCTCTAATAACGAAAGGCTCTCTTTGTTCTTCATTCTATATATTCCTTAGTCTACGCACAATTGTCTAACAGGCGTCGTAAACCGAGCCGATCACCCAAACGGCCGCACATGTGCATGCACTTGAGGACTCTCTACAAGGACCGGGGAAAAACCCCTCATAAACAAGAAAATGCAGAGACTTACAAAAAGGACCTCCGTAGTATAAAAACTACAGTGGCCATTGTAAAGACCACCGAGAAAAAGGCCTTTCCAACAAGATTAACTTTTTGGTCAAATTTCTTTCCTAGAAATCCAACAGATCTTATTAGAAAAATTACCTCAAATCCAAAATTAATAAATACAACAAAAACTTTCGTCATATATACAGGGTATCCCAAAACTAGCACGTCAGAGTGACACGGGGGTTAGATTGGTTCCAGACCTATCAGAATAAACAAATATGACCGCAGTAAAAGTCTCATGGCTTTCGAGAAAAATCGTCTTTTTCGATTTTCCGAAAAATCACTACCTAGTACTTGTTATTCTGCTGCCATTGCTATGAAAGTCCAAATCCAAATTCATCCAAATCCAAATTCACGCCAAATCCCAGAAACACAAACGAAAATAGTGAGATAACAAGAGTAGTGATTTTCCGAAAAATCAAAAAAGACGATTTATCGCACAATCGCTGTTCTTGTTATCTCACTGTTTTCGTTTGTGTTTCTGACCACTTTCTGACCACCTTCTGACCATATTGTAAATATTTTTGTATTGGAGGTAAACCGTGCTAGAATTTCTGACGTATATCATTTTCGCGTACATATTTTTTCGCTCTGGCGCATCATACGCACCATCTGTTTATTGATCGAACACAATTGATCGTCGATTTAGTTAACTTTGACGACTGATTTTAGCACGCTCCGCGAACTAATAAGCTCTCCGGGACCCGATGAAACTATTCCCAATGTAAAGAATATATCGACGCTGCTTACGAAAAGTAGCACGATTCAAATTTCTTACAAAAACTAACACGTTTCGAATTCCACCACGAAAATCAACACGTTTCGATATTCGACGCGAAAACTAGCATGTTTCGGCTTTCACCGCGAAAACTAGCATGATTCGGCTTCTGCCGCGAAAAGTGGCATGTTTCGGCTTCCGTCGCGAAAACTAGCATATTTCGATTTGCACTGGAAAAAGTAGTATATTTGCCGAACTAAATCGAATAAGATTCAGAACTTTCACAAAGGTTTTAATAATTTTTTCGGGAGCACTATAAGGAATAAATGAAAAACATTAAGGGTGTATCGCCCGTACACCCTCAAACATTTATAGTCCTTTTCTATTAAAAAAATAATAACATTATTGAAAATACGATTCGCAAATACGATACGCAGTTTTCCACCACTCAAAAACTAAAATTGTTCATCAATGATATTTTTCATGACTTCAAGTTTCGGAGTCAGCGATGGAATTGAACAAAATTATTGTTTATAAAAAGTATATTCTACTTACAGTCTGAAGAATCGTTCATTGTGTTTTTATTTCATACAAAAAAACACAATCTTGGAGTGATCAACGACTACAGTATAAAGTACAGTATAAGTATGAAGTACAGTTGACAAAATCTTCAAAACAATCGATTGAGATATCTCGAGAAATGTCAGGTCTTGGACGAAGTAGTGAGAGGAAAAAAAAACTGACATTGTTAACTTTGCATACACTGCAATTGTTTTCGATTTTCTTTTCTCTAATTTTTTTGACCATGGTTTTTTTACTCCAAAATGACGAGGCATTTGCCGTTTACCATCTTATGATAAACCTAGCAGACCAAAATTCAAATAGTCAAATATGTATGAAATAAATTAAAACAAAAAATAAAACAGTATAAAATGACAAGCATAAATATTTCGTCAATTTGGAGTAAAAAAGGATGTTCAAAAAACGTGGAGTAAAAAATGAGAAACACTTCCAGTGATACTGGAACGTGCTAATTTTCGCGGTGAAAGTCGAAACCTGCTAGTTTTCGTGGTAAAAGCCGAAACATGCTAGTTTTCGCGGCGAATATCGAAATGTGCTAGTTTTCGTGGCAAAAGCCGAAACATGCTAGTTTTCGCGCAGATATCAAGCGTGCTTGTTTTCGTAAGAAATCTTAAACATGCTATAGTTTTCGTAAGCAGCGTCGATATAATGAAAATTCTAAAATGTTGAAAATTAGCTCGAAGTTATGATAACCCACATTTCCTGTCTCTCGATGTGAGCGTATATCCATGGTGAAAAACGTTCGGGGAAACGAATCTATCAGTGTCAGAGAGATTTTTCGAGATTACAACTACGTTCGAAATATTTCATCGATGCTCCGTTCAGATAAGATTATTAATCGCGATATCATTTCGCAATCGATTTCACTCGTCAAGCTCGTTAATATTCCTCCCTTTGTTTATGATCCTTGTACTCAGCAGCGCAATGCATAATTCATACGTCGGCAGATTTATAAATTCATTTCATTTTATGCTTGATCAGCGTTGCGTAATATTAAAAAAATAAAGCTTACAACATATGAAAAATAATATTTAAAGTAAAAATAAGACGTATTAAAAAAAATGGTCGAAACATCATTTGTAGTAAAAATTTTTTTTTAAATATGCACACCTAGTTGCCCTTGATATTTTTCCTTCGCTTTTCTTTTCCCACAGACGATGTCAGCCTATATAAATGTGTTTAGTGGAAAACGTAAAATAAAGAAAAATCGAAAACGCGAGACCAGCGTGACTGCGTATGCATATCCAGTTCACTCGCAGTTTTCGAGTTCGGCGAGCGCTCTCGCGTAGCCCCGGGATCGAAGAGATCGTGCGGGTAGAAGAAAAACAAGCTGAAAAACTCGAGGAGTTTTTGCAATCTCTCCGCATCGGTGCATCAGCTCTCGCGGTTTCTGCCAATTATGTGCTTACGAACGCGCCCGATAATTGCTCAGAAATGTTGGACGTCGGTGTGCCGAGCTAACTCATTTTAATGGCCAATTCTCTCATCCTCTATGGATATGTATGCATTTCCATATATCTACACAAATTCCCATATATAGAGGCGACTTGGCCTTGAAATCATTCGAGGGAAATGAGCATTCGGGCGCGGCTTCAGGAGTATCTCGACTTACGGCGCTAAGTGTATTAAAAATGGCGCAGCACTGGGATGCTATCGTCACACATTTATAGCTACATACTAATGATGTTGATGACATTTATAGGCAGGTACAAGACGCTATGACACTTAAAGACCTGCAGTATTCATAGATATTTATCACTAACAGTTCAAGATATTCAACGCTTGAAGACACTCGTTGCACTCAATAATGTCCAACTGTCCAAGGCATTCTTAGCACTCAATCATATTCCGTCGCTAAAAGGCACTCAATATTCATAGCATTCAGGTCTCAAGGACATAAAGTTCACTCATAGTCCTCAATGCTAATCAAAATTCAAAGACAAGCATGGCTCAAAGATATAGAGCACTCAGAGACATTTATAGAGTTGAATAATATTCAGAACTAAAAGACACCTGCGTCACTCAATTATATTCAGCACTCAAAGGTACTCTCATCGCTCAAAGGTTTTCAACACTCAAAGACACTCGTAACTCTCAAAGATATCCAACTCTCCGAAAACCTCGTAGCACTAAAAAATATTAAATACTCAAAGATAATCATTGGACTTAAATACGAGGTCTGTTCAAAAAGTATCGCCAATTTTGAATTTCCGCGGGCTACGTATATTCGATTTTCGATTTTTTTTTGTGGCGTTAGGTTGGTACTCATGTCCCTCACTTATGCTAAAAAAATCGGCCATTTTGAATGTTTAGTTAATTGTTGACAGCTGTTTTGGTTAGACGTGTTTTGGCTTGTCTTCAATTTTTGCCTATTCCAAAAAAGCAGCTTCCATTGCGATGATTGAGCTTTGGTTTCCACGTCATAACCATAAACCCATGATTCGTCACCAGTTATGACCCTCTGGAGCAAATTTGGGTCGTCGCGGACCGAGTCCAACAGCTCCTTAGCAACGTTAACGCGACACTGTTTTTGTTCGAAATTGAGCAATTTTGGCACGAATTTCGCGGAGACCCGTCTCATGCCCAAATCATTGGTAAAAATCGAATAGTACGAGCCAATCGATATGTTTAGTTCCTCAGCAACTTCTCTAACGGTGATTCGACGATTGGCCAATATTATTTTCTTCACTTCATCAATGTTTTCGTCTGTTGTTGATGTGCTCGGGCGTCCGGATGGCATTTCGTTGTTCGAATCTTCTCGGCCCTCTGAGAACATTTTGTACCACCGATAAACGTTGCTTAGGTCCAAGGTAGCTTCACCATATGCCACAGTCAACATTCGTAATGCGTCCGCGCGCTTAATTTTGTTTTTCACACAAAATTTGATACGGATTCTTTGATCCATTTTTTGGAATAGGCAAAAATCGGAAACAAGCCAAAACACGTCTAACCAAAACAGCTGTCAACAATTAACCAAACATTAAAAATGGCCGATTTTTTCAGCATAATCGAGGGACATGAGTACCAACCTAACGGCACAAAAAAATCGAAAATCGAATATACGTAGCTCGCGGAAATTCAAAATTCGCGATACTTTTAGAACAGACCTCGTACACTCATATATTACATGATATTAAGCACCCAATTACACTCGCTCTACTCAAACGTTTTCGACACTCAAAAACACTCACAACACTCAAATATATTCAGCGCTCAGTGACATCCAAAGACACCCAGCGCTCCCAGTAACTCATAGGCATATTGTTAGTAAAGTCTTTAGTAAAATCTTAGTTTATGTAGCTATTTTTATACTGTAACGTATGAAAGCACACGTTAACTTTGTAATTTAAGAAAAATAATTGTAAAAAAATAACAATGTTATTTTAATGCATCGTTATATTTGCTCTACGATTGGGGTTTTTTTTTATTTGTCGTTTCAGTGACGTTACCATATTGTCAAGCGTACGAGAATGGTTACGTTCGCCGGCTTTTGACGCTCGAGAGTGGGAGGACGCTGAACTACTCCTAATGCTACAAACAATGTTCGTCGAGCTCGAATTGTTACAGAAATTCGAAATATCACTGTCGACCCTCAGGCATTTTCTATACGAGGTTTACAACAATTATAACGAGGTTCCGTTCCACAACTTTAGGCATTGTTTCTGCGTCGCTCAGATGGTGAGCTAATGTCACTTCTATACTCAAAGAACAAACTCTCACTAGTCACTACATATTTTACCTTTTATTCTTTTCGCAAATTAGAGCGATATTACGATCATATTTATTCAAATAAATTTATTTCCATTGATTAATTAATTTCATGTTATACGGTTGAGTCGTTTTCAACGGTTATTGAAGTTTGCAATTAAGATTTTGTTTTATGGTATTCAGAATAATCGAGCATATAAATAATAAACAATTAAAAGATTCTACAGGATCATTTATTCGTTCATGCAGATGTACGCGATTGTCTGGGCAGTGGATCTACCATCGAAAATCGGACATCTCGAGGTTTTCGTACTCATTGTCTCGTGCATATGTCACGATCTCGATCATCCCGGTTACAACAATATATATCAGATAAACGCTCGCACTGAGCTGGCCCTTCGTTACAACGACATATCACCGTTGGAGAATCATCATTGTTCGATTGCCTTTCGCGTTCTCGAGTCTCCGGAGTGCAATATTCTCGCGTCACTTGACGCCGCGACCTTCAGGACCGTACGGGAGGGAATAATAAGATGCATACTCGCCACCGACATGGCAAGGCACAATGAGATTCTCAGCCAGTTCAACGACACAGTGCCGGACTTTGATTATGATAATAAAACTCACATCAATCTGGTGAGTCACGAAATTTTATCGGATGTGCCCGAAAAAAATGGGCCGAATTAGCTTGATACCTGCCGAATTGAAACGAGCTTATTATACACTCGCAACTATAATGGATTAAAAACGATAATGCGATACAAATTTTGTGACGATTTTTTAGGGTTCCGTACCGATAAACGGAACCCTTACGGTGACAATCAATTGTCCGTCCGTCCGTGTGTACTTTTTTCACAGGCCCTTCACTCCTAAACGGTTTAACTTATCGACTTGAAATTCGGCACGCAACTAGAGTAGGAGTTACCGAATATGGCCATCGAGTCATTTTTCCAAAAATATTTTTTTCGACACATGGAGGCGACAAAATATGTGATGTCAACTTCTTTTTTATTTCCTGGCGAGTGGAGTATCGTGTGACCTTAAAAACTAATGCTGAAATATATAAGGAGCTTAAAAGAATTCTATAGCGATGTCAAAACTGTCATTTGCTTTTAAGATATAAGAGATTCAAAACTTCATTTAGGGGAATGGTACGGACTCCTTGATTCATGCTTGACCGCTTTTTTTAATTAATTTCTCTTTCGATACCTGTTAGAGCAGGAATTAATTTTTTTAAACGTTTCCGATTAATAAACAAAACAGATTTTATGATTTATGGCTTTGCAGTATCGTTTTTAATATGTTGCGAGAAACTTGCTGATATTTATAAAAAAAAGTTGAGAACAAATTCAGATATCAAGTGATGTCTGTACAGTTCAAATATCGAGTGATATTTGAATTTGTTCTCTGGTTTTTGATTTGCGATTTTTTTCTGGCTTCGTAATGTACGAATATTGGTTTCGATCGTAGCTCTCGATGATCCTGATAAAAGTTGCCGACATAAGTAACGAGGCGAGACCAATGGACGTTGCGGAACCCTGGCTGGACATGCTACTTCAGGAATTCTTCAAGCAGAGCGACGCGGAAAAGCTCGAGGGACTTCCGGTAACTCCGTTCATGGATCGTGACAAGGTCACCAAACCGTCTTCGCAATGCAGCTTTATCGGTTTCGTGCTCTTGCCACTTTTCGAATCGTTGGGAGAACTCTTTCCGGTACTTCAGGTTCGTTTCCATTTTCACTATTCGATCGAACCATGTTTCTTTCATTCACGTTAGGGTAAAACAGAGTAATGACGAACAGCATGCAATGACTACCCATTAAGAAAAAATGTATAATCAATATCAAGAAACAAGCTGTGACAATGCGTGGACCGACAATCATTACAAGACATGTGAATCACTTTTTCTTCAAACGAGTTTTGCAAGCTTTGATGATCCCTCACCACACGTGGGTATTATTATAATGTGGAATTATTATAATTCTTTTAATTCATCATATCACCTTTTCAGGTTTTTACGTCCTGTCCCTTTACCATTCTTCGAGACCCTTCCTAATGTATGCATTGGAATAATGGTATTATATGCAAAAATGGTACGTCACCGTATTAACATCAGGGTATCCAACTATTACCCAGCAGTCTACGACCCATAACTTTCGTTAACTTTAATATAAAAGGTACCGAATCGTCAAGAAGATCTGTTACAGGAGCGATTCGGCAGATTGACTGTAGCGACAAAAATACGGCCAAAATGCAAACCCGTTGCTAACGCTCATTTTTCAGGCAACGCCATCTCGGGATCACGTTCCTTACTACTACGCTATGTCTAGTATCTCGTCAAATGATCGAATTTTTTTTGCAATCCAGTCACAACTGTTTTGCGTCCATCTTTCCCACCATCTTTCTTAACCATCATTTTTTCCTTCCAAAACAATAGCGGATGGATAACGTAAAAAAAACAAATGGTTTAATCATTTCAGGAACTCATAGTGAAGCCAGTGCGTTTTGCTCTCGATTACTACAGGCGACTGAACGAAGCGGCGAAGGACGAGCGTCATCATCGGAAGAGCGTCGTGGATCTCGGCGAGTCAGGATCGTCGGCAACAACGGGCACGGTGACGGCGTCGGTAACGAAATCGTCGTCGTCACAAAGTATGAGATCAAAACGTTCGGCGGGTACTGTACGTTCGCGATCACGTTCGACCGACGAGGATCCGGAAAATCCAACGATCGAGGAGGTGGAAAATCTCGAGAGTTCGGATCCGGAAACCGCGACCGAAGTTGAGATAAGTGAAAAAACGTTAAAATTCAAGATATCAACCGAGGTGAGCGGTGCCGTTGGATCGAACACCGGAAGAAAGAGTTATCCAGGCAGTCGTAAGGGTAGCAGAGAAAAATCATCGTTGGATTATCATAATCACGAACTCGCTAAGGCCCTTAGAGAACACGATCGCGAGAGACGACGTAGTAGGGGCGAAAATTTTAGTAGCGACATGAGTTCACCGGTGAGCGCTAGATCAATCGACGACGGTAGGATAATTGAGGAATTGGAGAGAGACGAGACGAGAATAAACGACGATAGACCAGAGGGCAATGGAAAGATTTTAAACACAGGAACGGCGCTATCTTTCGAAGAAAATCGTTCGAGCAAGAGGTCAAATCGTGATTATAAGAATACCGATGATAATGGCGACAACGGGGACGACGATGATTTTCGTAATGTACGAAAAGATTCAGTTGCGCGTAATGACAGTATTTCGCGATGTTGCTGCGACGACAAAACAACCTCGAACAATCACAAATCGTTGTTCATGAGATTACGAAATTTTACCGATCGTCTCAGCATAAGTTTCGACTCTAAGGAAACGCCAATTACAAAAACATCGAAACATCATACGACCGCGAGAACATTGATGAAGAGCGAATCGATATCGAGCACGTCGTCAACGACACCGAGACAAAATACTTCGATGCACTTTTGCAAAAGATGCAATTTAACAAAGTGCACGAAGAACGAGTCGAAGGACACCGCGATAACGACGAAAGCAACGAGAATAACGAGGGAAACTGTCGTGGAGATTGACGGTATGGAAAAGCGCGCGACGACACTGCCAAAAGTGAGAAAATCACAGGACAGTAAGAATAAAAGTTGGCGTATGGTATTCTTAAAGGAGAAAAGACCGTCAGTGTCATTGGAAACATTGCCGGCGCACGATGACGTTACAAACGGTTCAAAGCACAAACGTAATCTCTCGAATCCCGAGCGTAAAATTCACGCGAACAAGCCGTCGATTGTCCGGGACATTGAGAACGAGAAAATCGTGAATTTCAATGATTTCAAGGAGATCGACGTGAGAAAAACGAGCAACGAGAAACCCGAGATAATCGTACATCCGGGAAGTTCGAACGTCGTTGACGGGCATGACGATGATATTGGTAAGATCGAGATAAGACGTAGTTCAGCTAGTATGGAGGATATATCGAAGATAACGAAGCTGAACGAGGACATTACGATGGGTGTGTTGGAGGAGAAAAAAATTACCGACGATCATCAGCATACGGGTAGTCTTGATTCTATGCTGTACAAGGAAACGCCAAAGAGCGCGAAAAAAACGTTCGCCTTTGGTTCACCTTATAGCGCAAAAAAATCATCGGCCGGCATTTTTTCACGCTTCAAATCGGGCATGAGTATCGACGGTACGAGAAGCAACAGTAATAGCGATTCGCTCAATGATCATACGTCGCAACAACAGCAAACCGGTTGGATATCATCGTTAACCGCGAGTTTTCGTCCCAAGCGTCAATCGGGCGATTTACAAACTGCTTTGTCGCACGGTCTTCAATCGCCCGGTCACGAGGGTGTCAAGTGATACGTCGTGGTCTCCGTTAAAACGAAAACCGGTAGATTAACCGATCTTAGCGACTGGTGGGCGCAACGATCGTCTTGCTGCGCTGGCTTGTCGAACGAGACTTGAAGAGAATGAATAAAAAAATGAAAATAAAGAAAAGTAGAAAAAAAACATCGACAAATCGGTGATAGTTTGCGATAGTCGTCGATCGACAAGCCGGGAAAACGCTTGTAAAGAAAAGACGATCGATATTTGATCGATCGAGCCGAGTCAAGAGATAGAAAAATGCTCGCATATTTCGCGACTTTACCGAGCTATTTCTTCGCCTCGCCGTTGTTCCTTCATTTATAAATCTCAACGGTCTATCGGACACGGAGACCACAGTGTGTATTAATTGGAAGAAGACATAAAAAAATCGGCAATTATCGATTTATCGGATACAATCGTTGTCGAATCGTTGTTCTTTGTGTTCTTCTTCTTTTCACTTCCGACTCTCGCGACGAAAAAATTCCATCGGATACTGCGCGCGAGACAGCGTTATATATAACGATTTTGTGTAAAACACGAGATTTCGGGAGGCTGATGAAAAGAATAACAAATGGAAAATTCATTAATCACGTAGAAATATAATCGGAGATGTATCTCTTCTTGATGAATTCAGGTGACTCTGTCCGAACGACAGTTCCGTAAGTGTTAGTTACGTAGGATTATTTTATTTATTGTCCAATTAACGAGTAGCTCTAACGATTACTTATAATTAATGTTGTTCGATATATATGTATATGTATAAATATACATTTATGTATATACGTATGCAACGTATCGATATTAAATTCGATTCGCCACAGGAGTATGTACACATGTGGTATATACACACGAAAAAAAATTAATTAATTAAAAAAAAAATATCTTTAATCATCAGAAGATAAGGCATTCTCCCTGCACTCAGTCATCTTTTTTTCCCAAATTTCTCAGGCATATTACATGCCAGTCTGCGATATCGCCCTACCAAGGCTTTTCGTGAATGAAAAAATAAAAAGCCCATGTCGATATAAAAAAAATGTAAGGTTTTTCTTTCAACTTTTACGTACTTACCGCTCGTACGCAACCTTTTTTTCGTTTAATCCGATATTTTGTAATTTGTAATTTGTACAACAATCTCTAACGTTCTATTATTTTCAACTTACCAATTTCAAGACATAAAGATGAACACAAAAAAAAATCGAATTTCGTAATGAATGAATGATGAAAAATTGAAAAAAATAAAATAAATAAATAAATTAATTAATAAATTAATGAAAATCACTCTCCTATCCAGTGGGAACGAAAAATGGAAAATAATGAGACATTTTTGAGAAGTTTAGAAATAAAGTGGCTAAGTTCCGGGGAGAATGCCTCAAAAATATAGACGGTAGAAAAGGCAGACGGTTAAATAGATAAGTACACATCTATAACAGTATGTATGTATATATATGTATATATTGTATACGTATATATATACATATATATATATATATATATATATATATATTATATATATATGACATAGCTGCCATATGGTAAAATCCAAAAAAAAAAGAGTCATTGTTTTGAGTTGAGTGTTGCGAAAAGAGAAAGAAATTGCTAGAATATACGAATAATGCAATACGAGTAATAACATCTCTTTTGACCATTGATGATAGAGAGCCAAAAAGAAAAAAATCAATAACAAAAAACTTTTTGAAACATATATTATATATATTATGTATATATTGGGGTGGTTTGAAAAACACTTTTTTCAGATTACGTTCCGCACCGAGGTCTCCCTTTCACTGTGACAAAAAAATAATTCTGGAACATGGTACATTTTGATATTTAACAAATCCCAAATATCGAGACATTCGTCGACTTGCATATTTTTATGCGAGAGTATAAATATTTTTGAATAAACGCAATTTTATGTATTCTCACTACCGTCCGATCAACGTCGAGAATGAAATGTGACAGAAATTGCACTTGTACGCGATTGTACGAAAATATTATACATTCCTAGAAGAATTTGCACCCTTAATGAGTGGACCGATATTGAACGCTGGAAATTTCTTGAAAAATTGTAATTTTTTCGAAATTTCACAATTATTGTGAATGCTTGAAATATTTGTTCACACTACTCGCACTTTTTAGGCTATTTGCCGCATGGCGAAGAAATCTCGGTGAGTAACGCGATTCAAGAGAAAAAAAAGTGATTTTTTTCAAGCACTCCGATGTATATTACCGATATATTGCAGCCTATGTCTCCGATAACGATAACCGAGCGATCGTTCATCAATCAAAAAAAAAAACGACTCTTACGAATTAATTATCTACGATACCACGCTTTCATTTTTTAGATGTTTATATTTTTATACTTCATCAGTGTGTCTCTATATACGGCGATGAAAAAAAAAACCGCATGTATTGTTGAACTCTAGTCTTACGTTATTTACTTTCGTCCCAACGCGTATTGGGCATTTTTCTTTTTTGTTTTCTTCCTTTTTTTTTCTTCAATTAGGCTCGATCTGTAATACGATTATGAACAATTGTCGACAACACTTTGTTTCATCTCTTCATGGTTTTTGTCGGCGAATTTCGAAAAATGTGAAAAGAAAAAGGCTAAGAAACTCATACGACTCGTCGTTCAAAAACCGAAAATTCAATGTTTAACAGTTTCATTCGATCACGAATCGAAAACTTCCGTGTATCTACTTCTTTTCGTTTTTTTTTTTGAGATTATTTCTAATCTCGTGACCAATTAGCGTCTGTCTTTGAAGTGCATTGAAAAAAAACATAGTCTGCGTAATGTGTCGACGAACGGAAAATAAATAAAAATGCACTCTACTACCTACGTATCATACCAAACTGATAATTTACGGTTTATATATATATATATATATTGGGGTGTGCCATTTCGGGGCAACTTTTTTTTTCTCCGGGGACCAGGTTGTATACTTCCAGGAAGGTGAAAAAAGAAGCCTGTTCAAGTTTGAGCTCTTAATATTAATATTTAGATGCGCCTCATCGCGAATTTCCATATCCCATTCAAATAACATGGGAAAAAATTTGTTTTATATTTGGAATTTTATACTTCGGCAATGGCATATTGTTCGATGACGCGCATGACATATAAATTATTGGATATTTATAATTTTTCATTAATAAATTTATTTAGAAGAATTAAATGAACCTTTTCTTTTCACTCTTATTGAAAATAAAGAAAGATGTTTTACTCGTGAGTATTTTGTCCACCTCTTTGTAACTATTGTGTTAAATACTAGCCCACTAGAACCAGTTTTCTGACAGAAAATAACTTTTTACAGCATTGAACAATTAACGATCAATATTAGTTAATCATAAATGAGACAATTTTCATGGCAAATTTAATAATCTACAAAAAAGTCATTTGAATTTTCTCAATAGAGTCAATAGTTGTAACATTGAAAAAAAAAGATGAATTTTTGTTCATTTTGAACTTTGAAATCGGATATAATCGGAATGGCTCCGTTTATCGAAAAACTGCAAGACATCTTTTTTTTAGAGCGTTCAATTCTCTATGAAAAATGTCATGCGCGTCATCGAACAATATGCCATTGCCGAAGTATAAAATTCCAAATATGAAAAGAATTTTTTCCCATGTTATTTAAATGGGAAATAGAAATTCGCGACGAGGCGCATCTAAATATTAATATTAAGAGCTCAAATTTGAACAGGCTTCTTTTTTCACCTTCCTGGGAGTATACAACCTGGTCCCCGGAGAAAAAAAAAGTTGCCCTGAAATAGCGCACCCTAATATATATATATATATGTTATATATATACATTTGTATATATATATATATATAACACCGAATAAAATTCCATTCGCCCTTCTCTCAACAGAGCAAGTTACGGGAGTCTCTATAATTATTAAACACTACCTGTGCCTGAACTTTGTCATTATTTATTTTGTCTCTTCCGCGTAATAATCCAAAACTGCGAAAATCATATTTAAAGTTCGCTTTTACGAAATTCGACGATTTATGATTTGTTGCTGAGCCTCGAAACTAGTCAGATGGGTGTTAACTTTGAAAAATTATTCCGATAAATTATCGTCGGTTAATCGACAATAACAAAGGATAGAATTATACTGCCGTGTATGTCATTGATATAAAAAATATATTTGTAGCAATGAATTCGTAAAAAAAAAAAAATGTATTGATCTATGCCAATTTAATTTTGTTCGTTAAAAGATTGTCTGTCAATTCACCGCCTAAGTTTTTTTTTACAACATTTATCGTTTAAATATTATAGTCCATTTGTTTATCCGCATCAGGCAAACAAATGGCTATAATAACATTATGGCCATAAACTAACAAATTCATTCGATGAAAAACGTAGTCCATCTTGCAAAAAACATAATGAATTGTTGCCCGTTATGATCAGACCAATATTGGGAATTATTTTTTGGAAAAAAATAGATCGAAAGTACATCTCGTCGGAAATTAACCCAAACGTGTCGATTTTTTTAACAAATACAACCATACAAACATGATTCCATCGTAACAGTATATACGATAGTGCAACTCATTCATTATTACTGTTATTAAGGATGTACGTTAACTAGGTTATTTTCTATTTTTCGAGCCGATATTCTCAAGTTTTATAAACAAATGTATTTTTTTTTGGGAATTTCAAACAAAATTTGTGTTCACTTGGATGCTGAGATGTACAAGCTAAAATTTGAATCATTTAACACGGGGAACATAGGGCGACTGCCATGAAAATGACATTCACGCTGGAAAAAGTATACTTCCAGAGTATTTAAAAAAAAAAAAAATGTTTAAGTACCGTATATGACATGTGAAAAATAAAAAATCGACACGTGCCCACACATTTTGAGAATTATTGCGGTTTAACTGAGTCTTAAAATCCATATATATGGAAATACATATCTGGGCATATGCCAGTCCCATTGTTGCGAATGTTCGTGCATTTTATGGTTACGTACGACGTTTTTTTTACAAAAATCTCTTTCAATACTAACGATTACTATTTCCAATCATCCTAAAATATGTTCTTTCATTCCGAAACAGTTCTCATCAGGAAAAGTGTAAGTCATATCAGCGATTAAATTTACAATAATAAATAAAAAAAATGTAACGGCTATGCTATATTTTTTTACTTCCATCATACTAAGACTTTTTTTAACCTCGGTGAACACTTAATTTATTTCAGTTAACCTTTCAATAAAATATTCGCCACTTGAACGTTTAACGTAACGATTCACCAGTACCTAACATACATCCTTAAGATCCGGTTGTACAATCTGAGTTAAACCTAGTTTATGTACATAAAAGAACGTCAGTAAACTCGATTTAACTGAGATTTTAGAATTGAGCCTTAATCCACAACAATTTGTAAAAATGATTTTAAGAATTTAGCACTGATTTGACTGACGTAGTTGGCAATATTAATGGTAGTCCTGCCGCGAAAGTGATACAAACTCCGTTGTTTGCATAATTTTATATTGCGTAATTTCTTTATAGAATTTCATATTGACGAAATTTCAAAGTGCCCCATAATTAAAATAAGAAACCTACGTTTGAAAATCGTAGTATCCGTATGCAGCTTCCGAAAAACGTCTTGAATGCAATTTTGTAAATCAATGATAAAAATAAGTGAATCAGAGATAGAGGAAAATATGAAGGTATTTCATATTCTCGAGATATCAAGGTTTCTTATCGTCACAAAAAATAAAAGGTTCACTGACCGCTCGACCGAATGATTTCACGTAAAATGTAGACGATTCTAGCTCAAAGCATATCCAATCTTATTAACCTCACTTATATGATATGACGTCAGGAAAAATCGAGTCAAATCAGCATACAAGGGATGATATTATTGCGAACAATTACTCGAGTCTTGCAATAGAAAAGATTTACAAATATTTCATAATGCTTCAGATAATTATTACTAGGGTTATTATATTTATTTTTTACGCAATACGATGCATTGTTGTTTAATGTTCACGACTTCGCCGTACCGGAGCAGGACTACAATAAAACAGGAATTAGAAGCGACGAAAAATATATTAAATCATTTGCCGATTAATCTGACTCGAAGATATTACGATTGATCGGAGTATCGTCGAATTTCGAAAAAGCGATTCGCAGGAAACAAAAAGTGGCCTAATTTGGAGGATATACTCGAGGAGTTCCAGATGAGAGGCAAATGCCCTGGTTATAATCGAGGGTCCTAGAAAGAAGCACCTGTTACTACCGTCAATTCATTATTTATTCGCTCGCTGGAAACATCATTGTTCCGCGTTTGTCAATTAACCAAACAACACTTTACTAAATATAATTCGCGTAAAACGATCGACTTCGTGATAATTGTACGATAAAAGATTTGCTTAAGACAAAATGAAAAAAAAAAACAGATACATGAGAATGAAAAGAAAAAAAAACAAAGGAGAAAAGAAAAACACAAAAAAAAATGTCGATGCACTTTTGCGATTTGTAACTAAACTCTTTTCCCGTCCTTCCTCCCGTTGTCATCACCTCTTCCGTGGCCGTTCCCTTCCAATCTTGCGCACTAAGTTTTAGTCACTGATACGTACGTTTAATCGTGATATATAAGTCGAAAAACAATTACGGGCTTTGCAGTCTGATTTGTCCTGCAAGAGGAATAATTGAAGAAAAAAAAAAACAAAACGAACAATTATCGGTTCACCGGTAAAGCTGGAAATGAAAAAGCATCATACAGAGAGAGAGAGAGAGAGATGAAGAGGAGAGAGTTTGGAAAGCAATTTCCCCAGGGCGAATATCACTGCAGAGGCTTTCATATTTTTAGGCATAGAACAATTCAGTGTGAATGTACATAATTTAAGGTCATCAAGAATCGTGTGTATCCATGAAAAATCTCTGATGCGCGTCGTTGCCGACGAAATTGATGAGTAAAAAAAAGAATAAAAAATAAATAAAAGAAATCCAAACTATATGTAAAGCAGATTTAATGATGAAAAGGAAGCAACATAAACTTTTACCTGATATTAAGTAATTAGGCAATGACAACGCTCGCTGGCGAGCGACGATCGACTAATGATCGTATAGTTATTTGTTTAAAAAAAAAAAAGTCTGCAAGGAAATCAACGACGGAGGGAAGATACCGAACTGTTCGGCGTTCAGTGGACGCAAACGCTCGAGGGCGAAAGAAAAATTCATGAAATTATAAAAATAATCGTAAAGAATTGATCAAAGAAAAAATCAAAAGATTAGTTACAAAAAATTAATGTTACGACGAAAATTAATTGAGGAAATTGTCAGCAGGGTTCATTGTTGTGAAATATGTTCCGTAACGATTGAGGCGTCGATAGAAAGAAAAAGAAAAAAGAGCAAACACTGAACGCCTATCTGCACGCATATATTAATTACTGTTATGCGCGAACGAGAGAGATACGTATAAATACGTCGATCGCTTTGGTATCCAAATCATTCCGTTCGATTCCACGATGTTGTAATATTATATCCGTAGGAAACCTACATGTAATTCTAAGTAAATAATACGTAGTCAAAATGTATCTCGAAAAGCAAGAAAACAAAAAAAAGATGACGAAAAGAAACGACAACAAGAGCAAAAAACAACAACAACACGCCACGGTCAAACATTAGTTTTTTTGTAAATGAAAGTAAGTGAATAAAATAAACGTATACATGAACGTGACAAAGAAAACGGAATATGTCATTTACCCGAATCCCTGAACTCGCTCAAAGTAAATTGGAACAATAAAAAAAAGTGGAAAAATATAATGACTCACATTGAGTCAACATACCGTAATAAATAAAACTCTTATGCCTCATCACAAACAATTTTTATTTTGATTTTTTTACTACAAACATTTCTGATACAAGCAGCACGTGTACGAGGTCTGTTCAAAAAGTATCGCGAATGTTGAATTTCCGCGCGCTACGTATATTCGATTTTCGATTTTTTTGTGGCGTTAGGTTGGTACTCGTGTCCCTCACATATGCTAAAAAAATCGGCCATTTTGAATGTTTAGTTAATTGTTGACAGCTGTTTTGGTTAGACGTGTTTTGACTTGTCTTCGATTTTTGCCTATTCCAAAAAATGGATCAAAGAATCTTTATCAAATTTTGTGTGAAAAACAAAATTAAGTGCGCGGACGCATTTCGAATGTTGACTGTGGCATATGGTGAAGCTACCTTGGACCAAAGCAACGTTTATCGGTGGTACGAAATGTGCTCAGAGGGACGAGAAGATGCGAACAACGAAATGCATTTCGGACGCCCGAGCACATCAACAACAGACGAAAACATTGATGAAGTGAAGAAAATAATATTGGCAAATCGTCGAATCACCGTTAGAGAAGTTGCTGAGGAACTAAACATATCGATTGGTTCGTGCTATTCGATTTTTACCAATGATTTGGGCATGAGACGGGTCGCCGCGAAATTCGTGCCAAAATTGCTCAATTTCGAACAAAAACAGTGTCGCGTTAACATTGCTAAGGAGCTGTTGGACTCGGTCCGCGACGACCCAAATTTGCTCCGGAGGGTCATAACTCGTTGACGAATTATGGGTTTATGGTTATGACGTGGAAACGAAAGCTCAATCATTGCAATGGAAGCTGCTTTTTCGGAATAGACAAAAACTGAAGACAAGCCAAAACACGTCTAACCAAAACAGTTGTCAACAATTAACTAAATATTCAAAATGGCCGATTTTTTCAGCACAAGTGAGGGACATGAGTGCCAACCTAACGCCACAAAAAAATCGAAAATCGAATATACGTAGCCCGCGGAAATCCAAAATTCGCGATAATTTTTTAACAGAGCTCGTATCACATTGAAAGATACAATTAGGATCCTGTGAAAATTTGATCATTACTCGTGATTAAAGAGAGAAAAAAAATCGCGATCTCCAGTTTTATTGCGATTCGTCGTAATAGTTATAATCATTCGGTTACCGTGACAATTTTTCGCATGTTCAAATAAATACCACCGTCTGCACTGGTTAGCAAAGCTTTTGGATTTAGTCTCATCGGTATCAATGTTTCCTTGCACGGTGTCAGTTCGTATTGCGATAACACTTGTATGAGACCAAGTTTTGTTTGCAAGAGTGCCAACCGCATCCCTAGATTTGAGTGAAAATAAAAATAAACGAATGAATATCAAAAATCGAATTGTAGTATCGAATCAAAATATCAAATCGAAAATTCGATTCGAAATATCGAATGAATATCGTAGTGATAGAGTAGCATGTCCCCCAAATTCAACGTCCACAAATTTATCGTCCATTGTGAGTCGATTCTTCAGTCTAGTTACTTTTTGGAAACGATGAATTTGGGGATAATGCTACCTTACCATCGTAGTATTATCTTTTCGGGATTCAATGTTAGTCTATGCAATCACATAATTAACTCGTATGCTAAAGGAAAAAAAGTCAAGTTAAAAATGTTCATTTTCAATTGTGCCTTCTGATATTGAGTTTACTCTTTTGTAAAGCTGTGATAGCAATGTACTATATTTTGTAAAAACAGTCTCAGTTCTATTAACAATATGTGTCATTGGACAGGCTAATTAAAATGTATTAAAAACATAACGAGGAATATACCGATGCAATTGTGAGGGCCCTCTCCGAAGGGCATGTAGACGAAGGATTTTCGATTCCTCTTGTTTTCCTCGTTAAACCTCTCGGGATCAAAGGTCTCGGGTTCCGGAAAATATTCCGTATCAAAGTGAAAACCAAGCATCGGAATATACACGGGTGTACCTTTTTCGATTACAAGATTAGAGTTAGGTACTTTGTAATCGGCATTCGCGACGCGTTCCAAGAACGGAAGCGGTGGATATTTTCGTAGCGTCTCGGAAACTACCATGTCCAGATAGGGGAGTGTCGTGACCTGTTGATGATTGACGATTTGTTCTTATTATAATCCTTTAGAGTCATTAATACAAAACGCACAGGCACGTATGGGGTCATTTGAACCTTATGAAAGAAACGTTGATTCTTAAAAAGAAATTCTTAATTATTAAAGGAAATAATTTGTAACATAAATTCTAATCTCTAATAAAATAATCAAACAAATTTACAGAAAGTCGGATGAGCGATAGAAATAACAAAAAATGTACGGATTTAATGTAAATTTTAAAAGGGGTCATTTGACTCCCGCTTGGTATGTTTACTGTTTAATCTATACAGTCACCATTGAAAATTAATAAGCTTGAAAATTGAGAGAAGCAGTAAATTTTTTATAGTTTTACGTTAACGAAGATTTTTATGTTTCAGATACGATAATACATGTGATAAAACAACGTCATCTGGGTATCACCAAGATAGATACAAAAGTACTCGGTGGTAATTAGAAAAGTTGCTTTTTCGAACGAATGACCGTCCAATGTTGACTTTCTAAATTTTTTTTTCGTCCGTCTCCGTGACTTTAATGTATAAATAATATGGCAACGGAGTAAGAGGGGCGAAAAAAATGTTAATCGATTTTTGGGAAATGTGTTATTTTTGAATCCTCAGATCGACCTCTAAATATTTTAAATCTTTTGTGAGGATTTGTTTCTCTTGAAATGAAATACATTTTTAAGGTAAAACTCGTATTAAAAAAATAGGGGACAAAATATTGTCAGCATAATGTGCATTCATAAATATCTATTTGATCGCGTTTTTTGAAAATCGTTCGATCGTTTTTTTCTTCATACCGATCGAATTTGAAAATGAAAATTCATTATAGTTTACCATGTCGTATGTTATCTGGCCACCGCTATCAGCGATGGCGTCATTGATCTCCCGACGCAATCTCATCTGCACGTTCGATGAAAGCGCGAGTTCGTACACGGCAAAACTCAGAGTAGTGGATGTTGTCTCAAACCCACCGGTGAAGAAAATAGCCGCTTGTGCAACCAAATTATCGCCTTTGAATTCTGCAGTGAGATAAACGTCAGAGAATCGTAAATACGTACTTCATATAATGTAAATTATTGAAACAAAAACAAACTGCTCGTTGTTTTTTTTTTTCATTGTCCTTCAACAGTTACAAAACTCGATAATTTTGAGTGTTCTTCTTTTTCAGACCTAATTTATTTTTATTGGAACGAAATTCCTTAACGATGATTCAAATTTGTTTCGTTAATATCGAATAACTTAGGTGACGTCACAAAACTATTGAGGTGATTTGATTTGATTTGATTGAATTGATTTTTGATTTTAATAAAATGTAGCGCTCAAATAAATTCTGTTATCTTTTTTGGCGTGTGTAAAAATGCTAATCAATTTGACAAATTTTGATTGAAGCAATGTGTAAAATATCATCCATAAAATTTTGAATTTCGCGATAAATAATTATACAATGAACGTAATAGTGCAATTTTTTACTTTTAAAGCCAAAATATTGATTCTTCTCGAGGACAACGCCTGAAAATTCCGTCAAAAAAATATATGGTATAAAAAGTGTTATAATTCTGATGAAAATCTGTAATATGTTTTTTTTGTTTATGGAAATATATTTTCGTACTACGTTTTACCGAAAATCTTTTCGCCCGGTGTATCAGCCTGACTTTTCTTGAGCTCGATGAGTAAATCGATGAGATCGCTTCGCTTCAAACCCGATCGTTCGCGTTGCACTATCGTGTCCCAAAAAACATTTCGCAGAAATTCGGTACTTTGCCGCTCGAATAACATGAATCCCATGGGTTTTACGATCTGCGGTACGAAAAATATAGCAGTGACCTCCACGCTTCGCCAAAAGTTGAAGTCAAATATCTTGCGTCCGCACTTTCGAAATTCGGCATCGGGATTGTTCAACGAATTGACTCTGAGACCGTAGGCTGTTGTGCCGATGAGATCGGTCGTGTATTTTGCGCACAATTCCTTGATCTCCAAGGTGCGAGCCGGTCCTTCAATTCGAGATGAGAAGGAAAAAAAAACGTTGACGGTCGAACTATTGTTTGATAAAAAGACACGCATAGAACGAAAACAATTGATTTTACAAATTTTTTACAATGGATAAGAAAAAGATTTATGTGAATAAAAAAAAATTACGATTTTGAACAATCAATTATTTTATTTCCGTAATTATCGTTCAAAGAAAAATCGTCAAGATATTTTTTCTTAACCACTTAAATATTCCAATTATACCGTTTAAATCGAGAGATTTCAGATGAGTGTCGAGGTCATCGCCGACTTCGAGCATCAATTGAAACATCTTCTTGAGTTTACCCGACGTGAAAATCGGCGTCAATTTCGTTCGAATTATTTTCCAAGCTGGATTTTTCACGATAAGTAGATTTGCATTGCCGATAATATCATCGGGACTCGCCGAGGCGTGTCTGTCCGTGAAATAGTTGAAATCCCGCACCATTATGTGTTTCACGATCTCGGGGTCGCGAATCATGAGGAACGGTCGGTCGAATATGTAGAAGCCAACGTAACGGAGATTTGGCGATTGATCGTAGCGATCCTTGATGAGTTCACCGGGTGTTCGCCTCATCAGTAGACAATCGATAAAATTACCGATAAACGGAGTTGGCGTTAATTCCTCGACACCACGTTTCTTCCAGTAGAGAAACTTTCTCGTCATGTACATGTAAGCACATACGAGCGAGATTGTCATGAGAATAATGCCATCGAGGCCCCAATAGCCGGTAAGTATCGCCATAATTTATCCGCCGATTTATCGATTACAATTAATTTTTTTTCACAAATTTAACGCCACTCGTGTACGCGGACCTCGTTCTTAATGCTTCATCATTTGACGCGATATTACTCGAAGTTCGCTGTGAACGTACTTGTATTTATAATTTTTGATACACTTGCCTGTCGATCCTCACTTTATCAATGCGATATAGCATAACGCTTTCATACGCCCAAATGCTATACGATTCATTCTTGACTTTCGATTTCTTGTTCGGCACGTGGTGGGAACATTCCAATTGGAAATAATGGGACGGGAGAAACTTTAACTTTGAACCCTTCCGCGAAAAAATATCGATATCATTTAAAAATGTTTTTTACAAATTTCGAGTGATGTTCATACTCGGAACCAATTTATCTCGTCTATGGACCAGTTTCATAATTGGATCATCCGAGTGTCATTCACGAAGTAGTCATGAATCTCGGGAAGTAGAAGCTTTACGATAATGAGCCATCGGTCATTTTTCATTTTGAAGAGTATTTAAGGTTTACTCTTTCGAACGGGCGAAAAATGATTAGAATAGATGATGTAATAAGCCATCGTGCATCGCGGCGACCAAATCTCAAGCAATCAACAACAAAAATATAAATTATACCCGTATTTACTGAACTATGAACAAATGAACATATTCCTGATGCTCTTATCGTCTTTTGCGCTACCTAACTTGACTTATCAACGTTTTATTTATTTACGGATTTATTAATTGCCCTTTCTCCCGTTCAGAGGCTATCGCTTGTTACAGGGTCGTCCCGGGTCAGTAGCCAATTCCCCCTTGCAGGCTGATCCAACTCTCTCTGTATCGCATTTGCGATACAGAGAGAGTTGGAAAAAAAATGTGCATGTATTGTTGAACTCTAGTCTTAATTTATTTACTTTCGTTCCAACGCGTATTGGGCTTTTTTGTTTTTTGTGTTCTTCCTTTTTTTTCTTCAATTAGGCTTGATCTGTAATTACGATTATGAAAAATTATCGACAACACTTTGTTCCATCTCTTAATGGATTTTGTCGGCGAATTTCGAAAAATATTTAAAAAAAAACTAACGACCTCGCACGACCCGTTGTTCAAAAACGGAAAATTCAATATTTAATAGTTTCATTCGATCACGAATCGAAAACTTTCGCGGATCTACATCTTTTCTTTTTTTTTTAAATTATTTCTCATCTCGTGACCAATTAGCACCTATCTTTGAAGTGCATTGAAAAAAAAACAAAGTCTGCGAAAGGTGTCGAAGAACGGAAAATAAACAAAAATGCACTCTTCCACCTACGTAGCTTACAACGAAATGAAAAAAAAAACAGGTACATGAGAATAAAAGAAGAAGAAACAAAGGAGAAAAGAAAAATACAAAAAAATGACGATGCACTTTTGCGATTTGTAACTAAACTCTTTTCCCGTCCTTCCTCCCGTTGTCCTTACGTCTTCCATGTCCGTTCCCTGCCAACCTTGCGCACTAAGTATTAGTCACTGATACGTACGTTTAATCGTGAAGTATAAGTCGATGAACAATTACGCGCTTTGCAATTAATTAAAGAAAAATTAAATATAATTAATATAAATAATTAAAGAAAAAAAATTAAACGAACAATTATCGGTTCACCGGTAAAGCTGGAAATGAAAAACCATCGTACGGAGAGAGAGAGAAAGAAAATTGTGAAAACAGTTTCCCCCAAGGCGAATATCACTGCAGAGGCTTTCATATTTTTAGGCATAGAACAATTCACTGTGTATGTACATAATTTAAGGTCATCCAGAATCGTGTGTATTCATGAAAAATCTCGACGAAATTGATGAGTACAAAAACATCAAGGAATAAATAAAATAAATTGAAATTATACATAGGGCAGATTTAATGAAGAAAAGAAAGCACCATAAACTTTTACCTGATATTAAGGGGGGAAATAGGGTTAAGACAGCGTTTTCTCAATGATTTTCATGAATTTTTTTATAGTATAAAAAATGAATATAATTTATTGAAACTTTGGGAATATTTTATACATATATTTAAGTATGTACTATAAAATAAATAAACAAAACGTTGATAAGTCAAGTAATGCAGCGCAAAAGTTGAAAGAGCATCGGGAATATGTTCATTTGTTCATAGTTCAGTAAGTGCAATTATAATTTGTATCTTCGTCGATGATTATTTGTGCTTTGTTCGAGATATCGAAATATCGTCATATACCAGACCCCCGACGACCCTGAAATAGGCGAAAGTCTGTAGACGGAGGAAAATGCAATTAAAAATAAATAAATAAAACGTCGATAAGTAAAGTAATGGAGCGTAAAAGACGAAAGAGCATCGGGAATATGTTCATTTGTTCATAGTTCAGTAAATACAGTTACAATTTATATTTTCGTAGATGATTACTTGAGCTTTGTTCGCCGTAATGCGTGATGGTTTATTACATTATCTATTGTAATCATTTTTCGCGCGTTCCAAAGAATAGACCTTAAATTACCCTTTAAGGGGGAAAACAGGGTTAAGACAGCGTTTTCTCAATGATATTCATGAATTTTTTTATATCATAAAAAATGAATATAATTTATTGAAACTTTGAGAATATTTTATACATATATTTAAGTATATACTATAAAATTTGTGAAGAATTTCCTTGAAAAACACCGAAGATATTACCGACCCCATATTGCAGGTCACAATCAGACTGAGCATTTTGCGTACATTCTGAAAGCCGCAATTTTCGTCTGAAATCAAACGAGGTTGGAATTTACTTTTATCATATGTCTCTCTTCTATATGAACCTAAATGCTATCAAAAAAATAGAAAATTGAATTTTTTACAGGGGTCAAAACAAAAAAGCATGATTTTTGCCATTATTTACAACTTTATTTGCAAAAAAAAAATTATTTTAAATAATGATAATATTCCGATTTTAGGTTCATATAGAGCGCAATACTATGAAGAAAGTAACTGCCAATTTTCAAAACGATTGGTTGAAAACTTTTCAAACTAGCGTGTACGCAAGTTAAAAAAAAGTCGTTTTCAGAAAAACGCGTTTGAAAAATGGGTAATTGAGTAACCGCTCGGTTATACACGTGGCGCGCTCGGTGCCTGAAGGAGAGCTACTCACTTTAATGGCTTATAACAATAGAACGAGTCGGAATTTTCATTTCAAATTTTGGGAACATATTTTTCGATAGTTTTACTAACAATTTATGGAGTAAAAAAAAAAACGATTTTTTGAACCGTCTAACCCTATTTCCACCCTTAAGTAATTTGGTAATGACAACGCTCGCTGGCGAGCGATAACCGATTAATGATCGTACAGATATTTCATTTTTAACAAACGTCTGTGAGGAAATCAAGGACGAAGGAAAGATACCAAACTGTTCGGCGTTTAGTAGAGGCAAACGCTCGAGGGCGAAACAAAATTCATGGAATTATGAAAATAATAAACAATAATTAATTGAAAAAAAAAATCAAAAGATTAGTTAAAAAAAATTACTGTTACGACGAGAATTAATTGAGTAAATTGTCAGTAGGGTTCAATGTTGTGAAATATGTTTCGTAACGATTGAGTCGTCGATAAAAAGAAAAAAAAAGAAGCAACCACTGAACGCCCTTCTGCATGCATATATTAATTACCGTTATGCGCAAACGAGAGAGACACGTATAAATCGTCGATGACTTTAGTACCCAATCATTCCATTCGATTCCACGACGTTGTAATATTATATCCGTAGGAAACCTGTATGTAGTTCTAAGTAAATAAAGTACGTAGTCAAAACGTATCTATAAAAACAAGAAAACAAAAAAAGATGACGAAAAGAACCCACAACAAAAGCAGAAAAAAACAACAACAACAACAACACGCCACGGTGAAATATTGGCTTTTTTGTAAATGAAAGTGAGTGAATAAAATAAGCGTGCACATGAACGTGACAAAAAAATAGAATATGTCATTTACTATAATCCCTGAACTCAGTCAAAGTAAAAAAAAAAGCGGAACAAAGTAATGTCTTGTGATGATTTTTTGTTTATCTCTCTCGAGACTTATTCTCCTCGAGAAATGGGAGAACGAAATTTAATTATTATTACAGATTCGAGGTAAACGCACTGACGAATATAGACGATAAGAAGGACGTAAATAATAATTATAACAATCGACGGTATCTGGACATTGAGAATCTCGGGCATATTTATTTTATAAAGATAATTCCTTGCAAATTGTTTCTTTTTACACTTCGAATACAAAATACGAAAAGGAAAATTGAGTTATTCGCCCCACATTTGGTTGATTACATAGATACAAACATGAACGGAGTCATTAATATGAAACTAAAATAAATTAAACAATAAAGCTCTCCTCACCACAAATGTCTATACACGTATATAAAGAATACGCTAATTCCGCCGAGCCGCGTTGTATAATTCGAGGTAACTAGACTACTCGATATTTGACAAAATTGAGATGAACAGAGTACTCAACTTATATACGGGATATGCAGTCCGCTACGCTTGATGATGCGACCAGGCCTGGTTTTTAACGGATAGCACTGATGACAATGATTCATTTCCAATAAAATAAAGTGATGTACAATGTTCCGACACTCGTTACAATTGATCTCGAGAAGCACGACGGATGTAGATACAGTTAGAGACGTCGTTATATGTATATACGTATAAGGCTATTGACAATATTAGAAATTTATAACTAGACCGCTCGACGGACGGTAGAGGAGTATCTTAGAGGATTTTGATAAGCGTTTCGAGGAGCGCTCGAAACGGTTATAGCTGCTTCGGTAATCATCGTGGCTCATCGGAACACACGATCCGAGTACATAATTGAAATCACGTCGATTTTGACACTACAGTCTTACATTGAGTTCAATGAAAAAGTCGAAATATCGTCATGAATAAAACTCTTATGCCTTATCATAAACAATTTTATTTTTATTTTTTTACTACAAACATTTCTGGTACAAGCAGTACGTATGTCATATTGGAAGTTACAATTAGAATCCTGTGAAAATTTGATCATTGCTCGTGATTAAAGGGGAAAAAAAAATCGCGATCTCCGGAGTTTTATTGCGATTTGTCGTAATATTTATAATCATTCGGCTACCGTGGAAATTCTTCGCATGTTCAAATAAATACCACCGTCTGCAGCGATTAGCAGAGCTTTTGGATTTAGTCTCATAGGTATTAATGTTTCCTTGCACGGTGTCACTTCGTATTGCGATAACACTTGTATGAGACCAAGTTTTGCTTGCAAGAGTCCCAAGCGCATACCTAAATTTGAGTGAAAATAAGAATAAAGGGATGAATATCAGAAATCGAATCGAAGTATCGAAACGAAATATCGAATAAAAAAATCGAATCCAAATAGTGAATGAATATCGTAGTATTATTTTTTCATCATTCATTATTACTCTATGCAATGACATAATTAACTCGTACGCTAAAGGACAAAAAGTCAATTCTGCAACTGAGAATGTTCATTTTCAATTGTGCGATCTGATGTTGTGTTTACTTTTTTATAACTCTGTGATAGCAATGTACTGTTTCGTAAAAAACAGCGTGTTCTATTAACAAAATATGTCATTGGGCAGGCTAATTAAAATGTATTCAAAACATTAAGAGGAATATACCGATGCAATTGTGAGGTCCCTCTCCGAAGGGCATGTAGACGAAGGATTTTCGATTCCTCTTGTTTTCCTCGTTAAACCTCTCGGGATCAAAGGTCTCGGGTTTCGGAAAATATTCCGGATCAAAGTGAAAGCCAATCATCGGAATATACACGGGTGTACCTTTTTCAATTACAAGATTCGAATTAGGTACTTGGTAATCGGCATTCGCGACGCGATCCAGGAACGGAAGAGGTGGATATTTTCGTAGCGTCTCGGAAACTACCATGTCCAGATACGGGAGTGTCGTGACCTGTTGATGATTGGCGATTTGTTCTTAATGTAATTCTTTGAAGTCATTAATCTAGACAGTTACCATCTAAAATTAATAAGCTTAAAAATTGAGAAAAAGCGGTAAATTTTGGTAGATTTACGTTAACGAAGATTTTTATGTTTCAGACATGATAATATATGTGATAAAACAACCTCATCCGGGCATCACCGACATGGATACAAAAATACTCGCTGGTGATTAGAAAAGTTTCCTGTTGGACGGAATGACCGTTCAGTATTGAGTTTCTAAATCTTTATTTCGTCCATCTACGTGAATTTAACGTATAAGTAAAAAGGCAACGGGGTAAGAAGGACGAAACAAATGTTATTTGATTTTTGGGAATGTGTTATTTTTGAGTGCTCAGACCGACCTCTAAATATTTTATATCCTTTGTGAAGATTTGTTTCTGTTGAAATGGAATTCGTTTTTAAGGTGAGACTCGTAATAGAAAAATAGAAGGCAAAATATTGTCACCCTAATGTACATTCATAAATATATATTTCATCCCTTTTTTGAAAATTTTTAATGGAAAATTCACTATCGTTTACCATTTCGTATGTTATCGAGCCGCCGCTATCCGCCATGGCGTCATTGATCTCCCGACGCAATCTCATCTGCACTTTCGGTGCAAGCGCGAGTTCGTACATGGCAAAACTCAGAGTAGTTGACGTGGTCTCAAACCCACCGGTGAAGAAAATAGCCGCTTGGGCAACCAAATTATCGCCTTTGAATTCTGCAGTGAGATAAACGTCAGAGAATCGCAAATACGTACTTCATGTAATGTAAATTACTGAAATAAAAACATACTGCTCGTTTTTTTTTCATTGCACTTCAACAGTTACAAAACGCGATAATTTCAAGTGTTCTTTTTTTTCAGACCAAATTGATTTTTATTGAAACTAAATTCCTTAACGATGATTCAAATTTGTTCGGTTAATATCGAATAATTTAGGTGACGTTACAAAACTATTGAGGATAAAATGGATTTTTGATTTTAATAAAATGTCGCGCGCAAATAAATTCTGTTATCTTTTTTTGGCGTGTGTAAAAATGCTAATCAATATGACAAATTTTGATTGAAGCAATGTGTAAAATATCTTCCATAAAAATTCGAATTTCGCGATAAATAATTATACAATGAACGTAATAGCGCAATTTTTTACATTTAAAGCAAAATATTGATTCTTCTTGAGGATAACGCCTGAAAATTTCGTCAAAAAAATATATGGTATAAAAAGTGTTATAATTCTGACGAAAATCTGTAGAATGTTTTTTGTTTATGGAAATATATATGTTCGTAGTACGTTTTACCGAAAATTTTTTCGCCCGGTGTATCAGCCTGACTTTTCTTGAGCTCGATGAGTAAATCGATGAGATCGTTTCTCTTTAAACCCGATCGTTCGCGCTGCATTATCGTGTCCCAAAAAACATTTCGCAGAAACTCGGTACTTTGCCGCTCGAATAACGTGAATCCCATGGGTTTTACGATCTGCGGTACGAAAAATATAGAAGTGAACTCCACGCTTCGCCAAAAGTTAAATTCAAATATCTTGCGTCCGCACTTCCGAAATTCGGCATCGGGATTGTTCAACGAATTGACTTTGAGACCGTAGGCTGTTGTGCCGATGAGATCGGTCGTGTATTTTGCGCACAAGTCCTTGATCTCCAAGGTACGACCCGGTCCTTCAATTCGAGAAGAGAAGAAAAAAAAACGTTGACGGTCGAACTATTGTTTGATAAAAAGACACGCATAGAACGAAAACAATTGATTTTACAAATTTTTTACAATGGATAAGAAAAAGATTTATGTGAATAAAAAAAAATTACGATTTTGAGCAATCAATTATTTTATTTCCATAATTATCGTTCAAAGAAAAATCGTCAAGGTATTTTTTCCTAACCACTTAAAAATTCCAATTATACCGTTTAGATCGAGAGATTTCAGATGGGTGTCGAGATCATCGCTGACTTCGAGCATCAATTGAAACATCTTCTTGAGTTTACCCGACGTAAAAATCGGCGTCAATTTTGTTCGAATTATTTTCCAAGCTGGATTTTTCACGATAAATAGATTTGCATTGCCGATAATATCATCGGGACTCGCCGAGACGTGTCTGTCCATGAAATAGTTGAAATCCCGCACAATTATGTGTTTCACGATCTCGGGTTCGCGAATCATAAGGAACGGTCGGTCGAATATGTAGAAGCCAACGTAAGGGAGATTTGGCGATCGATCGTAGAGATCCTTGATGAGTTCACCGGGTGATCGCCTCATCAGTAGACAATCGGTAAAATTACCGATAAACGGAGTTGGCGTTAATTCCTCGACACCGCGTTTCTTCCAGTACAGAAACTTTCTCGTCATGTACATGTAAGCACATACGAGCGAGACTGTCATGAGAATAATGCCATCGAGGCCCCAATAGCCGGTAAGTATCGCCATAATTTGTCCGGCAATTTATCGATTACGATTAATTTTTTTCACAAATTTAACGCCACTCGTGTACGCGGAACTCGTTCTTGATGCTTCATCCTTTGACGCGATATTACTCGAAGCTCGCTGTGAACGCACTTGTATTTATAATCTTCGATGCACTTGCCCGTCGATCCCCACTTTAACAATGCGATATAGCATAACGCATTCACGCAACCACATGTTATACAATTCATTCTTGACTTTCGATTTCTTGTTTGTTACGTGGTGGGGAATATTCCAGTCGGGACGTGAGAAACTTCAACATTGAACGATTCATGGAAAAAAGACCGAAATCCTTCAACAAAATTGTTACACGTTTGGAGTGAGATTCACACAAGAAACCAATTTATCTCGTCAGTGGACCAGTTTCATAAATATATCATCCGAGTGTCGTTCATGAAGCTGTCATGAATCTCGGGAAATAGAGGCTTTACGAAAATGAGCCATCGGTCGTTTTAAGGGTGGAAATAGGGTTAGACGGTTCAAAAAATCGATTTTTTTTTATTTCATAAATTGTTAGTAAAACTATTGAAAAATATGTTCCCAAAATTTAAAATGAAAATTCCGACTCGTTCTATTGTTATAAGCCATTAAGGGAGAAATAGGGTTAGGACAGGGTTTTCTCAATGACTTTCATGATTTTTTTTATAGTATACAAAATGAATATAATTTATTGAAACTTTGAGAATATTTTATACATATATTTAAGTATATACTATACAATTTTTATACATATATTTAAGTATATACTATAAAATATTAGCGACCCCATATTGCTTGTTTTTCTTGGTACTATTTTTTCAAATGCGTTTTTCTCAAAACGACTTTTTTTGAACTTGCGTACACACTAGTTTGAAAAGTTTTCAACCAATCGTTTTGAAAATTGGCAGTTACTTTCTTCATAGTATTGCGCTCTATATGAACCTAAAATCGGAATATTACCCTTATTTAAAATAATTTTTTTTTGCAAATAAAGTTGTAAAAAATGGCAAAAAATCTTGCTTTTTTGTTTTGGCCCCTGTAAAAAATTGAATTTTCTATTTTTTTTATAGCATTTAGGTTCATATAGAAGAGAGACATATAATGAAAGCAAATTCCAACCTCGTTTGATTTCAGATGAAAATTGCGGCTTCCAGAATGTACGCAAAATGCTGAGTTTGATTGTGACCTGCGATATGGGGTCGCTAATATCTTCGGTGTTTTTCAAGGAAATTTTACGAAAATTTTATAGTATATACTTAAATATATGTATAAAATATTCTCAAAGTTTCAATAAATTATATTAATTTTTTATACTATAAAAAAATTCATGAAAATCATTGAGAAAACGCTGTTCTAACCCTATTTCCCCCCTTAAAGGGTAATTTAAGGTCTACGCTTTGGAACGCGCGAAAAATGATTACAATAGATAATGTAATAAACCATCACGCATTACGGCGAACAAAGCTGAAGTAATCATTTATGAAAATATAAATTGTAACTGTATTTACTGAACTATGAACAAATGAACATATTCCCGATGCTCTTTCGTCTTTTACGCTCCATTACTTTACTTATCGACGTTTTATTTATTTTTTTTTCATTGCATTTTCCCCCGTCTACAGACTTTCGCCTATTTCAGGGTCGTCGCGGGTCAGTAGCTTTTACCGCCTACCGATTCGGGTGAAATTTGGTATATGACGATATTTCGATATCACGAACAAAGCACAAGTAATCATCGACGAAGATACAAATTATAATTGCATTTACTGAACTATGAACAAATGAATATATTCCTGATGCTCTTTCATCTTTTGCGCTGCATTACTTGACTTATCAACGTTTTATTCATTTATTTTTAATTGGGTTTTCCCTCGTCTACAGACTTACGCCTGTTACAGGGTCGTCCCGGGTCAGTAGCCAGTTCCCCCTTGCAGACCGCATGCAACTCTCTCTGTATCGCATTTGCCGTAGTATTTCTATCACGCGGGTAGGAAAACTTGCGGAAAAACCTATATGTCAATACGGCCAGTTTCAGTTGCGCGATTCGGTTTCGGAGCTATGTCACGTTTCACTCAGAATCTAAACATGGACTACACATTGCCTCGTGGAGACGTGAATCGCTCGTACGATTTTTTGTTGTTTTTATTGGAGCCATTCGAAATAGCTAGAACTCGAGTTTACGAAATGGTTACAGGCATTCAAACCGATTTCTTTGTCCCTTTGTCGTGCTGCGTTAGTTTTTTTTTTTACGTAGAGTTAACACGTTCTAAAAGTTTGCCTTGTTTCACCGCAAATGTGTTCCGAATGTTCACACACAGCTCCATGGCTCGATCTTTCGCTCTCCTCATAAATGGAGTATGGAAGGCTAGTTATGACCAATCCCGAAAATTTTATTTATAGCTGGTGTTTCGTGACTGTAAAAGATAAGCCGTGCAATCTCCAGCGGTCTCACGCGTTCTTTCGCATCTTGTCAAATCGCACACTGCGAGATTGACATTTCTTTATCTGAACTGCTGCGTTGACCATGCTCTTATGTAAAATAAATGTATGTAAAGTAAAACATGTTAATCAAAGGGAAACAAAAAACGGCAATAAATGCATCATTTTCGGTGCAGTGGTCAATTATTTGGAGTAAAAAACAATTGGAAAGAAACAGTGAATGGGATAAATTAAAAAGCGATGAATTTATTACAAACAATTTTTATTTTTCCTGGAAACATTTCTGATACAAACGGTTCATATCCGTAATGCGAGATTAACAATTAATATCCTGTACAAATTTGGCTATTACTCGCGGTTAACGCGAAGAAAAACAATCATCATCATCATCTACGGAGTTTTATTGCGATTCGTCGTAACGTTTCACGTCAACCGGCGACAATTTTTCTCACGTTCAAATAAACACCACCGTCTGCAGCGGATAGCAATGATTTTGGATTTTGTCTCATCGGTATTAATGTTTCCTTGCACGGTGTCAGCTCGTATTGTGATAAAAGGTGCATGAGACCAAGTTTAGTTTGCAAGAGTCCCAGACGCATACCTAGATTTGAATGAAAATAAAAATATGCGAATGAATATGAGAACCGAATAGCGAAATATAAAACGAACATTAAGAAGAATTTACCGATGCAATTATGAGGGCCCTCCCCGAAGGGCATGAAGACAAAGGATTTTCGTTCCTTCTTGTTTTCCTCGGTAAACCTCTCGGGATCGAAGGTCTCGGGTTCCGGAAAATATTCCGGATCAAAGTGAAAACCGAGCATCGGTATATAAACGGGTGTACCTTTTTCAATAACGAGATTTGAATTCGGTACTTTGTAATCGGCATTCGCGACACGATCCAAGAATGGAAGAGGTGGGTACTTTCGTAGCGTCTCCCACACTACCATGTCCAGATACGGGAGTGTCATGACCTGTTGATAATTAACGAGATATGCCGTTACAATTCTTGAGTCATTTATCCATACAGCCACTGTCAAAGGTTAGCAAGTCTCAAAATTGAGAAACTGTCGTAATTTTTGGATAATCTTACGTTAGCGATGATTTTTATGTCCCAGACCATGATAATGCATGTGATAAAACAAAGACATTCGGGTGTCACCGAGATGAATACAAAAATACTCGGCGCTGATTAAGAAAAATTAGTTTTTCGACTGTATGAAGATTCAATATTGATTTTTTTTATTTTTAAATTTCGTTCACCTTCGTAAATTTAAAGTACAAATAAAAAGCCAACCGTGTGAGAAGGACGAAAAGAAAAGTTATTTAAATTTCGGAAAAAGTGTCATCTTTGAACCCTTAGACCTCGAAATATTTTACGATCTTTAAGGTAGTAGTCTGGTAACTTGAGCCGATTTTCATGTCTTTTTTGGAGGGCGTTTTTTTGTAGGAAAATCAAAATGAATCGTTTTGGATATTTAGGATGTTTTTATTTACATATTAAAGATACAAAAAGAAATTTGTTTGAAAAAATTTAATAGTTTATTATTATTATTATTATTGATCGAAGTTGACACTTCGAAGTTGGCAGCCCGGGTCCTAACTTTTTTTCTACCGAACCGATTGCTTTCAAATTTTAACAGGATACTCTACACACTTATAGTTCTCGTCGGAATCACCGAGAAATTTTGTCACCCCTAACTTTTTATTTTACAACCCCTTCTTTGCTAAAATAAAAAGACTTTAGCAAAGAAGGGGTTGTAAAATAAAAAGTTAGGGGTGAACAAATTTCTCGGTGGTTCCGACGAGAACTATAAGTGTGTAGAGTAGCCTGTTAAAATTTGAAAGCAATCGGTTCGGTAGAAAAAAAAGTTAGGAACCGGGCTGCCAACTTCGAAGTGCCAACTTCGATCAATAATAATAATAATAAACTATTAAATTTTTTCAAAAAAATTTTTTTTTGTATCTTTAATATGTAAATAAAAACATCCTAAATATCCAAACCAATTCATTTTTATTTTCCTACAAAAAAACGCCCTCCAAAAAAGACATGAAAATCGGCTTAAGTTACCAGTCTACTACCTTAAAGAGGATTCGTTTCTCTCAAATTGAAATACATTTTTAAGATGAGACTCGAAATGAAAAGATAGAGGTGAAAATATTATACCTCCCTAATCTGTATTCATGAAATATTGATATATTCCGTCAGATTTTTTAAAATCGTTCGATCCTTTTTATTTGGCATAACGAATTTTTACATGAGAATTCATTATCGTTTACCATATCGTATGTTATCTGGCCACCGTTGTCAGATATAGCAGTCTTGATCTCCTGACGCAATTTCGTTTGTATGTTCGGTGCAAGCGCGAGTTCGTACATCGCAAAACTGAGAGTAGTGGACGAGGTTTCAAATCCACCGGTGAAGAAAATGGCAGCTTGCGCAACCAAATTATCGCCATTGAATTCTTCCGTGAGATAAATGTCGAAAAATTATAAATACGATCGTGATATGTTAACATTGAAATAAATAAGTAACGCTCGTTGCTGTTCTGACTGCACTTGAACGATTACGAAAGTAAATACTATCTAGGGTTTTTCTTGTTCAGATCAAATTATTATTTTCAAATTATTTTGACCAAAACTGAATTTCTTAACGACGAATTAAATTTGTTTCATTGAGATCAAATGTTTCAGTCGATTTTACAAAACTTATTAGGATAAAATAAAAACAAAACGTCCTAAACAATTATCTTATTTTTTTTGCGTGTGTAAAATAATATTGGCAAAAATTCGAATTTCATGGCAAATAATTATCGAATGAACGTTAACAGCGCAATTATGATATCAAAAATGTTAGAATTCTGACAAAATTTCGAAAATCAATCGGTAGAATTTGGCTATAATTTTTTCGGTAACAAAATGTTTGCATCATGGAAATCCCGCTCTGGACAAGTTCAGTCACAACAGAGTCAGTCGTAAAGGTTTTTTTCCTTTTTTACTGAAATATATTTTCGTCGCGAACTTTACCGAAAATCTTTTCGTCCGGGGTACCGGCCTGACTTCTCTTGAGCTCGATGAGTAAATCAATAAAATCGTTTCGCTTCACACCCGATCGTTCGCGCTCCATTATCGTGTCCCAAAAAACACTTCGCAGGAATTTCGTACTTTTCGGCGAGAAAAACTTGAATCCCAAGGGTTTTACCAGCTGCGGCGCGAAAAACGTCGTGGTCAACTCCAGGCTTCGCCAAAAGTTGAAGTCAAATATTTCACGTCCGCACTTTCGAAATTCAGCGTCCGGATTATTCAACGAATTGACTTTGAGACCGTAGGCCGTTGTGCCGATGAGATCGGTCGTGTATTTTGCGCACAATTCCTTGATCTCCAAGGTACGACCCGACCCTTCAATTCGAGGAGAAGAAAAAAAAAACATCGAAGATTGAACTATTGTTCGATAAAAGACACGAATCGAACGAGAACAACTGTTTTTACAAAAATTTTACAATGGATAGAAAAACGATTTGTGTAAATAAGAAAAATGAAGATTTTGAATAATCAATTGGTTTTTTTTCTTCATAAATAATGTTGAAAGAAAAATCGTCAATGAATTTTTTGCTCAACATCCAAAAACTCCAACTATACCGTTTAGATCGAGAGATTTTAGATGAGTGTCGAGATCGTCGCCGACCTCGAGCATCAATTGAAACATCTTCTTGAGTTTGCCCGACGTAAAAATCGGCGTTAATTTCGCTCGGACAATTTTCCACGCTGGATTTTTCACGATAAATAAATTTGCATTGCCGAGAATATCGTCGGAACTCGCTGCGGCGTATCGGTCCGGGAAATAATTAAAATCCCGCACCATTATGTTCTTAACGATCTCGGGATCGCGAACCATGAGGAAGGGTCGATCGAATATGTAGAAGCCAACGTAAGGAAGATTCGGCGATCGATCGTAGAGATCCTTGACGAATTGACCGGGTGATCGTTTCATGAATAGACAATCGGCAAAATTACCGGTAAACGGCGTTGGCGTTAATTCCACGACACCGCGTTTCTTCCAATAGAGAAATTTTCTCGTCATGTACATGTAAGCACATACGATCGAGACTGTCATGAGAATCATGCCATCGAGGCCCCAATAACCGGTAAGCAATGCCATTATTTATCCGATAATTATTTCGATTATGATTTTATTTAATTTTCATAAATTTAACGCGGAGCTCTTCGGTGTTCATTTGACGCGATGTAACTCGAATTTCACGTTGAACGCTCTTCCATATATAAGGTTGGATCCACTTGCTCGTCGCTCCCTACTTCGGCCATGCACTGTAATAATATGTTATTCGTGACTTTCGGTTTCTTGATTGGCACGCAATTGGAAAAATCCTGGTGGGAAAATTGGTATTCGCGATGCTCGCCAAGCGACACGACAACTACCGGTCAAAAATGGAAGCCTTGCAAGGAGTCTGGTGGAGTTTCGCGGCGCTGCTACCGGCGTTACAGTCTGCTGGGGGTTGTCATTTATGTGATATCGTGTTCATTTACACATTAACGATGTCGTGCGACAGATAAATTTTTGAATTACTAACTATGACACACGGTTATATCCGAAAATTCAAACTGCTTAGAATTTCGAGTAATCTCGATGGCTTATGCTGCATGATAAAATCATCGTTTGACTTTCTTGCGGTGCAGCAATCGAACATGTTCATTTGTACAGGGGCAAATTCGGATTGAGTATTGAATTCGCATGACATCCATATCGACGCTGCTTACGAAAACAAGCGTGTTTCAGATTTCTTACGGAAACAAGCACGCTTGATATCTGCGCGAAAACTAGCATGTTTCGGCTTTTACCACGAAAACTAGCAGGTCTCGACTTTCACCGCGAAAATTGCCGAAAATCACCGCGACTTTCACCACTGGAAGTGTTTTTCATTTTTTACTCCACGTTTTTTTAACAGCCTTTTTTACTCCAAATTGACGAAATATTTATGCTTGTCATTTTATACTGTTTTATTTTTTGTTTGAATTTATTTCATACATATTTTACTGTTTGAATTTTGGTCCGCTAGGCTTATCATAAGATGGCAAACGGCAAATGTCTCGTCATTTTGGAGTAAACAAAACCATGGTCAAAAAAATTAGAGAAAAGAAAATCGAAAACAATTGCAGTACACTGCAATTGTTTTCGATTTTCTTTTCTCTAATTTTTTTGACCATGATTTTGTTTAGAGAAAAGAAAATCGAAAACAATTGCAGTGTATGCAAAGTAAACAATGTCAGTTTTTTTCGCTCTTGCTACTTCGTCCAGGACCTGACATTTCTCGAGATATCTCAATCGATTGTTTTGAAGATTTTGTCATCTGTACTTTATACTTATACTGTACTTTATACATTAGTCGTTTATCACTCCAAGATTGTGTATTTATTTATGAAATAAAAACACAATGAACGATTCTTCAGACTGTAAGTAGAATATACTTTTTATAAACAATAATTTTGTTCAATTCCATCGCTGACTCCGAAACTTGAAGTCATGAAAAATATCATTGATGAACTATTTTAGTTTTTGAGTGGTGGAATATTGCGTATCGTATTTGCGAATCGTATTTTCAATAATGTTATTATTTTTTTAATAGAAAACGAATATAAATGTTTAAGGGTGTACGGACGATACTCCCTTAATGTTTTTCATTTATTCCTTATAGTGCTCCCGAAAAGATTATTAAAACATTTGTGAAAGTTCTGAATCTTATTCGATTTAGTTCGGCAAATGTACTACTTTTTCCAGTGCAAATCGAAATATGCTAGTTTTCGCGACGGAAGCCGAAACTTGTCACTTTTCGCGGCAGAAGCCGAATCATGCTAGTTTTCGCGATGAAAGCCGAAACATGCTAGTTTTCGCGTCGAATATCGAAACGTGTTGATTTTCGTGGTGGAATTTGAAACGTGTTAGTTTTCGTAAGCAGCATCGATATATACTTCAAATGATTACAGGAAAAGTCTCTAACTCGTTAATATTGCTTAAAAAAAAACTGATATACCGAATTGATGTATCGGAAAAGCGTAATTTAGTCACGACAATAACGGTTATATAGTCAGGACAGATCTCTCCATGAACAACAAAGTGGCAACCACGGTTTTGCAAGATCCAGATTGCCTAACTTATTTGCAGGCACATTGCATTTTCTCTATCAATGCCCTTTCGTTTTTTATTCATAAAACACCCTGCACCGTACATGGGGGAATGATACCATTGTACTAGTTTGTAGGACAAGTGCGATAACTTGTTAATCGTCTGTCTTAACTTTTGTGCAGCCAATGATAACAATGTGTCCGGATTTTAACACTTGGTCTCCTTTCATGACGTTTTTGCTGTAGACATTGCCATTTACAAAGTTAAATGTTTGGGGCAATGGCACAAAACATTGCAAAAAAAATTTGTCTCGAAACACTGAATATACGGGTAAATACAGGTAAATGCACGAGCACCTGTGCGAGCAGGACTCTTCTGGGACCACGTCACTAGGCGCCAGTGCCGCTCTCGGTTGTGAGCACCGCGAATAGTAGAGGGTGGCTTGTTTGGACCACATACGGAAAAGTTATCGAAATCACTTGTTTGCAGTGAGGTTTATACGTGAAAGCAATTTGCGTCGTCGATGGAACAGTATCCTGAAAGGATCATTCACGAATGGGCCATGGGAATAACGAGCCAATGCTCATTGTTTGAGGGAAAACCCTACTGTGAACAGGTTAAAAAAAGATCTTTTCTCACGAATTTTTGTTGGCTACCTAATGAATTACTTCAGGATTGGAAAAATGGTATGTTTTTAAGGACACTTTGAAGTTGGTTTATAAAAATTTTCATTAAAAAATAAGAAAAATTATGACAGTTATAATTTTTGTAAAAATTTTCCGTAAAAAATTTTCTTTTAACGGTAGAATCCCTATCTCCGGCATGGCTCGTGCGAAAAATAAAATAAAAATATTTTCGTAATCTGTATAAATATAGTTTTTGTTGAGCAGAGCCTTCTTTTTTTTAATCAATTTTTTTTCAAAATGGGGGCATGTTAAAAAAAAATTGTTAAGAAAAATTTGTACGGAAAATTTGTACGGATAAATTTTATTATTGTTTAATAAAAAATTTTATAAAATGACTTCACATTATTCTTAAAAAAATAGCACTCCCTCAATTCTGAAATAATTCATTAAGTAGCAAACGAAAATTCATGAAAAAAGACCTTATTTGAGCCCGTTCACAGTAGGGTTACCCCCTTACGAGAAAGATTTACTCTTTAGAAGCCGCGAAGACTTAGCGTAAGTAATAAGCCGTCGTGCGTCACGTCTGACGAGCATGACATTTTTTTTCAACTGAAACATCCGAATTGATGATTTTGCAACACCGTTGCCATTTGCCCTCTACCCATTGGGATGAAATTTCGTTTTTGACGATATTTCGACATCTCGAAATAAGTCCAAGTAATCATTGATGAAAATGTAAATAATAATTGTTCAATAACTATGAACAAACGACGTATCCCTAATGGTCCTTCGTTTTTTTTTTGCGTTCCATAACTTGACTTATCGACTTGTCGCGTTATTATCCGCGTGGTAACAATGAACTTCCAAGAAATCCTTTTGTATTCGGATTTAAAAAATTGCCGCGTCCAACGACGTTTTATTGCTATGATTATGCAAGAATTCTTCTTGGTCATGGTCATTTTATTGAGTCTCGAGATAGATCGATATATGTTCCTCCAAATGAGCTAGTTTCTCGTTTCGTGGTCTAATGAGTGACGTGTGTTGTCGATTAAAAACTGACGTTCGCGTGATTAGAGCCTGTCGCACGCATATCCGGCAACTCGAACTTCTTGCGCGACAATAAGTTCCACTAGATACTCCGAAGTTAGTAGTTTGTACCACCGAGTTGCTTATTACTTCGCAATAAAATGACATAGCTCGATCAATGTTGACGAGAGATACCACGAGGGCGATTAAAGATGTACACTCTAGTCCATTCGTGTCTTCACCATCAATTTCCCGTCGACTTGATATCAGGTTAACATGAAATCGCTAGTGGATGAAGTATCCTATGACGGCAATTGCGTATGTTGTTGAAATTTCGACCGATCTATCACTTCATATAAACATGATAATAATGAACAATAATATCATTTTTGTTAAGGCATAATATCAAATAACAATACAAAAATATTATTATTTTTATCAGCTGTCGAGTGTCCTATATTCGATTCTGAGGTTCCGGTACTTCCGGTTATTTGATATTAGTGTTTCCATCATCTACCTTTTCATATTTTTACGTCTCTACCTCTTTGTTTCTACTTCCATTTCATTGTGTGAGGCAGAGGGAAATTGCGGAAAACCTGACCGATACACCCGGCTACATTTTACAGTAGTTATAGTATAAATACAATCAAGAAGTTCGAAAAATTGCCTCCGATTGAAAAATTGAATTACAAAACATAAAGTTTAATTGGAATCCGGATCGACTTTGTAAACGAAATTTCAACGAAAAAAAATGCGCCTATATCTCCAGCTATTCGAGGCACGTTCGTATATTCGTTTATTGCCAAGTATATACACTAGGGTGTGCCATTTCAGGGCAACTTTTTTTTTTCCTCCAGGGACCAGGTTGTATACTTCCAGGGAGGTGAAAAAAGAAGCCTGTTCAAATTTGAGCTCTTAATATTAATATTTAGATGCGCCTCATCGCGAAATTCTATTTCCCATTTAAATAACATGGAAGAAAATTTTTTTTCATATTTGGAATTTTATACTTCGGCAATTGCATATTGTTCGATGACGCGCATGACATATTTTATAGAGAATTGAACGCTCTACAAAAAAAATGTCTTGCAGTTTTTCGATAAACGTACCCATTCCGACGATATCCGAGTTCAACGTTCAAAATGAACAAAAATTCATCTTCTTTTTAATATTACAGCGAAACTATTGACTCTATTGAAAAATTTCAAATGACTTTTTTGTACATTATTATATTTGCCATGAAAATTGTCTGATTTATGATTAATTAATATTGATCGTTAATTGTTCAATGCTGTAAAAAGTTATTTTCTGTCAGAAAACTGGTTCTAGTGGGCTAGTATTTAACCCAATAGTTACAAAGAGGTGGACAAAATACTTACGAGTAAAACATCTTTCTTTATTCCCAATAAGAGTGAAAAGAAATGGTTCATTTAATTCTTCTAAATAAATTTATTAATGAAAAATTATAAATATCCAATAAATTTTTTCCCATGTGTGTGTGTGTTGTTGTTGTTGTTTTTTCCCATGTGTGTGTGTGTTGTTGTTGTTGTTTTTTCCCATGTTATGTTGTTAATGGGAAATAGAAATTCGCGATGAGACGCATCTAAATATTAATATTAAGAGCTCAAATTTGGACAGGCTTCTTTTTTTCACCTTCCTGGAAGTATACAACCTGGTCAGCGGAGGAAAAGAAGAAGTTGCCCTGAAATTGCACATCCTAATATACACATTGAGGACAACCGGTACCAAAAAATTATTACACCATCATCATTGGTTGTATTGGTAATGAGGTTAGACCTGTGGGAATACATAGATGATTGGTCTCGAAATAAGCAGAATTCATTGATGGTATTGTTATTATTATTATTAATTTACCCCTATAACAAAAAGTTTTGTCAAAGTGAATTAGAATGTGTATAAAAAGATAATTTTCATTTGTCCAAATTAAAATATCGTCGTGTGTGAATGTACAGAAAAAAATTACAGTTTTTCAATACATTTTTTGAATAAAATCTAACTGTCCACCATTGCGATAATTTTGTTAAATTATATTGGGTTATATTGGGATCCTCTCAGTATTTCGTTCGCATATAGTGCCCGTAGCAAATCAGTATATTCATAAGATTAAATGATATCCTCCGGCAAAAATGAAAATAATGATGGTTTTCATTACATTGTAGATTATCGCAAGTACACAGTACGACGTATTCTCTACGACGTATTCTCCACGACGTATTCTCAGCGACGAGGAACACAGTACAGCAGGATTTTTGCGCACTCTTGGTATTACTACTTTAAAAATGACTGTGTATTTGCATGTATAAAAAAACGTAGTAAATCAACTATTATAATGAGTTGACGGGTAAATACTAGTTCCCGTGGTAACTGCGTGTACCAATTGCGTTTCGCTATATGCAAAGATGTAAATATGGGCGATTCCACGCCAACTCGTACTAGCTGCGACCTCACCATTTTGTTTCTCGAAATATATTATAGAGCGACATAAAAAAATGACTGACAGTAATTTTCAGATTTTTTCGTAAATTGGTGTGGTCTTAATAATCTAAACTGTTATTTTAACTATGGGGAATGTCATCCATTTTGTTAGAATTAACAGAGTAAATTCCTTAAGGTAGTAGTCTGGTAACTTAAGCCAATTTTCATGTCTTTTTCGGAGGGCGTTTTTTTGTAGGAAAATTCATGTCTTTTTCGGAGGGCGTTTTTTTGTAGGAAAATTCATGTCTTTTTTGGAGGGCGGTTTTTTTGTAGGAAAATAAAAATGAATCGTTTAGGATATTTAGGATGTTTTTATTTACATATTGAAGATACAAAACAAAATTTGTTTGAAAAAATTTAATACTTTATTATTATTATTATTATTGATCGAAGTTGAAAACCTCGAAAAAAAAGCGCTTCGGTGGCCCCGGGGATTTTGGCTCTTGATGTTATCTGAAATCAAAAATTCTTGATTTCAGTTAAATTTCATGGATAAATAACAAAATGGCGGACTTTGGAAAAAAAAGTAGTTCCGACCAGAATGACATGTCTATAGATTAAGAATTATCAAGAATTTTTGATTTCAGATAACATCAAGAGCCAAAATCACCGGGACCACCCACGCGCTTTTTTTTCGAGGTGCCAACTTCGATCAATAATAATAATAATAAACTATTAAATTTTTTCGACAAAATTTTTTTTTGTATCTTTAATATTTCAATAAAAACATCCTAAATATCCAAAACGATTCATTTTTATTTTCCTACAAAAAAACGCCGTCCAAAAAAGACATGAAAATCGGCTTAAGTTACCACATTACTACCTTAATTGAAAACAACATTTTTGAGAATATTTCGATTATGCCCGTAGCTTAAGTTCAAGTTGTACAACAATAGTTTGGATTATTACGACACTGATTTTGGGAAAAATCTGAATCTTGATGCGATTCATTTTTTTGTAACACTGTAACATACTTGAAGGGAAACAAAATTAAAAAATTGTGAGGATCTGAGCCAGGTTGAGTTGGCGTGAAATGGGCCGTGTGTCGAGAATTGTGTTAATGACATTGAGTCAGAAATTTACGCCCTTCGTTCGTGGTACAGATGCATACTGATGACGCATTATTTATCTACTCAGCCTTTTTTTGCTCGAAGATCTCTTAGATAATTATTACTCTTTTCCAGTCTTTTCCAGTTTTTTTTTCGAAGATCGCTTAGATAATTATTACTCTTTTCCAGTCTATAGGACAACGCGAGAAAAAACTCTGTGAAATATTTCAGATTCTTGAAGCGAATTCACATGGGAGATTACATTTCTTTGTTCATGTCAGTGTATCGCGCCTTTTATAGTCCCGCAAAGAAATATTAAAAATCAAAATATTCTAAAACCCCTTATTTTTTATCAGCTTTCCAATAAAGGCATCGTCATAATGTTATCCCTGATGGAAATTTCCGTATTTAGATAGAATATATCGTATACACGAAGTCCGAATGCATTTGAAAGATAATAAAAAAATGTATTACGCAAATGTGCATGTCGGTAAATTTGTTATTATTTCGTCGGCGTGATGTCGATTAGATGTCGATATCATGATTATTATGCGAATTTATTACGAGAGTGCGGTACGCATTTTTACTTGTTTTTTGCTTGTTATTTTAATTGCTTAACATCAAGACATAATAATCGCAATAATGTAAGAAAAACGAATGGATTAAATCAATCGCGATTCAACTCACGTCACGAATGGACGTTGTGGAAATTGAACAAATTGTAATACGTCTACGGTGCGGAAAAAAATGGTTACAAGAACATTTTCCTCCTTATATGCATGCGTTATTTATTTTCACTCGATAAAAAGGTATTTTTTCAAACGTTTTTGTTTATTCAAATAATTCTTAACTGAATAGTCTTGTTCATTAAAATACAGCACGTTCGTCACGATGAAAAAAAAGTACATTTAGCAGGATCGAATTTATGCACGCTGAGAATGAAATACTGGCGATAAAACTCTGAGACTTTCTGTCGGTTGTTCAGTGTTCTTTTTTACGTAATCGAACCGCGTCCGCCATTTCAAATGTCTTATTTGAGTACGATATTCGTTCAAAAAGGTTTTTGTTATTTCGCAGTAATACGATAAAAAATTGCGTACATAAATGACATTGAAATATTTCATAAACATTGGGGAATCGAAGAAATGTTTTATTACACGGTCATACGAGAAAAGTATTTTCAGTGAGATCGTCCAAAAATCAAGCAGATATTTGACTTTTAAAAAATCTATTTTTTTTTATAATAAATTCCTCGGCAACGTCGCCTTCCGTACTCGTAGTCGAGTAAATAGATTTTTTTTTATGTACGCGCTTTTATTATCGAACGGTTAATTACTGTTTGCCGATAAGAAAGATTGTTGATTGACGGACCGAGAGTTCGGTGGTAACCTTTACATGAAGCACGCACACGCGCGCACACATAATGTTTGGAGCGTCCACCGACAGATGGCCAAACAGAGGACGTTCGCCAGATTTCTCGTTATTGCCGAATTTTAACTAAATCTTTAACAGTTGTTTCTACTACGTACATTCGGATAATAAGAAATCATAGTAACGGTAAGAAAAGTCGATTAGCAGATTTTTAGTGGAATTGAACGAAAAATAAATAAAAACAAAAAAGCTTATGGTCAACACTTTTTCCGTCCTTTCAACAACAAAAATGATAAATAATGGAAATAAATAATGTGACGCGATATTATAACATTTCTCAGGAAATTTGAATACTAAATTCAAATTTGAATGTGAAATTCAAATTTCCTTAATAATTGAATTACAGAACATGTACACGTATATATTGTTAGTTTCCAAAAAAGAAAAAAAAAAAAAAGGTATTCTACTACTATCGCCTGCAAAATCTAGGGCGTGGGAGGGCTGTAGATATGTGACGAGGGCCATATACGTATAGACGGAGGTGTTCAAAAGACTTCAGCTATAAGAGGTGGTTGGCAAACAGAGGTTCCACAAAGGATGTAGGTCGATCGTTCTATGAATCAGGCATGAAGGCGTTAGCGAATAATTTTCCCCAAACGATTATGGCTAATAATACCTATAATCGGCAAAGCTGTGGTTTGGAATACAGCCATACTGATTATCGTGGATATCGCTGCTACTCCTGCCGCTGCAACCAATTCCCCCAGCCACATATACACTCGTGATACACGAAACGAACACTAAATTTTCGGCACATGCCAATTTCTTTACGACCGCCGCGAGTCTTTTTTCGGTAACCCCTCAATTTTCGAGCGATGTTTAATTCATACCGATGTTTGAATTAACTTTTCACGAAACGCCTAATAAACGAAGTAAAACTATGAAAAACAAAAACATCAAAACGCAAATATCATTTATGAGGAAGCGATGATAATTACAAGCTAATAATACATGCGATACAAAATATAATGATAAACGCAAAATAAGTATAATGATGGAACGTGACCAACAGCAGTGTATCGACATTGGTGTGTTGCTTTAATGATTTCCCATGCGGCCACTATCATCAAAAGCTGTACTATCATAAAAAATTCAGTAAAACTTTGGCACGCTCAGTAATCGGTTTATATTGTGTATCGCATTTGCGCGAGGGCATAGGGAAACTGTGGAAAACTTGGCCGATACAGTCGGCTATAAATTTTTATGAGTTTAAGTTGTATTGCCGCGCAGAAAAAAAACGTTTGGCAAGCCACTCTGGGAAAGAGTCTCGAAAAGAGTCTTGCACAGGATCCCATCCCTTGTTATAAACTCTTGTTATGATACTCTTGTTATGAACTTGAAACTGGATTTTCCCAGACTCCGGAACTCTTCGAGACTTTTATTCAGACGAATTTCAATATTTTTCGAGGGAATCTCTCCGATACTTCTTTTGAGACATTTTAATATCGGCCACGAATCTATCCTCGATTGTCTCTCCGAGACTTTCATCGAGCAGGTATCCAACATTTTCGGAGAAATTTATTCTATCGAAATAAATCGATGAAACCACTGAAATTTTATGAAATTTTTTATTTTACAGAAACTATCTGTGAGTACTCCAACATCTTGAAATACGAAAAAACGCTAATCCGATTACGCCACTACCATGACGATACGATAAATGATGACTCCGACGACGACTAGTACTACAAATATTTTTTGTAATTGAATATTAATTAAACGGAAGTGAAGCAGAATATTTCGATTTAGAAAACATTCTGAAACGAGAGAATGGGCGAGAACGAGAGAGATGTAAAGGAAGGGAAGGTACTCAACTTTTCTTGTATCGAGGCTCGATATTTTTGGTGTTTGTATTCCATATAATTATCCCAGATCGTTTCCGGCGAATAAAAAATTTCACAAAATTTCAGTGGTTTCATGGATTTATTTCTACAGATTTAAATATCTCCAAAATGTTAAATACCTTCTGTGTTAAAGTCTCGGAGAGACTTTAAATTGTTTCGAAAGAAGTATCGGAGAGATTCCTCGAAAATATTAAAATTCCGTTTCAACGAGATTCTCGAAAAGTTTCAGAGTCTGGGAAAGTCAATTGCGGGTTCATGACAAGGGTATGGGTTCGGATCCTATGCAAGACTCTTTTCGAAACTCTTTCCCAGACACTTTCCGAGACTGGATTCTCATACTTTTTTTTCTGCGCGGGAATACAACTTAAACTCACGCAAATATATAGTCGACTGTATGGGCCGGGTTTTTCACAGTTTCCCTGTGCCCTCGTACAAATGTTATACGTAGTACAAACCGATTACTGAGCGTGCCACAGTTTTTCTGAATTTTTTATGATAGCACAGTTTAAACTCAGTAAAATATAGCTGACTGTATCGGCGAGGTTTTTCGCAGTTTCCTTGTGCCCTCGCACAAATGCGATACCTAGTACTAACTGAATACTGAGCGTGCCACAGTTTTTCTGAATTGTTGATTATAGTACAGTTTAAACTCAATAAAATATAGCTGACTGTATCGGCCAGGTTTTTCGCAGTTTCCTTGTGCCCTCGCACGAATGCGATACGTAGTAGAAACCGATTACTGAGCGTGCCACAGTTTTTCTGAATTTTTTATGATAGCACAGTTTAAACTCAGTAAAATATAGCTGACTGTATCGGCGAGGTTTTTCGCAGTTTCCTTGTGCCCTCGCACAAATGCGATACGTAGTACAAACCGATTACTAAGCGTGCCACAGTTTTTCTGAATTGTTGATGATAGTACAGTTTAAACTCAGTAAAATATAGCTGACTGTATCGGCCAGGTTTGTCGCAGTTTCCTTGTGCCCTCGCACAAATGCGATACGTAGTACAAACCGATTACTGAGCGTGCCACAGTTTTTCTGAATTGTTGATGATAGTACAGTTTAAACTCAGTAAAATATAGCTGACTGTATCGGCCAGGTTTTTCGCAGTTTCCTTGTGCCCTCGCACAAATGCGATACGTAGTAGAAACCGATTACTGAGCGTGCCACAGTTTTTCTGAATTGTTGATGATACTACAGCTTAAACTCGATAAAATATAGCCGACTGTATCGGCCAGGTTTTCCGTCGTTTCCCCGTGCCCTCGTGCAAAATATGATACAGTAGTGCATTGGGAAAGAGTAGTTGCGGACAACACAATGGGGAGAAGCTCGAGGAATGGAAGGAAAAATGAATAAATAATCGAAAGTGATGTAAAAACGTGCAAAGTAGTACGCATGTACGAAACACTGATAAGAAAAAATAATAATAATGGGACATTAGTTATCAACCTCCTTAACGATATTACGTATGATTATTACCTGTTCCTATTACACCGAATATTTGTTCAGGTTATTCAGTCTATGGCGCGTTTATACCCGGCGGTACACGGTTGAAACTTGGAAAGGAAGATACCATAATTACCTTAATAGAGCAAATGGTCGTCGGTTCGGTAATCAGCGTATAGCTGCACCAGTACACGATTTTGATAGCTAATTGCGTGTATCGGAGGGTTCGGCCCTTTTGGTATCTCTGGGTGGCTCAGTTCTGAACACCGAGAGCGCGGGTGCTGATGTCGATCGGGTAAAGAGCTCCGTTGCTTGTGTAACGTGGACAGAGAAATAGTGAGAGAGAGAGAGAGAGAAGAGGAGTGAGAAAGAGGAAGATTGAGAGAGAGAAAAAGAGAGAGAGAGAGAGAGAGAGAGAGAATAGTGAGCGAGGAACCCTTCTCAAACTCGGTCAACCGAGGCTTCAAGCTTCGTCCTTACCGGCTTTGATTCTCTCTCGTCCACACGGATGCCCCGTTTGCCAAGAGAAAAGAGAGAATCCACATCCATACACACCGAACACCAGAACAGTGAACGCGATACTGCAAGAATATATATATATATATACGGGTATATATAGTTAGGAAGCGTGAGAGGAAGATAAAAAAAAAATCGTAGTAGCCCTTCGAGCGCGCCTTCCGGGCAACTGAACTAAATTATCGTGTAACAAAAAAAAAGGGGGGAGAACGAGCAAGATGGAAGGTCCTAAAGAGATAGTGTAAAAGGGAAAGAGAGCGAGGGAGAGCGAAATGGTTCTCTGGTTGGCTAAAAGTTCGGTCAGCCACGAGAGGAGAGAACGGTCGCGAGAGAGCTGGATGTGAGTTCGCGGACTAGCTTTCGATTTGAATTTGAAAAGGGGGCGTACACCAGCCGCTGAATTCTTCGCAGAATTATAGGCATCTCGGAGGTATTTCGTTTTTTTTTCTTTTATTTGTTTCGTTTTTTTTTTCCTCTTCTTTTTGTAACCCGGAAGAGAGAACGTTCACGCCCGTCCGTTCGGACGCCCGGTTTTGCTTTAAAGACGGAAGATCGTATAGCCTGCGTCGTTGCTGTTATGTTGCCCCAAACCCTTTGTGACGAGGCGCCAAACCGCTGCCATTTTCACCCAACGTGGCGTCATCACGGGATCTCGATCACTCGGGTGTGATGTCCCGTTCATCGTTAAACACATAAACACACACACACGTACAGACCCTCACGGAATAGTTTGATTTTTGACACTACGCTCCGATAAAACAAAAATATTTCGCACAATTGTTTGAGCAAGTGGCTTTGTTCATTTTGGTTTCATAGACGAAACTGTGTGAATCTTCAAAAACGAGAACAGAGCGGTGTGCAATTTTCAATCTTTAACTTTTTCCTGTCCTCTGTAGTGTGCTTTCCTCAAGTTTAAACGCGAGAATAAATTTTCGAAAACTTCGATATTTTATAAAATGTTAACTGAATTTTGTCGATTCGCACGAAATTTCGGCAGGACCGCAGTTCTACAGATCCCAACTGTACACCTACCCAACTGTCACGACCAAACTGACACGAGCATACGAATATTTCGCAATATTGTCACGACAAAACTGTTCCCGAACAAAACTCTCACCATTAAAACTGTCACCGCACAAACTGTCACCACTCAACTCTCCTGAATCTCTATTCGACACGTGCAGAAATCTTCACGAACAAAACTATCGCCGTCTAAACTGTCACGGTCCCAACTATTATTCTGCGCAACTGTAACGCAGCGGGCTGTCCCCGTTTACACGGTCAGGGCGTCTACTATATTCTGCACCAACCGTCACCGTTCCAACCGTCACCGCACAAAACTGTCACCGCGCCAAGGCGAGATGTAACTAACTCACACGGGTATACGAGGGGGGACCCAAAAAAAACGAGAATTTCGTCATAGATTCTTTATTTTTTAATATTTTTACACCAAATTTTGATCACCTTCAAAGTATTCTCCTTTGGCCACAACGCACTTCTGCAAATGATCCCTCCAATGTTCAAAACATTTTTTAAATTCACTTATCGGGATGTTCTTTAGGCCTTCCAGCGATTTTTGTTTTACCTCCTCCACAGTGGCAAAACGCTTTCCTCTCATGTCCCTTTTGAGTCTGGGGAACAAAAAAAAATCACAGGGGGCTAGATCCGGTGAGTAGGAGTGGTGGACAATTGGTGTCATGCAGTTTTTGGTCAAAAACTGCTTTACGGAGAGAGCGGTGTGGGCCGGCGCGTTGTCATGATAGGGGAACCAGTCACTTGTGCGCCAAAGATCTGCCATTTTCTTCCGGATACTCTCCCTTAATCTTTTTAAAACCTCCAAGTAGAACTTCTGGTTAACAGTTTGACCCGGGGGAACGAACTCCGCGTGCACAACACCTCTGCACTCGAAGAAACAACTGAGCATTGTCTTGATGTTTGACTTCACTTGGCGAGCGTTTTTCGGACGAGGAGAGCGAGGTGTCTTCCACTGGCTTGATTGCTGCTTTGTTTTGGGGTCGTATCCATAGCACCACGATTCATCACCAGTAATCACCTTGGAAAAAAGTTCAGGGTCCTCTTCGAGCTGATTTTGAAGTTCAAAACATCCCTGAAGTCGACGCTCCCTTTGCTCTTCCGTGAGAAGGCGAGGGACAAATTTGGCTGCAACTCTGCTCATGTGCAAATCTTTGGATAAAATCCTCTGAATTGAGCTCCATGATATCCCAGACGTCTCACGGTTGATCAATGGTTCGGCGACGGTCTACATGAATGAGAGCATTGATTTTGTCGTCGTTTTCGTCACTTCTTGACATTGAGGAGCGTCCTGAACGGGGTTGGTCTTCAATTGACATTTCTCCATTTTTAAAACGCGAAAACCACTCGTAGACTCTGGTTTTACTTAGGGCAGCATCTCCATAAGCAGTCTCAAGCATTACAGTAGTTTCCGCGGCCGATTTCCCCAACAGAAAACAAAATTTCACAGCCGCGCGTTGCTCTCGACAATCGGCCATCACGTTTTCGCCGAAATGAAAAAAGTTGTTTCACTACAAAAATTCCCACGGGCGAACCGATGCACTCACGGCGACAGAACTTCGCACACTAACTCAGGAGACTTGTCCCCAACGGACACCTGCTCGAGCAATGGGCTCCCCCACTCTCCCGCCCCGCCACAGCGCAATTCCCTTTTTTTTGGGTCCCCCCTCGTAAGCTGAACTCGTTGATAAGAGCGCTCGGGCTGAGTCACCAAACCACGGCGCAATAGCGCGCGATATTTCGTGCGTGTCCGCTATTACCGATCGCTGATCACAAGTAATTTCGCGCGGTGCGAAGGCTGTGGTTGAGACGACAGCGGCGAATGACGTAAGTATTAGCGGACACGCACGAAATATCGAGCGCTATTGCGCCGCGTTTGGTGAAGCAGCCCGAGCGATCTTATCTACGGGTACAGCGTCTAAGAGTGTGAGTTGGTTAAATCTCGCGTTAAGCGGTGACGGTTGGTGCCGTGTACGGTTTTGCCCGTGACAGTTTTGCCGGTGACAATTGCCGCGGTTACAGTTGCTGCGGTGACAGTTTGAACGGCGACAGATTAATCGGTGATTGTTTAAACGGTGACAATTCAGGCGGTGACAGTTTAGATGGTGACGGTTTAGACCGTGACAGTTTAGATGGTGACGGTTTAGACCGTGACAGTTTAGACGGTGATAGTTTTGTTCGTGAAGATTCTGCACGTGTCCAATAGGGACCGGGGATAGTTGAGTGGTGACAGTTTGTGCGGTGACAGTTTTAATGATGAGAGTGTTGTTCGGGAACAGTTTTGTCGTGACAACATTGCGAAACATTCGTATGCTCGTGTCAGTTTGGTCGTGACAGTTGGGTAGGTGCACAGTTGAAATCTGTAGAACCGCGGTCCTGCCCATTCTGCAGTGTCCATTTATTTGTGCAAATAATTACACATCGACGACACGAAATTTGCTCGATATAAATCGTTAACGGAAAGTATTCGAAAAATATTTAATTTCATAAAATCAGAACGCCAGTATCGCGCATCTCGCAAAATTCATTAGCAAACATCCTTGGTCACTAACCTATTTACACGAAAAGTTTTGGATCGATAATTAAAAATATATGAAAGCTATGGCTATAGCAAACATGTTTTTTTGAAAAATTCAAAATTCCGTAAAACCCAGAAAACTTTGATTAATTTCAATAAAAATTGCAACAAATAAAGGGAACTGTCTGCTACACATGTGTGGAAAATATTCTAAATATGATTTTCCGATGATTTGGCACATTTAGAATATTTTTATGTCACGAAGACAAAGTTCCCTTTATGAGGAAGTAAAAAAAAAACGTTACTAGCACCAAAATCGCATAGTTCAACTTTATCCGGCTGTCCCTTCCCGAGAGTAACAGCAACGATTTTTCGAGAATGAAAGAAAAAAAATAGGAGAGAGAGAGAGCGAGACAGAGAAAGAGAGACATCCGGTGAGAAAAGATACGAGAGTTACTGCGCGTATAACCGTGGTTTACACGTACTAAAGTTTTCCCGTCCGGCAACATGTATCTAATTTCTTATTGTCCGTTTTCATAGGTAACCTTCTATCTCTCGTGTCCCTCTTCGCTTCATAATATATACTTTTCCTTTGGCTTTCTTACGAGTATAAACGTGACCGTGTACGTAATACCGTACGCCGTACATGTATATACGTATCTTTACTTCTCGGACCGTTTCGAAGGGACACCGTCTTTTGGAATGAGCAAAAATGACCGAAGCACGAGCACGTTAGTTTTTTTTCTTTTCACCCGTCAAAGCTATTACCCGTGTACGGTTCGCGTTCCTATTATTGTCCAATGTACAAAAGGGGTTGTGTGTCCCATCGAGAATTTATAAGCGAAAATACACGCAATAAAGTTCGCGCGACTGTATATATAATATATAGGAGACAGGTAAGAGTCATACCTACGTAAGAATTATATCGCCCTTCTCTGAATCGACGCACGAGGTACAGTAATGAAAAAAAAAAGGAAAAACTTTAACCCATCTCTGTATATGTGCCTCTCCCTCGGTACGGTCATCTCACGGCTACTGGGTTAAAAGTGGTCAGGCGCCGTATATTTCCGGCTTTTTCCTAACCGGCTAGAAAAGCGCGGGCACTCGCCAGAACGATTTAAATATCGCCACGATTTAAATATTATCTTGTAAAGGGGTGAGTTTAATGCATTTATAATTGTATTCGGGGGTTCGGGGCCCTCACGAAGGTCATCGGTCGGACATCACTGACCCCTGGGGCTGACCGGGTCATCCCGAGAAGCGCACGGTGTGTCCGGTAGTCGTATATAACCTCTGATGACCGTGCCACGATTCCCTTCTCTGACCGGGTGGGTTATACCCCCGACCGTATATAGCTGACCGCCGAATTCAGAGCATCGGACACGGGCCTTACCGGTTCCGCATTTTCAGCTCGTACACACGATGATATACGTGTGTATACAATTTCCGGTGCACTTCGCGACACTGCTGATCGTTCGGACTGGTGTCCTGCCCGCCCCTTTGATCGACGCCGAGTTTCTCGCTACCGAACGATTTTTTTTTTCGTTTCTCCTTTATTTCGCCCGACTTACCAGCGTGTCCGATTAGTGACGATAGAGTTGTTTCGGTTTGCCATTTTTTTTTGTTTCCCGAACTTTTTCCTCTCCATTTCTCTTCGTCGCGCGCGATTTGCCGAAAAGACTTGTACGGGTGGTCGTTTGGTTAACTTTCTCACGACGCCACGTAATGTTGAAAAAGTAAATTGATTGTTTTTTTTTTAGGAAGAATCGTTTGTGACGAACGATATCTATTGGTTTGATACAAAAATGATATTAAACGTGCAATTATTTGAGATGAGAGTGCGATTTCGTTGACGTCGATGTTGACGTATCCAACGTTGATATTATAATGATAGGTTTTTTATGAATAGCCGATTAAATTCTATTAAAAATTTAAACTTTTTCAATGTTAAATCAAGTCCAATGGATTATCGTTGTACGAAAGAAAAAAAGACGTAAAACAATTGTCGTTCGTGGAACAACAATTATTTCCCCTCCACTTCGCCAAAAGACCATCCCATATACGAGGTCTGTTAAAAAAGTATCGCGAATTTTGAATTTCCGCGGGCTACGTATATTCGATTTTCGATTTTCTTGTGGCGTTAGGTTGGTACTCATGTCCCTCACTTATACTGAAAAAATCGGCCATTTTGAATGTTAAGTTAATTGTTGACAGCTGTTTTGGTTAGACGTGTTTTGGCTCGTCTTCGATTTTTGCCTATTCCAAAAAATGGATCAAAGAATCTGTATCAAATTTTGTGTGAAAAACAAAATTAAGTGCGCGGACGCATTCCGAATGTTGACTGTGGCATATGGTTAAGTTACCTTGGACCAAAGCAACGTTTATCGGTGGTACAAAATGTTCTCAGAGGGCCGAGAAGATGCGAACAACGAAATGCGTTCCGGACGCCCGTGCGCATCAACAACAGACGAAAACATTGATGAAGTGAAGAAAATAATATTGGCCAATCGTCGAATCACCGTTAGAGAAGTTGCTGAGGAACTAAACATATCGATTGGCTCGTGCTATGCGATTTTTACCAATGGTTTGGGCATGAGACGGGTCGAACAAAAACAAAAACAGTGTCGCGTTAACATTGCTAAGGAGCTGTTGGACTCGGTCCGCGACGACCCAAATTTGCTCCGGACGGTCATAACTGGTGACGAATCATGGGTTTATGGTTATGACGTGAAAACCAAAGCTCAATCATCGCAATGGAAGCTGCTTTTTTGGAATAGGCAAAAATTGAAGACAAGCCAAAACACGTCTAACCAAAACAGCTGTCAACAATTAACTAAACATTGAAAATGGCCGATTTTTTCAGCATAAGTGAGGGACACGAGTACCAACCTAACGCCACAAAAAAATCGAAAATCGAATATACGTATCCCGCGGAAATTCAAAATTCGCGATACTTTTTGAACAGACCTCGTATAGCTTCGCCCAATATTCTTTCGCTTCGCTAGCTTTCGCGTACGCTTTCGAAACGGACAGTCCGAGAGGGCTCTTTAAATCACCAAGACGTTGCAATATAACGGTTCGTTCTATAAATTGAAACGCGAGACCCCGTCCGGGACGTCCCGATTCACTCGTGCAACTGGTGCGATGCCATTTTTTTTATTCGTCGTACCCTTCTAATTGTTTGGGAGGGCACGACGCCGCGGGCCGCGGTCGTATCGCATATTTCATAGATCAGATATGTAAGAATTTGCAACGTTTGTCCAGTTAGCGATGGGTCAACCTGCTTATATATGTGTGCATCATCGAAGCTCTTCGCAGCCCTTGAACGTCCGGTATACACCCTTTCGTTCACCAAGAGAGTGGACTTGCGTTTTGGCCACTTCATCACTCCGAATTACCCTCGCGCTATTATTCATGCGTTCTATATTTGTTATACACACACGAATGGTTGTGTAGAATATGTAATAGATTCTGGCAAGCAAAAGGGCGTAATTTATATAATCTAACACCCGAACTAATGATGAGTGTAGATCCTTTTGTTTATTAGTGTTTTACGGCTATGCGTGCATTAATATATATCATAGTTTAAAAATGTGTATATGTATATTCAAGATGTATGAATTTCTGTACGCCATTGTTCTTTAAATTTATGCCAAATGTGCAAGAACCAGAGAGAGAATTAAATTTATGCAAAATTCTGTCTCTCTCGTTCTCGCTTGCTCTTTATCTGCAAGACAGAGGAAGAGAGAAAGAGGAAAAGAGCGTACATCACGCTTGAGTAATGGTATGTCCGACGCACTAAATCCTACGGGCTAATTGAATTATTGCCGAATCCACGAACCGCAGCGAGCGGTATGTGCTTGAATATTGCCGCTCGTCGGTTGATCGAAAAAATGATCGGCGATCTATAGACGCCGATCGCGGGAATATTACTTTCCCGTCGACCGACGGCCTCGCCGGCATCGTCTTTGTCCGTCTCATCGCGGCGAAGATCTTCGATAAAAAATAAAAAATAAACCGATCTATCGAGCAAGGACACTATACTCGGATAAGTAGCGTTCACATTTTTTTCGATATAAACGGTAGCGTCATTGGCAACGGGCCAATGGTGAATGTCACGCGAAACCATGCTCGAGCGAGGACAGTATTATGCCAATGAATGTATGCCCGTTTGATCGGACTTTAAGAGCTCTTTCTCCGAAATCCGTTGGGTAATAAAGATCGATCTCGATCTTCCGCAATTCAACGTTCCTATAGAGAAGAAAAAGCGTGGCCATTTTTGAGGATTCGAGGTTTCGAGGGCCCTCGATTATTGGCTGAAAATACCACAGCGCTTTTTGTCCTCTTCTATAACTGTAAACGACGTGCTCACAAAAATGTTGTCACCTCCTGCGGTAGTTACTAGTTTCGTGAAATGTGGGAAAGAACATTGGTGCCATTTGAGACAGAAAAATGGCTGCGAGAGCCAAAATGGATGATTTCAAAAGTGACGTTACGAACTGCGGTACTTTGAACGCAGTCAATACTATCTGGAACCATTGGGGATAACCTGTAGTGACATTACAACTTTCTGATCCGATAGAACAATATGTTCCAAAATGGCACCTACTATTTTCCATAGCCCGTGAAATGTCTGCAAGTGCCGTTTATACGTTATTCGCTGAAATATGTGATACTAAAGGGACCCAGCTAAGGGGTCAGCGACTTCCCATTAAATGCTTACATACAGATATTAATAGTAGTTTGTTAATATTACGACTAAGAATAATGTTTTCCCACCCTTCCATCCCGTGACAATATTGTTTGCGAATAATTCAATTGCAACTTGTTCATTCATATTGAGACTGTGAATAAAAGTATCAAACTTCAGTGTCGATTCGTTAAGGGACAGGCTGGCAGACATTTTGTTAACATTTAAGGGAGGAAATAGGGTTAGACGGTTCAAAAAATGGATTTTTTTTTAATTTCATAAATTGTTAGTAAAACTATTGAAAAATATGTTCCCAAAATTTTAAATGAAAATTCCAACTCGTTCTATTGTTATAAGCCATTAAAGTGAGTATCTCTCCTCACTATTTTTTCAAACGCGTTTTTCTGAAAACGACTTTTTTTGAACTTGCGTACACGCTAGTTTGAAAAGTTTTCAACCAATCGTTTTGAAAATTGGCAGTTACTTTCTTCATAGTATTGCGCTCTATATGAACCTGAAATCGGAATATTATCATTATTTAAAATAATTTTTTTTTTGCAAATAAAGTTGTAAAAAATGGAAAAAAATCATGCTTTTTTGTTTTGACCCCTGTAAAAAATTCAATTTTCTATTTTTTTGATAGCATTTAGGTTCATATAGAAGAGAGACATATAATAAAAGTAAATTCCAACCTCGTTTGATTTCAGATGAAAATTGCGGCTTCCAGAATGGACGCAAGATGCTGAGTCTGATTGTGACCTGCAATATGGGGTCGCTAATATCTTCGGTGTTTTTCAAGGAATTTCTTCAAAAATTTTATAGTATATACTCAAATATATGTATAAAATATTCTCAAAGTTTCAATAAATTATATTCATTTTTTATACTATAAAAAAACTCATGAAAATCATTGAGAAAACGCTGTCTTAACCCTATTTCCCTCCTTAAGGTAGTAGTCTGGTAACTTAAGCCGATTTTCATGTCTTTTTTGGAGGGCGTTTTTTTGTAGTAAAATAAAAATGAATCGTTTTGGATATTTAGGATGTTTATATTTACATATTAAAGATACAAAAAAAAATTTTTTTGAAAAAATGTAATAGTTTATTATAATTATTATCATTGATCGAAGTTGGCACCTCGAAAAAAAAGCGCGTGGGTGGCCCCGGTGATTCTGGCTCTTGATGTTATCTGAAATCAGAAATTCTTGATAATTCTTAATCTATAGACATGTCATTCTGGTCGGAACTACTGAAGTTAAATTTCATGGATAAATAACAAAATGGCGGACTTTGGAACAAATGGTCCTTTTATTTTAGCAAAGAAGGGGTTGTAAAATAAAAAGTTAGGGGTGAAAAAATTTCTCGGTGGTTCCGACGAGAACTATAAGTGTGTAGAGTAGCCTGTTAAAATTTGAAAGCAATCGGATCGGTATAAAAAAAGTTAGGACCCGGGCTGCCAACTTCGAGGTGCCAACTTCGATCAATAATAATAACAATAATAAACTATTAAATTTTTTCAAAAATTTTTTTTTTGTATCTTTAATATGTAAATAAAAACATCCTAAATATCCAAAACGATTCATTTTTATTTTCCTACAAAAAAACGACCTCCAAAAAAGAGATGAAAATCGGCTTAAGTTACCAGACTACTACTTTACACCAAAGTTTCGAAGTTCTGACCATTAAAAAGCTTCTTTGCTCATGAAGTTTGGCAAGTTTTAACTAAAACTGTGAAAATATGAATAAAGAGTGACCATTCGTAATTCTGCACACAGCAAGCACGACATATAATAATACAAAAAGCTATTTAGCTTAAAGTCGAGCTATTGGAAGCTTGGAACATCAAGACGAAATATTCCGTAGGCATGCCTTAAGCGTCAAGAAAACGGACAAACGGCGCGACCGGGGGTCATTCTGCTCTGTATATCAGGGATGGTGCGATGTTACGACCCTCGGACTCTCTCGGGTAACCCTTCAATGGTTGGTCCTTTTCGTGCGTACGATCCCGAATTAATATTCAAATCTGTATCAGCCTCGTACACAGCCAGTGGTATACATGACACATATTCCAGTACCCCACTAACTACGATGTAAAATTGCGTATGCCGCAAGGCCTCGAAAAGGTCTCGGTGTCCCGATAATCGGGACTTCCTGATACCACGACCATCGTCCAATCTTCCAACGGACATTGTCCGTCCGTTTCCACCTTTTTCTCCTTCTTCTTCGTCTTTTTTCATCATCATTGCTCCGCGTGGCGCGGCCCCTGCGAGAAAACGTCGTAACGGCACGTGTAACGCGCCACGCAACCCTGCCAAATTCATCCCATTGTTGTAGGCACTACAAACCTGGCCAGTGTCCTCTCTCTCTCTCGAGAACGATGTACCTGCACAGTTACGGTTATGTTCGTCGTCGTTGATGCCGCAAATTCTAACTGATGATTCGCGGAACATTCAACCCCTCCCAGTGCGATATATGCGATGTCCACCAAGTGGACAGTTCCACACAACCTGGTACATCGCGTCAGGAAACGGACCATCACCTCAGGCGTTTATCGTGCGTGAAGCAACATTTTTTTCCCTCACGATAAACTTACACACTTTTAACGTTCACTTAACGCATCCCATTGGACATCGTGGCGTCCGTATACCTCTCGCAACTGACAACGAGGTGTAGGCTACAGTTCGGTACGCCAGTGACCTGATTATTCGCTGTTTTCCATGGGCCAGCAGTCCAGGTAGCCATGACCGCTGGACAGTTTTTTTTTAACTAACTAATCTCGTACGTCGGTTTCGAGACTTCAACGACTGTTTCACCCTTTTCCGTTGGAGCTCCTCACAAACGGCTCTTTCAAACGTACTTTTCGGACAACTTTTGACACATTTGCCGAATGAATATCGGAACAGAGAGACTTTGTGATTGTGATAGGTTGCCAAGAAAGATTCGATCTTCGAGAGAATTCCCGTGACATTTTATCACCGGATAGTATAAATACCGCATGAACTAAATAAGAATTAATCTGGAGAATCGGACTGTGCAAGCATTCGCCATGAGAAATAATAATTTGTCATAATTGGACGAGTGGAAATATTATCTCGTGTGTGTATTACGATAGTTTGGAACGTGTATCGCCCTCGTGTTTGCCTTTCTCTCGATGCTTACACATAGCGATACATCCCCTGCTTTGCTTGTTTCGAATCATCCCCATTTTGGCCCCTATAAGCGTGTACATCACGGTCTATTTATATATAACGATTCCGTTACGAATGCTCAAGAATTCCGAATTTCCACGCTCCTTGTTGCGGGTCATGCCGTACGATCCCGACGCAATATATCTCATCGCTTCGAAGCAAACGCGAGGCGCTTATGCTTTGTAGAACAAAACATATGAAGAAAAAAAATTACATTAAAAAAAAAACGTATGAGAGGGAATGAATTTTTCGGTAGTAAATATATGTGGAGCTTTCTTTGCTCCATTTATGGTCAAATTGCGGACAAATGATCACGTGTCTGCGTGCACTCCGCATATGTATCAACTGCTGGCGAACAAGAGGGCGTAAATCGCACAGCTTTGCTCGTTAAAATGTATCGGTTACGAGCCCTTATGTTGTCCTGGCGGGACATCGAGTAGATTTACGCAAAAAATCGCCCTTGCACTAAATCTAAATGCCAGAGGGAAAAGAAAAAAACTCCTAAAGAAAAGCATCGATTCGAGCGCATCAGAAGTCAGGTTACAATCCTGTACCGCGTGTGCGCTCGAAGACTACGGCCTGTAAGGACGTGCACAGAAAAAGAGGGACACAATCCGAGTGTGTTGCGACCAGCAGAAACTTGGCCAAAAAAAAAACGGCGCGCACCGCGTGCATTGTCACGACGAGAATGGGAATAGTGAAATGAAATACGACCGGCTTTTAGTAAAATGAGACAAAAATACGGACTATCCGATAGTAGTCTCGCATTTTTCACCCCTCACCGATTCATCTGTACATCTCGAGCCAAAGATATTGCGAGGGAAAACGAGAGATCGAGGGCTCTGACTCACGTGAAATGACCATTCCGGGATGAATTTCATTCTTTTTTTTTGCTTAGGAGATGAAGAAAAAACGTGTGTGCGAAAGATATATTTTTTGCAGTGGGGTAAGTCGATCGATCTTTGAATCAATGGGATATTCTTCTTTTCCGTTGGCTTCGGAGACGCCAGTAGAATTTCTGTTTCTAATTTTTCACCAGTTTTTTACAGTGTTTCGTTTTTATAAAAGGTTGATAGTTATTAGATGACACAATATTGCATCGAGGCAGGTGCAAAGTAAGATGCAAATTGTTTGTTTATCGAGTTAGCGAGGAAATATATGAGGCAAATAACAACAAATTGTAGCAATTGTTACTTCCGTTACATTTCTTTTTTATCTACATAATCGATATTCCATTGTAAGCAATGAACTAATAAATATAAAGAAAGCAAAATTTGTTGAGCGTTTTGCGCGTCGGAGCAAATGAAAAATACTCCAAGCCGATTGCTCTGCATAGATTAATCCAAATTTTCGTCAGCACGCATTCGTGCGTCTCGTCTTTGTCAGGAAAAATTTCTTTCACGGCCACATTTACCGTTGTTTCAGTTGTGGGTATCAAATGACGAACGGTTTCCACGCGGTGATGTCTGTTAATATATTGAACGCGCCGGTATTCGTTGAACCGCACAGTTGATATGTACCAGAGGTCTCTCTAGGCTCCAATTTGCTCAAGATGCTTGAAACGCGAGACGATCGTACGCGTACGTCTGAACGTATAGCATGTTTTAACCTCGCACAGTAGAACAAACATTTCACTGCCAATTCACATGTCATATATACATACATTCAAACATATACATACTTGTATAGATTAGGACGAATTTTTTTTTCGACTATTTTTTTTTTTCAGTCCCCACCCGAAATTTTGTTGGATTTGTCGAAAAAGAAATTCCCTGAAAGTTACAGCCCTTAATATTAATTCTAAGTACTTTCCCAAAGCGTGAGAAGATTTTCCATCTAAAATACACGTAAATGGAATTTTTTTTTTTTCAAATTTCTATAACTCAGCCGCATTTTATGCTATCATATTGTTCTTGGTTTCGATTTACTCAGAATAAAACAATCTAAAAAAGAGCTTTTAGCGGTGAAAGTGTCAATTGTACTGGTGAGTTGGTACGGGTCACTGAAGTTGATTTTTACCCAAAATTCTCGTTTTTTTGCTGTTATCTCCGAAACAATTAACTTTACGAAAAAAAATGTAAATGAAAAATTTGTTGCAAATTTAATTTCCTACAAAAAAGGTCCTATTGACCCAATTGCTTAGATTGATATTTCTTGAGATATTGAACTTTAACTTATGAGTAGTATAAAATTTATAAAATATGAAATATTAAATAATAAAAAAAATAAAAAATAAAAAAATTTCAATATCTCAAGAAACATTAATCTAAGCAACTGGGTCGATAGGACCTTTTTTATAGGAAATTAAATTTCCAACAAATTTTCCGTTCACATTTTTTTCGTAAAGTTAATTGTTTCGGAGATAACAGCAAAAAACGAGAATTTTGGGTAAAAATCAACTTCAGTGACCCGTACCAACTCACCAGTACAATTTACACTTTCGCCGCAAAAGGCACTTTTTTAGATTGTTTTATTCTGAGTAAATCGAAACCAAGAACAATATGATAGCATAAAATGCAGCTGAGTTATAGAAATTTGAGAAAAAAAAAAAATTCGTTTTACGTGTATTTTAGATGGAAAATCTTCTAACGCTTTGGGAGAGTACTTAGAATTAATATTAACGGCTGTAACTTTCAGGGAATTTCTTTTTCGACATATGCAACAAAATTTCGGTTGGGGACTGAAAAAAAAAAATAGTCGAAAAAAAAATCGCCCTAGTATAGATATATATATTGTATATATATTTACATATTAAAATGTACATATTCATAAATATATACAGGGTGAACTAGAATAGATGTTACGTACTTAATGCTAATTCAATGACAAAAAATGTTACTATGCATATCGTTGACATATTAACATGTCCCAATGATTACAAAAAAGGTGCAAATGAAAACATCGCTTTCTTCTTATTTCCGAAGATTTAATTATCAATTTTCGAAAATTTACAAATCTCCCTGCATGAGCAAGTGGTTTTCTTCATTTTGGCCTCCTCATATAGGAAGCTACGTGAATCTTTGAAAACGAGGGTGAAGCAATGTGTAAACTTTTCCTACAGTTAAAAGGTCGGAATCATTTTTCAAACTTTATTCATAAAATCTTAATGTCGATTCTCATGAAATTTGTTATTAAACATTTTTTAACGTCAATTTATCCGTGAACGAAAATGCAATACGACGGCTCGGACTTGACTAGAGTTAAATCGTCCACGGACACGTTTGAAAAAATGTTAAATTTCATATAATCTGAATCCCTTCACCAACGACAAATTCAATACCAAATATCCCCTCTGACCCTTACTTACGTATCGATCAGAAATTTTTTGAACAATTCAAAATCCTGTACAACCTTGAATGTTAAGTAATTTCAATGAAAATTTCAGCAAAGGCGTTTAATTGCTCTACCTGAGTGCAAAATTTGATCGCGTTTTCTGAAATCATTCTCGAGACATGGTCGGTTGAATTCTGGAAGTCCCATACACATACATCGTTTTTTAAACGCAATTTTCCAATTTTTTGTCACTTTTTGAAAATATTGGCATTAAAAATTCGAAAAAAATGTATCCACGAATATAAAGCTTCTGTGAGGAAGCAAAAGATATTGCGATTAAAAAATAATTGTAAAGAGCACTCAGTGAAGGATAATAAATCGTCCATCCCCGATTGTACCACCTATTTTGAATCGAACTGTATCACGTGTGTATGTTCGTAGTACCGTTCAATGGATATGTGACGAGGACTACGAGGCTCATCTCTCGAGGCACGCACCCATTATATCCGATCTCTCATTTCGATTCTACTTAAAAACCATGGCGCTAGTGGTGCGTGCACCAATTTCAAAGGGAATTCTCTCGTGGGGCACTCGAGCCAATGCGATTCTGTCGTGCTTTGGAAATTCACTCGGAAATTTTCGTCCTAGAGTCGTGTAACGACGACACAAGGATTCAGACCGCGAAGAAAGCGCACAGAAACAAATACTAAATATGGTTTCGATCTTCTGTCTTCGTTCTTCCAACGTGAGCATAATTGCAGGGTGAACGCAGCAACGAACAAGAGTGATGAGGAATCTCCACGGTATAACTACCCCCTACAGGGGTTCTTCTTGGCTATGGAAATATTGTAAAAAAAAAATAAAAATACTTTCCTCGGTTCTTTCAATGCCTATGAACGAGTTGCAATGTCGAAGCGTACCGAATTTGCGAAAATAATGAAATAATTAATGTAAATAACATTTCTTGAAATAAGTAAAAGGACAAAGTAGAAATTTTGGTTACACGGATAGCCTTCAAAAAAGGTCATTTAAAATGGAGCAAAATGGTGAAAATATGCACAATCTTTATGATTAAATATTCATTACTATCAAGTTAAAACAGAAAACAAAAAAAATTTCAATATTTTCAATAAGTCTTGAAGTAATTAGATTTAATGAATCTGATTAATTATCAAGAGTGCGTTGGGAATTTAAAATTCTGTAAATATCCAGAAAGCGATATCTTTTTTTTTCTCATTTAAACAATGACTGATTGAAGTATCGGTATGGCATAAATACAAATAACAATATGTGTCGTGTCATATCGATTTTTGTTCTTAATCAAAATGCTAGAAATTTGAATATGAAAAATTTACCTTTGCATGAGAACCGCTTCAGAGAATCTCTGTTCCCCTCCTTGCCCCTCAGCGGCGCTTTACCAAGAAACCCGAAAATTCTCTTTCTATGAAATTGCCCCTAGCCGCCCCCTCAAACTTTCAGTCGGTCTGTCTTCGCCGTTAGCGTTCATCTTTGTCGTTCTAACGGATTTGGGTTTCCTTCGAGGCTCCGAAAAATCTCGAGCGTTTGCTGGTTTTCGAACCAGCCGACGGGGATTTTCGTCGAAGAAACTCTTCTAGAAATGTATACACCGAGGCATGGGCTATTCGTTCGAGCAGTTTGCTTGCCTCCCGTGAGCACATCGAAGTGACGTCGAACGTCATCGTGTCAACGTCGGGCCAGAACCAAAAAGAATTATCCTTGAACACGTGAAGAGGGGAGGGGGGCGTATCGAGCGAGGAAAAGATCCGAAAAAGTAGTTGCAGATGAAGATTAATCGGTCGAACGGAGCCCACGACAGGATATTATCTGTTTTGGTTGTTATCTCACATGAAAAATTTCTCTTGAAATCTTATACTTTTTCGTGGCGTGTACCATAGATTCAAGGATGGTTGGTGTTGGATTTCAAGAATTGACAAAGCGTTTTAGATGTTATGAAATGTTGATTTCTTTATTTAATATTCTTGACAGCTATAGTTTTCAAAAATTCTTGTTTTTTCGAATAACATTTTTTATACAAATGGTATATTATTAAAAGTGATTTAAGGTAGTAGTCTGGTAACTTAAGCCGATTTTCATGTCTTTTTTGGAGGGCGTTTGTTTGTAGGAAAATAAAAATGAATCGTTTTGGATACTTAGGATGTTTTTATTTACATATTAAAGATACAATAAAAAAATTTTGACAAAATTTAATAGTTTATTATTATTATTATTATTATTATTATTGATCGAAGTTGGCACCTCGAAAATAAAGCGCGTGGCTAGCCCCGGTGATTTTGGCTCTTGATGTTATTTGAAATAAAAAATTCTTGATAATTCTTAATCTATAGACATGTCATTCTGGTCGGAACTACTGAAGTTAAATTTCATGGATAAATAACAAAATGGAAAAGGACGTTTTTTTTCCAAAGTCCGCCATTTTGTTATTTATCCATGAAATTTAACTTCAGTAGTTCCGACCAGAATGACATATCTATAGATTAAGAATAATCAAGAATTTTTTGATTTCGGATAACATCAAGAGCCAAAATCACCGGGGCCACCCACGCGCTTTTTTTTCGAGGTGCCAACTTCGATCAATAATAATAATAATAATAAACTATTAAATTTTGTCAACAAAATTTTTTTTTGTATCTTTAATATTCAAATAAAAACATCCTAAATATCCAAAACGATTCATTTTTATTTTCCTACAAAAAAACGCCCTCCAAAAAAGACATGAAAATCGGCTTAAGTTACCAGACTACTACCTTAAACTGTCGAGACATACATTTTTTTACATAAATGGCACATAATTTTACATGGATATCAACCACGAGAATTGACGAAACATTAGAAACAATGAAACGATTATAATTTTGAAATATTGAGAAGGGCTTACATACCCCTGAAATAAAAAAAAATCGTTTTTTTAAAGATTTCTATTATTATACTTTTGAGAATAAAAAAAAAAAACTTTTAAGAAAATTCTACACCGTTACAAAGTTACAGCAATAAATGTAACCAGACATCGGGTTGGAACGTTGTACCTACCAGTAATTTTAAACGCGTTTTTCTCGAAACTATGTTTGTAGATATTCTCAGCACGATAATTCAGTCAATTTTTAATATTTTATAACTTTTTTTAAAATCTCGATAATTAATTTCTCTACAGTCTGACGAGAGGTATTTTTAATTTTTTGGTTGGACAATTTTTTATAAATTATTAAACATAATTGTTTTTTTAAATTGCATCTTGAAGTTTGGAATACTGCAATAATTTGGAATACTGCAATTTCTTTATTTCTGAGAAAAAGAAAAAAAAATCCCCTTCGTCGGACTATTACTACTACATTACTTTACTAGATTCTTTATTTTTGCAGATTGGATAATTTTTGGTGAAGTTACGATGTCGACAAGGAGGCCTTATGGTTTTCATCAGTGGTCCATTTATACCCGTAAAAAGTAATGTTAATATTATTAAACAAATTGTTTTTATTTTTTTTCTTATAGTTGAAAAGTATATAAAAAATGTGAAATTAACAATTAAATTTTTTTTTCACCATATAACCTTCATAATAATTTTTCAAATTCACTCGGTTTTCAGCGCGCGCAGTAGTATGTGGACCCTTAATATTTCGTACATGGATCGAACGTCATTGAAGGGATAATTGGTGTTGAATTTTTTCGAGAATCGATGAAACGGTTCTGGATTTCATGAAATTAAAATTTTTTCGAAAACACTGGGGTAAAGGGAAAAAAGTAGCAGGACGCCAAAATTGAGAAAGATAGCACCTTGTCGAAAGAGTTTTCAGCAATTGTTAACCCTTCGTGGTCACCCTGGGTCAAAATTACTCGGAGCGCAACTTTAAGCTAGAATTACTATACGTTATTAGCGCCCGAGAGGACTCCCGTACTGGCTTCCCGTCCAACGCAGCTTTGGGGTTCCCTTTGTAAAAAGAGACTAGGGTTGGCCGAATCGCGACAGTAGTTCCTTCGTCGGAGTCGATCCTAGAAGACCGTGCGCGACCGTCGGGTCAATTTGACCCGAGTGTGACCACCACGTAATTATTTCGCGAAAAGTGATATTTTTTTTTTGTTGTTTTTTTTTGCGTGGGATTAGTTTACGTAATGTAAGTATGACTATGGGAATCGTTAAATTTTTTTTTTATTAAGTCGATATGTGTGTTTACTCCGAAATTCCAACGTAAGAGGCCTCCGAAACGACATCAAACAAGGAATCGCGGGAATTCTTGACTCCGAAACGCCTTTACAATAGTCCCGAGAGCGGCAAAGCGGTATTCGCACAAGAGGATCCGCTGCGGATTGTGTAAACGACATGAGGATCACAAAACTCAACAGCTGTGCTCCTCGTGCATTCGCTCTATGTGCGACACGCACAGAATGTATATCTGCGTCGACTGCAGTGGAGAACAATAAATTGTGTATATATACACAATTATGTATACATTTTTCAAACCAATTTTTATAATAAATCGCTCACTTTTCATTATTATCGTACATTATTTCACTCCAAAATGAACCCTCTTCAGATATCAAAATAAATACCTTTTTTGAAACGCCCACTATGGAGCAATTTTTTTCCGTAAACAATGATATCTCAAGAGTATCACCCTAAAATTTTATGAAAAAATATTTAAAATTGCCAGAGTTATGATTTTTTTAGTAAAGAATGGTTTTTTTTACGCATTGCCTCCTTGCTGATATTTTTTCGCCCTTTTGAAAATTTGATACAAATTTTTTGCCATGACATTCTCATTCTGAAAGGTTCAAACTAGTATCCTGAATTTTTATGAGTCGTTCGGAACGATACTGGCAACGCGGCAATAGTTTAAAAATGGCTGGGTCATTGTGACCCGAGTGTGACCAGCGCGTTATTTCCAGCATGTGTGACCACGAAGGGTTAAAATAGGAGGAAACAATTTGCAAGAATTTGCGTACTCATTGATCAATTATTAATTGTTTACAATATATATATTTTTTTCAAATAATTTACCATTATTGGTAGATCAAATTTTATGTAATCAACATAATAATACGACAACGGTACTGAGGGTTTCAACCCCTCCGTTTTATCGAATAGTCATTTTAAATACGGGGGCTTTTTTGACGAAAACATAACATTGTTACTTTTAACATAAATGATTTTTTTTTTCTTCAGGAAATCTCACTGGATATACTCCGGAAAAGATGCATTAATATTGCCCAAATAGATGAATATTTGAGACAAATAAAACTGTTTGTGAATTTCGCTTAATTCCATATAAAACATTATTGAAATAAAATAAATCGATTTTTTTCTGCCTCAAGTGTATACGTATATTCCGACACGTGTGAGTTATCGCGGTAGAGGGAGAAAAAAGTATGAGGCGATTTTTTTACTCGCCGAAAATGTCATTTACGAGCTAAATTGATGGCCGAGTGTCGAGTTCAATAGATTTTTTTTTCTTCCTTCGCTCGCGCCGAAGCTAGAGATATCATTACAGCGAAGGGGCAGATGCATCGCGCTGGATCCCCCGGGCTCTCGCCCCAGCGATCATATCCAGTGTGGCTCCAGCAGAGCGAAGAGCACAGTCTCGCAGTTTGGCAAGAGAGGAGAGGACAGAGAGAGAGAGAGAGAGAGAGAGAGAGAGAGCCCCATCGTTGCGCCGCTCGCATCTATTCCCTTCTCTCATCCCCGGACAACCGAGAACAATCTCTTCCCTTTATAGGAGACATACGAAGCTATTCGAATCCCTGGGAACCGTTTTTTTTTGTTCCCTTCTTCTTTTATCTTTTATCTTTGTCTTTCTTCTCATCGTCGTTTCATTCCCCGTACTATTTTCCTCTCCTCCCTTCTCTGCACTGTCTTTCGAGATGTAATTATTTTCACAGCTTGGGTCTCTTCTCCGACTCTATTCTTCTGTCCCGTACAACACACACAGATATATATATATATATCATCCCTGTTCTAGCAAATAATCGACATAACTGTGCGGGCTAACACAGCTGTGCACAGAACGAAAAACCTGTCACCGCGAAAGACGATCTTGAGAAAAGAAATTTTCATATTTATCTTGAATGTCGTGACTATATGAATTTGAAAAAGCTACGAAAAAGGGCAAAAAATGCGAAATGTACATTTTTGCGACGGTCCAATCGGTTATAAGCCATTGCAGAATTATTGTACTTTGATTTTTGCAACCTCATCGCACACACACATACACACATCCATCCGAACATTTATTATAAATGTATTTCTCCGCGGTTTTGAACACATTGGCATCGAAAACTGAAAAAGAAAAGTTTTTGTCACGAAAACAAAGCTGCCTCGATGAGGAAGCAAGGATAACAACATGTTCATTGTGCAATTTGGTCAAATTTGATTGAATTTAAGGTAGTAGTCTGGTAACTTAAGCCGATTTTCATGTTTTTTTTGGAGGGCGTTTTTTTGTAGGAAAATAAAAATGAATCGTTTTGGATATTTAGGATGTTTTTATTTACATATTAAAGATACAAAAAAAAGATTTTTGGAAAAAATTGAATAATAGTTTATTGAAATTTAATAGTTTATTATCATTACTGATCGAAGTTGGCACCTCGAAGTTGGCAGCCCGAGTCCTAACTTTTTTTCTACCGAACCGATTGCTTTTAAATTTTAACAGGCTATTCTACACACTTATAGTTCTTGTCGGAACCACCGGGAAATTTTTTCACCACAAACTTTTTATTTTACAACCCCTTCTTTGCTAAAGTCCTTTTATTTTAGCAAAGAAGGGGTTGTAAAATAAAAAGTTAGGGGTGAAAAAATTTCTCGGCGGTTCCGACGAGAACTATAAGTGTGTAGAGTAGCCTGTTAAAATTTGAAAGCAATCGGTCCGGTAGAAAAAAAGTTAGGACCCGGGCTGCCAACTTCGATCAATAATAATAATAATAAACTTTTAAATTTTTTCGAACAAATTTTTTTTGTATCTTTAATATGTAAATAAAAACATCCTAAATATCCAAAGCGATTCATTTTTATTTTCCTACAAAAAAACGCCCTCCAAAAAAGACATGAACATCGGCTTAAGTTACCAGACTTCTACCTTAAATGAATTTTGTCTGATGCAAATAAGATAAGTGTCCCAATTGCCAACAACGTACAAGCTATTATACCGATAACTTTGATTACTTGTCACGAATAATCTTCATTTGATAGTTTATTATTCGTGTGTTCCAACGTATACCGTTGCGTATTTAAGGGGGGAACTAGGGTTAAGACAGCGTTTTCTCAATGATTTTCATGAATTTTTTTATCGTACAAAAATGAATATAATTTATTGAAACTTTGAGAATATTTTATACATATATTTAAGTATATACTATAAAATTTTTATACATATATTTAAGTATATACTATAAAATATTAGCGACCCCATATTGCAGGTCACAATCAGACTCAGCATTTTGCGCACATTCTGGAAGCCGCGATTTCCATCTGAAATCAAACGAAGTTGGAATTTACTTTTATTATATGTCTCTCTTCTACATGAACCTAAATGCTATCAAAAAAAATAGAAAATTTAATTTTTTACAGGGGTCAAAGCAAAAAAGCATGATTTTTTGTCATTTTTTACAACTTTATTTGCAAAAAAAAAATTATTTTAAATAATGATAATATTCCGGTTTTAGGTTCATACAGAGCGCAATACCATGAAGAAATTAGTTGCCAATTTTCGAAACGATTGGTTGAAAACTTTTCAAACTAGCGTGTACGCAAGTTCAAAAAAAGTCGTTTTCAGAAAAACGCCATTGAAAGAATAGTACCAAGAAATACAAGCAATATAGGGTCGCTAATATTTTATAGTATATACTTAAATATATGTATAAAAACTTTATAGTATATACTTAAATATATGTATAAAATTTTTATAGTATATACTTAAATATATGTATAAAATATTCTCAAAGTTTCAATAAATTATATTCATTTTTTATACTATAAAAAAATTCATGAAAATCATTGAGAAAACGCTGTCCTAACCCTATTTCCCCCCTTAATGGCTTATAACAATATAACAAGTCGGAATTTTCATTTAAAATTTTGGGAAGATATTTTTCAATAGTTTTACTAACAATTTATGAAAATAAAAAAAAATCGATTTTTTGAACCGTCTGGGCCTATTCCCCCCCTTAAACGTTTGACCCTTCCCGATTTTCCCTCCTGTAAGTCTCTACCCGCACAATTTTAAACTAACCTAACTTCCGTAGCATCCGCAGCTGCTTTTTAGCTAAACTGTATTCGTCGTAGTCACGAGGAAACCTCGAAAAACCCGTGCCGATACAGACGGCTTCTTTACTGAGTTTCAGTTGTATTATCATCAGAAAATCACAAAAAATGCCTCCCACTGGATAGTCGGCGTGGAAACCAGTACATGGCTAAACGGTCATCCATTCCAGTACTCACCGCGGCCAATACCGGGGTTAACATGGGAAATCGCTGCGCAACGACCACGTGTCCACCGCTGTCGGTAATCTTCATTTGATCTTAATATCCTATACTCGAATAAATCCATTTGTCTCAATGAGGAACTACATATTTAAGTGTTTTTATAATAAACAAAAATATGCTACGAGTAAGGGTTCTCGAATCAATCGCACGTGCTCGTTCTCGAGCCTCAAAACTGATAAAGTAAAGAGTAAATATATAATATCTGTACTGTATATATATCTAAAGATGCTTTAAGGTACAGCAATGTGTAATGCATCGGGTACTACGTGACGACATTTTTCCGAGTCTTTCCAAGTATGTGTTTTCGAACATCTCCAAAGATATTGCATAGCAGGCGCAACAAGTGCAGTACATATATATATGTACAACTTTCTTTTTATCCTTTTATTTAACAACATCGAAACGTTGAGGGAAGAATCGACCGTACAGGCGGTAGAAGTGGAGGGAAAGAGTGCACCGGGAAATGGTTTGAACTCTCTATCTCTCTCGTCATTCCTCGGTATCTGTCTCTCTCTCTCTCTCTTTTTCTCTCGGAACTCGGACGCTGTTTCGAGGGTTCAGGAGCCCCCTGAGTTTCGCTCTTTCTCCTTCACTCTCGTATATAAACCTCACTCAGTTCAACAAAGTATGTTAATGTCGCTCATAAACTTCCGCAACAGGTTCATTTCTCTCCAAAGCGCTTTGCTTGCTGCACCACGCGATCACGAGAAAGAGGGATAAAGAGAGAAAGAAAGAGAGAGAGAGAAAGAGAGAAGAAGGCTCGGTTGGCGTATCTCAGCAATAGCCGCGAAAATCCCCGAAGAAATGCAACGCTCCTTCTGCCTTGAGCTTATAGATAGAGGAGAGCTTTTGGCCCATTTGTCAGACAGACACCACACACGAGAAGAATCTCGGCAAAATCGCTTTAACACTCGCGCGTTTGTGTGGTCGTATCGTTTGAGGGGACCATAATATCTCGTGCCCAGAACCACCGCAGATTCTTTACAACCCTATGTATATATATATTAATGTCTGTATTTATATATAGATAGATATGACTAGGTCGAGATAAAAATGTCCTCGTTAGAAAGGTACGATAGCTCCGAACTTAATCATCGCTCGAGAAAACATTTTTATTTAACATCCAAGGATACACGAGTAGATTAATTCATTCCAATGTAGGTCCGATAAAGTATATATAGTGTTGGAATAAAAAAAACCTTTTTTTTTTTATTGCATCAGGACATGCAACAAAAAGTTTGATTCATTAAAAATTAGGGGCATTGAGCCACCGAAATATGTGTCAGAACTTAAAACCGTTCTAATTTTATTGCAATAAAGTTTAGATGAGTCACTAGCGAAGTTTGTTGTTTGCGGTCGAAAAAAGAACGTTTTACGTCCTGGCAGAGTCCTGTAACTCCTATATTTGTCTCGTAGGCGCTGTTTAGATTTTTTTAACTTTTCTGGACATTTCGCGCATTTTCAGAACTGTTCGACTATGACGTCTGAAACTAACTCTTTGTTACAAACATCCCCTGCGTGCTAAGTGCACCAGATTTCAAATAAAACCAAAAGTATAAAAACCAGAATTTGTTGTGTGTGTGTGCATGTGTTGTGATTGTTGTGTGAATTGTAAGAATTGTGAATTATTGATTGTATGGTGCTTCCATTGCTGGAAACATCATAATGAGAGAAAAATTTGCTGTGTTTCATAAAATTGATCAAAAACTCTAGGATCAGGGTAAATTAATGTTCCACGCTTACTCCTTGAGGGCCTCCCCCTCAAACAGGAGGGGACCACAGGGCTGAAAAATTCATAAACATTCATGCGTATGTTCTCAGTAGTTTGTTCCTAATCATTTATCAATAAACAACATTTGAATTTCAACAACAATCGTTAATTTTTACATCTTCTTCGAAGCAAGCATAGCGATTGGTAAATACAAAAGAACGACAGGGAGATAATCTAAAAATTGCTATTGGTATTTCCAATGTCATAACATATTTTCAACTATTATTGTTCGAGGAACGTTATATTTATTCTAAAAATTTTCCAGCTTAGAGGTCTCTCGTGGTGCTTGCCGAAAAGATGAAATTTGAATGCTTTTACAGTGAGCTCTGTTCCCTGTGTCGGACGAGACCATAGCGGACATTTGTTGTTTCAGGCGAAGCCTTGTACCACGTTGCCCAAGAGCCCTATACTCATTATTATTGTGTACACGTCAGTGTCGATAAGACTCGTTTCGAAAGGTCGGAGATAATTTTCTTAGCGGACCAACGACGGTACTCTGAACCATAATACCTGCGGAAAATATCCTTCGCGTTCGACGTTTTCGGCTCGTTCGTTAGCTTTTTCTACATTCTCGTTCCATGTTCGTTTATTTATTTTTCGTGCTTTCGTCCCTCCGAATTTTCCGTACAATGTCTGTCCCCGGTCTTCTATTAAGAATATAATCATAAATAATTGTTGGAAATTATGGTCAGTTGCACATTTAATTTTAACTTTACCAACAGCGGTACTCTTGTCCATAATACCTGCGGAAAATATCCTTCACGTTCGACGTTTTAAGGGGGGAAATAGGGTTAGACGGTTCAAAAAAATCAAAATTTTTTATTTCATAAATTGTTAGTAAAACTATTGAAAAATATGTTCCCAAAATTTTAAAGGAAAATTCCGACTCGTTCTATTGTTATAAGCCATTAAAGTGAGTAGCTCTCCTTCAGGCCCCGAGCGCGCTATTTTTTCAAACGCGTTTTTCTGAAAACGACTTTTTTTCAACTTGCGTACACGCTAGTTTGAAAAGTTTTCAACCATTCGTTTCGAAAATTGGCAGTTACTTCTTCATAGTATTGCGCTCTATATGAACCTAAAATCGGAATATTATCATTATTTAAAATAATTTTTTTTTCGCAAATAACGTTGTAAAAAATGGGAAAAAATCATGCTTTTTTGTTTTGACCCCTGTAAAAAATTCAATTTTCTATTTTTTTGATAGCATTTAGGTTCATATAGAAGAGAAACATATAATAAAAGTAAATTCAACCATTCGTTTCGAAAATTGGCAGTTACTTCTTCATAGTATTGCGCTCTATATGAACCTAAAATCGGAATATTATCATTATTTAAAATAATTTTTTTTTCGCAAATAACATTGTAAAAAATGGGAAAAATCATGCTTTTTTGTTTTGACCCCTGTAAAAAATTCAATTTTCTATTTTTTTGATAGCATTTAGGTTCATATAGAAGAGAAACATATAATAAAAGTAAATTCAACCATTCGTTTCGAAAATTGGCAGTTACTTCTTCATAGTATTGCGCTCTATATGAACCTAAAATCGGAATATTATCATTATTTAAAATAATTTTTTTTTCGCAAATAACATTGTAAAAAATGGGAAAAATCATGCTTTTTTGTTTTGACCCCTGTAAAAAATTCAATTTTCTATTTTTTTGATAGCATTTAGGTTCATATAGAAGAGAAACATATAATAAAAGTAAATTCCAACCACGTTTGATTTCAGATGAAAATTGCGGCTTCCAGAATGTACGCAAAATGCTCAGTCTGATTGTGACCTGCAATATGGGGTCGCTAATATCTTCGGTGTTGTTCAAGGAAATTCTTCAAAAATTGTATAGTATATACTTAAATATATGTATAAAATATTCTCAAAGTTTCAATAAATTATATTCGTTTTTTATACTATAAAAAAATTCATGAAAATCATTGAGATAACGCTGTCCTAACCCGCCCGTTCGTTAGCTTTTTCTAAATTCTCTTTCCATGTTCGTTTATCTATTTTCTGTGCTTTCTTCCCTCCCAATTTTCGATACAATAATAATTGTTCGAAATTATGCATAGTTGTGCGTTCAAATTTAACGGTAAACAATAATTATCCATAATCATTCTTTTATAAAACAATGTCAAATGATATTTTGTTATTCCAATAATTATAAAAAATTTTTTGATAATTACTTTTGCAAAAAATAACATGGATTATGAGCGAATAATTATTTTTATTTATTTAAAAAAACTACATATATTTTGTTATTAACAATCATTTTCCACAAATTATTTATTCTGGCATGAAAATAATTAAAAATGATTTTACTAAATCGAATGGTATTCATGTCCTGACAATGGACGATTTTTCATATAATCCGATCTCTAGACGTACGTGATGTTCGGAAAGGAACGTGAAGAAAATAATGGAAATAAAGAAAGTCGCGAGTCGAAAACCCCCAACGGTGCATTGTCGTGCTTTCTCGTCACATAAATCTAATACAAGAAAGATACCGTGTACCAAAACAAAGATGACTTTGAAAGAAATTGACAAGTAGAAGGAAAAAAAAAATCGAGGGTTCATCTCGCCCGTATCGTATTGAATTTACAAATGAAAATGTTAAGCTCCTCTTGGACGGTGTTCGCGTTCATCGAAGCGCATTCACCAACTCCACGGTATCCAATACCAAAAGTATATATATACATATATATATATATATATTCGTATATAGATGAGTGCAAGGAAAACCCCCTTCGCGGTGGGCCCGAGCTGGTGCTGCGGTACTTAGACTAATCTTGCAATCAATCTTGGGGCGACTCGGTCAGAAGGCATATAAGAACAGCTGCCCTTATAGAGCATGGGCATCGAGACCCGATTATACGTCACGGGGCAAAGAGATCAGGCGAGAGAAAGTCTCGGGGTTTGTAGCATCCAGAGAGAAGTAGAGTGCGAAATATAAATATATATATACATTGGATGATGTGCACAGAGCTCTTAAGGATGCACGTTCGTATAGTCAGGCCCAAAAAGAACAGAATAAAAATTTTAAAAATATATTTCTACAATATTGCGTTGAGCAAGCTTAATTATCTTTTCGTTTGATCTAATGAGTGAGTCAATAATATATGGAAATATGAATAATTGTCAATTCATAAGAACATCATTACCTCATTGCCATTTACTAGAAAGTCATCATTTAGTTTATTACAACGAAAATTTCCCAATTATTGTCCGACTTAAATGTCACATTCTACTTGTCGAAAGGTTCGCTGACATTTCATTAAAAATATATGTAAAACAATATTAAGGGTTGAAAAAATTTTCCATCATACATATAAATGAATATATGACAAACAAATGGTTATACATTTTTGCTAACACAAGTCATTTGACATTTGATCACTTGAATTCACAAGAGAATGTACGAGTGGAATGAAGTATGAAAACTAATATGCAGACCTTCGTTTTGAATATTTCGTTGGATAAATTGACCTTTCGGGAAAATTCCAATAAAATAATCTGTTGGTGAAATGATACTTTTATAAAAATTTTTTAACCCGAACTGCTGTCGAGGCTGATCGTTGTACCTTTTAATTTTAAAAAATTCGAAAGAACTGTTTTTTTGTTTCCGTATATTTTGCACATGATTGTACGTTCGGTATACAAACCTTAAGGATTTCAGCGAGCGTCGGCAATTCGAAAACGAAGCGTTGATGCTTAGACACTCGTACGAGTTTGTGTTTCCCACCCTTGCAACAGCGTCGGTCGAAGAAGCGAGAGAAAAGCGCACCAGCGAGGACCGAAGGATGGAAAGAGAAAAATTGAACGACTGCTCCACCCCTTCGGGCACAGCTGCTTTTTCCTTCCATCCTCACGTTACTCATCCCTATCTCCTTTTATATACCACGTAACAGAAAGGATATAGGTGTGTACCATGAGCATCAAGCATTATTCTCCTTTACCAGAATTTCACGACAATGCTGTACACGAAATTGTCACTTATCTATTTCTGGATATGAGAACATTGATAAGTCCAAATCGATAAAAAATAACTTTTCAACGAAATAATAGGAAAAAATTGCAAAATAATAAACGAAATTTTTCAAAATAATAATTCATAATTATCACACTAAAATATTTATATCCATTGTGAAGTAATTATTATTTCAAATTATTTGAAAAAATGTTATTGGCACTCCTTTTCAATTATAATCATTAATTTGCTGTCAACTTATTGTGAGTCATTTTTTAAATCTTCAAATAGGATCGTCATCCTTCGGTGCGCCTGCGTGAATAAAATTTTAATAAATCTTTCGAAAAATAAAACATTTATTTCCATCTAATTTCTTTTGCTGATTAAAAAGTATCAACGAATATATAGTTTGAGGCTTTGTCAGTGTTTGAAGAATTTAACAACCACCATAAAGGATTTTTGTAATTATTGTCACAGGTACATTTTTCGTCTCTACCAATCACAGCTCGCGTACACAAAGTATTTATGGATAATGGAATCATTTTTCGGTTATTTATTAATTTTTTAATATAAAAATACTATCCTATACTTCGGGATGCATTTAAACATTTTTTGGAATAACACGACTTTCAGAGAGAACGCTCAACAATATAATAATTAAATAATTCGTAAAGCGGGTCTCCCCCCTCTCGCCGATATTTAATTACCGTATTTAATTATCGCAGTCAATCTATTAAAATTCAACGAACATATAGAAGACCTGGAAGTACCGGGGCGAAAAATTAATTAGTCACGTCTCCAAGAACTTCACAATCTACGAGCGCGAAGTTTCAAACAACTACCCCATCGTCTCGACCTCTTTGGATGGCATAAACTTCGATTAATTAGCGAAAATCCAAGTATGAGAAAACGAGTTTTTTTTTGTTCTTCTGTTTAATTAAGACTTTACAATGAATCCATAAAAAAAATGCGCACTTAGATATATCGATATATTGCCATGCGATAAAATGAATCGGGAGTGCATTAAAAAAATCGTAATTGAGAAGAAAAAGCTCGACGAGTAAATCGGCACCAGAACATCAATGATAAATCCCTTCAAATGCCGAAAGAAAACTTCGTTCGAAGTTTTCCGTGGCTGTCGAAACAGAACGTTAATTTACGGTCTATTTGGCCTCGAGTATTATCTTCAATTACCACGTCTTGGATATTCGCGAAAGTCATAAAAGACATCGGTAATGTCCGACAACCGCCTGGTACTCGGCCAACCCCCGTTGAAAGGAAAGGAAAAATATCGAACAGGGAGGGTGACGAAAAAAACAAAATGAAGAAATAAACCCCATCTCGGGCCGCCATTACGCGCTCGCGTGTCTTTCATGCTTCAGGGGTCAAGATCCTCGCGACTATTATATCGCGTACATCGCGTTGTCGTCGTCGTGTGCCCATCGCGGCCATTAGCTGCACTCTTCACCTTATAATCCGCGTCGTTGTGCCACATGACCCCGGGGCCGCGCGCGATGCAGTCTGACCGGAACTTCATAACTAGCTACGAGAGTGATCCACGGGATCCACGGGACTGTTATACGCGATGCAATTCGTTGCCCGCCTCCTGAGGGCGCTCAGAGGCCATCGAAAAGAGTGAGAGAGGAACTCCGCGGGTAAACCTGATCGTGTACGCGAACCTGATGGATGAAGCGTGTCCCTTTGCTTCGTACAGCTTGTATATTCTACGATATGTATAGGTATAACCCCTGAAGCAACGAAACACCGTGTGGCACATCGTCATCGTCATCAAGACCCGATGAACCGATCGACCGGTTCGACGAGAGACTCACATTCATCAAATAGTAACGTCCTGACGTGTAAATTCAGTGTATACGTGGTGTTCTATTTTAATGCTTCTATTCTTTTGAAATTATCAATTGACGTAAATGAAATTTTAGGAAAGAAGTCGAAGCACTTCCAGATAGGAAAAGTGCAATGCGATTCTTTGTTCTCATTGACAATTGTTCAATATACGATCGAAATGAATCAAGAAATCGGTTTAGCTTGAGAAAATACCAAAGCACAGTAGGAAGCATATCGACGCTGCTTACGAAAACTAGCATGTTTCAGATTTCATACGAAAACAAGCACGCTTGATATCTGCGCGAAAACTAGCATGTTTCGGCTTTTGCCACGAAAACTAGCACGTTTCGATATTCGCCGCGAAAACTAGCATGTTTCGGCTTTTACCACAAAAACTAGCGGGTTTCGACTTTCACGTTTCTCATTTTTTACTCCACGTTTTTTGAACATCCTTTTTTACTCCAAATTGACGAAATATTTATGCTTGTCATTTTATACTGTTTCATTTTTTGTTTGAATTTATTTCATACATATTTTACTGTTTGAATTTTGGTCTGCTAGGCTTATCATAAAATAGCAAACGGCAAATGCCTCGTCATTTGGAGTAAAAAAAACCATGGTCAAAAAAATTAGAGAAAAGAAAATCGAAAACAATTGCAGTGTATGCAAAGTTAACAATGTCAGTTTTTTTTCCCTCTTGCTACTTCGTCCAAGACCTGACATTTCTCGAGATATCTCAATCGATTGTTTTGAAGATTTTGTCAACTGTACTTTATACTTATACTGTACTTTATACTTTAGTCGTTGACCACTCCAAGATTGTGTTTTTTTTTATGAAATAAAAACACAATGAACGATTCTTCAGACTGTAAGTAGAATATACTTTTTATAAACAATAATTTTGTTCAATTCCATCGCTGACTCCGAAACTTGAAGTCATGAAAAATATCATTGATGAACAATTTTAGTTTTTGACTGGTGGAATATTGCGTATCGTATTTGCGAATTGTATTTTCAATAATGTTATTATTTTTGTAATAGAAAACGAATATAAATGTTTGAGGGTGTACGGGCGATACTCCCTTAATGTTTTTCATTTATCCCTTATAGTGCTCCCGAAAAAATTATTAAAACATTTGTGAAAGTTCCGAATCTTATTCGATTTAGTTCGGCAAATATACTACTTTTTCCAGTGCAAATCGAAATATGCTAGTTTTCGCGACGGAAGCCGAGACATGCCACTTTTCGCGGCAGAAGCCGAATCATGCTAGTGTTCGCGGTGAAAGCCGAAACATGCTAGTTTTCGCGTCGAATATCGAAACGTGTCGATTTTCGTAGTCGAATTCGAAACGTGTTAGTTTCCGTAAGAAATTTTAATCGTGCTACTTTTCGTAAGGAACGTCGATATATGATTTCACTTTGAAAAAATCCTCACTGTAAGAGCGCAAATGTCGTGTTCTCTATCGTTTCTCCAGTAGTCGCTTCATTACCCACAAGTGTATTATTTTAGTACGGGTAATATAAAAAAACGATAAAAATCTCGATATAAGCGGAACGTCCAACGCGCACATTCTTTTTCTCGTCACAAAAGCGGATTTGAAGCGTCAGATGAAAAGAGGTTACTTTCCGATGATCCGGAATCTATTTGACAAAAGTGGTACTTTTTGCGAGTTTAGGGAACAATCCGATTGGATTTTTCCAGTGCTTGAACTCTCATCATCATACGCAGTTACCTACGAAAATGAAACACTGTGACCAGCCTGACATCATTCAATATTCGCCCGCAAAAGTACCTCTTACAAAATCGGTTTGGAAAGATTAAAATATGACACCCCGTACATAACAGGGTGAAGGAAGATGAAGATATAGTCCGATGTTGAGTCGTGGCTTCGTCAACGTGCTCGTGACCCGGTAATCACTCCCTGACCGTTCAGGGAGAGATTCTCGTGACGCGAGATGTGTTTCAGTCTTCTTCGTCGGGGTATTAACGCTTTATACCGGAAATTCTCCGCGAAACGACTTTAGACCAGATTCGATACACAAAGCCAGTGAGCACGAGTATCGACAATACTGAAAAATGTACCGGAGACTGGTCACTCATTGCACAACGAATCCCTCATCGTAAATTTGCAACGGCAAGTCCCCACCCCCCTCGGTTCAAGTATATCCCGGTGAATTTCCGTGTAATTCTTCTCCAACAGGTACCCTCACCGATACCGGATATTTCGTACCAAACGCGTGCTAACGACGTTAACGTTAAGGGAAGTTTACATGCGACACCCGGTCATCCGGCGAATGGGGGTTGATCTCTTGGGCGCCGTTACATCTATATGCATATATCAATATCCCAACTCCATAAAGGACGTAAATAATATTCTTGTTACACACTCCTATAAGTCCTTTTGACACCGAGTCCATCGTTGATATGTTGGATCCTTTTTATACGATGTCTATGATACTTGAATCTTTTATATTTTCCTATTCATTCGTTTCTCGTTTGACACGATGCCGAAGCATGAGACAGTTACGACGAGTTGGATAGACACGTATATCGTGAAACGCGTTCACGGATATTCATCAGTTCAGACCCAACGATGGGGCCCTTGACGAGTAGGTCGCGCGCGACTTTTCCCAATGACCCCACGAAGATCCATGACCCGGTTAAACCCCTCCCCCTCCCCCGGTCATAAACTAGAAGTTCTCGTTAATCTCGTTCAGCTTTTTTTTCTTATTCTTCTGTTTGTCGGTATTCATTGCACCCGGTGAGTAGTATGTATGTCCTCGAAGGTGTGGTCAATGGGATTCCTTTTGTAGATTCCGCATGGTCGACGTTCAGATTATTTTTGGACGATTGGAAGACGGTGACAGGTCCACCGGCTTGTGAACCCTGGCCCGATGACCCGAAATACCAACTTGTTCGCTAGTTACGGTTATAAATATACCTGCATACGTACAACTAATTCAGGAATGTAACAGGGACGTAATTCACATCGTTTTACGTGATGAATCGCGTGGATTCGGACTTTTCGTTTGTCAACCGTTTGTTTCAGTTATATGGGCTTTTGTTGTTGTTCGTCATACAAATTTTAGATGCTCAGATCGTAAAGATCGCTTGTAGTATCTGTGACATCTACATGGGAGATTATGGCTATTATGCGAGTAAGCTTTTCGCTTAGAAGCGAGATGGGCCGTCACGATAATTACTTCCGGCCAATTTCCGGATTCTCTGGTTTATTAACGGTTTTGTGATATTTTTTTTCCTCTCCCTCTCTCTCTCTCTCTCTCTATGCGTGGTTTCTTTCGTGCTTGGGAATTTTGTCGCGAGTGAGCGTGACCGGGCTTATAATTTTCATGTATGTTTTGCGCGATGGCTTCTTTCCTCAGGGTTCCACGACAGGAACTCGACGTCCAAAAATCAACTGGTATTAATATATATGGGTATGTGTGTGTGTGTGTGTTTATGTGTATCAGCATTGCCGTCACACAGTGGCAATAACTTGCCTGCAATCGGGGATTTCGTGAAGCCTCATACTCCCGGTAAATTTTCCCAGAGGTGTACGTTACTCCCGGATATATCTATCAGGCTTTGAGAGAACATTATTTGCATAGGCGAGTGATACATGCGGAGGATCTCCATCGCGCAGCCGGAGAACCAAATCTTCGTGGGCGGCTTACCAACGAAAATAGATTCGAGAGCGTATTCGGTTTATTAATGATTTTTAGAAAGCGATCGAGGTTAAATTAGTCGTGGTTCCCTTCGATATAAAAATGTTAATTGACGACCATCGACGATTCAGAGTTTTTTTTTACATTTTTTTTTATTCATCAAAACGACGTTGACAATTTAATTTTTTTGTTTCATTCTATTCGAAATTTTTTCATTGCTCGGACAAGATTTTAATATTAAAAAAAAACGTCTTGGAGGAATATCAAATTGGTAATGATGGGTCTGGCTAAAATGTTGATCGGAAAAAATGTATTTAAAATTTAGCTCGAGGACATATTTTGTATTCGTAAAGAATGTTTATCAACTTATTTAAATGAATAAAAGTGTTTCTATTCGATGCTTTGATCGCGGATCAAAAGAGATAAAAAAATTTATTTGGAACGATCTAAATTGTTACAATATAGAAATCTTTGACACACAGCAATAATGTACGATAAATTGTACAAAATCTTTCGCACATGTTATATACACAAGCACAATTTTTTTTTTTCCCACCCAGGGGTTCAGCGGTTCGCGACCGAATCTTTCCGGAATTTTTCACCAAGCGGATTTACATCCGTATAACAGGGGCTTAGTTGCTCGTAAAAAAAAGAAAGAAACCAGGGCGCACGCCACATATTCTTCTCTTCTCTCGAGCGTGGCCAGTCTCGCGAACGTTCTCGCTGGTTATAGATATAGTGAATTTTCGGAGAGCCTGCAGAGATGCGAAAGGGATGTTTTTTCCTCTCTCTTTCTTTCGCTCTTCATCATATGTAAAATGCTACATATACTGCTGTCGCAATTCCACCCTCTTTGCCAGAGAGAGATATCCCATGTGTCTCGTTATTTTGAAAAATAGAAAACCTTTATTCATTCATCAGGTCGTTTAATATCAAATTATTTTCTTTTATAAACTATAAAGGTGAATATCATAAATTTAGCAAAGTAAAATGATTGAGGGAGGAAATAGGGTTAAACGGTTGAAAAAATCGATTTTTTTAATTTCATAAATTGTTAGTAAAGCTATTTAAAAATATGTTCCCAAAATATTAAATGAAAATTCCGACTCGTTCTATTGTTATAAGCCATTAAGGGTGGAAATAGGGTGAGGACAGCGTTTTCTTAATAATTTTCATGAATTCTTTTACAGTATAAAAAATGAATATAATTTATTGAAACTTTGAGAATATTTTATACATATATTTAAAATACTATAAAATATGTATATACTATAAAATTTTTATAGATATATTTAAGTGTATACTATAAAATATTAGCGACCCCATATTGCTTGTTTTTCTTGGTACTATTTTTTCAAACGCGTTTTTCTGAAAACGACTTTTTTTGAACTTGCGTACACGCTATGAAAAATTATCAACCAATCGCTTTGAAAATTGGCCGTTACTTTCTTCATAGTATTGCGCTCTATATGAACCTAAAATCGGAATATCATCATTGTTTAAAATAATTTTTTTTTTGCAAATAAAGTTGTGAAAAATGGCAAAAAATCATGCTTCTTGTTTTGACCGCTGTTAAAAATTCAATTTTCTATTTTTTTGATAGCATTTAGGTTCATATAGAAGAGAGACATATAATGGAAGTAAATTCCAACCTCGTTTGATTTCAGATGAAAATTGCGGCTCCCAGAATGTACGCAAAATGCTGAGTCTGATTGTGACCTGCAATATGGAGTCGCTAATATTTTATAGTATATACTTAAATATACGTATAAAATATTCTCAAAGTTTCAATAAATTATATTCATTTTTTATACTATAAAAAAATTCATGAAAATCATTGAGAAAACGCTGTCCTGAACCTTATTTCCTCCCTTAACGAACGAAAATTTAATAAGTAATTCAATCGTCACGTTATACAATGAAAATTTAAACGCCGCGGTTGAAAATTCAATAATATTAAAATAAAATAAAAAATGTATATTAAAATTGAATGGTTACTTACAAATTTATTTTATGGATTCAATAGATTTATGAAAAATATATTTTTTTCTAATCGAAAGTTTAAATATAATTGCAAACGGTTTAAGTAGATTTTGTCAGATAAGCGAGAGCTCGACTCACGAAAATATGTCAACATTAAGAACCGCTATAATCTTGTTGCCAGAAAGTTTGGGCGAATGACGAGTTAAGTGTGTTATTTGCGGTTGAAGAAAATAATAATTTGCCTCTTGGCAGACTCCTAATATGTTCTGCGCGCAAAGTTTGTATTTTTTACTTTTCTGTTAATTCAACGCATGAATTGAGAATAATCTACTGGGTAGATCAATGTCGATGAAGTCTTAAACTCTTCGTTAAAGTCTCCCCTACGGGATAAGCGTAGTAGATTATTTTATTTTGCTCAGAGCTATTAACCGATTTTATGAAAACTATAAATTTTTTTCTCATTATTATGTTTCTAGCAATGGAGCTCTAACAATATCCGTTTTATTTCAAAGCTACCGCGCTTATCCCGGAAGGAAGGCAACAAAGAGTTTAAGATGTCATAGCCATTGATCTGTCCAGCAGTTTATTCCCAATAATGCGCAGAATGTACAGGAAAGTAAAAAATCCAAACCGCGCCTACGAGACAAATATTCAGCAATGCGGCAGCGTCTTGTCGTCAAATAATTGAAAAATGACTTTTTAATAGGAATTATAGGACTCTGCCGGGAAGCAAAATCTTCTTTTTTCGACCCCAAACACCATACTTTACTAGTCATTCATTTAAAATTTGTGGCAACAAAATTATAGGGGTTGTAATTTCCGGCGTATTAAGATGACTCAAAGTCCTTAATTCGCATTAAATAAAAGATGATGGGAAAAATAAATAACGACTGTCCTTTGGAAATAACGAAAGCTGGATATTTCTCCTCAGGCACCCAAAAAAAATTCTTTTCCATGGGGCTGTAGCGGGTGTACTGTGAATAGGGAAAAACAAATGTAAGTTGTAATGGGGTGTATGTATGGCGCCATGTAGAGCCGGTGTATGCACCGGTGTATTCTACTATGTGCTCTGGACCTGTTCGTCGGTCAGAGGTCCATGCGGATGAGAACCGGACATTGGTCAGCCGGTCCACGGGTCAGCGAGTGAGTCAATAGGCGTAAATGCGCATGGGGTCCGGTGCTCCCCGCGTATACAGTGTCGTGTATGAGCAGTACAAACTGCGTGTGGTTATGATTCAATTTCGACGAAATTCCAGACCACTTTGTGCCGTAGTCGGTGTTGGAAGGTTACAGGTGATTCGATTAATTATCCGTATAAGCTTCGAGCACCCTATAAAAATCTCGAAGAATAGCCCGTTTAATGGAATTTCTCGACTGTTTAGTGGAAAATCGACGTAACTTATAAACATCAGGAGGAATTATCCGTCGTCATTTTATACATATGACATACCGCGCTGTAAATATTTATTTACTTTGCTAAATGTTTATTTAACTCAACAATGATTTATTTTGACTATTTCTCGGAAAAAAAGTGAAAGGATATTAACGTTCAATAATAGATCGAGTCAATATTAGCAGAAATTTAAATTTAATACAAGTTGCAAATTGAAACTTGCACATCACTGCTTTCTCTTTCACGAAGATTTCCGTATCTCTATGAGCTAGTAGCTTTCTTCATTTTTACTTTCTCACAGAGAAGATTGATGTCAATATTCAAAAACGAGGAGGAAGCGATTCGCAGGATCAATTTGCATTTTGTCTCTGTTCTCCTTAAGGGAGGAAATAGGGTTAGGACAGCGTTCTCAATGATTTTCATGAATTTTTTTGTAGTATAAATAATAAATATAATTTATTGAAACTTTGAGAATATTTTATACATATATTTAAGTAGATAGTATGAAATTTTTGAAGAATTTCCTTGAAAAACACCGACGATATTAGCGACCCCATATTGCAGGTCACAATCAGACTCCGCATTTTGCGTACATTCCGGAAGCCGCAATTTTCATCTGAAATCAAACGCGGTTGGAATTTAATTTATTATATGTGTCTCTTCTATATGAACCTAAATGCTATCAAAAAAATAGAAAATTGAATTTTTTACCGGGCTCAAAACAAAAAAAGCATGATTTTTTGCCATTTTTTACAACTTTATTTGCAAAAAAAAATTATTGTAAACAATGATAATATTCCGATTTTACGTTCATATAGAGCGCAATACTATGAAGAAAGTAACTGCCAATTTTCAAAACGATTGGTTGAAAACTTTCCAAACTAGCGTGTACGCAAGTTAAAAAAAAGTCGTTTTCAGAAAAACGCGTTTGAAAAAATAGCAAAATGCTGAGTCGGATAGTGACCTGCAATATGGGGTCGCTAATATCGTCGGTGTTTTTCAAGGAAATTCTTCAAAAATTTTATAGTATATACTTAAATATATGTATAAAATATTCTCAAAGTTTCAATAAATTATATTTATTTTTTATACTATAAAAAAATTCATGAAAATCATTGAGAAAACGTTGTCCTAACCCTAATTCCTCCCTTAATGGCTTATAACAATAGAACAAGTCGGAATTTTCATTTAAAATTTTGGGAACATATTTTTCAATAGTTTAACAACAACAACAACAACAACAACAATTAACAATTTATGAAAACAATTAATGAACAACTAATGCTAACAATTAATGAAAAAATAATTATTGATTAATGCTAACAATTTATGAAATTTAAAAAAAATCGATTTTTTGAACCATCTAACCCTATTTCCTCCCTTAATGTGTTCGATTAACGTGTGTTTTGCTTGAGTTCGAAAATCGGAATAATTTTTCAAAAGATTCGAAATTTCATAAAATCTTCATGATTTTTTCTATTCTTATCGAAATTAGTATGAAACATTCGTGTATCGTCAATTTATTTTTGCAAAAAAATACACATCGGTGACTCAAAATTTATTCGAGTTAAATTGTTAATGCACATTTGTTCTAAATGCGATTTTTCGATATTTTGACGGATTTTAAATACATTAAAAGTTGAAAACATTATTTTTCACGGAATCAAAACTTTCTTTAGGAGGAAGCAAAAACAGTGAGTATACGATTATGTCATAAAAACATCGTACCTTAACGACGTATCGTTGAGCAATTTTCGGTAAAACTTCAATGAAACTCAATCGTACCCTGAAACAGAACAATAAAATAAAAAGAACAACTTTTAAAAAACATATAAAAGGATATAAATCATCGTTTATCTTAAATAAAAATCATAGATCTTAAATTCAGAAATACAATAAATGAATGATAATAATTATAATAAAAAGAATGTCTTTGTTAAGTTTGCGCGCGAGGAAGAACCATTGTGCGGGAATTCACGTGACAAGGTTAGAATTATGTTAGTTGAGTAAGATTTCGACGTTACAAAGTTCCGAAAGACTTTTAATGTTATATATATGATGTATATACGCATGTACTCGCTGACTGACTGTGTACAATGCGACATATAGTTTCTCACCGCAAACTTGAAGAACGGTACGTTTGGGTGCTCATCTCGAGCATAGAGCAGACACAGAGGATAATACATTATATATGGCTGTGAGGAGCTTCCTCGCGTTCCGGAAGCCACTCTCGTTGTCAGTTTCCGTATCTAGGACAATGGTGTCCCGCGTCGTATTCTAGAGCACGCATTCTCTTCGTATATCTATCTCTATACGTATGTATAATACGAGGGATCGCGCGCGTTGAGATATTTCTCCGCGGGGACCTTGCCGCTTTGCCAAACCGGAAGAAATATGCCCCTAACCGTTTCCCCATTATACCATCCGTAGCTGATCGCTCTACAGGGGTTGAACTTATTTGGTATTGCAGGGAGGGGGTTAAAAATTTGGTGCTTTATCCCATTTATATATCTGACGCACCTTGTAGACAGAAAAATCCGAGCATACCGCAAGAGGGAGAGAGAGCACCATCCAGCGCGACCAAGAACGACAGCGAGAATGTACGGAGAGAGGGTTGAAGTATCGGGGGATGCCACCGGATGAGGGAGAAAGAAAAAGAGACGAGGAAAAAGGGGGAACGAATACAAGAAAGAAAAAAAAGGATGAGAAGGGGTGACTCGTTGGAAGGGATGCTGTGGAAAATGTTCTCACGGTGAGAAGATCACCTGTATCCACTGTGGAGGAACATCCCTTCTATAAATTGTACATATATACGTCGATGTGTTTGTACATAAGATACTCTATATGTATAACCACTTCGAAGCCTTCATCCGGCTCATCGAACGAGCTATATCCGTATCATCTGGTACAGAGATAGTTTCAGATCACTGAGTTGAGCCACTCCGCAATCGCAAGCTAGATGCTTGCACGAAGTACTTAGATTCCACGTGTACTGGGGTGATTGCGATAGATATACATCGCTCGAGTAGTTCCGATATTATTCACGTGTGTTATATCATCGTAGAATTTTTTTAAGTGTTTAATTTTTAGACAAATCGATCGATTATATGTATGGAAATGTTGAAGATTCATAGAGTAAACAAATTAGTAAAGTATCGTGGTATTTATATCCAGAAAGTGTGGAAAAACGAACAAAATTGTTCCGACAGAACTGTCAGTACCGCTTCGGCAGTCTCTGATATTAAGGATTATTTGTGGGGGTCAATATTTGGATCGTGGACCGTTTAGCCATGCACTGGCTTCCAAGCCAATTACTGATCGGGAGGCAGAATAAAGCCGTCTGTATCCGCCAGGTATTCCGTACTTTCCCTGTATCCTCGCGCAAATACGATACCGCGGTATATTAGGAGCGGTTGTTGCGGACAACGCTTGGGGGGGGGGGGGGGGTTCTTAAGGGAGGGAATAGGGTTAGACGGTTCGAAAAATCGATTTTTTTTTTATTTCATAAATTCTTAGTAAAACTATTGAAAAATATGTTCCCAAAATTTTTAATGAAAATTCCAACTCGTTCTATTGTTATAAGCCATTAAGGGCGGAAATAGGGTTAGGACATCGTTTTCTCAATGATTTTCATGAATTTTTTTATAGTATAAAAAATGAATATAATTTATTGAAACTTTGAGAATATTTTATACATATATTGAAGTATATACTATAAAATTTTTATACATATATTTACGTATATACTATAAAATATTAGCGAGCCCATATTGCTTGTTTTTCTTGGTACTATTTTTTCAAACGCGTTTTTCTGAAAACGACTTTTTTTTAACTTGCGTACACGCTAGTTTGAAAAGTTTTCAACCAATCGTTTTGAAAATTGGCAGTTATTTTCTTCATAGTATTGCGCTCTATATGAACCTAAAATCGGAATATTATCATTATTTGAAATAATTTTTTTTTTGCAAATAAAGTTGTAAAAAATGGCAAAAAATCATGCTTTTTTGTTTTGACCCCTGTAAAAAATTCAATTTTCTATTTTTTTGATAGCATTTAGGTTCATATAGAAGAGAGACATATAATAAAAGTAAATTCCAACCTCCTTTGATTTCAGATGAAAATTGTCGCTTCCAGAATGTACGCAAAATGCTGAGTCTGATTGTGACCTGCAATATGGGGTCGCTAATATCCCCGGTGTTTTTCAAGAAAATTCTTCAAAAATTTTATAGTATATACTTAAATATATGTATAAAATATTCTCAAGGTTTCAATAAATTATATTCATTTTTTATACTATAAAAAAATTCATGAAAATCATTGAGAAAACGCTGTCCTAACCGTATTTCCCCCTTAAGGAATGGAATGGATATGGGAACAACGAGGAAAGGATGTAAAAATCAGAAAAAGGTATACGATTGAAACACTAATAATAATAGTATCCCTGTACGATATGAACAATTTTTTCCGTTCATATTTTTTTCGTGTAGTTTTTGTTAATTATGTACGGAGATGTTTCTATTTGAGCGTTCCTTTTGAATTCAGCTTCTAATTACGAGGGTAGTAAAAAAAAGGTACAAATATAGCTCTCTACATATCGTATGTGCACCTTTCATAACTGTGGGATCTTTATTTGAGTTTCGCAGAGAGAGGTCGGAAAAAAATCGCACCTCAATTGCACGTCGACGTTTATATTTTCATGCAATTGTTTGTCAAACAAATTCACTTAATAACTAGAGGTAATAAAATGTTCGTTTAATTGCTGTACAATATTATATCTTTGTAGAAGTGCAACGATTTTAATAGTATGCCATCGTATTCTTCGGTCAATTTTTCAAAAATGTCTAACAATGAGAAAATCATGGAAAAAAAAACGTTTCGGCAACTATTCGACGTTCATATTTTTCTAGAATTTTTTACTTAAATTCACTTCATTACAAAAGAAAAATCATAAAGTCAGAGAATAAATTTGAATAAGTCTCAGAGTTTTCCTGTTAATGCGTTCTCAATTTCTTCGTAGTATCTCTTTATATTTATTATTGTGTGCTGTAACGTATACCCTTGCAGGTTTTTACGTATTCCCTACCCGCATTATGCTAAGTTAACCTAAGTTCCGTAGCATCCACAGCTGTTTTTCAGCCACGTTTTATCGTATTCGCCGTCGGCACGGGGAAACTGCGAAAAACCTGTGCCTGTGTTTTACTGATTTTCAGTTGCCTTACCATCAGAAACTCGAGAAAACTGTCTCCCGCTCAGTAGTCGGGGTGCGAGCCAGTTCACGGCTAAACAGTCACCTATCCCACTATTGACTGAGGTCAATATTGCTTAACGTGGAAAATCGCCGAAGTCGCGCACCAACGACGCCTCCACTACTGTCGGTGAATATCTCTTTATATTTCACTATTAAAAATTAAAGTATCCACCAGTGGTGTTGCTGAAATATCTATACATCTTATGTCGCTATGTGCGTCGTGCTTTTTTTTTCTGTGCAAATCCTCCGTAACCATGGGAAAAGTGAGGCATCGTCTGTCATGGCACAGCTTTCGTTTCGTTTGCACATTGTACATATACGCATCCACGAACAAAACACACACACATATAAGTGGATATACATCAAGCTCACCCCTTCGACCTGCTATATAGCACCGTTGCTCTTCTTCACCCCACCATGCTGTTAATTTTAATTTTCTAGCAAAATCCCGCCTTTGTCGAAAGAAAGAAGGCAAAAGAGCTAGAAAGAGAGAGGTAAAGGGAAAAAGAGAGAAGAACGAGTGTATACGCGTCAGATGAGAAGCGCTCGCTGCGAGGGAAGCGGAAGAAGCGCTGCCGCATGTGGGCTACACGGTTTTTCCACGCGCATCCATCCCTTTTACATTTTAATTTCTCCCCTTTTGCGACGGCTTTTCAAAGGTCGGTTCTCTCCTCCTCTCTCTCCCTCTCTCATTCTCTCTCTCTCTTTGCGTACCGCTGGGTGCCATCCCTTTAACATTATAATTCTTCCAGTCTCCTTCTTTCTCTCTCTTTCTTTCCCTCTTCGAGTTTCGTCGTACAACGAATATGTACTCTCTCGCATCGTTTATTTTTTTATTTTATTTTCCTTTCCCGAATTCATCCACTCCCCTATTGACGCGAAAATAACGTACCGATTTTTATACACGAGGAGATGAATTTCTAAGGAAATGTTACGCCGTGACCTGGAATCAATGCAAAACCGTTGAACGATAGATCGGCTCTCGAGCTCACGGAAAATCCATCTAGTAACACTATACATATATATCTACATATAACACCGTGTTATGTACATATCAAATTTATACGTAGACGTACGTACGCGCGTACCTGACTAAGTGAGATTTTGGTCTGGCGGATTATCGATTTCGTCTCAAAAGCCTTTTACTATCGATGAACCACGGTTCTATGCATATATATAAGGTACTTGCTCGCTCGTCTAACAAATACTCACAATCATATATCCTGGCATATATTAACCGTCTCTCTGTCCTGGTGACACGAGGTGAGAGTTTCGCGGTATTCATTTAGATCGGAGAACCCGAGAGGCCTATAGAGAACTATACGAGAATCGTAGAAGTTATCCCTTTGCGGATTTTTCGTCACAAGAGGCGCAACGGAAATTTGCATTGTACGACAGAGAGACGCTTTCATACGGGATTGAAGATCGCTGCGCAAAAGAGAAAAACGTTATAGTTGATTTTTATAGGTAGTCTATTGGTGTTGCACGAGTATAGGTATACAGTTTGTAAATTACACATACAGTGTATGTATTTCTGTGTACAGAAAGTTTCGGGATTGTAGGTAAAATGAGGTCTAATGTGCAAATTAAAAAATGTTGCACATTTCGTGCCGTTGGGCTAAAACTACATAAACAGTGCAGAGAAAAAGAAAGACTGGCAACGAATTGTGTAAAAATCAACAGAGTCGTTAAATTTATGGGAATTAGATTATTTTTTTAATTTACCATAAATACGCTTTTGTCAGGAAATGCTTTTGTCATTCTTTGGTTAAACTTAAATTTTATACACTGATAAATTGATCGATAGCTACCATTCACCAAATAGATTCCATTTGGCGTGCTGGCCCACCTTTTTTTACAAAATTATCCATCTTAGATTTTCCACTTATCATAGCAGGAACATGACTATGCTACAAAAACGACAAGCTCCTCATACAGTTGCTATGAAAAAGACGACACGTGAGTTATGAGGTATATTTCAAATAGGAAAACAAAACTATCCTCGAACTCTAAAAGAAATCATCCTTTCTCATTGTTTTTGATGAGTCAAGGTACAACTGACCCATGGTACAAATAGTAATTTTTTCAGGAGTTAGCGAATTTTCTCTCATCTATAAAAGATTATTTTATATTCCATAAACTCCATTGATTCTTTAGAAAAAAAAAAGTTTCATCTCGGGAAAAATTAATCAATTAACAACAACAAAAAACTATTCATTTTCTTGGCCAATGGATTTGTTGAAAGAGAAACAGTTTTTCACCGTGATCAGATGTGTTTTGGGGGGAGGGTGTGCATCCAGAAAAAATGTTTGATTCAAACAAATTATCTTTAAATCTCGACTTAAGAAATGTTTAATCGATTTCAATCAAACGATTTCTTTACCCTTTCACCCTAAGAGGAATCATCCTTTCTCGTTGTTTTTGATGAGCCAAGGTACAATTTACCGATGCGAATAGTAATTGTTTCTGGAGTATGCGAATAGTAATTGTTTCTGGAGTATGCGAATAGTAATTGTTTCTGGAATTACCTCTCATCTATAGAGAATTATTTTATGTTGCATAAGCTCGATTGATTCTTTAGAAAAAAAAGTTTTACATCGCCAAAAATGAATCAATTAACAACAACAACAAAAATATTCCGTTTCATGGCCAATGAATTTGTTGAAAGAGAAACTATTTTTCATCGTGATCAGATGTGTTTTGGAAGGGTGTGCATCCAGAAACAAATGTTTGTTTGATTCAAACACATTTTCTTTGAATCTTTACTTAAGAAATGTTTAATCGATTTCAATGCAACGATTTCTTTACTTCAACTACATTTTTTATTTGATTGAGACTCCAGTAGATTCATCTATAAATCTAACAAATACTTGAAGTAAATTAACCTTTAGTAGACTCAAAGAAACGTGATATCAACTGGTCACATTTATTTAACTTAATGAAATCTGGGTGTGTAAAACTTATACATGCATGCATGTACAATATATTTACGATAGCTCCTGAATAAATGTAGGAGTGTTACCGTATATGCATAGTAGTGTATAGATATTCGAGTTCGATGGATGTTGGGTTACTGCGTGTTGGTGATATTAGCCAGTGATCAATGTGATCATCATAAAGAATCGTACAATGGATCTTCGCAGAACCAGCAGCAGCTATAATAACGGCATCAATTCTATTCACGTGCCTGTACGTAATTAAGAGATAAGATTATTAACGACGGTAATAATCGTAATATCTCGCGATAACGAGCCTAGGGAGAAGAGCAACAAAAAAAAATTAATGTATACAGCAGTCGGAAGGCGCGAGCGTGTCTATTAGCGGACCCGAAGGGGGCCGTAAAAAAAGGATACAGATAAAAATAGAGAGGAGAAAAAAAATGCAGTAGCAGAGGCAGGGATGAAAAAGTACAGAAATTATAATTGGAACGATCGATGATTCAAGAGGATTAATAGATGAATCTTGGCTCGTTAAAATATTCAAAAATGTTGTGTAATCGATATGCGAAATGTACGAGTCGAGAACTTGAGTTTTTCACAGCTAGAAAGTGCCATCTACGAACGTGTACCGAGACAAATAAATTCATTGAATTTTAATCCATTTTATTTGTAGATCAAACGGAATTTATTTGAATCAAATTCAATGTAGGTATGGATCCGTCATTTTTTGTCTTTTTTAAGGGTGGAAATAGGGTTAGACGGTTCAAAAAATCGATTTTTTTTATTTTAAAATTTTTTAGTAAAACTATCGAAAAATACGTTCACAAAATTTTTAATGAAAATTCCGACTCGTTCTATTGTTATAAGCCATCAAGGGTGGAAATAGGGTTAGGACAGCGTTTTCTCAATGATTTTCATGAATTTTTTTACAGTATAAAAAATGAATATAATTTATTGAAACTTTGAGAATATTTTATACATATATTTAAGTATATACTATAAAATTTTTAAAGAATTTCCTTGAAAAACATCGAAGATATGGGGTCGCTAACCCCATATCGCAGGTCACATCAGACTCAGCATTTTACGTACATTCTGGAAGCCGCAATTTTTTTGAACTTTTTTTGAACTTGCAAACACGCTAGTTTGAAAAGTTTTCAACCAATCGTTTTGAAAATTGGCAGTTACTTTCTTCATAGTATTGCGCTCTATATGAACCTAAAAACGGAATATTATCGTTATTTAAAATAATTTTTTTTTGCAAATAAAGTTGTAAAAATGGCAAAAAATCATGCTTTTTTCTTTTAACTCCTGTAAAAAATTCAATTTTCTATTTTTTTGATAGCATTTAGGTTCATATAGAAGAGAGACATGTAATAAAAGTAAATTCCAACCTCGTTTAATTTCAGATGAAAATTGCGGCTTCCGGAATGTACGCAAAATGCTGAGTCTGGTTTTGACCTGCAATATGGGGTCGCTAATATCTTCGGTGTTTTTAAAGGAAATTCTTCAAAAATTTTATAGTATATACTTAAATATATGTATAAACTATTCTCAAAGTTTCAATAAATTATATTCATTTTTTATACTATAAAAAAGTCATGAAACTCATTGGGAAACGCTGTCCTAACCCTATTTCCCCCCTTAAGTAGCATTTTATATAACTCGGATTATATCTTTTATTCATGGAAACTTTGTTTAAATGAAATAAACGTTCATATTTCGAAAAAGTGAATTTTGCATGAGATCAAATTGCGGCCTGGTGGTTTTGATAAAAAATGTTATGTTCTCTGGTAGCACGAAAGAAAATTGAATAATTCATGTTTAAACAAAAAAACAATACGATGTCAACGAGCAGCAATTACACAATGTAGCCCGATAAATATTATTGGAATTGACCAGTAATTTTGTCTGAAAAATTTCACACGAAAAGTTATGGTTTTTGATTATCACCAGGAGCGGAATTACGGTGAATTGCATGAGCAATCACTCATTTTTCTTCGTGTATAAATAATCGAAAGATAAACAACATTATATAAGATTGGGAGTTTGAGTAATATGTTTATTGTATGAATTTATCGTATAGGGACGGCGGCAGATGTTACTTGATAGAAATAAGACTTTTATTTTAATTACTGGACCTTAAAATGCTGTCCTCTTCATTGTTGCCCTTCCTACGTGCGAAAAAATTAACGACAAGCCTTTTGCTCAATAATGTTACAAAGCTTTTTTTTCTGTCCCGAACTATAACCGATTCGGAAAGTATATTACGAGACACATTCGTAACTGATGGGCAACAGAACGAATTCTCGATGGACCGCACTATGAACTGACCACACTCAACGGACGAGAGAAACGACAAAAGAGAAGCCTCTCGCGCGAGAGTCGACGATATCAAAGAGTGTCTCGAACTCGTGTCACGATCGCGAATCTTCGGATTAAGTGAAGTCTGGCACAAACGGACTCATCCTCGAGGGAGAGATCGGGCACTATATATATTCACTCATATATAACACACCTGCATATATATATATAGTGAAAAAGACGCGCGTGCTGCCTAAGATATTGCTCGTTTCGTATTTTGCCACGGACGGGAAGTCTTCGAATGACCGACACGTCGCTCATTGACCATACGGAATAAAAGGACAGAAGAACCGGTCTTCTTCTTCTCGCTGGTCAATGAGCCAAGGCACGTGTCACCGATCCTGAACTATTATCAACTTTCCTTTTCATCTCAATGCCATATCAGCAACTTATCGAAGATGGAAAGCGTTTGAATGAAAAGGAAATAGTACTTATTGTTTCAACTCAAATAATTCTGAATAATTATTCGAAAATATTAATATTTTCAATCTTTCGCAATTCAATTAAAGACACTGAAAAGAAAATGGTATAATTTTTTGACGAAAAATGTATGGTACGTTAGAAAAGATTATGAATTGTTCTGAAATTATTGATAATCGCTCGAAAACATTAGGATTTGTATTGTTGTTTTGGAACAATTGTTCATAGCTATTTTGTCATTTCTAACAAGTCTTTTTTTTTGTTATTTCAACCGTGATCAATTCTAAACAGAGAACGATAGGCAATAATCTCAGGACAATGTGAAAATAAATATTTAATAAGTTTTCTTGGAAATATCAACGGTAGATGTTGAAGGAAACAAATAATTTATATAAATCCAAACAAATATCAATACAAAAAAGTAATCATCATTTCTCTCACCAATTGCGAACACACTGGTGGACTAATGAGGACCTCGTTAATTGCTCGTAAGAACATAATCCCTAACGACAACAACGTCAATAAACTTTATACGCCCGAACAGCATCACTTATGACCCCGTTAGGTATTGGTCGGTAAAGATCCGGTCTTTTAATTTCTAATAAAAGAAATTTATGGCGCTACTAATGTTTGTTAATATTCGATATAAAATCTGTATTAATGACGAAAAGTCCCCTAATAATTACCATTCACCTTTCCTAAATCCTTATTTAGATGGACACGGATTTTAGTGATTTAAAAAATCGTGAAAAATGCTCGACATCTTGTCAAATTAATTTAAAAAAAAAACTGATTGCGGGATACGATTATGAAAAATGGATGCCTCGTCAAGATTTTCAATTAATTTTATCACGTTATTCAGTATATATCTTTTATTTTCAATAGCGGTCACTATCTTTCTCGCCGTTTGTCATTATCCCCTTCGCCTCTAAATCCGATGGTCCAGCTGGATGTCAAAAGTTCACAGGGGACGATTTCGAGGGGGTTTACCCCCTCGAAATCGAGGCAGTGACCCCCTCGAGCAGTGACGCACCTGTCTTCTCAAAGGGCCTGTTTTTTTTTTACCGCAGAACTATTGGCTCGACCACAAGTAGGGCATTTGTCGACGCCTCTTTACATGTAAAAGGAAATGGAAATCGTGAAATTACGAATAATAGCGAAACGTAAATGGAGCAGTCGTCACGAATTAAGCGGAGCCTGGAATATTGTATTATAGTGTGGTATTGTGCTTGGACAGAAGAAAAAAAAAAGAAGATGTGCCGACGTTGGATCGGACGGAATAGTTGACCAGCGGCACGTGGGTCCAGATTATATAACAGTTAGAGAATCCACTACGGAATACGTGTAGTAAGAGATTACGTTGGAGGGTGTCACGGAGAAACAACACCTGCTGGTTTGGCAGAACGAAAGATCATGAATGATCAAGGTGAGCGTAAGTTTATTGTATCCTGATCATGATAAATCTTATAAATTGGTCGAATTATTATACACGAAATAAGACTTAAACCAGTAGACAAAAAAAGAAGAAACGAAACGGCATTACACTTTCCCAAAACATCTGTTCACGATGAAAAGTTATTTTTCTCTAAACATATTCATATGCCGAAAAAAGAATAGTTTATTGATGTTAAGGGGCTCGAGGAGGTTTGATCGCAAACAACATACTTTATTAATTATTGATCAAACCTTTGTGGCAACAAAAGTAGTGGTTTTTATTTTTTATATATTTTGGTCACTCGACCACCTTAGTTCACTAATTTTTCCGGAAGCATACGTACCACTTTTTTCTGAAAAATTGGTGAATCTTATGTGATATGATATAATCCTTCATAGATGAGACGCATCCGGAAAGTGCGCACATGGAAAATAAGGAAAAAGGATGATTTCTCCTCTTAGAATGACATGATCACTCTTTTCCTATTTGAATTTGTCTCATAATTCACCCTTCGTCATTTCCATTGTAATTGCATAGGTAGCGGTGCAAGTAGCTTGTCGTTTTTATTACGTAGTTCTGCTTCTGCTACCATAAATGACTCGTCAGAGATGGATAATTGCAAAAAGCTAAGCTTCTGTTCAAACGTCGCTGATAAATTGCATGGCTACTCGGTATTAATACAAAAAAAAGAATAAAATAGCATTTCGCTTTTTCGGTAAGTGGATCACCAGCCTGCATACAGAATAGTCAGTTAAGGGGGGAAATAGGGTTAGACGGTTCAAAAAATCGATTTTTTTTTATTTCATAAATTGTTAGTAAAACTATTGAAAAATATGTTCCCAAAATTTTTAATGAAAATTCCGACTCGTTCTATTGTTATAAGCCATTAAGGAGGGAAATAGGGTCAAGACAGCGTTTTCTCAATGATTTTCATGAATTTTTTTATAGTATAAAAAATGAATATAATTTATTGAAACTTTGAGAATATTTTATACATATATTTAAGTATATGCTATAAAATTTTTGAAGAATTTTCTTGAAAAACACCGAACATATTAGCAACCCCATATTCCAGGTCACAATCAGACTCAGCATTTTGCTATTTTTTCAAACGCGTTTTTCTGAAAATGTCATTTTTTAAACTTGCGTACACGCTAGTTTGAACATTTTTCAGCCAATCGTCTTGAAAATTGGCAGTTACTTTCTTCATAGTATTGCGCTCTATATGAACCTAAAATCAGAATATTATTATTATTTAAAATAATTTATTTTTTGCAAATAAAGTTGTAAAAAATGGCAAAAGATCATGCTTTTTTGTTTTAACCCCTGTAAAAAATTCAATTTTCTATTTTTTTCATAGCATTTAGGTTCACATAGGAGAGAGACATATAATAAAAGTAAATTCCAACCCCGTTTGATTTCAGATGAAAATTACGGCTTCCAGAATGTACGCAAAATTCTGAGTCTGATTGTGACCTGCAATATGGGGTCGCTAATATCTTCAGTGTTTTTCAAGGAAATTCTTCAAAAATTTTATAGAATATACTTAAATATATGTATAAAATATTCTCAAAGTTTCAATAGATTATATTCATTTTTTATACTATAAAAAAATTCATGAAAATCATTGAGAAAACGCTGTCCTAACCCTATTTGCCCCCTTAACAACAAATCGTGTCGTATAAAAATGGTGAAAATCTCGACGTCGGGTGAGCGTCTACGACGCGGATGTTTCTTTTTATCGTCAAAGGTGTTATGTCGATGCCGGCCATGATAAAAGGTTTCTTTCTGATGAAATGGAAGTTATTTGATATAAGAGGAAGTTTTTGAGAGTGTAGATCCTGATCCAGATACCATGTCATATTTATATACATTTTTTTTTTTTTTAAGTACACGATATCCTTGCGAATAAAGTGGTCATATACGAGATAAGTGTGTAACTCGTACGATCCCAAACGACCATTTGTAACATCGCCATTTGCATATCCGTTAAACCCAACTTCCACTCTTACTCTGTCCAAATCTCACTCTCGGACACCTTCCTTTTTTCCTTCTCAAACCCCTCCGCTCACTCGTTCGAAAACTTTTTGGAACAACTGCACGAACAATTTTCTCGCAACGTCTCGATTCTATACCTCTTTTTTTTCCTTCATCCCGCGCGTCCACCTTGAAGGCTCGCTCATGAATTCGCAACAATTTACAAAAGGTTGTAACGTACTTTGGTGACATGGGGATAGAGTGAGTCTCGGGGTCAGCTCACGCACGTGCGAAGACGAGAGGGCACTTCATTTTTTTTTATTCATTCTCCCACTCCACTTCTTGCCCCACTACTTGGACCATTTTATTTATTGCAAACTAGACTATGGTATATGGTATTTTACCATGTTAAAGACTTGGTCACCGTTCTTGTTAGAAGTTCGGTGATGAAAAAATAATCAATGGCGTGCATAACGAACTTACGGATTACCTGCAAACAATGCTATACAAAAAAAACAAGCAGCAGTAAAGAATGAAAAGTTAGTCGGAGGACCAGGAGGTCTGGTCATGATCAAAAAGTGTGTGCGTGACCTGCCAGGTGAAATGAGATAGACTTGGGCAACGCCCATACGTGACCCTTGGTCTGTCATATACTCACCAAAGGAGCTACCGAAAAATAACGAACAGTCACGACCATTGGGTAGACATAAGCCCTTTAGTTACTGCGGACAATTATTCTCTTCCCTTCTTTATATCGCAACTCTGATGTGCGGCGTCGCCCATCGAGAAGACACGTGGAAGGGATAGTTCAACATTTCATTCGATCTCTGGAGAACGTTGAAACATTTGCCAGAGAGAGAGAGAGAGGGACAGAGATCTACGGTAGATGAACTGATTTTCATATCTTCGTGTCTCTTAGCCGCAGTGTGTCACGCCAGTTCGTAAAACGTCCTCCGAGTTTTCTTGATACGCTGCAGCGAAAAAAAGCGAATTTATTAAATAAAAAAATAGTATGCCCGAACGAAAAATACAAATGTTGACATAAAAATTGTTCTAACGAATAAAAATAATTCGAAGAAAAATCAAGTTTACGCGAGACCATTAAATTAATTAAATTGAACAAAGTCAATTTTGAAAATCTGTAATTTGCGGCAATTAACGTTAGAATAAATTGGATACTAATAAATTTTACTTGGATCTAATAACATTAATTTATAAGAAATAAATTCGTTCTTTTTTTGTCGTTCGTTTTTTTTGTTACATCTATGGATAACTTTTGTTCCCGACTTGGAACTTCCGCGATGATGATTCACGTGAATGTGTCCGAAACGATTTATCGAGGCTCGCCTTCCCTGAAATACCACACGAGCGGCACAACACTGTGACGAATTCGATACTTAATTCGTATAATTCTTTAATAACTGTCACGTTGCCCTGGTATAATTAAGAATCGAAAATAACTGGGCTCTGGTGCGCCCATCTCTAACTCATATACATATGTTAATTGATAGGGCCGCGAGGGACACGCGTATATGGTTCGTGAGCGCGATCTCTATAATTCCTATATATACAGTGAGTCAAAAAGGTATTCATACACCTTGTTTTTTTGCGATAACTTTATAGACATAAGCGATACGCACAGAAAGCCAATTTTATTTAATAGTACATCAGGTGCAAAGATAAACTGCAAATGGAGATTTTTTTTCCCAGGAATAATAGAAGAATTATGCCAAAAAAACGAAAATTTTCGGGCAAAAAAAGTATTCATACACTTACGATTATAGTGAAAACCTAGATCATCATAGTTGTTAATTATAACTAATATTTGGTGTGCATCCCTTTTGCTTGAATTATCGCCTCGAGTCTTTTAGGCATGGATTCTACTAGCTTTTGCGTTGTTTCTTTTGCTATTTTCGTCCATTCTTCTAAAAGCACTCTTTGGAGATCGGATTTGTTTGTTATTTTTCTTTTTCTAATTTCTACATCCACCAAGTGCCATACATTTTCAATAGGATTGATGTCCGGAGATTGTGGTGGTGTAATCAATTGTTTGTGGACATTATAGAGTAACCATTCCCTCGTTTTCATGGCAGTATGTTTCGGGTCGTTATCTTGTTGGAAGTAGAAATTTCCATCCAGGCCCATTTAATCTACACTCGCTTTCAAAATGCGCAACACGTCGATATACTTCTGGGCATTAATTGTACCATCTATAAAAGCCAGATTACCAACGCCATAATATCGCATACAGCCCCAAACCATGACGCTTACTCCGCCGTGCTTTACAGTCGGTATTAAATTTTTCTGCTGGAGCTCGGTATTTGGTTTCCGCCAGACGAATTTTTTTCCATCGGACCCCCAGATGTTAAACTTCGATTCATCCGAGAATACGACACGTTTCCAAAATTCTATAGATTTTTTTACGTAGGTTTTTGCGAAACCTAAACGTTTTTCTCGATTTATATTATTAATTAATGGTTTTTTGCAGACAGTTCTGCCGTATATTGGGGCAGAATGCAAAACGTTTCGAATAGTCTGGGGACACACGCTCTTCCCCGATGTTGACGCGACATCATTCGCTAAACTGCGAGCACTTGTGAACGATTTTTTTGTAGCCTCTGTAACAATACTCCGACGCTCTCGTACCGTTAGTATTCTCGGTCGACCGGTTCGTGGCTTATTTTCTGTGCTTTTTGTTCTTTCGTATTTTTTTATTATATATTGCACTGTTGCGAAACTTAGATTTAGTTCTTTACTAATTTTTCGATAACTTTCACCGCGTATCCGAAGAAAAATCACTCTATCCCGCATGGATATTGATATTTTGCTTTTCTTCACCATCATGTCTGTTCAGAGCTTGAAGATCTACTAACGCATGGAATAGGTCAAAACCATTGTGTAAACGAAGACTTGTTTACATTGTACGCAGAGGTCAAACCGTCCGTGAATGAATATCGAGGTTTAGCAGCTCAATCGTAAGTGTACGAATACTTTTTTGGCCCGAAAATTTTCGTTTTTTTGCATAATTCTTCTATTATTCCTGGGAAAAAATTCTCCATTTGCAGTTTATCTCTGTACCTGATGTACTATTAAATAAAATTGGCTCTCTTTGCGTATCGCTTATGTCTATAAAGTTATCGCAAAAAAACGAGGTGTATGAATACTTTTTTGACTCACTGTATAATATATACCACGCAATCGACGATCATGGTGTCGTTCTTTTTCTTCTTTTTGAAAAACGCACTTCCACGAAACGCTCGATGCATAGATTCTAAAGATTTGTTTTTTTTCTATTCCTTTTGATTATAATTAACCGCGGATATTGCGGGATCATGTGAGCAATAGAATGTTAACAGAAGTGGAGTAGAAATTCCCAGCGTTGAATAAACTTTGGCGCCGGGTACAGAGTCGAAAGACTGTAATTTTTATCAAGATACTATTCGATTCATTTATCATTTCATTAATGGCACAGACATGTCTTAAATTTATTCGCAATCAGTGTTTTCAAAGGTATTAAATAATCATCCACAAAATTGGTTACTTTCGGAATTACACAACGGAATTTACAACAAATGAAAAGCAAATATGAAAGAATTTGTATGTGGGGAATTTTATGTTTAACGTATTAGATGCAAACTTGTTTTTATGGACCTGGATATTGACTGTCCATCCCTCAGTCGTTGAAGGGGTAAAAACAGTTAGTCTGTTCAGGGAAACTTTCGAGTACCAAACGACACCGTGGACCGACACCGTACCGTACCGTGGTATACGACAAAATGCCCAGTAAATTGGTTATCAGGGAGAAAGAGTTCATCGAGATAAGGACCGATAACAAAAAACTAAATTAAACAACGATTTTTCGACCGCTTTTACAGTCCTAAACAAAATTGCAAATTAGATAGTTCCACCACTCCTTTGGAATGATTTAATCTGGGTTACAAATCCGTCATTAAACAATGTTCAATTTATGGAAAAAAAACATTTAGCTCGAAATCTCAAAATTTACAAAAGTTAGAGCAACGAGGTTATGGCCAATTGAAATTTTGACATATTTATATGGGACTACTGGAAAACTAGGGAGAAGAGTGAAAGATGATTTTTTTACGTGTTGTTGGCTTCCAACGGCACGTATACGGCATTGGGTCATGAGCAAGATCACGGGTCAGCACGCGGCCGTACCGCAAGAAGTATCCAACAAACAACATCGTCAATCCATCCTCCACATCACCTATATATAGTCAGTTTATATATACACATATATCCACTGCACTGGGTACTGACCATTCCGGGCGATCGCCGTTTTCCGTAGTCGCTCATTCCGAAACGAGTGACCTGTGCACTCCTCGATTAATCAGGATTAAGCAAAGCATCCAACCGGGCGCCGCGTCGGCTCGTCTCAATGTCCGAGTGAGCACTCTCGTTCATTATATGTATAACGGTGGTCGTGCGTGTCCCGCGAGCGCGTGATGACCATCAGTCATAAAGTCGACCGATCCAACATATGTACAAAACCCATAGAGAGATATGTCGTTTTGGTGGTACTAGTCCTGTCCAACCGTGGCTCGTGTACATATACTGACTGTCCTATGTATATATGGTAGCGAACGATATACTGTACATAATATACCAGGGATCATTATACTGTCATTAGGTTCGACGAGCGTGTAATCGCGGTGACCGGGCCTCAAACAGGGGGTCAGGAACTTGACCGTCGAACCACGGTGTCGACGTGAGGTGATTGTTGGACATAGAACGTCGAGATCGACCATTCAATCACAAGGACGATGATATGTTCCCCAAGTCCGTTCTAGACATTACGTTTGTGCGCAAAAGATGATCAATCAACGATCGAATTATGAGATTTTTACTTCATTTTTATACATATTTTCACGATTCATTGTAATAAAGTATTGTTAGAGAATTGAACACAAAAAATGCAATATTCTTTGGTCCCATGGGTGAGGGAATTGTGGATAGGATCAGTTACGATTTTTTTCAGTTGTAAAAAACTAGAATTTCAACCGCTTTGTTACTCGTCCATTGCCTATATCTTCTACTCTTCTTTAGAGCTAGAGACCGTTAGTTGGTGCTTATTTATTATATTTTTTTTCCACTCCCTACTACCGCTAGTTTCGTGTGTCATTTATCGCTGGGAACTCATTCACCATTGGGACGAGATTTTAACCCGAAAATATTGAGCACAAAGATAAAATGAGGGAGAGCAACAGAAGGACCGTGGTCCAGGGAGTGTACGTGACCCGTTCGAGAATTCCCAGGCTCGGCTAGAAAAATGCCAACCCCTTACTGCTAGGGTATGTATAATAAAAAGAGTCGAGGATAAGTAGGGATGCTGCGGAGGTCTATGTGACTGTCCGCTCGCGACTATCCGCACCGTCGTGACGGAGGTCATCTCACGAGATCCCCCCTCGACTCCACCAATGATGATGATGATGATGATGATGATCGTCATCATTATGAGAACCAAGCGGTGAGCATTGTCCTACGGAAGATCAGAATGCAAAAACCAGGTGGCCAGCATCAATGCATCGGGCCCATTAAACTCACGGATTAATTGTAATGCAAAAGTTCTTAATGGGGAATGCCAAAAAAAAAAAGGATCGTAGAACGTGCTACATGAAAGACCAACGGCCAAAGGTCCATCGTCTGACGTGCATGACGCATAAGCACTGTCATAGCAACAACACGGCCGAGGGATTATTCTCTTGGCCAGATTTTTTGTTCACCCAACGATTTTTCTCCTTGGTATAGAACGACCAACGGTTAAACAATATGGGAACACAGTGAAACTTCAGTGAATCGTTGCGTTTAATATGGTTGAGGATCACATTAGTCTCTTGGTAGAAAAAAAAATTCTAAAGGGTCGTAACGATGTTTAGTGGACGGTTTGAAGTTGGATGAGATGCCCGAATTTGTTTTTCGCATCAAGATGGTAGGTCTAAGTGTGGCGATTTATCCCCCGTGGAAGTCTATATTGTACGAAGGTGGACGAGCTGTCTTCGTAGACGCAAATATTTCCTATCCACCAAAAGAGGAACGTGTGTCTGATCAATATAGATTCCTGAAGTCTGTGTACGTTAGGTTCCAGTAAATCTTTATATTATCCCTCGACAGGTTAATCCATTTACAATATAATTATATGAGTAATCCACTTTAAGTTGACTGTCGCTTAACCGAAAGTCACCCAAATTCTAAACCACTCCACACAATTCATTATACAACAAATATTCGCGCATTTAGAGAAGACAAGCTACTAGCATAATCATCGACAATGACCGGTTGCCAATTGAGTACCATAGGTTTATGAATATTTATTACGTACAAGATCGTATCGCAGAGTTGCTTCTGGCTTCTGTCACACACTAGACGCCTTTGGTCCTGTGTCCCAGCTTGATTGCGAGGGAAGGCAAAATTTGCACCGGCTAGAGGGCAAGATGCCGCGAGCATTTTCCTTTCGTGATTCTGACAGTCACAGAAGATTCAAAAACAATCGACAGCCGAGTGAGGGACCGTCCAGTCGATCTACAAGCTGCAATGGTAACTCGATCCTCTAATACGAAGACATCGCCTTAAAGCAGCGAAGTTGGAAAGCTCCAGAACCTGAAGAATTCGTATATAGGAAGGGTGCTGTAAGTGAGAGTGCCGGATGGCCGGAGAGAGCAACTCTCTCACTCTCTCTTAACGTACCGTACAGCGTACACACACCACGGTGCTCCGTGGTCCACCGTTGGTACCATGCCGAGTCGATGGGTTGGGTTGGTTTTTGGGGGTTGCCGGTGATTCTAAGAGGTCCGGCCGGTTCACACACGCGGGCGACGGCACACATAAGGGGATGACGGGGTAAAGGGGAACGAAAGAGAAGGGTGGTCGGTGTATATAGGTAGGGAGAGACGCCAGAAGCACGGAGAGACTGCCGGACGAAGTGAGGCAGAGAGACGAGAGAAGGTGGTGGCTTTGGTCCAGGGGGTGCGAGTATTGATCTCGCGGCCCACCCTCTACCTACTTGCCCCCTTCGTCTCCCTGCTACGTCCACGGAGGTCGGAAGGGTGGCCCGGGTGGTGGGTAAGATGTCAGCATGCGTACATACAAAGTAGCCTCTCTTGCTAGCCTGCCTTTCCTTCTCTCTCGGCGCTGACTGGTCTGCCCCCCCGTGCTTGGAAGCTCTAGCGACTCTGCTTTGCTTGCTTGGCCACTGCGCGCCTTTAGGCGGCAACCGTGCCAGACCTCTACACGCTTCAGCATACTCGCCTGATCCATGCTAGCCAGCAGTAACTGAGTGCCTTTTTATATGTACATAAGCGTTTGCTTATTGTATACCCTGGGACGTGACGGGACGGTTATTTCCCTTTGTATTGGCCATCAGGTGCAGATGCATTAGCATATGTGACCGCAGTCTGGAGCTGGGATGGGTGGAAGATTTTTTTTAAACGTCTGGTCGGATAATTATTGCTATTCCATTGCGATTTCCACGATCACAGGATGGACTGATCAATGTCCGACATACTCTGGAAACATACTTGCCAACTATCAATAAACTTGCATCCATTCGATCTTTTCCACGGATCCTTCATTCTGTGCTGACAATGACGCCGTCGCCATAATCTCCGTGTACCAAATTGACTGAGTGCTGGTAAAATATACCACCTGATAGATTCACAGTACTGTAGAGTACTGACAGAGCGCATTAAACAACTCTACTGCAGAATAAGCCGTGGCGATACTCACACATTCCGCGACCGTTTGATCGATCCGCATCCTTCGCATTCCTTGAACTATGCTTCGCGTCCGCCTGTCTCATTGATCTATTCTCCCAATAGATTCAATATGTAATCCCGTGATACATTGCATTAGGCATTCATGTACTGAACGAAACATGCCATTGCACTTTGTATCATTTGATATAATATTGTTCATTTAGCTAGGGCCTACGGACAAATTCCATTTCTTCTCTCTGTCTTATTACCATTCAATCCTGGTGTAGTATTGTACCGCGTGAGAGTGAGGTGATGTAGAAGACCAGTATTTATTTGCAGCGTTCACGAGTTTTTCCCCTTTTCTCGCGGGTATAACCACGTCTCTCTCACCCCATGAATGACGACGCATCCCGGAGATATACGTTACGGCGATACAACATCGGAAGAGAAGTTACGCATCGAGGGTGAGAAAGGATAATTATCGTTGGCTCGCGCGAACTTACGTCCGGCTCTATTGTCTTGAGCATTGGATCTTCTATATCACTTACAGCGCTGGGTTTACCTGTTCCTTCGACTTGCCAACCATCCTTTCGCGTGAACGAATAAACGACTCAAACAACACACATGTGCGCTTTGAAAATTCTCACAAACAACACTGCCTTATTGACATGTTATTCCGTCAGAGCACGAACCGAAAATATTCCGGAAAAGGTACAAAATCTGGACAATCGGTGCCAGTGTCCTTCGAATTTGGCACTAACTGCCATCTCCAAAAGACAACTTCTGAGAACTACCAGTATAAGTCTGAAGCGTAGTTTAAGTCAGCGTCTATCTACATTGAGTCTCGAGTTGGGGCTGCATGATTGTAACTTCGAGGGACGAAGGGAAAAGCTGCCGATTTGTATGTGTGTGAGTAAAAGCGCGCACTGCGATTTGACCTCCGGCCATCCACCAAGCATGAAGGCAATCAATTATATCGTGCGCGCGATAACGTGCTGGAATGAGTGGAGGTAATGAATTTTCTCGCGCGTACGACCCTCCCCAGTAAGAGCCAAACCTTCGGATACGGCAGGCGTTGCCACCCAAAGTCGTGTAGTCGAAAACGTCGACGGTGGACGGGTGTAAGAGGTGGGCGGCAAGGGAGAAACGTATATAGGGACGAAAGTGGAGGGTGAAGGAAAGCCAAGAGGAAGGCTAGAGGGTGCGGAGAAATGCTGTCCAGGAGAATCGCCCGCGCACAACCAAGAATTATACAGGCTCAAAAGGAGCGACGGAGGTTCGAGCGAGAGAGAACGAATGTGGGTGCGCGACTAACACACAAACACGTATGATAGCACTATCGGGTCGCACACATGAAGCCAAATCATAGATTCTCGGGGTAACACAGACTAGCGGATCCGAACGAAAGCTGGAGCGTTAGCGCGGTGAAGGTGATCTTGATATAATTTCTGTTGGAGGGATTCGTTGGGAAAAACTGTACTCTAACCGGTCAGCTTCATCATGCAGATGGTTTATCTACTAATACTAAAGAATCATCGGTGTGGTGAACAGGCAAAGGTACACACACACATACTTTTCTGTGTCCGTTTAGACGATAGTCGCCAGAGAAGCAGAACACTAGCAGAACTGAGAATACCTATAAACGCTGTTGGAATATTTATGTATACGTGTGTCTGTGTGTGTGTGTCGATGCGTATAAGCGTTAGTGCAAGCTCGCGCTATATATATCTCGTGGAAGCAATTTACATGGCACCATCCCGGGCACGCGGTAGGGGATGAGAGCACCGTAGCATTGTAATTCAAGTAATGTAAGCTTTATGCAAAATACATGTTAGTTAGAAGTGCAGGGAGATAGAGGACCTCATCCCTCTTTCTCATTTCTGTCTCGCTCTCTCTCCTATTTCTCTTCTGTGTGCTATACACTAACCTCCTTCCTCTCTTACCTTATTCCTATTTAGCTCGAGCTGCCCCACGGTTTTACTATACTACTATAGTTCATTCGTTCTCGCTCGCTCCCTCTTCACTTTGCTTTCTCCGTGCTCGGCGTTTATATACTACCCCTTCGTTCCTTTTCTCACTCTCTCTTTCTCTTTCTCTCTCTACACCCGCTGTCATCCTCGCGTCCACCCTCTCAGTTTCTCGCTGTATCTCGCCTTGCTCGCTCTTCGTGGCTTTCCTCCCCTCGCTCTTGCAGAATCTCTTGACTCTACTTTCTCACTCTCGCTCTATCTCTCTTCGTGGTCTAACGTTATATACGTATATATATCTCTGTTATTCCACTCGCAAATTTCCCTCAGTCACCCCCTTTACCTTTTTCGCTCTATCCCTCTTTTGCTTGCGCGTGTGGCTTGGCATTTTCCCCATCGCGAGATCTCCCCAGGGTAAACGGACACTGGTCGGCTCGGGCCCAGGCTTTTGCCCAAGACAGTCCTCCTCTGCTCTCCTCTCGCTTTCTCTATTTTCGTCGTTATGGCGTCTGTACGTATCTCACATACACGGACGCTTACATCTCAACCCCCCAAACGGCTGACCTCAGTTCGCATGTATACTAAACTATATATGCATAGGTATATAATTATTGAATGCATGTTTGATGCTGAACAATACCGTGGATTCGTGTACATCTAAATGTATATCGAAACAGACACATGAAAGTTTCTGCAGAGGATTGCGCGTAAAGGAGTGTTTTAGACGGACCATGTAAAACGAAAGTTTGAAAAATAATAGTCTTATTGGATACGTGTATAAACTAGTATTGTTCAGTTTCAGGATACACGAAAAAAAATCATATTCATGCATATTTTATTAGTATACAAATGCCTATGTGCGAACGACCGAAAAAACATCTCCTTCCCACACGCACGTGTCTACACATGTGTGCATTTGTGAGAGCAATGTTACGTGTAGATGAGGCTTTTTCCGTTGCTTTCTCGCCTCCCCCTTTTTCCTTTATCAACGTACACGATCCCCTGCCTTCTTTTTCCTTTCCTTTCACTCTTGCTCTTTTTCTCTTTCCTCCTTTCGTCTTGTTCGCCACCCTCGCGGCCTCGGAACGCACACGTACACACGCATATACAGTACACGGTAGTACCGGAGGAGCCGGGATGCTGAAGCCACTGGCCGGCCAGTCCACCTACTCCTTCTTGACCAAGGGTGAACGCGACATTGGCGTAGAGGGTGGTTTTTAAGAAACTTTCATGAATATTTTAACGCCCTCGAATACGTTGGAAGCCTCGTGTACTCGATGAAATATACTGCTGTATCCCTCACGTTTACGAACTTATTTTTATTCGTTACCCCGAAGAATGCTGATCGGTCTCCATGAAATACGAGATCGTCAATCAGCAGGATATAAATGTTCACGCTTTACAATAAGCTTTTTACACTTTGGAGAAACGCACGCTATTCGATGAGCAACATTCTTTGATTAAAACGCTAGAATTATCGAACGATTATTTACGCAGGGTTAATTTATAAGTTTTATGGGAAGCATTTTCTTTCGCTTGAGATCGTGCAGGCTATTATTCACATGAACAAGAATCTCCAAGGGTGAGAGCTTAGTTTCGACGCCAATGCTCATGAGAAATGGCCGCGAGCGTGATTGTGTATGTGAATTATATGTATATATGTTCAGAAACGAAGGGGTTAGTAAACGTAAACGCCAGTCTATACCACGCGAGCATATTTCTGCTTTCGTCATGAACCGTATGCTCTATATATAATTATATACAATAATAACAATTTCGTTGTTGCGACATCGGAACAAGTCCCCCATACAAATCAAGCAAATTGAAGGACGAGGCAGCGGAACCGTGCAATTAGGATAAACAATGATAAGTAAAATTGCGTGCAGACACAAGAGCCAGCAAACAAATTAAATTAACAAAAAAAATGTAAAGAATACTAAGCGCAAAAATTAAATTAATAAATTAAATATCATATTGTCTAAGTTAGCCTTTCATTGTTTGAATGACGGGTATGCGCGCAAGTGAGCTAGTATGTTTTAACAATTATAGTAGTGAAAAACGCGTGCGTCATTGTTTCACCGAAGTTTTTACAAATGAGAACCAAGATGAAGGCTGTAAAAATAACAAACTACAGGATTTCTCAAATTATTCGGGTAAACTCTTCGAGTGCCGAGAACTTGGCCGCGCCCGGGCTCTACTTCCATATACTCGTACTATATCCACGACTACCACCCCCCCGTGCCTGTACCAACCGTACCGGAAGTTACGACGAGACGAAGAAACTTTTGTGCACCCTTCGCGTTTCCACCTTAACCCTGAAATTTACGTCCGTAACAGAGTTTAAAGGTCTCTGGGTGATTCAAGTTGGTTAAGCGGCTGTTCCATCTTAACGCAACTCCACTTTCAAGGTGAACGACAGATAAATACTGTAACGGTATGTGGTAACCGGAAAGACGAAGTCTTCGGCTGTTTACAAGAGGCGAACATTGAATTTGGGAAAAAAAACAATACGAAAATCGCTGTTACAACAAATATTTTTCAGGGATTGAATTATTGCGATTATGAAATACTAACGATATCTAAATTAGGCTTGCTTTAATTATGATTTAAATCATAGTTGCATCAATCATATCAAACAAATCCTGCGAAAAAAAACAATCATTGCTAACAAAATGTTGAACTGAAATAACTTTGAACTGAACAATATTGATTAAACTAAAAATATCATCAGGATGTTGTAATCTTATTTTAAGAAACCGCGCAATGCCACGAACAGTATATATATAATATGTACATATATAGGCTCTGGCGTCTAGACATTGCACGCAAAAATATTTATGAAATACGTATATACGTATAGAAGAAAGAATTACAAGTCGTATATCGTGCAGACGACGAAGCAGCACGTTCTCGGAAACGATTAACGAACTTTTTATGCTTACAGATAATCCGCGGAGTTTCTCTCGCGTGACTCGTCTCATGAACATTTTGTGTGTATAGTTGTACCGCGAGATCGCGGTCTATTATCACGTAAGGCGTAAGGCACGTATAATATGTGCCTTAAACTCCTCGCAGTTACAAAAATTAAGATACTGTGGTGAAACGAAACAGCGTTCTCTATAAGCCTATCTTTCTCATCACGCATGTTCCTGGCGTGAAGTAAAGAGTGATGGGCAAGGATAGTTCCGAATATCGAAATATGCATTGAAAATAGTTTTTAGTGTGTTATTTTCTATCTGCTTCCGCATAAAGGAAGCTTTGTTTTCGTCAAAACCTTTTTTCCGATATTTAAGGGGGGAAATAGGGTTAGGACAGCGTTTTCTCAATGATTTTCATGAATGTTTTTATAGTATAAAAAATGAATATAATTTATTGAAACTTTGAGAATATTTTATACATATATTTAAGTATATACTATAAAATTTTTGAAGAATTTCCTTGAAAAACACCGAAGATATTAGCGACCCCATATTGCAGGTCACAATCAGACTCAGCATTTTCCGTACATTCTGGAAGCCGCAATTTTCATCTGAAATCAAACGAGGTTGGAATTTACTTTCATTATATGTCTCTCTTCTATATGAACCTAAATGCTATCAAAAAAAAAAGAAAATTGAATTTTTTACAGGTGTCAAAACAAAAAAGCATGATTTTTTGCCATTTTTTACAACTTGATTTGCGAAAAAAAATTATTTTAAATACTGACAATATTCCGATTTAAGGTTCATATAGAGCGCAATACTATGAAGAAAGTAACTGCCAATTTTCAAAACGATTGGTTGAAAACTTTTCAAACTAGCATGCACGCAAGTTAAAAAAAAGTCGTTTTCAGAAAAACGCGTTTGAAAAAATACCGTACCTGAGTGACCGCTTGGTTATACACGTGGCGGGGGCCTGAAGGAAAGCAACTCACTTTAATGGCTTATAACAATAGAACGAGTCGGAATTTTCATTTAAAATTAAAATCATTTAAAATTAAAATTTTCAATAGTTTTACTAACAATTTATGAAATAAAAAAAAATCGATTTTTTGAACCGTCTAACCCTATTTCCACCCTTAATGTCAATGTGTTTAGAATATATCAGAACGTCGGTAAAACACATTTGCAAAAAAAAATCCGTATAGATGAGTGTAGTGAGCTGGCAGAAATCAAATTTGTATAACTTCGGAATGGATTAACGGATCGAATCGAAAATTTGTACGATAGTGAACCTGTCAGCCCTCTTTATCGGATATGAATTTCGTGAGGATTGTATAACTCGTTTAAGTTTTACACGTTTTTGAGTTTTACCTAAAATGTCTGTTAACAGCATAAATCGAGCGATTTTTCGAGCTTTCAGGCTAAAAATTTCTACACAAATAGACTATCTTCAAATGCTGTTCGTTATTGAATTTGAGGAAAATCTGTCGAGTTACAAATATATGTAGAACTTTTGATTTTCTCGTAAAATCGATACAGATGTTTGCTGAGACTTCAGATCGTACAATTTTTGGGGTATCGAGTGAAAATTTTCTACATTAATTGGGTACCATCAAAGGACATTCAATATCGAGTTTCGAGAAAATTGATGCAATCGTTGTAAATTTATGGTATTGTCAATTTTGGTAAGAGTGCATTAAAAATCAAGCAAAACATTGTGAAATTACAGAAGAGAAAATGTGGTGTAAATTGAAGCTCGTATATTACTTCCTCGTCATTTTGATGTACGAGGTCTGTTCAAAAAGTATCGCGAATTTTGAATTTCCGCGGGCTACGTATATTCGATTTTCGATTTTTTGTTGCGTTAGCTTGGTAATCATGTCCCTCACTTATGCTGAAAAAAATCGACTATTTTGAATGTTTAGTTAATTGTTGACAGCTGTTTTGGTTAGACGCGTTTTGGCTTGTCTTCGATTTTTGGCTATTCCAAAAAAGCAGCTGCCATTGCGATGATTGAGTTTTGATTTTCACGTCATAACCATAAACCCATGATTCGTCACCAGTTATGACCGTCTGGAGCAAATTTGGGTCGTCGTGGACCGAGTCCAACAGCTCCTTAGCAATTTTAACGCGTTTTTGTTCGAAATTGAGCAATTTTGGCACGAATTTCGCGACGACCCGTCTCATACCCAAATCATTGGTAAAAATCGAATAGCACGAGCCAATCGATATGTTTAGTTCCTCAACAACTTCTCTAACGGTGATTCGACGATTGGCCAATATTATTTTCTTCACTTCATCAATGTTTTCGTCTGTTGTTAATGCGCACGGGCGTCCGGAACGCATTTCGTTGTTCGCATCTTCTCGGCCCTCTGAGAACATTTTGTACCACCGATAAACGTTGCTTTGGTCCAAGGTAGCTTCACCATATGCCACAGTCAACATTCGGAATGCGTCCGCGCACTTAATTTTGTTTTTCACACAAAATTTGATACAGATTCTTTAATCCATTTTTTGGAATAGGCAAAAATCGAAGACGAGCCAAAACACGTCTAACCAAAACAGCTGTCAACAATTAACTAAACATTCAAAATGGCCGATTTTTTCAGTATAAGTGAGGGACATGAGTACCAACCTAACGCCACAAGAAAATCGAAAATCGAATATACGTAGCCCGCGGAAATTCAAAATTCGCGATACTTTTTGAACAGGCCTTGTATACACGAAGCTTCTTCTATGAGAAGCTAAAACTCAACAATACTATTGAACTTGCTCATAGAGAAAAATTTTTGCGTGCAAAAAATATGAGGAAGCAATATGCAAGTTCCAATTTGTAATATTTTTTTCCATCTGTACGCGAATTAAGGCTTCATACACGCGAAAAATTTCAAAATTTTTCATATATTTATTTATTTTTGATTCCATTAGCCTGAACGTTTAAGAATATTTTAAGCTTTACAGAATTAAAAAGTTCCAAAAATTGCTATTAAATAAGGTACGATTGCATTTATAAAAGATACCGCGCGGCGTGCCCGACCGGCAACTTCAAAGCCGTTTTTTCACGATTCACTTTTTTGAACGCTGTAAAAGTTCTAACTCCTGAACGAACGTTCAGATCCGTTCAAAATGTTTACAACATATTCTTAGTATCGTCACCTATCGTGTGAACCACAGAAACAAAAATTTCAATGACACAAAAAAATTAAAAAAATTAAATACCGACAGAAAATTGAGCACATAAATTTTAAGTTCCAAGTTTTCATTATAATATTTTTTTTCTTAATAATATTATTGGTTCACACTGAAGATACATTCATTATGCAATTATAAATATGTTCATTTTTTTCAGACACCCACATCAATGCCGGGAACTTTCACCAGCAACGCGCACGCCGCCGTTTGTTAATATTTCTGATTTTTTTTACATATACTTAACCATGTGCATAATATAATATTGAATATAATATTGAATTGTCGCTTCACACGCATTCAATCTCAAAAGTATTAACAAAAATTGTAACAAAAAATGTCCAAAGGTCTGGTGACAACTTTTTGTTGAGCCTTTTTGGTTATTTGTGAAAAGCACGTCACATGATTTTACTTGTTGAGATCTGAGTTCAACATTTTATTTAATACACGTCTCCAATGAATTTTTTCTTCTCTGACGTTTAGTAGGCACTGTCGTGTAGTTACACAATTAAACGTTACTGCTGTGAAATAAACAAAATATGGGATAGTATTATGCGATGAAATTTCTCATTCGGTTTATAGTTTAAATCTACTATTTTTAAGAATATACCAATAAGTACATAGATATTCAGGAATGAGATCGAAACACGTTTCTATATTCACGAAAGATGGCCATCTATTCCCCGAAAGCCGACGATCGCATGTGATATGCAATGAAAGAAATTTAAAAAAAAGAGACACACGCACACACGAACAGTTAGGTTCGTCTCATACGTCTATTTCGAGCGTTTATAATACATGCTGTGGGAATTTCACCAAAATCCCCTCGTCACATATAAAAAGTTGAACTATACGCACGCGGTGTAACAAAGAATACCGTATGGCATGATATAACGCCCACAGCTTTCAACATTTAGCTCTCGACACGAAATACCAAAGTTTCTTACGAAGAGATTATGACTTTCTTCGATAATCACCGAGATACTTCTCGAGAAGCAACACGTGAATTTTTTTTTTTGTTAAAACAATTGTATCTCTTCTTGCCGCGATTGTTTTTTTTTTCGTAAGTCATTACAAAATAAAATAATCACTTTTATACATTTTTCATCAGTGACATTGGATCGTGTCTATTTTGAATTCGAAATTTAGACGTTGGATTTGAACTTTTACCATTTTCATTACAATCCGACCTATTATGTATTATTTTCTCCGCGTAACATTTCAATTTTAATTGACCGGCAATTTAATTCTCCTCAGTATTGACTTTCAGTGCTGAAAGAAAAATCGGTGAAGTTTGATAAAAATCAGCAAGAACGATCCAGGAGCTGAAGTGCCAAGGAGTCGATTTAAAATACAGTCATCGCTTCTACGGGTCAATCAATTCACGGTGGAATAAAAAATAATGTATTGTAAAAAAAAACTTCATTGAATGTAATTCCACGTTCTATTGATAAATATTAATCAATTTATAATGATATTTCCAACAAATTAAAAGTTTGAGAGCGATACATAGAGGCAAATTAATGAAACAAAAATTCCTTTTACAACACTCTCTTCGTCATTTTTGTCTTAAGTGGGGAAATAGGGTTAGACGGTTCAAAAAATTGATTTTTTTTTATTTCATAAATTGTTACTAAAACTATTGAAAAATATGTTCCCAAAATTTTAAATCAAAATTCCGACTCGTTCTATTGTTATAAGCCATTAAAGTGAGTAGCTCTCCACCAGGCCCCGATTTTTTCAAACGCGTTTATCTGAAAACAACTTTTTTTAAACTTGCGTACACGCTAGTTTGAAAAGTTTTCAACCAATCGTTTTGAAAATTGGCAGTTACTTTCTTCATAGTATTGCGGTCCATATGAACCTAAAATCAGAATATTATCATTATTTAAAATATTTTTTTTTTGCAAATAAAGTTGTAAAAAATGGCAAAAAATCATGCTTTTTTGTTGTGACCCCTGTAAAAATTCAATTTTCTATTTTTTTGATAGCATTTAGGTTCATATAGAAGAGAGACATATAATAAAAGTAAATTCCAACCTCGTTTGATTTCAGATGAAAATTCCGGCTTCCAGAATGTACGCAAAATGCTGAGTCTGATTGTGACCTGCAATATGGGGTCGCTAATATTTTCGGTGTTTTTCAAGGAAATTCTTCGAAAAATTTTATAGTATATACTTAAATATATATATAAAATATTCTCAAAGTTTCAATAAATTATATTCATTTCTTATACTATAAAAAAATTCATGAAAATCATTGAGAAAACGCTGTCCTAACCCTATTTCCCCCCTTAACAGCATTTTAAAAGGATCTTAATAAAATATAAGATAAAAGAACTCGTCTTAGGCCTAATAGGCGAACGTCGCAAGAATGTTTTTTTTTGTCTGAAATGAAATGGTCTCTCAATGGGGTTGTTTACGGTGTTAGTTAACGATGACGGTATGACACTTTAAGGAAATTTCGTATATCTTTTCGTATATAACCACCGGAATATTTGATTGAATAATGATTATTCCAAGGAGTGTGTACCTTAACTAACGTTGGGCATACTACGTTCTCACCGTACGACGATCTAACGTCGCCATTCGATAGTTGGTACAATGCTAGGCGCTTCGTCGGACGTACAAACTTAATTATGGTATTGCGTATATATATATATATATATATATATATATATCTTCGCTGGACGTTGTCAGAGATTCAGGAATAGTATACGGTCTAATTTGCATGGAGTTCGAAACGCTTGGACCAGGGGAAGGATCTATGATAGTGTAAACCTCCCCATGTTTCATATACCATATATATTATACATATGTATATACAAGTGTACACATACATGTATAATGTACTCTGTAGCGATCGGTCGAGATCCCCTCTCTGGAAGAGGGAGAGCTCTGTAAGATCGTGGAAGCGAGACTTTCGACGCTCACCGGGAGGGGTCGCTGTAACGGCCCCGTAGAGAGCGCGAATGCCTGTACCGGCCAAAGAGCGCTATACCGAGGGTGGCTCAGAGAGCATTCCGAGACCCGGGTGGAGATGAGCTACGGGGCAGTTCTGACCCCCTATACCACCTTCCCTCTCTCCCAAAAGCTCAGAAATTACCCCTTATCTTCGCGCACCAAGGCGGATATCACGAGAGAGAGAGAGAGAGAGAGAGAGTGAGAGAGAGAGAGAGAGGGACGGAGAGACGGAACATTCGCGCTCACCGGCTCCGAATCCTAATGCTCAATCTCAAGATAAACGCTCTCCGGGTTATTAGAGGCGACCCCCTCATCACTCGTCCCTGTACATGGACCGGAATGCATATGGGCGATTTCTACAAACGCTCGGGTACCATCTCCCGCATCAGGAACTTTTGGGACCGCCACCTATATAGCAGAGTGAAATTCGAGGGATGAATTTGTCGTCGATGTTGACGAATTTTCGAGAAGTTTTTTGTATTCTTCGGTGCGGATTAACACTTGCACATACCGGATTAGTTTTTGGTTTCGAAAATTTACAAATCTTCCTCCATGGGCACACGTGGCTTCTTCTTTTTTATTCACTCATCGAGAAAGCTGTATATGTGAATCTTCGGAAATGAGAATAAGTCTACGTGCAAGTTTCAATTTTTTTTTTCACTCTCTTTATCTATTGGATGATGTTTTCTACTTTAGTTTGTAGGAATAATTTTTTGAAAAATTAAAAATTTTTTTTAAATCTCAACCGTTTTTTCGACCCTCACCAAATTTGGTATTAAACATTCCGCAATGACAATTTATTAGTGAGAAAAAAGTGGTACATTGATGATTCGAAATTCACTCGAGTTACATCTTTAACGTACATTTTTTTGAAAAATAAAATTTTTTTTTATTTTAAGAGGGAAAATAGGGTTAGGACAGCGTTTTCTCAATGATTTTCATAAATTTTTTTATAGCATAAAAAATGAATATAGTTTATTGAAACTTTGAGAATATTTTATACATATATTTAAGTATACACTATAAAATTTTTGAAGAATTTCCGTCAACAACACCGAAAATATTAGCGACCCCATATTGCAGGTCACAATCAGACTCAGCATTTTGCGTACATTCTGGAAGCCGCAATTTTCATCTGAAATCAAACGAGGTTGGAATTTACTTTTATTATATGTCTCTCTTCTATATGAACCTAAATGCTATGAAAAAAATAGAAAATTGAATTTTTTACAGGGGTAAAAACAAAAAAGCATGATTTTTTTCCGTTTCTTAGAACTCTATTTGCAAAAAAAACATTATTTTAAATAATGATAATATTCCGATTTTAGGTTCATATAGAGCGCAATACTATGAAGGAAGTAACTGCCAATTCTCAAAACGATTGGCTGAAAACTTTTCAAACTAGCGTGTACGCAAGTTAAAAAAAAGTCGTTTTCTGATAAACGCGTTTGAAAAAATAGTGACCGCTCGGTTATACACGTGGCGCGCTCGGGGCCTGAAGGAGAGCTACTCACTGGCTTATAACAATAGAACGAGTCGGAATTTTCATTTAAAACTTTGGGAACATTTTTTTCAATAGTTTTACTAACAATTTATGAAATTTAAAAAAAATCGATTTTTTGAACCGTCTAACCCTATTTCCCCCCTTAAATCTCAATTTGTACAGCGATTTCCGCCATATTCAATGTAAAAAATCCTCGTCCCGTAAGTCATTTATGTAAAAAAATTTATGACTCGACAGTTTAAGATAGTAGTCTGGTAAATTAAGCCGATTTTCATGTCTTTTTTGGAGGGCGTTTTTTTATAGGAAAATAAAAATGAATCGTTTTGGATATTTAGGATGTTTTTATTTACATATTAAAGATACAAAAAAAAATTTGTTTGAAAAAATTTAATAGTTTATTATTATTATTATTATTGATCGAAGTTGGCACCTCGAAAAAAAAGCGCATGGGTGGCCCCGGTGATTTTGGCTCTTGATGTTATCTGAAATAAAAAATTCTTGATAATTCTTAATCTATAGACATGTAATTCTGGTCGGAAGTACTGAAGTTAAATTTCATGGATAAATAACAAAATGGCGGACTTTGGAAAAAAAGTTTTTTTTCCCCACCTAAGCGCTATTTTTCGAGGTGCCAACTTCGATCAATAATAATAATAATAATAAACTATTACATTTTGTCAACAAAATTTTTTTTTGAATCTTCAATATGTAAATAAAAACATCCAAAATATCCAAAACGATTCATTTCTATTTTCCTATAAAAACGCTTTCCAAAAAAGACATGAAAATCGGCTTAAGTTACCAGACTACTACCTTAAAACTTACGAAAATTGGAGCGATCACGGATCTTTTGCCGAAAATGTCAAAATCGCATAAAATCTCTAACGCTCGAGTGATTCGAACGAAGATTACGACAGACAAAGGACGTTCGATATCCGAAATACGCGATAAGTTTGCACAAAATTGATCGAGTCGTTCTCGACATATAGCAAGTTGAATTTTTCATTTTTTTTCTAAATATGACTTTTCGATGTTTTGGCACATTTTAAACAAACTGCGGTAAAAACTCGAAAAAAGACGTTTATTCCATTCTAGTACTTGTACATTTAACCTCAACTGCTACCTGCGTGATGAGAAATAATTTTATCGGTTTGACATAAAATGTACCGAAAACAAAGAGATCGTTTTGATTAAAATAGGACGAAAATAGTTCCACATACCTAAACCTCACAATAACAATATCGCAATGTGGGAGAAAAAAAATTTCCAATCTATTTGGGCGAAATTATCAAAAGATTCGTTTGCAAATTTGTTTACCCCGAGGAAGTATGTCAAAAGTGTCGTTCATAAAAAACAGATTAAACTGTTTTCTTTCGTTATAGAAGCTAAAATATTATATTTGTCATGAATTCATAGGACGTCACGGATAAGAAAAAAAAATTGTTAGTAACAAAATGAACTCCTCAATCCGAACCAAAAGCTTGAACAACTGGATTTGTATCACTGCTCGGATTTCGGGGAAAAATATCTAGGAGAGGCAAAATAGAAAATGCGAAGATGACGACGAAAACAGTAAAAACAAGGTAGTCGGGGGGGGGGGGGGGGGGGGTACGAAGAGCTGTGCGACAGTGGAGAGAATCTCGAGGGAAGGATACTTCGCGTTCTTTTTTTTATATTATTTTTCTCCTTCGCCACTCGTTTTTCTCCGTACAGATAATCGAACCCATATCGTTCGTCGTCGTTCCCGTCTTCTTCGTGATTCTCATCCTCGCTGGTTTTCGCTTGCTGTGCGGGGTTAGATATAACGGGGATAATGCGATATATACACACATCCATATATATATATATATATATATATATATATATATATATAAATATAGAGCGAAGAGAATGGGAGAGAAGAGAGCGGGCTTTCGAGACGCTTGACCAGGCTCTCAAGTGAATCGCAAATCGATCGAGACCACCCCCTGGTGAAAACCCCAAGCCTCAGCAGCGTATATAGCACTGTCCGGATCCCGCGGAGCCTGGGGTGGTACAGGGAAAAAAGAAAGAAAGAGAAAGAGAGAGGGGGCGAGAGAGAGCGTTAGATGGGGACGTTTGGTGGGTGGGGCGATGAAGAGGGAAGAGAGATGAGGGTATGGGGAAATAATGCCAGGGATATATTATTCTCTCGCTCTCGAGGCGCGCAAACGTCGCGAAGATTAAACCTCGTGTGCACGTACACGCGGATAGAAGAGCATCATCCGCGCAAGCTCTACTCCCCGAAACTTAGATATGTGAGCGGCGTGCTTGAGAGAGAAAAAGAGAGAGAGAGAGAGAGAGAGAAGCACTCGCGGGACATCACCGGGCCGAGCTATACAACGTAACGTCTGTAACCCACATCCGCATATATATAGTGCAACACTATAGAAGTTCGGGGGTGAAAGCAAGAAATGTTCCCGTCACGTACATACTAAATACGTATGCGTGTGTACATGTGGTACATGTATGTACATATATATATCGCTCGAGGTTGAGGCTCACATGCCGACGCGCGTAGAATGTAATTAAGATAAATTAGCGTTAAAGGGGAATTGGGCTAAAGCCGCCCTCGTTGAACGTACACATACACGGGAACGTTGAGAGACGAGCGCGTGGAGGAGAAGGAAGAAGAGACGGTTGGGGGGGGGGGGGGGGGGGGATTGGATGGTTGAGAAGCGAACTAGAGATAGGGTGAACGAGTGAAAAGAGACAAGGGTCGAATCAGAAGACATTGGCGTGGAGAAGAGATAGAGATAGAGTCGGACACAAAACGTTAATGTAGGGGAGCAGCGCACGTACATCGTGAAGCTGAAATGGAAGCGCCCCCGTGAAGGCAAAAAGACCTGTGTATGCATATATATATGTACACATTGTATATATGTCGGATCGAAAGACAGAGCGAAAGAAATTCGAGAGGGACGAAAGAAGATGAAAAAAAAAAGACTTCGGGACGTATGTTACATAAAGTCGTTTACCTCCGGTTGGAAGATACGGTCCAATGGTTAGATAAAGAATGTATGTGGCTACGGATACATAGTGTATGATACGATGTCCGAACAGCGAGTAAGTTTCGTTGTTTCAACGTAATACGAGAGCTGATCCACTCGGACAAAGGTAAACGCCGATTTTATATCGGTATATGTAACGCGGTATACGTTATTGATAACATCGAGATATCAGTCAGTGTAATATAAAGTGGTTAATACCACACGTGATGCGAATATGAGCGAGTAAATAACATACCAAAAACAGAAATATAATTGATCGCTTTCTCATCCTTTGATTTATTATCTGACTACGTGAAAACCCCCAACAATCAATCTGAAGAACATTGGCGTATCTAAGCTTTGAATTTTCAAAAAACTCTGTTAAAGTTTCATGAGTTTTACCGTTTTCAACAAATTATTAATTGAGTGTCGCACAACTGGAATAAGTTCAGGACCATTGGTATTTCAATTTTTTATATTAGTGTTTCAATCATATACGTATTCAGGTTTCTACGTCTCTTCCCCCAATGCTTGCATTTTCATTACATTCCTCGAGATCCCTCAGAGTGTTGTCCGTAGACAAACTTTCCTGATGCACTGCTGCATCGCATTTGCATAAGGGCAAAGGGAAACTGCGGAAAACCTGCCCGATACAGGCGACTTTTATTGATTTTCATCGGTATTATCGTCAGAAATTCAGTAAAACTGCTTCCCGGTCAAAATAGTCGACGTACGAGTCAGTGCACAGCCAAACGGCCACCCGTCCCAGTATTGACCGCGATCAATGCCGCTTAAGGCGGGAAATAGGATTAGGACAGCGTTTTCTCAATGATTTTCATGGGTTTTTTTATAGTATAAAAAATGAATATAATTTATTGAAACTTTGAGAATATTTTATACATATATTTAAGTATATACTATAAAATTTCCTTGAAAAACACTGAAGATATTAGCGACCCCATATTGCAGGTCACAATCAGACTCAGCATTTTGCGTACATTCTGGAAGCCGCAATTTTCATCTGAAATCAAACGAGGTTGGAATTTACTTTTATTATATGTCTCTCTTCTATATGATCCTAAAGGCTATCAAAGAAATAGAAAATTGAATTTTTTACAGGGGTCAAAACGAAAAAGCATGATTTTTTGCCATTTATTACAACTTTATTTGCAAAAAAAAATTATTTTAAATAATGATAATATTCCGATTTTAGGTTCATATAGGGCGCAATACTATGAAGAAAGTAACTGCCAATTTTCAAAACGATTGATTGAAAACTTTTCAAACTAGCGTATACGCAAGTTCAAAAAAGATCGTTTTCAGAAAAACGCGTTCGAAAAAATAGCAAAATGCTGAGTCTGATTGTGACCTGCAATATGGGGTCGCCAATATCTTCGGTGTTTTTCAAGGAAATTGTTCAAAAATTTTATAGTATATACTTAAATATATGTATAAAATATTCTCAAAGTTTCAATAAATTATATTCATTTTTTATACTATAAAAAAATTCATGAAAATCATTGAGATAACGCTGTCCTAATCCTATTTCCCCCCTTAATGACTTATAACAACAGAACGAGTCGGAATTTTCATTAAAAATGTTGGGAACATATTTTTCAATAGTTTTACTAACAATATATGAAATTTAAAAAAAATCGATTTTTTGAACCGTCTAACCCTATTTCCTCCCTTAACTCGAGAGATCGACGCATATCAACCGCGCGTCCATTGCCATTCGCGTTCGGGACTATTTTACCGTTGCATCTATGCATTTGCGACTTTATTGTCAATTGATCAACCCTTTCCCGTATAGTCCCACCTTCCTAGTCTCCCCTATACCAGATAAGATTGTGAAAAATCGAATGGTTGGATATCAGAGGGTTACGACGTTAAAAAGGGAGTTAGTAAGTTGAAATAAAGTTCTGCCTGCGAGGAACAAAATTTATTTGTCGTTAATTTAACAAAAATCTATTCTCATATCGTAAAAAATTTGAAATTAACGCAAAGTGTATTTAATAGAGCAGTGATGAGCCAGAATATCGTTGTAGATATATGTGCAGTCCATTATGGCCACCATTGTTCAAAGGAGTAGACCAAAGGTAGATCATCATCTCTGAGCGATATCACAAATACAGGTGGCTGGACAGCTCAGATCGGATAGGATTCCATCTGTAGGGGGGGGGGAATAACGATATCTTCGCGGTACTGGCTTGTCCAACCTGAGATGAGGAACATGCGAGGTATCTCGGACCTAAAGAAGCGATGGAGAGAGTAAGAGAGAAAGAGAGAGAGAAGACAAACAATGGCCTCGAGGAAGCTGCCGTTGATGGACGCTTCCGATAGATGAGCCGCAGCAGCTCTATCCCGGCGCGTTTTCTCTCATTCCATCACCGCGTCTCAGATACCCTCTCTGCCCAACCCAAAATCAACCCAAACGACCCCTTTAACTCTCGCAATGTCTAACTCTGCCCATACCCATTATATTGTTTAATTAATCAAGTTCCCTACGAACCCGACCGATCGCAAGAATTAATAACCTTCTATATATGTAGATAACATATATATACTGTGATATATATCTTCGCATTTCGTCGAACGATTTGTAATTTCCAGAACACGATATGAGCATTGATAACATTTTTTGTATAATCTAGGGGTGCATTTCTCTTTACGTAAAATATTTTCGATTAATTGAATTGAAGGTGTTTCAATGTGAGATCGATAAAGGACAATGAATAGATAAAAGGCGATAATTATGGAAATAAAATTCATCGACTAATTTAAATAATCGCTTTGATCCTAAATAAAATGAGGGTTTTGCGGCCGATGCTTTTTCTCCACTCAATTTATCGAGCAAAATCGATGTATTTAATTGAAATGTATTTCATCCGAACGGAAAACAATTAATTCGATAAAAATAACTTTCTTGAAATGGGAATTGGACAATTTTCAATTTGGCTGAAGAAATGTTATTTCATTGAAATAAAGTTATCAGTATATCAGTACAGTCATTGTGCTATTTGGAAACGTTTGAAAAAAAAACCAAAGATTTATCTGTGAAGCTTAGGGTGTCGAGAGCTGTGAAAACGACTCGAACGAAAAAGGCCTGAAGTTAGAGTGCTCGCGACACGCCGGGGTCTTTCTTATCGTGCTTCATAAGAAAAACCGGAATTCGTTCTTTGCAACTCAAGTGTGGCTATTTTTCTTTCGGAAAGCGTGGGAAAATTGAGATTTTTACCTGTTACGCTTTTCGTAAAACGTCCCGTCACGTTGCATTTTATTCTCATATCACTTTGAACATTGGTAGATCAAAATGCATAGGAATGCCCTCGGGCCCGAACATGAGAGATTAGATATTGGTAATGAAGGCGATTTATCTTTGGAAAAAGCAGAAGAAGAAAAATATGTTGACCAGCAAGTATCGCTGACCACAATTCTTAACTTTATCGTATCCCAGATCGCACTATTTGACGCATAGAAGTAATCCCTACAGAAATTGCACTGTCGATCGAAATTGGCGATTCGATTCTAGGTCAATGCTGTATAGTAGTAATATTCCAACTTTCTCAATGTGTCGAGAAATTGTCATAGAAATTACACTCCACTTTCAACTTCTTTAAATTTGAAATCCCGATAATGCGATAGAATGAGGAATTAGGAAAGGGTGGTTAAAGACAATTCTCTGAAGGCGAGGGGGTAGGTTCGAGAAATGGAATGGAAATGGGAATGGGAACAAAGGGGAACAAAGGGGGAAGGGATGTTGAAACCTAAAAAGGTATACGATGAAAATGCCGATAATAAAAAATGAATTATTAGTCAAACAATCGAAAAGTACGGTTGTTATGATTGACGATATTTTAGTCTACCTTTTCCATCATTGTAACACGTATTGTACGATTGCAATGGTAAACCTCCATCTCCCCTAAACGCATATACCCCAAAGTCATATTCCCCAAATGCATATTCCCCAAAGTGCATATCCCCCAAATGCATATTCCCCAAAATGCATATCCCCCAAATGCATATTCCCCAAAATGCATATCCCCCAAATGTATATTCCCCAAAAGCATATCCCCCAAATGCATATACCCCAAAAGCATATCCCCCAAATGCATATTCCCCAAAATACATATCTCACAAATGTGTATTCCGCAAAATGGATATGGGGCCATTCCATGCCAACTGGCACAACTTTGGGACCGACCTATTTTGATTTTTCCCCTGATTTTTTTATATTGTTTTTAATACTGGAGAGACCATCTGTGCTTTTGTTCAATTTTTTTTTCTTTCCGTTCTCATTTTATAAATTACTAGAATCGGTGTCCGCATTATAGGGGGTAATGAATACTTACGAGATTGAATACGAAATCTAACCCCATGAAATAAAATAATGTCGAGAAAAACGACCGAATAATTTTTCTTCGTTTTGCAATGGCTTCTTCTTCTTCTTCTTCAATTATAGCTCCCCTACAGTGGGAGCCGAAAATTTTCTTCCAAATGTGATTTTCTGGAACGTTCCTGGCATGAAATCTCCGAATAATTTTTTTTCATGAGACCGAAGCTTCCATATGGAAGAAAAAAACCCAATCCACTGAAGAAACTTTTCGGCATCATAAACTGAATATTTATTGATAACAATAGTAATACTTTTGCGAAATACACAATTCAATTTATATTTTTGTGTAGCATTGCAGATAAAGATTTTAAATTTTGTTTTTCTTCTTTTCCGAAAAGTTTGGATTTTTCATCGATAACACGTACACTGAAAATGAGGAATTTATGTAAAATTGTATAATCATCTGCTCTATATAGCACACATTTTTGAAATAATTATTGGATCGGCATATTTTTCAAACCACCAGTTAGCATCGTGTCACGTGACGGAATTTATTATAAATGAAAAAGGAATACATCGCACAATAATTGGTGAACTGAAGCCACAAATACTCACGCTTCGCGATTGTCTTCTTAGGGAAGAAAAAGCCATTGCAAAACGAAAAAAATTATTCGGTCGTTTTTCTCGACATTATTTTATTTCATGGGGTTAGATTTCGTATTCAATCTCGTAAGTATTCATTATCCCCTATAAAAAAACTTGTCATTTTCATTGGCTATTGATTTTGTCATGCTCGGAGTTCGGTGCGAACTTCTGATCGCACGATCGTAGACGACGAACTTAATCTATAAATCGGTGCACAAAGCGCGGACACCGATTCTAGTAATTTATAAAACGAGAACGGAATGAAAAAAAATTGAACAAAAGCATAGATGGTCTTTTCAGTGTTAAAAACAATATAAAAAAATCAGGGGAAAAATCAAAGTAGGTCGGTCCCAAAGTTGTGCCAGTTGGCATGAAAAATGCCCCATATCCATTTTGCGGAATACACATTTGTGAGATATGTATTTTGGGGAATATGCATTTGGGGGATATGCTTTTGGAGTATATGCATTTGGGGGTTGTGCTTTTGGGGTATATGCATTTGGGGGATATGCTTTTGGGGTATATGCATTTGGGGATTATGCTTTTGGGGTATATGCATTTGGGGGATATGCTTTTGGGTAATATGCATTTGGGGGATATGTATTTTGGGGAATATGCATTTGGGGATTATGCTTTTGGGGTATATGCATTTGAGGGATATGCTTTTGGGTAATATGCATTTGGGGGATATGTATTTTGGGGAATATGCATTTGGGGGATATGCACTTTGGGGAATATGACTTTGGGGTATATGCGTTCGTGGGAGATTGAGGATTACCATTGCAATACCATGAAATTAAAGCTTGGATAAAAGTGCAAGACGATAGATAAGTAGTGATGAATATCATCGATTTTAAAAAACTAGGGGTAGGAAAATAATGAGTTGTTGTAAGAGGTCAACGTGTCTCCTAGCACCGGAGGCCTTACGAGAATACCTTAAGCCAGAGAATATGAGAATTCAGTTATGTGTCTCGTGGGTATATGGCGTATGTGTTATTTCTTAGGAGACGAAGATTTTTTTTCGTGAATGAAAGGGAACTCTCACTCTCTCTCACTGTTGTTCCGACCTATCCCAAAATGCCGAATCGACCTTACGGGTGTATCAACTCGTACAGCCCTATATAACAGAGGGACAAAATACTGAAACATACCACAAACGATTTCCACCCCCACCCCTTGGATAAAAATCTATCCCTGTCTGTTAACCCTCGAGAATCCTTATGGGGTCATTGACATTATTACCTACTTTATCTTCGGCACAATATAAGTGTTATCAGCATTGGACAGATATGAAGAGGAATTTTCTGCATTGGATCGGTCAAAATTTCCACGCGATTCCGAAGTCTTCAATCAAAACATTCGCTGAGTATTCGATTGTAAATTTCACTTTCTTTTTCGATAGACGTTTATTCAGCATTACAATGTATTCCATGATCACTTGCATTACTCCGAAAAATAAACAAATTTATGGAATATTCGTGCACTTAATTCAAATATAAGAGCAACGAATTTTTTATCAAAAGACAAAGGTGCAAATTGAAACTTGAACATCGCTTCTCCTTCGTTTTCGAAGATTTACAAATGTCTCTCTATGGGCAAGTGGCTATCTTTATTTTGGCTTTCTCATAGAGAAAGTTATGCAAAACTTCGAAAACGACAGGGAAAAAGCAATTTACATGTTTCAATTTTCCACCTTTTTTCTGCCCTCGTCAGTGTAGTGGATAATGTATTGTACTTTAATTTGAAGGACGGAATCATTTTTTCGAAAAGTTCCAAATTTTATACATTATAACCTTTTTTCGATTCTCATAAAAAGTGGTATCACATATTTTGTAACGTCAATATATTCGTGAAAATTATCGATGGTTGGAAGGTTACTCGAGTACAATCAAAATGTATTGATTGAAAAAATTTTTCTTTCATAAAATCTGAGTTGAAATTCAATTTTCCACCTTTTTTCTGCCCTCGTCAGTGTGGTGGATAATGTGTTTTACTTTAATTTGAAGGACAGAATCATTTTTTCGAAAAGTTCAAAATTTTATAAATTATAACCTTCTTTTCGATTCTCATAAAAAGTGGTATCACATATTTTGTAACGTCAATGTATTTGTGAAAATGACACGTCGATGGTTGGAAGGTTACTCGAGTATGATCATAAATTTTTCGAAATATGATAAAAGTATTTATTGAAAAAATGTTTCTTTCATAAAATCTGAATTACCTTATCGATTATCGTTAAATTCAATACCAAACATCTTTGACTTTTAACCTATTTGTGTAGAAAGTTTTGTCTCGATGGCTGAAAATTTCTGAAAGTTAATCATCAGACATTTTTTGATTATTCGCAATCCTGTTTAATCTTAAATCGTAAAGTGATTTTAATGAAAATTACCGCGAATAAATGCAATTGGCTGCTCAACTCTTGTACAATTTTTTTTATCGACATTTAGCGGAAAAATTGATTATGTTTGTAAGTGCAGAATACGTGATTAGATCGAATGAATTTCGTTTTGATCGAATGAATTTAGGTTCATGAAAAATCGACTTCCTTACGATCAAATGAATCCATTTTTTGATCTGTGCAAATGCTACCAATAATCACCATCTTTCGAAGGTCGTGTACGGCAGCTAGGCAGAAGAAAAAACGTCGATGATTAGACGAGTAATTAATCATCGAAAACGATAAAATAATGTCGGAAAAAAATGATTACAGTCAATGATAATGACGAGTTATTTAAAAAATCGATTAAACAAGCGAACGTCAAACATCTATAGAGCGTTTTTTTCCACTGGGTTCATTTTTTTTTCTTTTTTTCTTGCAACAACAATAATTCGCCGCTGGCAAAATCACCGAAACACGTCTCACTCATCGAAGTGGGGAGCCACACCTGCTAAAGAAAAATAGCTCGATCATTCTCGGTGTTCATTGTTGGCGGGACTGAAGAGCGAGTTTGTATGCGTTCCTGGACCATCACGATCAAGGATAGACATATTTTTCGCGTAGAGTCGATGCGATCAGCGTGATGTTCCATTACCCGCGCATACATATATATATAGCGTCATGCCGAAGGCCAAAAAATGCGCCCATCACGCAGAGATCGCGAGACTCAAATTTCGTTGCTGAAAATATCGACGAAAAAAAAGAAAGACAGAGAGAGAGAGATGCAAGATTCGAAAGCGAGATCGAGATACATCGAAGTGCAACAGAGCAAACTATTTCTCGTTCGTGTGTTTATGAAGCAAAGGAAGAAAAGAGAGAAGCGCCGGAAGACGAGGCGGAGAAGATGAAGAACGATCTTTGCGCTCGTGTCTGTATATAAGCACGACGCAGACAGAAAGTGAGAGCAAAGAAGGAACCATCACCGTGAACGGGAACAAAAAAGAAAAGAAAAAAAACGTCATTGCGATAAATCATCCCGACGACAGGCATTAAGAGACACGTTGTATGCTGCGCCGGGGATTTCTTTGCCCGTGCGCGCACGTTCAGAGATTTTCTCACACTCGCTCGATCAAAAAATGGCGGAGGGGGTGAAGGGGTGACGGGGAGCTCCAGGGAGAAAGAGACAGAGAGAGAGAGAGATTCGTGTATATATTTTGAAGGTTCTCCACTAGTGATACCCCAATCGACTCTCTCGAACATCTCGGCGATATAAAAATGCGAACTGCACAATATGATCGATGACTGTCGAAATTCTTGCTGATTGGTTCTGACTACATGCATACATACATATACTATATCATATTGGATGTATCAGTATATATGTATATATATATATATATATATATATATATATATATATATATATATATATAGATGCATCATCGGCGAGTCTCCGTCCTCGTAATTGTTCGTGGTAAAAGTGAGTCACCAAAAAATTGTGTGCTTCGTTAAATTTTAGTTCTAAAAACTTTGAAGAATCAACATTTGCCTCAAGATATGTCAAGGGATTCTTTCTCTCAAGGGATCACCGCAGTATTAAAAAAATAAAAATTTCCCGCAATTGCATACATCACTTAATGGAATGTTGTTAAAGATTGTCGCATTTGCACGATGGCACGGGAAAACTGCCGAAAACCTGGCCGATACTGTTGGCCATAATTTACTGGGTTTCAACGGTATTACCACTTACAAAATTCAGAAAAACTACCTCGTGCTCAACCGTCGACGCGCAAGACAGTGCACGGATCACTCATCTCATTGTCAGTATCGACCACGATCAATACCGTTGAAATCGAGAGATCGACTGCGCATCTACTGCTGTCGGTTTTTTTCATCACAAATATATATTTTTACATATAAATATACTTATAATCATTACCGACAACCACTCAACACTTGGATGCGTTACCGCTTAGCCGCGCAATGCCTGGCGCGCTGAATGTTAAGGGGGAAAATAGGGTTAGACGGTTCAAAAAATCGATTTTTTTTTTATTTCATAAATTGTTAGTAAAACCATCGAAAAATATGTTCCCAAAATTTTAAATGAAAATTCCGACTCGTTCTATTGTTATAAGCCATTAAGGGGGGAAATAGGGTTAAGACAGCGTTTTCTCAATGTTTTTCATGAATTTTTTTATAGTATAAAAAATGAATATAATTTATTGAAACTTTGAGAATATTTTATACGTATATTTGAGTATATACTATAAAATTTTTAAAGAATTTCCTTGAAAAACACCGAAGATATTAGCGACCCCATATTGCAGGTCACAATCATACTCAGCATTTTGCTATTTTTTCAAACGCATTTTTCTGAGAACGACTTTTTTTGAACTTACGTACACGCTAGTACGAAAAGTTTTCAACCAATCGTTTTGAAGATTGGCAGTTACTTTTTTCATAGTATTGCGCTCTATATGAACCTAAAATCGGAATATTATCATTATTTAAAATAATTTTTTTTTTGCAAATAAAGTTGTAAAAAATGGCAAAAAATCATGCTTTTTTTTTGTTTTGACCCCTGTAAAAATTCAATTTTCTATTTTTTTGATAGCATTTAGGTTCATATAGAAGAGAGACATGTAATAAAAGTAAATTCCAACCTTGTTTGATTTCAGATGAAAATTGCGGCTTCCAGAATGTACGCAAAATGCTGAATCTGATTGTGACCTGCAATATGGGGTCGCTAACATTTTCGGTGTTTTTCACGGAAATTCTTCAAAAATTGTATAGTATATACTTAAATATATGTATAAAATATTCTCAAAGTTTCAATATATTATATTCATTTTCTATACTATAAAAAAATGCATGAAAATCATTGAGAAAACGCTGTCCTAACCCTATTTCCCGCCTTAAGCGGAAGAGGCAGTTTTATTGAGCTTCAGATGTAGTAAATACATCTAAAACTCAGTCAATAAAACAAAACCGTCTGTATCGACACAGGTTTTCCGCAGTTTCCCTGTGTCAATGGCAAATGCGATACAGCGTAGCTAAGACGTCTCGCAATGGCAGTGAGGTTACCAAAGTGTGGGTAAGGAGTAATAGGGGGAAAATGGAAAAAATCGAATTGGGAAGGGTCATACGTAAAAATCCGGAAGAATATACGTTGGAATGATGAAGGAAAATACTTATAATCGTTTATCATTGATAAATATGAAATAAATAGAATACTATCCAACAATAGGATAGTTATCGATGATATAAGTTATTCATACAATAAGTTTCGAATAACTCATATAATTGACAGCTTAATTTGCACATTAGTCAAATTTATTTCATTTTATCCTAGTTGACGTTGATACAGAAAAAGTCGTTCGAACGAAACAAATTTTTCTCTATGAAAATTTTCTAAAATTCTATACTGAACAATTTCCCGAGACTGTATATATGTGAACGCACAAAAATCCGCTGAACATCGATGGAAGTGTCTTAAGCTCAATAAATGCCTTAATCCCCCCTCTCTCTCTCTCTCTGACCTAGGCATTTACGAAAATTTGAATATTCGTTTACAATTAAAACTAATACGGCCGCGCATTGTTGTATTTTCATGGTAAAATAAATTCCAAGCTTTTCCACGAAAATCCAAACAATTCGACGTCACTAAAAGCGAATTACGGAAAACGTGTATAGAATTATATTGCCGCTATCGAGTTTACGCGGTATGTAAGTACATTGTGTACAATATTGTATATGAAATTTTGCGAAGGAAATTAATCTGTAAATGACGGCAATAAAGTAATAGCCGAGAAACGGTATATAATATAAAACGATCCGAGCGTTGGAAAATTGTATACAGTCGTTGGAACCTCAGAAATTAATAAATAGAGGAATAGAGGGTATATATATTATACCTTTTCGTTATACCTGAAATTTTCGTCCCTCCCCGTTGCCGCGTCAGTGCATTTTAACAATGCAGGTACTCTACAAAATCTACACAGTAAAGGAAATTATATATATGTCCATGTCCCTCGGTGCAATGCGGTAGTCTATACGATACACTGATTTTCGGATGCCTAATTTTTTTTCCAATGCCAATATATATATGTACGACTTATATAGAGGCAAAATGGGACACGCTGAGTGCAATTAAACTATGCGCCATAGAATTTTTTCAAAAATTCACTAAACGCGTGGGGATGTTCATTTTGTCCAATGTCATTATATCGACAATAACGGGACACGTCGGCTCGTCGGTATTATGTTTTTAGTTAAAAGAAATCCTCGCTGTTTCATTTCACCCCGGTAATCGATCTATACGCGTACAATGTTCTCAAAATAACCTTTATTCCCGTTCTTCGGAAAAACAATAGAGAATTTCTCTTACTACCTGATGGTTTTCCATCCCCTTTGCTGCTCCCTTTTATTCACTCGCGTTACCCGCTACAATGTGAGCACGTGCACTCGTCCATTTTTCTTATTGTAATGACACTTTAGTGCAAATTTCATCCTTGCGAACTTCATCATCTTTTGACTCTTCATTATCGCGGTTTTGATCCATGATTTTTCGTCTCAGTGTTCCGAAAATGTAAATTCGTTTAGTTTTTTTACTCTTTTTGCTTCTTCGTAGGAGAAACTTTTTGATGGTGAAAAAAAGAGGGAGTTTTCAATGGTAATTCTTTTGGAATGTGCTAAAACGTATGTAAAATCATGGAGTATCCCATTTTACCACGACATTCCCACTTTACTTTACGTACACAAGTTTGACAAGCGATTGTAATGATCGACGATGAAAATGCCGCTTATCCGGGTCTGGGGCATTGCAATTATGAGATACCAGTTATCATCGATAATTTTGCGTATATACAAGATATCGCGTATATAACCGGATAATCCTGTACGTACATAAAGTAAATATAGTATTATGAGCCTCGTGTATGTCTCGGCTATTGGTGATGTTGGTTTTTGATATTTATACGAAACAATTCAGACAGTCTTTAAAACGTCGTTTCATCTTTTGCTAATGTTATAATGTGTATACGTAACTGCTTATAGCTCGTTCTATCTCATACCAATAGTGAAAAATGTTCTTATTCTTGTTCTTAAATTATCCAATTTACTTTCGAACGGGAGACGCTCTGTTATCAAGGGAAATTAACGTTTTCCGTCCTAATAGAGGAAGCTTTTATTTTATTTTGTGGAAAAAAAGTGTTTCGAGTTTTTCTACGTGTTGAAACGTTGGAAATAGGGTTAGGACAGCGTTTTCTCAATGATTTTCATGAATTTTTTTATAGTATAAAAAATGAATATAATTTATTGAAACTTTGAGAATATTTTATACACATATTTAAGTATATACTATAAAATTTTTGAAGAATTTCCTTGAAAAACACCGACGATATTAGCGACCCCATACAGCAGGTCACAATCAGACTCAGCATTTTGCGTACATTCTGAAAGCCGCAATTTTCATCTGAAATCAAACGAGGTTGGAATTTACTTTTATTATATGTCTCTCTTCTATATGAACCTAAATGCTATCAAAAAAATAGAAAATTCAATTTTTTACAGGGGTGAAAACAAAAAAGCATGATTTTTTGCCATTTTTTACAACTTTATTTGCACAAAAAAAATTATTTTAAATAATGATAATATTCCGATTTTAGGTTCATATAGAGCGCAATACTATGAAGAAAGTAACTGCCAATTTTCAAAACGATTGGTTGAAAACTTTTCAAGCTAGCGTGTACGCAAGTTCAACAAAAGTCGTTTTCAGAAAAACGCGTTTGCAAAAATAGTACCAAGAAAAACAAAGTCAAGGCAGTCATAAGTTTTCTTCGGTGTTTTCCAAGGAAATTCTTCAAAAATTTTATAGTATATACTTAAATAGATATATAAAATATTCTCAAAGTTTCAATAAATTATATTCATTTTTTATACTATAAAAAAATTCATGAAAATCATTGAGAAAACGCTGTCCTAACCCTATTTCCCCCCTTAATGGCTTATAACAATACAACGAGTTGGAATTTTCATTAAAAATTTTGGGAACATATTTTTCAATAGTTTTACTAACAATTTATGGAATAAAAAAAAAATCGATTTTTTGAACCGTGTAACCCTATTTCCCCCCTGATTGAATTTTGAACAAATTAATCGAGGCGTTCTCAATTTATGGAACTTCGGATTTATCGAAAAGTTAAGAAATCGGCAAAAATGCCTTGGCATTTTTTCCGAAGACAAAAAGCTCGTGCGTTAAGCTCGTGCAAATGCAAACATCTTCGAGCATATATATGCAACGACGATGTTTCACACAATTAACACTATATGGTCGACTGAAACGTGAAAAAAAAAAAATTATTTTCCAATCACGTAAAAACATATTATTCATTTTATTGCAATTTTATTAATATCATTATAATTAAAAAAACCGTCCAAAACGGCGATTCAAAATGGGCATTAACAAAAATTAATTTTGTCCATACAAATTCTTCGCCACTCGGCTTTAGAACGATTGTGTCGACTTTCGAACTAAGAGTTAACGTGGAAACCAACGTTATTCCGAAGTCCGCGTGAGGGGCAACGGGGGCGGATGGAAGGTACTCCTCCGAAATAAATTTCGGTAAATTAACCAATAGTCACAGACGCGTATCATATATATCGTATTATATCGATGATATTTCTTCGTTTTCGAAGATAAAAATCTCTCACGTGAGGATATGGCGGAGAACGAAAATTATAGGTTTTCGCGTTTTGAATTATTTCTTTCTGGGATCGTCGAGAGCTCGCGCGCTCTCGCTCTCTCTCTCGCTCTGTGTGTTGTAAACGTGCCGCGTGTGCTCACGGGCAACACGAAAAACAGAGGGACGAGGAAAGAAGAGACAAAGGACGAGCTAGAGAGGATGCGATCGCTACGAGCGAGAGAGACCGACGAGAGACGAGAGGAAGAGAAAAAAAATGGAAAGATAGTGAGAACAGGAGAGAGAGAGAGCGCGAAGAGGGGGAAGATATTTTCGAGAACTTGAAGTTCGAGTGAGACGAAGAGAGAATAAAGCTAGGAAGCTTCGCGAGCTGTCCAAAAGAGTGATAAAGAAACGAGAGAGAAAAAGAGAAAGAGAGAGAGGGAGAGAAAGAAAACGAATGTATTTCGTCTCGCGGCTCTTATACACAAGCCCCTTGCCCCTTTCCGACAATTCATTTTTTTTTGTCCTCTCTCGTTTCTTTTTCCTTTTTTTTTCTTCTTTTGCCCACTCACTCACTCCTTCATTCCCCCGCCGTTTTTTCTTCTACATTTATTTATTCTTTCAAGTAATCAAGCGAGGTAACGCGAGAGGATGGGATGAGAGGAAGGTCTGGCTCTCTCTCTCTCGCTCACTCGCGGACGATGAGCAGGCGGCGGCGAAGACGAGCTACACAGGGAAAACGAGAGAGAACTCTCTCTCTCTCTCTTTATCTCCTTCATCTCTGGATGGCCCTCTCGGGCTCATAGTCACTGGCGCACAGCTCTGCGCAGTTATTGGCATTGCCTCTTGTGAATCAACGCTGGGATGTGAAATTACAGACTAACAATAAGCGCGGCCAATTACTGTACTTTTATATTCATTCCCGTGGCCAATCACTGTCGCTTTCACAGTGTTATATATATATATAAATCAGGTATTCCATGGCAACTCGATTAACGTCACGAACAAAATTAATAAAAAATTCAATACACATAAATTTCACTCAACGGAATTCCTCAAAATTATCGTTAACAATTATCATTATATTGAAAAAGAAAAAAATGTGGTATGCGTCGAACTGAAGAAAGAAATTTTCAAAAAAAAAAACAAAATGAAAAATACGTTTGAAAAATCGTTAAAAAAATTGCAAACATAAATAGTGAAATGGACAAAAATGTTGTATTTCGGATTCAATTGAAAAAAAAGAAACAAAGAAAACAATGGATGAAAAAAAATAGTGCCACTCTGTAAAATCACTCAAAATCATCGTTATGTGACACAAGCGGTTTACCGCTTTTTTTTTTAATAAAACCTTAAAAAATCATAATTTTTTGCTACAAGGCCCAAAGTTTCATTGATGAAGATTTTTGGTAAAGAAAAAAAAAGGAATAAAATGTGAGTGTGTTTGGTGTTGGTATATACAATGAAAAGAAAAAAACAAGCAATTGATACAATTCGAGAAGGTTAGGATTACAAGCTGGTCGAATTGACACGGAATGTCCCATATACGTGTATACATATATAATACATAGCGCGAGACGGATATCGCGATTAATCCGCGCTCTCGAGAAAAAAAAAACCTGCCGCGAGGCGCAGCGAACTTTAATTGTGCCGCGCGAGCGGGCTCGCCCGTCGTCGCGAGAATCACGAACAAAAGGAACTTCATATAGCTCCCTCTCTTTCATGCTCTCTCGCTCGCTAGCGCGAGCGCTACACACCTCGTTCAAGGCTAAGGCAAATCGCGATTTTACACCTCGAATGACGTCACGATGCAGTTGGACTAGTTTTACTTCTAGCCCCCCCCCTGACGCTTGAATCTCGCGATATATTTCGTTGACTGTATAATATCGCGATTCTCCTGGAAGGGAGATCAAAGGCGCCGCGTGAAATTCTCGATTAGCAGGTAACGAGATTAGCAAGTTGAGGAAAAGTTTCCTTCCCGACTACAATTACGAGTTGAAGAATTTTTTTTTAAATATCTGAATGCTCTTTTGCTTGGTAAGCAGGATAATTAGGACCGGTACAGGCAAATTAAGCTTTCCTTGTCACACTTCAATCAGGATCCTTTATACGAGGTCTGTTCAAAAAGTATCGCGAATTTTGAATTTCCGCGGGCTACGTATATTCGATTTTCGATTTTTTTGCGGCGTTAGGTTGGCACTCGTGTCCCTCACTTATGTATCAAAATGTATCAAAGAATCCGTATGAAATTTTGTGTGAAATACAATTAATTTTGTTTTTCACACAAAATTTCATACGGATTCTTTGATGCATTTTTTTGGAATAGGCAAAAATCGAAGACAAGCCAAAACACGTCTAACCAAAACAGCTGTCAACAATTAACTAAACATTCAAAATGACCGATTTTTTCAGCATAAGTGAGGGACATGAATACCAACCTAACGCCACAAAAAAATCGAAAATCGAATATACGTAGCCCGCGGAAATTGAAAATTCGCGATACGTTTTGAACAAACCTCGTATGTCACATTGGTTCAAAAAAGGATATGTTTCCGGCTAAAAGTTGGAAGCAACCATTGGAAGTTTTCTAAAGTTATTTTTTTAGTTAACGGGGACATATTGATTCCCAAGCAATTGTGTGGGCAGGAAGTAGATTTTGAAAAAAAAAAAAAAAAAAAAATGCTGAAAGGAGTATGTACAATTTCGATATTGACAATTTTCTTTGTTATTTTTTGGATGTTCATGAAAAGTTTGACGCTGAATTTATTCAACAGCATTTCGCTCTTTTCTTGAAGCGTATAAACGAGAAAATAAACATTTACAGGTATCGAAAACGTGCTAATTAGATGCTTATACATTGTTTTCTTATTATTTTATCTTAATGAAAAATCTCCGTACACGAGGATGTTGTTTCTTCGATTGTGGCTTCGTCATAGATGGAGCTTTGGCGAGCGAGATAAATTAATGAGCAAGCAATGTGAAATTTTGTAATTGGCACGTTTTTTTTACGATCGTTTGTTATAAATCTGAAAAATGTACTAGAGTTACAGAAAACTCGTTGAGTTTTTCGAAATATACAAAATTTCAAACATGCACAATTTTATACAATCTTCGAACTCTTTGCCAAATTCTCTTCCAACTCAACGTCGAACATTATCATGCGATAATCTACTTTTCTGGCAAGTATCGTCTCTGTAATTGTAAATTCAAGAAAATTTAAGAAAATCTTCTCATAAAATATGAAAATTTCGAAAAATCCAAAATTCAATATAATCATAAACCTTTTGTCGTTTCACACCCAAATTCAATACCGATCCATCCCTCAATGATACTCTATTTGTGAAAGAAAAATTAACGAAAGATCGGAAACCTGTGGAAATCGACTAAGAAACCGTATTGTAACGAAATATAATGAATTATTATCATGAAGTAAAAAAATATACTTTTCGGAATTGATTCATAATTATTTTTGTTGAAAAATTAATTTTGATGTTTCTTCATTGGAAATTTTTCGTCGATCGAGATACCGTAACGACATTATCGTAGAAACCTTGTTCAATTGTTCGAGAAATCGTTAACGATTATTCTCAAACGAGTTAATTATCATATTGAAAAAAAAAAATCATAATGGTCACAAACAACTTGTCGGTTACTTTCCGAGATCAAAATGTCGTCGAGTGAAGCCTGTTGTATATTAAAGATTTGAAAAAAAAAGAAAAAAAAATCGTATATGTAAAGCCCGTCGACTGAGCCTATTAACTGTGCCATACGAGTCGTTGGCCTTTCGCACGTAACGCGGAAACTAAAAACCCGTATAGTTCACGAGCGGGATATATAGACGAGTGGTAAGCCTGGCAATCATACAGTGGTCCAATTACCATAAGAAGGGCTCTAATTTCACACAATGCCGTCGCGGGGCGGCCCTTTTTGCGTTCTTCTTCTTCTTCTAAAGTTTTTACTCTCGCCGCCAGGGCATTGTCTCTATTGTTTCGGGTTTCCCCGTACACCCGTTATATCACAAAGTCGGCAATCATATGTTTAGGGGATATGGGGGCAGAACAGGCGTCTCAATCAAAAATGGGAAATGGGGACAAAACGAGCAGCTCAGCGAAAAATGGAATTTGTTTTTGCAATTTGTGTCTTTTAGTATTGTTTTATGAAAAATTCTTATTTTGGCTTTTTTTTAACAGTCATTCTTTTAAATCTTTGACAAAAATAGCAACTCTAATTCACGCACCCACGTCGCTCAAATCGTGCAAAACCGGGCAATATTGTTAAAATTCAGGAAATGCATGTTTTTTTTTTCTTAATAAAATAAACGACCAAGTCTCAAAGGTTTTACCAGATCGCCACATGCTTTCAAGGTTTCGTATCGAAAAACGAAACTCTTATCACGAAACAAAGGGACGTATCGTAGATAGCGATCGAGTCATTGAGAAAATAAAAATTTAATTTAATTTTCACGAACAATATTAATTAATTAATAAATAATGTTAATTGTCACGAAATCTCATTTGGACTCAACTAAATTTGGCAAGAATGACCAAACATTTTTTTTCATTCTGACTGACAAAACTTTCGTCAAGATTAAATAAATTCTTTTATTCAATTTATATATTAGGGTACTTCGAACGAATCGTATCATACTTTTGACGCGCGATATTTTTTTTATATATATATAAAAAACTTTTTGTTCATGTAATAAAAAAGAACATTTTTTTAATATAATAAAAAAAATGTAATATGATTGTTATGGACTTTCATATATTATAACTAGTTTGGAGCATCCAATCAACTTTCATGAGTTTCTCAATAAATTTTGAATTTCCGCGGGCTACGTATATTCGATTTTCGATTTTTTTTTGTGGCGTTAGGTTGGTACTCGTGTCCCTCACTTATGCTGAAAAAATCGGCGATTTTGAATGTTTAGTTAATTGTTGACAGCCGTTTTGGTTGGACGTGTTTTGGCTTGTCTTCGATTTTTGCCTATTCCAAAAAAGCAGCTTCCATTGCGATGATTGAGCTTTTGTTTCCACGTCATAACCATAAACCCATGATTCGTCACCAGTTATGACCCTCTGGAGCAAATTTGGGTCGTCGCAGACCGCGTCCAACAGCTCCTTAGCAATGTTAACGCGACACTGTTTTTCTTCGAAATTGAGCAATTTTGGTACGAATTTCGCGGCGACCCGTCTCATGCCCATATCATTGGTAAAAATCGAATATTACGAGTCAATCGATATGTTTAGTTCCTCAGCAACTTCTCTAACGGTGATTCGACGATTGGCCAATATTATTTTCTTCACTTCATCAATGTTTTCGTCTGTTGATGTGCTCGGGCGTCCGGAACGCATTTCGTTGTTCGCATCTTCTCGGCCCTCTGAGAACATTTTGTACCACCGATAAACGTTGCTTTGGTCCAAGGTAGCGTCACCATATGCCACAGTCAACATTCGGAATGCGTCCGAGCACTTAATTTTGTTTTTCACACAAAATTTGATACGGATTCTTTGATCCATTTTTTGGAATAGGCAAAAATCGAAGACAAGCCAAAACACGTCTAACCAAAACAGCTGTCAACAATTAACTAAACATTCAAAATGGCCGATTTTTTCAGCATAAGTGAGGGACACGAGTACCAACCTAACGCCACAAAAAAATCGAAAATCGAATATACGTAGTCCGCGGAAATTCAAAATTCGCGATACTTTTTGAACAGACCTCGTATACTTGTGTTCTATTGAAGAAAATTTGATACAGAGAGTTGAGACACATGAAAACGCGTTGCGTTGTAACTTTTCGTCGTCGTATTCATAACAGATTGTTAGATATACACGAGATACGTGTAAAGTACGCTTTACAATTTAGTTGTTTGGTCTCTGCGAAACCTCGAAACGATATACATACATTTGTATATGCCTTTACGTGAAACCCTTCCGTCAACGAAAAACGAGAACTTATTGAGAGCCTTCCTCTTTTGTACACACACAAGGTTCGCGTGCGACGTATACACGATATACACAGGTATGTGGACCATGCTACGTTAGAATGTACACACACGTGCAACGTGCACGTGGCGCTGTGAACCCGCCGTTCATTTTTATTTTTTATTACCACCGAATGTAGAAACGAGTTCGTGATACGTGGAGACAAAAAAAAATGAATACGTATATATACATATTCAAATCACATTTTATGAGACATAGAAAATTTTAGTTTCATTCAAATTCAGATTTTCCTCAGATTACGAGTTATGTATAGGGCATTCCATGTCAACTCGACCTCGCAGTGACGCTAACCATTTTATGTATTTTTATTTTTCCTTCAAGTATATTGTAGAGTGACGGAAAAAAATTATCCGCATGAATCTGCAGACTTTTTTTTCAAAAATTCGTGTCGGTACTTTTTTTTTTGTCATTTATTTTGTATTGAAAAAAATATTTCTAAGCGAGAAGAAGAGAGATTGAATGAGAAAACAGAGAAAAATGAGTCTTCGCGTTAAAACATTTTTTTTTCTATGGCATCTTTCACTATAATTTTTTTGCCATAAAAATAATACAACTCGAAGACAAAATTTTTATTATACAATTAGTTTCTGTGAATTAGTAATATTTAAAAAATGTTAAATGAATAAGGAAAGAAAAATCTGAAAGGAAACAAAATATATTTCGTACCAATTGTGTTATTTGCAAATTCGCCAAATATATTTTGTTTATTTCGAATGAATTTCGTTTTTACGTATAAAACTTATTTAAATCCCATGTTTGTACATTTCTCGATGCGAATAATAGAATTTGCGTTTGAGCATTATTTAAAAATTTCATATCAATTTGCCTATCGAATGAATTATGTTGCACGCACTCAATGAGAACATTTTTTTCTAACCTCTAACAGGATGATTTCTCGTTCGACATACTGGATAAATAATCAAACAAAATGCATAGTTATATTACTATCAAAATGTGTGTAAACTCACTTTCCACGATGTTTTCCGTATGTCCGTGCGCAGGTCGTTGGTAGAATGAAAAAAAAAGATGATTTTGTAGCTGCTCTTTCCTCCTCGATTTTCATCTCGAAACATCATTGTATTAACTCCCTCGCTGAATAAAAAATGTCCACACAGCTTCGGCACGAAACGTCGCCAAAATTTGTACGTTGTAACCTGCAAAACAGAAGCAAATGTTAATCACATGAAAAATCGTTCGGGGATAAAAATATCGATGAATTATTATATTCGCAGTATCGGGCCTTACTTACCATTCATTTTTTCAATGCAATTTTCAATGCAATTTTCAATGCATTTTCAATGCAATTTTCATCTGAAATCAAACGAGGTTGGAATTTACTTTTATTATATGTCTCTCTTCTATATGAACCTAAATGCTATCAAAAAAATAGAAAATTAAATTTTTTACAGGGGTCAAAACAAAAAAGCATGGTTTTTTCCCATTTTACAACTTTATTTGCAAAAAAATATTATTTTAAATAATGATAATATTCCGATTTTAGGTTCATATAGAGCGCAATACTATGAAGAGAGTAACTGCCAATTTTCAAAACGATTGGTTGAAAACTTTTCAAACTAGCGTGTACGCAAGTTCAAAAAAAGTCGTTTTCAGAAAAAAAGCGTTTGAAAAAATAGTACCAAGAAAAACAAGGTCAAGGCAGTCATAAATTTTTTCGGTGTTTTTCAAGGAAACTCTTCAAAAATTTTATAGTATATACTTAAATATATGTATAAAATATTCTCAAAGTTTCAATAAATTATATTCATTTTTTATACTATAAAAAAATTCATGAAAATCACTGAGAAAACACTGTCCTAACCCTATTTCCCTGCTTAATGGCTTATAACAATAGAACGAGTCGAAATTTTCATTTAAAATTTTGGGAACATATTTCTCAATAGTTTACAATTTATGTAATAAAAAAAAAACGATTTTTTGGACCGTCTAACCCTATTTCGCCCTTTAATTTTTTTCTATTCACCCCCTACCCGTTGCGACGTTGCAAGCGATTGGATACGATGAGACCTCTGGATAAAACAATAAACGGCGCAACAGGCGGTACAGCGCCTCGTCGCGTCTTTTGTCGCAACGGCGTCAATTGCGTAAGCCGAGAAAAAGTTTAACTATACAGGACGTCGACCGTTGGACTGGTTTTCCCGCTAAAACTTTGCCGAGTGTAGGCTCGTAAACGATTATCGCGGTAGAAAACACTAAAATCAGTGACAACAAGCAATCCATACGTACGCGAAACTTTACTCGTTGTTATTTCTTTTGTTTTAACGTTTTGCCGGTTTAGTTCGTGTTAACATACATGTGCCGTTCGGCCGTCGCCGGTTTTAGTAGTTTGTGGAGCGTCTTTCTTTGCCCTCTTGGTCCTTTGTCGGTGAACAAAAAATTGATTCAGTAATCCGCTAATACATTTCATCGAGAAATTGTCTTTTACGAAGAACTACAATTCGAGACTTGAGGAACGAAATACGCTGTAGAAAATCTTTAGATCAGCTATGACAAGATGACACGGGTGAGCAATAACATCGACGGAAAACATAATTTACGGTTATTTTTTTCATTAAATGACAAGTTATTTATGGGTTATTTATTGGCATTGATGTGAAAATTGGTAAAAGTTTCTTTTCTCCGTAGGTTTCGTTTCAAGTAAATATCAAGAGCACAGGACACGATCAACGATGCAGTCTTACAGGTACAAGAAAAAACAATTTTTTTTGTTCGCCGCAGTGTTGATAATATTTTTTACATTCAATTTGCGCCCTTATCTCCGAATATAAATATTTTAGATTAAAAGTATTTCTTCAGCCTTTTAACACATTACGCACAAGAAAAAAGAATTTTCTTCAATTTTCCACAGCGGATAAATATTCTTTGTAGAAATTGTACATTCATCCCTGCGCGTCCGTGATCAGTATCGAACTTTTAGACTTTTGGAACATTTTTGCACATTACGTTTTAATGCTTGCCGCAGCAAGTTTTAGTAAGACACCGAGCTTATCTCATTGCAAAATTCATAGAGCTATTTCGAAGAGTTCACTTGTAGACGCTTTACCGTTGTTTCAGAGACTTTGTACGCACAATGACGTACCCAAATTATTCATAACAGATATAACGTGCATGTGAAGGCAGAAAAAGTCTGTTACAAGCGACTAGAACAAAGATTATTAATAAACACAGTTTGAAATTCAATTTTTCTATTATCCAAATAAAATTTGTGTAGCGATTGATAAATTATAAGTGTACCAGCGTCTGTTCTTTGAATAATGGATTTATGTTTTGTCCTCTAACATTCATTAAATTTTGACAAAAAATAGCAATGCAGCGTCAGCGACCTTTTGAACATTCTGTCAATTTTTGTCTATTTTGTCTATCCATTATTAATGAATAAAATAGAATTTGATGGAGTAAAACTATTTCTAAGATAGCTGTCAAAACATTAAAAATTCTATAAAATTCTTAAGCGTTTATTATTCCTTGCACTCCTTAATACCAAATATCCTTATGCGCTAGTTTATCTGCGTAGAAAATTTTAGGTCTGTACCTTGAAATTGGAACGAGCCGGAGCGATCGCTTCTTTTATGGAAATGAAAAGTTTAAAGTTTGCTAAATTCTCAATGCGTGCATGTATTTTAACTAAAATCATTACACAAGATAACTGCCTCAACTTGTGTGCAAAATTTCAGTCTTAAATATTTTGTCGTTCTAAAAACTTTGTACGAACCTTCGGGTCTGTACTTTGAAATTTTCACAACGTAAAGCGTTACCTTTATTTTATCAAACATAATTCAAGGATTCATACAATTTTAAACAATCATCATCGAATAAGAAAAATTACTGCTCAATTTGTGTAACAAATTTCAGTTTTGTAGCTGATTTTTTTTCACCCTCAACGCACACACACACACACACATTCATTGCGATTTTGTACCTAAATTTGATTTTCTGAAAATTGAATAGATTTTGAAGACTAGCATTGTATATTTCAAGAAGCAATTTTCCTTCATATAAACAAAGCTTCTGCTAACAGGATTCAAACAATTGCAAAATCGTAATTAACCCGGTGATTAATTTAAACTTTTTTTCTAAATAATGAATCATCAAATCCGACCGTTCTAAATAATGGTTATATGTATTTTTTTCAATTACAGAAATTATTCCAAAATCGGGCAGCACCCGAATACACAGAACACATTTGGATATTTTTTCCCCGAATGTGATTTTATGAAATTTTTAAAGATCTCAAACACTAGCAATACATTTTTCGGAAGGAAATTTTTCCCTTACACAAACAAATCCTTCGCTAAGAGGAAGCAAACAATTATATCGTAATTGACCCGTTGATTACTTAAAATCTTTTGATTAAATAAAATTTTCCCGTTGTCAGAAAATTTGCCGAAGCTAGAGCACGTACAGACATTTTTCGGAAATTTCAAAGATATACACACATGCGTCCAGACATTTTTTCTAAATGTGATTATCTCCGACGTTTCGGCACATTATTAACACATTGACATTGAAAACTCTAAAAAAAAAAATATTTCACCATCACAAAGCTTTCTCCATGAGGAAGTAAAATGAATAATAAAATTGACCGTTCAAAATCCTGTCTCAGAATTTTTCAAACGTCCTAAATAATGGATGCAATGTATCGTTTAAATTTCAGAAATTGTTCGAAAAGCTGGCAGCGAAGGGAAATTCGAGGAGAATTAACGTTTCGAGTGAATCAAGCTTTTCGAAATTCGCCATACTCGCACGAACATATACACACGAGGTACGTGCGCAAATGAGCTTAGGAGCTTGACTGCCTGGAATTTCACTGTCTACAATATAACGAGTGTGTAGTCGCACGTGTCGTAATTCCCGATGACGTAAACTCAATTCTCCGCATTCAAAGGGGTGTGTGCGAGTCGTCCGATTTCTAGTCTCCGCGCAAGGGATGAAATAGGGATTGCCAGCAGCGAATGAGAGAAGGAGAGTAAAAAAAACAGACAGAGAGGGAGAGAGAGAGAGATGCTGAGGTTGAGTGTGGATTTTCTTAATAAAATGGGACGCGAACGCGCCACGCCAGCGAATATCCGGCTGATAGTGGCACGGTCAGCTCGACGTCGACCACCGAAAATCCTCGTACAATTTTCGAGGGTTGCTAGGGAAAATCTCTAGAATAAGAGAAGGGAAAGTTTTCGTTGCTCAGGCTGATTCAATCTGACACGGGAGAGGGATCTTGGCTCGCAGATCTCTCTCTCTCTCCCTCTCTTCCAGCCTCCGAGCCTCTAATGCTCTGTGTGTGTTTTTGTACCCCTAACTCTGGTGTTATAGCATCGGCTTAGGCTCTCAATCTCTTTCGTTGTGAACGGCCTCTGCTCGCCTAAAATCCTGAATAAAAATTCTCCCGGATAACCGAATGGAATCCAATTAGGCGCGTTGGAAAAAAAAAACAAAAATCAAGTAGTAAAAACATTCCACGAGAATTTTTCGAATTACTCTGTCGAGTCGAAGTAATTGCGATAAAAAAAATAGTATGAATATTAAAATAATAGAATTGGTAATTGAGTGAATTGGATGAAAATTGAAGCATCCGTTAATTAATTTTGATAAATATTCGTTGAACGAACAGAGTTATTTTAGTCAAAAATTTAAAATTTCTCGAAGTCCCTGTTGCACCGTTCGGAGTACAAAATACAATTTCGTTTTTTTTCTCTTGGAATTCAAAATGGGCGAACAAAAACTTTAAAAACCCATATGAACAAAAATTGTAATCCGCAGATTTTGATCTTGATGATTTTCAAATGAGAATCTTTTGATTTCCGAAATAATTCCTCATTTTTTTTTGTCTCTCATTTAAAATTCCATTGGTGCGAAATATTTCATTTCGGCCGTAAAACAAATTTCAACGGAACTGGCGCGAAATTGAATGCCGATGCATACAAAAAATAGAACATCTGCAAATTCTGAATTGAAGAAAAACCACGTAATAAAAGTGTAACGAAAAATACTTAAAAAAATACGATATGAATAAAATGGGAAGTACTTTAGTTGAACTAGTCGGGGGAATAAGGTGTATGAGAAATTGTAAGAAATTGCAAGGCCATCTCAACACCAGTTGGGGGGGAAAAAAATATAATTAAATCGCGGTGGATCCAAAAGAGTGACGAGCGAATACTGTAGGCTCTCGCGATTCTCTAGTTTGACTGCAGCACATACATATATACAGACATGTATACATAGGGCATTCATAGCCAACTCAGCGCCGAGCCAACACGAATGTTGATTTTTTTTATTTGAAAGGAAAAATTACAAAAATAATACCGTAGTATCATTCAAAGGATCAATCGTGATGTTTTCTTCGGATTTTCATCTTCGTCCGTTTTCATTCCATCGATTGTTAGATAATTATGCAATTTAACACAAAAATCTATACTCGAATTTAAAAAATGGTGGAAATCGAAGCATATTGCTTTCTCATAATTTTCGCACATTCACAAATTTTCATCTATAAGCAAGAAGCTTTCTCAATTTTGGTTTCTTTCAGGAAACGGCAGGCATGTGCAATGATGATGATTAGGCCATATGGAATTTTCAATTTGCTACATTTCTTCTGTCCAGTTTGACTTTTCCTCGATTTTGAATGTACATTTTCGAAAATTTGAAAATACCATAAATATCGAATGCTTATATCGATTTTCTCTAAATTTGATCGATTGTTAAACAATTGTGCAATTTGAGACAAAAAATCTATACTCGAATCTAAAGAATGGTGGAAGGTTGCAAATCGCTTCTTCATAATTTTCGCACATTCACAAATTTTCGTCTATAAGCAAGAAGCTTTTCCAATTTTGGTTTCTTTCAGGAAACGGCAGGCATGTGCAATGATGATGATTAGGCAATATGGAATTTTCAATTTGCTGCATTTCTTCTGTCCAGTTTGACTTTTCCTCGATTTTGAATGTACATTTTCGAAAATTTGAAAATACCATAAATATCGAATGCTTATATCGATTTTCTCTAAATTCGATCGATTGTTAAATAATTGTGCAATTTGACACAAAAAATCTATACTCGAATTTAAGGAATGGTGGAAATCGAAGGTTGCAAATCGCTTCTTCATAATTTTTGCACATTCACAAATTTTCATCTGTAAGCTAGAAGCTTTTTCAATTTTGGTTTCTTTCTTACAGGAAACTTCGTGCATGTTCAATGATGATGTGTCGGCAATATGTTATTTTCAATTTGTTGTGTTTCTTCTGTCCAGTTTGACTTTTTGAAAATATCATAAAATTTGAAAATATCATAGATATTGAACGGTTATATGGATTTTCTCTAAATTCAATATCAAATATTTTTTCTGGCCCTAAACTCCTACGGTAAGTTTTGATTCGCTAACCCAAAAATTGCAGGAGCTAACGTCTTAACAAACGCCTATAGCGATTTTTCGAAAAAAAATTTTGTATTCCCTAAATTTCCAACACTTCGTTCGATTTTTCCAAATTTAATAGAAAACAGTATTTGATCCATTTGCGTAAAAAGTTTTAGCTTCGTAGCTCGACAATTGAGTTTTGGAATAATTCAAAATCGTTGAAAATCTCCGCGAGTATTATCCAATCTTCACGAAATTCCCGAGTTATAGAACTTTGATTTATGTATCCTCGTCACACAAGCATACACATAAACAATGTTTTTTTTCTGACATTTTGACACAGTTTCCAACAGATTGACATAGAAAACTGAAAAAAAGAAAATATTTTCACGAAAACGAAGATTCCTGTATGAAAAAGTCAAAAACAGATATAAATCGAAATGAGAATCAAATTTGTATTCTTCTGTTGCACAGTGTAACGTTAAAAAACAGCAGAAAAACAATACAAAGATCGCGATTAACACTTTAATGTAGTTTAAAGTAGAAAAATAAATAATTTACATTTCATCAAAGATATTACCCACAAGTGTGTGTACTAGGAATCGATACTTTTTTTTCGAGTGATAATACAACGTGGGACAAAAAATCAGGTAATTAAAATTGGTCGGATTTCATGTTGTGGCATTTGGCATGGAATGCCCTATATATACATATGTATTAGGAGCAAGTAAAGGGCGAGATCGCGAGGTTCTCTCGGATTTCACAAGAGTATGAGAAAGTAAGAGAGAGAGAGAGAGAGCGATAGAGTTGGGCCAACCCCGGGGGGTTGCCAAGTTAGCGTTATCCAAATCCCGACACTTAGGCCAGCGACGAGGGGTTGCGATAACGTTAGCACGGAAATTAATGTGCACCCCCTCCCATACAGTCCATGTTATATATGTATACATATATACATATATATATACACGCACACACACAGATATGTATCTTTCGTCCTTCTTGCACTCTTCCTGCAGATTGCCGGTCATCTCGAATCTTACTCCGAACTATCCTCCTCTCCGGCTGGCATAAAAAAAAAATATACATTTGTCTGGTTATCGATGCTGTATGCAGCGAGTTTTTTTTTGTATGTAAAAAAAAGTCCTCGTCATTCTCAAATGCCGAAGCCGCGAGACGTTCAAAAATAAACTGCTCGTTCGTGGTTTTTGATTAACGAGAGTCTCGAAGATGATTCGCCATCGGAGTTTTATTTTATTTTTTTCGTGGTTGTACATACATATATATATATATATATATATTCGCATGAACGATAAAAAAAAATGTATATATAATCACAGTACAGATTTGATACATGGAATAATACATTAACATCGAACGGATGAATGAGAAGAAAAAAAACGATAACTAGATTTTAAATCGCGTTCGTGGCTTTGACGACTCGTAGCTATCAAGTTGCAGTTTTTTTCTGCATGCTCATCCGTGACTTCTTTATAATTATAACGTAACGGGAGAAGAAGATGAAGAAGAAGAAGAAGAAAAAAAACGAAGAATTTCGTAGGAATCGAGAATGAGAGTTTATTAAAATTAATTACGAAAATGAAAAGAAGAAAAAAGAACGAAGGATACAATACATATGGGTTTAAGGATGTATGACGAATGAGCCTAAAAATAGTGAGAGTGAATTTTAGATTTGTTTTCATATTGCAGAGGCTAGTTAGTGAAAAGGATTTGGGAAGGATTTTTTCAAGATCGTTGACTGACCAGTTTTATGGATATATACCAACTTTAAAAAATCTCGAGTATTTTTCGCATAATTTATTTTTCACGCGTCTTTTTTTAATAATGACAACAGCAAAAAAAAACGAAGGATATATCACAAAATAATCGTAAATTCTTCGGTTTTTTTTCATTCGTAGCCATTTTTACCATATTTTTAATTGGATTTTTGTTCGTCCATGGTATAAATATACGTATCTTGAACATTATCCATATATATTCGTCGCTTTAGCGAGATCACGTCGGGATGGAAACGCGATCGAGGGATGTATTATTCATGTACCGCGAAAGCACGGAAATTTTTACTGCGCTCGAAAGGTATGAGAACCGTGGCGGATATGACACACGATACAGTTTCTCCTGAAAGTTCGAAAGATCTCGTTCCCTCTCTCTGGAAAACGCACATGGTGACCTAGAATATGAAAGTGGGAACGAGAAAAAAAAAGTGGATTCGTAATAACGTCAAAACGTTTTCCCCCCTCATTTTCCTTGTGATTCTTCTCCGACTGTCCGACATGTGTTTTAGACGTTTTTCTTTAGCTTTTCTGCAACTATGATACGTTTTTGTTTACTTTCATTTAAAAAAAAACCATTATAAATCTATCTATATTTGAGGTTGACAATATTTTGTTCTTAATTTTTTTTTCTGAGCCTCACTCAAAATAATGTACTCTTTTTGCAAGAAAAAAAAATATCGTAAAGAATCTTGTCGGAGAAAAAATATTTTGAAACCGCTGAAAGAGTTTAAGGGTGGAAATAGGGTTAGGACAGCGTTTTCTCAATGATTTTCATGAATTTTTTTATAGTATAAAAAATGAATATAATTTATTGAAACTTTGAGAATATTTTATACATATATTTAAGTATATACTATACAATTTTTGAAGAACTTCCTTGAAAAACACCGCAGATATAAGCGACCCCATATTGCAGGTCACAATCAGACTCAGCATTTTGCGTACATTCTGGAAGCCGCAATTTTCATCTGAAATCAAACGAGGTTGGAATTTACTTTTATTATATGTCTCTCTTCTATATGAACCTAAATGCTATAAAAAAAATAGAAAATTGAATTTTTTACAGTGGTCAAAACAAAAATGCATGATTTTTTGCCATTTTTTACAACACTAATTGCAAAAAAAAAATTATTTTAAATGACAATATTCCGATTTTAGGTTCATATAGAGCGCAATACTATGAAGAAAGTAACTGCCAATTTTCAAAACGATTGGTTGAAAACTTCTCAAACTAGCGTGTACAAAGAAAGTTCAAAAAAAGTCGTTTTCAGGAAAACGCGTTTGAAAAAATAACAAAATGCTGAGTCTGATTGTGACCTGCAATATGGGGTCGCTAATATCTGCGGTGTTTTTCAAGGAAATTCTTCAAAAATTTTATAGTAAATACTTAAATATATGTATAAAATATTCTCAAAGTTTCAATAAATTATATTCATTTTTTATACTATTAAAAAATTCATGAAAATCATTGTGAAAACGCTGTCCTAACCCTATTTCCTCCCTTAATAGCTTATAACAATAGAACGAGTCGGAATTTTTATTTAAAATTTTGGGAACATATTTTTCAATAGTTTTACTAACAATTTATGAAATTAAAAAAAATCGATTTTTTGAACCGTCTAACCCTATTTCCCCCCTTAAATCAAGTCAAGGAGCTACGACTATTGGTCGCGAATCAACTTTCGTCACACGAGTGTTGTCCCCCAGAGTTTTGTCCGTAGCCAGATTTTTTTTCTTAATTTACTACTATATCGCATTTGCACGAGGGCACAGGGAAACTGCGGAAAACCAGGCCAATATAGGCAGCTACTTTTTACTGAGTTTCAGTGGTGTTACCGTCGTCCGTAAACTCATGAAAACTCCCTCCTGCGGACGATAATCGGCGTGCAGACATGTGCGCGGCTAAGCGGTCATCCATGTGAGTATTGACCGCGGCTTTTTGCAATTTAAATTGACGGAACGCCGAAGCTGCGCAACGATCGCTCATTCCCTACTCTCGGTTTCGAGTCGTTAAATATTAACCGTTAAAAACGACACAGGTGCAAATTCACACCGCCCAAAGTGACTTTTGGTAATATTTCGGCAACTAGCACTCTGGAAAAATGTTTTTTTTTTATCATCTCGTTCGTCCTTACGAATTTGTTATGTTATAAAGAAGATAAGGTCAGAGAAGCAATATGTAAAAAAATCGATTTTTGGTGAATATTCTAATTTTTCCCAACCCTCTTAATTACCCTTCAATTATTATTTTTTCCACGCGAATCCTCTTTTAAAAATCTTTTTTCTCTTGTAATAAATTGAGAACGCTGTACGTGAATATATGGGCGGTACATTTTTTTTAAGAATATTTTTTACAAAAATTGAAATAAAACTTACAGGGGCAATTGTGAAAAATGATAAACTTAGTCGTAATTCTTACAGCATCGTATGTAAATTTTACTCCAATTGTTGTGAAAATTTCTCCAAAAGAAAAGCACTGTCAAAACCACGAGGGCAACAGGGAATTTTTTCGTCCGTCTTCGTTTATTCGGTTATTTTCTTTTTTTTTTCCTTTGCCAATCTCTCTACTTTTTTCCCCCTCGCCAGTCTGTCGAGCAAGCAACCCTTTTTGTCAGCGAGGCTCTGAGGTGAATTCACCTGGTTCCTTCTTCTCTCCTTTTTTTTTGTCATGCCGAGAAATTCTTCGTTCGGGGATGAACGCGGGGCAAATCTTCACCCCTCGCTGCATATATAGATATAGAAGATTAAGGTTAACGCTGACGATGCAAGAGCACGCTTCCGCTTAACCTCCTCGTTTTTATCGTCTTCGACGATTTCTCGCGACTAGAGATTGGAACGTACGTGCTCATCGGCGGAATATCACGAGGGCGTTTCGTGTTTCTGAAAATTTACGAAAATTTCGTTTACCAATTAGGGATTTTGTCGTTGAAATGTTTATTTTTTTTCCCCTCTAAAAAAATGGTGGAATTGGCACTGGAACACAAGTAGAAACGTTTATTGTTGCACTGGTGTATAGACGGACAGTGCTTGTTTTTTGTAATTATTTTTGGCAAAAAATACGAGTATAATTTGCGGGGGCTGATTTAAAAAATTGCAAGTCAATTAAAAAAATTTTACCCGCTTCTGTAAAGTTTTTACTTCAATTTTTGAGAAAGTTACTCGGAAAAATGACCATTCGCATATTTTCTCCATTGCTAATTATTTTTTCCAATGCATGTCACCAGAGCAGTGTCAACCACAGACTATTTTGACCGTTCAAAATCATCAATAGATATTCAGACTGATTTGTAAAACCTCAAAAAACAAAAGATTAACCAACTGTTTGATATTCATCGCGAAAATAATTCATTGTATTACTTCCCTCCAATTTTCGCAATATCTCGCAATTTCGAACTCGTGACATTTGCAACGTGTCCAAATCCGTATGCCGAATTATTCTTATTTCTCTAATCGATAACTGTCGGTAAAGTTACGAGATCTAAACGTTCAAATCGGAGGGCAATAAACGATTTTTCATTCCTATCTAGTCGCGAGTCGAGGTTACGTGACCCGCGTGTTCCATATATGCAAAATGTACAACCCAATTCCCCGTCTCATGTGCAGTGAGTAAACTCTACGGTGCGAGACGCTCTTCGCGCAGCGGCAGTGAAAACGTGTGCAGGCAGAGAGAAGGGTGGAAAAAAAACGATGACAAAAAAATGGACCGGAAAAAAATTCAAGGTTACCGACATTTTTGTATTAGCTCAAACCGCGCGAAGGTCACGAAGAGTTGGCGGGTCCATGGCATCCGTGTCATTGCTGCGATGCACTACAGCGAACTACAGCGAGCAATCCCATTGTCCGACAGTGAATCGAGAGTACATTAAGGGGGGAAATAGGGTTAGATGGTTCAAAAAATAGATTTTTTTTAAATTTCATAAATTGTTAGTAAAACTATTGAAAAATATGTTCCCAAAATTTGTAATGAAAATTCCGACTCGTTCTATTGTTATAAGCCATTAAAGTGAGTAGCTCTCGTTCAGGCCCCGAGCGCACGACGTGTTTCAAACGCGTTTTTCTGAAAACGACTTTTTTTTAACTTGCGTACACGCTAGTTTGAAAAGTTTTCAACCAATCGTTTTGAAAATTGGCAGTTACTTTCTTCATAGTATTGCGCTCTATATGAACCTAAAATCGGAATATTATCATTATTTAAAATAATTTTTTTTTTGCAAATAAAGTTGTAAAAAATGGCAAAAAACATGCTTTTTTGTTTTGACCCCTGTAAAAAATTCTATTTTCTATTTTTTTGATAGCATTTAGGTTCATATAGAAGAGAGACATATGATAAAAGTAAATTCCAACCTCGTTTGATTTCAGATGAAAATTGCGGCTTCCAGAATGTACACAAAATGCTGAGTCTGATTGTGACCTGCAATATGGGGTCGCTAATATCTTCGGTGTTTTTCAAGGAAATTCTTCAAAAATTTTATAGTATATACTTAAATATATGTATAAAATATTCTCAAAGTTTCAATAAATTAAATTCATTTTTTATACTATAAAAAAATTCATGAAAATCATTGAGAAAACGCTGTCCTAACCCTATTTCCCCTCTTAAGGGTGTATGTTAGGTACTAATGAATCGTTACACAATTAAGGCAATCTAAACATCTTCTATAATCTAAATGAGGATTTTTTTCAAGGTTAAAAAAAATGTATAGGTACTATTAAATATTTTGATTTGCAAATTTTTGAGTGCAATAAAAATAAATTAAGGGTGCTTCGCGTATTGAAGTCGCCATGGTTCCAGGCGACTGTGACCATCTACTCATCTGAAACAAAAAAACCAAAAAGATTATTAATCAGTACAAGTATGGTTATCGCGCGAACTTCGAAAATTTTGAAGAAAAAAATATGATACATTTTTTATGGTTGTTCAAAGATTATTTTTAAATTCGAAAGTCCGTACACATTATTTAGAAGGTTGCCATTTTGTGAATTTTTTTTTCATCGAAATTTCAGAGCTTCATGCGATAGCCATACTTGTACTGATCAATAATCTTTTTGTTTTTTTTGTTTCCGATCAGTAGAACGTCTGGAATCATGGTCACAGTCGCCATGAATCATAGCGACTTGTTGTTCATTAAATTTCTTGTGGCTCCCGATCGATCAACGACTTTTTTCTCCTTAGTGTATATTTATCCAGTGATCATATGATCGGCAAACGATCTTATCGATGACACAGTAACAAAACTTTTCACCTTACGTGAGTTATTGCATTCAGGATTTTTCCCATTCATTATCCAGGAATTGTTTTTTTTTTAATAACTTATACAATGAAATGTTTTAATAGCAAATTTGCATATGACAAAGTGTTCTGAAAGTGTATTTCGTTTATAGAGGAAAATTCACCGAACATTGGAAGTTTCAAGCGTTAAAACACTACACCAGTGTCTCGATAGGGTTTTGTCATTAAAATACTCGTTTTACTCATATATGGAGGTGGATGAGATGAGATGGACTACGCTATCCGAATACTAAGTATCGTCCAAAATTCAAGGACGATACTTCGAGATAGAGAATTAATAGAAGAAGATAAAACTTGAGAAAAAGGAGAAAAAAAAACTTGCGCGAAGATATAAACGAAAGAAAAACATAAAAAAAAAAAGAAGATCGTTGTCGAATTCCGTCATACGCTTACGTTCGTGCGAACTGTGGGCTACGTGTCGTGAAATTCGCTTTAGAAAGTTTCAATCAACTTTTACGGGCTACGTGTATCGAGTAGACTGTCCGGAAATCGTTTCGCGGCATTTTTCGTCTCCCTCATCTCCCCCCCTCTTTCACTCTCTCTCTCTTTAACTTGTATTCTCGCTTCTCCATGTGCCTAAGTTCGCATTGGCATAACAGAGTTCAAGCTAGAATAGAACACGTACGTCGCACTATAAATGAGTGTATATAAAAGTGCCTATATGTATATAGAAAATATGTACACAAGAGTTGGCGAAGAGTTTGTGTTCGACTTGGCTCGAAGGCTTTCTCAAACCTGTCGATATATATTGTATATACAATATATACATCGATATATATATATATATATGTATGCTCTGTGTACAGAATTGATCCACGAATTCGCCACCGCAGCCAAACCTTAGCCTTGAAACACCTGCTTTATTTATGTCGGGGAACAAAAATTGCTCTTTATCAAGCTCGAGACTGTGATTGACCCAGACTAGATATATCTCCCGTTTCGGCCGCGTATATAAGTTTGCCATTTGATTATTAATTCAAAGTAATTCAATAGAATCAAATTTCTACGAATTGGAGCCTCGATTTTTGACAATCTATCCGCTATATATCAAGCAAGAATCTAATGTTCAACGAAAATTTTAATTTCAATTTTCAAAATACTTTTTATTACGAAAATTTGAAAAATATCGCGTCACGCTTGATGGAAAATCCGCTGACAATGATTTTCAATATAGATATACGTGGTATCCTGTATCCTGCGTGGATTAATCTACGAAATTATCACTGAACACTGAACTATGTGTTTTGTTATACCAAATATACACTTGTATTTCAAAAAAAAAAAAAAAAAATCACGCTCTGACAAAATCGTTCGGACTACGAACATAGTCAATAAAAATATCAGCTAGCTGATAAAAATTCTCGACGCCATATCGTATTTAATTATCGCTGGATCAATCTTATCAGCTGGATAAGCCCTTATCAGAACTGTATTTACTACGCCGGTTATCGAAAAATAATTCCCCACAAATTTCTTTCGCGTAACGGACAAATATAGTGTTATTTCAAAATAAACGCTTTCGAATCGTCCCGAGTGCGGTAATAACGCGACTTATCAATGAAACTGAAAAGAGATATGTAGACAATTTTGTTGATCAATTCACGATAATTTGATTATCATTATTGTAAGTCGTTCGTCAACTGTTCATGGACAATTTTGATAATCGTATGGGTACCAAAATTCTGCGCGAAATCGTTATACAACCATAATTTTAAAGTAGCTGTTTTCCGCCCCCCCACCCTCGAGCTTTCCTTAAAATATTTTAACCATGCGGAAAAGAAAATTACATTGGATGGTGAAAATGTTAGTAGATCAGAAAAATTTTGAATAAACTTTGTTTATCAATCAAACACTTCGACGCAGATACATTTTTTTATCTCCTTAGGAACTATGTAATCTTGTATGATCAGTGATTAATATGAGACCGGTGATCATAGATATAAGACCAGTGATGTTAAGGGGGGAAATAGGGTTAGGACAGCATTTTCTCAATGATTTTCAAGAATTTTTTTATAGTATAAAAAATGAATATAATTTATAGAAACTTTGAGAATATTTTATACAGACATTTAAGTATATACTATAAAATTTTTGAAGAATTTCCGTGAAAAACACCGAAAATATTAGCGACCCCATATTGCAGGTCACAATCAGACTCAGCATTTTGCGTACATTCTGGAAACCGCAATTTTCATCTGAAATCAGACGAGGTTGGAATTTACTTTTATTGTATGTCTCTCTTCTATATGAACCTAAATGCTATCAAAAAAATAGAAAATTGAATTTTTTACAGGGGTCAAAACAAAAAAGCATGATTTTCTGCCATTTTTTACAACATTATTTGCAAAAAAAAAATTATTATAAATAATGATAATATTCCGATTTTAGGTTCATATAGAGCGCAATACTATGAAAAAAGTAACTGCCAATTTTCAAAACGATTGGTTGAAAACTTTTCAAACTAGCGTGTACGCAAGTAAAAAAAAGTCGTTTTCAGAAAAACGTGTTTGAAAAAATACCGTACCTGAGTGACCGCTCGGTTATACACGTGGCGCGCTCGGGGCCTGAAGGAGAGCTACTCACTTTAATGGCTTATAACAATAGAACGAGTCGGAATTTTCATTAAAAATTTTGGGAACATATTTTTCAATAGTTTTACTAACAATTTATGAAATTTAAAAAAAATCGATTTTTTGAACTGTCTAACCCTATTTCCTCCCTTAAGTATAAGATCTGTGATCCTAAATATAAGAACAGTTATTTTTTTTACTATTACGATTTTCTTAAATAATTCTTTTTATTGATTAGTGTCATTTTTGTAGATTATGACCTTGAAAAATGTTCAAGTCTAATATGCGTACATGAGTTAGCAATCGCATGGTGGCAATGTCTATTTATGAGGATCAGTGCCGTTGATGGTGAGGTACAATAAAATATAGTCAAACTCTATGGTTGTATTACCTCTCGTCGACGTCAGATTATCGCAGTTACGATACCCGTTACCGCAAGGTCGAGTAGCGCGCGACGTTCGCGATCAGAGATGTACGCGTCGTATAAGCCTAGCGAGCGAATGTCAGAAAAGACATCCGACAACCGAACAAGTGACTGTAAACGGCTAATTTTTATTTCAAATCATATTCCCTAGTAATGAAGTTGGGGGGGGGGGGGTAATCCACCCCTCTATAGCGTTTTAAGAAGTCGAAAGCGTCGCTTTTGCATCTGACGGACACATTCTTTCGTAACTAACCCTTCCAAGTAGTCATAGTTTAGTATTTTTTGGAAATCACTATCCGCTGTATGATTTAAGTCATTTTTATAGACTAATTTTTTATTTTTATATACTAAGACGACTCTACCGTAAGAATATTCATTAAGACTAAAAAACTTGAAATTTTCTTAGTACCGTAAAGTTTCGAGCGGCCAATTTTTCCCTCACGTTTTTCCCAACAGAGCAGCCCCACGGAACAACCAAATATCGAATCCAATTATTTGATTGAATCACATAAACATATTATCAACAATACCATTACAAGCTAACGAAGTCATTGGTCGGACAATGAATTAATCCAAATATTAAAAAATTATAAAATCTCGAAAATTTTTTTCATCTTTTACTACTTTTTTTCGGCGTGTTTCTTAAATTTCATCGTAACATAGAGACGTTTATACTGTACGGCGAAAGCAGCTAAAATTCTCACAACGTGCGCGCGCGGGCGCGTTCGTCTCCGAGGAGTCGGAGAGAGGCAAGCACAGCAGCACCGGCACTTGCCTGATTCCACTGCCGCCCTCATATATCGCGCGTCTTTCTCTCGCACAAAACTATCGTCATCCGTCTCTCTTTAACGCACACATACACACACACGCACACATCCACATTTCGTCTCTTTCTCCGTTCCTCCGATATCCCGACGTTGGGCAAACGAACCGACGCCGTCCAAGGGGGTTGCGGCAACAAGGGAGGCCCGTCCCCCTCTCCGCTCGAGTCTTGAAGAGAGAAGAGAGCAGCGGATGAGGATGAAATTCGGCGCGAGGGGGCGCGAATATACCAACGTCAGAAACCGGAGAGGATCGAGAGAGCGAAGCGAAGCACCAACGAAGCAGAAGAAGAAGAAGAAGGAGAAGAAGAAGGAGAGGCGAGAGAGAGAGAGAGAATTCACAAAGTCCTACAGGATAATGTATATAGTATATATCGCCGTATATACCTATATATTTAGTATATCGACCACTTGCAAGTAAAAGGATGCAATCAATACGATTTACTGCGGCAAATAAAGTTAGTTACGACCTTTTGTATACTAGCAGCACATATATATATATGTATATATGTATGTATATATGTGTATATATGTGTATATATATGTATTCTCAGTTCGTCCTTCACGACGCCGCGGGCTCTGGTGGTCGTCGTAGCTAGCGTTGGTAGAGGGGCAAAGGAGTGGATGGCAAGGAGAGCGCGCTGTGATCGTCCCCGGAGGGGGCAAGGAGAGCTCGACATCTCGAAATTTGGTTGGCTGTCTCGGAGCCGGTTGCTCTCGACGTCCGGGCGTCGCGACGCAAAGTGCGAGAGAGCGAGAACTAGCGATCTCTCGTCGGCGAAGGAGCAATGGTGCGCGGGGGGGGGGGGGGGGGGAGGAGACGTAGCAAAGAGCTCGGCGTCGTCGGCGAGACGGAACAGCGTTGTCGGAAGGGAAGAGAGGGTAGTGAGAGTGAGAGAATAAGAGAGAGAGAATCGCTAGTGTGCCTTGGCGCGCGCGAGAGAGCCCCCGAGGACTCGAAACTCTGGAATTCCAACCGACAGAACAGTGCCGGCGTTCGTGGGACGCGGGTCTCTGAAGATTCGTGGTCACGTTGTATTTGTAAAACCGTACGTTAGAGTCGCAAAGTTGCGACCTGTTCGCGCGTGTGTGTGCGTGCGCGTGTGTGACTTTGTTGTCCGAGAGAGAGAAAACCTCTTCGTCACAGTAAACGTAGGAAAAAAAGTTTGGGAAAGGGGGCAAGAGACAGAGAGAGAGAAACAGAAAAGAACTTGGCGTTATACTAAACACGAACAGTTGTCTCCCGGTGGTGGGAGTGATAAAGAAAGAACGACGCCGGTCAAGTCACTAGAAAGTGGGGGGGTTGTTTGGTCACTGCGCCCTCTTGTTGTTTACAAGCGCGATTCGCCCTTCACTCTGTGCGTGTGTGTGTGCGCGCGCCAACTAACGAAGAAGGATATCGTCGATCCTCGAGGCAACACATCATCATTGTTACGACACCTTGACACCCCTCGTGTCGTTCGCGAATTTATTCACGGATTTATAACATCGTCAACATATTGCGAAAAAGAAAATATAATTTCGTTGCTATTTCGAAAAGTGCTTCGAGACAATGTGAAAGGTATAAAGAAATTTTTTGAGTGTCCCAATGAACGGTGAGAGATGCTTCCGGTGCGTAAACGTTTGACGATACAAAGAACTTTGTGACATCGAGAAGGATATCCGGAAGATAGATAGACAAAAGTGGTAATGCAGGCGTGAGAAAAACGGTGCGAGAAAAGGACAAGAAGCAGAAGTTTTGTTCTTTGTGATAAAAGAACGGAACGGAAAGCATCGTCGTCAATCATGTGATCGGTCAGAGTCCGCAAAATGTCTTTTTTTTCTTCTTCGTTTTTATGAGTTTCGACCAGTTTTTCCGTTGAAAGGACAGTTTTTTTTCCATCAAGTTGAACGTCCGTAGACCGGAGACGGTCCGTACGAATAATAATAACGCGATCGCGTGTGTGACCGCGCGCTTTTCGGCAGCGCTCGCGTGCGTGTTGTCCCCGCGGAGCATACTCGTTCGGGCTTTCCTCTCATTCTCTTTCGTCGCGAAGAGTTAAAACGAAACAAACGAGAAGTACGATGACGCCGATCGCGTTGACGACACGCTACATTAGCACGGCGGATTCGAACGCTTCGCGACTAAAATCATTCCTACCAACTTTTATCACGATTATATGATAAATGTAGAACACACGTTGTTTCTTCTTTTTTTTTAATTTATAAATCCAACCCTCAGTTCGTCGATTATTATTGATATATATATTTTTTTTCTACTATTTATCACGTTGTTATCTCGGTATATAGTCGAAAGCTCGGGCCAGTGCGTAGTCTCGAATAATAATAACGGTGGTCGGAATGAATAAAAAATAGTTCGTGCGAAGTTTCGTGGGACTTGTCTTAATTTCGGCAAAAGCGGTCCAAAGTTTCCGATCTTGGATGTGTTTGCGAACGTATCTCTTGAGCTCGTGCTCGACGCTACGAGCTTGAGCGAAGACGATTTAAAAACGAAAACCAAGGAACGGGGTAAAGGGCTCGAAGAACGTGATCTCGTGGGCCTTCCTCCCCTCGATAGATAGAGAAGGAGAGAGAGTGAGTCCTCGGGCTGTTTACCGTGCTCGCGGGACACACTTCTTATTGGCGTTCCTCTCTCTCGCTTCACACTCGCACTCGCGGTCGTGCGCCCGCGAGACACGCCGCGAATTGTGGGCGGAAGAGCAAGTGCTCGTGTCCGATTGACTGTGTCGGCGAGAGAGAGAGAGAGAGTTAGATCTAGACACAGCGGCGGACAAGAGTGCACGTGCGATTTCGTGTAGATAAAGGTGCGCGGTTTCGTTGTTCGTAGAACGAGGGAGAGTGGTCGTTTGTCGATCGTGGTCAGACAATATGAGTGAAATGACGAGTGTCGAACAGCAGCAACAACGGCAGCAGCAGCAGCAATACGTGGGTGGAAGCTCGAATCCCGAGCATCACTGCAAGGATTGTGGTTTGTACTTCGAGAGCGATAAGAGTCTCGAGGTACATCTACGTTATCATCAGGAGAATTTGTTGAGCCAGTGGGCGAGTCAGGCGCAACAGGAGGAGAGCAACAATAACAACAGCAAAGCTGGCAATCACAATAACAGCGGGGGTGGTGGTCATGGGGTAACTAAGAGGGAAAGTGTTAGTGCACCCGCTGACTCGAGCGAGCCGTCATCGAGACCACCCTCCGAAGGACCTGCCTCTTCGCAGCAGCAACAGCAACAGCAACAAACCTCGACGCAACGGGGGCAACACCAACAATCGTCGTCGGGAGGGCAGAGCTACGGTGGTCACTTTCAACCACCGATGTTCAACGAAACGAATTACTACATGCAAAACGAGTCAACTTACATCCTGCCTCATCATTATTCGCCGACGCAGGATGATCCGACGAATAACGGTAGCGCCGCGAATTACACGAGATATCATCCGTATCAGCATCAGCAACACTTTTCCGCCGAACGAGCGAACTCGGTGAGCTCCACGAGTCCTCGAAGTCCGCCGTTGCAGTGCGACAAGTGTGGCGGTGTTTTCGAGGACGCTCATCAATTGGGTGAACACGTGAGGGTTAATCATACAACGTCACCGGGGGCATATTCGGGACAGACGCAGTATCAGCAGTTAGCTGGCAGTCCGCAACAGCAACAACAACAACAGATGCATACGTCACCTCCCCAAAGCAGCCAGCAAGGGCCGCAAGGGCAGCAGCAATCAGGCTATGATTACAACGCTGGCCGTTCGTCCGTGAAGGCTGACATCAAACAAGAGCCCGAGGAACAGGCCGAGATACTCGATCTCGACTCTCACAAAGTTCAGACTCACAGATACGAGGAGGAGCTCATGAGACTTCATCAGCAAGAGATGCAGATGCAGCTTCATCAGCAACAGCACAGTATTCATCAACAACAGCAGCAGCAACAGCAGCAACCGCAGCGAGTTGGCTCGCACTCGGTGAGTTCGATGCTAGGCTGGCCACCGTCGCAACCGCACGATTATCATCCTGGACTCTCGCCAATGGGACCCATCGACAGTGTATCGCCGATACCCGATCAGAGTCAATTTATGCGCGGTCAGCATATACCCGTCGAACCTCCGAGACACGCTGGCTCACCGATAATAACTAGTACTCAGCCGATGCCAACGCATCAGATGGCGACGGGTATGTTGCAGCAACAACCGCCGCAAAAGCCTCCGAGCATCGGTAATCAATCATGGAAGAGCAATGAGGCGCGTAGACCAAAGACTTACAATTGTACCGCGTGCAACAAGTGGTTCACGAGTTCTGGTCATTTGAAGAGGCATTACAACACGACGCTCCACAAGAACGCGGTTAAGCAGAGCAACATGCCGGATCCGGCTAACATGCCGATAAGCGCGCATCATCATCCCGGGAGAGACGCTAATTTGGGGCACGGCGGGAGAGGCGGGGGTGCATCGAGATCACCGGAGTTATCAACCTCGGGGAGTCCCCCAAACTTGATGGCAGGTCCCTCGGGCGAGGCGGCGAGGGGCCTGCTCAACACGCCAACCAATCTCTACACCACCAGCAATTCCAGCAACGGCAGCAACAGCAACAGCAGCGACTCTTCGGCGGTGGTCCTAACTCAGCAGCAGCAGCAGCAGCAGCAGCCGCAGCCGCCGCCGCCGTCGGCTTCAACGGTCCACATGGGCTCCACAATGGTGGGCCTCAATTCTCCCGTACCGTCGCCAATGGGATCCCATCCGCAGCATCATCATCAGCAGCATCATCACCATCATCATCATCAACAAATGGGTTCATCGTCCCCCCAGTTGGGCCAGCATCCGTTGTCAATAGGTTCGCCGTCCCAAATGGTGGTTCATCATCCCATGAGTTCGCCCATGCAACCCCCACCGCCCCCCCAGCATCTGGGTTCACCTTCGTCAATGGGCTCCCACCCCCACCACCATCATCATCATCACAACAACCACCACCATCAGCAGTCGTCCCACCACCATCACATGAGTTCGTCGCCCATAATGGCGGGTGTACCGGGAATGGTTTCACCCCCGATGGGGGGTACTTCGATGCCTCATCAGCCGTACCCAAACGCCTTGCCCCCCCACGTTACAATTACTACCAGCATCCCGGGCCTGCTGGAGTCTATCACCAGCCAGCTAACTACTATTGGTAACGAGATTCCGCAACAATCTCATCAGGAACAACAACACCAGCAGCAACAGCATCAGCAGAGCCAGGACCTTATACTGCCGAGTTTCGGGACCTTCAGCAATCATCAGAGGCCCCTGCCGAGTTTCACCCAATTCGGCATAACCGGCTTTATCGCGGCTCACGATCAACCGCAGGCAATTAACGTGGGGGGGCTAAGCCCGGAGGATGTTATTCCTCAGGAAAGAACGTCGTTCGTTGCATCGAGCGGGAGTTACGAAAATTATGGAAATTCACCGCCGAGGTACGAGTCTCTTACGAGCATGGAAGTCGACGATGTGTCCTCGCAGTCCGCGAACATGGACGGTATGATAATAAAGCAATACGAGGCACAGCCACATCAACACAATGGCAATCAGCGCGATCGTAGAAATCCAAATTCGCGATCACAAACGTCGAACGTGGACGAGCGTCAAGTCGAGACAAACAATAATTTGCCGGCGCAACGACAGGGCAAAGAGGAGATTAATCCTAATATCGTTAAGCAACAGCGTCGCGCAACGAGGGATGAGAAAAAAACAAACGGCGTGATAACGAAGGAGCATCAGGTTACGAGCACGAACACGGGCTCGCACTATATATCGCAGGAGGGCTTTCACAAGTGCATCGAGTGCAACAAGGTGTTCAACAAGGCGTGCTACTTGACGCAGCACAACAAGAGCTTTCACTCCGGCGACAAGCCATTCAAATGCAATCAGTGCGGCAAACGTTTTCCCCTCGAGTATCTTCAGGCCGAGCATTTACAGAAGCACGCCGGTGAGAAACCGTACAAGTGCGAGATATGCCCGAAACAGTTTAACCACAAGACGGACCTCAGACGGCACATGTGCCTGCACACTGGCGAAAAGCCGTACGCCTGTGATAATTGCGGCAAGGGCTTCATCAGGAAGGATCACATGATGAAGCATCTCGAGACGCACAAGAAAAAATCCAACAATCATCACAATTTGCACCTCAGAGCGTAATCGAAGATTGGGCCAATCGGTGAAAAATATAACGACAACAACAACAAAAAACCAAATTCCACTTATCTCTCTCTGATCTAACCTGATAATTCGAATCTCGTGTAGAACCGATGTTGTTTTTGTTTGTTTTTTTTTTTTTTTTTTTTTTTTCAGTCAATGCTATATCGCTATAGAGGGTGACGAGTCGTTCAAATATTTTACATTAACGATGGAAAGTTGTTTTTTCGATTCGGAAAATATAGTATCTCAGTGAGAAATTACCTCTCTCTTTCTCTCTATCTTTATCTATATCTATATCTATATCTATATCTATCTATCCGTGGATCTTTTGTCTGCTTGTATTTATACAGGTCGAGTTATGGGGAACGTATTAACAGAAATTCGATCCATTCCCGGAGAACAGTTCTTTTATTAGGGGAGGCTTCACACGAGTAGAGAACCATCGGTGTAAAGAGAGAGAGAGAGAGAGAGAGAGAGAGAGAGAGAAATAGAGAGGGAAACGAAAAGAGCCGTTGGTTTTATTGCTCAACGATATTTATTTGATCATGACCGGAGCTTTGCCGGGTTTCAGGAAAAATTAATTAGGCTTGGCGGGAGGTCAGACTCGCGAGATATCGTCTATCGCGTGAGTTCGCGAAATCTTTTGGGCGCCGGGCAACAAAGCCACCCGCCTGACCGCGTTGTCCGTTGCGATTCTTCATCGTCCTTCCAATGGGATAAATTGTAGAAAAAAAAAAAAAAAAAAAAAAAAAAAAAAAAAAAAAACTAAACTGGAACCTTGAAAGATCAACGGAAATTTTCATTCATTTTTTTATTTTTATTTATTTTTTTAGATTTTTTACAGCGCGGCAATATTTTCCATTCGCGAAACGCAATTCTCGAAGTCGAACAAAACGACTCGTATAGACGAGTGAAAGAGCTTGACTTCGCGAATTGCGAGTAGTGCGTTACCCCTTCATCCCCCCCCCCCCACCCCCCGCCATTTAGCCATTTCCTCGCGCAAATTGTAAATCAAGTGGTTAACGAGACGATTAATGAATATTGAAGCGATATCAAACCTTCGAAGCTTATCAATTGTACAAAATACCGTTAAATGTATAGCCATATTAATATTATTATTATTGTATTATTATCATTATTATTGTAATTATTAATTTCATGTGATCGATTAGAAAATGATTGCTAAACCTACTCATGATACTCGTATTTTATAGCGTATGTCTTACTACATGTATATTTGAGGAGAAAGAGGTAGAAAAAAAAACACGAGATCAAGAGACGTGAATTTTGTGCCGAAGGAGATGAGTTGATATTAAAGAAATGAAGAATAAAAGTAAATTTACATAATAGAATGCATGAATTAAGGATTGTGAAAATGAGCGTTCGAGTGACGATAATCGTATCGATTGATCGTCCTCGTCGCGAATCAAAAAAAAAAAATCTATCGATTCCGTCGCATTTTTTTTTCTTCGCGCTAATATCCCAATCTGGGCTGTACAATTTTAAGGATATTTGTCAAATATATATATATATATATATATATATTCCGTAAAGCCAAATTGTCGAATAAAGTCGAAGATACGTTGATCAAAAATGCGCGATGAAGATACTTGAAAAAAAAAAAGCAAGCAAACATTCCTCCCAAAAAATGCAACATTCCCTCGTGTGAATCGAACGGATTTCAGAGAATTAAATATATAAACATATAGATATATATATATATATATATACTATATATTATCTCTCGTCGCTCGGCATGGTTTCGCGTTTTAACGCCTTATAATAGCGCTCTTGATCTCTTTTTCTTTTCTTCATCTTCCTCTTCTGAGCTAAAATATTGTCTAAGTTTTATGACACGTGAATCCCTCGAAGAAACATTGACGTATGACTTTATTGTACACTTCGAGTAGAATTTATTAAAAAAAACCCACCCACACACACACACACACACTCACACTTGCGCGCGCGTACATAGAGACACTGGAGTTAAAAATCATGACCGTTGATTTTTCTTCGAGTGTTGCACGAGACATGTGGATAAACGTTGACCTCGCCATAAAGAAATTCAAGCGAAATGTTTTTTTTTTGTTTTATCGTTGATTAATCGAACTAATAAATTCGCGCATTGATTGTTTCTAATCGGAGGTAAAGAAAAAGAAAATGTGTTGTGTTTTATCAGCAGAGCCTCGGTCGCTCTGTCTTGTCTCGTTGTTGTTTGAAAAAGAAAGAAAAAAAAAATTGGTTGTATATCTGAAGAGAATTGTTTCCACGAGTTTCGATTATTTAAACACTTGTTTTATCCCAAAGTTTCTCGTACTCTCGCCTCTTCCTCCCCTACCCTCTCCCCCACATTACACGTGAAACACAGCTATCAACCTTTGCATATATATGTAAATAGATACGGAATATATGTATTTACATATATATGCACAAACATACATATACATATATATATATATATATCCATATACATTTCATTGAGACGAGGTCTGCATTTTTTTTGTACATAAAATTTAGTTATTATTGAAACGACAACGGATTATAGCCCTCTTGCCATTTTTAACTACGTAAATATCCCAGAACAGACTACCTCAGAGTTCAGGAATTATCGACGAAAAAGATGTAAAGTTGACGATGAGAAATGAATGATAAAGCCAATGCAATAATAATATTGTTACAGTACTGAGTTTATCGCGCGGGCTGGAAGATTATTTGTTTTCGTCAATATTTTTTTTCTTTTTATTTTCATCTCTACACTGTTATCGATCGTTTGTGAAAACAAACGATTTTTTTTTGAATTCTTTAATCAGAGTACTGATCGATAAATGAAAAAATAAAAGTAAAAACAAAAACAGTTCGACTGGTTAATATATATATATGTGTGCGATTCATGTCCCAGGGTAAAGAATTTTCCGTCGTGCGCGTGTGATTCTTTGTGTTTCTTCCATCGCCCGCCGATAAGCTCGTTAATGCGCGTGTAATAGTGCACAATGAGAAATAATAAGAGAAGAAAAAAAAATAAATCTAATATAAATAGATCAACGTACATTAGAGACATATCAAACAGTATTACTGTGTACTCAGTTTATAGTAAAAGAAATAGAAGAAGAAAAAAAAAAGGAAGAACGGATCAAAGACGATCCGGAACAAGAGACGATCGATACATATTTTTACTTCCATATCATTATCAAAGCGCATGGGCGATTTTTTTTTTGTTTCGTCCTTTCTTTTCCTTCGAGTAGGATATTGTCACATCGGGCATTCTATTGTTGCGAAGCAATCTAATTAGGTAAAAAAAAAAACAAAAAACAAAAAGACAGTTTTGGGATTAATGACTCGGGCATTCCTTCGGTACGAATGACAATTTAAAGAAAAAGAGAGACAAAAAAAAAGTATTTATCGACTAGGCACATCCGCCATAAGGCGTGTTTTGGGCTCGCACAACGAACATTTGTGCGCGCACAGTGATTCGTTACGGTCAATCGTACGTCTTATTAATTATACATATATTTATGGATCTTATACAGTACCAAACTGTCATTGGTTGTGCCAAACTGTAATGTTTCCGTTCGGTTTTTGTTTTGATTTTTTTACGTAATCAGCGTAATGTAACTTTTCACGTGGGCATTGATAAATAGATGAATTTTTCCAATTTTTCTTCTTTATTTCTTCTTCAACAAACCAATTAATCGCGAAAGATCGAGAAGTGCCCTCTCGAGGCCCCGATTTCTAGACGACAGGAAGAACAAAACAATTCTTATTCACTTGTGCCATAAAATAAAAAGAGATAAATGAAAATAAACAATATGCGAGAATGTAAAACCGTTTACCTGGTATATTCCAAGTGGGCACATATTTTCTTTTCTTTTTTTTTTTTTTTTTTTTTTTTTAATTCAGCGAAACGCATATGTAGGTAATAATTTAATAACGACACGTGGTTTCTGTTCCTGTATTACGGCCGTTACGACGAGATATGAGAAATGAAGATGAACTATGACGAAGATAGAAGTATAACTATACGACCTGTATTATTTTATATGTGTTTAATTCTGTTTTTATAAATATATTTTATTTCATCAACCTCAATCACGTTTCTCTTTATTTATTGTCTCACAACATTGTCATCGTTACGTATGAATTTAAAAAGATTTTTGCTTTTCTTTTATACATCCAACCGTTCTCGTTCGTATATAATGTCCTCGTCATTGTCTTTTTGTTAATTAATCTTTCGATTCTGTCGTTTCGGCAGAGTAACAAACAAAATTGATTTTAATTTCTGTCTGAATCGAGAAAAGGATCGAGAAAATTCATACACATTTTTGTAAAATTTATTATCACAAACTTATCGACAATTTATCTTTTCTTTTTTTTTTCAATTATTTGACACAACTCCAAATTTTGAATATATTTCTTCTTTTTTTTTTCGAAATCGTGATTAATCATATTTTTCTTAATCCATGATTTCCCAACAATCATTTACTCGATCACGTAGTAGTAAAAAAAAACTGTTATTTTTTCATTGTTCGATCGCGGCCATACGGTATATCGATTGAATTGCACAAAGACTTGCCGATCGTGTGAAATCGCTCGCTGTCTATCTCTCTCGCCGCGCAAAGATAATATTGGACATTCCGTAGTTTATAAAATTGTTGCAAACTCAGTGAGAGAGAGAGTGAGAAAAATTATAGGTGAACATCGAATCGACGATATTCACGCTTTGTTCTTCGGCATGATCCATGGAAAAAGAAAAACAACAACAACAAAAAGTTTACGTGATTTCGCGATCGATATACTCTTTCTTATTATATACAACCGACAGAGTGTCTGGCAAACACAATTCTGGTGATTATTATTATTGTTATTATTAGATTTAGGCAATATCTACCTGATCACGAAGCAATATTGAGCGATTTATCTACGATTATCGGGCCAAAAAGGTGAAAAAAAAAGGTGCGAGTCGATAAAGATAACGAGGAAAATAAAAAAGAAACGTACATGATGTTAGGTGTAGTTCACTCTTACTGTACTATGCGTCTTCTAGCTGAATTATTATGTTTTTTTTTTACTTACTTTCGATTCGTTGTGAACGAAAAGTTCTTTTTTGGTATAAATATATATATATATATATATTAATAAATTGTAGGATAATTCAAAAGTGAAAGAGAGAAAACGTGAGTGTGATCGAAATGCCAATCAACGAGTGGTGTAGCGGCTAATTGGAGTACGATTTTATGTATTTCAATTACGATTAATAATTATCATATCATTTTGAAAAATAATAATTTTCACCAAAATGCTCAGGACGTGTTTAAAGAAGAATTAAAAGGAAAAGGAAAAAAAGTCTACCGAAACCGAATTTTTGTCGACATAAAACGTCAATTCACGAGAATCCACGAAGAGACGTCGAATATTAATATAATCGTTGAAAAAAAAAGAAAAAAGAATACATGTACTGAATTTTTGTAATTTTCTTGATAGACGATACGAGAAATTTTCATGCGAATCTACCGTAAATTAGGTAGGGATAAATTTGACTTAGATGATCGCGGTAAACTTTAAGACTTTATTTCAGACAAAAGCGATATTGAGCTGCGCGAATGGCGCATGAATTACTTATGACCTTAGACTAACGAAATTAAAACTCAAAGAAAAGAAGAAGAATAAAAAAAAAGAAAAAAATCGAATACACCAGACGAATATCCGGTAAACATGTTAAATGAACAACAACAGAAAATTCAATGTTGGGCAAAAATAGTAACGTACGTAATGAATTTTTCGTGCACGCACACTCGTTCGTACCACGTAATGGATAGTTTTCATGATTTGACAAACACCAACGAGAAAAGAGCAAACATTTTGATGCCGAAAAAAAAAACGTCTTTCTTGCTTCATCCTGGGATTTTATACATAGATATATACACGTGAAATATGCCGAAAAAATAGAGAGTCAGAAAAAGCTCACTGCCGCCACGAGAAAAGGAAACGATTTAAACGGAATATAAAAGAAAACAAAAAAAAAACAAAAAATAAGGAAAAAAAAGAAGAGAAATAAATAAAAGAACGATAATATGAAATAATACATTGTGAATTATGTATTTTGACGATGCCATACACAAGTACCTCATGATGCAAAACACATGTACAAATGTTCATACGATTTCAGAATGATAGCTAATTAATAAATAATAAATATCCGAAAAGAAAAAATATATATATATCGTTTCGATATCGACGATATAAATAATGAATCGCGATCTCGTCATCCATTCTCGTCCTCTTCCTCCTTTTCCTCTCATACGAGTGAGAGAGAGAGCTTGGACAAACAGCTGCCGAATCTCCTACGAAACTCTTCGTCGCGACAATGAATCGTAAAAAAAAAGAAGAGAAAAAAAAACGTAACAACATACACGCACCACGTGAGACTCGAGTCGTGAAGTTTATTACTCGCGGGTCTTCTCGAATCCGGGCCGCATCCTGTGATAAATAGCGAGATTACGCGTCTGCGTTCGTCGGCCGATGAACGCTTTTCTCTCTCTCTCTCTCTCTCTCTCTCTCTGTTTCTCGGCATGAACCATATGTTCATCTCAAGGCTGTGGGACCGGGCCCGGATTCGCCGAGACCGAAATCTAAGGACCGCGACCGTGTCTCGAAACATCGAATACTACGACTCTTTGTTCGAGAATTCTCGTGTATGAAGTTCGCCGAAGCATCTCAAACTCGGAGATGCATAATTCATTTTCGGTAATTAGATCAATGTTGAAAAAAATTGAAAATTGGGATAAAATAATGAACAAAATTTCGTTAAGAATTGTTTATTTTATTTTTGAACGATAAAATATCCATCAAGGATGATTCACTCGTATAGTCTACCCCAAAAGTGCCCTTTAAGGTACTAAGAACATCTATTCAAACAATCAACATTGTCGAGACTCTTTGTTCGAGAATTCTCGTGTATGAAGTTCGTCGAAGCATCTTAAACTCGGAGATGCATACTTCATTTTCGGTAATTAGATCAATGTTGAAAAAAAATTGAAAATCGGACAAAAAAAATGAACTAAATTTCGTTAAAAATTGTTTATTTGGTTTTTGAACGATAAAAGATCCATCAAGGATGATTTACTCGTATAGTCTACCCCAAACGTGCCCTTTAAGGTACTAAGAACATTTATTCAAACAACCAACATTGTCGACATTGACAAAAATATATTCATAAATGAAACGAAATTTTTGTTCACCAAACTTTCGGAGAATCTTGTCACATGAAAAGATAGTCACGTTTCTTTTTTTCAACAATTTCGTGCAAACTGTGAGGTCGAGACATTTTTAAAGTCTATCCTCGTAAAACTGATCGGTCTGTGATCCTGAAACTTCAGATATTTAGTAGTAGAGACTCTACGAAATAAAAATGTACAATTTTCAATTTTCATTTACGAAAATAATAATAATATAATAATAAATAATAATATTTTCATTCCTAAAAATTATATTTCGTATAATTTCTATTTACTTTTTTAACCAGTAATTCCATAGTGCAATTCAAAAGATCTTACGACTGTCATTGTAAATTTAAAAAGTATCTTTTATATTGAAAATTATTGCATATAGAATTGAAAAATCAGAAGACGTTATCGTAGATAATTTACTTTGAACTTTTGACAATCGTTAAATTTTTTCGGAGATATACGAGGTCCGTTCAAAAAGTATCGCGAATTTTGAATTTCCGGGGGCTACGTATATTCGATTTTCGATTTTTTTGTGGCGTTAGGGTGGTACTCATGTCCCTCACTTATGCTGAAAAAATCGGCCATTTTGAATGTTTAATTAATTGTTGACAGCTGTTTTGGTTAGACTGTTTTGGCTTGTCGTCGATTTTTGCCTATTCCAAAAAATGGATCAAAGAATCTGGATCAAATTTTGTGTGAAAAACAAAATTAAGTGCGCGGACGCATTCCGAATGTTGACTGTCGCATACGGTGAAGCTACCTTGGACCAAAGCAACGTTTATCGGTGGTACAAAATGTTCTCAGAGGGCCGAGAAGATGCGAACAACGAAATGCGTTCCGGACGACCGAGCACATCAACATCAGACGAAAACATTGATGAAATGAAGAACATAATATTGGCGAATCGTCGAATCACCGTTAGAGAAGTTGCTGAGGAACTAAACACATCGATTGGCTCGTGCTATTCGATTTTTACCAATGATTTGGGCGTGAGACGGGTCGCCGCGAAATTCGTGCCAAAATTGCTCAATTTCGAACAAAAACAGTGTCGGGTTAACATTGCTAAGGAGCTGTTGGACTCGGTCCGCGACGACCCAAATTTCCTCCAGAGGGTCATAACTGATGACGAATCATGGGTTTATGGTTATGACGTGGAAACCAAAACTCAATCATCGCAATGGAAGCTGTTTTTTTGGAATAGGCAAAAATCGAATACAAGCCAAAACACGTCTAACCAAAACAGCTGTCAACAATTAACTAAACATTCAAAATGGCCGATTTTTTCAGCATAAGTGAGGGACACGAGTACCAACCTAACGCCACAAAAAAATCGAAAATCGAATATACGTAGCCCGCGGAAATTCAAAATTCGCGATACTTTTTGAACAGCCCTCGTATGTCAAAAACATCATGGTGAAATAAAACTAAATTTTCTACCGAGACGAACAATTGCCTAACGATGCTGAAATTACTTATGATTACCATACAAATAGAAAAATAGTTGTAAAGAATTTGCCAGCAATTAAAACTGTTCTTAATTATGAAAAATGTCACAATTTTTACTTCATTCCATCAATTATTGAAACATAATTTCTCATAAAATTATTCACAACTGTTTATCGCTTAATCCCCTATACAATAATTCGTTACGTTTCGCCCCTTGTAAGAGCGAATCCGTGAAAAAAAAGTTCGATTCTCGACTTTTTTTTTAGATTTTTTTCGCGCTGTCGCCTTTCCTCGGTTTTTTTTTCCATTTGATTATAAAATTTATTCCTGAGGGTGTAAAGTCTTTCAACGACTCGATAGCGTGATATATATCACGAGGAGTCTACGATATTACGAAAAAAATAATAAATAGCACTCTCGTCAAACCTGTATCTCCTCGTGAACGAAAAATATTGTACTGTACATTGGGGTGCGTTCTAGCTGATTTACGTTAATATCTGGACCCCCGCAGTTTTACAGACTACTCACGGGAGAGGAGGCAAAAGATTATATTCACTTTTCTCGTATACTCTCTCTCTCCCTCTCTCTCTCTCTCTTTCTATCTCTGTCATCCGTGCGTATCCGAGAGAGCTTTTCCCACACCAAAGACAGCTGTCGTAATGAGTTGCATCCTCACGTTCATCTCCCCTCGTTTTGTATATATATACGATACAGATGTATCTATATATGCACGTTGGCATCGTGTCGATGCGCATTTACACGAAATGCTCGGTATACGTGACAATGCAGGTTTCTTAACTTCCTCCAGCCTCCTAACGTAACAGATGATCATGTGAACGATCTTGGCCGTTAAGAGATGTAAAAAAATGTGATGAGGAGATATTGTTTTTTTAGTATAGATCGTATAGATCTTCCCGAGTCTATACGAAGTGGAAAAGTTCATTGGGAAAATAAAAAAATTAAAGTTTTTCATATGTTAGTCATCGTTGGTAAATATAAAAACCATATTTTTACATTAAGGAGATGGATTCATTAAAATATGTCAAAACATGAATTACTAGTAAAGTATGTTGTTTGCGATCGAAAAAAAAGAATGTATTCCGTCGATTTTTTAAATTTCGGTTATATATTCAGAGCTTTGTGCTTCAGAACGTGATGGTCAAAATTGTTAAAGCGACAGAAATGTTAACGAATCAATCGCGAAAATAGAAGGACATTCTATTAGCTCCGAACAAAACGTAATTATCATTGGATCCCTGAAAGATTTAGTCGAAGCTGTGAGCACGAGAGATGTTTCCGAATTCCTCGAGACCCTTGGCGCCGGGGGTCGGTGCGGATTGAGGGTCGGAAATCCAACAAAGTTTCGTATAACTCTGTCTCTCATTCTTACAGTCTCATAACTCATAAGGGTAGGACAAAGGTGAGGCAGGTCGTGAGCATAAGAAAAGTTCAAGAGTATATCTTAGACCTCGAAAAAGTTTTCCGGAACTATATATATATATAACGGTGTATAAGTGGCTATAGGTTGCCGTCTGTATATGGCAAAGAATACGAGATAAAAAGTGAGAGGAATGAGATCGCGTTGTATAACGCTCAATGTGTACATTCAAGTTCATCCTCGAGCGAAAGTATCTTTCGTACGTACATACTGTACGTATACTCCCCGGAGGGAATCTGTCAAATCCTCGTATGCTTTTATCCCTCTTATCTCACGAAATATAAAATCCCCAAGCCACTGCATACCCGCACGGTTTTCAATTTCTGTATTTTTTCTTTGCGCAAATTAGAAGCGCAAAATTAACATTCGTAAAATTTGCAAATTTTTTTCTATTTAAATACAGTATACATTACGGAATTTCAAATTAGTTTCGAAAAATAATGTTCCAATATTTTCGTTCAATAAGTAGTAAACAAATGTAACTATCATAATCATAATTTACGATGTATGGAGAAGTACAGTGTTTGAAATAGTTTCTGTAGTCGTTTGAACCTGATTTTTTAGGCGTTTCAAATCTCTCTTCGGCAGTGGGGTAGCCACAACAGTATCACAACTGACTTTAAAGAGCTTGTGGGTGATGAGCAGTTACGGGACTGAATGAACCGCCATTTTGAAGATAACTGATCATGGTTCGTCAATGAATCATTTTTGCAAGGTTAATTGCCCATGTTCATACTCAAAATTGGCCGGTGTTGCCAATTACCTGCACTCTTCCCTACATATGTAAATCTTGAAAAAAAAGCAATGCAAAGATTGATACCGAAAAAAAATGTTTGCATCAAAGATGTTCATTTAATAAAGAAAGGAATTATCATTAGAAACGTAGTATCGATATAGAACGAACAATTTTTAATGCAAATAGATAAAAGTTCATTTTGCATGTCGATAAAACTTCCGTTTGCTTCTTTGAAACGTTGATTCTGAAAAATTACAAGACGCGTGATCTTTCGCACGCAGTCAAATCTGAAGAAGCCATTATAAAAGCAGTATATGTAACGTCGCAAAGTTCGAGGATTAACGCGGTACGGAGCTGGCCACCAGATGGTCCTTCGACTTTTGCTGCCTGTGTGCTATTGCCTAAACGGCAAAAGCTTACGTGCTATCTATATTATATGCTGCATATATATGGTATAATCGGTGCCACTTGCGCAATCGCTCCCTCGCGAATAATACGTCGATTATAGCCTCATTGTTCCTCGGCAGAGTATCCGTGAGTGGGTGAAAGCGGGTTCGCCGGTGAAAGTGGATGAGATCTGATAACGAGTCTATTGGCTGGTCTCATGTTCCGATATTTGTACAGGGGAGACCGACGCAAAACGGCTCCCTTAAGGAAATAACGCTACGAATTGGGTAAATTCATTGCTTGTCATCCGAAAAATAACTCTTTTACCATCTCTTACAACGCGACCGAAAAAAAAGAATTGTCCGGGGCAAAATGGCTCTAAAAATTTGTTCATTTCCCCAATATCGACGGTGTTTCCGCTAGTTGCGCATCTTGTTAGTACGTGAATTCACTCTAGAGCGTCGATTAACGTTCGAACATTGTCGAGACTCATTGAGAATGACCCTGAAGATAGGGGAAAACCCCGTTTGTATATAATTTATTATAATTTTTATATTAAATAATTTTTCCATTTCTTCACTTTATGATCATTTTGAAAGTGGCCACTTTGCCCCGGTCTCACCAATATCTGGGACACTCACGCCATATGTTGTATATATTATTTCGATCAAGTTCAAGTATACTTTGATCTTGGAGGATCGATAAAATGTTTATTAGGGCGATTGTTTTTTTTCGACTATTTTTTTTTTCAGTCCCCACCCGAAATTTTGTTGGATATGTCGAAAAAGAAATTCCCTGAAAGTTACAGCCCTTAATATTAATTCTAAGTACTTTCCCAAAGTACTTTGTTAGAATTACCCTTTTTGAGAGTATACAATCCGTTATCAAAGAAAAAGAAAGTTGCCTAGTCTAATATGTATATTAGGGCGATTTTTTTGATCGACTATTTTTTTTTTCAGTCCCCAACCGAAATTTTGTTGGATATGTCGAAAAAGAAATTCCCTGAAAGTTACAGCCCTTAATATTAATTCTAAGTACTTTCCCAAAGCGTGAGAAGATTTTCCATCTAAAATACACGTATATCGAATTTTTTTTTTTTCAAATTTCTATAACTCAGTCGCATTTTATGCTATCATATTGTTCTTGGTTTCGATTTACTCAGAATAAAACAATCTAAAAAAGTGCCTTTTGCGGTGAAAGTGTAAATTGTACTGGTGAGTTGCTACGGGTCACTGAAGTTGATTTTTACCCAAAATTCTCGTTTTTTTGCTGTTATCTCCGAAACAATTAACTTTACGAAAAAAATGTGAATGAAAAATTTTTTGGAAATTTAATTTCCTACAAAGAAGGTCCTATCGACCCAATTGCTTAGATTAATATTTCTTGAGATATTGAACTTTATCTTATGAGTAGTATAAAATTTATAAAATATGAAATATTAAATAATATAAAAAATAGAAAATAAAGAAAGTTCACTTTTATAAGATTTGCGTGAATCTCTTGTTTAGAATATGACAATTTCACTTGAGACTCATTCATGACATACTGGATGACGTTCGGGTTAATGTTTTTTTTTTCATTCAAATATTTTTTTCTGCTAAAACAAAATCTATTGAAATACAGTAATATTTGTATTTAATCCATTCCCATTTTTGTCTACCAACGATGAAACGAATAAGAAATTATTTTTAACAACACATTATCTGAGAATCGTTATTCCTGCAAACTGCTATATAAAAGTTGCGCTCAATGTATTTCATATCCAGACGTCTATTGACGATAAACAAATACGATGAGGCGATACAGGTAGAGCAGAAAGGATGACGTCGGGGTCACGTGAAATAGCGAATTTGAAAAATAACTCTGATGTACATTTGTTGCCAATGAAAAAAAGGATAAAAGTAGGGGGGGCGCATCGAGATAAATCGATCACAGTTATCCCCTATATCTACGCACTGTACAGAAGGAAGTATTCTTCTGTAAAGGGATATACTATAGCTCGATATATATATAATGCAGTGTATAGATCCCCACACACAGTCACACACATATTATACATTGACAAGTATAGTAGTGTCTTCATATAGGTGCACGATGGACCGTCAAGCATCGTCGGATCCTATTGAGCTCAGGCTGTTTAGATTCCTGAAAGTATATCTCCATCCCTCGCAGAGCAAATGAGGAGCTCACACATATACGTATATATAGAGGACCGGGGCAAAATGGGACACATCTTTATTGATGCTTGGAAAAAATTCACCGTTCCACCGGTGTATGGTTGGTCAGGGCTTGTTTTGGAGTATTTTTTTTTACAACAATTGGAGTAATGTGTACAGGCGCGATTGTACACTGAGAGAAAACAGTGTCTGAATTAACTAAATCGGCGTTCACCCTCGATCAAACGAATTTTTAGTTACTACAGATAAATTATTAGTTTCTTCAACAATTATTAGGATCAGTTGACTAAAATATCTTTACGATAAATAAAGTATTTGTAGTACCAACTAAAAATTCATTTGAACAAGAGCGAACGCCGATTACCCCACCTGGAAATTTTGTAAACTTTATAGATTGCGTTATTTTCACAGACGCACTTCAAATTTTATACTCCAATTGATTGTAAAAATTATTCCGAAAAATAGCACAACGGCAACAGTGGATACGCGGTCGGTGCGCGACTTGAGCGATTTCCCATGTTAAGCAGCATTGGCCGCGATCAATACCGGGGTGGGTGGTCATTTACTGATTGCTGGGAAGCGGTTTTTCAGGGCGATACAGTAGTAGAAAAGAGTAACTGGGACAACATTCTAGTGCGGGGGGGTAGGGCCAGAAATAGAAATGGAAACAAAGGGGCAGAGACGTAAAAACCTGAAAAGGAATATCATGAAAACACTAATAGAAATTCAAAAACAAAACCTCTAAAAAAGCAATGTGCATATTAGGGCGATTTTTTTTTCGACTATTTTTTTTTTTCGGTCCCCACCCGGAATTTGGTTGGATATGTCGAAAAAGAAATTCCCTGAAAGTTACAGCCCTTAATATTAATTCTAAGTACTTTCTCAAAGCATGAGAAGATTTTCCATCGAAAATACACGTAAATCGAATTTGTTTTTTTTCAATTTCCTATAACTCAGCTGCATTTTATGCTATCATATTGTTCTTGGTTTCGATTTACTCAGAATAAAACAATCTAAAAAAGTGCCTTTTGCGGCGAAAGTGTAAATTGTACTGGTGAGTTGGTACGGGCTACTGAAGTCGATTTTTACCCAAAATTCTCGTTTTTTTGCTGTTATCTCCGAAACAATTAACTTTACGAAAAAAATGTAAACGAAAAATTAGTTAGATATTTAATTTCCTATAAAAAAGGTCCTATCGACCCAATTGCTTAGATTAATATTTCTTGAGATATTGAACTTTTTTTATTTTTTATTTTTTTAATTATTTAACATTTCATATTTTATAAATTTTATACTACTCATAAGTTAAAGTTCAATATCTCAAGAAATATTAATATAAACAATCGGGTTGACATGACCTTTTTTGTAGGAAATTAAATTTCCAACAAATTTTTCATTTACATTTTTTGCGTAAAGTTAATTGTTTCGGAGATAACAACAAAAAAACGAGAATTTTGGGTAAAAATCAACTTCAGTGACCCGTACCAACTCACCAGTATAATTTACACTTTCGCCGCAAAAGGCACTTTTTTAGACTGTTTTATTCTGAGTAAATCGAAACGAAGAACAATATGATAGCATAAAATGCGGCTGAGTTATAGAAATTTGAAAAAAAAAAATTCGATTTACGTGTATTTTAGATGGAAAATCTTCTCGCGCTTTGGGAAAGTACTTAGAATTAATATTAAGCGCTGAAACTTTCGGGGAATTTCTTTTTCGACATATCCAACAAAATTTCGGATGGGGACTGAAAAAAAAAATAGTCGAAATAAAAAAATTTCCCTAGTGCATACCACCATTGGAGTAGTAAAATTTACCAAAACTTATATTTCGTGTTACATTAATAATTTTTTCTTAAATGTTCTATTCTTCTCAAAAAAAAAAAGGAAGGTATGTACACGCTGCAATTATTTTTTCTATATATTTGCATCAAGCGACTCGTCAATGTTTTGACACTTGACGGCAGTTAATAAAAAAAAAAGACTGTTACCCCTCGGGGGTCAACATCAATTTTAACTATCAATTCAAGACCAGATATGAAAGGCATGGAACGGACATTTTAGGGTTTTGCAAGAATGCAAATGTTTACACCTATAATATACTCCAATATGGCATCATAATTATAATTGAATCTTCCGATGCTCACACGTTTAAACGCGCTGATTAATGTAAAGGAGATTCATGACACTTTTCCGATATTCACGTTATTTTGACTTCTCAAACGTTCTTTTTCTGTAATTTCATAGATTTATGAATATATCTACCAAATGTATCCCAAAAAACATGGAGTAACGAGGGTTGGTTTTCTGATTTCTACTTTTTTGTTCATTTTATTGACTCGTTATCGAGATGTTGCGACGTTTTTAGCTGATGATTTATAAGTTATTGCCCCAACTTAGCTCTCGTGGAACAGTGTGGTAGACGTTTGTGAAATTGTTTTTTTAATTACCTGACGTCAAGACCGCGGTAGTGCCTCTGACATATTTGTGTTTCTTTTGATATCAGCGAGAAGCAGTGATTGTATTATTGATTATTAAAACACAGTCGATGACACAATATTATCCATCGCGAAGTGTATTTCTTAGTGTCTCATTTTGCCCCGGTCTCCCTTAAATGTTGCGCGAGTGTGATTGGGCGCGTGTGTACGTGTCTGTGTGCGTGTTTAGCGGTGCAGAGAGCGAAGGAACGCTCGGTGCGGGGAGGTATGGTGCACCGATATGCTCCGTCTGATGTTTCGGCGATGCTCTCGAGGAGGACCAGGTGCATCGTCAGAGCCTGGGAAGCGCAAACTCTCTCTCGTAGCGAGATCTCGACGGATCTTCGCCGGGCCGGCAGATGCTCGCTCAGCATCAATGTATATATAGCATTCAGCGTAGAAGAAGAGGCAGAGTGTGTGTGTGTTTGTGTGTGTGTGAGAGAGAGGGAGAGAGAGAGAGAGAGAGAGTACGAAAAGCCACACACAGAGAAAAGTAGCGGCGAAAGCATTGCAGAGAGACTGACGTCTCGCTGAGTCTTGTTTGTCTATAATACACGGTAGGATGAGAGCAGTGAGAGAGAGAGAGAGGCTGGTGCATCGGCCCGAATCTCCGCTGATCGGTACGAACGATCTCTCGTTCATTCGATAAGCTGTGCACTTCTCTCTCGTCTTCTCGAATAAACGAGAGCTCAGCGAATATATATATTTATGCATTTACTTGTAATTCATTCTTACATTCTGCTCGACTCTCCTTCTACCCTCTACCGTACACGATTCTTTTTCTTTTGATAAACAAACCGCGTACGAGATGACACGGCCACCCCGTACGCTACCCGAGAGAATGACGAATAGAAAAAAATTTCAAGTCGATATTTTTGCCGCCTCATAGAGGAATATTTGTATATACGATTTTTCTTCTCTTTGGATTATGATGTTTGCACACATGATCGTAGGAACATTTACGAAAATCGTTCGTTTTGAATTTTTTATACAACTTTATTTCGGCAAGTTCAAAACGATCGTACAACCCTCCCCGAACGAGAACCGGTTGAAATTGCAAGTGTTCCAAATTTTGCGACTCGGTCTAAACGTTATGCAAGTCACATAAATTCCGTTGAATTTTCAACGTCTCTCGTGAAAAAGCCAAAAATCATTGTGACAATCACGAATACGCAAATTTACGTGATTTCCGATAAGGGATTTTTCATACTTTTTTTTCGCCGAGTTGAAAAGAATCGTATACCCACCCTCCCAATAACAAGACCCTCTGAACAAGATCGTATTGAATTTTTTTGAAAATTGAATTTTTTACAGGGGCCAAAACAAAAAAAGCATGATTTTTGCCCTTTTTTACAACTTTATTTGCAAAAAAAAAATTATTTTAAATAATGATAATGTTCCGATTTTAGGTTCATATAGAGCGCAATACTATGAAGAAAGTAACTGCCAATTTTCAAAACGATTAGTTGAAAACTTTTTAAACTAGCGTGTACGCAAGTTAAAAAAAAGTCGTTTTCAGAAAAACGCGTTTGAAAAAATAGTACCAAAAAAAACAAGCAATATGGGGTCGCTGATATTTTATAGTATATACTTAAATATATGTATAAAAATTTTATTGTATATACTGAAATATATGTATAAAATATTCTCAAAGTTTCAATAAATTATATTCATTTTTTATACTATAAAAAAATTCATGAAAATTATTGAGAAAACGCTGTCCTAACCCTATTTTCCCCCTTAATGGCTTATAACAATAGAACGAGTCGGAATTTTCATTTAAAATGTTGGGAACATATTTTTCAATAGTTTCACTAACAGTTTATGAAATTTAAAAAAATTCGATTTTTTGAACCGTCTAACCCTATTTCCCCCCTTAATCCATGCCGTACGTGATTGAAACAATTTTCGTAGAATTTCCAACGTTATTTGTAAAAAAGCCAAAAGTTACTGTCGCAATCACGCGTATGAAAACGTACGTGACTGACGTAACAAAAATCGTACAATAGTCGGACAATTGAACGCTCGACAAATTCGCTGTTCCGTAGGGTGATATAGCGAGAAATTGTGTGAAGAGCTAAAAATGTAACGAGAACCCTTTTTCTCGCGCGGTGATCCAAGTACGATGAGAGATGGCGGGGGTGGAAGAGAGGGCGAGCACGAGGTTTTGGGAGACGTGTATTTTGCTGTACAGGGCAAAGGCGCATTAGTAAAAACGCGTGATATTGTCTGACTCAACAGGTTGCCGTCACTGCTTCGCTCTTTCACCCTTCCACGTTCTCTCCCACGAGCGCCACACGGGTCTCTCTCTCTCTCTTTCTCTCCCTCCCTCTCTCCCGCTCTTTCCTCGCCCTTTGCGATTTGGCACAGCGGCACTCTCTCTCACTCCTCGTTGTATTAAATAAACCTGACGATGGGGTGATTTCTCTCCTGGTCCTTTTTTTTCTCTCCTGGACCCACGAAACGAGAGGGGATCAGGCCATAACGCCCGACCCGCAAAAAAGATCGTTTCATCCCTCTATTCGTTATCGCATAACATATTTCTGTCGATTTGCTCAGTATGTACATCACGAAACATTATTTATTGCTACCCCTGAGAAATTACTAATGTCGAACAATAACGTTGAACACGTTGAAACGTAATATGAATTGACGAAAGAAAAAACAAAACAACAAAAAAACAAACAAAAACAAAACAACGACGTAATAACGTATTTTTCTTGAAAATTATGAAAAAATAAAATTTATAGATACACTACCGCGATTCATATACGTTACATAAAGTTTTTAATTTAAACAAAAACTTTATGCGGATGTAAAAAAAATTCTTATGGCGATCAATATCCATTGATTCTAATCAATTTGGTTTTTTCATTGATAACAACAACTTACATCGTAAGTCAAATCAAATTTATTGAGTTTCAATACGTCGATGTTCTCATTGTCGACTGGAAGAAATCATGAATTTTTTGGCTCCGGCCATATGCTAGGGGGGACCCAAAAAAACCCGGAAATTCCGTCATAATTTCTTTATTTTTTAATATTTTTACACCAAATTTTGATCACCTTCAAAGTATTCTCCTTTGACCACAACGCACCTCTGCAAACGATCCTTCCAATGTTCAAAACATTTTTTAAATTCACTTATCGGGATGTTCTTTAGGCCTTCCAGCGATTTTTGTTTTACCTCCTCCACAGTGGCAAAACACTTGATTGCCGCTTTGTTTCGGGGTCGTATCCATAGCACCACGATTCATCACCAGTAATCACCTTGGCAAAAAGTTCAGGGTCTTCTTCGAGCTGATTTTGAAGTTCAAAACATGCCTGAAGTCGACGCTCCCTTTGCTCGTCTGTGAGAAAGCGAGGGACAAATTTGGCTGCAACTCTGCTCATGTGCAAATCTTTGGATAAAATCCTCTGAATTGAACTCCATGATATCCCAGACATCTCACAGAGTTGATCAATGGTTCGGCGACGGTCTTCATGAATGAGAGCATTGAATTTGTCGACGTTTTCGTCACTTCTTGACGTTGAGGGGTGTCCTGAACGGGGTTGGTCTTCAATTGACATTTCTCCATTTTTAAAACGTGAAAACCACTCGTACTGATGTGAAATTGGGTTGGAAATGTAAATGGATTTTTATAAATGTTCGCAAATCGTTAATCTATAAATCTTAAAAATAAAATCATAACAACAACGTAGAACTAACAATGAGAAAAGAAAAATGTAATCTGAACAAATCTATGTATACTACATTTCGTCTTTATCGATGTCTTTCTAAAAAAAAAAAAAATCTCCCGCCGCATTGTCTGCCAGAATATCACGGGATCGAGGAGCGAAAGTATATCCAGAGGGAAAATCCCAATCAGCTGCTCTGCAGATCCTCTAGAAAAAAAAACTGTCCAAGAGAGATATATTTCTCGACAATAAGGGTGTATGGATTCTAGGCTTCGTCCAGATTCTCTCTGTGTTGTGGCACGTCGAGTTTCACTGTCTGTTACACGTGGGAGTGCTCCGTAACGCTCTGGCTTTTCTTTATAAGCTTGCCGGGGGAATACCCACGTGTGCCGCAGGATAATGCCGAAAAGATAGAGGAGTCCTTGTGTGTGCGAAGCACGTGTGAATACAGTGCATATGTGGGTACACATGTTCACTTTCTGTAGTTTCATATATATTATATATTGAGTCCAAGCAAGGAGTATATACGAGTATAAAGGCAAGAAACTTTGCGCTCGGTTGCTACTTCGAGCACGTGTCAGTCTGCCACTCGAATGGCTTCTCTCGAATTCTACGAGATCCTCCGAAGTTCTCGATGCGCATTGTTGGGTTTCTTTTTTTTAATATATTTATCATCATTATTATTATTTCGATTTGGATCGCTTTGATAAATTGCCCCGAAGCTCTTGTTCGTAGGAAGCGATCATGAATGGTGGATAAAAGATCAGAGAAACGATATCACTCGTGATAGACATATGTACATGCTCGACTTGCCGATTGGAACTTTTTATGAAATCGAGATGTCCACTGATTCGTAAAAAAAAAAACGGTCAAACCGATCAACGAACGAACGAGCCTCTTTCAATTCCCGTGACTTTATGATTTTAACATCAATCTCATGTCCGAAAGATTTTTTCAAATAATGTTTATTGCCCGGTTCTCTTTTTTTTTCAATTCTCGTTAATAATCAAAGACGAATATGTATGGGAGAGTGGCACTCTTTGCCGAGGGCCTCTTTGTGACAGCGCGATTCTGATTTCAAATCGTTTTATTTTCGACGGTAAAATTCGTTAATCCGGAAATTTTATATAGCCAAGATTCTGTCATAAAAATTTATGTCTTAATTACTATTTCCATCGTATAGTTTTTCGGGTTTTTACATCTCATTACTATTTGTTTACGTTCTTATTATGTTTATCCCGGCGCGGTAGAAAGTGTTACTGTACGATGACAGTTACGATCAGTGTTAAATATTAATTTACGTATTGTAACGACTAATTATTCAGGAACTGAAATATAAATTATAAATTATAAAAATGGGCAGCAGAGTTTTCGCGTGACAAAGAGTGATGGGGCACAATAGTGGTTATTCTCTGACAGCATGTAGATTTTTACGTTTCTTTTTGTTAAGTCTCAATAAGTCGGTGTACGATAGACAGTCATGGTGTTCAATGTTTAATGTTACTTGACATACCAAAAACTTACCATAGAATAAATAATACCCATTCATTTGTCATTCTTCTGTACTTTACAGTTTACGTAACGTGGCACAATGTGCCCTATCGTTAATAATACGCGTCACTGTGCCTTGTCACAATTAAACCGACGCCTGGGGGTACTGTGTAACGATGGCAGATTTCCCCAAAAACGATATCTTTATTTTATTTTTTTAAATTAATATTCCTCATATTTGAATATGAAACTTGATCACATTTACGACCCAATAAACTCAATGACATTCTTATTTAGTGATTAAAAAGCAATTTTGTTATGGTTTTAAAAAAACCGTGACAACAAGGAGTGCCAACTCTTCCCTAATGCTTTCGGTGAATGTTTAAATGTTTGTACATTCGATGATTTATCCTAGAGACAAGATATAACGAAAAAAGGAGTTATTTTTATCGCACAGTTCTTAAAATTGTTTCAGAGTTGGCTGGGAGGGCGTTGAAAGAGAGAAAGATCGGACCGCAATTTTGTTAGAGACTCGAGAAAGGATCACTTCCTGGTAACACGAGAAGCCTTGACGAAGAGCGAGTCCTTCTGTCTATGTGTGTGGTATGTGTATTTTCTTGTTCTCTCATTGGTATAAGGCAATGCGACATACGAAACTTTTTCTTTAAGCGGTCCATAGAGAAACAGAGAGAGAAAGAGAGACTAAGAACACCATTAGTGTGTGCCTTTGAACCTGCGCGACTGTGTCTATGATGTACTTTCTCTTTTCTCTCCCTAACAGATGGAAAATCTGCCACCGATCGAGTTTCTCGTGCGTGGCTTTCACGGAATATCAGTGTTAAACGCACTTTGCTCGCGTTATCGGAGCACGAAAATAAAACAGCGGACGAATAAATCACGAAGAAATCAAGGATGATAAAAATGTCATTATATGTATCACCCAAATCAATTCGTTTACGTAACACAATCGATTCTGTAAAAATAGCATTCTCCAAAGGAGCGTTCGTGAACCCGTTGTATTTCACTCTCCGGATAATAAATTTTTTCACCGGTACGAAAAAAAAAAATTAATCTACGGTGGGTCAAAAAAGTATTCATACACCTTGTTTTTTTGCGATAACTTTATAGATATCAGCGATACGCAAAGAAAGTCAATTTTATTTAATAGTACATCAGGTACAGAGATAAACTGCAAATGGACAATTTTTCCCCAGGAATAATAGAAGAATTATGCAAAAAAAACGAAAATTTTCGGGCCAAAAAAGTATTCGTACACTTACGATTGAGCTGCTAAACCTCGATATTCACTCACGGACGGTCTGACCTCTGCGTAAAATGTAAACAAGTTTTCGTTTACACAATGGTTTTGACCTATTCCATGCGGTAGTAGATATTGAAACTCTGAACAGACACGATGGCAAAGAAAAGCGAAATATCAATATCCATGCGAGATAGAGTGATTTTTCTTCGGAAACGCGGTGAAAATTATCGAAAAGTTAGTAAAGAACTAAATCTAAGTTTCGCAACAGTGCAAAATATAATAAAAAAATACGAAAGAACAAACAGCACAGAAAATAAGCGACGAATCGGTCGACCGAGAATACTAACAGTACGAGAGCGTCGGAGTATTGTTACAGAGGCTACAAAAAAACCGTTCACAAGTGCTCGCAGTTTAGCGAATGATGTCGCGTCAACATCGGGGAAGAGCGTGTGTCCCCAGACTATTCGAAGCGTTTTGCATTTTGCCCAAATATACGGTGGAACTGCCCGCAAAAAACCATTAATTAATAATATAAATCGAGAAAAACGTTTAGGTTTCGCAAAAACCTACGTAAAAAAATCTATAGAATTTTGGAAACGTGTCGTATTCTCGGATGAATCGAAGTTTAACATCTTCGGGTCCAATGGAAAAAAATTCGTCTGGCGGAAATCAAATACCGAGCTCCAGCAGAAAAATTTAATACCGTCTGTAAAGCACGGCGGAGGAAGCGTCATGATTTGGGGCTGTATGGGATATTATGGCGTTGGTAATCTGGCTTTTATAGATGGTACAATGAATGCCCAGAAGTATATTGACGTGTTGCGCGGCAATTTGAAAGCAAGTGTAGATAAAATGGGCCTTGATGGAAATTTCTACTTCCAACAAGATAACGACCCGAAACATACTGTCGTGAAAACGAGGGAATGGTTACTCTATAATGTCCGCAAACAATTGATTACACCACCACAATCTCCGGACATCAATCCTATTGAAAATTTATGGCACTTGGTGGATGTGGAAATTAGAAAAATAAAAATAACAAACAAATCCGATCTCCAAAGAGTGCTTTTAGAAGAATGGACGAAAATAGCAAAAGAAACAACGCAAAAGCTAGTAGAATCCATGCTTAAGAGACTTGAGGCGATAATTGAAGCAAAAGGGATGCACACCAAATATTGCTCATTTAACAACTATGATGATGTAGGTTTTCACTATAATCGTAAGTGTATGAATACTTTTTTTGCCCGAAAATTTTCATTTTTTTGGCATAATTCTTCTATTATTCCTGGGAAAAATTTCTCCATTTGCAGTTTATCTCTGCACCTGATGTACTATTAAATAAAATTGGCTTTCTTTGCGTATCGCTTATGTCTATAAAGTTATCGCAAAAAAAAAAAAGGTGTATGAATACTTTTTTGATCCACTGTACCTCCTCAAGCAGCTTACAGGAGAAAAAAGTGTATCGCCATACGAAGCAGTGGCAGTTGAACGGAAATACGCTGTAACCGATTGAAAATTTGTTCCATTAATTTCCAGGACTTCAACGAATTTTTCTACGGTCAGCACTTGCGCGAAATAACCGTAAAAGGGGTTGAAAAAAAACCTCACAGAAATGGTTCAAACTCATTAACCGACTTTCTCAGGGTAAATCGTTTTTTACCTGTATGAAAAAAATAAATCTCTTACGTTTGCGTCGCTGGGACGCACCTTCCAGAGAAAAATTTCAACCCTTTCGTTTTTTTTTTTCTACGTACTTGTTACCGTGTCGAATAATTTTAAACCTTTTGCTATATTTCTTCTGTGCGTTATACCGTAACCAGAAACGTCCACTCTTGAGAGAACGACCGAGTGAGAGAGGGTATTAGTTTGATGTGGGAAAGGTTTGACAATCGGAGACTTCAACCCTTTACCTCATTTGACGAAATTTCGCGCGATGATATAGTTCCACAGGAGAAAGTAATCCTCGATATTTATACGATATATATGACTCTCCGAGTTTTTAGTTACTCCACGATCTCTAATTCTCGTTCTCGATGTTACGATCAAACGCATTCGACCCTTATTCACGTCCATCGATCTTCATACTGTACACAGCCTCTCAAACTTCCTAACTACACCCCTCGCGTTGTGACCGTATCCCTGTGGCCCGGGGTGCAGTAACCCTTTCGTGTAATTTATACTTTTTTTTCTTTCGATGATAAATAACGAGCAACACGACGGGGTACGAAAAAAAAAATAACGTCAGTAATAATCTTGCCGGTCTTCTATCCGTAAAAGCGTGAAAATTTGCGACAAACGTGACAACCGTTATCCTCTTTTTGCTCCCCCTGATTCGACGTACCCCCACCCCTTCGCACTCTTCCTTCCTCCGTCCCCTTTCGATCGCTTTCTTCCTTTTTCTTTGTTCCTCCAGTTTTTTTCTCTTCTTAAATCCAACTCTTGCCTTGCACCCTTCTTTCCCACGGAATCCTTTCGGGCTTTCCTAAAATACGTTCAGCTACATCGCGGAAGAGCCCTTTTATATAAATATATATGTGCGTATGTGTCTGTACCGCGATACAGAACACGAGAGGGTGCGGTTTCGGTATGGACGCGTTTGTAGGGGGTTGGATAGCCGGTTAAGGAAATCCGTTTCGAGAGAAAAACGCACCGCAGCCCAAGCATCCACGTGCATTGTCATGAAATATCGAAAAACGGAGCTTGTACGATTGAAATGGAGAAACGAGGATGACAAAAAAAAAAGGAACAAATTTCACGACAAATCTTGATGGACGTGGAACGAAAATCTGTACTACGGTGTATCCACGCACACGTCATGGACTTTTGACGTACGGATTTTATGACGTTTTCTCGCCCAATCGTACGAGGCTTCGAATAACCGGATGACGATGGAATCGTTTTCGATACATTTCTTATGTGTACCGAAAAAAATGTAGCGCAAGGGCAAGAAAGGAAATAAGTTTGAGGTAAGCAATGTGATTGAATCACTCACTTTGTTGTGCAGAAAAATTGTCAATGTTTCGATTAAAAAATAATTCATCACTAATGATGTCAGAAATTTTTTTTTTCTTTTCTATTTTACTGATTCTCATCTTCGTACATAAAAGCATCGCGAATAAAATGAAAAGAAGCAAAAAACGTGAGAGATTAATCTATTTATATAGATATGAATTTATATGAAATAATTTTCATCAAACTAACAATTAAGGAGCTTTGGCGGTACCGCCTGATTAATCAAGCACTATTATCTCAAATATTGTTTCTCGACAAGTTTCCAAAATTAAAGTAATGTTAATGACGTTAAGGGGGGAAATAGGGTTACACGGTTCAAAAAATCGATTTTTTTTTAATTTCCTAAATTGTTAGAAAAACTATTAAAAATATGTTCCCAAAATTTTAAATGAAAATTCCGACTCGTTCTATTGTTATAAGCCATTAAAGTGAGTAGCTGTCGTTCAGGCCCCGAGCGCGCCACGTGTATAACCGAGCGGTCACTATTTTTTCAAACGCGTTTTTCTGAAAACGACTTTTTTTTAACTTGCGTACACGCTAGTTTGAGAAGTTTTTAACCAATCGTTTTGAAAATTGGCAATTACTTTCTTCACAGTATTGCGCTCTATATGAACCTAAAATCAAAATATTATTATTATTTAAAATAATTTTTTTTTTGCAAATAACGTTGTGAAAAATGGCAAAAAATCATGCTTTTTTGTTTTGACCCGTGTAAAAAATTCAATTTTCTATTTTTTTGATAGCATTTAGGTTCATATAGAAGAGAGACATATAATAAAAGTAAATTCCAACCTCGTTTGATTTCGGATGAAAATTGCGGCTTCCAGAATGTACGCAAAATGCTGAGTCTGATTGTGACCTGCAATATGGAGTCGCCAATATCCTCGGTGTTTTTCAAGAAAATTCTTCAAAAATTTTATAGCATATACTTAAATGTATGTATAAAATATTGTCAAAGTTTCAATAAATTATATTCATTTTTTATACTATAGAAAAATTCATGAAGATTATTGAGAAAACGCTGTCCTAACCCTATTTCCCCCATTAAGCCAGATCGAAGAATATCTAATCTGATAATTAATTGAAGAAAAGTCATTCAGTGTCTCATATTGCAGTTTTTATTAGTTAATATCCAGAAATAAGAAGAATATGTGACATAAGTAGACACCATTAATCAATAATAATAATGTTTAATATTAATTATAACAGTTGTAATTATTTTCAATTTAAGCTTTTTTTTTGAGAAGCAATTGTTCCATATTGCAATTTTGGATTTTACAGAACTGCATGAAAATATGCTTCGTGCTTTATAGTCATGAATTTAATTATTTTACTGAAAATTAATGACTTTACATTTTTTTTTTCGTTTCTATACCATATGGACTTCCTTCAATTTAGAACAAGGACATCCTTCGTTTGCACAAGTTTTATAGAAAAATTGTAAGAACCATTTTCGAAGGTTTAAATATACACGATTCAGCTGATGACTTTACTGCTGAAGCTTTCTTGAGCGAAAAATTTAATCCTCTTGTTCCGAGCTGGCGAGTGCGAGATAGCTGGGGCGAGAGTGCTCATAAATTTGCGTTAATCTCGACACAAACGTCAGAGGGGTATTTTCGATGTTATATTGTTCCGTATCTATTGTCGAAATTTCATTTATTTTCGGCCGACTATGGCCGTGAAAATAATGTTGAAACGTTTCGAGGTGGCTTTAACCTCCGCTTGAGGGATAATTCGTGTTGGTCATTTTAATAATGCTTGTGGACATTCCCCGGCATAATAATCACCAACATGTCAGCATCCGATCGACGTCAACGTGGTATGGGTTTATTTATTTTTTCCTATGAGTATGTCATAAAAAAAGTGTCATAAAAATAATAATTCATAACAATTTTTAGATTTTTTTCGACAATTTTGACCAGGTCAGAGTGCGAATAAAAAAAATTAGACATCGAGTTGTTGTATATTATTTTTATGGCATAAACGTTATACTGCAAAATGTTATAATAAAATATTATAAATATTATAATATATACATTGTAACTCGAGGATTAACTTTTTTTTTCATTCAGCCTTTCTCCATGTCACCTAGAAATTTTTTTCAATGTAAAATCGATACAAAAATTACGACATTTCTTGAAAAAAAAAAAATTGTATCTCAATTTTAGTTTTGCTACCTGAAATACAGTTACGGGAATAACCGGAATAGTCTCAAAAATTTAGTTTTCCATCAAGAAATTTACTCGGTGAGTTTGAACAAAATGGATGACAGCCCTCATCATCAAATTAACAGTTTAAATTATGACCACACCAATTTTCGAAAGATTTTGAAAATTTCCGTATTTTTTGTGTCACTCTATAACGTACTTCAAAGGGGAAAAAATAAATATAAAAAGATAAGGGCCAAAGCCAGTTCAAGTTGACGTGGAATGTCACATATACATGTAGTACTATAATTGTATACACTATATGAAACTATAAATTCGTGTATAACTATATATGTACATAAAATGTACAAATAGGTTACGTGCATCTGTATTCAGAGTAAGTTTCTTGGTATTCCAGGGAATCACCGAACCGGAAGGGGGTGTCAAGTTGGGCGGTAACGCGGCGCAAGTGCACGTAAGCAAGCGGAGATCCCTGGCACAGGTCTTCAGTCTCATTCACGATGAGCGAAAGCGCGCGTTCTCTCTTCTTCGTAGCCCTTCTCGATCGGAATGGTACGACCCGCGCGCCAGGATCTATGAACAGGAAATCCTCCGAACACTAAACTGAATCAAAGCGACCCACATCCCAACGTCCGGGATTCCCGATGACGTCTGGGTGTGTTTACACATACATGCATTCTCTCTATACCCCTCGAGAGTCTCTCGCTTACTGAGCAATGGGAATGTAGATTTTCATGGATTTTTTTTTGTCGTTACGGATGTGCCTGTGACAGAAAAAAAAAACGCTGGTAAAAACGTGCTGGAAAAAATGTATAACAATAGTCGTCGGGCCTACGATTAGAAAACACTTGACACGGGTAATGAATGTGATCGAATAAAATGTACATGATAATGAGACCTACCCTGCAGATGTGCTGATTTTTTTTTCAATAAAAAAAAAGGTTAATCTATAAAGGGTTAGTAATTTTGTAATGAGGATAATTAATTGTTTTGCTCTCTCATATGCACAGGAAGATTTGTTAAAAATGCTTTTTTTTTTTACTTTTTAATGCCAAAGTGTTAAAAATGTGCCGAAACGTCGGAATATTACATTGGAATAAAATATCCGGATATGTGTGTGTAATGACTGCAAATTTTAAATGTCTTTATCTCGACAAAGGTTTGAGATACAGCGCTGCAACTTCACACACAAATGAAAACAAAACGTCTCCTTTATTTTTTGAAATATTAATAAAAATTCATAAAGCTCCTGAGATTTTATGGATTTTTTAAGTTTTCTCAAAGTGTCTCGACGCCCTTTAGTTTTCTCGAATTTTGAGATATCGGGCTGATTTTTTGAAAATGTAAATAAACTATCATTAAATGATCGTTGATATTGATTTTGGCGAAAATCAACGAGATGCATTTGATTTTGTGAAATTTTCAATTTAATCGAATGATACATATAGACTTGAATTTTTCGAGATTGGATGTCACCGTTGTGATTTCATGAAATTTAAAAATTTTCGAAAAATCTACGATTGACAGTGCATGATTAATCAACTTTCACTTGAAAAACAGCATGTGTGCCTATACTCTTTATATGGTAGTAACGTTTTACACATTTATCGTCTTATTTTCACGTATGTTTCGCTTGTAAGACCAAAACACTTGTTGATTGGGTAAAAAGACGTCACTGTCACAGATAGGATAGAAAAGACCACATTTGTCACAGTGTCGAGAGTAGAAAACGCAATGTCGACAAATGAAGAAGAAATAAAATGAATTTTTCGTATTATCTTGCTACTATAATAAAGCTTCAGAGTTTGTATGTTTGTTCGAACGGGCTAATCTCAGGAAATACTAATCCGATTTGAAAAATTCTTTTTCCATTAGATAGCCTGTTTATTCGGGAAGGCTCTAAGCTATATAACTTTATGCTATGGCCCTAAGGAGCGACGACAGCGTCGATTTATTTTTTAGTGATTGGTCCTTTTATTTTTCCACATAATTTCCGGATGGTATTTATAGTTAATGAGATGCACTAGGTTATGTACTCATAATGCGTATGAAACAGATGTATAATTCAAATTTAACGCGGGTGAAACCGCGGGGCACAGCTAGTTCATTGATTAAGACCGTGCCATTTTGGAGCAACTTTTGTTTTTCTTTCTGAGTAGATTGTATACTCTGAAAATGGCAAAAAAGAAGTCTGTCAACATTTCAGCCCTTAATATTAATATTCAAAGGTCGCTAATCGAGATTTCCTATTTCTCATCTAAATAACATGGGAAATTTTTCATTATATCTGTAAAATTGACGAGTAGCCTTTGAATATTAATATTAAGGGCTAAAATTTTCACAGACTTCTTTTTTTCCCTTTTTCTGAGCATACAATCTGTTACAAAAAAAGTTGCCCAAAAATGACACAGTCTAATATGTATATATGAGTATTATATACATACACTCACCAGAAAAAAAAACGGTACACTTAAAATTTGGAAAAAAATCACTAAATTTCAAATGACGGTAACTGCGTAAATAATGAAGATAGAAAGGTCTTTAAAAAATGAAAATAAAGCTTGGAATCTCTACTTAAAGGATCGAGTGTTGCCGCAACACAATGGGATAAAAAGCATGTGATAGTACAGAGTCTCCTCTTCAAAATGCTTTTTTAGTCGTTTCGATACGATGATTATTCGCCGAGTAATTCGCATTTAAAGTAAAAAACATCCTTTTTCTTCAAATGCGAATAACTCGGCGAAAAATCATCGTATCGGAACGATTAAAAAAGCATTTTAAAGAGGAGACTCTGTACTATCACATGCTTTTTATCCCATTGTGTTGTGACACCTGACTCACGGCATGGGTCGTCGCAAACTCGGACCAATATTTTTCAATTCCGCATGCTCTCGCTTTGTCATCCGCGCATTTTCAATAAATTTATCTCGCAATATTGAAATGAATCGCTCCTTCAAGTAGAGATTCCAAGCTTTATTTTCATTTTTTAAAGACCTTTCTATCTTCATTATTTACGCAGTTACCGTCATTTGAAATTTAGTGATTTATTTTCAAATTTTAAGTGTAATGCTTTTTTTTGGGTGAGTGTATTAGACTGGGCAACTTTTTTTTTTCTTTAATAACGGATTGCATACTCTCAAAAAGGGAAAATAAGAAGTCTGTCATAATTTTATTCCTTAATATTAATATTCAGAGGTTGCCCGTCAATTTTGCAGATATAAAGAAAAATTTTCCATGTTATTTCGATGGGAAATCGTGATGAGCGACCTTTGAATATTAATATTAAGAGCTAACATTTTGTCAGACTTCTTTTTTTCCATTTTTTAGAGTATACAATCTTTTCGGAAAGAAAAAAAATAAAGTTGCCCAAAAATGGCACGGTCTAATGTACACGTTCATTGACCGTAACGTGTGGGTGGTTGGAATGTCATGATGCTTGTGATCCTACCTCAATCGGAGCGTAGAATTCTTGGATCGCAGGTGGGGTTAACATTTTGTATCTCACTGTGCGGCAAGAGACGCGTCGGCCGAGTGAAGGGGGTGGGGGGGATGCAGGTCGAATGGCTACCTGTCGTGTGCAGCATATAATGCACCGGGCGGGATAAGAGGAAGGCGGCCTAGTATAACCATATAGTAAAAGACCGTTGAATCAGGACCAAGACATCAGAGGAGAACGGACGCGGTCGGACCCTCGGCGAGGCCTGAGGTTTATGTTAAGGAGCATACAGAGCGCATATATATATATATATATACACATAACACGTAATATATATGTGCATGTGTGCGTATATGTAGAGAATTGTATAGTAAATGTTGCCCCGCGCGTGAAGGGAACCTTTTTGTCACTACCGGTGCCGCGGTTGCCCGGTCGCGTGCCGGACCGGAATCACGTTTTTTTTTCTCCTTCTTCTTCCCTCGCCTCTTTCACTCTCACGGCAACCCGAGGAGTAGCGCCAGTGCGATGACGTTGTTGGGGCACACGTGTAGGTTGCATGCGGAGAGACGGACAACCTGGACCGAGGGGTCAATTCGAGGATTAACCTGGTTGGCCCCAATATATAGACGCAAGAAAGTAACCGACGTATAGGTGTATACGTGTACGCATGCCACAAGCGGTCTCCCGCGTCAACCGGGGCGGGAGGGTCCGGAATACGCACAGGTGCCTTCCGGTTTACCCAAACCGTCGGGACCGGACAGACCCCACTGGAATTCGAGCTCCGAAAGGGCCAGAGGTCCGGATGATCACATCTGGTTTTTTCTTCCTTTTTTTTTTTGATGCTCGAGATGAGTATTATCGACTTGAAGTTATAGGGTGGGTGCGGCATTAGCGAACAAACGATGATGGTAATTAACGATAATTTTCGATCGTTTTTTTTTTCTTTTCGAACCTCGACCGAGGTGCGTTTGACTCTAGCATTTCCTGTAACTAAGTATGTTCGTGCCATGCATGCGGGCAATTTTCACGCGTTATGTGCTAGGATGGAGATTCAGGATTAGCAAAATATATCGGAGAGTGTTGGACGCATCTTTATTTGTGTGGTTGTTACTGTGAAAGAAATGAATGGTAATAAAACTTACCGCAACAGAAAACCGATAATAGAGTGGACGCACGGGTCGGACCGCAGCTTCGGCGTTCGCCAATGGTTAAAGTAGTTTTGGCCGCGATCAATAGCAGAGATGGGTGATCGCTTAACTATGCGCAGTGCATAGTTAAGCGGCTGTTTTTCTCAGCAACCGATGATAATGCAACGGAAAATTGGTAAAATGTGGACGCTTGTGTTGAACACCGGTTTCCCGCAATTTTCCTGTGCTCTTTGGGAAAACACGATACGGCGAGCCATTAGAAAAGAATGGTTGAGAATAACGTTCCGTCGAGGAGGGGTTTCAAGGATTGAAACGGAAATGAAAGGGGAAGGGACGTTAACGCGGTAGTCTGGTCTAGAGCGAGATTTTTGACGTCATTTCTAATGTGCAATAATTTTTAAACCGTTGAAATTGTCTTGATGAAAATTTACACGTGCATTTATTGATCCTTAGAGAATACTTGTATATAAAAAAAAAAAAATTATTTTAAATATTTTCATGTAGTTTTTTGCCTTGTTGCAACATGGTGCGCCGAAAGCCGCGTCAATCGGCGCCCACTCTGGACGATGCTCTATGCATCTGAAAAAAAAAATATATATATATATATTCTCAATCTGTATGAGTATTCTGAGCACTGGTAGCAGAATTGGTACTTAAAAGACATTGTTGACAAAATCGCGGCCTGTTGAACTTTTATTAATGACTAGCTGACCCGACAGACGTTGTCCTGTCTGAGCTATGAATATTCAATTCGAACTGGAATAAATAATTTTAAACAAAATTATTTCAAAAACATAGTGTTTATTGTAACAGAAAATAAAAAATTGACTCCCTTAGTGTTTCTGTATAAGCATGTATACCACATGTTAGTCTATCTACCACTTACCAAAAATCGATATTAAATAAAACTTTTAATATAAGCCTAAACTAAAACTAATTGCGATGAACAAACACTTCTCAAAAAATTCACTCAACAAACTCAAAACTGGATAAACGTTCAGATCGAATGGACTGTGCACTAAGAAATGAATAAATGAATTTTTTGATAGATAGATGCCGACCGATGCATCTATTAAATCACATTTGCTTCGCGGAAACTGTCAAACGCGCGAAGGTTAAATAGCCGTTAAGTTTTCTGAACTTTTCCAATTTTCTGCGCAATTTTCTTAATTTTTCTTCCCGTAAGAACCTTCTACACAGTATTAGAAAACTTGAAGAAAAAAGATGAATGAAATCGGTAAAGTCGTTCTCAAGTTATGGCGTGACCAAGGGAAATAGGGATTCATTTTTATATATTATAGATTAGGGCGATTTTATTTTTCGACTATTTTTTTTTTCAGTCCCCACCCGAAATTTTGTTGGATATGTCGAAAAAGAAATTCCTTGAAGGTTACAGCCCTTAATATTAATTCTAAGTACTTTCCCAAAGCGTGAGAAGATTTTCCATCTAAAATACACGTAAATCGATTTTTTTTTTTTTTTTTTTTCAAATTTCTATAACTCAGCCGCATTTTATGCTATCATATTGTTCTTGGTTTCGATTTACTCAGAATAGAACAATCTAAAAAAGTGCCTTTTGCGACGAAAGTATAAATTGTACTGATGAGTTGGTACGGGTCACTGAAGTTGATTTTTACCCAAAATCCTCGTTTTTTTGCTGTTATCTCCGAAACAATTAACTTTACGAAAAAATTGAAAACGAAAAATTTATTGGAAATTTAATTTCCTATAAAAAAGGTCCTCCCGACCCAATTGCTTAGATTAATATTTCTCGACATATTGAACTTTTTTTATTTTTGATTTTTTTTATTATTTAATATTTCATCTATATAAACAAAAATCAATTGCCGCATGTATGACGGATCATCACTTTCGCATTGGACATCCGACTGGTGGCATTTTTTTCAAAGAAATAAACCACGAAATGACATATCGCTTTCAGTTAAATTCTTTTTCGCAAAATATCAACATTCAATGCGGAATTTGTTGTTGTTATGAAAACAGAACTTTCAAACTGAACGTCACATTTTTTTTCGTTATGAAACATGTGACAGCAGAACTTTCAAACTGAACGTCACATTTTTTTTATTGAGATTTTCATATATTATTTCCATATTTTTCATATTTTCATATTTTTCAAATTTCCGACTTTTCAGGTGGATTTTCCAAAAAAATTCTTTCATACAAACCTTGTTCTGAATATTACGAACACAACAAAAAAAAAATCAGCCAAATCGGTCGAGCCGTTCTCAAGTGATGATCCGTCATACATGCGGCAATTGATTTTTATTTATATAGATATTTCATACATTTTCGGGTATTCGACGAGTTATAAAATGTCGGCAAAATTATTGTTCGACTCAATTCTGCTACCAGTCCTCAGAAACAGGCTACCTAAGGTACGTGCAAAATTTGAGCTCGATCGGTCTATTAGTTATCGAGATATCGTGGGCGCCGATTTGTAAAACATAATTCTGAGATAAACGCGTTCAAAGTTTTGACACCGTTAAATGAGCGACTCAGTAGCCTCTGCGTTAGTTGCTTCCCGACCGCGCTACCTGAGCGCGCGGCTTGCTTACAATTTTTATTTCTCGGCTAATTTTTGAAATATCAATAAACGGTTTTAAGGAGCGTATGAAGAAAGGTCTAAGGAATAAAAAAATGAAAAAAAAAAAAAATCGATTTTTTCAAATTTCTAGATCAGACTACTGCCTTAAAATCTGGAAAAAACGTGTATAATGGAAACACTGAAGAGCAAAGATCAATTGGAAAAAATCACATGTTCTGAAAGATATTTTTATTTTTTGTTTTAAATTGAGATAAAAAATTAGAAACGAGATGTAGGTTCAAACTTGCGGGGTACTTACCGCGCAAGTTACTTACTAATTTTTCCATTATTCGCGTACATATTCGATGGGTGGATGTATTTGAGCATGTAAAAATATTTTAGCGAAAAAATACAAATTTTTGGCACCACCCTTCCTCTATGAGAGCGCCCTATAATAATGCAATGTTGCAAAAGTCACCGCTCTCCTTACAAACGATAACTTTGTGAATCCGAATAAATGATAACGAAGTTACCGTGCAAGTAATTTGCACCATTATCTTGATCATTTTTCTCACCACTATTTCTCCATTCTTCTTTCATTATTATTAAAATGCTATCGAGCAGTTTTCCTTTTTTCATTCGAGTGTGAATTTACAGATCGCACACAATGTATCGTCAAAAACTATCACTGTTATTATAAATCGCACTAAAGTAATTTTAACCATTTTTTTTGCTAATCCCAAAGGATTGTTTACTGCTGGCGACGTCCTATTTTCAAATAGCGGAATTACTCGACAGAAATTCTACGCTCGTAGATCGTAGATTGTCGTGTAAATAATTCTTCTTCCGGTGACGTGCATAAATACATCTTTTTTTTTTTAAATCAATTTAACCACTTGCCGTACATTATTGACGAAAATGCCGAAACTCGTTGAAAATCACGTTTCAAAGTGTGCCGAAAAAGAGTTTTCGTGGCGTATAAGCTTTGGATTTTGAGAGGCGAAAATAAAAGGCATATAAAATTTATGAGGATCGAAAGTAATATAAATACAGCAATGCATATAAAGCGCCGAAATTCAACGGTGTTATTTGGTCGAACAATAATGTGTGCACGAAGACAGGAAAAAGCAATGCTTCTTTTCTCTATTTACCGTGGAAAAACGCGAGGGTACCCAATAAAACGATTTAACGCTTGGAACTCTGGAGACCTTGAAGAGCCTAATTTCCAATTTTCGTGGAGGGGAAAATAGGCGTTTCGAAAAATCATAAATGGCTCTTTTCTGCTATATAAGCTATATGCCTGAGAGAAGAGAGAGAGAGAGCTAATCGTTCTCTCTCCCTTTGCGAGAGAATAAACTAACGGTAAAAGCTCCGGATGGTTCTATACACTCGGCAGAGAGTTTTGCTTCCCCCCCATCTCACTCTATGACCGTGCAAGACACGGTCATCAGGCTTTGCGTTAATTATTGCGGGTCAATTGTAATTTCAGTAAATTAAATAGCCCGCACGATATTGTTGAAACCCCTTTGAAATACGCCGCCACGTTTCACGAGAACAGTACCTGATATACTACTGCTGTATATATAATACACGTAAATCGAATTTTTTTTTTTCAAAATTCTATAACTCAGCCGCATTTTATACTATCATATTGTTCTTGGTTTCGATTTACTCAGAATAAAACAATCTACAAAAGTGCCTATTGCGGCGAAAGTGTAAATTGTACTGGTGAGTTGGAAGTTGATTTTTACCCAAAATTCTCGTTTTTTTGCTGTTATCTCCGAAACAATTAACTTTACGAAAAAAATGTTAAGAAAAATTTGTTGGAAATTTAATTTCCTACAAAAAAGGTCCGAGTGACCCAATTGCTTAGGTTAATATTTCTTGAGATATTGAACTTTAACTTATGAGTAGTATACAATTTTCAAGGTAATATAAACTGTAAAAATTGTATATTACTCATAAGTTGAAGTTCAATATCTCAAGAAATATTAATCTAAGCAATTGAGTCGATAGGGCCTTTTTTGTAGGAAATTAAATTTCCAACAAATTTTTCGTTTAAATTCTTTTTGTAAAGTTAATTGTTTCGGAGATAACAGCAAAAAAACGAGAATTTTGAGTAAAAATCAACTTCAGTGTCCCGTACCAACTCACCAGTCCAATTTACACTTTCGTCGCAATAGGCACTTTTCTAGATTGTTTTGTTCTGAGTAAATCGAAACCAAGAACAATATGATAGCATAAAATGCGGCTTAGTTATAGAATTTTGAAAAGAAAAAAAAATTCGATTTACGTGTATTTTAGATGGAAAATCTTTACACGCTAAGGGAAAGTACTTAGAATTAATACTAAGGGCTGTAACTTTCAGGGAATTTGTTTTTCGACATATCCTACAAAATTTTAAGTGAGGACTGAGAAAAAAGATAGTCGAAAAAAAAATCGCCCTAATGTATATATTGTATATGTGTATGTGTGCCTGTGCGTCGGAGAGACAGTCCTCGGGGTTATCTCGGTTCCGGCATCATTGTCTCAACATCCGTTTCTTAATCTTCTTCTGATATTTTTTTCTATTTACATAACAGCAATTAAATATTAATGATTATCGATTTAACGATATATGCAATTTGTATGAACTCATAATTTTCATAATGCACAAGTATAATAATGGTAAATTTGTTCAAAATAAAATCGAACAAAATGAATCGTTAATAAAATGGAAGTATTAAGATTTTTAAAGGAATTCGTAACAGATTGTATTATGTTTATTTTATTTTGGACATTCAGTACGATGCCACATTAAAGTAAATTCAAATAATTACAATTGACAATTAATTAAAATTATTCCTTCGAATTTTATGATATTGAGAAGTATCTCAACATCCGCTCCTTCATCTTCCTCTGATATTTTTTCTATCTATATAACAGCGATTAAATATTAATGATTATCGATTTAACGATATATGCAATTTGTGTGAACTCATAATTTTCATAATGCACACGTATAATAATGGTAAATTTGTTCAAAATAAAATCGAACAAAATGAATCGTTAATAAAATGGATGTTTTAACATTTTTAAAGAAATTCGTAACAGATTGTATTATGTTTATTTTATTTTGGACATTCAGTACTCTTGAGTCACTAAAGTAAATTAAAATAATTACAATTAACGATTCATTAAAATTATTCCTTTGAATTTTATGATATTGAAAAGTGTTCGAATAATTGTCCATAAAAGAGGCATGTCCTAATGCCTGAGAATCTGAAAATTAATTTTTTCAAACATTTGTGTCTTCGCGCCAACGAACTGCGAGAAGACACTCGATGGATTTAAGGAGAAATAACATTTCTTTGATTTTAAAAAGAATATATTTGGTTAATTTGCGGATTGTGTAATAACGATATTTTTCGAATCGATTTCATAAAAATTTAATCGGAAGTTTTAAACTTCAATTGAAAATAAAAAACTTTTTTTTGTACAAAAGACAAAATTTGTTGAAGTAAAATTCATTTTTCACGATTTGCTAAACGTTAAAATGGCTGTGGCAAATTGACATTGGTGAGAAATATAAATTGAGTATTAAAATAACGTTGCATATATAGCAGGTACGAAGCAAATAATACCTGGAAGCAAACGGAGAGGTGTGAACCGTGATTCGAGAGACCTCTTTGTCGTTCTTTGCTATATACATAGTTTTGCCTGTAGAATTCGTAGAGATTGCACAGGGCCAACAAACAGCCCGCTTCATCTCTCTCGACTCTCTCCCTCTTCCCAGAGAGAGACCGATCGTGAATCAAATCGCATTAGCGTCGCAGATGCATATTCATGGGAAACGTATGTGGGATTACACAGATTTCGTTGCGTTCCCGCCTACCGTATGTTCTCTCCTATATACGCTCGTTGGCTTTCCACGACGGTTCTCTCTATTGCATCGTCGTGCACGTCGAAGAGAGCTAAAGGGTTTCGCACAGCAGTACCGCATGTGTGACTATAACAATATATATAGGTATATATTTATCAAAGGGCAAAAGTAAGAGGTACAAATATGCGTTATTTGCCGCACCCGAGAGAAACGAAATTGGGCTAGACGTTTTTTTTTCTTCCCTCGACGGTTGAGATCGTAGGCAAATGCGTGTCTCTGACGTGGAAATCGATTTACAACCTCGAGTGAGAAATGAGCTTAATTCGAATGAAACAACTAATAAAAAGAAAGCGAATGAACGAAATTGAAGAGAAATAACCTACTTAATGACTGACAAGGAAAGTACCCGAAGTGTCCCCCTCCGATTTTGTTGAAACTCATGTATATTATAGAGCACTAAGCGACACGTATTTTTTTTTATCGGCGGAAAAACGGTTTCAAGAGGTGAAACCACCCGCTAAAGTTGCACAGGTCAAAGGGCGATTTTGCAGTTCCACATACAAGCAGTGCATCGATTTTAATGAAACAAAAATTAAAATGTTTCTTATGCGAAGGAATGAAGAACTCACCAGATAATGAAAAAATATATATATTTTAAGAGGTTGAAACACCCTTGAACATCTACTTCTTGCACTCTACATTGAAAACTTGCGAATCGATCGGAATGAAAATTATGTTGTTTTATAGCGGAAATAAAATTGAAGTTGACGTATTTTTGTATTTGTGCAACAAAACAGTTTTAAGGGAGTAAGCTACACCTATTTGAGTTTTTACATTCCAGTTATCTCCTTGTCATTTCGAATGTGTTCGCCGATACGCACTCTTCTCATTAAGCTAATGTTAATAATTTACCGTTTTTTTTTTATTTTAAGGGGTTGAAACACCCTTGAATATCTTTATTTACTGTCAGTTTAGTTGTTGTGCTTTGACTTAAGGTAGTAGTCTGGTAACTTAAACCGATTTTCATGTCTTTTTTGGAGGGCGTTTTTTCGTAGGAAAATAAAAATGAATCGTTTTGGATATTTAGGATGTTTTTATTTACATATTAAAGATACAAAAAAAAATTTTTTTGAAAAAATGTAATAGTTTATTATTATTATTATTATTATTATTATTGATCGAAGTTGGCACCTCGAAAAAAAAGCGCGGGGCTGGCCCCGGTGATTTTGGCTCTTGATGTTATCTGAAATCAAAAATTCTTGATAATTCTTAATCTATAGACATGTCATTCTGGTCGGAACTACTGAAGTTAAATTTCATGGATAAATAGAAAAATGGCGGACTTTGTAAAAAAAAAACTTTTTTCCAATTTTTGTCTATAGATTAAGAATTATCAAGAATTTTTGATTTCAGATAACTTCAAGTGCCAAAATCACCGGGGCCACCCACGCGCTTTTTTTTCGAGGTGCCAACTTCGATCAATAATAATAATAATAATACACTATTAAATTTTTTCAAAAAAAATTTTTTTTGTATCTTTAATATGTAAATAAAAACATCCTAAATATCCAAAACGATTCATTTTTATTTTCCAATAAAAAAACGCCCTCCAAAAAAGACATGAAAATCGGCTTAAGTTACCAGACTACTACCTTAAACTTTTCGTGACGAGAACTGTTGAAATAATTTTTTTTTTGTGGAATAAAAGCAGCAATATGTGAATCAACGTTTTGTTCGTATTGAGTATAAAAGAATATACATATTTAGGATGATTGGAAATAGTAACAGTCAATATTACAGTAGATTTTTGTTTAAAAAAGCCCGACATAACCATAAAATGAATGAACGATGGCAACAGAGCTTGTCAAATGCACAGATATGTTTATCCACAGATATGTGGATTTTTAAAACTACTTTAACTTGTAATAACTCTAAAAATATGTGAGCACGTGTCGATTCGTTATTTTTTACGTGTCATATATACTACGTTGCTACTATATACAAAAGTTTTTTTTTACTCAGTACTCTGCAAGTGTCTTTTCTAGCGTTAATGACATTTTTCGCTCGTTGCCCTCTGCACTGAAAAAAAAAAATTACTCAAATCAATAAAATGTCTTTCCCAGTGGAAGACATGACTTAACTAGCATATATGCTATCCTCGACACCAGACATTTTTTTTTTAATTCCTTTTTCTGCATTGAATTTTCACGCTAATAACCTGATTAGCCCAAATTGGAATTATCAGTCCTCTTGCGATTGTAAAATAGGTTCTTGCCGCATGTCAACATTTATTAATGACAATCGCGTATTTGTTGGGATTAGAAATAAACCTTTGTTTGTCAAGAGTTTAAATGACATCGTTATCGAAAAATTTGTAGCGAAAAGAACTTGCAGTGCTAAGAATAAAACATCGAGAGACCTATTTTTCGAACGAAAACTTGTATTTTTTTTTACTATTTCTCAATTTCGTGTATGAAGAGTGATTGTGAAATTTCAATCTCGCACATAGATAAATCCCGTACGTGCGGAACTTGAGTATATAAGAAAATTGTTTGAAAATGGAAAATCCATTTGGGTTCATGTTTAGGCCGTGTAAACATCCAAAGTAGCACGATCGGAAAATATTATCTCTCTCTCTCTCTCTCTTTCTCTCTCACTCTCTCTCTCTCTCTGTCTTTCTCTTTCTATCTCTATCCCCAAAAAGAGTATGTTATATTCTCAATATATAGACTTGCGCGCGTTGCTATCTAAGCTCCGCATTAGAAACATCGCCGTGAAGTTATTCCGAGGATTCACGAGGCGCGAGTGTCTTCGAAATTTTCTTGGTTGTTCAAAGGACTTGGGACCTTTGACGCTTTTTCCCCCGATCTGACGATGAATGAACGCCGGGGATTATATGTGTGGCGCGTGTGTGCCATTCGAGGGGGAGGAAGTGGAAGACGATTGTCCATAGTCCCTCTTATATATTCTTTATCCCTTTCTTCATCATCTTCATCTCTGTCGTTCGTTCGCGCAACCCGTGTCTTATGTGTGCATCTCTCGTAACCGTAGCGATTGTACCGTCGCCGCGGTTACACGAACATTGTGTCACCCATCGGATTATCCTTCGTCCTCTCTCTCTCTCTCTCTCTCTCTCTCTCGTTGAGCCAGTTCGTGATGGTGTAAGGGGTTAACATAACGATTTTGCTCTCGTGCTTCCTCTGGCTTTACTCTGACTTGCTCCTGGCTCACCGCATGACGCGAGTCGTGCGAACCATTCAAATGCAGATTCTCCAATAATATATGTCGGGCATTTCACATCAAATCGACCTGACTCTCGCCCTCTGCGATTTAATCGACAATTTTTTGTTGTTACGACATTACAAGGCAATTATTTTTCGAGATTAATTTCGCCAATCGCCACTTAGTAATTATTTTTTTCAATATCTTTTTTTAAATAAAACGATAAAAGTAGATAATTTAAAAATATGAAAAATTCTCTGTTTAATGCCAACGGCGTTAGCTTTTACTTTTTCCGATTTTTCGTATTTGCAAAATACTTGAAGATAACAGAACCGAAGGCCGACTTATTTCGGGATGGAATTTAAACATTTTTTATTTCACACAGAGGATTTTTTGAGAATTTTTTTCACATTTTTCAAACAAATCTTTCCACTAATCATTAAATTCTGCTTTTTTTATTAATGAAAAAAAGCTCGTGACAAATATCTGAATAAATTTCTCAAATGTCCTCTAAAAAATATCGACATTGTTAAATCAGATCCCGGAGTAGGCCGTGGTTTGGTTCTATTTTTTTCCCCGTATTTATAGAACAGAAAAAAAAATCGAAATTAAATGGAAGAAAGCGCCGGTTTACTCTGAGCTATGACTTAAAAGTTTTGATATTAGACAAAGGATTTATTCGAATTCTTTTAGATTTTTAACGTACGGGTAAACTTTGGTTTTATGTAAAATACTTTTTTTTAAATCATTACTGAATAGTGGCTTGCGGAAACGGTCTGGAAAAAAACTGTCCAACTTTTAGGTTTGTAATAACAATATGAAAAATTATGAACCAAATCCCAGAGACTGAGGATCACAACTAGGTTAATTTGATGTGGATTTCCCCGTATATAGATAAACTCATGCATAAACGAAGAGAGAGAGAGAGCGAGAGGGAGGGAGGGAGAGAGAGAGAGAATAACGCTAGGGACTCGTCAGGAACTCGCTAACAATCCTTGAATTCTCAGAGGAAAAGACACACACACAGCAGCAGCAGCAACTCGCGAGATTCGAAACTCTCTCGGTTGGACTGTAAAACTTGTCCATTTTCTAAACGTGTCCTGATGCCGATACGTGCATAGCGTAATCGGCCAAAGACTGCTAGTTCTGAGAAAATAAAAAGTTATTTAATTTGAAGTTTAATTGATCGAACGACGGTTCAGCGGAATGAAATGAAATTTATTTGTGATTAAGGTAGTACTCTGGTAACTTAAGCCGATTTTCATGTCTTTTTTGGAGGGCGTTTTTTTGTAGGAAAATAAAAATGAATCGTTTTGGATATTTAGGATGTTTTTATTTACATATTAAAGATACAGATAAAAAATTTTTTGAAAAAATTTAATTGTTTATTATTATTATTATTATTGATGGAAGTTGGCACCTCGAAGTTGACAGCCCGGGTCCTAACTTTTTTTCTACCGAACCGATTACTTTCAAATTTTAACAGGCTACTCTACACACTTATAGTTCTCATCGGAACAACCGAGAAATTTTGTCACCCCTAACTTTCTATTTTACAACCCCTTCTTTGCTAAAATAAAAGGACTTTAAAAGGACGTCGATCAGTAATAATAATAATAATAAACTATTACATTTTTTCAAACCAATTTTTTTTTGTATCTTTAATATGTAAATAAAAACATCCTAAATATCCAAAACGATTCATTTTTATTTTCCTACAAAAAAACGCCCTCCAAAAAAGACATGAAAATCGGCTTAAGTTGCCAGACTACTACCTTAACAATCGAGTAAAGTTTAGTTGGATTGGATAAAAATGTATATACATTCAAAGTTTAGAGTTTCATGTATAGACGAGTGATCGAGGCACGTTGTTATATAACTGAGGAATTTCAAGACACGAGATAGAGACGCTCCGGAACTTGACGCTGCTTCCGGTGAACGGGGGGAGCTATCCCTCGAGAATGTGTGGTGGTAATGCGATTAGCCACGGTCGAACCGAGAATGGGGGTAAACCACCATTGTTCCACCAGTTTTGGTCGTTAATTCTCTTGCGAATATTATATTATATTATATTATATTCATGGGACGGTCCTATTACATTATTTTGTTGTAGTGATTCAAAAGCGGTCGAAAGTACTAAATCAAAAATGCTTAGGATACAGTCACAATCCAAAAGCCAAATTTAATTAACGTTCTGACCAGAATAACAGTATCTTAGAATACAGAATTTAAAATTTGAAACAAAATCGACGTTTCTCTTGCCATATATTCAGTTTTTCTTTCGTCGTATCAATTGTTATCGCAAAACTTTTTGAATATATTTAATCTTTTTTTCAAACTATTATCAACATCAATCGAACAAAAGCTCACATCTTCACGTATCAGAAAAGTCGAATTTTATAATAAATGAATAAAATTGTTATCTCGTGTAATACCACAGTAAAATTTTACTCGAGAATGTTCTCAGTCATCAATTGGATAACAATCAGATTTTTTAAAATTTTCCACCTGAATTTTTGTGTCTCAGTAAATTTGCTGTTCAGATGATATTTTTTTTAACCAATCATTGGATACTCAATTTTATTTACAAAAGTGGACGTAAAATTTTGATTTTCACGTTGTAAAGATGACTCAACATCATTGACGTGAGAATAACAGAATACTCAGGGGGATAGAGAGATTTTGAGGAAAGATCGCCATCTCGAAAACTGCGAGATAAATAAATGTACCCCCCCCCCCCCCCCCCCCCCCCCCGCTGTGCCTATAGAACAATGAGACGAAGCGAGTGCGAGTTAAAGACCCATCGGACGCCGTCATCGAGTTGAAATATTTACGACCATCATCCTAAGATTTTCGAATTTTTCTTGCTTGTGTCAAGTCCTCGAGTCTAGATTATCCAAAATCTTCATTTATATATATATATATGTATATATATTTCTTTTTCCCCGAGAGTCCTTCGAAAACCTGAGGAACTCGAACGTCATTTGGTATAGTCCTTATAAGATAATGTATGGAGTCTGAGAGAAAATGAAAAAAAACGTGTCTCTCGAAATCGTGTTAGACCGGTAGAGAGCACTCCCCATTGCGATGCTAATGAAGCGCCAGCAGTCGTTAATGAATCCATCTTGGTATACCCGAAAATATAGTCTAACTATATATATAGAGTGAAAGCTAGGTTGCCGCAACGGAGGATAGAGTGATGGTTACGACAGATAAGTTCACTGATAGATACCTGCGTCGAAACTATCCCAGCTTTTCCTCGCGCAGCACCCTTCCAACATTATGCATCATATAGTTACTCGTAGATTAGCTCTGTCCGGCAAACTTTCACTCACTCGAAGGGAGGGAAAATGTTCTGTATATATATTAGGGTGGGTCAAGTAGAATTACTAATTTTTTTTTTTCGTCGATATAATGAAAAATGTATTGTTTGGCATCTCAAAAAAACCCTCTGCAAGTATGAGCCCTTCATATTTAAATCAAGAGGTCCCTCATCGCGAATTTTCATTTCCCATTTATATAACGTGGAAACATTTTTTTTTAAACTTTAACAAAAAATAATCGGTGGTAATTACCTCTGGATTCTCTCATATTTGTTTGATAACAATTAGTAATATATTAGTAGTATATTAGTATATTAGTAATATATTAGTAGTATATATTAGTAGTATATTTATTCATATTGATAACGAACATTTTTAAAAATTTGAAATTTATTTACTAACAAACGAGATAAATAGAATCCAGAGCTAATTATCACCGATTATTTTTTGTACGGTTACTTTTATCGATTAGACACAAGAGAACTTTTTTGTAAAGCAACAAATGCTCTACAAAAATGTGCTAAAATACTCTCCTAATATCAACGGTTTGAGTCTAATAAAATTCCAAAGTTAAAAAAAAATGTTTCCACGTTATTTAAATGGGAAATGAAAATTCGCGATGAGGAACCTCTTGATTTAAATATGACGGGCTCATACTTGCAGAGGGTGTTTTTGCGATGCCAAGCAATACACTTTTCATTATATCGAAGAAAAAAAAAATTAGTAATTTTATTTGACCCACCCTAATATATATAGAACCCTTTGTCAGAACATGCGATGCGATCGTCTGATGTATGCGAAGACTTTTGTTTTTCGTGCATTCTGTTCCTCCTTTTCTTGCAATCGTCACTGGAGTATTAGGACAGCGTTTTCTCAATGATTTTCACGAATTTTTTTATAGTATAAAAAATGAATATAATTTATTGAAACTTTTAGAATATTTCATACATATATTTAAGTACATACTATAAAATTTTTGAAGAATTTCCTTGAAAATCACCGAAGATATTAGCGACCCCATATTGCAGGTCACAATCAGACTCAGCATTTTGCGTACATTCTGGAAGCCGCAATTTTCATCTGAAATCAAACGAGGTTGGAATTTACTTTTATTATATGTCTCTCTTCTATATGAACCTAGATGCTATCAAAAAAATAGAAAATTGAATTTTTTACAGGGGTCAAAACAAAAAAAGCATGATTTTTTGCCATTTTTTACAACTTTATTTGTAAAAAAAAAATTATTTTAAATGATGATAATATTCCGATTTTAGGTTCATATAGAGCGCAATACTACGAAGAAAGTAACTGCCAATTTTCAAAACGCGTTTGAAAAATCGCGCGCTCGGGGCCTGAAGGAGAGCTACTCACTTTAATGGCTTATAACAATAGAACGAGTCGGAATTTTCATTAAAAATCTTGGGAACATATTTTTCAATAGTTTCACTAACAATTTATGAAATAAAAAAAAATCGATTTCTTCAACCCTCTAACCCTATTTCTCCTCTTAATAACAGCGGATTACTCACAGCCTCGGAAGGTCGCGTTTCCGAGATTTCGTAAATGCGAAGATCGATTGTTATCGCCCCAACGATAGAAAGCAATATACTGTATTTTGTTCTTTGATATATTTCGTGACAAATTTTTTCGTTACTTTATTGGTTCGATTTTATAACAATGTAATTGATATATGTAGCAATGTCAAGGAAATATGATTTTTTAAAAAATGAATCTCCAGTGCGTCTTTGGTTGATCTGGAATATCAATTTAAAAGTCTTACGGTACGGGAATTCACGGAATCAAGGCTTATACGTAACCGGAAGTGAATTATTATACTCGCAAGAATATCTTTTGTACACAAGTTAATTTTTCGTCCCTTCGAAGAAAACCCATGATAGTGCATTATATATATATTTTTTTTTTCATTCTATGCGTATGTACTCACCACGTCCGTTGAATCCATTCGCGTTGCTTTATAACTTTGAAAAATTTGAAAAATAGAGCACAGTGTAGCGTTGAACGTTCAGCGCATATATCGTATATAGTAGTTTTGCAGAACTTTAGGGAAAAAGGTTTCTCCGGCTTAAAGTCTATCTGTTTCTCTATCTTTCATCCTGTGAAAAATCCCTGTCTCTTTCTCTCTCTCTCTGGCCACCCCCTCTGGTCGTCAGGCCACTGTGAGTTTCTCGTTCCAACGATCTCTATACCCCTCGGCGAATTTCCCGAAGTTTCACCACCCGCTGTGTCCCTTCTAACTTCCCTTGCGCTCCGGACAATGGCGTTTTTCGTTCGGCCTGTGCACTTTTAGGCTCTCTTCGAACGAATACCGTTCCGCACGACAATCGCCACGGAAATCGTGACGGTTTTACTGTCGTCGAGAAAATCCGATCCTGCTAAATATACTGCCCGCAGAGTGAGAAAAAGAGAGATAGAAAGAGAGCGAAATGAAAAGAGAGAAATAGCATGCGTTTACGGTCGGTGTTCCCGTGGGCCTCTGCAACTTGTCTCACCCCCTCGAAACGGAACTGGAAAAACGTTCACAAAATTTTCCCCGTACTGTAACGACAGTCAGCGTGCGCGTTAACGTCGTAAATTCGTTTCGCAGTTACGCTCGGAGCTTTCTCGTTATATTCACGTCGTCTTCGTCTCCATCAATCTTCACCCTTCGCACGCATCTAATCACAAGTTGCACAAATTTACCGGATAGCCTGGGAATCCGATGAATCGTTTAATTTCACGAAACGTGCGCACGGTGCATGTGTATAAATTTTTTTTATTGAAAATGGAAATGCAAATGATGCTTGTGCATTTTGTTTCATAATATGATCAGCCGATTCTTAAATTGTCCTCTATGACCAGGTGACTTTCTCAAATTTTTGTTTGTCTCATGAAGCAAACTTTACAATACTTTTACCAAAATTACACACATACGTGATAATTCAAAATAATCTTGTCAAATTCAATATCCGAGCCTTCTCATCGAGTCCTGTTTATTTCAAATTTTTTACATTTGCAGCGGCAAATTTGTAGGAGGTTTTAAAGAAATTTTTCGTCTATGAGGAAACAAACGAAAAATATTGAACCCTAAATCGATGGACTTATAAATATTTTTAATGTGTTAGGATACGTATCGGGTACCATTCCCAAAACTTTCATCAACACAAATTTTGACAATGTTTATGTCGAAAAATTTGGAACTCCCTTTTATCATAGGATTAAAAAAACGGCAGCTGCCGGGAAAAGAAAGTGAGATTTTTTTTTTTCGTTCGCTTTAAATTATTTCGTATCTCATTTTCGGAATGCCGTGGAATCGAAATAATACGTCACTCTTGTACTATGGCAGACGGATAGTGGGAGAGAGGGGGAAAGAATCGGGGGCTGCGGTATAGTTCAATACACGACCAGGATAACTGCCCCGGTGACTCTGTTACGGGAAACTGACTGTAGTGTGGATCCGCGATGGCCAAAACAAATCCCCGGGTTGGTGACTCCCTTGGGGATAAGATTCCCTTTCGCCGTTGTCCCTCCATGTCAAGTGGTCTGTATATATATATATATATATACATATATCTGTCGTCCGCTAAACTTCTTCACCCTAATGCTCCAGGAAAGCTCTGTTTGTGTGTGCTGGCCATCGTAGATATAGCATAAATTCACGTGAGTCCGCGGGAACCGGTTTCGAGAAAGTGGCATGAATAATTCGCTATCGCGTTCTCGCACGAGAAGGGTGGAGAAAAAAGTGGCGGAGTCGATGAGGGAGCGGAAAAGCAAGATAGCCCAAAATGTAGGAAGATCGTGAAAAAAAAACGTAGTAAAAATGGGATAGAGAGCCTTGAAAATGGAAAGGGCATGGACAAGAGAGCGTTATATACAGGGTAAAACGAGAGGGACGCGTTACGAGGTCCATGGGGGATCCTATATACCCTTACTACACCACCTCAACGGCTGCATCTGACCACTCGCCAAGACAAAAATGAATTTAATTCGAACAAACGTCGGCATTGAAAACAATGTCTATTTAAACAAATGAAATATATTTTTCCGAGCCTGCACAATGCACTAGTAATGGATTAAGGGTGGTAATAGGGTTAGACGGTTCAAAAAATCGATTTTTTTTAAATTTCATAAATTGTTAATAAAACTATTGAAAAATATGTTCTTAAAATTTTAAATGAAAATTCCGAATCGTTCTATTGTTATAAGCCATTAAAGTGAGTAGCTCTCCTGCAGATCCCGAGCGCGCTACGTGTATAACCGGGCGGTCACTCAGGTACCCATTTACTTACTTTTTTCAAACGCGTTTTTCTGAAAACGACTTTTTTTGAACTTGCGTACACGCTAGTTTGGAAAGTTTTCAACCAATTATTTTGAAAATTGGCAGTTACTTTCTTCATAGTATTGCGCTCTACATGAACCTAAAATCGGAATATTATCATTATTTTAAGTAATTTTTTTTGCAAATAAAGTTGTAAAAAATGGCAAAAAATCATGCTTTTTTGTTTTACCCCTGTAAAAAATTCAATTTTCTATTTTTTTGATATAATTTAGGTTCATATAGAAGAGAGACATATAATAAAAGTAAATTTCAACCTCGTTTGAATTCAGATGAAAATTGCGGCTTCCAGAATGTACGCAAAATGTTGAGTCTGATTGTAACCTGCAATATGGGGTCGCTAATATCCCCGGTGTTTTTCAAGAAAATCCTTCAAAAATTTTATAGTATATACTTAAATATATGTATAAAATATTCTCAAAGTTTCAATAGATTATATTCATTTTTTATACTATAAAAAAATTCAGGAAAATCATTGAGAAAACGCCGTCCTAACCCTATTTCCCCCATTAAGGAATTTCCTCTTTAAGGCGGTAGTCTGGTCTAGAAATTTGAAAAAATCGATTTTTTTTTTTTCATTTTCTTATCCCTTAGACCTTTCTTCATACGCTCCTGAAAACTGTTTATTGATATTTCAAAAATTAGCCGAGAAATAACAATTCTAAGCAAGCCGCGCGCTCAGGTGGCGCGGCGCGCGCGCGACGGTGTCAAAACTTTGAACGCGCTTATCTCAGAACTATGTTTTTCAAATCGAATTTCTATTTATTATAACAAAATGTATGCAAGTGGAATGAAATTTATTTGGCCTTGGCTCGGGTCTATGGATTTCAATTCAACATATAAGACAGTCAACTCTCCTAATGCAATTTATGAATCATTAATAGATTTGTTTGAGTCAATGTAACCTTCTTTTCTTTAATATCACCCAATTTACTTTGAACGAATAAAATGTACAATTGTGCACTTCAGCAACCCGCAAAAAATTTGTATTTCACAATAAATTTTGATTACTTCAATTGTTTGTTTGTCCCGAACAAATAAAAATGTCCCTAGCCTCCATATAAACAGAATTTAAATAAAGTGTACATACATTTCTTTTCTCACATGTTAAAATAAGAAATTCAAATTCAAAAAAGATCCACAACAGTTTTATGAGCGAACAAAGTGGCGCACAGTGGCGAGAATATTATTGCGACAATTTTCTTATAATTGAATTCATAAATTTTAACGACGTCACTTTTATCATTTGCCGTCTCTCCGAAGAATTTTGCGTGTCGAGAGAGTTTTGCGTGTAACACAGACGGCAGACGAGTAGACGCACTTGACGGCTGTCCCTGTCGTGCAATTCGAGGAAATTCCTCGCGCAATTGTGGAAAAGCCTCTGGTCGCAATAAAACATGTCGGCGGCATGTGTCCACGTGTTTACGTCACGACGGCGGAGCGGTGATGCTGCGGAAAACGCTCAGGGGCGAATCTCCTTTACGACTCTTACGCGTCGGACGAACCGAGGATATATATATATATATATAGTTGACATGCAAAAGGGCTTAATCTACATAATGTAAAACGTAACGAGATCTGAGTTACGTCCTTTTATCAGAGATATAGAGATACGAAAATAGGAGAATCCAGAGTGAGAAAGCCTCTGGTAACGTTTGTGTGATGTTCTGGGACATATTTTCTCGCCTTGCCGGTGACCGTAAGTTCCGGCACATAGAGCAACAGAATGCTACACTTGTTCGCAATGTGTTAGAGTGCCCTCAGAGAAAGAGGCAATTATTTCTACTCTGCGGCGAATTGCCACCGCACGTTGGCCAGACTTCTAATGCTCGTCTAGCGCGTATCTCAAAGGACAAACCAGAATGATACACAAAAAGTTAAATTTCGATTGTATGAATATAATAAATTAATATAAAACCGTTAATAATTGTTTGGCGATAAAATAAATTATAATAATTATAAAGAATGGGTTTTTTCTTGAAAAAAATATCGATATTGTATAATTCTTAAAGGGGGAAATAGGGTTAGGACAGCGTTTTCTCAATGATTTTCATGAATTGTTTTATAGTATAAAGAATGAATATAATTTATTGAAACTTTGAGAATATTTTATACATATATTTAAGTATATACTATACAATTTTTGAAGAATTTCCTTGAAAAACACCGAAGATATTAGCGACCCCATATTGCAGGTCACATTCAGACTCAGCATTTTGCGTACATTCTGGAAGCCGCAATTTTCATCTGAAATCAAACGAGGTTATAATTTACTTTTATTATATGTCTCTCTTCTATATGAACCTAAATGCTATCAAAAAAATAGAAAATTGAATATTTTACAGGGGTCAAAACAAAAAAGCATGATTTTTTGCCATTTTTTACAACTTTATTTGCAAAAAAAAAATTATTTTAAATAACGATAATATTCCGATTTTAGGTTCATATAGAGCGCAATACTATGAAGAAAGTAACTGCCAATTTTCAAAATGATTGGTTGAAAAGTTTTCAAACTAGCGTGTACGCAAGTTCAAAAAAAGTCGTTTTCAGAAAAACGCGATTGAAAAGAGTAAGTAAGTGGGTACCTGAGAGCTCGGTTATACGAGGTCTGTTAAAAAAGTATCGCGAATTTTGAATTTCCGTGGGGTACGTATCTTCGATTTTCAATTTTTTTGTGACGTTAGGTTGGTACTCGTGTCCCTCACTTATGCTGGAAAAAATCGGCCATTTTGAATGTTTAGTTAATTGTTGACAGCTGTTTTGGTTAGATGTGTTTTGGCTTGTCTTCGATTTTTGCCTATTCCAAAAAAGCAGCTTCCATTGCGATGATTGAGCTTTGGTTTCCACGTCATAACCATAAACCCATGATTCGTCACCAGTTATGACCCTCTGGAGCAAACTTGGGTCGTCGCGGACCGAGTCCAACAGCTCATTAGCAATGTTAACGCGACACTATTTTTGTTCGAAATTCAGCAATTTTGGCACGAATTTCGCGGCGACCCGTCTCATGCCAAAATCATTGGTAAAAATCGAATAGCACGAGCCAATCGATATGTTTAGTTCCTCGGCAACTTCTCTAACGGTGATTCGACGATTGGCCAATATTATTTTCTTCACTTCATCAATGTTTTCGTCCGTTGTTGATGTGCTCGGGCGTCCGGAACGCATTTCGTTGTTCGCATCTTCTCGGCCCTCTGAGAACATTTTGTGCCATCGATAAACGTTGCTTTGGTCCAAGGTAGCTTCACCATATGCCACAGTCAACATTCGGAATGCGTCCGCCCACTTAATTTTATTTTTCACACAAAATTTGATACAGATTCTTTGATCCATTTTTTGGAATAGGCAAAAATCGAAGACAAGCCAAAACACGTCTAACCAAAACAGCTGTCAACAATTAATTAAACATTCAAAATGGTCGATTTTTTCAGCATAAGTGAGGGACACGAGTACCAATCTAACGCCACAAAAAAATCGAAAATCGAATATACGTAGCCCCCGGAAATAAAAAATTCGTGATACTTTTTGAACAGACCTCGTACACGTGGCGCGCTCAGGGCCTGAAGGAGAGCTACTCACTTTAATGGCTTATAACAATAGAACGAGTCGGCATTTTCATTAAAAATTTTGGGAATATATTTTTCAATAGTTTTACTAACAATTTATGAAATTAAAAAAAAAACGATTTTTTGAACCGTCTAACCCTATTTCCCCCCTCAAACAAAACAGTTGACATTATTTCGGAAATCGTGACCTATCGATAAGCAAATTCAATGAATCAACCATAATTAAGTAATGTATGGAAATTTGATCGAATGTATATAAGAGACGGCGCGTAAAAATTTAATGGAATATCTACGCATTGTTATTTTTGATCAACTTCGATTTTCGTGGAGGGCGAGGAGGATTATGACCAGTCCAGATAAACGAGAAACCCGATATTTCACGTTGCTCCCGTTTCAACGCAACAATTTATAATCCTCTTTCGAGAGAATATCGCACACAAACCCAAATATCCACAAATGCACTTACTAGGTGGGCTGTAAAATCGTCAAGAACGAAAAATTCTCACGTCCCATATGCCCACCGCACCACTTTCTCTACTCCCCTAAGACCTAATTATCCTGGCTCAGCTCGTCCATCCTCGTTCGTCGCAAAATAACACTAGCCAACTATGCGTGCGTGTGTGCGCGTGATTTTTGCGAAATTTCGAAACTCACGCTCTATCGAGCTTAAAATATGTCCGACCGGTCGTTCAGTCGAATCAGCAACAGCGTTGACAGCCCTTAATCCTTGGGAAGCACCTGGAAAAATTCATTTACCATATAGAGAGGTGTTTGGTATGTTTGATTCCCAAAGACTAGAAAAGCGTCGTTTATGTTTATTCATCGTTCACGTCAAAAGGCTTCTTTCTGTTCCCTCGAACCATAGGTACATACATCATGCAATTTCTAATTATCCGTACTCAATTAAACGCACACACGATTCATTAGTAACACGTACTGTATTCTTTATATTTATATTTTTATATATTTTTTTCAATTCTCCGTTTTGTATTTTTCGTTTTGTCGGAAACAAATGTACCATCACTTATGTTGAGAAAACGTAGAGAAATCTACGGGTCCTTGCTCTTCACGACAAACGGAAACGATACGGAGGTTGTGTACTCTTGTGTGTGTATATGTGTGTTTATGCAAACGTATGTGTGTGTGGCAATCGATCACTAGCCAGACACACAGCCCCCCCCCCCCACCCCTCGGGATACGTTTGGTCCAGCGTCTCGTATCTTCTCGTTCTCCTCTTGTCCACACCCTTGAAGACTCCGGGAGGGCTTTCCAGCTCAACGTTAACACCGAATTTCCCTAAAGTTCGAAAAAATAAATAAATAAAAATCCAAAAGATATCGAAGTAACGCTTATATTTCATCGATAATACAAGAATAACCTTTATCGAGCCTCATTGATCTCTGTGCGTTTTAGAAATCACTCTAAAAATAATTTCTAATAAATATGTTCTAAAAAAGCATTATCAGGCGTTTAAGGGGGAAAATAGGGTTAGGACAGCGTTTTCTCAACGATTTTCATGAATTTTTTTGTAGTATAAAAAATAAATATAATTTATTGAAACTTTGAGAATATTTTATACATATATTTCAGTATATACTATAAAATTTGTATAATATATATTATAAAAACACCGAAAATATTAGCGACCCCATATTGCAGGTCACAATCAGACTCAGCATTTTGTGTACATTCTGGAAGCCGCAATTTTCATCTGAAATTAAACGAGCTTGGAATTTACTTTTATTATATGTCTCTCTTCTATATGAACCTAAATGCTATAAAAAAAATAGAAAATTTAATTTTTTACAGGGGTCAAAACAAAAAAGCATAATTTTTTGCCATTTTTTACAACTTTATTTGCAAAAAATAAATTATTTTAAATAATGATAATATTCCGATTTTAGGTTCATATAGAGCGCAACACTATGAAGAAATTAACTGCCAATTTTCAAAACGATTGGATGAAAACTTTTCAAACTAGCGTGTACGCAAGTTGAAAAAAAGTCGTTTTCAGAAAAACGCTTTTGAAAAAATAGCACCAAGAAAAACAAGCAATATGGGGTCGCTAATATTTTATAGTATATACTTAAATATATGTATAAAAATTTTATAGTATATACTTAAATATGTGTATAAAATATTCTCAATGTTTCAATAAATTATATTAATTTTTTATACTATGAAAAAATTCATGAAAATCATTGAGAAAACGTTGTCCTAACCCTATTTCCTCCCTTAATGGCTTATAACAATAGAACGAGTCGGAATTTTCATTTAAAATTTTGGGAACATATTTTTCAATAGTTTTACTAACAATTTATGAAATAAAAAGAAAATCGATTTTTTGAACCGTCTAACCCTATTTCCACCCTTAAGACGGTCGTACCGTGTGACGGCTGTATTTTTTCACTTTTTATTGTGGATTTCTTCTAACGTACGATGAAAATACATCATTTTGGATTTACTACAATATACTTATTAACATTTATACAGTCACTTAGAATTTTTTGAAGCCAAAATATAGATTGGAATCGATTTTACAGCGTTCGAAAGATACACATGTGAACAATAAGTTGGTGACGGCTGACATGATTAAGGCTGTCCATCTCAAAAAATGGAATGATATTTTAGTCGGTAGATCTGTGGCTATAGCCGGAACTAGAGACTTAAGGTGGTCGTGAGGTGCGAGTCGAAAAAGATGGCGAAAATCGAAACGAAATTTTCAAAACCGTGCCAAAAATTTGCTTTTCATTATTTCATTTAGTCCTAGTTCCGGCTACAGCCACACGTCTACAGATTAAAATGCCATTCCGTTTTTTGATTTCCTACGAACAGAACAGCCGGAATCATGTCAGCCGTCAACCTACTTCTTTTTCACATGCGTGTCTTTCGAAAGTTGTAAAGTCGATTCCAATCTGTATTTTGGCTGCACAAAATTCTGACTGATTGTACAAATGTTAATAAATATATTGTAAAAATTCCAAGATGGTGTGTTCTCATCGTTCGTTAAAAAAAATTCACAAAAAAAAACAAAAAAAAAACACAGCCATCACACGGTATAACCGTCTTAACGTAAATTAAAACTGCCGTAATTGTGTCTAGTAATTTAAAAAAGTTTGAAATTTTCCTTCACTGAAATAATGTTGTTGATCACAAAGATCTATGAATTTTCCCTATGTCCCTCATTTACTGTGTCTTCATTATACATTGTTACCCACACATACATACAGAAATACACATATATCAGCGGGTATTAAACAATAGGGCGTAACTCACATCGCTTTAAGTATTAAATTGTGAGAGTTACGTTCTTCTGTTTGTTGGCCAGTCGATATTTATATGTATGAGCATCTCTCTACGACACGTAGAGTTTCGCGCTCGTATACCCCCCGCCGAAGTCACGGTAGCGTATACCAACGGGAGAATTGGGCATCGGAGCAGGAGCCATGCCTCCTACAATTTCTGGCATGATAGCATCGCGAGGAAGAGAGACGAACGAGAATGAACCTGACAGAGGAGGAAGGGGGTTGAAAGACGAAGAGAGCTTGTTATGGACGTGATGGACCCTCCATACCTTACAGCAAGCTCTCGCGAGCGTTGAACGAAGGGGAGAGAAGCTTTTAGAGCTTGGAATATTCACGAGACCCCTAGTCTTGGACAAGCGAAATACATTCTCTTTCTCTCTCTCTCTTTCTCTCTATTTCTCCCCCTTCTGGCTCGTGGCGAGTATAAGCGAACAACCGCGTTCTAGGACAAACCTTCCGGATATATCCTCTAACGTTTCGAGTGAAGAGCTTTCGATGTGACTGAGAATGAAAATAAAAGCTGATGAGGCTTACGACGAAAATAAGGGTTTTAATATCGATTCTAATGTCATTAGATTAACTTATTAATTTTTCATAATTACATTATACATTAAAATAGAGAAGTTTTTTTAACGAAACGATTAATCATTTCATTGTTGTATATATTTTTCATTCTAATGTCTACGACGTTCTTACTAAACGTACTGTACAGCGAAAGAGCTGATAAACGTTTGAACATTTCTACTATCAATGAAGATTTATTTTTATTTTTTTTTTACGAACGTAGATGAGATTGGTCGACGCATGGGTCTGTAGATAGGAAACTACGTTGGGTCTCGTCGCCACTGGGATTTCGAAGTTGCATGCACGATTGGAGGTATATACCGGTGCGAGAGGTAAATTCTTGGTGTTGGCGTACATCTCCGTCCTTTACTTTGATTTAGTATGCAGTCAGCGTCGAATGAGCTGTGCACACGGGGTCCGAGCAGAAGCCATATCAGAGAAGCGCGACGAGGTACCCAACGTAGAAGCCGAGACGAAACGACGAACGGGTACGACGGTTCCCCGTGAGAGAGGACCAGCTCCTGAAAGGACTTCTTCGGCAATCAGCGGTGGTCCACAGACCTTGTTTGTCTTTGCGCGTGATTGGCGCCTTGGATCGGTCCTGTATGCTTCTCTCAGTTCTTCCCCTCACTCCCGTTACCCCATACCACCACAATTTCTCATCGCTCTCTCTCTCTCTCACTCTCTGCATTAACATGTATATATGTGTTGAAGCTGAGACCAGAATCGTTGCCTCAGAATCCTCTCTGTTCTGAGGGCACGTGCGTGTGTTACTGCCACCCAGAGCACTCGTGTGCCTGTACGTGTCTCACTAGATTCTCTTTCTCTCTCTCTCTCTTTCTTTTCCCTGCTTCTATGTGAAATACACACACGCACAAAGAATATCCTCTCGTTCTTTCGGACTCTCGTGAAACAATGAAATTATTGATGTTTAAAAAACAAAATTAGAATTCACCGTCTTACCTAAACGATAATTAAAATTCAGCTTATTAATCATTCGCTGAAAATAAACTCTCCTAAAATGAATATGACGACATGTTCTTGTGGAAAATAAGTAACAAATGATCAAAAGCGATTTTTTAAAATTGATCACAAGGAAAGGGTAAAAAATGTATAAACTAAACTGTTATTAGTAACAGGTCTGTTGGTTAAACCAAACATGCGATTCCTTCAGGGAGGAAATAGAGTTAGACGGTTCAAAAAATCGATTGTTTTTTATTTCATAAATTGTTAGTAAAACTCAATAGTTTTAAATAAATAAATAAATAATAATAATAAATAAATAAATAAATAATAATAATAAATAAATAAATAAATAATAATAATAAATTATATTCATTTTTTATACTATAAAAAAATTCATGAAAATTATTGAGAAAACGCTGTCCTAACCCTGTTTCTATACTATAAAAAAATTCATGAAAATGATTGAGAAAACGCTGTCCTAACCCTGTTTCCTCCTTAATGACTTATAACAATAGAACGAGTCGGAATTTTCATTTAAAATTTTAGGAACATATTTTTCAATAAAAATATGTTCCTAAAATTTTAAATGAAAATTCCGACTCGTTCTATTGTTATAAGTCATTAAGGAGGAAACAGGGTTAGGACAGCGTTTTCTCAATAATTTTCATGAATTTTTTTATAGTATAAAAAATGAATATAATTTATTGAAACTTTGAGAATATTTTATACATATATTTAAGTATATACCATAACATTTTTATACATATATTTAAGTATATTCTATAAAATATTAGCGACCCCATATTGCTTGTTTTTCTTGGTACTATTTTTTCAAACGCATTTTTCTGAAAACGACTTTTTTCGAACTTGCGTACACGCTAGTTTGAAAAGTTTTCTACCAATCGTTTTGAAAGTTGGCAGTTACTTTCTTTATAGTATTGCGCTCCATGTGAACCTAAAATCGGAACGTTATCATTATTTAAAATAATTTTTTTTTGCGAATAAAGTTGTAAAAAATGGCAACAAATCTTGTTTTTTTGTTTTGACCTCTGTAAAAAATTCAATTTTCTATTTTTTTGATGGCATTTAGGTTCATATAGAAGAGAGACATATAATAAAAGTGAATTCCAACCTCGTTTGATTTCAGATGACAATTGCGGCTTCCAGAATGTACGCAAAATGCTGAGTCTGATTGTGACCTGCTATATGGGGTCGTTAATAGTTTATGGTATATACTTAAATATATGTATAAAAATTTTATAGTATATGCTTAAATATATGTATAAAATATTCTCAAAGTTTCAATAAAATATATTCATTTTTTATACTATAAAAAAATTCATGAAAATCATTGAGAAAACGCTGTCCTAACTCTATTTTCCCGCTTAAAGAACAATTCTCCGGTATTCGCAAACGTACATCACTTGAAATCGATATTAGACAATTATGTAAAATTGTTCAAAATCAATATTAATATTAATTAAAAATATTAACATATTAAAAAATATTATCAGTTTGCGGTAGAGGGTTATAATTTTTATTTTTTCAACATCAACTAATTATAATTTTATTGCCAACATGGTAAAATGAAATAATTTCAAATGTTTTATATATTTATTTATTTAAATAACGCTTGTACCCCGGCGCTAATTAATTCATTTTTCTTACAAACGTATACAATATTCTCGTATCCAAGGCAAATATTGAAATTTATTTTTTCTCAAGCTTCGATTCTTTGGATTAACAAAACCGTCGGAACATTTTTCCCTTTCGTTATTTTTTCTCGAAAATATAAAATAAAAAATCTTTTTACTTTCAGGGGCTGACGACGCATAGTGAAATACATGTAGCAAGTCGACGGAGACCGTGGGTCGTCCTGTATCGACCGAACGTGCGAGAATTTCGGAAGTACGACGCGCAGGCTTTCGTAAGTACGTAATATATACATATATAGATATATATTTATACTTGAGGCTTGGTGTTACTGTGAGCGTGTGATATGAGGCCCTGTAGGAATTCACCGGCAGGCGTAAATTCTCCTGTGCTCTTCGTCTCTCTCTCTCTTTCTCTTTCTCACCCCCGCGGTTAACCTTCTTTCTCACTCTTTCCCATTCTCCCACGACGTATTCTTGCGGAGAGCGTCCTGGCTCTCCCCTTCGGTGGACTTTAGAGCCCACCCTAACAACCCCCGTTCACCACCCAGTCAAACCCCCACATCTCGCCGAGGAGACCCCTTGCTCACCATCGCCTCCGACCGCCTCCAGCGACAACATTCTCCGGCTCCAACGAGAGGGTGACCACCCCTCCTCTGTCTTCTCAAACCTCCCCCGTGCGTTTTCTGCGCGCCAGCTCGAGAGACGACCGGGTCCAGTGATGCTCAAGTCCGAGAGGCTTTGTTACTCTTCTCCGAGCATTTCGACATTGAACAACACATGAAAAAAATATAATTTTTCTTTATCAAAACATGAGGATGTCCGCGAAGATTCAATGAACCCATTTTTTTACCGATATTTTGAGTAATTCACTTGATCTCGGTGTTTAAGGTAGTAGTCTGGTAACTTAAGCCGATTTTCATGTCTTTTTTGGACAGCGATTTTTTGTAGGAAAATAAAAATGAATCGTTTTGGATATTTAGGATGTTTTTATTTACATATTAAAGATACAAAAAAATTTTTTTTTTTTTTTAAATTCAATAGTTTATTATTAGTAGTAGTATTATTATTATAATTGATCGAAGTTGGCACCTCGAAGTTGGCGGCCCGGGTCCTAACTTTTTTTCTACCGAGCCGATTGCTTTCAAATTTTAACAGGCTACTCTACACACTTATAGTTCTCGTCGGAACCATCGAGAAATTTGTTTACCCCTAACTTTTTATTTTCCAACCCCTGCTTTGCTAAAATAAAAGGACTTTAGCAAAGAAGCGGTTGTAAAATAAAAAGTTAGGGGTGAAAAAATTTCTCAGTGGTTCTGACGAGAACTATAAGTGCGTAGAGTGTGCCTGTTAAAATTTGAAAGCAATCGGTTCGGTAGAAAAAAAGTTAGGACCCGGGCTGCCAACTTCGAGGTGCCAACTTCGATCAATAATAATAATAATAATAAACTATTAAATTTTTTCAACACAATTTTTTTTCGTATCTTTGATATGTAAATAAAAACATCCTAAATATCCAAAACGATTCATTTTTATTTTCCTACAAAAAAACGCCCTCCAAAAAAGACATGAAAATCGGCTTAAGTTACCAGACTACTACCTTAAACTATTTCCTCAATAACTTCCAGCCATTGAAATCGGGTATTGAGAATTCCTAGTCGTTATCACGATGGCCTCTGTAGATTTTATTCAATACAAGTGAAATCGTCGATCTCCTTATACCTCCCGTAAAATGTATCAGCAAACATCTGCTCAAATTGTGATGCCACGAACCACGTTCTTCGTGTTACGTTCGTTGATTCATCGCACAAACTCGATTATTCAAAATTTCACCGGCCAATTCCTTATTAATGTCTCGTATGAATAAATCCGAGGGTTTTCCGCCAGAACGACCATAGAGCGAGCAGGGCCTTGTCGCGTTTCTAACATACAGGACACACAGTTAATATTATAACGTTGTTAGAGTTGAACCGTGGTTGCGAACGCGTGCACGTTCGCGGTTTACCGCGATGAAGAGCGCATCTAGTTCACTGATAATCAGTGCACGTATGGAGAACGCGTGTAGCTGAGGGTCGTAAGCATGTCGCGATAGCGAGCGAAACGAAGGATCCGGTTAAATAGCCAACGAGCAATAGATGTTCCTGTGCTGGTAGGGGCGGGAGGTTGGTGGAAGATTAGCACAGAATGGTACAGCTAACATGCAGGACTATGGGGGGAGTTCCAGCAGTGTCGTAGTACTGACTGTCGTCGCGGATGAGAGGGAGTCACCTCGATCGGACGTAATGTTCTGAAAGGACTCGAACCCCTCTTTGTCACTTCCACGGAGTGTAGCGCGTGGTTGCCTCTCTGCATGCCGATGCACATACCAGACCTCAATATGGTATATCTCGTTGCTTAGCAAACAAATGGGCGTAATTCAAACGATTTCACGAAGAAATTGATGTGGCATCTGCTCTTTTGTATATCAGCAGTTGATAATATATATACAAACGCTTAATATTTTATATGTACATGTATACTGCACGTACAGAGAGCCGGCAGTACGTACAGCACGTGGAAAGTTGTGCCAGAGAGAGAGAGAGAGAGCAAGAGGGTTTGTAGAATCGGGTGTGAGGCAATCGAGCGGAGAACACCCTGCGAGCTCGCAGTAAGTGGCGTATGGAGATATCTGACGGAGGGGGTTGGAGCTGCTCACGAGAGGGTGCCACGAAATAGGGGATGAGATAGAGGGTGAGAGAGGAAGAGGGAGAGTGAGAGGGAGGGTCATGCAGGAGGGAGACAACGCCGCGTGTACACTATATGTTCTTTGCTGTGACTATGTACGTAAGTTGTATACTTATCTAGTGTGTACACCAATGTCGTACTGTATAGAATACAGGGGTTACCACACACTATAGGAGATACATATACAGGGTATATATAAACATATAAACTAAAAAACGAGTGTATATACTATATATGAGAATATATAAGCGCATATGTATGGATGAATGTGTATAAGAACGTCATTTGCTGGCAAACAAAAGGATGCCCTCCTCATGGATTTCACGTGTTGAACCGTGTGGATTATGCCCTTTTGAATCCCAGTAGTTGTTGTAGGTATATATAGATATGTAGAAGTATGTACGGGTTAGATAGATGGACCAGGAGGAACACAGACAGAGGGAGTAAAGTTGGGGAAGGAGAGAGGTCGAGGCGAGTTTGCAAGGGTGGACGCGTACATCCCCGAAGAACAAGTGGGTGTGCGAGAGATAGAGATAGAGATAGAAGCGACTAAAATACACCGAGGACGTTCATTTTGTGCGTGTGTATATGTGTGCTCCTTGAATGTGCGTCATCCTCCTCCCTCTCATCCCTTTGCTAGCTTCACGAAGAAGAAGAGCGACAGAGATACATGGAAATGTCACGACAGGACAAAGATGGCGTTACCGTTGGGTGCGAGCTTCCTTGGGGCATGTGTGTTGGACCAGGACAGAATCAAGAAACCTCGTGGATGAAGGGGGAGTCGAATAAGTCGGATGGAGAGAAGAGACGAGGATGAAATGCGTGTGCTGGACGACGATGCTTAGGTTAGAAGCTTGCTAGATATGTGTATGTAGTTGGCTAGAGTTCTCCAGGCGGTTAAGGGAGGGGAAGAGGGCGTCGGGGATGTTCCGAAGGCCCTCTTGGAGCCCGCTGGTGTTATCTTGCCTGGCTCACACTGTCGTATTCAAAATACGTCAATACCGCACAGAATTTGGGTGTCCTGTGCTCTACATGCGAGGTCGCTGAAGATTGGAGCGCTAGGACACTTGGGGGGGGGGGGGGGGGGGTCGAGATGATTGGACGGAGCGTTAAAGGAGTTGAGGAAGAAGCATGGAGCCAATGCTCTTGAGATGTATATAGATATTTACATAATATATCGTCTTAATAATAAATTAGGAAACCTCGGGACAATCATATACATATACTCCTGGAACTCTGTACGCACATTCCTCGGGTAGAGATCTCTTATAGAAACGGAAAACAGTGGCAAATCTACACACCCAATAATCGATACCGCGACCTCCGATCGAAATTGATTTATATGTCGATTTAGAATTTTTTATTGGTTTCAATCGTGCCCCACATGGTGGCGTCAAGCCTCGCATTATGGTCATAGTCATTCATCGTCACGGCACTATACACTAGGGTGGTTCTTAATTTGGTGATGTTGGAAATTCTTCGGTATTGTTCCTCAAAAGTAATCAACATATCTAGACAAAAAATTGGGCGCAAGCGGAACTTTGTCCAATAATTCTAACCCACCCCACCGAGCTGTCGAATTTTTATGTGAAAAAATGCAATTTTCTTAACAATTTTCTTAACAAAATTTTGAATGCATGCATTTTTTCATATAAAAATTCGACATCTTGGTGGGGTGGGTTAGAATTATTGGACAAAGTTCCGCTTGCGCCCAATTTTTTTTCTGGATATGTTGATTACTTTCAAGGAACAATACCAAAGAATTTCCAACATCACCAAATTAAGAACCACCCTACTATACACCCATCGTATAAACTAGTATGCAGTGGAAAAATATTTGTAAACTCCACTGAAGCATGGTTGCGGGCAGATAATGTTATACTCGTATTTAGTTGATGGAAGTACGTAGGATATATCTGCCAGTATTTTTGTTATTCTTAGTGTTTCCGACGTAAGCACACAGAAATATGATTGAGCACATCACAATTCAGTAGTTTCTACTGCGTTATCACAATTGGGCAAAACTCTGAGGGCTACAGATCGGTCCACAATTCCCCTTCCCAAAAATACAGTTCAACGTACGAGGTCTGTTCAAAAAGTATCGCGAATTTTGAATTTCCGCGGGCTACGTATATTCAATTTTCGATTTTTTTGTGCCGTTAGGTTGATACTCATCTCCTTCACTTATGCTGAAAAAATCGGCCATTTTGAATGTTTAGTTAATCGTTGACAGCTGTTTTGGTTAGACGTGTTTTGGCTTGGCTTCGATTTTTGCCTATTCCAAAAAATGGATCAAAGAATTTGTATGAAATTTTGTGTGATAAAAAAAATTAAGTGCGCGGACGCATTCTGAATGTTGACTGTAGCATATGGTGAAGCTACCTTGGAACCAAAGCAACGTTTATCGGTGGTCAAAAATGTTCTCGGAGGGCCGAGAAGATGCGAACAACGAAATGCGTTCCGGACGCCCGAGCACATCAACAACGGACGAAAACATTGATGAAGTGAAGAAAATAATATTGGCCAATCGTCGAATCACCGTTAGAGAAGTTGCTGAGGAACTAAACATATCGATTGGCTCGTGCTATTCGATTTTTACCAATGATTTGGGCTTGAGACGGGTCGCCGTGAAATTCGTGCCAAAATTGCTCAATTTCAAACAAAAACAGTGTCGAGTTAAGGCGGTAGTCTGGTCTAGAGAGAGATTTTTGACGTCATTTCTAATGTGCAATAATTTTTGAACCGTTGAAATTGTCTTGATGAAAATTTACACGTGCATTTATTGATCCTTAGAGAATACTTCTACATTAAAAAAAAATTATTTTGAATATTTCCATGTAGTTTTTGCCTTGTTGCAACATGGTGCGCCGAAAGCCGCCTCAATCGGCGCCCACTCTGGACGATGTTGTATGCATCTGAAAAAAAAAAATAGCAAATAGCTGAGCACTGGTAGCAGAATTGGTACTTGAAAAAATGTTTTGACAAAATGGCGGCCTGTTGAACTTTCATCAATGATATTTCATATATTTTCGGGTATTCGACGAGTTATAAAATGTCGGCAAAATTATTGTTCGACTCAATTCTGCTACCAGTGCTCAGAAACAGGCTACCTAAGGTACGTGAAAAATTTGAGCTCGATCGGTCCATTAGTTATCGAGATATCGTGGGCGCCGATTTGAAAAACATAGTTCTGAGATAAACTCGTTCAAAGTTTTGACACCGTCCGTGCAGCTGCTTCCCGACCGCGCTACCTGAGCGCGCGGCTTGCTTAGAATTTTTATTTCTCGGCTAATTTTTGAAATATCAATAAACGGTTTTCAGGAGCGTATGAAGAAAGGTCTAAGGAATAAGAAAATGAAAAAAAAAAAAAAATCGATTTTTTCAAATTTCTAGACCAGACTACCGCGTTAACATTGCTGAGGAACTGTTGGACTCGGTCCGCGACGACCCAAATTTGCTCCAGAGAGTCATAACTGGTGACGAATCATGGGTTTATGGTTATCACAATTGAGCAAAATCTATACTCAAATCTATACTCATTATCACGGGCCAGCTGTTGGTAATCCTGCTCGAAGAGTCGGACATAGACATCCTGTAGACTTACAATAAATTCAATGTGGAACGTATCATACACTGTCGAGAGATATAGACTTTCGTAGACTTATAATGGATTTAATCACTGAGTCAGAAATCTACATTCAAGGCTGCATTTGATCCAATAGAGAGACTTTTCGTAGACCACGTGAAAGACTTAGTGTAGAGTCAATTTTTTTTACACGGGTCCCTCTCCCCTTATCTCCCTTGTCCTACTCTTTTCGAATATATTACTGTATTGCATTTTCGCTGAGGGCTCGGGGTAACTTCGGAAAACCTCGCCGATACAGGTACATTTCACTGAGTTTCAGAGCCGTACCGTCAGAAACTCCGAAAAACTGCTTTTCGGTCAATGGTGGGCGTGCAAGCCAATGCAGGGCTAAGTGCACGGTCACTCATCTCAGTTTTGACCACGGCCATTAATGCTTGACTCGGTGGACTGATGAATCCGTGCACCGATCGCGTGTCCACTGCTGTCTGTTGAACGCACCGATAAATGAACATCTCAAGAAACGCCATCGGTGAATGGACATCCTGTGCTAATGATCCCCATAAGACATCAAACACGTGGCTGAATACGTCATTTTTTTAATGTATCATGTGCGAGCATTCGGGCCAGTAGGTCCCCATATTAATATAGCCCGTTTTTTTTTGTGCCAACTATTCCCTCGTTTATCCACAACACGTGGGCTCATTCGGTATAGCTAGTACCCCTGAGCTTCGGCGAACATCAGAAAGAGTCACGTCGCTTTTCGCAACGGTAACAAGATTTCCCTACAGATTCGCCAACATGTTATCCTCTCCCTCTCGCTTGCAGGCTCTTTCTTTCACAAAATCATGAAAATATATCGCTAAAGGTGGATAATTTTCGCAGACTATTGCCACTCTTTTTCTTTTCCTCTCGATCATTGACGTCACGAGGGTAAGTGTGTCAGCGTGCCAGTATGTGCGCTCGGACCTGGAAAGTGAAATAATAAACTATGCGTATAGAGATAGTGAACAAGACTGTAATAAACATGATACATAATAGCTGTAGAGACCAAACGACAAGATGCCAACGTGACATCTGACGAATCTGATTCAAATTTTGATGGTTCCCTAAAGTATTCAATGCGAGTGAGTGAGCTCAAGGGAAAAAAAAAGAATAAAGGAGAGCAATTTAAGAGTCTTCTTGCCTCGTCCGCAGCTTTAGCGATAGTCTGCCGCGACTGTGACGCCATTTCGCGCTCTTTCCACTCGTCTCCATCTATTTTCAATAAAGCGTCCGCGAATCCAACGTGGCGGTGTGGCCAAATCCTGAATATTTCAACGAGGTCTCTCGTTAATGATCCAAGAACGGCAGAGCCACAGCCAGAGCGAATAGATATGCATATATATAACACAAGATCAGAATAGCGGTGAGGGTTACGAGGCTGGAGGGGTGCAACCCTTTCCCACCTTCCCACTCTCACCAGAAATTGCGAGTTTCAGCGAATGGTATGAGAAATCGTGTATATCGACTACTGGAAAACAAAACGGCGTTAAACCACACGATTTAACACGTACTGTCAGATGCGTCACGTCCTTTCGTTTACTAGCAGCTGTTATACAGTTTGTAGATATATGGAACGACGATATTCCCTCTATATCTGTCTACATAAGACGCTGACGCGTCTCTATATGTATGTACATGTTTTGAGCTCCCGTTCGCTGCCGATATTAGGAACGCCGCGACGGGATATATACACGCGCGATCCGCACGATTCCCGACGTTGATCGCGCGCGCAAGGAATTGGCGAGACATCGTCAAGCCCACGGTATTCCACGATAGGATTTCCGACGGGGGATGGCAAGCATCAGAGGGAGAGTAACGCAGAGAGGCTCTCGGCAGATCGATCAATGAGACCTCTCCTCGTACTTGTCAATAAAAACTGTCCTCGTGATGACATCAAACGGTTGGTTTTGTGTAATCCTTGAAATTATCAATAAACAATTAACCGTAGCTCACAGATCCGGGGTTTCAAGAATCCCTTCGAAGAGTGTAAAAAATAAATTCGTTCATAACCTTGCCGTGAAACCAAAGGGAGTTTTCCGAACCCCTTAAGGGGAGAAATAGGGTTGAGCGGTTCAAAAAATCGATTTTTTTTTTATTTCATAAATTGTTAGTAAAACTATTGAAAAATATGTTCCCAAAAATTTAACTGAAAATTCCGACTCGTTCTATTGTTATAAGCCATTAAGGTAGCAGTCTGGTAACTTAAGCCGATTTTCATGTCTTTTTTGGAGGGCGTTTTTTTGTAGGAAAATAAAAATGAATCGTTTTGGATATTTAGGATGTTTTTATTTACATATTAAGGATACAAAAAAAAATTTTTTTGAATAAATTTAATAGTTTATTATTATTATTATAATTAATCGAAGTTGGCACCTCGAAGTTGGCAGCCCGGGTCCTAACTTTTTTTCTATCGAACCGATTACTTTCAAATTTTAACAGGCTGCTCTACACACTTATAGTTCTCGTCGGCACTACCGAGAAATTTTTTCACCCGTAACTTTTTATTTTACAACCCCTTCTTTGCTAAAATCAAAGGACTTTAGCAACGAAGGAGATGTAAAATAAAAAGTTTGGGGTAAAAAAATTTCTCGGTAGTTCCGACGAGAACTATAAGTGTGTAGAGTAGCCTGTTAAAATTTGAAAGCAATCAGTTCGGTTGAAAAAAAGTTAGTATACTTATAGTTCTCGTCGGAACTACCGAGAAATTTTTTCACCCCTAACTTTTTATTTGACAACCCCTTCTTTGCTAAAATAAAAGGACTTTAGCAAAGAAGGGGTTGTAAAATAAAAAGTTAAGGGTGAAACAATTTCTCGGTAGTTCCGACGAGAACTATAAGTGTGTATAAGTGTGTAGGGGTGAAAAAAGTTAGTATACTTATAGTTCTCGTTGGAACTACCGAGACATTTTTTCACCCCTAACTTTTTATTTCACAACCCCTTCTTTGCTAAAATAAAAGGACTTTAGCAAAGAAGGGGTTGTAAAATTAAAAGTTAGGGGTGAAAAAATTTCTCGGTAGTTCCGACGAGAACTATAAGTGTGTAGGGGTGAAAAAAACCGAGACATTTTTTCACCTCTAACTTTTTATTTTACAACCCTTTCTTTGCAAAAATAAAAGAACTTTAGCAAAGAAGGGGTTGTAAAATTAAAAGTTAGGGGTGAAAAAATTTCTCGGTAGTTCCGACGAGAACTATAAGTGTGTAGAGTAGCCTGTTAAAATTTGAAAGCAATCGGTTCGGTAGAAAAAAAGTTAGGACCCGAGCTGTCAACTTCGAGGTGCCAACTTCGATTAATAATAATAATAATAATAAACTATTACATTTTATCAAAAAAATTTTTTTTTGTATCTTTAATATGTAAATAAAAACATCCTAAATATCCAAAACGATTCATTTTTATTTTCCTACAAAAAAACGACCTCGAAAAAAGACATGAAAATCCGCTTAAGTTACCAGTCTACTACCTCAAAATGGGTAGTTCTCCTTCAGGCCCCGAGCGCGCCACGTGTATAACCGACCGGTCACTATTTTATCAAACGCGTTTTTCTGAAAACGACTTTTTTTTATCTTGCGTACACGCTAGTTTGAAAAGTTTTCAACCAATCGTTTTGAAAATTGGCAGTCACTTTCTTCATAGATTGTGCTCTATATGAACCTAAAATCGGAATATTATCATTATTTAAAATAATTTTTTTTTTTTGCAAATAAAATTGTAAAAATGGCAAAAAATCATGCTTTTTTGTTTTGACCCCTGTAAAAAATTCAATTTTCTATTTTTTTCATAGCATTTAGGTTCATATAGAAGAAAGACATATAATAAAAGTAAATTCCAACCTCGTTTGATTTCAGATGAAAATTGCGGCTTCCAGAATGTACGCAAAATGCTGAGTCTGATTGTGATCTGCAATATGGGGTCGCTAATATCGTCGGTGTTTTTCACGGAAATTCTTCAAAAATTTTATAGTATATACTTAACTATATGTATAAAATATTCTCAAAGTTTCAATAAATTATATTCATTTTTTATACTATAAAAAAATTTATGAAATTCATTGAGAAAACGCTGTCGTAACCCTATTTCCCCTGTTAACCGTGTACTTAGAAAAGATTTAGGGTTTTTCGATTTTTTTTTTATTTACCCACGTCTTACACAATGAATTGTCAGCGAGCAAACAAAAAAAGATAATTAAAAAAACAGCCATTTGACCCGGAATTAAGATTCATTAGAAAAGTACGGTGTAATAATAAAATGTAATAATTGCACGTGAAAATATTATCGATCATTTCATTAAATATTTTTATATGACACAAGTCTTTAACAGTACGAAATAAAATGTGTTATTATGTTTCATGCCAATCCCCCCTTAAACGTTTGAATAACTGGGTGGTGTCCTGGTCTCCCGCGAACAGAAAACGCGCAAGGGACATGCGAACAGGTCTGTCGTTCGGAGTGTTGAGGAAATATACTTTTTTCGTGAAAGAAGAAAAGAGTGGTGTAAAAAAAACTTCGGAGGCAAAAGGGAAGGCTCCGAGAGGGAACTGAATAATTTCGTGAACTCTGAATGACTTGTATACCAGTATATATTACTGATGGTATATATATAGTATATATGTAGTGTATAGATATAGCGATTCACCCCTTTCTTTTTCGGGACAAACGAAATTGTCTTGCGGCTTCGCTTCCTCCCACGGATCAGGATCTCTTAAGGACTCTCGGTGTTTGTCCGAGACAAAGAAAGCGTTCATTAAGGAAACGCATTAGCGGCAAGCTTCTTCTTCTTCTTCTACTTCTTCTTCTTCTTCTTCTTCTTCTTCTTTCATTTTCGTCTCATCCTCCGACGGTTTATTCCCTGTTCGTTTCTCAGTGACTCTCAGAGTTTCATACTTCTTGGGCACTTTTCCCTTTCTCGTGCGCGTTCACCTCTAACCTCGTCCCCTTTTTTTTGGACTCGTCTCGCGGCTTCTTCGTTTCTATCTTGCTCTTTCGTGGAATACCTCGAGACGAGAGTCGCACGTTTGATATCCTGCAAAGCCCCTTCACAAGCAAACTACATCGTTAGTGACGAGAGAGCTTGCACGCTTTTATTGACTCACCGAAAACTCGTAGATCAGATTTCTGTTGTCACAACGGAAATTCCACCCTTAACTTTCAATTTTCTGAAAGTTAAGGGTGGAATACATACTCAACTTTCGTAAAAATGAAAGTTAAGGATTGAATACACTGAAAATGCTTTAAGGGGGAAATAGGGTTGGACGGTTCAAAAAATCGATTTTTTTTTAATTTCATAAATTGTTAGTACAACTATTAAAAAATATGTTCCCAAAATTTTAAATAAAAATTCCGAATCGTTCTATTGTTATAAGCCATTGAGGGGGGAAATAAGGTTAGGACAGCGTTTTCTCAATAATTTTCATCAATTTTTTCATAGTATAAAAAATGAATATAATTTATTGAAACTTTGAGAATATTTTAGACATATGTTTAAGTATATACTATAAAATTTTTATACATATATTTAAGTATATACTATAAAATATTAGCGACCCTATATTGCTTGTTTTTCTAGGTACTATTTTTTCAAACGCGTTTTTCTGAAAACGACTTTTTTTGAACTTGCGTACACGCTAGTTTGAACAGTTTTCAACCAATCGTTTTGAAAATTGGCAGTTACTTTCTTCATAGTATTGCGCTCTATATGAACCTAAAATCGGAATATAATCATAATTTAGAATAATTTTTTTTTGCAAATAAAGTTGAAAAAAATGGCAATAAATCATGCTTTTTTGTTTTGACCCCTGTAAAAAATTCAATTTTCTATTTTTTTGATAGCATTTAGGTTCATATAGAAGAGAGACATATAATAAAAGTAAATTCCAACCTCGTTTGATTTCAGATGAAAATTGCGGCTTCCAGAATGTACGCAAAATGCTGATTCCGATTGTGACCTGCAATATGGGGTCGCTAATATTTTCGGTGTTTTTCACGGAAATTCTTTGAAAATTTTATAGTATATACTTAAATATATGTATAAAATATTCTCAAAGTTTCAATAAATTATATTCATTTTTTATACTATAAAAAAATTCATGAAAATCATTGAGAAAACGCTGCCCTAACCCGATTTCCTCCCTTAAGAGAGATTTTTCACGATAGGAGAATGAGAATTAATTTCTATCACGTCAAACGTAATTTCTATCACGTTAAATGAAGTAATTGCATCAACACCAATTGTAAAATTGTTAAAATTGTATCAACACCAATCGTTCGAATGAACAATCATTAACGAGACATTTTTTTATAAAATAATTACGCCCGCATTCCGAAAAATGTTTAGCAATTAAAAACTGATGATAAAGTTATGATAATTTTTTTGTCACCATAATTTAACCAAGGTTTTCGTTGTTAAATTGTTTTCAAATAGTTTATCATTGAAATTGTGACTTTTTTTTTACTTCTCGCGGTGGCAGTGCGCTTTTCCTATTATATCCTTATCCGGGATATCGGCAAGGATAATGTAAAATTTGGTGAACTGACCATATCACACCAAATATCTTCTTCTTCAGTATACATATATATCTATACAAATATGACTATTGGTCTCGAGCTCCGACAATCGGGGAGCACGGAGCTGACCCCGCGGATCCAACCTCGAGAAAACCAGAGAAGAGGAGGTTGGCTCCTCGATCCACCACTCTGTCCAGGCTAGTGGTGCACGATCTTCGTGCCCCGTTGTCTCGATCGCCATAATTTTCTACCTCCGCGCGTTCGTGAGCACGATCTGCAAGAGTACATATATATTATATATGGGGCATTTCACGTCAACTCTCCCTGCTCCTGAATCCAACCATTGTCTTCCTTCTAAGTATCTTATTGAGTGATACAAAAAAAAAATATGACACACGAATTTTCAGATTTTTACGAAAATTGTCTCTTGTCGTAATAATCTAAACTGTGAACTTGATAGAGTCGTTATCGATTTTGTCCAATGTTTGTGTTTATTGTGTTGTACACAATAAATTTCTTGCTAGAAAACATCATTTTCAAGATTTTTTTATTCTTAACTTTATTTTAGGTATCGCAAACAAAAAACAATTTTTTTTTTTTCAAATACATGTCGAAATTCTTTGCTTTTTAATTTATCTTTTATTTTAAAAATATTTCTTTGATAAGGGAAGAGGCTGGATAATAAAAAAAAATTGTCTGTGAGTATATATTATTTTTATGGCATTTTTCGCTATAAGGGTTTATGTCGTAAAAATAACGTAACTGGAAGTGTAAGGTTATTTTATTTCGGCTCTCTCTTTGTGTAACATAGAAATATTGTTCCAACGTAAAATAATAAACGAAAAACTCGATAACATGTTTGAGGGGGGAAAAAAAAAGATAGCAAGTTTCACTGCCTGATCGAGTTGGCATGGACTGCCCCATATGTTTAATATGTATATATAAATATAGTAGTTCTATATATATATAGTGTATCGAGTCTCAGTCTCAACTTCCCAGCGAGACATCGCGGACTCGCGGACTCGCTGACTATCCCCGGGTCTAACTAGAGTCATCTGCCAGATAGATTGGCGATTATGAAGAGACTTCGGCGGTACAGTCACGTCAAACGTGTACCAAGAATAAGTTTATATCATTTCCGGGCAAATATCCGCCAGTGCACACAATATGTCATTGATACATTGAAAAATGAATGTTTTTGATTTCAATAAAATCTTAAAGGGTCAACCTTCAAAATGATAGCAGTGAAAAAAAAAGTTTGTTTGTGACAACCAAATTTTGACTGGCGCAATAAAATCATCTAGTTATCGTAGGGCCAACGAAAGGTCGACATGGGTTCTTATTTTGTTGAATCGTTACTGCAAGCAGACGTTCTACTGGTGGCAGTAAGAATGGTTTAATTACGATAGGCAAAGAATTTTCTTGAACGAATATAAATCTTGTGCTAAATTTAACTTTCAACAAAAACAAATGGTTTGAATTATTGATCGGAACAAATTTTTTGTTCGCTGAAAAAAAAACGATGTATGGTTTTTTTTGGCAACCAACGAATTTTGTTGAAAAGTTGATCGCAGTCAGAATTTTCAGAAACAAATATTTTTTTGATTTTACTTTCGTAATGTACGTATATTTAAGTATATGCACAGAAAATTTCATGTCAATCCGACAAATATTCTCGAAGTTACACGCATATTTGTAAAAACGTCTCGGAGCGTCTGAGCATGATTTTGAAAGTTTTAATGCGTTTTTCGCAAAACTGTGTTCTTAAAGTCGGTGAGCAAGATTCCTCGAAAACGGCTAAACCGATCAGTCTCAAATTGTTACACAACTTCGAAGGTTTTTTTCTCGCCGATAAATATTTTCCATTTTATAAACAATTTAAGGCCAACATTTTTACCGAAAATCAAATTTTTTTTTTGGAGAAGTCGTCATTTTGTTAAAAATTAACATTTCGCTTGGTCCTTCGATTAAATACTAGACAATACCTTATATTAACGAAATCTTTTTGTTTTTTTCATTTTCGATGACCCAGTGCTCATCACAAGACGCCTTTATTTAGAGGAGCTCACGGAGATCGACTATAGCAGCTTTAAAAATCATTATTTTTACAGATAAAAAATATGAAAATAAAATTAAAAGTTACCACGATATGTATATAAATTTTTACGTTAATAAATTAAAATGTCTTTCCAAAGATTCTTGAAAAATCGCTTGTTGCGGTCTCCTGTCTGCGTATGATCCCTTAAGGGAGGATATAGTGTTAGACGGTTCAAAAAATCGATTTTTTTTAATTTCATAAATTGTTAGTAAAACTATTGAAAAATATGTTCACAACATTTTTAATGAAAATTCCGACTCGTTATATTGTTATAAGCCATTAAAGTGATTAGCTCTCCTTCAGGCCCCGAGCACGCCACGTGTATAACCGAGCGGTACTATTTTCTCAAACGCGTTTTTCTGAAAACGACTTTATTTTAACTTGCGTACACGCTAGTTTGAAAAGTTTTCAACCAATCGTCTTAAAAATTAGCAGTCACTTTCTTCATAGTATTGCGCTCTATATGAACCTCAAATCGGAATGATATCATTATTTAAAATAATTTTTTTTTTGCAAATAAAGTTGTAAAAAATGGCAAAAAATCACGCTTTTTTGTTTTGACCCCTGTAAAAAATTCAATTTTCTATTTTTTTGATAGCATTTAGGTTCATATACAAGAGAGACATATAATAAAAGTAAATTCCAACCTCGTTTGATTTCAGATGAAAATTGCGGCTTCCAGAATGTACGCAAAATGCTGAGTCTGATTGTGACCTGCAATATGGGGTCGCTAATATCTTCGGTGTTTTTCAAGGAAATTCTTCAAAAATTTTATAGTATATACTCAAATATATGTATAAAATGTTCTCAAAGTTTCGTTAAATTATATTTATTTTTTATACTATAAAAAAATTCATGAAAATCATTGAGAAACCGCTGTCCTAACCCTATTTTCCCCCTTAACGTTACTTTAGCTTTTTTTTTCTCAACCCGATGGCTCATTATTATAAACCTTCTACTTCTCGAGATTCACGACTACCTCGTGCGATGGTACGTTTATGAAATTTGTGCATTAACACAATCAATTTGTCACCAGTGAAACTCACTTTGAATGTGTATAGAAAAATGTTTCACTCAATACTTAGATCATTTTTCCATGTGGTCCAATTACGACGTCCCCTAATTCCCCGCGAATTACAAATTGCTACTTTTCTTAAAACATTCATCGAATTTAAATGAAATGTAATTCGATGAAATGTAAAGTTAAAAATTGCCCGCTAGTTAGTTATAATACCATAATCTTTAACACAAGTTGCCAGTTGTTCAAAGTTCGTAACACTCGACGATAATTTATTTCAATAAATTCATTTTTCATTATTCTTAGAATGTCCTCTTCGTCTCAATTCAATCCCCTATAATTTGTTATTCCGAATTTATTAAAATTCTCGAGATTGAACTCGGCCGAATGTCCCAACCCCGTAGATTCGCGTTCTCTACGAAAATGGCGTTGGAATAATCAATGTATATCGACAACCAACGAAACGTTGTAGTGGAGGAATAAGAAGAAAAAGGAGAAGACGAAGAAGATCGAAAGTATAGATTCAGGAACGTTGTACATACTATATAACAGTATATATACGAACGTGACGTTTTATTACCTTAACAAGCAGTTATCTTTGTATAACGAGAGATAAGATCGTCGTTGAAAAGTGCGCGAGAGACTTTCGACGAGGGGCAGAAACCCCTGACGTCGCCGATGCTCTCTGTGCAAAGCTATACCATAATCTCTATACGATCTCCTCGATAGCGGAGAGAGCAGACGATCTTTCCTCGATGCTCAGATCTGAAGCAATGCTTTTTCTCTCCCCCCTCTCTCTCTCTCTCTCCTACTCTCTCTTTCTTTCTTTATAACTTTCCGATCATTGCTGCTATTCTCAAGCAAGGGACAAGGACAATGCCAAGAACTAATCTGATACTCGCACTAATAGTGATCCTAACAGTAAACTCATCGAAATATTGATTATGGTATTAAGGGGGGAAATAGGGTTAGGACAGCGTTTTCTCAATGATTTTCATGAATTTTTTTACAGTATAAAAAATGAATATAATTTATTGAAACTTTGAGAATATTTTATACATATATTTAAGTATATACTATAAAATTTTTGAAGAAATTCCTCGAAAAACACCGAAAATATTAGCGATCCCATATTGCAGGTCACAATCAGACTCAGCATTTTGCGTACATTCTGGAAACCGCAATTTTCATCTGAGATCAAACGAGGTTGGAATTTACTTTTATTATATGTCTCTCTTCTATATGAACCTAAATGCTATCAAAAAAATAGAAAATTAAATTTTTTACAGGGGTCAAAACGAAAAAGCATGATTTTTTGCCATTTTTTACAACTTTATTTGCAAAAAAAAAATTATTTTAAATAATGATAATATTCCGATTTTAGGTTCATATAGAGCGCAATACTATGAAAAAAGTAACTGCCAATTTTCAAAACGATTGGTTGAAAACTTTTCAAACTAGCGTGTACGCAAGTTAAAAAAAAGTCGCTTTCAGAAAAACGCGTTTGAAAAATTAGTACCAAGAAAAATAAGCAATATGGGGTCGCTAATATTTTATAGTATATACTTAAATATATGTATACAAATTTTATAGTATATACTTAAATATATTTATAAAATATTCTCAAAGTTTCAATAAATTATATTCATTTTTTATACTATAAAAAAATTCATGAAAATCATTGAGAAAACGCTGACCTAACCCTATTTCCTCCCTTAATGGCTTATAACAATAGAACGAGTCGGAATTTTCATAAAAAATTTTGGGCATATATTTTTCAATAGTTTTACTAACAATTTATGAAATAAAAAAAAAATCGATTTTTTGAACCGTCTAACCCTATTTCCCCCCTTAACACGAATAGAATAAATTGCACAATTATTTTACGACGAATTAATTACACGAATTGTTTTGTTACAATTGAGAGGATCATTGGAAGTGATTATTTTATTAAACAGAAGTATTTTTTTTACTAATATTATGGTTTTATTTCATCCATGTAAGATTTCTTTAATTAAATTCGTTCTGTTGCCTCGTAGGGGAAGCTTTGTTTTTCTACAAATAGAACATTATTGAAGTACTGTTGGTATTGAATTTTGTCACAATCGATCAAAGAGTTTGGATATTTTTTATTTTCAAATTTTTAAAATTCAACCACATTTGAATCGGATAACATTTATTCGCTCAATAAACATCAAATCTTATCAATGTATAACTTCGAGTAAAAGCCATCACGAGTGTATTAAATATGGTGTTTTATTAATCAGCTCTTGTATACCATTTTTTTTTATACTGTTGTATATGAAGAAAATTTGATGGGGACCATTTCATAATACATATACTTAGTCATGTTGATAAATATATTGAAGTAAGATCGACGAATATCTTCGATCGCGACATCAGGGAAGATCCAAGCTCTCAAGTACGTAATACTTATTGGTACACGATAAGTACTATTATATATAGGTATATATATATATAGATATATATGAATGAGCGTGGGGCGCCTTTAGCCCCATGAAGAACACGATCCTTCGTGGCCGCACCACCGTGCATCACTCTTCCCTTTGCCTCCTCGCGTATATACCATAGCCTGGGTTTCGAACGGCGTGTAATTTACGAGCTCGATCTGGCCAGCGCGAGGAACGGCTTATCGGCTGTTTCCGATCGGTCCAAGAAGAGACGATCCGCGTTCGCATCCTCTCACTCCTCTCTCTCCTCTCTCTCTCTCTAGCTTCACTCCCGATGTAATGCAAAAAAGCACTGCAAGATCGCGAGGTCGTTACTCGACCGAGTAATGAGAGAATATCACCCGTGATTGCGGGGGAGTTCGGAGGGATGGAAAAGAAAGAGGAAGAAGCTGCGCGAATATAAGATCGGAGAGAGGGTGGAGAAAGCGAGATCGAGAGAACTATGAAATAAATAAGAATAGCTGTATATATGTATGTGATACTATATGTACGTCATGTCTCAGAATTCTTACGGTTCAGCTGTAATAATGCTGGTTCGTCGGGAGGAAATATAAAGAATGTATTCTTAAGGGGACAAATAGGGTTAGACGGTTCGAAAAATCGATTTTTTTTTTTTTCATAAATTGTTAGTAAAACTATTGAAAAATATGTTCCCAAAATTTTAAATGAAAATTCCGACTCGTTCTATTGTTATAAGTCATTAAGGGGGAAAATAGGGTTAGTACAGCGTTTTCTCAATGATTTTCATGAATTTTTTTATAGTATAAAAAATTAATATAATTTATTGAAACTTTGAGAATATTTTATTCATATATTTAAGTATAGACTAGAAAATTTTTATACATATATTTAAGTATATACTATAAAATATTAGCGACCCCATATTGCTTGTTTTTCTTGGTACTATTTTTTCAAACGCGTTTTTCTGAAAACGACATTTTTTTAACTTGGGTACACGCTAGTTTGAAAAGTTTTCAACCAATCGTTTTGAAAATTGGCAGTTACTTTCTTCATAGTATTGCGCTCTATATGAACCTAAAATCGGAATATTATCATTATTTAAAATAATTCTTTTTTTGCAAATAAAGTTGTAAAAAATGGCAAAAAATCATGCTTTTTTGTTTTGACCCCTGTAAACAATTCAATTTTCTATTTCTTTGATAGCATTTAGGTTCATATAGAAGAAAGACATATAATAAAAGTAAATTCCAACCTCGTTTGATTTTAGATGAAAATTGCGGCTTCCAGAATGTACGCAAAATGCTGAGTCTGATTGTCACCTGCAATATGGGGTCGCTAATATTTTCGGTGTTATTCACGGAAATTCTTCAAAAATTTTATAGTATATACTTAAATATATGTATAAAATATTCTCAAAGTTTCAATAAATTATATTCATTTTTTATGCTATAAAAAAAATCATTGAGAAAACGCTGTCCTAACCCTATTTCCTCCCTTAAGACATTGTGAGAATTGAAACAACAAAATCACCATTCAATTATTTTATAGATAATTATTTCGACCAGTATTGGAAATCTCCTTTCTGGAGTTATATTTGTTTATTTATTAAAAGCAATCGTCGAAAAGCCATACAATAAGCGTTTTGCGAACTCCAATGAACTTTAAATATTTTGTGTTAAGTAAAAAAAAAGACTATTAAGTTTTTAAATTCAACAAATCGAATGATTACAAAAAAGTTTAATTTCTTTTTGATCATTTCAGAAAATCGCAAAAATGGTTGGTCGTAAAATGAGAGAGAATGAAAAAAAAAATTTGATCGAAATATTAATTGTCAAACTAGTATTTTCGATGATGATTTTTTTTTTTCTTTCTGAGCTAGAATTCTGAGACACTGTGTAGATGACGAGTATAATCGAAACTCTGGTAAGACGGCAAGATATCGTTTCAAGATTCTCCAACCCCTGGTCGACCAGGCTCTCTCGCCTCCCTCTCCCGCTGCGAGATATCTCGTTATTATATTACTTATTAAACCGACAAGAGCGCCTCGTGAGCTTCGACCTCAACGATTCGTACCAACGAGTATAGGTAGTTCGAGGAGGCGGCCTATAGGGATGAATAAATCCGGAAAATGAAGGGGGCAGGGCGATAAACCCGGAAGTGGTGATAGACCGTGGAAAAAAAGGAATATAATATATTTCTTTTGAGACCACATATTATAGGATCTCGATGTTCCGACGATGTCTCTGGAGTCGAAAGATATGGAAATGAATTTGCAGCAACAAAAAAAAAGAACAGAAAAAAAGTGCTGGATGTTCCTTCAATAAACTTATCGATTTATTGATTAGCCCGAGGTTTCATTTGTTTTATTTATTGTCTAATCACTTATTGATTCCAATAACAAAATTATAATAACAATGATAGTAGAAATATTGCTAACGAGACTTTTTACTCATGTCAAAAACTAATACATATAATTGTTTTTCATAAACTTCAAAACCTTCCTAAAACACAATCTTTCGACTACTATATATTTCAAAAGTGTGAGATAAGTCTCGCAATCTCAATTTGAAAAAAAAACTACAATGAAAGAAATTTATATGCTGAATGGTAGTTAATTTTCATGATAAAAAGTCTTTTTTTTGTATGTCCGAATATAATTTTGGCAATAGTGAACAAAAATGTTAATCGATCGACTATAGCGTTCGGAATTTTACCTAATTGTAGAAAAGTGTTGGAGAAAATCCTACTTGATATATGCAGAGGTACTTCAGCTGTTAAATTCAATGTTCAAACTAAAAGTGCGCGATTGATTTAACGGTGTCGATTCATCGAAATATGTCCAAATGAAAACCACTATAATTTTGTTGTCACAAATTGTAGACGAATGACTGGTGAGGTATGTTCCTTACGAACGAAAAAAGAACGTTTTGCTTCCTGGCAAAGTCCTGTAACTCCTATATTTCTCTTGTAACAGGGGTTTTGAATTTTTTGCTATTCTACAAATTCTGCGCATGATTGAGAATAAACGGCTTGACGGATCAATGTCTGTGGAGTCTTAAACTCTTTGTTAGAATCTCCCCTACGCACTAATCTATTAAGGAGTATGGCCACGGTAGCGGGTGTAAAAGCATGTGCACGTCTAACAATTTTTTTTTTATGAAAAAGTGATTTATTTATAAAACTAATTAGACATCCATTTAGTATAAATATCAAGCTAACAAAGAATACTTTTTTTTGTTTTTTTTTGTTATACAAAAAGGCCGACTACTGCTATTTTCTTCTGGTATCTTTATTTTTGTGGCGGTCCGTGGCGTGACATTTGGCATCCACAATGTTTAACCTAGAATAAAAAAAATTTCTCGTTAATCAACATCAGAATACCTAGAGAAGTACGTATGAAATTCCTGATTAATTCACGACTTTCCATCATTTGAGCCGTTTTATACAAAATTTTTCATTGGAAATTTACCTTTTAAATTCAAGTGCCTAAAATATTCGAATAAAACAATATTTTTTGAATTCCGTACGTACTTCTCTAGGTTTTCTAATGTAGATTAACGAGAATTTTTTTTCTTCTAGGTCAAAAATTGTGGATGCCAAATGTCACACCGCGGAGCGCCTCAAAAAAGATAATACCAAAAGCAAATGGCAGTAGTCGACCATTTTGTACAACAGAGAACAAAAAAAATATTTTTTGTTAGCTTGATATTTATACTGAATAAATGAACAATTAGTTTTATAAATAAATCACTTTTTCATAGAAAAAAAATTGTTAAATGTGCACATGATTTTATACCCGCTACTGTGGCCATGACCCTTAATAGGGGGGAAATAGGGTTAGGACAGCGTTTTCTCAATGATTTTCATGAATTTTTTTATAGTATAAAAAATGAATATTATTTATTGAAACTTTGAGAATATTTTATACGTATATTTAAGTATGTACTATAAAAGTTTTTAGGAATTTCCTTGAAAAACACCGAAGATATTAGCGACCCCATATTGCAGGTCACAGACTCAGCATTTTGCGTACATTCTGGAAACCGCAATTTTCATCTGAAATCAAACGAGGCTGGAATTTACTTTTATTATATGTCTTTCTTCTATATGAACCTAAATGCTATCAAAAAAATAGAAAATTGAATTTTTTACATGGGTCAAAACAAAAAAGCATGATTTTTTGCCATTTTTTACAACTTTATTTGCAAAGAAAAAATTATTTTAAATAATGATAATATTCCGATTTTAGGTTCATATAGAGCGCAATACTATGAAGAAAGTAACTGCCAATTTTTAAAACGATTGGTTGAAAACTTTTCAAACTAGCGTGTACGCAAGTTCAAAAAAGTCGTGTTCAGAAAAACGCGTTTGAAAAAATAGTACCAAGAAAAACAAAGTCAAGGCAGTCATAAATTTTCTTCGGTGTTTTTTCAAGGAAATTCTTCAAAAATTTTATAGTATATACTTAAATATATGTATAAAATATCCCTCAAAGTTTCAATAAATTATATTCATTTTTTATACTATAAAGAAATTCATGAAAATTATTGACAAAACGTTGTTCTAACCCTATTTCCCCCTTTAATGGCTTATAACAATAGAACGAGTCGGAATTGCCATCTAAAATTTTGGGAACATATTTTTGAAATTAAAAAAAATCGATTTTTTGAACTTCTAACCTTATTTCCCCCCTTAATGCACTAACCTGCAATGCACACGTTTCCTCGTCACTGAATATTAGGTACCACTGCGACGAGACCTCACCAGAATGATGGCATTGAAACGATGATTAATTCGCGAATTCTCATCAGACTAATAATTATCGTCGATAATTATGACAGCTATGATAGGTTAACCCCGTCAAAAGATACTTGGCAAAATTGCGATAAAATTCGGTCAAACAAAGACCCAAAAGAGAAATCCATCATTTCTCAGAGGTCGTCTTTAATTTCTCATTTTGTTTTTCTCTTTTCTCCACGGTCCATCAGGTTTTGGCTAATTACTTTATTTACAACGATAAACGGTGCGGCGCGGTCTCGTCGATGGCTCACCCCGGTGCAACCAAACACGAAATCGCGAAAGCGACTCTTATAGCGACTGCGCTCTCTCGTAAAAACTTGCTCAGACATACAAGAGCAATTCTCTCCCTGTCTATAAATAAACCAGTTTCTGAATCGAGGTAATTTATTACTCCGTGTATCACGCATCACGGTAACGAGGAATAATGGCTATAAACAAACGTTATACTCCGTTCTCGTCGATTTTTCAGGTGTATTCCATGCATACACATATTTGTAATAAATGTATTTACATATTATATATACGTGGAACATTCTTACGTGGATATATACTAAATACTAATACGAGGAGATTCGTCTGGGCTTATTGGATACTCCTATATCCTTCGAATTTATTGTTCCACGTATTTATCCAATTAGCCAGGCAATATGCAAACAAGCGCAATATATGTTTGTTAACGACGGGGACAATAAAGATGAAGTTATAAAAATTTTAAAAAACCAGCGGACACAACGAGGAGATTGCAAGGAAAATAAATATCGAGATTTCGATCGAACATTGCGTAAGCGTTCGACCTCGTTTCGACGAGAAATGGTTTTTTCTATTGCTGCGCGACGTTTTGCCAACACGTCGGCGCCGAATAATTGACCCGGACGTATCAATTCGGGTCTCTGTTCAATTTTTAACCGCATGGTTATCTCTCGAAATATGTGTTTACCTGTTTGTTTCGCTGGTTTTTTTGTATTCAGATGTTTATAGTTAATCTAGCGTTAGTTTGTTCATTATTATCTTCTGCAATTTCCTGTTTATATCGGTCCTATCTGATCTCCTTCTGGATGTTTTCCCTTTTTAATCAGGACGAGCGTATATTTATAATTGTCGACCTAACGTAAAATTAGTCGATGTGCAAAAAAAGTATTTCCTTGGACTAACGATGTTTAAAACGAGTACTTGATTGTTTTTATAGCGAAAACATTTTTATAACAAATTGCTTTAGAGCGTAAAAGTGTTTATAACAATTCTAGCGTTTGCAAAGCGTGAAAAAAAGTTAACAACATATTTATAATTCTCCTTCACACTGTGTACATTATTACAAAAATTGTAATCACGCTGCATAGATGAAAAAAGGCAGTATTTATAAAAATCTAAGAATCTTTATAATCAAATCACAATCACTTGTTGACGGATTTATTTCGAACGAGTACCGAACTATCTTTGAGTCGGTAAATATAATTCGAATGACATTTCGTGAAGCGCAATGTACTTAAGAATTTTTCCCAAAAAGAAATCGGTAAATCTAAAATCTCAACTAATTTAAGGTAATTAATATTCCGGGCATATCGCGGTGCTCTTGCCCGTTTCAAAGATCGAATTCTCGAAATGATGGGGCGATGCGCGATTCTACCTGTCTGTTCGCCACGACAAATGCGAGTTTTTCGGGGGAAAAAAAAGCGATTACAGACTACACTTAAACTAAAACCTATACACTCGTAATATAATTATTCCGTAGAGTCAGAAGAGCGCTTCCACAGAACTCCTCTTAACTTTGTCTTCGCAAATGCAAGTGTCGGACACGCCTACGTTATTCATTTTCATGCCGAGAGATAGATGAGGTGTTCGTCTCGCGAGCAAAACTTTTGTTCTCGAAAATCTTTTTCCTCATTAGAGTAGAACTCCCCCGACACTGGCACACGGTCCAACGCGCAGACACTCGAATCGTCCCAAGCTAAACTGCGAGAAATTATTTATACGACACAACTAAATGTATTTAAATTAATTTAAATTAATTTGCGAAGCAATTCAACTAATTTTGATATTTTAACCTTTTATCTTCGTACCATTCACTACTTACGTAATTTTAAAATGAACTTTAACAAAAAGTATTTTACTAATTGACATTTAGCCATTTTTTAAATTTCCAATAACTATCCACGGACCAAAAGTATTAATTATTCATATATTGATACCAAAAAAATTATTGATATATTTAATGAAGGAGCACGGTTAATTCTGGTAAAAAGCGGTCATTTTACGGTGTGTACTGAAAATTGTAGGTCCGAATTTTAGAACAAAACTCGAACTTAAGGACGAACTTAAGCATGAGTTTTAGCACGAGAAAATTGAACGCTGAAAAATTCGGTGATTTTCGGAAATTTTTTGGAAGAAAAGTACTCAATTGAATGTTTCGGAAAATTAAGAATATATTTGGCTATATTTGACCTATATTACATAATTTTTTCATAGAAAAATATCGAGATCCAAACGACTTATGCGCTGCCTTCGGAGGCTCCAAAAAAAAAAGTTCCTCCACTGCTGACACGATTCCGGCCGATTGAGTAGCTGAAACCGAAAAAGGGAAAAAATGTCGTTAAACTGGACGGTATTTCTTGTACAATGACGTAGGATTTTCGAAAAATATCAAAATCTAACAAAATGGCGTAGTTATGAAAAAAGTCTGTTTTCTTGCCTATAAAATGATAATTTTTTTCGATGATAAATCGTCAATTTTCAGCCAATCAAAAAGATCTTACGTCATTGTAGAGTAAATATATTCAAGAGTACTCAGTTCAAATTTCAAGTCAATCGGATAATTGCTCTTTGAGTTACAAAGTCAGCAAATTTGAAAAATCGCATTTCGAGAAAAACGCGTTTAATGATTTAACTAACGATTTATACCTACGAGCGGTTGCTCTTTAGAAGGCTGCCATTCGCGGAGTATTAGAGATACGGCCTTGAAATTTTGACAGGATATTCTTGAAAGTATAGTCTGTTGAAAAGGGCAAAAGAAATCGATTTTTTGAAAGTATCATACTGGTATAGCCCCTTAAACATGAGCTTGGACTCAACGCTCAACTTACAAAATACTGATTTCTCACCTAGAATACAACAAAGTGTAGAGAAATACATTATAGGTGCTTAGCGGGGAACCCCACTGTGGCAGTCTCAAATAAAGGTCCTTTTCACAAATTTTTGTTTGCTACGGACTGGTACTCTGTTCTATATTACTGTTATAATTTTTATTATTTTCTAATAAACACTTTTATAAATGAACTCTCCCAAAAATTCGTGAAAACGGACCTTTTTTAAGACCGTCACAGTAGGGTTCCCCCTCAAGCTCGAGTTCTAAGATTCGAGCGCCTTAATCTCCTTACCAGTAATATTTCATTTGTATTTTATTAATCTCGAATTTTAGAACAAAATTCGAGCTTATCGCGAACTTAAGAATTAGCTTAAACACTATCTTAAGCTTCAACTTACAGAATCCTGACTTATAAATCTAGAATGTTGCATGAGGGATATGCTAAGTTAGAAATTAGGATTTTGTAAGGGGGAAATAGGGTTAGACGGTTCAAAAAATCAATTTTTTTTTATTTCATAAATTGTTAGTAAAACTATTGAAAAATATGTTCCCAAAATTTCAAATGAAAATTCCGACTCGTTCTATTGTTATAAGCCATTAAGGGGGGAAATAGGGTTAGGACAGCGTTTTCTCAATGATTTTCATGAATTTTTTTATAGTATAAAAAATGAATATAATTTATTGAAACTTTGAGAATATTTTATACATATATTTGAGTATATACTATGAAATTTTTGAAGAATTTCCTTGAAAAACACCGAAGAAAATTTATGACTGCCTTGACTTTGTTTTTCTTGGTACTATTTTTTCAAACGCGTTTTTCTGAAAACGACTTTTTTTGGACTTGCGTACACGCTAGTTTGAAAAGTTTTCAACCAATCGCTTTGAAAATTGGCAGTTACTTTCTTCATAGTATTGCGCTCTATATGAACCTAAAATCGGAATATTATCATTATTTAAAATAATTTTTTTTTTGCAAATAAAGTTGTAAAAAATGGCAAAAAATCATGTCTTTTTTGTTTTGGTCCCTTTGAAAAATTAAGATTTCTATTTTTTTGATAGCATTTAGGTTCATATAGAAGAGAGACATATAAAAAAAGTTAATTCCAACCTCGTTTGATTTCAGATGAAAGTTGCGGCTTCCAGAATGTACGCAAAATGCTGAGTCTGATTGTGATCTGCAATATGGGATCGCTAATATCTTCGGTGTTTTTCAAGGAAATTCTTCAAAAATTGTATAGTATATATTTAAATATATGTATAAAATATTCTCAAAGTTTCAATAAATTATATCCATTTTTTATACTATAAAAAAAATTCATGAAAATCATTGAGAAAACGCTGTCCTAACCCTATTTCCCCCCTTAACTCGAGCCTAAGCTTCATGCTCAAGTTCGATCATAAACTTGTGCTTAAGCTCAAGTTTTGTTCTAGAATTCGTGCTTCTAGTGTTTCGTATATCTTTACAGGTTTTTACGTCCCTTCCCCTTTGATACCATTTGCATTCCAGTCCTTGAGACTTCCCAGAGTATTGTCGGCAACCACTCTTTCCTAATGCACTACTGTATCAGATTTTCACGCTGGCACCGGGAAACTAAATCTGACTTATTTTCAACAAGTCAACATTTTGTTGACTTTCAGTCGTATTGCCATCAGAAAATCCGAAAAAACGTCGCTCGCTCAGTAGTCAGTGTGTAAGCCAATGCACGGTTGAACGGTCGTACACCTAACAGTATTGACCGCGTTCATAACAGCTTAAGACCGCAGAAGTTGCGCACCGATCGCACGTCCACTGTTTTCGATCATTACCGCAGTAATAATTTCATATTCATAACACAAGTAAACGTTACTGGTATATATCCATAATTATAGTACGTGATTATCCTGTAAATATAAACAGAACGACGCAGTCCACTTTTACTTGAGAAATGACCCATGAAAAATTTAGATTTTTGATTGTCACGAAGCCCACGATTACGGTCAATCTCATGAACTATTACTACTTTTTTTTATCCCCCGAATTATTCGTTATTAGAATAACGAACGGGGTTAAGTGTTGTACATACACGTAGCCGTTTGAGCTAGAGCTCACAGCGGCTATAATCATTTTTAATTTATTTTGTAATCATTTTCTGTAACAAATCAAGGTAGACAATTTCTTTGTCGTGTTTCTCGTGTTGCGTGTGTTTATTCAAAATCATCTTTTGCGCATGCCAAAAGAACGAACGTGAACGTGAATTCTCATGAGTATAGAACGAACGCGGACACACGTAACATATATCGCTACCAAAAGAAGAGTGACGTTGATTGACGTTGAACGGACGTCTCCAATTATTATGAATACCCGAAAAATTAACAATTTCGTAGATATATATATATATATATCTACGGAATATGGAATATATATATATTCCATTCGCTCTCGTGTACGAATGCGTCAAAATTTCTATTCCGTGTATTACGAGTTCGAAATTTATCCGTCACGAAACGCACAGACACCCACCCATCAGTTCAGCCATACCGGGTTTACTTTATGGAATAGTATTTTTTTGTTGTTGTTTTTAATACCATGATTGGCCGGAACGAAGAATATATTCTGAGAACATAAAATTTGATTTTTTTTTCTGTGAAGGCGGAGTCGAGTTTACTCGTCACGAATTTACAATGTGTCCGGACGACTTTTGATATGAGAAACGTCTCACGGTTCTTATTTTTTCGGGTTATAAAAAAAAACAACGAGTAAAGCTAAAATAATTAAAAAAAAATACTATCTCTAAAATAATACACTTTTCACGCAATGTTTAAGATCGAAAAATAAAATAAAATAAAAAAAGGTTCGCCGAGTCAACCACAGAGGCGCCACAAGCGGGTTCCTCTCTTTTACCGCTACAGAGCCAGAGAGGGCGCTGTATATTTCTTCTATTGTCTAGCCGGAGAGTTTCCTATTGTTTCTAGAATTTATCGCTTCACGGAAAGTTTGGTTCTAGCGCTTGCTGAAGTGTGCGGGGTGCTTTCATCTCGGTAGGGAAGAGAGATAGATTCCCATATATATATATATGATATAACGAATATATATCTTGTTCCTCTTTCTCGTTCTAATTCTCGTTCTAGGAGACTCAATGAGCGAGCGAGATAGAAGAAAGGGCGTCGGCGTTGTCGGCGTAGAGAGAAGCACCCGGCCACGATAATTACTACTTCAGCAAATTATTTATGCCCGAAATAAATCAAGTGAAAGCTTAATTGCTTTCCACGAATCCCGATAATACGTTGCGTGTGTACTCGATTTAACGTTTTCCAGAATAGGGAACAACGCTGAGATGCGAGGTAAAAAAAAATAGATATACCATATATATATACATACATATATCTTATGTATATGTCATAATATGAATTTATTCACCTCTTAAATTTATCGAAATTTCTCAGAGATGAAGCAATAAAAAGAATCTTTAAATCTTCAAAAAGAATGATAAAAAAAAATCATTAAACAAATGGAATTTCGAATGAATATCAATAAAGGAATATCAATAAACGAATAAGAGTGCCGTGACTTTGATAATAAAAAATAATTTACTTCCCAAAGGTATCGGGCAAATGAAAAAAAAATGTCTATTCTAAATCTATTTAAAAAAAAAAACATCAATGAGTTACTTTTATTGTTTATACGGTTACGCAAAGTATATCATTCAATTTGGATAAAGTACAAGTGTCGAGCAATTCGATTACAATCGATAAATCTATCACGAAGAATCGTATTTAAAAAAAAAAGTATTTTTCTCGTATTCGACAATGACAATAGAAATGTTATAACGAAAAAAAAAACTCCCACACATCCTTGAACCCTGTGCAAGATTAAGAATAAAAGAAAAATTCGCCTATTCCAGAAAACAACATATAATTTCATTTCTCAAATGTGAATCTTGTTTCATTCAAAAGTGCACAGAAAACGAAAGGTTCCTTGCAAAATATTTTTTGTTTATGTCACCCCTTTCTACGTACAAGGATAAGTGAATAAAAAAAAAAATTACCTGCGAAATGGATTTATGAAGAATTTCAAAAACATACTACGTGAATGTACTCTCAAGTGATACTAAAATGTTGCTCGGTTGTCAGAAACATCGATGAGGTACGAAAAAAAAAGTGTTTGAATTGACGGAGAACGCTCTTCACATCAAAAGATCGAATGATTTCTAGGGTAAATATGGAGCAAAGGGGACCCACTTCCGATTGACTTGCCTTTAATATATGTTGTGTAGGGACCCTTCCTGAACAACTTTTTCCTCTGACACAAGTCTGAATGAGGGGGTCGCTATTTATTAAAAAGTTATTAACAAATAAAGTTAATAATTCACATAGCGATTTTCCTTATACCAGCCAGTCCTAATCATCTTGTCCTCCACATTTGTTTGTTTGTTGGGTTTGGGTTTTTGATTTGGGTTTGTTTTGGATTTGTTTGTTGGGTTTGTTCGTTTGGGTTTTGGGTTTGTTTTGGGTTTGTTTGTTTGTTGGGTTTGTCTGTTTGTTTCTTTAGGTTACTGGGGTTGTTTTGGGTTGTTTTTGGTTTCTCTATGGGCTGGTATGCGGCGGGGGCAGGGGGGCCGCAGCCCCTCCGGTCATACGTGTACTGGCCACCATGCAAGTATTTCATATTCTATTTATGAATTTTCTTTTGTTAATAACTTTTTAACAAACGATGAGGACGGATAAAACTTTTGGTATATTACTCAGGGGGGTATTCTTAACAACACATGTGAAGGACAAGATGATTGGGACTGGCTGCTATAAGGAAAATAGCTATATGCATTATTAACTTTATTTGTTAATAACTTTTTAATAAATAACGACCCGCAATTGTGTCAGAGGAAAAAGTTGTTCAGAAAGGGTCCCTAGACGACATATATTAAAGGCAAGTCAATCGAAAGTGGGTCCCCTTTGCTCCATATTTACAATTTCTAGAATATTGAGTATCGGCTAGGTTTTTCGCAGTTTCCCTGTGCCCTCGTGCAAATGCGATACGGTAGTACGTTGGGAAAGTGTGCCTGGGGACAGGAAGGGGGTTTCATGGAATTGTATGGAAATGTGAACAAAGAAGAGACAACAGAAGAACCGGAAAAATGTATACGACGAAAATAGGAATAATAAAAAAAAAAGGATATTACCAATGTAATGATCGGACAGTTTCATTTTGGTGCATTCGAGACACGAACGCATTCAGCATAATTCGAGATCGATCATACAATTACGAGGCTCTACAAGTATATAAGAAGGTAATCGCCACGTGAACCATGCAGGCCAATCACCAATCGATAGAGTGTGTCGGTTTAAACAAAAGATGAAAAAAATCGGTTCATAACATGAAGAAAGGGAGAAAGAGGGAGATCGAGAGAGAGAGAGAGAGGACTCATCAGAACAGAGCAGATCCATTCCGATTTCAGTTATTAATAAGAATTTCTTACTATCTCTACCGGAGGTGTATAATCATTGCTCGTAAAGATGACTCTCTCGTTCAGACTCGTGTGTATCTGTATCGATAGGAGAGATATTTCCCCTCGATACCCCGTTGTCTCGCACTCATCTTCGGCTGGGCAATTATCCTCCTGCTCTATAACCGCCTCAATTTACATTCCATCGTGGATCCTGTTATACATACATATATACCTCTATATTGGGGAACGAAGATTTTTATTTTCCGAAAGTTAAAGGAGAGTGTAGGATAAAAGTTTTTCTCGAGGATTAATAGCGACAGAAAGAAAAAGTCTGTGTGAGTGTGTGTATTGAGGGGGAAGTTTAGAGAGAAGAAAAAGAGGGGCAGGAGGTGAAAAGAAAGAGCAAGAGTGATGAGCCAAAGTGTACTGAGAGAACGATGCCACTGCTATGGATGAAGGTAGAAAGGGAAGGTTTGGCAACAGGTTTCACCCCCTTGGAAGCTGCCAGCAAACGATAGAGCTCTCTCCTTCATTTTTTTCTTTTTCACTCTCGCTCCCATTTCTCTCGTCATCGTTTCTCTCTGTCTCTCGTTCATCTTCTCGTCGAACTCCCTCGTGCCTCTAAGGACTTTTCCGAAAACGTCGGTTTTCTTTTCCTTCTCTGAGGGATGTACACGGAGCCACCAACGCCCGTACCACAAATACACGCACACACACACAAATTGGATGAAAAAAAAAAAATTGTACGATTTTGATGGCTCGGGAAAGGATCCTCGAAAAAGGAGCTACGATATATATATATGTATTTAAGCCACCAACATTCTGTTCTGCTCTCTGTCTGTCGAGTGTGTTTTGCGGGAAACCGGTTTTCATTCTTTTCCTCCCTGACGTTTGAAAATCACGAAGCTGTGCCTTTAAACGTCTCTCTTTCCCACGCTTTAATACATACTCGTTGTGCGTCATACATTCTTGATAACGTGCCCACCACTTTTGTTCGAGAATTATTATTGCCTCGTCAGCGTGCAATTTCATAAATTTTGTTATTTCGTTGCTGTCCGATTAACTATGATTGATCGAGATACCAAAAAAAACCTGCTAAAAGTAAAAACAAAGCAAGTCGAAAGAGTATGTAATTAAAAATATATATATAACGTATCGAATTCCAGGAAAGAATTTAAAGGAATTTCGTTTATTTTTGTTTTTGATCACTGAGCAAATCACTGAGTCTATTATAAAAATTCATTCGCCATTGACGTTTAGATGGAAGCAAAACAATTTAATTTCAATTACGTTTATCCGAAATACAATGAAAAAGATAAAAGTTCAACTCATTTTAATGAAATTTATTTTACCTAATTGTAATTTACATTATCGTATGGGACTAATAAATTTCGTTAAATTTGAATAACATTTATTTAAATGAAATAAATCAATTTATCACCCCGCAAAGTATATCGCACCTGCGTTACACTGGCAACTGGGGTACCAGTGCGAACGCGATAATTCGAAGTGAACAAGGATGAGAGCGAAGGAAAGAGCGAGAAAATCGTCCTTCGGACGGGGCTCTGTAAGACGAGGAGGAAAGCCTCCCTTACAAGGTCGTAACTCAGCTACTTTAGGAAAGACACGGGGGCGAGTTTCTTGGTTGGGGCGCGCCATTAGAGTCTCTTCAGAAAAATAAATCTTCGCTTCCAGGAATTTCTCTCTTCTCTCTTCTCTCTTTCTCAAGAGAGAGAGCTCCGCACCGGCCGCGATGAAAATATTTGAGATAAATAAAGTCCGTACAGTTATTGGCATCGAGAGGTCTTACAATTCATTAGTTGTCAGCGTCTATATGTTCGAATGAATAAAAAAAATTATTTACTATTTAATTACCATTGAATGGTAAATGATAAGCCATAAAAACCATGTAATTGTTTAATACTATTGTAATGAGGTATAGTGAGAGAAATTATTTTTATATTTTACTGTTCACAAATAGTTCAAGCTTCATTTTTAATCTTAGAAATTGCAAAAATTAACTAAACCGAATAGACGTAATATTATACAATATTGCACATTAATATACGTATTTTCATTAACATTAACACCTCGCTCCAAAACGTAGAATGATTTTATCCATTTTTATCATTAAACATTTTTTTTCCACCCCATAAAAAAAATCCGCAACTCGTAGTACTCATATTGTCAAGAATATTATCTAATAATAATAAAAAATTACTGTTCCCTCGAAAGTTACTATAGTCCGTTTTTAAAGCATTCACAGATATTTTTCAAAAAATTCGAAAATCAATCACATAAAATCAAAAATCGTTGAATAATTTTCACGAAAATTGTAACAAATACTTGCAATTACCTAAAAAAAAAACAACATCACGGAAACAATACTTTCTCATATGGTTCTCCAATATGAGAAAGGAAAATTACAACTTCATCGAAAAACTTCTAATTACTCGTTTGTAATGAATAATACTTTTTTTATGTTATAATTATTTGTGATATTTTTAGATTGTTTTGTATAATTTTTCATTCGAATTGGTTGTCGTTCTGAGATGCCGATAACTGTCGAGTGGCCAACGAAGAGTACGATCTACCTGAGCGTTCGACGTTCTCCTTCCATGTACCCTCCCCTCGTGTAGAACACTCGAGATGGACTCGCCCCGACATAGGGGTGACCGAGCAATGCCTCTACTTCGTTCATTCGCGTACCTTTTTTTCCAATTTTTTTTTCTTCCTTTCTGTTATACTTTTACCCCTCTACCTATCTTCCTCGCTCTTTCTTCGTGCCTCGTATCAGCCAGAGAGCTTGTCGTGTTTTTCCGAGCGCTCTGCTACGAGGCTGCGCGGCAGAGGGGCGGGGACATGTCCGAGGTGAACACCTCGAGAAAATTTCAGAATATTTCGTGCTTCTAGAAGAAGCTCTCTGTCTCTTTCTCTCTTTCTCTCTCTCTTCGCAACGCGTTTTGTAGGTACTAAACTAGCATATGAGGTCTGTTCAAAAAGTATCGCGAATTTTGAATTTCCGCGGGCTACGTATATTCAATTTTCGATTTTTTTGTGGCGTTAGGTTGGTACTCATGTCCCTCATTTATGCTAAAAAAATCGGCCATTTTGAATGTTTAGTTAATTGTTGACAGCTGTTTTGGTTGGACGTGTTTTGGCTTGTCTTCGATTTTTGCCTATTCCAAAAAATGGATCAAAGAATCCGTATGAAATTTTGTGTGAAAAACAAAATTAAGTGCGCGGACGCATTCCGAATGTTGACTGTGCCATATGGTGAAGCTACCTTGGACCAAAGCAACGTTTATCGGTGGTACAAAATGTTCTCGGAGGGCCAAGAAGATGCGAACAACGAAATGCGTTCTGGACGCCCGAGCACATCAACATCAGACGAAAACATTGATGAAGTGAAGGAAATAATATTGGCCAATCTTCGAATCACCGTTAGAGAAGTTGCTGAGGGACTAAACATATCAATTGGCTCGTGCTATTCGATTTTTACCAATGATTTGGGCATGAGACGGGTCGCCGCAAAATTCGTGCCAAAATTGCTCAATTTCGAACAAAAACAGTGTCGCGTTAAGGAGCTGTTGGACTGGTAGCACGTCTAAACATCACGTTGAAATAACTTTACTGATAATAACATCACAGGCAAAAACTACACAGCACATATTTACGAATCCGTTTTGGTGGGTTTTGTTGGGTTTTGTTGGGTTTTGGGTTTTGGTTTGGGGTTTGGGTTGCGTTGCTGCGTTCGAAACCCAATAAAACCCAACAAAACCCATTAAACCACATGTGTAAATATGTGCTGTGTAGTTTTCGACTGCGATGTTATTATCTGTAAAGTAATTGCAACGTGATGTTTAGACATGGAACCGTTGGATTCGGTCCGCGACGACCCAAATTTGCTCCAGAGGGTCATAACTGGTGACGAATCGTGGGTTTATGGTTATGACGTGAAAACCAAAGCTCTATCATCGCAATGGAAACTGCTCTTTTGGAATAGGCAAAAATCGAAGACATGCCAAAACACGTCTAACCAAAACAGCTGTCAACAATTAACTAAACATTCAAAATGGCCGATTTTTTCAGCATAAGTGAGGGACACGAGTACCAACCTAACGCCACAAAAAAATCGAAAATTGAATATACGTAGCCCGCGGAAATTCAAAATTCGCGATACTTTTTGAACAGACCTCTTATATATACGCGGGGTTGTTAGGCGGTCGTATATTTCACGGTGGAAATTTATGCTGCACATAACCATCTAACGTTGAAAATGCACCTTGCACTTATAACAAAAAAAGTGATACAGAAAAATATCGCAAAAAGAGTATTATTCTTTTTTTATTTTAAGTTATTTACAATCTTAATATGTGTTTGAGCTAGTTTTACCAAATACCATATATTACGGTAGTGTACAAAATATTTTGTATAATTTACATTATATAATTGCTGGTCTCTGATCGACACAATTGCGTTCTATAAAACTGTCTATTTTTTAAATAAAAACACAACCGCTGCTCATATTTTTTTAATGGAAAAATAAAATAATTACCAAGTTTTCAGAGGCTGGAAACATTTCTGAACATTTTCGAAAATTTTTATCCTCATTCGTGACGACGTAACATATGTATACGAATCGTGAATAACGCAAGAAGCATTTCTCACTCGTGTACACATACACATACACACACTCCGCGAGACAATCGTCAGCATTGTCGTACCTTTTGCGGTGCAAAGAGTATAAACCGAGGGCGAAAAAAAAGCAGCGTGTAGCAGAGACTGTGAGAAAATTCGTGGCGAAGCGCGACCGGCACGAAGAATAATATTTACTTCCGGTACTGCGCGTGTGGAACTAACTGCATATAAGGTTCTCTGTAACTCATTCTTTGTAATCGGAGATTCGAATGTACCAAGATACATACCGGTATATATACTTTTTGCTGAAGAAACTTTTGGTACATTGGTCCCGCAGTAAAGAGGAGAAAAAAAATTAAATGATAGAATAAAAAGAATTAATGTTTCTCTATGTGTACATAAGTAAGGGAGCATTAACGGAACAAAATGGAAAATCCCGAGTAAAATGGAGTATTCTAAAGATTTGCGGGAATTTATTTTATAATTTTGAATTCATGAGTAAAAATGTGTGCATGTTTGTATGTGAGAAGCTTGAAAATTGGAACCTGCTATATCTCGTGAAAGTTTTTCCTAACGACCTCATTTTTCGCCTCAGTCCTTCGCATATTGTACATGTAACCTCTAGGTAGCGTTGCAATACATAGACATCGACTGCTGATTATTTTTCAAGAACTTTTCCTAGAAAGACATTTAAATTTATTAACGTAAAAATGTACGTACATATTGTGGTAATTTTTAAATTTATTTTCATATTTTTTATTTGTAAAAATAAGGATTTTTAAAGCTGCTATAGCGGATCTCCGGGAGCTCCTCTAAAAAAGGCTTCTTGCGGTGGCCACGATATCTCTGGATTAGATCATTTTAAATGAAAAAACAAAAAAGATTTCATCAATATACGGTATTATCTAGTATTTAATCGAAGGAATAAGCAAACTATTAATTTTTAACAAAACGGTGGCTTCTCAAAAAAACATGTCGATTTTCGATAAAAATGTTGGCCTTAAATTGTTTCCAAAATAGAAAATATTTATCGGTGAGAAAATACCTTCGATTAATAACTAAAAAATATATTTATAAAGCTTGTGTAAAAATTTGAAACTGATCGGTTTAGCCGTTTCCGAGGAATCTCGTTCACCGACTTTAAAAACACAGTTTTGAGCAAAACGCATTCTAACTTTCAAAATTATTCCAAGACGGTCCGAGACGTATTTACAAATATGCGTGTAACTTCGAGAATGTTTGTCGGTTTCATATGAAATTTTCTGTGTACATATTTAAATATATATACTAGGGCGATTTTTTTTTCGATTTTTTTTTCTCAGTCCCCATCCGAAATTTTGTTGGATATGTCAAAAAAGAAATTCCCTGAAAGTTACAGACCTTAATATTAATTCTAAGTACTTAGCCCTTAGCGTGAGAAGATTTTCCATCTAAAATACACGTGAATCGAATTTTTTTTTTTTCAAATTTCTATAACTCAGCCGCATTTTATGCTATCATATTGTTCTTAGTTTCGATTTACTCAGAATAAAACAATCCAAAAATGTGCCTTTCGCGGCGAAAGTGTAAATTGTACTGGTGAGTTGGTACGGGTCACTGAAGTTGATTTTTACCCAAAATTCTCGTTTTTCTGCTGTTATCTCCGAAACAATTAACTTTACGAAAAAAATGTAAATGAAAAATTGGTTGGACATTTAATTTCCTACAAAAAAGTTTTTATCGACTCAATTGCTTAGATTAATATTTCTTGAGATATTGAACTTTAACTTATGAGTAGTATAAAATTTATAAAATATGAAATATTAAATAATAAAAAAAATAAAAATAAAAAAAGTTCAATATCTCAAGAAATATTAATCTAAGCAATTGGGTTGATAGGACCTTTTTTATAGGAAATTAAATTTCCAACAAATTTTTCATTTACATTTTTTTTCGTAAAGTTAATTGTTTCGGAGATAACAGCAAAAAAACGAGAATTTTGGGTAGAAATCAAATTCAGTTACCCGTACCAACTCACCAGTGCAATTTACACTTTCGCCGCAAGAGGCACTTTTTTAGATTGTTTTATCCCGAGTTAATCGAAATCAAGAACAATATGATAGCATAAAATGCGGCTGAGTTATAGAAATTAAAAAAAAAAGATTCGATTTACGTGTATTTTATATGGAAAATCTTCTCAGGCTTTGGAGAAGTACTTCGAATTAATATTAAGGGCTGTAACTTTCAGGGAATTTCTTTTTCGACATATCCAACAAAATTTCGGGTGGGGACTGAAAAAACAAAAATAGTCGAAAAAAAATCGCCCTAATATATACATTACAAAACTGAACTTCAAAAAAATTTTTTTTTTTCGAAAATCCTGCTTGCGGATAATCCCTTAACTTGAAGGAATCGTTTTTTCGGGATTTACCTAAACTGATGTCGGTTAAGTCCTTTTGTTTGCTAGCAGTCGTATACACACGCACCCTTCTTTTTCGAGCTCTTTATTTTTTTTAAATTTATATACATTCGTCGAGTGTGAACGATCGGAAAAGGGAGTGTTAGCACGAGAGTTTCCAATATCTCGGTCGGCAGTCATTCACCAACGAGGAGTTGCAACTCTTTCGTTCCTTTTCATCGTGAGGACCCGCCGCCAGCTAAATCGCCGCCCTCCCGTGTTGCGGGAAGTGTAAAGAAAGAGAATGTGTAGAAAAAAAGATTACAGGTTACTTTTGGACGGCGTTGTGGCGGCGTGAAGTAAAAAAAAATTACACGTTACCTTTAATGGGATTTGCGAAGAAATTCGAGAAAGTCAAGGTGTATGTGTATGTGTGGCGGGCGACGAATTACGAATCAATGCGCCTTTCCACGTGTTGCCTCTCGGTATAAAAATTCGGTCGAGGAACGCGGTCCGATCGACGGGGTGCGCAACATCATTGTGTTGCAATTTTATAGTATCGCGCGCGACGCACGTGCGCCCAACGCAAGGGTGACGAGACGTAACTTACTTGCACGGCAAATAAAAGGGAAAAATGCGAGAAGAATTATTTTTAACTATTTACGTACTGTCGATAAATATAACGTTTATTATGACACTGATAACAATTAAAAATATAATTGTCTGTTTGCAAAAATCGACAATATTTCATTGCTCCATTTTTTTACATCTTCAAATTGCAAAAATTTTATTATTTTACAAAATCAATGTTACGTTGAATATTACATATGTATGTTAACAACCTTTACCGAACACATTTTCCTAATCCTGTCATTTTCATAAACTTTTTGATGAGCAATCATTTTTTAATACACTTCTGTCGCAAGTCACGAAAAAAAATAAGAAATAACTATATTGGCCTAATAATTTTTGTAAAAACTTTTCTTACAGGAATAACACGAATTTTTGTACAAAACTCTTAACATGATAGAAAATCTGTGAGAAATACACAAAAAATACTTAAATGATATCCTACCAGCAATAAAAAATTGTTCAATCGTCATTTTTCATTTTGCCGGATGGCGTCGTGTAAATAAAATCCTTAGAATGGAAGTTGCACCCTTCCACTCTTTCGCTAATTGACGAAGCGATCGAATCGCGTAACTATATATTGTTAACCTTTTTTTTTTTGTCGTTCTCTAATTGGCTGCTGAAAGAGTTTAGCAATGATCAAGCTCCGTTGAGTCTTTCAAAGTAAGAAAAAAAAAAAAAAAAAAACAAGTTTTGACACTCCAATTTGATTTACGGGGGCCCCTTAGCGTCGGTAAACTTGCATTCGTGCACGAGCGCGCGCTGGTGTCTGTTCCTGGCGAGCAATTAAAAATTAAATGGCAAGGTCAATGGAGAAAGGAAATGTTTATAAAATATTTTACGTTCACTTTCCAGTTTGTATTTCGATTTTTTCGTGACTTGCACGACAATTATTTTCAACGTTGCTCTATAAAAAAACAAAAAAAAAACCACCCAAGTCTCCCGTGAGAAGTTTCGCCGCGTACAGTAAACTCTCCCCTACTTTATCAGAGTCACGTTGGATCGAGGAATTGCGATTATTTTTTGCCGAGAATTGGTCCCACTCGGCTCACTCAGATTACACCTAAGGAACGAGATGTCATCAACTGAGAGTTCGGTTCGGGAAGGATAAACATTCGTCGGAGAAAAACAGGGTGCAAATTCAAACTTGCACATCGCTTTTTCGCCTCGTTTTCGAAAATTTACAAATTTCCGTCTATGAGCGAGTGGTTTTTTTAAAATTTTGGCTTTCTCAAAGAGTGAACTTTGTGAATATCCGAAAACTGCGGATAGGCCATTCGCAAATTTCAATTTGCAATCTTTTCTGTTCTCCTTAGTGTGCTCAATAGTTTTGAAGATTTATAAATCTTCCTCTATGAGCAAATTGTTTTTTTTTCTTTTCATTTTGGCCTTTTCATAGAGTGAGCTTTGTGAATTTCCAAAAAATGCGTATAGGCAATGTGCAATTTTCAATTTGCAATCTTTTTTGTTCTCTTTAGTGTGCTCAATAGTGCCTTTTGGATTGAGTTTGAGGGTCGCAATAATTTTTCCAAAACATTGAAAATTTTATAAAATTTTAATCGTTTTGTCGATTATGATTAAATTTGATAACAAACATTCTGTATCGTTAATTTATTTGTCCAAAAAATTACACATTGGTGGCTCAACGTTTATACCAGTAAAATCTTTAACGAACATTTTTTGTAAGATTTAAAAATTCACATAATTTTCAAAACCTCGCAATCGATTATCGCCAAAATCCATGTCCAACATCATTGACCCTTGGCTTATTTGTGTAGATAGTTTTGGCTCGATAGCTAAAAATTTACGAAAGTTGCAGAGTTCACCGACATTTTTCGAGAAATTCCCGACAAAGTCCCGCAAAATCTGAAATCCTCTAGTAATTTCAATGAAAATAAATGTGATTTCCCGACACTTTGGCACAATCTGAACATACTGGCATTAAAAAGGGAAAAATAATTCGCGAAAGGAAAGCTCATTCCTCTCGAACGAAGCAAAAAGTGATGGAAATTTTGCAAAATATTCGTGAATGCAAAATAGTTGAGAATCCAGAGAACAAATCCAAACAAACACAATTGCGTACAACGTACATTGTAATTCAGCGTTGAAAAAAAAACAGAGCGTGTATGGTTATTGTCCTGAAGCTCCGATCGAACAAGTCTTTCCGGGACCACGTGTTGTTTTTGGGCGAACGTTTTTAGAAATGCCAGTATAACAGAGAGCGAGGAGGAAGCGAGATGAACGATGGAGCAGAAAAGAAGAGGACAGTGAAACGCCGACCGGAGATGAAAGATTCACGCCGAGAGAAAGAAGAAGTAAAGAAGAAGAAGAAGAACGTGCTAGCGCGCTCTCAGACGGCAAAGAAAGAAGATGAAGCGGCGTCAGTGGAGCAGAAAGAAGCACAGAGAGGATTCGGGCTGCTGAAAACCTTGGATATCCTTCTCTCGTGCACCTACACAAACATAGAGGTTCCATTCGTTCAAAAGCAAATATTTTGTTGTGATGCAAGAATTCACAACACTACACCTCGATTTTTATTACTTCCCAATCCAATCAATTTTTGTTTTCTCATCATTTCTTCAACAATCACGTTTTCGTTATTTTTAATTTTTATTTACATTGGCCTTCTTTTTCAAATTCGTGACTCCGAAGAATTTCCCAATTCGAAATGGTCTTACGTGTTGAAAAAAATGCTGACGATTGGAAAATTATTTTTGCTCGTGCGGTTGAAAAAGGATACGTCATAGCTTGAGCAAGAAGTAATGCTGTTTTTTGTTCACATAAAAATCTACCTTTCCGCATACACGTTTAAATCCTGCTCGTTATCATCAATTTTTTTCAATAACCGGAAATGAATTTGATTTTAAAAAAATTAGATATCTATAGTAGTGGTGATTATATTACCACTATACAGTGACAAGATCTGGATATAGCGAAAAACCTCGATATCTAATTTTTCCACAACACGAACGTTCCTTTAGCCAAATTCATTCGCAGCTACATCCAGAATACATCTACTACTCTTGTCTTTCGTGTATATGCATTCATTTAAAGCGTAGCTGGTTTACATATACAGTGGGTCAAAAAAGTATTCATACAGCTCGTTTTTTTTGCGATAACTTTATAGACATAAGCGATACGCAAAGAAAGCCAATTTTATTTAATAGTACATCAGGTGCAGAGATAAACTGCAAATGGAGAATTTTTTCCCAGGAATAATAGAAGAATTATGCCAAAAAAACGAAAATTTTCGGGCAAAAAAGTATTTATACACTTACGATTGTAGTGAAAACCTACAACATCATAGTTGTTAATTATAACTAATATTTGGTGTGCATCCCTTTTGCTTCAATTATCGCCTCGAGTCTCTTAGGCATGGATTCTACTACCTTTTGCGTTCTTTCTTTTGCTATTTTCGTCCATTCTTCTAAAAGCACTCTTTGGAGATCGGATTTGTTTGTTATTTTTCTTTTTCTAATTTCTACATCCACCAAGTGCCATAAATTTTCAATAGGATCGATGTTCGGAGATTGTGGTGGTGTAATCAATTATTTGCGGACATTATAGAGTAACCATTCCCTCGTTTTCATGGCAGTATGTTTCGGGTCGTTATCTTGTTGGAAGTAGAAATTTCCATCCAGGCCCGTTTTATCTACACTTGTTTTCAAATTGCTGCGCAACACGTCGATAAACTTCTGGGCATTCGTTGTACCATCTATAAAAGCCAGATTACCAACGCCATAATATCCCATACAGCCCCAAACCATGACACTTCCTCCGCCGTGCTTTACAGTCGGTATTGAATTTTTCTGCTGAAGCTCGGTATTGGTTTCCGCCAGACAAATTTTTTTCCATCGGACCCAAAGATATTAAACTTCGATTCATCCGAGAATATGACACGTTTCCAAAATTCTATAGATTTTTTTACGTAGGTTTTTGCGAAACCTAAACGTTTTTCTCGATTTATATTATTAATTAATGGTTTTTTGCGGGCAATTCTGCCGTATATTTGGGCAGAATGCAAAACGTTTCGAATAGTCTGGCGACACACGCTCTTCCCCGATGTTGACCCGACATCATTCGCTAAACTGCGAGCACTTGTGAACGGTTTTTTTGTAGCCTCTGTAACAATACTCCGACGCTCTCGTACCGTTAGTATTCTCGGTCGACCGGTTCGTGGCTTATTTTCTGTGCTGTTTGTTCTTTCGTATTTTTTTTAATTATATATTGCACTGTTGCGAAACTTAGATTTAGTTCTTTACTAATTTTTCGATAACTTTCACCGCGTTTCCAAAGAAAAATCACTCTATCTCGCATGGATATTGATATTTCGCTTTTCTTTGCAGTCATGTCTGTTCAGAGCTTGATGATCTACTACCGCATGGAATAGGTCAAAACCATTGTGTAAACGAAGACTCGTTTACATTGTACGCAGAGGTCAGACCGTCCGTGAGTGAATATCGAGGTTTAGTAGCTCAATCGTAAGTGTACGAATACTTTTTTGGCCCGAAAATTTTCGTTTTTTTTTGCATAATTCTTCTATTATTCCTGGGAAAAAATTCTCCATTTGCAGTTTATCTCTGTACCTGATGTACTATTAAATAAAATTGGCTTTCTTTGCGTATCGCTTATGTCTATAAAGTTATCGCAAAAAAACAAGGTGTACGAATACTTTTTTGACCCACTGTATAACATTGAAATGCTTTTCGGATTGTGTGCCCCCGGGTCAAACATTCCAAGTACTCTATTTTCTCTCTTTGTCTCTTTCTCACAAAGCAGGTGGAGTAGTAAAATGTTCTTGCTAGTGATCGTCCTAGTGTCCCTTCTCTTTTTTTCCATTCTCTTCCTCTTATTTTCTCTCCTCTTTGCCATCTCTCGTCCTACCATCTCTATTTCCATCGCTTCTTTGCACTCATGTATCTCTCTCCCTCTCTCCTTTTCCCTCTTATGTTCCCTCTTTCTCTCTTATGTTCTCCATTCTCGCAATGCTTCTCTCGAAAATACAACAATGGCGTACCGTCTAGCGTAAGCTTTCCGCAACATTGTGCGACAATGGACGAGTGCGCAAGCACATCCTATTCACCATCGTACATCCTATCGTTGAGGGAAGCCAATGGGGAAAAACCACCCGCGTCGCGGCGCCAGAATACACTGCCAAAATCTTTCCCGAGCTAAAAAAATCTTTCTCTCAACCTCGTGCATTGTCCGATACCTTATTTTTTTCTCTCCCCCTCTCTCTCTCTCGCTCTCTCGCACTCGTCGTTTTTGTCCGTATATTCATGGGCTTGCACGATAAATGTTCCACGACGTGACGTCCGTTCATTCTCTAAACGCACGCTGTAAAGAAAGAAGAGGTAGAGTGAGAAAAAAGAAGAAGGATATTGCGCGACGTAGAGATAAAGAAAACGATCGAAGTGTCCTCTGTTGGGGGTTCCTCTCTCGCGCCACCGGTCTCACCGCCCCCTCTCTTCGTTATTCCCTCCCCGCGGGGCAGTTTTGCGTCGCTCTCTCACGTCTTCAACGAGAACCCCGGTACTGCGCGCCGGGCCGATTGCGCACGATGAGGAACAGGTTATACAAAAACCAAGAATGCAAAAGGAACCACGATGAGCTATACCTCGCCCTCTACATCTCACACAGGCATACATACACGTTATACATATATATACATATTAAATGACACCGAGGCATACATATATATACAGCGCAGAACAAAAGATCGTATTTATCCTCGAATATTACAAACGATCGTAAATTTTTCAACGTTATTATCATTTTTTAACCGATTAATCTATAAAACGTTGCGCGTTTGTGGTCATTTTTCGTGGGTATTCAAAATTTCCATTTGGAACATAAAGTTTATGCGAATATGTGTTTATATGCGTGTAGCTGTGTAGCTGTTTGGCAAGAGTGTTAGAAATAAATTCTCGCTTTAACACCGGACCAGAATACAGTGTAACGCGGATATATATAGTATACTAAAGCGAACGAGCCGGTTAAACTCCGCACCAAACTTGAATGATAAAAAAGAGAAGTGTTCCCGGTTGGACTCTCTCTCTCTCTCTCTCTCGTTCATTCTTTCTTTCTTTCACTCTCTCTTTCCTTTAGCTCCTTGGCCTTCCGAAATGGCCTTCCTTCTCGAATTCGCGCCCAGTTTCTTGGAAAATTCGAGGAGATGACGGGATCCGATATGCACTCGTTCGAATCCCGCGCGAGACAGAGAGAGAGGATTGCCCGTTGTTTTTTCGTGTATCTATGCAGTTACGAGCGATATATATATATATATATATGTACATATCTGCCGAGAGTAATCTCTCCGACGAATATTCATTAGTAGACCACACCGCGTTTGAAGGCGATTTAATTACTTGGGCTACACTCTCGTCTACCCGTTAATTAATTTGCTCGATAGTTTTGGGGCCGATTAAGCTCCCTCCCCTCCTCATCCTCTTCCTCCTCCGCCACCTACCCGTACTCTCGCAGCTCTGGTACACAACGCGAGCGTATCTTCTGATTCTCCGCTCTGGAATAGATAGCAGTGGTCGTGCACATACTCTCGTACAATTTAGTACCGTCGATAGATTGACCATGCTATTTTCACGATTCGTGATCTAAATCACAGACCTTTGCCTGATTTCAATGGTAAGACGGACCATTCGTCGTTCACTGTGATCTTCAATTTTTCATGTTGACAAGCGCAAATCTCGAATATGGCTTTTAATTATCAACGATCTGTCGTTGTTGTCCAATGAAGAAAGTCAATGACTACTCAGTCATTTTTATGAATCTCACATTGGGTAACTGATTTTCCCGCTTGACATGTTTTTTAACGATCAGGTTAACAATGAGGAACTCTTCACTGGCGTTTATTTTTCATCGGGTACTGTCTATTTCCTGTTTAACGAGGAACCATTCATTGCGATTTTATTGCCAAATTCACAGTGGACTTTCATGTCAAAAGCAATGTTTTCAATGGACCTAAGAAATTTCGTCTTGAGTGGCATTTTTTTCTTTAAGGTAGTAGTCTGGTAACTTAAGACGATTTTCATGTCTTTTTTGGAGGGCGTTTTTTTGTAGGAAAATAAAAATGAATCGTTTTGGATATTTAGGATGTTTTTATTTACATATTGAAGATACGAAAACAAATTTCCTTGAAAAAATTTAATAGTTTATTATTATTATTATTATTGATCGAAGTTGGCACCTCGAAAAAAAAGCGCGTGGGTGGCCCCGGTGATTTTGGCTCTTGATGTTATCTGAAATCGCAAATTCTTGATAATTCTTAATGTATAGACATGTCATTCTGGTCGGAACTACTGAAGTTAAATTTCTTTTTATTTTACAACCCCTTCTTTGCTAAAATAAAAGGACTTTTTTTTCCAAAGTCCGCCATTTTGTTATTTATCCATGAAATTTAACTTCAGTAGTTCCGACCAGAATGACATGTCTATAGATTAAGAATTATCAAGAATTTTTGATTTCAGATAACATCAACAGTCAAAAACACCGGGGCCACCCACGCGCTTTTTTTTCGAGGTGCCAACTTCGATCAATAATTATAATAATAATAAACTATTAAATTTTGTCAAAAATTTTTTTTTTGTATCTTTAATATGTAAATAAAAACTTCCTAAATATCCAAAACGAATCATTTTTATTTTCCTACAAAAAAACGACCTCCAAAAAAGACATGAAAATCGGCTTAAGTTACCAGACTACTTAAACCTTAAATAATGCCATTTTTTTGATCATGATAATGTATTTTGTCATCGACAATTTTGTCACTATGATTTATTGTCCATTGTGATATCGCCATAGTCCATCTGGTTTTGTTTCTCATATGAAATTCTCTCTTCACCAGTCGTCTAGACGAGACAAGAACGTTCTCGTACAAGAGGAAACAACGTGAACGAATCACTCGAGCTTATTATGCTCGTAAGTTCTGAAGAGGAAAGATCTTAATCGTGCATGAGGACGCGAGAGAGATCTTGGCACGGAACTGACTCACCGAGATGGAACTTCTTTCTCGCGTGATTAAATCTTCCTCTATCTCCTTCTCTCTTTCTCTCTGGCGCTCATAGTCCACTCCAACCTCTCTCTCGTTCCTCCGGTATTCCTCTTGCATCCATCTGATCGATATTCGGCTTCTTGCGAGAGTTCGATATACGAAATGTAAGAAGACGAAAAAGATTCTTGATGGTGCCGCTTTACGGGGCAGCCACATAATATATTCGATCAAAGTGGGGAAAGGAAAAAGACTGGAAGTTGAGAGAGAGAGGAGGAGAAAGAGAGAAAGAGAGAGAGAGAAGGAGCACGCGAGTACACACGTGAACATGTGGGACAATGCCTGTCACCTCATTCACGTCAAGGGTCCGGACTATGACGAGAAAGAGAGAGAGAGAGAGAGACAGAGAGAGGGAGAGCGAGGACGTCGTGAACGACTACCAAGTTTACGGGGATCCCGGTGTGTGGAGAACGCGCTCACCAAAGGGAGGATCATATTGCATCGACTTCTTTTTTTAACACCGTGTCGCTCCTGCTCCCGCGCACCCTCAAGAGCCATCACATGCGTATAACAGAGACCCCCTCACTGGTACAATGTATTAGTCTCTCTTTCTGGTATTTTTTCACCCTTTGAAAATTCTTTCGCTCGAGAGACCCTTCTGCCGACAAACACAGGCCACGCAATATTCCGGGTCCTCGATGTGTACAAGGCGAACCAAGTTAGTGTTTCGAAAAATCTTCAAGTTGAAATAAGAGGGAGTGAGATAAATTACACGAAGAATTCAAATTAAAGTGTACTCTATGTCGCGCCAATTTTGTGTTCGAAAATTGTTTTATTGAATTTTCGTTGATAAATTTTTTACTTGGATTAAACTAAAAATAATCACGATATTATAATTCAATTTTAATGATTAATAATTTAAAAATTCTATGATACTCATTGATGATAAAAGAACTATAATTTTAATTAAATAATAAATATGCTACCAATTGTAAAACTCGTGAATTTGTTGTGTATCACCTAATCGGTACATTTTCGTCTAGACAAATTCAAAAAAAGTGTAATTTCACCGTTTCACGATGAAAATTGGAAGAATCCTCTTTTGAGCCGGGGCTTATGAAAATCCTCGATTTACGGCGCCATCGTAAATCGTAGAAAGTAGGAAAAATAGACGATTCGACGCACTCTCATCCGTACGAAATATATCCACGGATATATATATTTTTTTTCCATCTTTGTCTCTTTTTTTTCTCTTACTTCACGTTCGAAAAGAACTCGGTGGAGGAACCCCGAGGGGCTGTCAAAAATGAACTTCGGGGGCGGAGAAGGAGCGCTGACGTTCCACGAAAGCCTATTCATCAACGTTCGAGAAGTTCCAATTCTCTATTTTCGTTTTCTTTTCTTTTTTTTCTTTTTTTCCTTCATCCTCCCACTCTCTTACTACTACGTTGTTCATTCTCGACGCGATCGTTTCGGCAAAGCAAACACCACGAATTCTTCCAATCAGCGTCGATTCAGATTTCGACGCGAAGACTCTCTCCCTCACGTCGGAGACCGCGAGATCGATGCTTTGAAAAATTCAAACACGGATTTCATGGTCCACGCATATACTCAGTAACGTTCAAGCGCATGCAATTTGATGCAGAAGCTATATATATATAAATATATGTATATACAGAGAAAGAGAGAGAGAGAGAGAGAGAAAGAGAGAGAAAGAACGAGAGTCGTCGAATCTCGACGTTCAGGCCTGGTCCATTAATAAAGACATCGATACTCTCCCCACCAACCTCCGCCTCTCCCACGTTCAAAAGCTCTCGCCTATGTGCCAAGCTCTCGCGGGACGCGAAAATATTCCGACGCACTATCGAGTTACTATGCAGTTTCTGTGGTATATATATGAACGCTGCTGCTACTGCTGCTGGTGTGTGTGTGTGTGTGTGGACCCGAGAGAGGATGCTGGGCGGTCCGAGACTTCGGATGTCCGATCTCGAGCGAGAGAATTCGATATTATTACAAAGACTGTGTGGCCCCGAGATTACCAACTCTTTATACGTTTTTACGAAACGTGAATTTCATTTCGTACAGTCATTCCGTATTTTTATTTCTCTCACGTGTACGAGGTCTGTTCAAAAAGTATCGCGAATTTTGATTTTCCGCGGGCTACGTATATTCGATTTTCGATTTTTTTCTGGCGTTAGGTTGCTACACGTGTCCCTCACTTATGCTGAAAAAATCGGTCATTTTGAATGTTTAGTTAATTGTTGACAGCTGTTTTGGTTAGACGTGTTTTGGCTTGTTGTCGATTTTTGCCTATTCCAAAAAATGGATCAAAGAATCCGTATGAAATTTTGTGTGAAAAACAAAATTAAGTGCTCGGACCATTCCGAATGTTGACTGTGGCATATGGTGAAGCTACCTTGAACTAAAGCAACGTTTATCGGTGGTACAAAATGTTCTCAGAGGGCCGAGAAGATGCGAACAACGAAATGCGTTCTGGACCCCCGAGCACATCAACAACAGACGAAGACATTGATGAAGTGATGAAAATAATATTGGCTAATCGTCGAATCACCGTTAGAGAAGTTGCTGAGGAACTAAGCATATCGATTGGCTCGTGCTATTCGATTTTTACCAATGATTTGGGCGTGAGACGAGTTGCCGGGAAATTCGTGCCAAAATTGCTCAATTTCGAACAAAAACAGTGTCGCGTTAACATTGCTAAGGAGCTGTTGGACTCGGTCCGCGACGACCCAAATTCCCTCCAGAGGGTCATAACTGGTGACGAATCATGGGTTTACGGTTATGACGTGGAAACCAAAGCTCAATCATCGCAATGGAAGCTGCTTTTTCGGAATAGGCAAAAATCGAAGACAAGCCAAAACACGTCTAAACAAAACAGCTGTCGACAATTAACTAAACATTCAAAATGGCCAATTTTTTCAGCATAAGTGAGGGACACGGGTACCAACCTAACGCCACAAAAAAAATCGAAAATCGAATATACGTAGCCCGCGGAAATTCAAAATTCGCGATACTATTTGAACAGACCTCGTACATATCGCATATTAAAGTCACTATCAAGTTTTACAATCCAATGTGGTACTTATTTTAATGGCTCATCTCGAGGCAAAGCGCACTTATAATATTGATAGATCAGAAATATTATTGTTAATCGCGATAAAAATAAAGGCAGCCGTCTGGTCTAGTGCGAGATTTTTGACGTCATTTCTAATGTGCAATAACGTTTAAATCGTTGAAGTTGTCTTGATGAAAATTTGCACGTGCATTTTTTGATCCTTAGAGAATACTTGTGAATTAAAAAAAAAATTATTTTAAATATTTTCATGTAGTTTTTTTGCCTTGCTGCAACATGGTGCGCCGAAATCGGTGCCCACTCTGGATGATGTTGTATGCATCTGAAAAAAAAAATATATATATATTCTCAATCTGTATGAGTATTCTGAGCACTGGTAGCAGAATTGGTACTTAAAAAAAATTTGACAAAATGGCGGCATGTTGAACTTTCATTAATGATATTTCATACATTGAAAGTTCAACAGGCCGCCATTTTGTCAAAATTTTTTTTTAAATACCAAGTCTGCTACCAGTGCTCAGAATACTCATACAGATTGAGAATATATTTTTTTTTTCAGATGCATACAACATCGTTCAGAGTGGGCGCCGATATCGGCGCACCATGTTGCAACAAGGCAAAAAACTACATGAAAATATTTAAAATAATTTTTTTTCTTAATGCACAAGTATTCCCTAAGGATCAATAAATGCACGCGTAAATTTTCATCAAGACAACTTCAACGGTTTAACGTTATTGCCCATTAGAAATGACGTCAAAAATCTCGCTCTAGACCAGACGACTGCCTTAATGGAAATAAGGTGCTAATTGAAACTTATTGCAACCCTGCACATTGATTACTCACTCCTCTTTTTCGTTGAGTTACAAATCTCGTCCTATGAGCACCCGCTTCATTTTTGCTTTCTCATAGACGAAAATATGTGAATATTCGAAAGTGGTGCGGAAGGGAAGGGACAAGTTTTAATTTGCACTCTTTCTCTGTCCTATTTAGAGTGTTTTGCTTGCGTTTGAAGCTCGGAAACAATTTTCCGAAAAATTGAAGATTTCATATAATCATAATCGTTTTGTCGATTCACAACAAATTTTATTGAACATTCTGTATCGGCAATTTATCTGTATAATTGCTGAATTGTTAACAGACATTTTTCATAAAGTTTAAGATTTCATAAACTGTTAACCCCATTGTCGATTATCGTCATATTCAATATCACACACCCTTTATCCCTGGCCTATTTGTGGAGAAAGATTTTGCTTTCTAATGTTTATTTTCGAAAAATGTACGAAGGTAGCAATCACCGACTTTTTTTGAAAAATTCAAAGTCCAGCAATATTTGGGTCCCTCGAGGAATTTCAATGAAATTTTCACGAAACAAAGGGAATTGGCTGCTCTACCTGTGTACTAAATTTCAACACAATCCCTAAAGTCTTTCGGTAGATATGATCGTTTGAATTTTGAAAGCTTGTTCCATACATACACACACGCATACACGGACATTAAAAAAAGAAGATCATTCGACGTTCTGGCACATTTATTTTCTTTTTTTTTTAAATTGAAATACAAGACAGTTTATCTTATTCGATGTGCAATTCGATTTCAAAAGGATAAATTCAATATTCTCTCACATTCTTTCAAACCTTCGCGACTAATTTATTCGATTCCCATATATTAGGCCTCGAAATGATTTAGTTAATATAAAATTTGTTTAATTTAAATACACGTTTATATTCGAATCGAATAGTTTTCTATATTTCACGTCAGTTGATAAATGAGGAGCGTGATAGGCTCGATTGAAATAAATCATTTCCCCAGGTGTACAATTTTTTTTTGTACAATATTAAGAAAAAAAAAAAGAATAGATTATACATATTTTCCACAGAGAGCCACAATGAAAGTGAGAACCGTAGAGCTGTATAGTTCAAGCTCGAATTCGTGGAAGTGAGTGCATAGGGTACGAGAGATGCGAACGATTATTCCGCGCGATATATGCACGCCCGATCTCGCTCGCCCGCTATGTATGTATAGAGAACAATAATTATTGTTCTCACGAGAAAGAACATTGGACCGTTCGGTGGCTGGGCCATTCCTATGGACGAAACGAAATTTTTCTCGTCGCGATTCACGCAAAATCGCTTCTATCTACTCCCTCTCTCTCTCTTTCTCTTTCTCTCTCTATCGTAAGACTAAGAAGAACCGGAGGAAAAAGTGAGAGAAAGAAAGTGAATAGAGAGAAAGAGGGAGAGCAAGCTCTTGTTGGATACACCGAATTCCTCGACGTGGCTCGTACAGCGTCGTGAATCCACTGCGATCGGTATATAACCCTTTTCTCTTCCCTCTCCACCTCATATCCTCGAACTCTATCTCACTCTCACGATCTCAAATCCCACCCGCCTCTCCCCCACCCAATCCCTGCACAACATCGCATATACAGGCGACGAGTAGTCCAAAAAGTAAAAAGAAAAGGAACAAATTAAAAGAAAAGAAAACAACGCCGTCGTATTCGCGCGCTACGCTTCGCGAAACTGGTTTTAGCCGTCTCTCCTCTGAGTCACCGTCTATAATGACGAACATCGCGGGGAACACTCGCACGCGCGCATAGTGTGGCACCCACCAACATATATGTATTTGCAGGACCACACGTTATTTCAAGCGTTTATTGCTCACCATCGTTTCGATAGAATTTTTATTCGTTCCAACGTTTGTTGATGAAAATAATCGGTAATCGAAGAAATTAGAAATTTATGAGGTGACATTGGATGGCCAATGAGTTTTGATGGTTGCAAAATTTTGTCGAACTTTAGATGTTTCATTCATAATGAATTTCAAAAGGATTCATTGATCTTGATATTTCAATGATTGTACAAAAAGTTTTGGATTATGCAGCATCGTCGTGTATTCTTTTTAATACAGCGAGTCTTGAGACAAATATTTGTGTCATTTTTTTTTTAACATTAATTACTGGTGGTTCGGCATATTATTATTTAGTGTAATACAGTTTCGCAGTATAGAAAAAAAGGTGTGAGTAAATTAGAAATTGTTACAGATCCTGGAAGAATGCCACATGGATGAATGTTCCAAAGACACATTTTTTCTTAATGACATAAACATACCGAATTAATGAACCTGTCGATATCTTTATTTTAGAAAACCAACCTACAATGATGACGATTTCGTGGTGCCATTTCTGCAATGAGCCGAGTTACTACGTAGATAATCAATTGAATAGGTTTCCTGTTGCGGATAAGCCTAATTAATGATCATCCGTTCGGAACAATCCGCCGTGGGACTCGAGCAGTTTCGAAGGTATTAAGGATTACAAGAATTCTTCGTAAGCGTGCGAGTCTCTCGGTTCCTACTGCCAGGGCATTTTGGTATGTCATTCGAAGAACGGTAAACGCCGGCGCTGAAGATTTTAAGAGAACACGAGGAACGAGAAGGGAAAAGGAACAAGATCCTAATCCTGCAGATCGTAGGAGTGAGCATCAGGTTGAAGAAGTCCCGTTAGATTCTCGCAACCCTTATGCCGTTCCTTTCTCTACGGGCCACAATACAACTGCTGTCCTCCCCTCTCGTCTGCGCGCCATTTCCTTTGACGCAGCGAGACCCTAAGGCAAACGATAAAGGAACGACCCTTCGACAATCGAAACGAGGATATCGAACACTCGCTCTTCTCTCCCATTGAGAATCTCGAAATTTCCGATCCCGAAGAACATATTGGACCATTCAACTAAGCTCCGAAATGACTCCATCAAGATAAAGAGTCGTAATATCAAGATAAACGCGAAGTTCTCAGTTATTGAGGCAGTCATTTTTCACCTGTGACGAAGAATTTTGTCTAGTAAGTGTCTGAGACCAAAAAAAAGCTTTTTAACGTGTGCCTCATTGATACTTAACTATAATTTCCTCTGAATCATTCAAGCTCCAACAATTCGTAAGATCACACCCTAACTTTCATCGCTGGGTTAACCAGATCACGACCAATGCAGTATTTTTTTTCGAGACACGTAACACGCGTGCGTTTCAATAATACCCAAGAATGGGGTATTATTGAAAGACCAGACCAGAAGGTGGGGTATCCACCTTCTGGTCACTTTTTTTTCTCTTTTCATTCAGGTGGCCACAGCGGACAGACAGACACAATCGGGTGCGACGAACGCGTGTGACACGGTGTGATCCAACCGAGTGGGACTTGCGAGACTTTCAGCAGATCCCCGGGGGTCAGGTGGGGAAGAGGACAACTTTGTTGGCACCACTCTCAGTTCTCTCAGGTACTCCAACGCATCTTGGGTTCTTTTGCAGAGACGAGAGAACGCGAAGACCCATAATACCCACTTCCCCGTGTCGATGTGTGGTGGATATTCGCGATCTCGTGTCCACCAGGTAGGCCCTCCTTCGATCCTCTTCTTCTTCTTCTTCCTCCTTACCTTCCTTCCTGCTACCTATCCTACGATTATACTACCGCCCGATGAGGTGTGCAAGGACCTATAACCGTTCCACAAGTGAGGACCTCCTTTGGGTTATTCTCGTGTCATCGGTATGGAAACCCCTGCAGGTGGCAGCCAGAAAGTTTATTGCGACAGGTTGAATCTTTGTCGGTTTGTCGACCCTATATACACCTGTATGCGTCTCACAAGACTACGTCACTTGTTTGCGGCGTCATCGGCTGTCAAAAGGGTGACTGAAATTCGATTCACGAACTGGTTTCTGGGTCATGACGATATTATACAATCAACGTGGATGGTCTTACTATGTAGATGCATATATAATTATTAGTATTTATAATTCTCATTGAGTTTCGATATTTAGAATTTACAATTTTTATGACAGATGGTATATTTATTCTGACATTCGTAGATTTACAACTGCCGAGACAAATTTAAAAACAATGCTTTCTCGAAGGCGAATTTTTGTTGTTCTTCGAAAATCATGAGGAAGCAATGTCCAAATATGGTTTGAACATAACTCTCAATGCTCAATTTGGATATTCGGACCCTTTCTTCTTTGTATATCCACCCCTTCGTTCTCACTACAAACTATTACGGTGGTAAGTTAGGAACACGTAAAATCATTTTGATCGCAAAATTACGATGTCATAAGGGTCATTCTTTTGTGTCTCCTACATAGTCACCGTATCAAGGGGGGAAATAGGGTTAGGACAGCGTTTTCTCAATGACTTTCATGAATTTTTTTATAGTATAAAAAATGAATATAATTTATTGAAACTTTGAGAATATTTTATACATATATTTAAGTATATACTATAAAATTTTTGAAGAATTTTATTGAAAAACACCGAAAATATTAGCGACCCCATATTGCAGGTCACAATCAGACTCAGCATTTTGCGTACATTCTGGAAGCCGCAATTTTCATCTGAAATCAAACGATGTTGGAATTTACTTTTATTATATGTCTCTCTTCTATATGAACCTAAATGCTATCAAAAAAATATAAAATTGAATTTTTTACAGGGGTCAAAAGAAAAAAGCATGATTTTTTACCATTTGTTACAACTTTATTTGCAAAAAAAAAATTATTTTAATTAATGATAATATTCCGATTTTCGATACATATAGAGCGCAATACTATGAAGAAAGTAACTGCCAATTTTCAAAACGATTGGTTGAAAACTCTTCAAACTAGCGTGTACGCAAGTTAAAAAAGAAGTCGTTTTCAGAAAACCGCGTTTTAAAAAATAGTACCAATAAAAAAATTTTATAGTATATACTTAAATATAAGTATAAAATATTCCTCAAAGTTTCAATAAACTATATTCACTTTTTATACTATAAAAAAATTCATGGAAATCATTGAGAAAACGCTGTCCTAACCCTATTTCCCCCCGTTAATGGTTTATAACAATAGAACGAGTCGGAATTTTCATTCAAAATTTTGGGAACATATTTTTCAATAGTTTTACTAACAATTTATGAAATAAAAAAAAATCGATTTTTTGAACCGTCTAACCGTATTTCCCCCCTTAACTGAGCGAGAGTAAAAAAAAATTGACGTAGCCATATCATAGCACGTCGCATTCTTAGCATTCAATCAAACAAATGTTACATCATCCCCTTCGCAAACGAGTATAATATCTACACGTGGTCCTAAACGCCAGTGGGGTGGCGAGACTGATAGCTACAGATCCTCCTTCTGAAATTTATCCCTTGCAGGGTGTAGGATCGTTGCGTTCAGTCTGTAGCTTCATATCTTATTTTCTCCCGAATCACTAACAGGACGCACAAATTGAAAAATTGATTAAAAAAAAAATTGCAAATACACAAAATCCTTGCGCTTGGTCAGGATGACAATGATATTATAATCAGCATTTTTTATTATAAAATTAATGGTACTGTTCGTTTATTCGATAATATTCGCGGCTCGACTAAACTCGCTAGAAATCTTTTAAACACCGCCACAAGCTTTGAAAGCATAATGAATCATTAAGTGAAGAAATGGAGCTAAAGGGCTAACGACTAGTAGCAATGATGTTCAGGTGGCTGTAGTACCATGAAACATAATACTTTGGATGAATCCAACAAGTTGGGAATATTGTGCAGGGGCGGGAGGGTGACTAAAGACGAGAAAGAGAATGAGACGAAGGAAGATGAAACAGGAAGGGTCTCCCTGTGGACCCGAAATGCAGTAAATGCGCGAGAGACGAACAAGCAGGTTTTCGTTGCAGGAAAGGGAACTCGATTTTTCTGGGGTTGAGCGAGATGAGGAAAGAGAATTATGATGGTCGGCGCCTACCCGATCATTCTTCAGTCTAGCGCAACGACTCGACGCATTTTTTTTTGCCGTCCGTGAAGACATTAAAATTGCTTTAATGGCCGCCAAAAGTATAAATTCAAGCCGGACACGTACAACATCAACTTTTTCCTTTCTCTTCGTTTACTGGGTATAATAAAAATAAAATTAAATAAAGGTTGTCTATTAATATTACTATTTAAAATACTATTTCGTAAACAAATGCGGTAAACATTTTTTTATCTAATATTTAGTGTGGCAATCGTTTCAGCATTAGGTCTAGCATTGGGCGCATTAAATGTCCCGGGGGGATATTTTGATGAGAGGTTCGGGGGGGCTTTGCCTCCAACGAGCTGTAAGGTCTGTTTCGCTTGTTCAGTGGCTTCACGTGGATAAACGTCCCCAAGGTTGGCTCAACTTTGGATGATTTAAAAAAAAATGGATGCTCCTCAAACTCTCAAATGATGATTTCCTTGTATCCAGTTTTACTCAACCTTGTTAATCTTCATTATTATCAAATATATAACGTTGATCATGAAATCTCAGGGGGGTTGAATGGAGAGTCACTACATTATTATCCCAGCACCATCGTCATTATGTGTGCATCGTGGCAGTAATTATATATATATATATATATATATATATATATATATATATATATATATTGCACGAGGGTGAGCTATTATCTTGTTTACGTCACGAGAAGCGACATCAGCTTGTGGAACGCTCTCGGTGCAATTCAGAAAATCACTTAGAAATAATAATAACTGATGCGATCGTGGGGAAAAGGATCATCGTACAGGTACATATCGTGCAACGAGCGACAATAATTTATACGTATACGTCCACCGATTCTACAACGGTTCATTGATCCCGGATCTTCGTAACAAAAATATCTCAGCAAACTTGAATCATGGATAATTATTCTAAATGTTTTTCAATATTAAAGAACACAACAAGAATAATTTGGCTTATACAGTGGGTCAAAAAGGTATCCGTACACCTTGTTTTTTTGCGATAACTTTATAGACATAAGCGATACGCAAAGAAAGCCAATTTTATTTAGTAGTACATCAGGTGCAGAGATAAATTGCCATTGGAGAATTTTTCCCAGGAATAATAGAAGAATTATGCCAAAATAACGAAAATTTTCCGGCAAAAAAAGTATTCATACACTTACGATTATAGTGAAAACCTACATCATCATAGTTGTTAATTATAATTAATATTTGGTGGGCATCCCTTTTGCTTCAATTATCGCCTCGAGTCTCTTAAGCATGGATTCTACTAGCTTTTGCGTTGTTTCTTTTGCTATTTTCGTCCATTCTTCTAAAAGCACTCTTTGCAGATCGGATTTGTTTGTTATTTTTCTTTTTCTAATTTCTACATCCACCAAGTTCCATACATTTTCAATAGGATTGATGTCCGGGGATTGTGGCGGTGTAATCAATTGTTTGCGGACATTACAGTGTAACCATTCTCTCGTTTTCATGGCAGTATGTTTCGGGTCGTTATCTTGTTGGAAGTAGAAATTTCCATCCAGGCCCATTTTATCTACACTCGCTTTCAAATTGCTACGGAACACGTCGATATACTTCTGGGCATTCATTGTACTATCTATAAAAGCCAGATTACCAACGCCATAATATCCCATAGAGCCCCAAACCATGACGCTTCCTCCGCCGTGCTTTACAGTCGGTATTAAATTTTTCTGCTGGAGCTCGGTATTTGATTTCCGCCAGACAAATTTTTTTCCATCGGACCCGAAGATGTTAAACTTCGATTCATCCGAGAATACGACACGTTTCCAAAATTCTATAGATTTTTTTACGTAGGTTTTTGCGAAACCTAAACGTTTTTCCCAATTTATATTATTAATTAATGGTTTTTTGCGGGCAGTTTTGCCGTATATTTGGGAAGAATGCAAAACGTTTCGAATAGTCTGGGGACACACGCTCTTCCCCGATGTTGATGCGACATCATTCGCTAAACTGCGAGCACTTGTGAAGGGTTTTTTTGTAGCCTCTGTAACAATACTCCGACGCTCTCGTACCGTTAGTATTCTCGGTCGACCGGTTCGTGGCTTATTTTCTGTGCTGTTTGGTCTTTCGTATTTTTTTTATTATATATTGCACTGTTGCGAAACTTAGGTTTAGTTCTTTACTAATTTTTCGATAACTTTCACCGCGTTTCCGAAGAAAAATCACTCTATCTCGCATGGATATTGATATTTCGCTTTTCTTTGCCATCATGTCTGTTCAGAGCTTGAAGATCTACTACCGCATGGAATAGGTCAAAACCATTGTGTAAACGAAGACTTGTTTACATTGTACGCAGAGGTCAGACCGTCCGTGAGTGAATATCGAGGTTTAGCAGCTCAATCGTAAGTGTACGAATACTTTTTTGGCCCGAAAATTTTCGTTTTTTTTGCATACTTCTTCTATTATTCCTGGGAAAAAATTCTCCATTTACAGTTTATCTCTGCACCTGATGTACTATTAAATAAAATTGGCTTTCTTTGCGTATCGCTTATGTCTATAAAGTTATCGCAAAAAAACAAGGTGTATGAATACTTTTTTGACCCACTGTACATTCGAAAAAGGTTGTAATTTTCATGTTTTTTTTTACCAATACCAGTGTCACATATAGTTTGGGATAGTCGCACTCCGCACAATAAAGAATGAAACGCCGTTATCGCAATCGGCTAAGGGGTTTGGGAATTGAGAAGGTGGGATAGTTCCTGTTTCTGCTCGTTGGAACGTAGAAGTTCCAAGCGTTCGACGGTACAAGCGAAAGCACTTAATGCCAAATTCATTTTTTTCGTCGTTCTACTCGCGTTCACCAACAGATCCGCGAAGGCAATCGAAACGAAGGCCGATCAGAGTGGTAAATACGATGAGAATTTTATACTTAGGTATTCCCAAGTCTATACTCAGTAATGGGCAATGCGTTATACAGCTTCGCTTGTTTCGAAAACATGACACTTTTATTTTGTACTCACGTTCTTGTATTTTCTCCCATTCTTCTCTATTCCCGTTGAGTTTCAATGACTTAACTTCAATTGATATGGTGTACCCTGGTACTATGACTAAAAAGCTATTTCATAATTAGTCTGCTGTGTATATCACCGTAACACGTGCACCTTTTAATGTATAAGCGATATCACACCTTTGGCAGTTTTCTCACTGGCAGTTTGATTTTTGAGAAAATGACAGGTACTCATCGATTTGCCCGGTTAATTTAACGCATAAATGATTCTTGATTTATTTTCCTGTAGAACGCAGAGTACTCGAGATACTTGAGATTTTTGTGAAAGAAAACTAGCCGCCGACTATCATTGACTACGTTGCTAACACAAAGTTGTAATACGAGTGTGTGGACCGTCCGAGGCGTCAAAAATAGCGGCTGTTCCAGCGATATGCGTTCTCCCCTTGCCTCCCATCGCTAAGCTACACACTTTTTGTGGGTTTCCAGGTCACTAAGAAGCAAATGAATGAACTCCCCTGTTATGTCTCTAATTCATTCAAGCCTCAAAAGAGAGTATAGCCATGACCCATCACAAACCGGCAGTATAGTAGCTCCTTCCTTCGTTCCTCTTTTGCTTATTCTTTCTCTGTCTCGTCGGAGGGAGATCATGTGCTCTCGCGAAGAGCCGAAAGTTTCAAGAGAGACGGTGGAAGTAACACTAGCGACGAGGGACCCTCATCTCGAACCTTGCAACGGAGATTCTTCGTTCCTATAAGCTTCCGAGCCGTTATATTTTTGTTTGTCGACTTCCGAGAGTGAAACCCTCGCGCCGATCCCACCTCTCCCTGGGATCCTGAATGTTCGAGCGCCGCCAACCCTCTGGCGCCCACGCCACTAAACCCCACTTACGTGAAGCAGAGAACCGTGGAATCTGGGTCAGATTAAACTGCCCATATACACATCGTTTCATGTTCTATATTCGATGCAACTTGTTGAGGCATCGGCTTTCCTAATCGGTACATTTTTTTTCCGCTATCGAGATGATCTCTGGCCAGAGTGACTGTCTACCGGTATCGATATTATCATCTACGGATAATCGATTCTCATCTATTTTCTATTTCACAATAACAATCGTTGCAATCTATCGTCTCCGGCCGATGTCATGACAATCAGCCTCCAATCTATTTTACTTTAATAACAAACGTCGTGGGAGTCAAAGTTACATCACGTTCGAGTCTCCTCACGGAGCGAACATTCCCAGACGTTCGCACAATTAATTTCCCAAACGGCAATTAACCGAAATTATTAATAATAATAAAGAAATCCTAATGAAGCTAAATAAGCGATGATAGAAGTCTTCCTGTGTGGGCCCCCGTTCGCCATTGTGCCGAGAGACAACGACAGTCGTTCGTCTCGCTACAGCATCGTAACTCTGCGCATCTTTATATATAATTGTATTTCAATTGGTGCAACTCGGACATGCATATTACCCCGACAAATCCCGAACACACGGTCCAATACGAGGAATTGTACATTAATCAAGAATAATTAGAATAATCGTTCCAATTTTCTTCATCCCCTTATTTACTCTACGGATTCACAATAATTTCTTCGGTTTTTCAAGGCCGACACAAAATTCGAATAACTTTGTGCAAATCGTTTCCTGATAATTTTATAATATCTGAAAAGGAGTAGGTATAATTGGATAGTCTGGAATAGATGTTTGCCGAGGAGAACGCGATAATGACGCTAGACACAGCGAAGAAATCCTGCGAAAAGGGCTAGACGCCACACGCGGTCCTTGAGGTCGGGAATGCCGAGGCATTATCCGACCTAACCGTGTAAGACCACGCACACCCAAGATTATATTCTCATCAACGGGAAGACGCGCTTGCTGGTCCCAGATGAGAAGGATATTAATTGCGTGGAAATTGTTTTCTGCAAATACGATGATGGATTTAGCTCGACTTTTCCGTCGAGCATAATGATGATACGCCAAGATCAAGATTAATTCAATTTAACAAGGGAGATTTGAGTTAATAATACGTTCGCAAAGAGATTCGATTAATGAAAAATGATTGACTTATTCATTTTGCTAAAGAGTTCGTGATACGGCTTCTCTTTGATTCTGAATTATTATTGAACTAGAATATACGAGGTCTGTTCAAAAAGTATCGCGAATTTTGAATTTCCGCGGGCTACGTATATTCAATTTTCGATTTTTTTGTGACGTTAGGTTGGTACACATGTTCCTCACTTATGCTGAAAAAATCGGCCATTTTGAATGTTTAGTTAATTGTTGACAGCTGTTTTGGTTAGACGTGTTTTGGCTTGTCTTCGATTTTTGCCTATTCCAAAAAATGGATCAACGAATCTGTATGAAATTTTGTGTGAAAAACAAAATCGAGGCCGTAGTCTGGTCTAGAGCGAGATTTCGGACGTCATTTCTAATGTGCAATAACGTTTAAACCGTTGAAGTTGTCTTGATGAAAATTTACACGTGCATTTATTGATCCTTAGAGAATACTTGCACATTAAAATAAAAAATTATTATAAATATTTTCATGTAGTTTTTTGCCATGTTGCAACATGGTGCGCCGAAATCGGCGCCCACTCTGGACGATATTGTATGCATCTGAAAAAAAAAAATTATTATATTCTCAATCTGTATGAGTATTCTGAGCACTGGTAGCAGAATTGGTACTTAAAAAATTTTTTTATTGAGTCGAACAATAATTTTGCCGACATTTTATAACTCGTCGAATACCCGAAAATGTATGAAATATCATTCATGAAAGTTCAACAGGGCGCCATTTTGTCAAAAAATTTTTTTAAGTACCAATTCTGCTACCAGTGCACAGTGGGCAAAAAGGCAGAAATCGTGGCCAAAATACAAAAAGTGCTCCAATCGCGGTGAAGTATGGTATTGGGGGGTTTTCGGGGTCGCTGATTCCGAAAACTCACTCAAAATTCAGAAATTCAAAATGGCGGATCGAATATGGCGTGCGAGAATGCTAAAAATGATCCGATTGTGCTGAAATTCTCTACTAATAAGTTTTCGGGGTGGCTGATTCGGAATCCGTACTCAAAATTCAGAAATTCAAGATGGCGGATCCAATATGGTGGGCTAAAATGCTAATCATGAAAAAAAATTGTAGGCGCTCTCAAAAGTAAACGGAATAAGAAATGGGAATGAGCGAAAAGGAGAAAAGATAGATTTGGGTCCTTAAATGGGTGCTGGCTAGATTCAGCCACGAACGTATGTATTTGTTCCAAATTTCAAATCGAGGCATCTTTAGCATTTTCGTCTGCCATATTGGATCCGCCATCTTGAATTTATGAATTTTGAGTACGGATTCGGAATCAGCGAATGATTTTTAGTATTTTCGCCCGCCATATTTGCTCCGCCATTATGAATTTCTGAATTTTGAGTACGAATTCGGAATCACCGACCCCGAAAACCTTTGAGTACCACATTTCAAAGCATTTGAAGCACTTTTCGTATTTTGGACATTTCTTCGGTTTTCTGGTCCGTACTCTGTGTAAACATTAATATTAAGAGTTCAGATGAAAAGTTGCAAAAAGTATCAGGCGCATTTTATTCGTCGATAATTAACGAATGCAACGATAATTTTCAATTGCTGATATCAAGGGTTGCCTAAAGTTGACGACATTCCAAAGTACGATGAGGAGCTGCAAAGGACGAAAAGTCTTACTGAAAGATAACCGTATTCCAAATCATGTTTAATTGTCCATAATTTCAATTTTTTTTCTCGTACCTATGACCATTAGTAAGGATAAAAACCATATCCTACATTTAGATTTGCAAAATTCATTGAAATTTATCATATTTATGACATAATGAACCATTGCATTCTTTACGCAATTTGTTTTCATTCAACTACTTATTGTAAGAACATTTGAACGTCAATAGCCACAATATTTTCTCTACATCTGCTCTGACGCATTAATGTGTGAAAAATTATGATTTCATGTCAAAATTATGAAGTTGGTTTTTGGCCACGATTTCTACCTTTTTGCCCACTGTGCAGTGCTCAGAATACTCATACAGATTGAAAATATATATATATTTTTTTTTTTTTCAGATGCATACAACATCGTCCAGAGTGGGCGCCGATTTCGGCGCACCATGTTGCAACAAGGCAAAAAACTACATGAAAATATTTAAAATAATTTTTTTTTAACGTACACGTATTCTCTAAGGATCAATAAATGCACGTATAAATTTTCATCAAGACAACTTCAACGGTTTAAACGTTATTGAACATTAGAAATGACGTCAAAAATTGCGCTCTAGACCAGAGTACGGCCTTAAGTGCGCGGACACATTCCGAATGTTGACTGTGGCGTATGGTGAAGCTACCTTAGACCAAAGCAACGTTTATCGATGGTACAAAATGTTCTCAGAGGGCCGAGAAGATGCGAACAACGAAATGCATTCCGGACGCCCGAGCACATCAACAACAGACGAAAACATTGATGAAGTGAAGAAAATAATATTGGCCAATCGTCGAATCACCGTTAGAAAAGTTGCTGAGGAACTAAACATATCGATTGGCTCATGCTATTAGATTTCTACCAATGATTTGGGCGTGAGACGGGTCGCCGCGAAATTCGTGCCAAAATTGCTCAATTTCGAACAAAAACAATGTCGCGTTAACATTGCTAAGGAGCTGTTGGACTCGGTCCGCGACGACCCAAATTTGCTCCAGAGGGTCATAACTGGTGACGAGTCATGGGTTTATGGTTATGACGTGGAAACCAAAGCTCAATCATCGCAATGGAAGCTGCTTTTTTGGAATAGGCAAAAATCGAAGACAAGCCAAAACACGTCTAACCAAAACAGCTGTCAACAATTAACTAAACATTCAAAATGGCCGATTTTTTCAGTATAAGTGAGGAACACGAGTACCAACTTAACGCCACAAAAAAATCGAAAATCGAATATACGTAGCCCGCGGAAATTCAAAATTCGCGATACTTTTTGAACAGACCTCGTACTTAGTGTTGATGCTAACGATAACAAAATATTGGTTCCCTAACATCCACTTTCCTAGTAATCAAGATAGTGTCCAGAAGAGGCTGTGCGATGTTCTGGGGGTCCTGGAGGATGGCATTCGAACTCTCCGAACTTGGTTATAAGAGTAATTTTTATTAACAATCGTAGCATAAATTAGTATAATACTTAGTCACCGTGAAGTGGCACGAACACTTCGACGATTGATTAAATGGCCGACAATGCTTTAAACGCCGATAACACTGTTACAGATCGCAAATTAAACTATGAAGAAGTAATACAGAAAAACATCCAATTATAGTTGTACAATTCTTAGTCCACCGATTTTTTTTTCGTCTACGCTCCTGAAATTCTCCTGCTGCTTCCTTTCTTCATCTCCATTCTCTGTATAAGTACGTCCTCCTCTTTCGCTCCTCATTGGACTCTCTCAAATCTTCTCATTCATTCGTTCGATATCTATTTTCAGTGGTCGAAAAATCCGGTCCGATGTATCTGTGGCCCAGAGCAGTCGATTCCGAATAAGAAAGAGACAAAATGAGAGGAAAAAAAAATTACCGCCGGTCTCGCGCTTGCTTCGCGAGACTCCAGACCGTCTCGTCGTTCGTGGTCCGTATATCGTACATATATATATATATATATATATATATATATATATATATATATATATATGTATATATATAAGTATCTACACATACAGTAATATCAAAGGTTCGCGAGCGCGGGACTATGTGGGATCGCGTCTAACAAGCGGGCCCTGTGAATTCCGAGCGGTCCCACCGCATAATCAAATTATTCTTAGAAGCCATGTTGGCGAAACATGTGCTCTCGAATCTCTCTCGCTCTCCACACTCCCGCGAGGTGACGTCATAGCTTCGGAAATGAGCGAGAATTTAGCATATTCATTGGTCGTAGACTCGGGGACGATAGAACGATTCTCACCGGAAATGACTTACGATATCCAGCAAATAAACCAATTTAGTGTATCTCGCGAGAAGAACATGTATTGTGCAGTGGTGACTGAATTCGACAGTACCAAATCGACTATATTTCTAAGCTCCAAACAGTTATCCAAATGCATGACAAAAAAACAAGATGACCGTTATTCACTAAGTCAACGATTTGAAATTATTTCGCGAAAGTGCTTTTCGCCAGAAGGTGAAGTCCGCGGTATTTTATTTTGATTGCAAAGTTTCTCATACCATCATCGAACAAACGGGTTAGTCGATCCTGTGAACGAAGCCGACCGCGAAGAAGCAAAGAGAAAAACGTATGAAAAAATTAAATTAAAATAAAAAATAAACTATATATAGAAGAATTTCAGCACCAAAAGAACGAAGCGGAGCCGCGCAACTCTGTAATATATATAATATACATAGGGGATCGGAACATCGTGGAACGAGTTACTCGCGCTATATCGTTGTGTTGCCACCTCGCGAGAAATAACATCCCATCGAAAGCCAGCGGAATCGCGTTGCTTCGCGAAACAGTTGACCATGAACCATTTTTGCCCTTAGAGAAGAGCATGGAGTAGCGGTTAGGGTCGTCGTGAAAGCACAGTGGAATAAAGCGGCAGAGGAACAACAACCGGTGAGCGCGAGATTGAACGCCGCGAACGTATATACCAAGAGCACAGACAAAATAAAAATACGACGAGAGGCGAAATAGTAGGGGAGATATAGAACGAACGAGAAGCAACAACGGGAAGGAGAGGAAAGAATAGAGAACGAAAGGGAGAGAGAAAGATAATCAAAACCAGCGAACTTCGTCACTGGTTCTGTCTGCATCGACTTCGTCATCAACGATTAGAAGAAACGCTGATATAATGTTGAGATCTCTCGTTGTTCCGGGCGACAGCATAGAAAGTAGTGGGATGCACGCGAGTGGACCAATATTTCGCAATGCGTCTATCCCCGCAATGACGCTTTATTTCGAACAAATTTCGATTTCCTTCGAACCGCCCATTGTCTCGCGTTGATCTACCATTATCTAGAGCTTTACAGTGGGTCAAAAAAGTATTCATACACCTTGTTTTTTGCGATAACTTCATAGACATAAGCGATACGCAAAGAAAGCCAATTTTATTTAATAGTACATCAGGTGCAGAGATAAACTGCAAATGGAGAATTTATTCCCAAGAATAATAGAAGAATTATGCCAAAAAAAACGAAAATTGTCGGGCAAAAAATGTATTCATACACTTACGATTATAGTGAAAACCTACATGATCATAGTTGTTAATTATAACTAATATTTGGTGTGCATCCCTTCTGTTTCAATTATCGCCTCGAGGCTCTTAGGCATGGATTCTATTAGCTTTTGCGTTGTTTCTTTTGCTATTTTCGTCCATTGTTCTAAAAGTACTCTTTGGAGATCGGATTTGTTTGTTATTTTTCTTTTTCTAATTTCTACATCCACCAAGTGTCATAAATTTTCAATAGGATTGATGTCCGGAGATTGTGGTGGCGTAATCAATTGTTTACGGACATTATAGAGTAACCATTCCCTCGTTTTCATGGCAGTATGTTTCGGGTCGTTATCTTGATGGAAGTAAAAATTTCCATCCAGGCCCATTTTATCTACACTTGCTTTCAAATTGCTGCGCAACACGTCGATATACTTCTAGGCATTCGTTGTACCATCTATAAAAGCCAGATTACCAACGCCATAATATCCCATACAGCCCCAAACCATGACGCTTCCTCCACCATGCTTTACAGTCGGTATTAAATTTTTCTGCTGGAGCTCGGTATTTGGTTTCCGCCAGACGAATTTTTTTCCATCGGACCCGAAGATGTTAAACTTCGATTCATCCGAGAATACGACACGTTTCCAAAATTCTATAGATTTTTTTACGTAGGTTTTTGCGAAACCTAAACGTTTTTCTCGATTTATATTATTAATTAATGGTTTTTTGCGGGCAGTTCTGCCGTATATTTGGGCAGAATGCAAAACGTTTCGAATAGTCTAGGGACACACGCTCTTCCCCGATGTTGACGCGACATCATTCGCTAAACTGCGAGCACTTGTGAACGGTTTTTTTGTAGCCTCTGTAACGATACTCCGACGCTCTCGTACCGTTAGTATTGTCGGTCGACCGGTTCGTGGCTTATTTTCTGTGCTGTTTCTTGTTTCGTATTTTTTTATTATATATTGCACTGTTGCGAAACTTAGATTTAGTTCTTTACTAATTTTTCGATAACTTTCACCGCGTTTCCGAAGAAAAATCACTCTATCTCGCATGGATATTGATATTTCGCTTTTCTTTGCCATCATGTCTGTTCAGAGCTTGAAGATCTACTACCGCATGGAATAGGTCAAAACCATTGTGTAAACGAAGACTCGTTTACATTGTACGCAGAGGTCAGACCGTCCGTGAGTGAATATCGAGGTTTAGCAGCTCAATCGTAAGTGTATGAATACTCTTTTTGCCCGAAAATTTTCGTTTTTTTGGCATAATTCTTCTATTATTCCTGGGAAAAAATTCTCCATTTGCAGATTATCTCTGCACCTGATGTACTATTAAATAAAATTAGCTTTCTTTGCGTATCGCTTATGTTTATAAAGTTAGCGCAAAAAAACAAGGTGTATGAATACTTTTTTGACCCACTGTATGTTGCCATGGAATTGGCTAATAAAGTTAACCTGTTATCACAAAATCGATGTCGTACCAATAATGGAATTTATTCTACTGTATTATCAATTCATCATGCAAAACAAATATATAAAGGGGTGTTTCCACACTTCAATGAACCAAACATATTTTAGAGGGACGTTTGTTCTCAGGTGAATTTTCTTGCCGACGCGTCTTATACAGACCCTCGTATTGCGAGGCACTCATATTGACGAGTGTCACAAAATGTCATCAATCTTAACCAAAGTTTGAGTTTTTATCCTCGTTCCATGCGAGTAACATTAATGAAAGTACACAAACCAAAATTTATTCGTGACCACCGGCATTTCTTGTCGTCGTGGCCGTTCTAGTTTTCAAGCTAATATCTCGCGAAGTCAATTGAACACTACTACAATTGAGAGTAAAATCTAATGCGACATTGACACCGGGACAACAGCTGTCCTCTCTGAATCGTGATTTTTTATCACCGTAATGTCGTTCATCCTTCCCGGTTTTGTCGGGGTTGCCCTCTCTCTTCTCCATACTCGCGAGCACTTCACTTCCGTCGGATTTGTTGTCCTCCGACTGACCGTGGTATTTCATCGCAATTCTAATGGTGTGAGTCACTTCCGGACTGGGACTTCGCGAGCTACGAGTGATCTCGGTCTTCTCGCGTATGTTAATTTGAAGATTCTCCGAAATTTCGGAACAGATGCAGTCCTTGAAAGCGCCCAGTTGATTCGTTCTCGCACGCATAGCGCCCTTTGTCGGACCTGAAAAATTAAGGTCAACGATTTCGAGTCTGAAAGGAATTATTGTGTAAAGATGCTAAAAGTGGGAGGCACTGATGAAATCCTAAATAAAAATGGAGAGCCTCACGAGAATAAAGTCCCGGAGAACACTCCAGATATCGTGAAGACATTCGGAATAGTTTAATTGTTGGACATTTTGAGGAAGATAAAAGTGAGCATTGCGAGACTATGAATCTTTCCATTGGCACGACTTTCACGGACATTCACATTAGGGCGATTTTTTTTTCGACTATTTTTTTTTCTCAGTCCCCACTTGAAATTTTGTTGGATATATCGAAAAACAAATTCCCTGAAAGTTACAATCGAGTAATCAAAGTTAATAAATCGAATTTTTTTTTTTTTTCAAAATTCTCTAACTCAGCCGCATTTTATGCTATCATATTGTACTTGGTTTCGATTGACTCAGAATAAAACAATCTAGAAAAGTGCCTATTGCGGCGAACGTGTAAATTGTACTGGTTATTTGGTACGGGTCACTGGAGTTGGTTTTTTCCCAAAATTCTCGTTTTTTTGCTGTTATTTCCGAAACAATTAACTTTACGAAAAAGATGTAAATGAAAAATTTGTGGGAAATTTAATTTCCTACAGAAAAGGTCCTATCGACCCAATTGCTTTGATCAATATTTCTTGAGATATTGAACTTTATTTTTTTAAATCTTTTTCCGTTATTTAATATTTCGTATTTTATAAATTTTATACTACCCATAAGTTAAAGCTCAATATCTCAAGAAATATTAATTTAAGCAATTGGGTCGACATAACCTTTTTTGTGGGAAATTAAATTTCCAACAAATTTTTCATTTACATTTTTTTCGTAAAGTCAATTGTTTCGGAGATAACGACAAAAAAAAAGAGATTTTTGGGTAAAAATCAACTTCAGTGACCCGCACCAACTCACCAGTACAATTTACACTTTCGCCGCAAAAGGCACTTTTTTAGATTGTTCTATTCTGAGTAATTCGAAACTAAGAACAATATGACAGCATAAAATGCGGCTGAGTTCTAGAAATTTGAAAGAAACAAAAATTCGATTCACGTGTATTTTAGATGGAAAATCTTTTCACGCTTTGGGAAAGTACTTAGAATTAATATTGAGGGCTGTAACTTTCGGGGAATTTCTTTTTCGACATATCCAACAAAATTTCGGGTGGGGACTGAAGAAAAAAATGATCGAAAAAAAAATCGCCCTAATTCACATATTGTTTGACATTTAATATTTTCTTCCAGATCCAGTTACGATCTGTTTTGTTCATTGTCGCAATTACGGCTCAGACGCGGTAGTTGTGCGTGTCAGAACATCAACGTCTGCCCGATTCGAAAACTGCCAACGGGGAATGTATTTGCGTGTAATATTGTACATATATGATATTACGTGGGTATGTATACTGTAGCGGAGGTATTATATCCCGATAATGGTACAATGTGCATGGCATGGGCACACCTGCGCCTGACTGCACGCAACCCCGACCGACTTTGGTGCTAAGTGTGCAGCGGCCTCTTGCGTATATTAGGATATATAGATATACATACGTATATATTCCTATTGGTACTGTATATGGATACACCTTGCTTGTATACCTAATGGTTCTACTATTATTATAATATGTATTGTATGCCAGAGCATGCAGAGTATAACATATATATACCGAGATGAGTACGCGAGTAAATATAACACGACCAAGGGACTGCGTGATCGATCGACGTTTAGCCTTTAACGAGATTGGAAACCCATTATAACAATTGCAATTTAGGTTTTGCTAAAAAAAAATGACGTTGACGAAATAAGGAAAATTAATCATCCGACATCGAGGATCCATTATAACAAATGAAATTTGAGTTAAGAAAAAAAAAAAGACCCTGACGAAATACGGAAAATTAATTATCATTGTTTCTTCAACTTGCGTCTCTTGGAATTGGCACATTAATCGACAATGTTTTTAAAAGTGCGTTGCAAGTTTTTAGAAAGTGAAAGTTTAACAGTCACGTTTCGGCAGTTGTTCGATACAGGACAAGCATATTTGCATGAGGACAATTCGATACCTTCGATAATTCTCTTGGTGCACTCTTCAAGACTCGCAACTTCACGATCACACTCATTCGTTTCTGCGAATTGATTGCGAATCCCTCTGCGTCTAGTCGTTGTACCTCTTGTTAAATCGTCAATTCCGCATAAACGCGAACCACTCGAATCCTTGGCTCTATCGCGTCTGATTCGCGATACTTTTTCCAAAAATTCATCCAATATTATGTCCCTCTCGGGATTGCTGCGTGGCGATTCTTCGGTACACCGCGAACGTGCGCTCGCCTGTGAGTCGATCAATGGTATCGGTGATTCCGGAAGTTCCAACGAAGTTATCGTAAGATAGGCCGGTCTTTCGTTTCTAATCCTTTCCAGCCACGATCTGTAACTGCACAAATTGATCGCGCGAAATTTCTTTAACGATCTCAACGGCAAAAACAAAGTAGCGAGCACGTGAAAGATTGTGGAAAATGTTTGCGAGTACTCGCCGTTTTTAAGAACATCACCGGATACCGTCGCCAATAAAAATTTACTATCGCGCGAACGCAATTACAAAAGAACTCCGAGTTTTTCCAATGAATTGAGAGAAGATGAAAAAGATAGGGACGGTGCGTTGCCAAGGGATGTTTGATGAAATTCTACAGGGGGTGCGAAGCAAAAATCCCAACGTCAGCTAATTAGCAATTTCGACGTTGTTACGACAGGTTTTTCACAGTTCGCACATACTCACTGATACTCAGAGACGGCCACGCGGCACACTATTCGCTTCATTACCAGTTTGCTCGCAGCTCGTTTTCTCTCGAGCTCCAGCTCGTTCGTGGAAGTACAAAAAAGAAACAAATCGCATTCGTGCGAAGTGTTGGCGAGCACGGGTTCTCTTCATTCGAGATCGACAGGAGTAAAGAAACGAGGCACGGTCTCGTCGTAAAACCCCCTTGTAGAGTCCCGCTCTCGCGTTTCTCCCTCACCGAGAGCGTAATACCAAGATACTTCCTCACGTGTTCTTTAAGGCGCCTTCTATCTCTGTCATTCTCGCAAAGAACCTTTGGGGGGGACTCGTGCCACAACGAAGTGAACATCACTTTTCACGTTCTTTGAAGCGAATGCTACTCAAGTGGCTTGAGTGTGCCAACGAGAGCCAAAGAGACATTCGACCGATGGAAGCAATTAAATGGCTTTCGTCTTTTTTCTTTCGAACGGTATATGGCACATCGTGATGCCCATCATGATTGCAGGTGAGGTCTTTGGACGCAGGGTAAAATGACAAGTCGAGACATAGAGAACGCAACAGGAAAATCGAAGGATACAAAATGAAGGGCAATGAGATTGAAAAAAAAAGGAAAGGAACAATTGAAGTCCAATATAAAAGCGAAAGAGGCGAGTAGATTAAGGTAGTAATCTGGTAACTTAAGCCGATTTTCATGTCTTTTTTGGAGGGCGTTTTTTTGTAGGAATATAAAAATGAATCGTTTTGGATATTTAGGATGTTTTTATTTACATATTAAGGATACAAAAAAAAAATTTTTTGATAAATTTAATAGTTTATTATTATTATTATTATTATTATTGATCGAAGTTGGCACCTCGAAGTTGGCAGCCCGGGTCCTAACTTTTTTTTCTACCGAACCGATTGCTTTCAAATTTTAACAGGCTACTCTACACACTTATAGTTCTCGTCGGAACCACCGAGAAATTTTTTCACCCCTAACTTTTTATTTTACAACGCTTTCTTTGCTAAAATAAAAGGACTTTAGCAAAGAAGTAATAATAATAATAAACTATTAAATATTTTCAAATTTTTTTTTTTTTGTTTCTTTAATATGTAAATAAAAACATCCTAAATATCCAAACCGATTCATTTTTATTTTCCTACAAAAAAACGCCCTCCAAAAAAGACATGAAAATCGGCTTAAGTTACCAGACTACTACCTTAATGGACGTTAGGCGGCTAGTAACTTTAGTGGTGCATCAAGAAGCGTTGGATATTCAGATGGGATTGCTATTTTTGTCGATTTTCTCATTTCTATAAGTACGTATCAGCACTTATTGGGAAGAGACGATAGAAAAAAAAATGGTTATTGAAGCGATCGGAGGCTCATTGGGAAAATAATGTGCAAAGTTGTTTGGAGATCGTGAGAATAGTAAAAGGATAGTGAGGAAAAACACGCGTCGGCGTTGATACACTTCCATTAAGTCGTTCCACAGTCATTATATTCATATATACCCTAGATTATAAACACGCGTAAGAGATTTATGTTTTAGACTCAACACCTAATTACTGTTTGCTCAAACAGTTGAACGATTCACGAATAATTAAAGTCGGAAAGCATATAGAAAACTGGGTGTATAATTTAAGATTCAATGGTAATGAACGGGTTCTAATTGAGCGCGAGAGAGCGAGACTAAATTTTTCGTTACAGAATCACAAGGGTCTTGTGGAATGGAACAGTGTGGCATTGCAAATGATGATTTATGTTCCGTAAAGTGGGCGTATTTTTAAACAATTGTCAATTAGCCATACGAGGTCTGTTCAAAAAGTTTCGCGAATTTTGAATTTCCGCGGGCTACGTATATTCGATTTTCGATTTTTTTTGTGACGTTAGGTTGGTACTCGTGTCCCTTACTTATGCGGAAAAATCGGCCATTTTGAATGTTTAGTTAGTTGTTGACAGCTGTTTTGGTTAGACGTGTTTTGGCTTGTCTTCGATCTTTGCCCATTCCAAAAAATTGATCAAAGAATCTGTATCAAATTTTGTATGAAAAACAAAATTAAGTGCGCGGACGCATTCCGAATGTTGACTGTGGCATATGTTGAAGCTACCTTGGACCAAAGCAACGTTTATCGGTGGTACAAAATGTTATCAGAGGGCCGAGAAGATGCGAACAACGAAATGCGTTCCGGACGCCCGAGCACATCAACAACAGACGAAAACATCGATGAAGCGAAGAAAATAATATTGGCCAATCGTCGAATCACCGTTGGAGAAGTTGCTGAGGAACTAAACATATCGATTGGCTCGTGCTATTCGATTTTTACCAATGATTTGAGCGTGAGACGGGTCGCCGCGAAATTCGTGCCAAAATTGCTCAATTTCAAACAAAAACAGTGTCGCGTTAAAATTGCTAATGCAAATCGCCTCTTTGGAATAGGCAAAAATCGAAGACAAGCCAAAGCACGTCTAACCAAAACAGCTGTCAACAATAAACTAAACATCCAAATTGGCCGATTTTTTCAGCATTAGTGAGGGCCATAAGTACCAACCTAACGCCATAAAGAAATCAAAAATCGAATATACGTAGCCCGCGAAAATTAAAAATTCACGGTACTTTTTGAACAGACCTCGTATATCAGCCAATGGCTGACCTTACGGGAATATCGAACGTTATCTTTGATATTTTTAGTTGTACCAGACAACCTTTTATCCAAAAGTACCGATTACAATTTGTCAATATTATTGATTGCTCCACAATTGTTTTGCCATAAAGTGCTGAAATGGCACATACTCACCCGGAAGACATGTGCATAATTCTATTCACTGAGAACTACGACATAGGTAAGTATAATGTAATAATGAAAATACCTAGATGATCCTCGCCCCGGGCGATCTTGAGCACTCCGCGGATGACAGATATGACGTGCCGGAGATGGCGACCTTGAATCCGCGGACTCCCTCTCTCGTAATGCGGTTCGCGGATCCTCGAGCGTGAGGCGCCGAATATAGAGACCCGGCACCTCCTCCACCAGGAGACGTCTCCTCCTGTAGCCAGCCACAGTGCTAGCCACGTCAGCCACAGGCTTGATATATCCTTTGGTCAGAGTCAGTTCTCTTCGTCGGTCTGACCCGTTATCTTGGTTGACGAGTTACGGACAAAAATCATTGCAACTGGAGAACTTCTATCCAATTCTTTTCGATCAGTTGACCTGATCGACTTTCTCAACTCGCAACACATCTTGTCATCCCAGCCCATCATTGTTCTGGTCTTAAGGGATGGAAATAGGGTTAGACGGTTCAAAAAATCGATGTTCTTTTTATTTCATAAATTGTTAGTAAAACTATTGAAAAATATGTTCCCAAAATTTTAAATGAAAATTCCGACTCGTTCTATTGTTATAAGCCATTAAGGGAGGAAATAGGGTTAGGACAGCGTTTTCTCAATGATTTTCATGAATTTTTTTATAGTATAAAAAATGAATATAATTTATTGAAACTTTGAGAATATTTTATACATATATTTAAGTGTATACTTTAAAATTTGTATACATATATTTAAGTATATACTATAAAATATTAGCGACCCCATATTGCTTGTTTTTCTTGGTACTATTTTTTCAAACGCGTTTTTCTGAAAACGACTTTTTTTGAACTTGCGTACACGTTAGTTTGAAAAGTTTTCAACCAATCGTTTTGAAAAGTGGCAGTTACTTTCTTCATAGCATTGCGCTCTATATGAACCTAAAATCGGAATATTTTCATTATTTGAAATAATTTTTTTTTTGCAAATAAAGTTGTAAAAACGGCAAAAAATCATGCTTTTTTGTTTTAACCCCTGTAAAAAATTCAATTTTCTATTTTTTTGATAGCATTTAGGTTCATATCGAAGAGAGACATATAATAAAAGTAAATTCCAACCTCGTTTGATTTCAGATGAAAATTGCGGCTTACAGAATGTATCCAAAATGCTGAGTCTGATTGTGACCTGCAATATGGGGTCGCTAATATTTTATAGTATATACGTATATATTATACGTATATACGTATATATATATGTATAAAATACGTATATATATATGTGTAAAATATTCTCAAAGTTTCAATAAACTATATTCATTTTTGATACTATAAAAAAATTCATGAAAATCATTGAGAAAACGCTGTCCTAACCCTATTTCCCCTCTTAACTGAAAATTTCCATCTTTTTCCAGTTATCTTTAATAATTTCTGCATTTTTATTATCAAAAAGATGAAACAAACAGCAACAGCTGATACATGGAAAACGAAGAACAGAAAATACGAAAGAAATGAGATGGATGAACGACAAAGACTTGCGGTGGTGGCAATGAGACGTATCAGGCCTAATGTCATTGGCCTAAGACATTGTGAGAAAAATTAAAAAAATTCCCAGCACGATAAAAGATATGATCTGTAAAATTGAAGGTTGAAAACATGCTTTTATTTTTCGGCCAAATCTAACGTTTTGTGACATAGGGTCGATATTCCCAATGATTCTATGATGATAGTACGAATTCATTGGTCCGGAAGTTTTTTTTTTGCTACGCTGGAATCTCTCTCGCGAAGCAAGAAGGTAAAACCGGGCAGTCTTTCGCAAGCGAGGGTGGCGATGTGTGTATATTATAGAGGCGCGAGGATTTTCAAGATTTCAGCACAGAAGAAGCGGCAATGTGTAGTATACAGGGACCGCGAATGAAACGAGAGAATTCGATCCCGCGGTGCGAGCGGCCGCCTGCGGGGTACGAAACGTCGTTCGAGCGTTGCTTAACGGGCTGTTTTGAATTTTTATTTTCTTGTTGGGTGCCCCACACACCGCGAGGTGTGGGATAGATTAGTTCTCGCTCGCATGCTTGTCAGCTACTTGCCGCGGGGTCTTTGACTATCACTCCCCTTTCCCTCCCGTCTGAGCGCTCTAGCACACCAATAAACACTAAACACGTCGGATATACACTTAACGTTTTCCGTCTTACCCCTGCTTCAGTCGCCCACCGATCCAGACCTCGTGAAATACATTAAAGAATTAACGAAAAAGATAATGACGGATCAAGTCGGTGGGACCTACCGCTATGAAATTGCTCGATGATGAATCAGTTGGTTCGTTAAATAACAAAACAAACAGAAATTCAAGTTGAACCTATCGGATTAGCGTCGGATTATTTGTTGGTGGGATAAAATGTCCGCGAGCAAATTGATGCGAGAACGGCACGTAAACTACGAATGTTTCGGCGATCCCTGCTAAAAATAATAAAACTGTTACGTGGACAATGAGACAAGCGCGTTTGTTCCGCGGTCTATTACGAAATATCAGGGATGATCAAACTATCAAATTGCAATGGGCTACCCATTTTCGTGCGATGATGTTGAAAGCCAGAGAGAGAGAGAGGGTAAGCGAGTTGGAAATTACTCTGACAACTGGCCGACAGGAGTTTGGTATCGACCGGACTGCTGTTACGAACAGGCGACTCAGCCCAATGACGTACATACGTATAATGCATACGTTTAACGTTGTGTGTACATGTTGATAATACATGGCAACATGAATTACTTGTTTACCTGTAGCTCGCTACACTGAATTGGCATATTATCCTATGCGTTGTAACTCGCACGTCATCGAATGACAAAACCAAAATCAGGCTCGTAAGCCACCGTTGCATACCGGGCCGCTCCGATTCAATCACGCTATATGCCCTCGTTCTATATCCGGGTTTACAAGGCAACACATCATTTTGACTCTTTAACGAATCATTTCAATCGCTATTTTTTGACCTTCGGAAATCTCCGGCGATCGATTGTGTTCGCCATCTTCGACATCGCGAGAGATTAAAGAATGACGAATGCAGATACGTAATCCGAACAAATTGAGATTACTGTTTGACGATTCGTTGGCAATTCTACTAATTTGTGGGGTTCCGTAACGAAAAATGGAACTTTTATGGTGAAACTCCTTCCGTCCGCCCGTCCTTCCGTCACAGGCTTCTAACTCCTAAACGGTGAAACCTGTCAACTTGAAAATTGGCTGGCAACTAGAGTGTGATGTTCCGAAAATGGAGTCTGAGTCATTTTGGAAATAAATATTTTTATCACGATCGGACGGGCCAAATAATGTCTCGAAAAAAACTTTTTTTTTCCTGTCCTGACGAGTGGAGTATCGTTTGAAATCGATTACTTTAAAGATTGCAAATATATTCGTTAATGTTTTCAAAATATTAGGAAAGTTGTAGATGAAATGATTAAGGGGGGAAATAGGGTTAGACGGTTCAAAAAATCGATTTTTTTAAATTTCATAAATTGTTAGTAAAACTATTGAAAAATATGTTACCAAAAAATGAAAATTCCGACTCGTTCTATTGTTATAAGCCGTTAAAGTGAGTAGCTCTCCTTCAGGCCCCGAGCGCGCCACGTGTTTCAAACGTGTTTTTCTGAAAACGACTTTTTTAACTTGCGTACACGCTCGTTTGAAAAGTTTTCAACCAATCGTTTCGAAAATTGGCAGTTACTTTCTTCATAGTATTGCGCGAAAAATCATTCTTTTTTGTTTTGACCCCTGTAAAAAATTCAATTTTCTATTTTTTTGATAGCATTTAGGTTCATATGGAAGAGAGACATATGATAAAAGTAAATTCCAACTTTGTTTGATTTCAGATGAAAATTGCGGCGTCCAGAATGTACGCAAAATGCTGAATCTGATTGTGACCTGCAATATGGGCTCGCTAATGTTATCGGTGTTTTGCAAGGAAATTCTTCGAAAATTTTATAGTATATACTTAAATATATGTATAAAATATTCTCAAAGTTTCAATAAAATATATTCATTTTTTATACTATAAAAAAATTCATGAACATGATTGAGGAAACGCTGTCCTAACCCTATTTCCTCCCTTAAAGGTCAGTAGATTTTTGTGAGCCCGCGGGCGGGGGTAAACTTTGCGAAATATGTTTACATTAACTTGAGAGCCGGTTAAGAGAATAAAAAGAAAAGTTTGAGACGGAAGACCGCAAACTGCTTAACGAGCTCTTGTTTTATTGCTCGTTTTATATTTTATGCGCCTGACCGAACTGCAACGTGTGCGCCCGTGCACGTAGCACAAGATCGTCTGCTGCAGCTGTGTGGAAACTCTCGCACGTCTTTGACGATGTGAATTGCGTATGTCGGGCGACCAATCACACTGTGGTCCACGTTATGCTGAATGACTGGAGTTCCCCTGTGTAGTTTGGATGAGAGTTTCAATTGTGTCCCAACGGGACAACAACAGGCGGGACATGTCAAAGGCAATTTCATTCAACGTTTCATATATGAGCTCGGAATATCAATAGATGTTTCGATTTGGTTTAGTCGGGTATCGGAATATGTTTGAGTGTTTTCGAGGATTAACAGGGAATGTTACGTCGATGACAGTTCCAAAATTGGCGTGATTTTTTCGATTTTTCCGATAGAGAGCGATAGGCTGGTACGCCAAAAAATAGTAGCAAACTTCTTCATTCAAGGAAACGAAGAAGAATAAAATGTTGCAAATTGAAACTTGCACATTGCTTCCTCATGATTTTTGCGCATTCACCGATTTTCTTCTGTGAGAATTTGTCAATTTTGCCTTCCCCACAGACGAAGCTTTGTGTATGCGGAAAAATGATGCAAAAATAATATACAAATTTAAATTTGCACCATTTTTCTCTCGCTTAAGGGGGGAAATAGGGTTAGTCGGTTCAAAAAATCGATTTTTTTTAAATTTAATAAATTGTTAGTAAAACTATCGAAAAATATGTTCCCAAAATTTTAAATGAAAATTCCGACTCATTCTATTGTTATAAGCCATTAAAGTGAGTAGTTCTCCTTCAGGCCCCGAGCGCGCCACGTGTATAACCGAGCGGTCACTATTTTTTCAAACGCGTTTTTCTGAAAACGACTTTTTCTGAACTTGCGTATACACTAGTTTGAAAAGTTTTCTACCAATCGTTTTGAAAATTGGCAGTTACTTTCTTCATAGTATTGCGCTCTATATGAACCTAAAATCGGAATATTATCATTATTTAAAATAGTTTTTTTTTTGCAATAAAGTCGTAAAAAATGGCAAAAAATCATGCTTTTTTGTTTTAACCCCTGTAAAAAATTCAATTTTCTATTTTTTTGATAGCATTCAGGTTCATATAGAAGAGAGACATATAATAAAAGTAAATTCCAAGCTCGTTTGAATTCAGATGAAAATTGCGGCTTCCTGAATGTCCGCAAAATGCTGAGTCTGATCGTGACTTGCAATATGGGGTCGCTAATATCCCCGGTGTTTTTCAAAAAAATTCTACAAAAATTTTATAGTATATACTTAAATATATGTATAAAATATTCTCAAAGTTCCAATAAATTATATTCATTTTTTATACTATAAAAATATTCATGAATATCATTGAGAAAACGCTGTCCTAACCCTATTTCCCTCCTTAACTCCATAGCGTAAAGTTTGCTTGATTTTTAATGCAATTCTCGATAAATTGAAAACACCGTAAACGTAGAATAATTTTATGGATTTTTTCTAAATTCAATACCAAATATCCTTCCATGGTATGCATTTCATGTAGGAAGTTCGGACCTGATAACGCCGTGATTGCACGATCAAAAACCTCGATAAATAGTGATTTTTCCGAAAAATTAAAAATTCCACGAATTAAAAATGTCCACACAACTTTTGTAATTTCGAACTAAACGAAACCGAAACCCACGGTGAGACAACCCCTATCGTATCCTTAATGAAATTCTTCCCGTAAAAGAGCGAATCTCTGGATGTTCCCGAATCGAAATAGTAGACTTCCGTTGGTTTGAAATTTATCCAAATCTGGCATCTAGAAAGCATAAAACCAGATTCTCCCTTTCACCCTTCATAAAACCCCTGAAAGTGGCCATTTCCGTTTCTAATCAACGGACAAAGTCTTGAAGTAGAATTTTCTAAGTTTTAACATTAACCAAGTAGATTCAGGATCCTCAGTTGAAAGAAGAATCCCCGCGAAAACAATATTTTTTTAGCCATTTAAAGCGAATGATAGGTGCTTGAAGGATGTAAACTATAAATGAAACTGATGATATTAAGAGGGGAAATAGGGTTAGACGGTTCAAAAAATCGATTTGTTTTAAATTTCATAAATTGTTAGTAAAACTATTGAAAAATATGTTCCGAAAATTTTAAATGAAAATTCTGACTCGTTCTATTGTTATAAGCCATTAAAGTGAGTGAGCTACTCACTTTAATGGCTTATAACAATAGAACGAGTAGCGTGTACGCAAGTTTAAAAAAAGTCGTTTTCAAACGCGTTTTTCTGAGAACGACTTTTTTTTAACTTGCGTACACGCTACTTCGAAAAGTTTTCAACCAATCGTTTTGAAAATTGGCAGTTACTTTCTTTATAGTATCGCGCTCTATATGAACCTAAAATCGGAATATTATCATTATTTTAAATAATTTTTATTTGCAAATAAAGTTGTAAAAAACGGCGAAAAATCATGCTTTTTTGTTTTGACCCCTATAAAAAATTCAATTTTCAATTTTTTTGATAGCATTCAGGTTTATATAGAAGAGAGACATATAATAAAAGTAAATTCCAACCTCGTTTGATTTCAGATGAAAATTGTGGCTTCCAGAATGTACGCAAAATGCTGAGTCTGATTGCGACCTGCAATATGGGGTCGCTAATATCCCCGGTGTTTTTCAAGAAAATTCGTCAAAAATGTTACAGTATATACTTAAATATATGTATAATATATTCGCAAAGTTTCAACAAATTATATTCATTTTTTATACTATGAAAAAAATCATGAAAATCATTGGGAAAATGCTGTCCTAACCCCCCCCCTAAGTCAGTGAAATTATCCGAAAGAATTGTACGGACGATATTTCGTGAAAATGTTCTCTTCTCAAGGCAACAACATCTCGCATATGAGATCGTGTATAACAAACGGCTGAAGCCTCAGTGTGTTGCTTTCACGGAATGACGATAAGATCGATCCTTCAGTAAGCGCGTCACAACGAGCTTCGTGTGACTGTCCTGACACGACAACGACGATAACCGAGCGAGCAGAGATGATTGTTGAAAGCCGGCAAACACGTGAAATCGATTTAAAGAGAGACCTCGACCTCGAGCTTTTTACCGTTTACATCATTATTTTTTTTAAACACCATCAACGCAGTTGTATTCCAATCTATGCGTGAAACGCGTGCCAATATTCATAAGTTCCGTTGAGTCTATGTACTTGAGTTAAAATTAGAATCTTCCGCGAGTAACCTTCGTTGACGTAAAATGAGTAAAAAAAATGCTACTTTCAATAATAATCGGAAAGGCCTTACGCTCCCGAAAAATTCCACTCCCCGCCTTTCCTCGTTGACTCCAAATGAATCGTTTGGCGATTCGTTGGAGAACTTCCCCACCTTTGTTTTTCATTTCGTACATTCTAAATTTGGGCTTTTTTTTTTTTAACGCGTTAAAATTGTTAAACGGTACTAGACAAAGGTGTCGTTTCAAAGAGTTGTGACTTTCGAAAGCAAATATCGTCTACAGGAGGAACAAAGCGACTGGAGGAAACAATTATGAGAAAACGTAGTCGCCAAAAAAATGGCCAGGGGAGAAAGAAAGACGAGCTCGGGTTTCTTCGAAAATTTGTAAATCAAAATTCGCTCAGCGAGTAAAACGCGCTCGCCGTCGGCAATGTACGGGATTTAGTTGGCCCAAGACCGTAGAGAAACACGATGATTCGTCGCGATGAATCCTCTCCATCCCCCCTCACCAATCGCTCTTCCTCTCTCTAGCGTGCGCGCTCTCGCAAGCTGTAGAAATGGTCCGGTACCTATAATTTGATTCGATATTCCACGAATCTCGCCTTACGATAATTGGCCATAAATTGGCAATCCTGCCAATCAATCGTTGAAAAAAAAAAATATTACCAACGGCAAATTTGTCCGCGGCTCTCGGGTCGCCAATGATAACGGCATGAAAATCGGATAGACAGCACTACTTAGTAATTTCTACAAATAATTTTTAATACTCTATACACTTTTTGTCACTTGCGCGATGGTTTCCACGTGCAATAGCCAAAACTCGAGTGGAACGGATAGAATGTAAAGAAAAAAAACAATGAACAGAATAACGAAAGAGATAAATTTGCACGGGAATAAATTAGAGTAAAAAAAAATGATTCTGGGAAATCTGAAAGATCGAAAGGATCGGGAAGATTCGATTCCGCCGTCACACGCCACCAGCTAGGAGTCTCGCGGACAGCCGGCGGGCCTTTTACGCGCGTCTTCTCGCAAAACACACCGTCGTCCTCTCGCTTCTCATCGTGATATATACGTTTAAATCTCCGCAATCTCTGTTATATGAAACCGACCGTTTTTGTACATTTTCTGCCATGGAATACCTTTCCGACAACGTTACAATTCGATCAGCTTCACATGGTCCCATCGAGTTCGCGATATATAGTAAATTCGCCTAGCTTCGATTCTCACCGCGTTTATTCTTTTTCTTCTCTTCACCCGCGCACACAAATATACGCCGAACCGGGTGTGCCGTTATTTCAGGGGGGGCAAAAGAACAAAAAAAATAAAATAAAATAAACTAAACCGCGAGTCGGAGGGGGCGCTTACGCAACCGCGATTTGTCTCGATAATCCTTTGCCCTCTCGCTCGATCTCATTTAATTCGTACGTGCAGAGCCTTTGTTACGTTTCGGCCGGGAGCCTATATACAGGAGGAAGGCCCGGCTTAATCGACTTTAATTTATTTAATCTCGCTCAACGGCGCCAGGCCGGACCTTCACCGAAATCCTCACGGACAGAAACCGCCGAGCGTCTTTTTTCTTCTTATTTTCTCCATTCTGCCATACTCTCGTATAACACATTGCGAACAAGAGCAAAAAAAATCGTATTTTATGAAGTTATCCTAATCCAAAATCAGCATTGACGTTAAAGCGATTTTTGAGTTTACGCAAATTCGTACTCTCAATGTATTTGTTTTTGACTATCTCTACGTATTTTCTTCTTCTTCTTTACTTCCTCCCGATTGCTTGTGGTTCGTGAAGATTGATTTCCCAATGAGTTTGTCACTTTCTCGCGTTTTTCATTCGTATATCGTGTTTCCTCACTCGTCGTAGAACGAGATGTGAAGGGTAAAATAAAACAAAAAGCTATGCTTGCGCTTCGAGTCACGTCTGAGAAAGGACTGGCGTGCCGCGAGCAAGCACCCTCGCATTTCATATCCACACGGACGAGGCCATGACTACCCTCGCAACGCCAACATTATCGAATACCTTCCTCCGCTAACAATAAGCTCGTAGATATAATACGGGTTACATTGTAGGACTGCTATGCTGATTTTCTGTGTCAAGATAGATGATCGGTTATGCGTAACACCAAACCGCAATAATTGCAGCGCATTATGATTTCCTTCGTACGTACGTCTGTGTATCACAGTTGGAAAACTGTGAACGATAATCTGATATTTTGTGTTCTCAGAGGGAAAGTTTTGCTTTCATGAAAATCGTGTTTTTAATGTCATTGCGTTAAAAATGTTCAAATATATTGGAAAATCAGATCTAAAAAAAAATGTCCGAATGTGTGTGTAATAGGGGTGCAAAATTGAAACTGTTCGAATTGGTTTGAGCTTTTTGTCTGAAATTTACAACACAACTAAATCAGTAACGGTACTTTGTTCCCTCCATTTTTTTTCTGAAAATTGACACATTTTATTGGATTGTATAAGATTTTGAAAATCTTCAAAAATTTGTGTTAATAGCGTGCAATTTTTGAGTTATCGGCCTGAAACTTTCTACACAAATAGACTATGATGAAATAGTGTTCGCTATTGAATTTGGTGATAATCGATCGAAGTGTTTGGCATTTGAGGAATTTTGAATTTTTCGAAAAATCGATATGGGTGTTTAAGGCACTCGTACAATTTTTTGGCTATCGAGTTACAATTTCGTACATTGATCGAGTGTCATCAAAGGATATTCTGTATTGAAATTCTTCTAGGAAATCGATTTAAAAAAAATAATCTCATAAATGAATTGGTTTGAGCTTTTTGTCTGAAATTTACAGCACAACTAAATCAGTAACGGCACTTTGTTCGCTCCATTTTTTTCTGAAAATTGACATATTTTTTTGGATTGTATAAGATTTTGAAAATTTCCAAAAGTTTGTGTTAATAGCGTGCAATTTTTGAGTTATCGGACTAAAACTTTCTACACAAATAGACTATGATGAAATAGGGTTCGCTATTGAATTTGGTGATAATCGATCGAAGTGTTTGACATTTGAGGAATTTTGAATTTTTCGAAAAATCGATATGGGTGTTTAAAGCACTCGTACAATTTTTTGGCTATCGAGTTAAAATTTCGTACATTGATCGAGTGTCATCAAAGGATATTCTGTATTGAAATTCTTCTAGGAAATCGATTTTTTTTAAATAATCTCATAAATGAATTGGTTTGAGCTTTTTGTCTGAAATTTATAACACAACTAAATCAGTAACGGCACTTTGTTCCCTCCATTTTTTTTTCTGAAAATTGACACGTTTTTTTGGATTGTATAAGATTTGGAAATTTTTCAAAAATTTGTGTTAATAGCGTGCAATTTTTGAGTTATCGGACTAAAACTTTCTACACAAATAGACTATGATCAAATAGTGTTCGCTATTGAATTTGGCGATAATCGATCGAAGTGTTTGACATTTGAGGAATTTTGAATATTTCGAAAAATCGATATGGGTGTTTAAGGCACTCGTACAATTTTTTGGCCATCGAGTTAGAATTTCGTACATTGATCGAGTGTCATCAAAGGATATTCTGTATTGAAATTCTTCTAGGAAATCGATTTTTTAAAAATAATCTCATAAATGAATTGGTTTGAGCTTTTTGTCTGAAATTTATAACACAACAAAAATCAGTAACGGCACTTTGTTCCCTCCATTTTTTTTTCTGAAAATTGACACGTTTTTTTGGATTGTATAAGATTCGGAAATTTTTCAAAAATTTGTGTTAATAGCGTGCAATTTTTGAGTTATCGGACTAAAACTTTCTACACAAATAGACTATGATCAAATAGTGTTCGCTATTGAATTTGGCGATAATCGATCGAAGTGTTTGACATTTGAGGAATTTTGAATATTTCGAAAAATCGATATGGGTGTTTAAGGCACTCGTACAATTTTTTGGCCATCGAGTTAGAATTTCGTACATTGATCGAGTGTCATCAAAGGATATTCCGTATTGAAATTCTTCTAGGAAATCGATTTAAAAAAAAATAATCTCATAAATGATGGGTTCAAAATTATAGGTAAAGTAAAATTGAAGATATTTTTAAACACAATGCCATAAAAGTTATACATTCGTCTATTGGAGGAAACTCCGCGTGTCTTCGGTTATTACAAACCGAGGAAAAGAGAAAGAAAACAAGAGACAGAGAGAGGGAGAGAGAGAGAGAGAGAGAGAGACAGATAGAGAGAAGCTACAAGGCATTTTACGAGAAAAGTTTTAGTAGCCTCGTTGGTTATATAACATCATAGCATAGTAAAAGTTCTTTTCTAAATAATAATTAGCGTTCTGTCGCCACGATACCAACACGATCTTTGCCACAGCGTGATGTGGTACTTTGCCTGCTGTAGGGACACGAGGAAATGGACGTCACAAAATTATGCCGGGCACGGAAACTTCGTCGATGCTGTCGAGCTATATAATTTACGGAACGCTAAGAGGAGTTGGGCGGTACACGTTTACTACTCTCGTGGGGCGTGAGAGGAAAGACGAAGGGGAAAAGGCTAGTGCCGACAATGAGGGAAGACAGAAAGAGAAAGACGAAGAGAGAGAGAGAGAGAGTGAGAGAGAGCGAGGGTAAAGAGGAAATACAAGAAACAAAAATAATTTGCTGTAGTTGTCAAGCATCGAAATTATTACGTGCAAATAATGAATACAATTATACTTTAGTAAAATAATATCACGAATACAAGTAATTGTCCTATCCGTAATTCTGCAAATGAGATTCCAATATATTATTACACGGGACAGGTTATATATAATTCGAGATATATAATAAATCCAAGGATATCAGTAATTCATTTTTTTTCATTTTTTTGCTCCGCAACGGGTTTATCAAAATTATCGCAATTCGTGTTGCGTCATTCTTCCGCTTATCGTACCTGAAATGAAATGAAAAAATCTTTGGCTTTTGAAAACTCGCGTTCTCGTGTTAGTTGATAAACGTTGACGTGGATTCGGTGATCGTTTTTATGAATATTAGATATCCGACGTTTCGTGCTATTGGTTAACGGGTAATATCCACCAAATGCTAAAAAAACAAGGCTTTTTTCATGATTTTTTTTAAAGGACATTTGAGATGTGAGGTATATAAATAATATATCATTGGATTAAGCAACTCTTGAAGAATAGAAAAAAAAATTTTATTGTTATTTTTTTTACAAAACGCCGGCTGTGCAGCGATTGCCGTGAACCGCTTTTTCAAAAAGTTCTTCCGCGGCGAGCAGTAGAAGTCGTGCCCAACTCCACACTTATCTACATGAGTGTCGCTAGTGAAGTACACATGATTATATTTTTAGAATTTTTTTTCGCAAAATGGCGACGGTTTGAAAGAAAAAAAAATTTTTCGACAAAAAAAGTTGACTTTAATTGTTTATAACTTTTGTTGTTGTTAATCAATCGGTAAAATCGTGTGTACTTCACTAGATAATCTAATGAAGAAGCTACTGTTAAAATTTCAAGTCAATCGGATGTAAACTTTTTCAGTTCTACTGCTCGCCGATTTTGAAAACATGGTTTTGAGAAAAACGCGTTTAAAGTTTCAAAATGCTATAAATCTTAAGAATCGCTATAATATAGTCCTTAATAATTTTTTTACCTTCAGTCAGCTATCCCTGCGCCGTAAAGTTGTCCTTCCCGGGCCTTATTTTCCTCTTCTTCCTTTTTTTTGTCTGATGTAAGGCTGCGCCTAGCCTCTTTCGCGATATCGGACATACGATGCTCAGCGACTTTGACGCGATTGGCGTCCGATCCCACGCAAAACTCGGGTGTCGGTTACTAATTTTACTCCGGGTTGTTCTGGTACTTCTTGTTTTACTGCCTTTGTGGCCACTGTACACCTTGTCACTCATAATTAAGTACTTTTGAATATAATTCACAGTTAAAAAGTATAGCAAAACTCAAACTAAGAACGTACACAACGAGAACGGCTGATCGACTAAACAAAGGGAAATTGTGAGTGAACACGTGCTGTACAGACGCTGTAACGGTCGAAATTTGATGCAGCGACCTCTATACTCCAAATTCAAAACACGATATCGATCATAGGTAACTTCTACTAATTTACAAAGCCGCGAAATTAAAAAAAAACGAGCATCGCTAAAATAAGCGAAAAATGTGATTTTGGAGCATAAAAGTTGTTCGGTAAAAATTGATTTAAACGAATTTTGAGTTTAGATCAGTACTTGGGCGTTGTAGATTTCGATTCTAGGATAGTTTTAGCATGATTTAAGCCAATAAAAAAAAAATAACAAAAAAAAAAAAATTTGGTGGATATTACCCCTTAAAGGGGGAAATAGGGTTAGGACAGCGTTTTCTCAATGATTTTCATGAATTTTTTTATAGTATAAAAAATGAATATAATTTATTGAAACTTTGAGAATATTTTATACATATATTTAAGTATATACTATAAAATATTAGCGACCCCATATTGCAGGTCACAATCAGACTCAGCATTTTGCGTACATTCTGGAAGCCGCAATTTTCATCTGAAAACAAACGAGGTTGGAATTTACTTTTATTATATGTCTCTATTCTACATGAACCTAGATGCTATCAAAAAAATAGAAAATTGAATTTTTTACGGGGTCAAAACAAAAAAGCTTGATTTTTTGCCATTTTTTACAACTTTATTTGCAAAAAAAAATTACTTTAAATAATGATAATGCTCCGATTTTAGGTTCATGAAGAGCGCAATACTATGAAGAAAGTAACTGCCAATTTTCAAAACGATTGGTTGAAAACTTTTGAAACTAGTGTGTACGCAAGTTTAAAAAAAAGTCGTTTTCAGAAAAACGCGTTTGAAAAAATAGTACCAAGAAAAACAAGCAATATGGGGTCGCTAATATTTTATAGTATATACTTAAATATTTGTATAAAAAATTTATAGTATATACTTAAATATATGTATCAAATATTCTCAAAGTTTCAATAAATTATATTCATTTTTTATACTATAAAAAATTCATGAAAATCATTGAGAAAACGCTGTCCTAACCCTATTTCCTCCCTTAATGGCTTATAACAATAGAGCGAGTCGGCATTTTCATTTATAATTTTGGGAACATATTTTTCAATCGTTTTACTAACAATTTATGAAGTTTAAAAAAAATTGATTTTTTGAACCGTCTAACCCTATTTCCTCCCTTAACACGTGTAGAGCGAAATCGATACTATGTAGTGAATATAACACTAATATATACGCATTGCAGTTTAGTGTAGATATATTATGTGGGAAGCAGCAATGAACCGTGTTAGATAAGCACGTTGGAAATTGCCACGGTTTACGGGCGATAATTGCTCGCGAGAGAACCGGGCGTCCGAGTTATTACTTTTTTTTTCTCATCCATCACTCACCTCAATCTCTCTATCTCTCTCCTGGCTGTATATTATATGCCCCGAAAGTTCTAACTGTCAGAGGGTCGTACAAGGGAAAGATTGCTCATTCTCCCTTGAACGATTCCACGGGTGCAAAGAGAGTGCCGGCACAACGCGCCTGGCACGAAGAGGCCCCATTCCCGAAAACACAGCAAAAGTCTCGTTTCCCAGTCCCTCGTGTTTCCGGAGACGAGACGTGTATAAAAGCGACGTGTGTGACGACTCGCAATGATGGAAAACGAGACGAAAATTACATGGAAAAAAAGTTATGGCATGACGAGTTTTAAAATGGGCATTGAAAAATAAATATTGAGGAATTTTTTATCATAAAGGACAAATGCATTTTGTTCGTATCAATTTCGATTATCTCAAAAATGGTTCTTTTGAAATACATTACAATTTTTCTTCATTCATTGAATTTCATTCGATATTTATTGAGTACTATATCGGTAAATTAGTGGAAGAGATTTTATTTTATATAATAAATTTTGTTAAAGTTAAGTTTATTCGTTGTTCACTGAGTTAAAAAATAATTAAAGACAAACATAATGGTTCTTGGAGTATAAAGAATAACACTAGTTTATTTTTATTTATTTTTTATTGCAAGTACACCGCACCAAAAATTTCGCGTGTCATGTACACGTCTGTTCTACTAAATTCGCATGTACTTCCGTGCTCATATAACTGCTCTCGTTCGATACATGACGAGAGAAACACGAATTTATGGTTCAGACCACGCCAGGAAAATTCTCTTGATGACTTTACTGTCTATTCTCATTTTTTTAATGGGGCTGAACAGATATTATGGTTTGATTAATGAAAAAAAAAACAAATTTAAACCGATCCAATGCCTCGCAATGAGTGTTTTTCTATATTGTCATGATTTTCAAAGCTACTCTGGAGAGCCCAAGCAAGCAAGATATGAGCCAACGACGGAAATTTATATTGCATACACGTCGTCACGATTCTCGATGTTTCGAAGTGGAGCAAAGAAACGACACTGCACGATCTATTCTATAAGCAACGAGAAAACACAACTCATCAATTTTTCCTCACTCTATGACCATTTTTTTCTACTCTTTACCTTTCTTTTGAAAAATCTAAATAAAACTGACCCCGTCCGATTTTCTATGTCAAAGCAATTGCGCATGTATTTTCTGATCGATCAATTGATTATTCTTGGAATTTGCAACTCATGGGAAAATAGATCACCGGTGCTAATCGTGACTATCAATTCCTCTACCATGACCCATGCGAATCATATTGATATAGCCGTTGTTAAATTTTGCAGTTTCTATGCCAATTTACGTTGGTGATGCTTGAAACGGTAGTTAAATTATGGATTTTCCCATTACTTGCATTTTATGGAATCGCGACTCTGTAACAATTCCTTAGCAAAATTTGCCATTGGCAGTCAATGGCAAAGGCTGATTACCATACACTTCCAATGTGAATTGTATGGCAAAGTCATGGGAAAATTTTTAATGGCATGAAGTTGAATGAAAAACCAATGGCAAACTCCAATGGCAGTTTTTTTCATAGACGCTGAATGGTAATATTACCTTTCAGTTTCATTTTGAATGGTAAATTCGTATGGCATCAAACTCACATATATATACATATCTGACAATAAGTTTGTTACATACATTATATATACTACTAATATTATGAACTTATAATATTATTACTCTTCTTATAATATTGTTATTTCTTTGCATATATTTAAAACAATTGCTATAAAGATTGACAGGACATGATATATATATATATATTAGGGCGATTTTTTTTTTCGACTATTTTTTTTTTCAGTCCCCATCCGAAATTTTGTTGAATATGTCGAAAAAGAAATTCCCTGAAAGTTACAGCCCTTGATATTAATTCTAAGTACTTTCCCAAAGCGTGAGAAGATTTTCCATCTAAAATACACGTAAATCGAATGTTTTTTTCAAATTTCTATTACTCAGCCGCATTTTATGCTATCATATTATTCTTGGTTTCGACTTACTCAGAATAAAACAATCTAAAGAAGTGCCTTTTGCGGCAAAAGTGTAAATTGTACTGGTGAGTTGGTACGGGTCACTGAAGTTGATTTTTACGCAAAATTCTTGTTTTTTTTCTGTTATCTCCGAAACAATTAACTTTACGAAAAAAATGAGAACGAAAAATTTGTTGGAAATCTAATTTCCTATAAAAAAGGTCCTATCGACCCAATTGCTTAGATTAATATTTCTTGAGGTATTGAACTTTTTTTATTTTTTATTTTTTTTATTATTTAATATTTCATATTTTATAAATTTTATACTACTCATAAGTTAAAGTTCAATATCTCAAGAAATATTAATCTAAGCAATTGGGTCAATAGGACCTTTTTTGTAGGAAATTAAATTTCCAACAAATTTTTCATTTACATTTTTTTCGTAAAGTTAATTGTTTCGGGGATAACAGAAAAAAAACGAGAATTTTGGGTAAAAATCAACTTCAGTGACCCGTACTAACTCACTAGTACAATTTACACTTTCACCGCAAAAAGCACTTTTTTAGATTGTTTTATTCTGAGTAAATCGAAATCAAGAACAATATGATAGCATAAAATGCGGCTGGGTTATAGAAACTAGAAAAAAAAATTCGGTTCACGTGTATTTTAGATGGAAAATCTTCTCACGCTTTGGGAAACTACTTAGAATTAATATTAAGGACTGTAACTTTCCGGGAATTTCTTTTTCGACATATCCAACAAAATTTCGAGTAGGGACTGAAAAAAAAAATACTCGAAAAAAAAAATCGCCCTAATATATATATTAGGCATTCTTCATAAACTTATATAGTCGTAATTTTTTCGCAAACTTCTCAGATAGTTCCTATTATTTTCCAGATTTTACTTGATCATAGTTTATGCGCATTTTTTTTATTTACTAGCCAAATTTGCCATTCATTGCCATTAAGAACTGCTATTGAATTTCCATTGCTTCAGACGTAATGGCAATTGAAGGCACTTTTGTCCAGAGTAAAAACTCTATTCAAAATCGCATTGGTATTGGGGCTTATGGGAAATTGAGTGTTAAAATTTTGTCATTGGCAAAACTGCCTTGGATTTTTTCCAATGACAAAAATTCCTTCGAAAGCCCCAGTGGCATTGCCACTTCCTGTGACTATGGGAAATGAATGGAGTTTTTACCATTTATATCCCATAGGTACGAGCAATGGCGATACCAATGGGATTTTGAATGGCGTTTTTACTCTTGGCAAAACTGTTTTCAATTGCCATTACGTCTGAAGCAATGAAAATTCAATGGCATTTCTTAATAGGAATTAATGGAAAATTTTGCTTAGGGATTATATTGCATAGCGAATGCTTTCCGCCTAGGAAAACATTGGGGAATAATATTATTTAGTAATTCGTGATTACATTTTTATCGAACTACATATATGGGTGGGATAAAGTTTAATAACATGATCCCATACTGGATAACAAATCACAACAACTCGAGTATTTGTTCAACTTGAAGATTCTTTGCAATAAGATTGGCAACACGATAGCCCCTCGACCACCATTACCACCCGGTATCGCCGAGCTCTCTAGAAGATTCAATTCCCGACGCGTACAACTATTTCTTCACAATTGAAAAGCGCGTTTCGTCCTTCGTGTATTGATACAAAAGAAGCTCTTCTCTCGGCTTGGGTCCTTTCGGTATTGAAGTCACGTTGACCCGTGTATAAAGATATATACATATATAGATGATGAGAGAGGGAGACTCTTGTTATCGCTATGGGAAAACCAACCCCTGGAGGCCATCGTCATCCCCCTTTCGTCCTGAATCAACCACCATCCTCAACTCTCTCGGACCCTCCGCCTCATAGACCTTCTTTTCCGAGATGGCCTTTGGTCGTAAGCGCGGAGGCGCAGACGACACTCGCGTCTGCGCAACTACCGATATTCGTCAAACGCGCGATCTCTTCGCACGAGAGAGACGGAGATCGGAGATCGAACGGGAGAAAATAAATAGACGCAGGATGTAGAATGAGGGGTGTTCGGGAGCTTCTCTCCGACAAGATCTTCGACGCACAACCCGTGTAGCGAAATCTGGTAAAAACGTTGTGAACTACCGTATCGATAGATACGTATATCACGAGACACTGCAGTCTCTTCTTAGTTATTATGTTTATTATATCAGTTAATTAAAAGTAGAGTTTTAAAAACGCTGCAACTCTCATATACTTCGTGTGGAGTTTTGATAATCGTGGCATTTCTATATCCCATCGAGCTTGGGGGGAAATAGGGTTAGGACAACGTTTTCTCAATGATTTTCATGAATTTTTTTATAGTATAAAAAATGAATATAATTTATTGAAACTTTGAGAATATTTTATACATATATTTAAGTATATACTATAAAATTTTTGAAGAATTTCCTTGAAAAGCACCGAAGATATTAGTGACCCCATATTGCAGGTCACAATCAGACTCAGCATTTTGCGTACATTCTGGAAGCCGCAATTTTCATCTGAAATCAAACGAGCTTGGAATTTACATTTATTATATGTCTCTCTTCTATATGAACCTAAATTCTATCAAAAAAATAGAAAATTGAATTTTTTACAGGGGTCAAAGCAAAAAAGCATGATTTTTTGCCATTTTTTACAACTTTATTTGCAAAAAAAAAATTATTTTAAATAATGATAATTCTCCGATTTTAGGTTCATATAGAGGGCAATACTATGAAGAAAGTAACTGCCAATTTTCAAAACGATTGGTTGAAAACTTTTCAAACTAGCGTGTACGCAAGTTAAAAAAAAATCGTTTTCAGAAAAACGCGTTTGAAAAAATGAGTGACCGCTCGGTTATACACGTGGCGCGCTCGGGGCCTGAAGGAGATCTACTCACTTTAATGGCTTATAACAATAGAACGAGTCGGAATTTTCATTAAAAATTTTGGAAACATATTTATCAATAGTTTTACTAACAATTTATGAAATTTAAAAAAAATCGATTTTTTGAACCGTCTAACCCTATTTCCCCCGTTAAGTGGCGTTTCCACTGAGGTCCATCATATTATTTGACAATTTTTTTGGGATATAAGTATATGTATAATAAACAAAAGCCAAATTGATTTCAGTACATTTTCGGTCGCTTGGTTTTAGTGGATTCTCGTTTAGTAAAATGAACAAAACGTCATTCGAAAAATGGAATTTACTTCGAATAAACACTGTTTGTTTTTAATTCGTTCATTATTGAAAAATTGATTTGAAGATACGTCCGAATTTTGATAATGAGCAAATGCTAAGTTTTTTTTTAACTTTAACTTTAACTTTAACGAGCACTTATGCTTTTTCAAGGCGTTCTTCTCGTCTTTCATTTATTTACCCGATGATCGATCTGTCCTTATCTCGGCTGTCGAGTTGAATCGTGTATTTTATATTTTATTCTTTCGAAATCAAATCAACGCGCGGGATGACTCGCGGAGCGAGAGCTACGGAGTACAGATGTGATTTGTTCCGCAGTGACGAAAGACAGCGGGAACACGAGAAATCCCGATGGCACGAACAGATTTATACTCTGTTTTACTCGTTTTTCACTCAGGCACTGCTCGTTGCTGTACTTGATCTTTCGTGATTTCTAAACGGTTTTTTTGTATGATTATGAAGAAAAATGTAATTTGGAAAAAGCCGAACAATTTAAATTTTCATAAAATTGAACTTATAGAAAAAAAAAAAGTAATTTCTCTAATTTTCCCGAACATTTAACCATTACTAATATTTTTTATTATTATTATTGCGTGTTTCAACGTATACCCTTTCGGGTTTTTACGTATGACCCCGATTCCATTTTTTTTCATTTTTCTCCCTATCACTCCCTACCCGCATTTCGCTAAGCTAACCGAATTTCCATTGCGTCCGCAGACGAAAATTGGTGTAGATTGAAATTTCCAAATTGCTCCCTATTATTTTTGCTCATTCACAAAGGTGAGGAGGCTAAAATATTAAAAAAACAGCTTTGTTAACGCATAAACAGTGTGTAGAAACAATGTCCGTGCGTGTTTTAATTATCATCATTTTTTTTTGTATGTTCTTTGCAAGATGGCATTTATTATTTAGTATTAAGATGAGTATACGATGTGACAAGGTCGATGACGTTAAGAACGACGAGCGAGACTGGAGTGACATCAATGTCTGGCCACGGTACTTTGCTGTTGTCAGAAAAGAGAATTGGAAAGGGTGAAGGAGAGGCTAACTGGTACAAAGAGCTCCGCGAGGATCAAGGGACTTGCACCCTCCAAGGCTTTCCGCAGCTTCGTGAGACACATACCGATCATTTTCTCCCCCTGTTATCATCGTTCACTACATGATTCTAATGAAATACATGGCAAAGCTTTCGGAACGGTACAAATTCGAGTTTTTCTTATTGAATTTAAAAAGTATCAATATGTTGTTAAAAGCTCTCTTTTAGGCCCGAATTTTAGAATGAAACTCGAGCGCACGAATTTAAATGTGAGCTTAAGTCTAAACTTAAGCTCCAACTTATAAAATCGTTATTTCTAATCTAGATTCTAACTAGGTCGAGATATACATTCTAGGTTCGATATCGGCATTTTTCTGTGATTTAATCGCAGGCTTGTGCTTACATTAAAGGGGGAAATAGGATTAGGACAACGTTTTCTCAATGATTTTCATGAATTTTTTTATAGTATAAAAAATGAATATAATTTATTGATACTTTGGAATGCGGCTGGAAGCCGCAATTTTCATCTGAAATCAAACGAGGTCTGAATTTACTTTTATTATATGTCTCTCTTCTATATGAACCTAAATGCTATCAAAAAAATAGAAAATTGAATTTTTTACAGGCGTCAAAACAAAAAAGCATGATTTTTTGCCGTTTTTTACAACTTTATTTGCAAAAAAACAATTATTTTAAATAATGATAATATTCCAATTTTAAGTTCATATAGAGCGCAATACTAAGAAGAAAGTAACTGCCAATTTTCAAAACGATTGGTTGAAAACTTTTCAAACTAGCGTGTACGCAAGTTCAAAAAAAGTCGTTTTCAGAAAAACGCGTTTGAAAAAATAGTATCAAGAAAAACAAGCAATATGGGGTCGCTAATATTTTATAGCATATACTTAAATATATGTATAAAAATTTTATAGTATATACTTAAACATATGTCTAAAATATTCTCAAAGTTTCAATAAATTATATTCATTTTTTTATACTATAAAAAAATTCATGAAAATTATTGAGAAAACGCTGTCCTAACCCTATTTCCTCCCTTGATGGCTTATAACAATAGAACGAGTCGGAATTTTTATTTTAAATTTTGGTAACATATTTAATAATAGTTTTACTAACAATTCATGAAATAAAAAAAAATCGATTTTTTGAACCGTCTAACCCTATTTCTTCCCTTAAAGCTCAGGTTGGAGCTTAGATTCGAGTGAATTGGAACTTAAGTTGACACGTGTTTAAGCTTATGCTTAAATTCGATTTTTGATCTAAAATTCAGGTCTCAGGACCGTAGTTATTTGCAATTATTCCAGCACATTCTATTTTTTATATTTTCTAAATTATTATTTCGGTTGCATCCTCTCGATGAATCTTAGATGAACCGATAGTACCGGAATTTTGCTCGTTGAATTTATCTGCTCGAAGTACTCCATTGTTGACGCAAAGGGAGGCGTTAAAGAATTGTGGAAAATTTCGAAATTTTGAAAAATCGTGGGTGATATCGACGAAGCAAAAAGGAGTAAAAAACAACGGTATATAATGGATTGTACGAGAGCCTTCGGAGAATCTCACTATCCTAGTCGTAAAATGCCACCAGCGCGGGTAAATTTTTATCCGATCGAAATATTAAGGACAGGATTCCATACTCGGGAAAGACATATTACAAAATAATCCTACCACCAATCTCAGCAGTAGCCCCGTAATATCTATATCTGCTCCACGTTTCATTTTATGTAAAACTTTGATGATAATCAAAGAAGAATAATTTTTTTTTTTTCATATTTTCACCACATTTTCCAGACTCTTTCCGATATTACCAGATTTTTCAAGATTTTCAACGACTCCCACATGGTTTCACAAATTTTCTGAATATTTTATTTTCATCTCAAAGTTTCTATCAAATTCTTCATAGGGTTCTAAATACGAAAACAAAAGAATGCCAAATATGCAGGTGAATAAGAGCAAGGCCAAAGAATTCGAGGGATGTAAGTCAATGCTCCGAAAGGTTGGTATTTCTTGGTAGGTTAACGACCCCCAAACATATTTATGGTTGGGGTAGGTTCAGTAGCAGGGTTTTTCCTCTGACGAGGGACGAGGGTGGCCCCTAATTCGTCATAACGTTTTTGTTTCCCGTCAATGGCCCGCTAATACCCCGAAATCCTGTCGGTTCTATATCTTTCCTTGTTCTTTTTTCCAGCGTAGAATATCGCCCTTCGCTTCGAACTCCGAACGAACAACCCCCGTACACTCCTTCCACGGGCTCATTTTTTTTCTTATCCCTCTCTCTCCCTCGGCATTTCTGTCTCTGTCCATCGCCATCGCGCTCTTTCCGACGGGTCAAACTTTATCGCCTGTTAAATTGGGATCCCGTTAAGAGAGCGAGAGAAGCCTCGCGATAAAATACGATATAACGTTCCGCGCAGGGTGGCTGAGAGAGAAGCAGCGCGTATAAACGATATATCCGCGAGAGCGTGAAAGACAGAGAGCGAACGAGATATAGTGGGAAAAATGATGAAAGAAAGAGGAAAGAAGTCGGCGTAGGGATTTTATTACGCGATTAAATATGTCGGGCACTAATTGCTTTTTTACTGGCGGCACCGATCGCGTCCATAACGGAGAGAGATACCGATCGGACCGAATAGAGATCCCGGTGCGCACGCGTTTACGCATTCCTCACAATTTCATTTTACTCTCTGTCTCGACAATCTCGCTTCTTTTTTTTTCTCTCTCTCTCTCTCTCTTGATTAACCACAAGTGTTACACGTAGTTACTTTGTCATAAAATTAAAGTGAATTTGGTAATAAAAAAAAATTAATAAAAAAGAAGACACAAAGTATCATCGCGGGTAATATGGCCGAATGATTAGTGGCTTTTGTAGGGGAGTGGAGGCCAGAATATTAAAATTCCAAATTTTGATTTACGAACCTGTCGCACTGTACGTTATTAATATGAAATTAATAGGAGATTTTTAAAGCTTTTCTTAGGAAAAAAAAGGCGAATCCTATCCGTTGATCAAACTATCATCGGTAAACCATAATTTTACCCAATTAAAGAAATGTCGAGTAAAGGATTAGTTTTTTCTGTAAGACTCTTTTTCTGAGTCGTTTTTTTTTCATCATAAAATATCTTCGAGCTGTATATATTCTTTAAATCCTCTCGAATTGCGTGGGATGCTCGTCGTAAAATTCAAAAATTCCGTGTTCATTAGAATTGAATGTTGAAAGGAAAAAAATCCACACACTGCTACAAACGCGTCACTGATTGACGGAACGTAATCTCATCTTTAGATTTTGCGTTGAAATAATTGGAATATTTATTAAAATAATACAATAACAATGCAATTGTCACTTTTAATATTCGCAAAAAAAAACAGCGATTACATTTTGGGAATAATTTTTTTAACCATCACCCAGGATTATGAGCGATTGAATTTTGATATATATTGAATATTCCATTTTCTTTCTACTTTACGAAATATTATCAAACTTCCTGCGAATTTTACGAGGGAAACAAATGCGTCGTTGCTTCAGGTTAATCGGCAAATTCACCAGCAGCGAATTGAACAATCCGCGTAAATTTGTTAAGTATACGATCGTAGATATACACATATTAAGAGGAAACGGGTGTGTTGCGATCGAGGTGATTGCGCGCGCGGGTGGTATTTCCGTCAATTGGGGTGAATTGGACCGAGTCATGCGAGCCTCGCTACCACCGGTGTTCGAAGCGCGGGAGCGGCCTTTAATCGGCCTCGGGGCGCGCCTCTCTTCTCACCGGTGTTTAACCGTCTCCGCACTCTGATGTTACCGGCTATACGTTGAGCGAAATCGTGTGCGGCTTTGGCTAAATGCCTCGGCCAAAATGCCACTGTACGTCTGTTTCTCGCAGTTTTACCGCGTACGGTAGCATTCAGCCACGAGACGTCCAATATTTACTAGGAAATGACAACGCTGTTTCGCTTTCGCATCTCTTGTAGCCCGCCACTTATCGTCAGAGACGTTAGAAAGCCCACCCCCGCGATCTGTGGCGTGCACGAATTTTGCAGCAAATATTTTACCGTCGCATGAACCAGAATCTCCTCCTCCCCGTCCTCAACGCTACTTAGACCTCTCTCGCATTCCTTCGTACACTACAGCATGGAATTTCTTCGCAGACGTGTCTGGTGCGCGAAGCTCACCCGGGTAGTTCCCCAAAAATTGTACCGTATTCCCATCTAGCGTTTGCCCGACCTACATTCCACTTGATGTCCGGTCATATCGGAGAGAGAAATGACTATTTTATTTCTTTTGTTTTACGCATAAGATTGGTATAATAAGTCAATTGATCTCGAGATATTTTATTGGTTCTTTCTCCTGACAAGATTTTAGCAGCTATAGATATATGAGAAAATGTTGGTATCTTAGAAATATCAATGACAACCAACATTTTTTACTTTGAAATGTTAAACGAAATGGATAGAACAGTAATGCCATAATACAAAACAATAGAAATACGGATAGTAATAGTGAAGGATAATTCAATCGTCACAAAAAGTAAAAGAGATTAAAAAAATTTTTTGACAAAATGGCGGCCTGTTGAACTTTCATTAATGATATTTCATACATTTTCGGGTATTCGACGAGTTATAAAATGTCGGCAAAATTATTGTTCGACTGAATAACAAACTTTTTTAAGTACCAATTCTGCTACCAGTGCTCAGAACACTCATACAGATTGAGAATATATATATATTTTTTTATTTTTTCAGATGCATACAACATCGTCCAGAGTGGGCGCCGATTTCGGCGCACCATGTTGCAACAAGGCGAAAAACTACATGAAAATATTTAAAATAATTTTTTTTTTAATGTACAAGTATTCTCTAGAGATAAATAAATGCACGTGTAAATTTTCATCAAGACAACTTCAACGGTTCAAACGTTATTGCACATTAGAAATGACGTCAAAAATCTCACTCTAGACCAGACTACGGCCTTAAGTGCGCGGACGCATTCCGAATGTTGACTGTGGCATATGGTGAAGCTACCTTGGACCAAAGCAACGTTTATCGGTGGTACAAAATGTTCTCGGAGGGCCGAGGAGATGCGAACGACGAAATGCGTTCCGGACGCCCGAGCACATCAACAACAGACGAAAACATTGACGGAGTGAAGAAAATAATATGGGCCAATCGTCGAATCACCGTTAGAGGAAGTTGCCGAGGAACTAAACATATCGATTGGCTCGTGCTATTCGATTTTTACCAATGATTTGGGCATGAGACGGGTCGCCGTGAAATTCGTGTCAAAATTGCTCAATTTCGAACAAAAACAGTGTCGCGTTAACATTGTTAAGGAGCTATTGGACTCGGTCCGCGACGACCCAAATTTGCTCCAGAGGGTCATAACTCGGTGACGAATCATGGGTTTACGGTTATGACGTGGAAACCAAAGCTCAATCATCGCAATGGAAGCTGCTTTTTTGGAATAGGCAAAAATCGAAGACAAGCCAAAACACGTCTAACCAAAACAGCTGTCAACAATTAACTAAACATCCAAAATGGCCGATTTTCAGCATAAGTAAGGGACATGAGTACCAACCTAACGCCACAAAAAAATCGAAAATCGAATATAAGTAGCCGGCGGAAATTCAAAAGTCCCGATACTTTTTGAACAGACCTCGTATATTTAGTGCCGATAATCTTTAAAATAGGGTAAAATAATTAATCATCGGCAATATATTTTTTTCCAAATGCAACTCACGATTTTCCATCCACATATTCGACAATGAAGAACTCATCACCTCTCGAGTGAGCATTATCCAATTGTCGCGGAAAAACATATATTATTCCGAAAGTACATACACACGTAATCGTTAATTGAAAAGATTTTCCTCGGAGCTTCGTCGACCTAAGAAAAATAAAAACGACAAAAAAAAAAATAAGCTCGATTCCGTGGAAGTCTCCAATCTCCTCGAAGATGGTGGACTTCCGGTGCGTGGTCCGGTCAAATGGTGGCGCTCCCTGACGAGCCGCCGGCCAATCGATACGACGTGTGAGGGAGGATCGGGGAAGAGGGACGAGCGGTAGCTAGATGTATTTTCGAGATGGGGGATTAGGGTGCGGTGACGTGGGTGTTGGTGTCAGAGGGTCGGGGAGGGTGGGAGGAGTGATGGTGAGGACGAGAAGAATGAGGAGGAGGTCGGAGGGTTGCTGTACACACGCTAAGGCTGGATACGCAAGAGGGGGGAAGTTGGAACTCGAGGAGTCGCGGCGAAAGAAGGGGGTGAGATGAGGGTCGATGCGGACGAGCCGGACCAAGGTCCAGAGCACTCTCACTCTTGCTCGAGATCGTTCTACGAGAGGCAGGAGGGCGGAGGGGGGGGGGGGGGGGGGCGCAGGACTGGTAAGGGCTCGAGGAAGGACAAGGGGGTTGCTTCGCTAGTCTCGTTCTACACGGCCGTCAGGGTGAAAGATGTGGCAAGGAAGAGGAGCAGCGGGTATACATAGATATATTTACGCGAGACTCCGGGAACGATGAACGCGAGAGAAAGCGAGGGATGCTCTCGAGGGGCATGGGAGCAAGGGGATTGCGAAGGGTTTAGAAGAGTGAGAGCGAATCGAGAGCGAGAGTGAGACGATCCGGGTGGGTATACTCGCCCGGCAAAGGGGTTGGGAGAGGGGGGGGGGGGGTGAGATGCCAAAGGGTTCTCTCCTCCGTGCGGGAGAAAGTGAACAGCGGTGGTCAACTGAATGTCGATCTGGATTGAGTTGAAGAAAAAAAATTAGCCGCTGCGTCTTTCGTTGAGGATACATTTTTCAATGTTGCCGAAGAATTTACGAGATATAAAAAAAACATTTGTTCATTATTTTTTTTATAATTCGTACATAAACAAACATAGACAATACTTTTTTTGTTGGGTGTATTCGCACCCGGTATCGACGGTATTAACCGTTGGAGACTTTTTGTTGTTGCTATACAAAAAGAAGGGTTGATATTTTCAACCGCCTGTATCATGCTGCTTGTAACTCTTGATGTATACGTAGCGTGTGGAAAAACGTCACGAGATTAGGATAAATTGCTTTCTGACTCGGGCAGGTGCAACGAGAGAGGGAAGTTTTGCGGGATTCAAGCATGCAATTATCTTGTTCGCACGAGACATGCAAATATTTATATATATATATATATATATATATATATATATATATATATATATATATATATGAAGGGGAGGGGGGAGCAATCGCTCGAGAAACCGTGCACATATCCATCATAACTTTGGCTTATACCCCCACGTTTCGCGTGCTCGCAATTTTTTATGCTCGTTATATATCTCTGTCGGTGAAAAAAATCTTTCGCGCTGGTAAACGATATAAATATTTATGGAATATACTTATATAGTCAATATCAATTAATCGTGTAATTTGATGTATCCTCCGGGATTACGAGAGAAAAATAATCGTTAAAAAAATCCACGTGACAAGATCTTTCATGTGCTTCTCGTCGAATATGCCTTAAGGGAGGAAATAGGGTTAGGACAGCGTTTTCTCAATGATTATCATGAATTTTTTTATAGTATAAAAAATAAATATAATTAATTGAAACTTTGAAAATATTTTATACATATATTTAAGTATATAATATAAAATTTTTGAAGATTTTCCTTGAAAAACACCGAAGATATTGGCGACCCTATATTGCAGGTCACAATCAGACTCGACATTTTGCGTACATTCTGGAAGCCGCAATTTTCATCTGAAATCAAACGAGGTTGGAATTTACTTTTATTATATGTCTCTCATCTATATGAACCTAAATGCTATCAAAAAAATAGAAAATTGAATTTTTTACAGGGGTCAAAACAAAAAAGCACGATTTTTTGCCATTTTTTACAACTTTATTTGCAAAAAAAAATTATTTTAAACAATGATGATATTCCGATTTTAGGTTCTTATAGAGCGCAATACTCTGAAGAAAGTAACTGCCAGTTTTCAAAACGATTGGTCGAAAACTTTTCAAACTAGCGTGTACGCAAGTTCGAAAAAAGTCGTTTTCAGAAAAACGCGTTTGAAAAAATAGTGAGGAGAGCTACTGAAGGAGAGCTACTCACTTCAATGGCTTATAACAATAGAACGAGTCGGAATTTTCATTTGAAATTTTGGGAACATATTTTTCAATAGTTTTACTAACAATTTATGAAATTAAAAAAAATCGATTTTTTGAACCGTCTAACCCTATTTCCCGCCTCAAGGCAGTATCATTGGAGTAGTTAGTCAAATGAGATCGATAATGCATTTTTGAAAAAATTGTAATATGAAAAAGTTCAATTTTACATGCACATGAAGTTTCATCCTTTTTAAACTGGAAAGTATTAAGACGGGACACATTTTGACTCGTATTGTTAGACCCGGGGAAAAATTCAACGCGTTAACATAACCTTTATTGAAATATTCGGCGATCCTAACTTTTGACAATTTTGTTTACGTCCTTGAAACTTCCGGAATGTTTAGCAGATTGTTTTCCTGTATGCATCTAATCGCGAAATACAGATGATACCAAACTAAAGGGCGGATAACCTCTTTTCCACAAGAAGCCATGTTAATAACCTGTCGATTTTGGATTCATTTATTTAATGCAGAAAATCGGTAATCTTTTTTGCACATATGGTCCTCTTATTCATAATTTGTTGCACTAATATTTCGTCGACGCATTAAATAATTAAGGTAGTTCTAACACAAATGAAGAGTAATGCAAATTTAATGAATTTTTGGGAAAACCTAGAAAAAGTACTGAAGAATACTTATGCGAAATTTGAGACTGTTTCACCGTACCGTTTTCAAGATATCGTTTATCAAAAATTGCAAAATTTGCATACGAACGTATACCTATACCGTACGAAATGAGCACTTCCCGGATATTTAGTCACCAAAATGTACGAAGGAGTAATGAAAAATTCTTGAAATTTGGCACGAAAGTAGTTTAGTAGATGAAGAATAACATATATTTTACAGTAAATTTTCGACCATACAGTAAAAAAGTATGGATTATTGAAAAAATATTGTTTTGAGGCTAGAAGAACTCGTGAGCATGACAACGTCGCTGCGCGACGTGGCTGCCCGCCTCGCGCACCGCTCCTTCTATCCCCTCCCATTTCTTGTGTTAGAACTACCTTAAGAGCGCGTGTTCACGTAGTTTAAGACGAGCGAGTTAACTTCAATTTCCTTAATGTCTGCCAACGACACCGAAACCCCTAATTTTGGTACAAAAAAGCCCTCTCCATATTGCGTAGTCGATTGATATATGAATTTTCAAAATTCGGAGAATTCTGCGCAAATTTTCTATCGAATTTTTATTGGTTTTTTTTCTACCATCACTTATGGATTTTAATTGTTTTCAATTTTTAGCAAGTTTATTTTAAAAAATAACGCAGCATTTTCCAAGACATAAATTGTCAAAATGAAGTAATTCGGCGAATGGAATACGGATATTGAAATATTTATATGACGAAAATCACTAGTCGTTGTATGGTTGAGGGAAATTACAAAGAAATTTGAACTGAAAAAAATGATGTCCCGCACAAGAATCCAAAATCATGTGTACAACATTGTCCCCACTTAATAGTTTGGAAAATGCACATGCTTATCGTCTACGATATATAAATTGAGACTATTTGAAAAATATACCCAAAAAATGAAGAATCAAAACCGATTGATCAGTTTTTCGACGTCTAAACGACTTTCCGCTGTATATGTTTCTCGTTGTGTTTTGTTCGATGAACAAAACTGATTGTTTGAACGTTCGTGGAAATGCATTTAGAAGGCGATAGATCTTAGAACACAAACGCAGAGATAATTCTGTGAATTCCTGACACACATTTCGTTCGTCCGTGAAAGAAAAAGCGAGACAAGACAGTAAAAAAAAACTCTCGAAAAAGGGAAAGCACAACCACACGCTGAGAGGCTGATTGACGCGATCTTGCCCTTTCGGAATTCCCGAACGACAACGGGAGTGCCTTTCCGACTATAGCATAGACACAGAGATGTCGAAAAATAAGAGGTACGTTAGAAAAAGATGGTTTTGTGCGAAAGAACGAGCGAGGGGAGTGAACGTTGACGCGACCCTATTAAGGTTGAAACAAAAACATCAAGGCTCCTGTTTACGACCGGTGAAAAAAAAAACCTCAGATGCTTCCTGGTTGAGAAAGTTTTCTCCGTCACTGTTTCTTCTTCCACGGAAAACAGTCGGACGGAGAAAAAGAACGATTGTCGTGTTCTTCAAAATTCGCTCGAGTATGGAAACATTATGATGTGGTACTTGTAACATCAGAGTTAAGGGTGAACCTGTGGAATATACTCTCATATTTAACCTCAAAATCATCGAAAATTTGCCCGTAACTTTTCGGCTTAATTAATACTATCCAACGATCAATCAATAGTTGTATCATCAATCGATCTTGCAACATCATGTTACGACCAACAGTCGTTATGATAAATATTGCAAATCGACTGTGAAGTAGCGGGCAAAGTTTGAGTGTAGTGGAAATTACACCGTACCCTTAAGGGGCGACATAGGGTTAAACAGTTCGAAAATCGATTTTTTTTATTTCATAAATTGTTAGTAAAACTATTGAAAAATATGTTCCCAAAATTTTTAATGAAAATTCCGACTCGTTCTATTGTTATAAGCCATTAAAGTGAGTAGCTCTCCTTCAGTAGCTCTCCTCACTATTTTTTCAAACGCGTTTTTCTGAAAACGACTTTTTTTGAACTTGCGTACACGCTAGTTTGAAAAGTTTTCAACCAATCGTTTTAAAAATTGGCAGTTACTTTCTTCACAGTATTGCGCTCTATATGAACCTAAAATCGGAATATTATCATTATTTAAAATAATTTTTTTTTTGCAAATAAAGTTGTAAAAAATGGGAAAAAATCATGCTTTTTTGTTTTGACCCTGTAAAAAATTCAATTTTCTATTTTTTTGATAGCATTTAGGTTCATATAGAAGAGAGACATATAATAAAAGTGAATTCCAACCTCGTTTGATTTCAGATGGAAATTGCAGCTTCCAGAATGTACGCAAAATGCTGAGTCTGATTGTGACCTGCAATATGGGGTCGCTAATATCTTCGGTGTTTTTCAAGGAAATTCTTCATAAATTTTATAGTATGTACTTAAATATATGTATAAAATATTCTCAAAGTTTCAATAAATTATATTCATTTTTTATACTATAAAAGAATTCATGAAAATCATTGATAAAACGCTGTCCTAACCCTATTTCCCCCCTTAAGGAGGGTTGTTTCATTGCCAGATTGTATCCTAATAATTGCCACATGTTAGATCAAGTGAGCAAGAATTTGAAATATATTGGAAATTAATTACTCGACTTTGCCGTCGTCAAATCCTAAGAAATTTCACAAAACTTTCTTTTTACGAAAAATTCAATACCACAATTTTCAATAAATACTTCGTTCTTCTTCAATTTAGCATTAATTCGACAGGACTTTCATGCTCACAAAGACTCTGAATAAGTCTGACGAAATACGCCGGAGGCTCTTTTCCAAAAGGAGAACAATGGATAAAAACAGGAAAACGTACTTGTTCGTCTGTTGAATATGTCGTTGAACATTGCCCATGGGGCTTGAAAGAAAGCTTGAAGGGTGGCACCGACGGACGAATTTTTGAGAGTCGGAAGAAAGAGAGAGAAAAAACCGTGTGGTGATATATCCTGCTGTGACGAACTGACCAAAAGCTCGCGACTTTTTGCGATGTTGCTCGAATTATACACTGTTATATCGTATTTTTAAGTCTTTGTTTTTCTCTTGGGTATACAGGCGAATTGTGGATTTTTAAATTTGACTGAATTTTATTAAAATGATGACTAAAATTTGACTAAATTTTATGAATTTCATTAGAATTCATATTTTTTTCTATTTGAATAAAATGTACCTTCTTTCAATAATGACAACACACTTTTCAATTCGAAAAACATTTTTCTAACGTAAAATATATTCCCTCAAAATAAATTCACACTTGTATCGTATTTTTAACTCTCTGTTTTTCTCTAGGGTATACAGGCGAAATATGGATTGTCAAATTTGACTAAATTTTATTAAAAATCTGAGTAAAATTTGATTAAATTTTATTGAAATTCTGACTAAAATTTGACTAAATTTTATGAATTTTATTAAAATTCATATTCTTTTCGAATAAAATTTTTGAATAAAATTTACCTTTTTTCAATAATGACAACAACTTTTTCAATTTGAAAAACATTTTTCTAACGTAAAATATATTCCCTCAAAATAAATCCACATTTGTATCGTATTTTTAACTCTCTGTTTTTCTCTTGGGTATACAGGCGAAATATGGATTGTCAAATTTGACTAAATTTTATTAAAATTCTGACTAAAATTTGATTAAATTTTATTAAAATACTGACTAAAGTTTGACTAAATTTTATGAATTTTATTAAAATACACATTTGTTTCGAATAAAATTTTTGAATAAAATTTATCTTCTTTCAATAATGACAACACACTTATCAATTCGAAAAACATTTTTTCTAACGTAAATTATATTCCCTCGTAATAAATCCACATTTCTCGCTAAGTCTACCGTCGCTCTCTGTGCGTATATAAAAAATTCTCTCATCCGTTGCTTATTACGAATATATGTAGATGTTCGTATATAGGAGAAAACGTAACCCAGAGAATACGAAGTTTTCTGCTGGAGCATTATATATAGATACACGAGAAGTACGGTTATTCGTTCAAGCGGTCCATTTCTCCACCCTCGTCCAGCATCCTTTCCTTCTTCTCGGTCTCTCCTCGGTATCTCTATATATCCACCTCTGTAACCCTCGCAGCCTTTCTCCGCGCTCGCGGTAGCTCTTATTTTCGCCCTCTCTTTCGCGAGGAAAGCAACGAAACTAAGGGGAGATTGACCGGTGAGTCAGTGGTTCTCAATATAATTTTTAATTTTTCCTTCTTTCGACCAAACAAAAACCTTTCATCGAATTATAAAATTCATTATCCCATCTAATCTCATATATACGTTTTGGTAAAATAATTCACGAATTACATGATTTAAGAAAATCCAGTAACTATAAACTTTTTATTTATTGAATATCTCTATATCATCGGCTATCATAGCTAATTTGATAATATACAATGAAAACATTAAAAAAGATACGTTTACGAACACAAAGAAATATTCTGAATTTTTGTGATTCATTGCTAAAAGAAATTTACGAAAATTCTTCAAATGCTTACGAAATACATATCGTGTGCAAATAATGCAATCGGCAGGATCATATCTATAACGAACAAAAACGCAAAATGAACTATTCAAATTTTCCTCGAACGCATTATATATATGTATATATATACTAGGGCGATTTTTTTTTTCGACCGTTTTTTTTTCTCAGTCCCACCTGAAATTTTGTTGGATATGTCGAAAAACAAATTCCCTGAAAGTTGGAGCCCTTAATATTAATTCTCAGTACTTTCCCTTGGCGTGAAAAGATTTTCCATCTAAAATACACGTAAATCGGATGTTTTTTTTTTCAAAATTCTATAACTCAGCCGCATTTTATGCTATTATATTGTTCTTGCTTTCGATTTACTCAGAATAAAACAATCTAGAAAAGTGCCTATTGCGGCGAAAGTGTAAATTGTACTGGTGAGTTGGTACGGGTCACTGAAGTTGATTTTTACCCAAAATTCTCGTTTTTTTGCTGTTATCTCCGAAACAATTAACTTTATGAAAAAAATGTAAACGAAAAATTTGTTGGAAATTTAATTTCCTATAAAAAAGGTCCTATCGACCCAACCTTATAGGTCTTGCTTAGATTAATATTTTTTGAGATATTGAACTTTTTTATTTTTTATTTTTTTTATTATTTAATATTTCATATTTTATAAATTTTATACTACTCATAAGTTAAAGTTCAATATCTCAAGAAATATTATCTAAGCAATCGGGTCGATGGGACCTTTTTTGTAGGAAATTAAATTTCCAACAAATTTTTCTTTTACATTTTTTTCGTAAAGTTAATTGTTTCGGAGATAACAGCAAAAAAACGAGAATTTTGGGTAATAATCAACTTCAGTGATCCGCACCAACTCACCAGTACAATTTACACTTTCGCCGCAATAGGCACTTTTCTAGATTGTTTTATTCTGAGTAAATCGAAACCAAGAACAATAAGATAGCATAAAATGCGGCTGAGTTATAGAATTTTGAAGAAAAAAAAATTCGATTTACGTGTATTTTAGATGGAAAATCTTTTCACACTAAGAGAAAGTAGTTAGAATTAATATTAAGGGCTGTAACTTTCAGGGAATTTCTTTTTCGACATATCCAACAAAATTTCAAGTGGGGACGAGAAAAAAAAATAGTCGAAAAAAAAAATCGCCCTAATATATATATATATATACGTTTGTGGGACCGCACGATCTGGTACATTATGCCACAAGTTGATGAACATCCGTGCTCGCATGCTCTCGGATGAGACTCGGTACACGACCGTAGCAAACCCATGCTCTTTCCTACCTCTCCTTCTTTACCCCTCCCCAATTACGGTAATGGACCCGGAGATGCTTTTATCGTGGTGATGGTAATGGTGGAAGTGCGCGTTTATATACCCGTACACAAGCGACATCGGAGTACGTATTTACCACCTGGAGCTTATGCTATACATATATATGTATACTTGGACGTATGTTACGAGTATCCTCTGGGTACACGAGACTTGTCAAAAAAAAAAAACTTTCCAACCCATAAAAACACAGTTTTCGCACTATCGTTGTTGTTCCACGACGAAGAATTGGATTTTGTTCTAATGACTTTGCACAAAAGTTGGAGTATCTCAGGAGGATGGAATTAGAACTTATATTTTTGGGAATCGTCAGATTTCAGTTTGCCATCTTTTTTAAATTGCACATTGTTTGATGGGATGAATCGAGATTATTGATTTATAAAAGTTTTCCATTTAATAGAAACGTTCGAAAATTTTATTTGCCGGTCATAATATTGACAATGACATTGATTTATTTTTATATCGTACTATTTTTTTTCAATAATAACAATCATCACTGATCTTTGATACCAAATGGTTCTGAATTTAGAAAAAAATAATTTTCATTATTTCCTGTTGCCGCATAGGTAGCAAAAAAATGACGAAAGGAACGTGCTAATCGAAGAAAGTTTTACGAATTTCGTTTCACTCCCACCGTACTGCCTAATATATATTTCGACAATGGAACTGGATAAATATTCTCGATGACTTATCGCATCTCGGCATGGAATGAGAGATAATTAAAAGGGAGGTTTTTTTTCTGCTGCGAACCCTTTGCCCGACGGCATGTAAATCGTGGGGACTTCATCGAGGGGGTGTTTTGGAGGGTGGTTGGGGGGCGCACTTTGGCCGGACAACGCGTGAGGTCGCCATCGAAGAGAAGAGAGGAAGAGAGAGAGAGAGAGCAAAACAAAATGAGTGAAAGAGAGAAATGAAGAAAAGGGATAACCCGATATGGCTGAAGGAGAGAGAGAAAGAGCTGGAAGGTGAGTTTCGGAACGCAATGTCCGGCCTGGTCCGGCCGAGGCGGAGATACGAGTATTGATCTAGAAAGCTTTGAGAGAGAACCCTCCACGGGCACACGACGACGGTGCCGCACCTCCTTCGTCTCCTTTGCCACACGCAGAGCGTCTCTCTCGCTTTCTCCCTTCTTCTCCTCTTCCTCCTTCGCGCGTCGTCCAGGAACAACCCCTACGTGATCGCAAAAGCTCTCCTGCGAAAGGGAACGAGTGGGAGGGCGGTTTGGATCTTGCCTGACCGAGGGGAGAGCAGCGACCCAGCATCACAAGCCCTTGTACGATGGGGAAAGGAGTGAGTGTTGGAGATACTCAGCATAATAATTTGGAGGCAATGAGGATCACTTTTGGCTGAAAATCGTACATTTCTGCGTGAAAAAAAAACTCATTTAATATAATCCAATGATTCGAGGGATTCTTTATATCGTCAATGGAAAATAATTGAGGGTTTTGAAGAATTGATTGTTCAATTGTATTTAAGGGGGGAAATAGGGTTAGACGATTCAAAAAATCGATTTTTTAATTTCATAAATTGTTAGTAAAACTATTGAAAAATATGTTCCCAAGCATTTTAAATGAAAATTCCGACTTGTTCTATTGTTATAAGCCATTAAGGGAGGAAATAGGGTTAGAACAGCGTTTTCTCAATGATTTTCATGAATTTTTTTATAGTATAAAAAATGAATATAATTTATTGAAACTTTGAGAATATTTTATACATATATTTAAGTATATACTATAAAATTTTTGAAGAATTTCCTTGAAAAACACCGAAGATATCAGCGACCCCATATTGCAGGTCACAATCAGACTCAGCATTTTGCTATTTTTTCAAACGCGTTTTTCTCAAAATAATTTTTTTTGAACTTGCGTACACGCTAGTTTGAAAAGTTTTCAACCAATCGTTTTGAAAATTGGCAGTTACTTTCTTCATAGTATTGCGCTCTATATGAACCTAAAATCGGAATATTATCATTATTTCATATAATTTTTTTTTTACAAATAAAATTGAAAAAAATGGCAATAAATCATGCTTTTTTGTTTTGACCCTTGTAAAAAATTCAATTTTCTATTTTTTTGATAGCATTTAGGTTCATATAGAAGAGAGACATATAATAAAAGTAAATTCCAACCTCGTTTGATTTCAGATGAAAATTGCGGCTTCCTGAATGTACGCAAAATGCTGAGTCTGATTGTGACCTGCAATATGGGGTCGCTAATATCTTCGGTGTTTTTCAAGGAAATTCTCCAAAAATTTTATAATATATACTTAAATATATGTATAAAATATTCTCAAAGTTTCAATAAATTCTATTCTATTGTTATAAGCCATTAACGCGGTAGTCTGGTCTAGAAATTTGAAAAAATCGTTTTTTTTTTTTTTTTTTCATTTTCTTATTCCTTAGACCTTTCTTCATACGCTCCTGAAAACCGTTTATTGATATTTCAAAAATTAGCCGAGAAATAAAAATTCTAAGCAAGCCGCGCGCTCAGGTAGCGCGGTCGGAAAAGCAACTTTGAACGCGTTTATCTCAGAACTATGTTTTTCAAATCGGCGCCCACGATATCTCGATAACTAATGGACCTATCGAGCTCAAATTTTGCACGTACCTTAGGTAGCCCGTTTCTGAGGACTGGTAGCAGAATTGAGTCGAGCAATAATTTTGCCGACATTTTATAACTCATCGAATACCCAAAAATGTATGAAATATCATTAATGAAAGTTCAACAGGCCGCCATTTTGTCAAAAATTTGTTTTAAGTACCAATTCTGCTACTAGTACTCACGCTACTTTAAACACGCTAGTTTAAAAAGTTTTCAACCAATCCTTTTGAAAATTGGCAGTTACTTTCTTCATAGTATTGCGCTCTATATGAACCTAAAATCGGAATATTATCATTATTTAAAATAATTTTTTTTTTTGCAAATAAAGTTGTAAAAAATGGCAAAAAGTCATGCTTTTTTGTTTTGACCCCTGTAAAAAATTCAATTTTCTATTTTTTTTTATAGCATTTAGGTTCATATAGAAGAGAGAGATATAATAAAAGTAAATTCCAACTTCGTTTCATTTCAGATGAAAATTGCGGCTTCCAGAATGTACGCAAAATGCATATTATTATACATATACTTAAATATATGTATAAAATATTCTCAAAGTTTCAATGAATTATATTCTTTTTTTATACTATAAAAAAATTCATGAAAATCATTGAGAAAACGCGGTCCTAACCCTATTTCCTCCCTTAAGATCTTGGGTTTTCATCTCGAGTCTCATAATTTTGAATAAAAATTAACATTGACAGTGAGTGTAGTTGCATTTTATTGCGAGTTACCATATCAGTGATTGCCACACAGTTTTATTTGGATATCTTTATCTTTAGCCGTAATTTTATCTGGATAAGAATAAACTCATCCAGATAAAATTAAAAGGAGATGGTGTATGGTCAAATTGATTTCGTTCGAAAATATTGGACATTTTATTTAGAAGTACCATTGATTTATTTCACCTATACACAATTTATGAAGTTACAATATAAAATGATTATTTTGTTTCGACGCTAACCGGAAGTTCGCAAAAGATCGATTTCCATATGATTCTAGTTGGAACCCTTTCTGAATAAAAAATTCCTGACCCTGTTTGTCCGCTGACCAGCATTAACCCTATCCTTCAGACAATACAAAAGAGAGCGCTTCCGAGTCATGGGGGAATAGCCGGTGTCCGGCATTCTGTCCTTTCTCCTCGTTCTCCGTCTTGCTCTCTTCACTCTTCAGCGTATAAAGGTATATTTCTGTGGGATCAGAAGAGCTACCCCCCAGAGTTATATACGCACGTTCACTCTCGCTCGCGGGCTCTTTCCTCCACTAAAGCAGACGCTATGTATATATGTGTACCGTCACCTCTTCTTCGTCCTCTTGGTCGTGTAACTCTTAGATATACTCGACAGTGATTCTCAACGTTTGCATTTCAATTAATTTTCCATTAGAGCCACGTTAGGACGTGTCGTGGATCGACACAAAAAGCGTCGTTTTCCAGTGATAGTTTCGTCTCCTTTCAACGTTTAATTCGTTTTAGCTATGGTGTAGTTTTTTTGTACCTGCATGAAGAAGCGTAAGAGTGGATCTCAAAGTCACGATCTCCATGAGAGCATACTGACGGGTAGTCGACGAGGGGTTGGTAGTACATATCAAAGTTTAGTATATATATATATATATATATATATATATATATATATATATATATATATATGTATATATATATGTATGTATGTATATTTGCGTAGAAATATGTGCAACTTCTCGTATACCTATGTACCCATACATATAAAAATGTGTGTATGTATAGCATATATATCTTCGTCACGTTCGAATGTCGTGAGGGCGAAATCCGCCATCTTGGTTAAATTGACCAGGAGCCTTCGACTTGCTCTTTGATATTGTAAAGTGAGTTTAAAACTTTTTTTTTTTACGAAAGAAATATATTTTAAAAAAACGCTCGAGACACCTATACTACTTTCGTGAACACTTTCAGTTTGTCGTTTCTGTTGTATTGTTTCTTTATTTTTCGCCAAAAGTCGAACGATTAAGATGAACAAAGAAGGTGAGGGTGAGCGAGACTAACGGATAAGAGGGGTCCCACCTCTCGTTCCTGGCGATGCCGGTCACGACGTTATTTTCTCCATCGTCTTTATGGCGTTATCGTATTAGGCCACCAGAGGTGGCCTCTGACTCTCGAGAGTGTGGAGAAAGAAAAATGAAGGAGAGTCAAGAACCTACCCCACGCACCATCGGTCATCTCTCAGCAGCCGTTCTGGAATATACCAAAATACTGCCGCGGCATTTTTACCCTAGCGCGAGATACGCTGCTGTTTTCTTTCTTATCCTGGCTTTCTTTCTTCCCTCGGCCATCCAACGTGACTCACGGAGTCCCATGTTCCACAGTTATTGGGAGTTTGGCTTACAGGAGGATATATATTTAGTACAGGGGAAAATTGATGTCGAAGACTCACAAGATCATTATTATTAGATTAGTCTGTTCGGACACGTTAAGCGATTGAAGGAGTGCTTTATTGCACGACTACATCCATAAGAAATGTAATACACAAATGCCTTCGAATAGTTTAATAAGTCATATTGTTTACGCTGTATTTAATGTGTGGTTAAACCGGTTGCAATAATGGACCATTTTGCAACAACACGATGATGGATCGCGATGCGGTGGATTCGTCTTTGTTTGAATTATCAATATTAGGGCGATTTTTTTATTCGACTATTTTTTTTTCAGTCTCCACCCTAAATTTTGTTGGATATGTCGAAAAAAAAAATTCCCTGAAAGTTACCGCCCTTAATATTAATTCTAATTACTTTACCAAAGCGTGAAAAGATTTTCTATCTAAAATACACGTAAATCGAAGTTTTTTTTTTCAAATTTTTATAACTCAGCCTGATTTTATGCTACCATATTGTTCTTGGTATCGATTTACTCAGAATAAAACAATCTAAAAAAGTGCTTTTTGCGGTGAAAGTGTAAATTGTACTGGTGAGTTGGTACTTTGCTGTTATCTCCGAAACAATTAACTTTACGAAAAAAATGTAAATGAAAAATTTCTTGGAAATTTAACTTCCTATAAAAAAGGTCCTATCGACCCAATTGCTTAGATTAATATTTCTTGAGATATTGAACTTTTTTTATTTTTTATTTTTTTTATTATTTAATATTTCATATTTTATAAATTTTATACTACTCATAAGTTTAAGTTTAATATCTCAAGAAATATTAATCTAAGCAATTGGGTCAGTGGGACCTTTTTTATAGGAAATTAAATTTCCAACAAATTTTTCGTTTCCATTTTTTTCGTAAAGTTAATTGTTTCGGAGATAACAGCAAAAAAACGAGAATTTTGGGTAAAAATCAACTTCAGTGACCCGTACCAACTCACCAGTACAATTTACACTTTCGCCGCAAAAGGCACTTTTTCAGATTGTTTTATTCTGAGTAAATCGAAACCAAGAACAATATGATAACATGAACTGCGGTTGAGTTATAGAAATTTGAAAAAAAAAAATTGATTTACGTGTATTTTAGATGGAAAATCTTCTCACGCTTTGGGAGAGTACTTAGAATTAATATTAAAGGCTGTAACTTTCAGGGAATTTCTTTTTCGACATATTCAACAAAATTTCGGGTGGGGACTGTAAAAAAAAATAGTCGAAAAAAAAATCGCTCTAATCAATATATAAAGCAAGTTTTACGGGAATCGATATCTTCACCGGACTCCAATCTCCAATATCTCGGTGACTATAAAACTTACGGCAATAAGCCTTCATTAGTTGTAAAGTGTGTGCCTTTTAGCCTTCAAAATGAACAGTTTATCATTATAGTAAGATTTCGAACTTCTCACGATGTAAGACTCTTAAATGGACCACTGGTGTTGTCATAAATGCACCAGCTATTTATAGCAGTACTAACTATCAATTATTCCCCCCATCGCAATGATAAACAATAACATTAAATAATTAACGTAATGTAGATTTATTGATAATATCGGGAAATTAAATGGTACGGATGACCCTTACCGGATTTGTATCATTTATTAAACTGGGATGATCCATCAGTTAAGAAGCTCCATTGACGATATAAATTCGTTTCATGAATGAAATATGTATATACTATCTTTATGGATTCTACATGTTCATTCCCCTAAATAAGAATTCTATGTATGAGTTGTATCGATAATTAATAAAATATTTCCCCTTGAAGAACATTCATTGCAGATAAATGTACTTATCATGATGAAACAAAATTATTCTTATAAGCACGTAGTTAATTTTGAACGATATTGGTCATGGCGTAAAAATGTTCCAAAGAAGATCTTTGAATAGAATGTATTAATTATTTAAAATGGAAATTCAATAAAAATCAATGAGTGAATCGTGTACGTTAAGATTTTTCGTTTTGGTCACTCTGGTTTATTATAATTGACCAGAATAGTTTGACTACAAGAAGAGATCTAAGATATCGATATAATAATGAAAATCTAAATAAAGTAACGCGTAAAAATACAATAGATTCAAAAAAGCAATGAGGAGTTCATTGATCCCCAACCTTTAGCCAAAAACTCGTGGCAATCCGTACCTCGGCTCTCCGGAAGTAATTTAAGAAACTTGTCCTCACACCTGGGCGGCACCGCAAAGAATTTTTTGGGTTCAGAAAAGGGAGTAAGTTGTCGAGTAAATGAGTGTCGCGATGAAAAATCGTATTCTTCCGAGAATTGAGACAGCTAAGAGTGTATCATCAACGCGGAAGAAAGAGTGATTATAACAGAAAAAAAGGTGCGAGTGTTTTAGCACAGTTAGGGCAAGTTTGTCAGACTCATATATACGGGATAATCCACATAAAGTGTCGAATAATATTGGCAGCAGGCATTTTTGGAGCGCATGCAGTGTCAAAAAAATGTTTTAATAAAAGGGGCAGCCTATAACGAGAATTGAAAAGTTCTTCTTCTGCAACTTTTTTTTTGTACAGAGTCATCGTTTCCAAGCGCCCAAAAGTTTCCTTGACTAAAAATCGTTCAAGTTCATGTGAAGTATCCCATATATAGTGTTTGCGAACTGAGATCAGCCGGGTAGAGAGATCCAGCACGGCGCCCCAGTCCCCGAGACTTTGACCCACATCATATCGCTCCTTTTTGCTTCTCCTCGCGCCTCCCTCCCCGGCCCTCGGCCACCCACTACCCTCCTCGTTCCACCTCTCACCCTTATAAGATCCGAGCTCGTTCGCAACCCCCCCGAGACTATTATCTTAATCCCATACATCCGCTTTAAGACGTTCGCCTTGCTCTACTCCGTCCCATCTTACTTTTACTCGCGTCTCTCTTTCGCTCGATTTTTCTTCCAGCTTCTTCCTTTCCTCTCTTGCTTCTCCACCTCGCGCCGCGAGTGAGAGCAAGGACTCCCGGGCGTTTTCCCTTTCCAAGAGGGTTGCGACCTCAGGTTCGAGGGCACTGGCTTCACCGTGAAAGAGAGATATATCCTCGTTCTTTGTCTTCGATCCCCCGCCCTTCACTCTCTCGCTCTTTCGCTATACCACTTTCGTCAGGGCAGCAACCCCGCAAAACTTTTGCGCTGCTTTTCCACGCACTCGTTATTTATATCGTATAGTATGGTTGGTAATAATTATATAATGAACTTATACATCCGCAATCATTCAAATGAAAAAACCTTTTAAAATCATTGTTTTTATTTACATTCATGAGTATATTAATTGTTTCAACGAAATGTTAATATATTCAATTATAGATTAACCATTCTCCATTGTATGAAAGAGCTGTGGTTTTTTTTTTTGACAGTCATTATTAGATATTTACGTATACACTCGCGAACATTCATTCAGGGTCAAAAAACTATTCCCTCTTTGCCCCGGTTCTATTCTGTCCCATGACCGTCATATGACAGTCATAGCACCACTTTCTGACCGCTCACAAATTGAACTCAAATCACTTCTACTCTTATCATACATCATACATCCGAGATGAATAATTTTGTAAAAGTGAAGTTGTCCTCCTGTTTCAAACGTCACTAAGGCACAAAAAGCCACCGGATGTATGAAAAAAATCATGAAATAACATTACGCCTTTTCGGTCAGAGGCGGTGATCAGCTTCCTAGGGAAGTCAGCATACAAAATAGTTAGTGAACAATAAAACCCGTGTATAAAAACGATAAAAATCTCGACCAAAGCGAAACGTGCGACGCGGATACGAGGTCTGTTCAAAATGTATTGCGAATTTTGAATTTCCGCGGGCTACGTATATTCGATTTTCGAAATTTTTTTGTGGCGTTAGGTTGGTACTCGTGTCCCCCACTTATGCTGAAAAAATCGGCCATTTTGAATGTTTAGTTAATTGTTGACAGCTGTTTTCGTCAGACGTGTTTTGGCTTGTCTTCGATTTTTGCCTATTCCAAAAAATGGATCAAAGAATCCGTATCAAATTTTGTGTGAAAAACAAAATTAAGTGAGCGGACGTATTGCAAATGTTGACTGTGGCATATGGTGAAGCTACCTTGGACCAAAGCAACGTTTATCGGTGGTACAAAATGTTCTCAGAGGGCCGAGAAGATGCGAACAACGAAATGCGTTCCGGACGCCCGAGCACATCAACAACAGACGAAAACATTGATGAAGTGAAGAAAATAATATTGGTCAATCGTCAAAGCACCGTTAGAGAAGTTGCCGAGGAACTAAACATATCGATTGGCTCGTGCTATTCGATTTTTACTAATGATTTGGGCATGAGACGGGTCACCGCGAAATCCGTGCCAAAATTGCTCAATTTCGAACAAAAACGGTGTCGACTTAACATTGCTAAGGAGCCGTTGGACTCGGTCCGCGACGAGCCAAATTTACTCCAGAGGGTCATAACTGGTGACGAATCATGGGTTTGTGGTTATGACGTGTAAACCAAAGCTCAATCATCGCAATGGAATTTGCTCTTTTGGAATAGGCAAAAATCGAAGACAAGCCAAAACACGTCCAACCAAAACAGCTGTCATCAATTAACTAAACATTCAAAATGGCCGATTTTTTAAGCATAAGTGAGGGACATGAGTACCAATCTAACGTCACAAAAAAATCGAAAATTGAATATACGTAGCCCGCGGAAATTCAAAATTCGCGATACTTTTTGAACAGAGCTCGTATCACATTGAAAGATACAATTAGGATCCTGTGAAAATTTGATCATTACTCGTGATTAACGAGAAAAAAAATCGCGATCTCCAGTTTTATTGCGATTCGTCGTAATATTTATAATCATTCGGTTACCGTGACAATTTTTCGCATGTTCAAATAAATACCACCGTCTGCACTGGTTAGCAGAGCTTTTGGACTTAGTCTCATCGGTATCAATGTTTCCTTGCACGGTGTCACTTCGTATTGCGATAACACTTGTATGAGACCAAGTTTTGTTTGCATGAGTGCCAACCGCATGCCTAGATTTGAGTGAAAATAAAAATAAACGAGTGAATATCAAAAATCGAATTGAAGTATCGAATCAAAATATCAAATAAAAAATTCGATTCGAAATATCGAATGAATATCGTAGTGGTAGAGTAGCATGTCTCCCAAATTCATCGCCCACAAATTCATCTTCCATTGTGGGTCGATTCTTCAGTCTAGTTACTTTTTTGAAAACGATGAATTTGGGGATAATGTTACCCTACCATCGTAGTATTATCTTTTCGGGATTCAATGTTAGTCTATGCAATTACATAATTAACTCGTATGCTAAAGGAAAAAAAGTCAAGTTAAAAATGTTCATTTTCAATTGTGCCTTCTGATCTTGTGTTTACTCTTTTGTAACGCTGTGACAGCAATGTACTATATTTCGTAAAAACCGTCTCAATTCTATTAACAAAATATGTCATTGGACAGGCTAATCAAAATGTATTCAAAACATTAAGAGGAATATACCGAATCATGGGTTTATGGTTATGAAGTGGAAACCAAAGCTCAATCATCGCAATGGAAGTTGCTTTTTTGGAATAGGCAAAAATCGAAGACGAGCCAAAACACGTCTAATCAAAACAGCTGTCAACAATTAACTAAATATTCAAGATGGCTGATTTTTTCAGCATAAGTGAGGGATACCAGTATCAACCTAACGCCACAAAAAAATCGAAAATCAAATATACGTAGCCGGCGGAAATTCAAAATTAACGATACTTTTTGAACAGACCACGTATTTGTTCTACTGGTCAAAGGAAGTGAATTTCCAGACTGAGATGAAAAAGGGATGCTGATGAAGTGGATGCTGTATGATATTAGAGGATATTTTTAGAATGTATAAACCATTTTTTACAGTTACCAAACTTGTTAACATTGAATTAATTATCGTTTGTTTTGAGCTCATAAAATTTTATGAATTGCAACAAATTTATGCGGTTTATCCTATAGGGAAAACGAAAATTTCCACACAGTGTTGTACGAACGATTTTTGTTGACAGTCAAAGTTTGAAAATTTCTAAAAATTAACTTGACTATTGTCGTACTCGGATATAAAAGAGATAGTAATTCACTGCCAGAGAAACGATAAAATAGCTCACGATGTATAGAAAGATATAGAGATCCTCTCGTTAAATTCACCTCGCTTCGTTCGGATCCCCGCGTGCTTGCGGACGTGTCTTTATTCCCCTTTTGTTTCCCTTCTTTTTCACGGAAAATCTTCGGAATCTCTCTCTCTCCCTGATTCACCGGCTCATCTCCCGATGCGTTCTCTGTCTTTCACGATAACTCTCCGTTTCACTTTGCGATCTTTATCTCCACCGTTCGTTCGTTCGTTCGTTCGTTCGACTGCCGAATGTACGGTCGAACGCACCGGAGGAATCTTTGGGTGGTCCACATTCTGTATATATAGTTATAGACCGCTTATATACTATATACTTTAAGCCGATACTGGGCTGTAGTAACATGGTAACAGCCGGCATCGCGAAAAATGGCTAATTAATTTGACATTTCAAGAGCCCAGATTACGAACCCGATTCATATATGTATATATACTTATGTACACATACACGTATATATATACAGTATTTATAAAGTATTTCGGTAGTTATGTCATCTCGATCGATCGTCGAATGTTTTATAAATCCCAAAAGAATATCGAAACGTAAGATTGTACTACATATATATAAGCACCTTTTATTCGGCCATTAGGTAGGTGGCGTACTTTTTCGTGTGCGTAAATTTATACGTTCATTTATGTACACAAAAAAAAAAAGAAAAAGATCGCGAGTATTATAGTGAACGTGTGTTCATACACAACGGTCTCGTTTCTACCAGACTGTGTGTAAAAACGACGCATAAATTAAATTAACATAATTCCAGCCCACAAGATACGACAAAGTAAAGCCGCTGCAGCGTGAGAACACGCATATCCTCGTGAAATAGTATCTTATATATATATATTTATATATATATATAACTACATTTCAGTGACTTTTTAAATGCCGCGAGACATTCGAAGAATTATCGCTGCTTAATTCCGCCCCTCTTCCATTCCTCTCGCCACCCGCAGTCTTTTTTTTCCCTCTTTCGCTCTTCTCTTCGGCTACAAATTTATTAACTCTCGAATGTCGGAGGCTAGAAACATAATAAGAAGCCTCCTCTTCTCACGGTCAGTATCCGAATATCGTACGAGTCAATCGTACTGCACTCGTTTTACGTTCGAGTCAATTATTTATGTTTGAAAAACAAAAGATGTTGATAAAAATGGATTCGCCCGTTATTATATATCTTTTTACAAGATCATTAAGCGACGCCATAAAGAAATAACGATCGATTATAAGTACGTAATCGGAATAACAAAATTAACATGAAAAATCAATTTTAATCTGGCCATCAATTTCATTCTTGACTGTTCTTCGTTCGGTAATGAATGAAGAAAAAGCTGCGAGTTAAAATTTGAAAGTGGCTTCCTCGATATTTTATCAAATGCTCAAAGCAACTATTCTCAATTTTCGTTTTCTCGTGGAGGAACCTTTTGAGCATTGTTCGAAATTTTGGGATGGTAGCAACCGTGTGAGGTTCAAGTCTCATTTGTGTCAAACCTCGTGTTCCAACTCTCATCATGTCCAAACTTGCACACTACGGAACTTTGACATGATGAAGAGTTGGAACACGAGAGTTGACACACACGAGAGTTAGAGTTCGTACGATTGCTACCATCCCAAAATTTCGATGAAGCAACTTGTTAGTTTTAAGGGGGGAAATAGGGTTAGACGGTTGAAAAAATCGATTTTTTTTTAATTCCATAAATTGTTAGTAAAACTATTGAAAAATATGTTCCCAAAATTTTTAATGAAAATTTCGACTCATTCTATTGTCATAAGCCATTAAAGTGAGTAGCTCTCCTTCAGGTCCCGAGCGCGCTATTTTTTCAAACGCGTTTTTCTGAAAACGACTTTTTTTTAACTTGCGTACACGCTAGTTCGGAAAGTTTTCAACCAATCGTTTTGAAAATTGGCAGTTACTTTCTTCATAGTATTGCGCTCCATATGAACCTAAAATCGGAATATTATCATTATTTAAAATAATTGTTTTTTGCAAATAAAGTTGTAAAAAATGGCAAAAAATCACGCTTTTTTGTTTTAATCCCTGTAGAAAATTCAAATTTCTATTTTTCTGATAGCATTTAGGTTCATATAGAAGAGAGACATATAATAAGAGTAAATTCCAACCTCGTTTGATTTCAGATGAAAATTGCGGCTTCCAGAATGTACGCAAAATGCTGAGTCTGATTGTGACCTGCAATATGGGGTCGCTAATATCTTCGGTGTTTTTCAAGGAAATTCTTCAAAAATTTTATAGTATATACTCAAATATATGTATAAAATATTCTCAAAGTTTCAATAAATTATATTCATTTTTTATACTATAAAAAAATTCATGAAAATCATTGAGAAAACGCTGTCCTAATCCTATTTCCCCCCTTTTAGCAGTTTTTTCGATGTTTTGACACTGATTTTGATCACGATTTTTTCATGAATATAAATCTTCCCCTATGACTAAGAAAAATTATCAATAAGATATTGTTGTTTAGTAAAATGGACTTTTAATTCGCTTAAATTTCATTTTAATGAAGTAGAATTTATATGTATCAGTATTTTAATGAAGTTAAGGCGTTATATTTTTTTTTTTTTTGATTCCATTAGTCTGAACGGTTAGGAATATTTTAAGTTTTACAGAATTGAAAAAGTCCAAAAATTGTTTAAATAAGGTAAGACTGCATTTATAATAGATACCGCGCGGCGCGCCCGACCGCCAACTTTAAAGCCATTTTTCCACGATTCACTTTCTTGAACCTTGTGAAAGTTCTAACTATTGAACGAAGGTTCAGATCGCTTTGAAATTTTGACAACATATTCTTAGTATCATCACCTATCGTGTGAACCACAGAAATAAAAATTTCAATGACACAAAAAAATATAAAAGATAAAATACCGAAAGAAAATTGAGGAAAAAGATGTTAAGTTTCGAATTTTTATTATAACATTTTTTTTTTTTTAATATTGTTGGTTCGCACTGAAGATACATTCATTATGCAAATAGAAATATGTTCATTTTTCTTTCAGACACCCACACCGATGCCGAGAACTTTCACCATCAACGCGCGCGCGAAAAAAATACATTGCTTTATTATATTATATCTCCGCCATTTGTTAATATTTCTGATATTTTTTTTACATATACTTAACCAAGTGTATAAATGATCTGTAAAAAAATGTTCTCAATATATGCGTCATTTTTTTTAACCGCGTCTGGAAAGGTACCTTCGAAAATCGGCGAAATCACGGATATAAGGCTTCAATTTGAATTACAGAAAATCTGGTTAACGATCGTTCATTTGTAAACTTGCTGAAATACATTTCATAGAACTCTTCAACAAAATGCACTGTCATTCAAAGAATCGATGATTAAATGAAACAAATATCATTGCTCTCGTTTTACTCTGCATTCACATAGTTTTATAACCTCCTTATCGTCCTTCAATCAAATTATTTCAACGGGCCAATTTTTTTTTTTCCATCCACCTTCCACTTCTCGGACTTTTATCTGTAACGGAGAGAGAAGAAAGATAATCTGTTATCCCACGTCGTAATATTTCTCGCGAAAGAGGCAAGGTCATGATTGCCACGAGATTGTATAGCATACAAGTTCAAGGATGCTGGGTATCCACAAGGGATGTCCCGAAGACAAATCGTCATAAAAAAGTAAAAGGACCATCTCTCATCTGTCTCGAGGAGATGACGACGACTGTTTATATGATGTCTCGTGTGTTCGGATCACGATAGGGTCAAACTTCTCTTCGCGGGGCTAGACTAGGGCAAGGGCAATAGGAATCCCACCGTAGCTATATGACTTCCGCAGTATGTGGGAAATCCTAGAACCGCGCTATGAACGATGGCGCTAAAGGTTCGAGACGCCATACACATTTTATACTCTGATTAACATAGAATCCTGTTCATTCTATCATAGTGGCTCTCTCATTTTCACTCGTAAGGCACGTCAACAGACCCGGCTGTAATTATTCAAATTTTCCGCACGAGAAAATTGTCGAAACATTGTTTTTTCTTCCAATATATCGAGGAAAGCTGATGAAAAATTTCCATTTGCCATTGTTCGCTTAGCACACAAATGAACATTTACTTCGTGCAATGTTGCATATATAGTTCGATGACATCATATTTAAATATTTATGTTTATATTAAACATAAATATACTTTTATTATAATACTGGAGGTATTTAAATTGAATTTAAATAAGGCAAACATCGTAATCAATGAAGGATGTTCTTAATAATTTTAATATTTTGGCTTCTAGATACTAATTTTTTTTTTGCAAATAAAGTTGTAAAAAATGGCAAAAAATCATGCTTTTTTGTTTTGACCCCTGTAAAAAAATTCAATTTCCTATTTTTTTGATAGCATTTAAGTTCATATAGAAGAGAGACATATGATAAAAGTAAATTCCAACCTCGTTTGATTTCAGATGAAAATTGCGGCTTCCAGAATGTACGCAAAATGCTGAGTCTGATTGTGACCTGCAATATAGGGTCGCTAATATCTTTTCAAGGAAATTTCAAGGAAATCAAGGTTTTTCAAGGAAATTCTTCAAAGATTTTATAGTATATACTTAAATATATGTATAAAATATTTTCAAAGTTTCAATAAATTATATTCATTTTTTATACTATAAAAAAATTCATGAAAATCATTGAGAAAACTCTGTCCTAACCCTATTTCTCCTCTTAAGTGGAAAGTTTTTAATTAATCAGAAATTCCGTACGCACTTCTCTGCGAAATGCAATTAGAAACATAATTTTTAAATTCGAAGTCAAGTCGCTCGGGTACTCTATGTCGAGTTTTGTTGACTCTATGGCCGTGTCAGAGGTAGGTTTACGTTATACGCTCAAATTCGGTGGAAAAAAATTCTTCTCGCTATAATTCAAATACTAACTTATCTTTATGATGATACAGCATCGTTTAATCAAAAAAAAAAACATCGATTTTTTGAAAATTCTACCGTGCCCATACGCCTCAAACCCTTTAATTTACATTAAGATTATCGAAATTCAATTAAATCCATTTACATTAATTAAACTGTATTTTATTCAATTAAATATCATTTACATTGATGAAATTCATTTTAATTCAATAAATTAATTATGGTAGCGCGCGGCAAACGGGTTTTGAGGACGAGGGCACGAAGTCAAATATGACACGAGTGTTTATATTCGATCGGACGCAATCGTGTACAGTGACCGACATTTTTGTGGTCTCGGGATGCTTGTGGAATGTCCGGTGAGGGCATACAGTATTAATGAGAAGGATACTATACGTAGAAACAAGCATCATCCGTTGTAATACGATGTGTGCGACGAGACCTGTGGTCCAGCTACTAATCGAGCGGTACGACATAGACGCTGCCAAAAGCGTCAGTCAGAGAAGCCACCGTCACGCCCGCGGTGAGATTAAAAATCGTCTACGAAAGGGAGATCAATTTGATCGTGGAATGAGGATGAAGAAAAAAAAGAACGAGAGGTGGAAGAAAAATCGCGAGACGCGTTGAATATATATACGTATACATGATTTTATACATATATGTAGTTATATACCCACACTAATGTTCGAAGTAGACGCCTGACAGAGAAAGTGTTTGTTTTACAACGGGGCTATTCGTTCTCTCCCAGCGAGACGATCACCCGCTGTGTGAAATTAGCTCGAGCGGCTCTCTTGCCGTCTCTTATTCGTTATTCAATGGTATTCTTTTTATTCTCGCGATATGACCTAGCAAAAAATCATCGATATTCGAGGTACATCGAGAAAAAAAAACAATATTATAATGAAATAATGTCTTAATCAAACAAAATTTATTGGGCATCAAATGAAATCAGTCCAAGCTACTAAAAATTGCGCTATTGCCGGATTAATATATTATTTGTTTCCATTAATTCCAATAAATTTCGCAAAAAAACCGAAATAATTCTATTGTAATAAACAAAAACGTTAAAATCAATATATTCGAATTTCGATTTTTATTAAATTTTCGCTTTGATTCGAATAAAATTAATTTAACACAAAAGTAAAGACTTTTTTTGCTCAAATATCGAACGGCTTTCTCTTCGTGATGTTCACATTCGTGATTATTTGCTCTAACACATCGTATTATCGGACGAACATATGAATCAAAATTGACGGAAAGATGACGAGCGAAACGACGACGACGACACCGGCGATCTCGAAGAAACCTTCCGCATGTTTTTTTTTTCTTCTTCCTCAATAACGATTCTTCTACGAACTTCGGGCAATGAAACTTAATTGACTCTCGGAGATGGCGCGCCGGGGCGCGAGAGCTTCAAAGTCCACCGAACCGTCTCGTAAAAAAAAAAGCATACTGCGAAAGAAGGCCCGCAAGCTAGTGGTCGATGACCTCGAAAATTATTGTGATTTTTATTTCTTTCTTTCTCAACAATAGACGCGTTACTCATATGAAATGGAATAATAAAATTACAGATATAATAAATAATCATATGATTATAATAAAATTTATTTCAAGGAGACCAATTCATTTTTCGTTGTTGTAGGCCATTCCTGCAAACAGAATCCCCACGATTTGGTACGAGAACCATTTGGTACTATTATGTAGTAAGTGTGCGTAGAAAATCATTTTCCCAATTCTTTATACACTATTGCTTACTCATAGTGGAATCTTTGTGTTTGTGAAAAGAATTTTTATTTCAGCTCATACCAGACTGTTTAAAATGTCCCAAATGGTGAGAAAATCGTTTTTTTTTCTAGAAAAAGGTGTCAGCATATACGAGGTCTGTTAAAAAAGTATCGCGAATTTTGAATTTTCGCGGGCTACGTATATTCGATTTTCGATTTTTTTGTGGCGTTAGGTTCGTACTCATGTTCCTCACTTATGCTGAAAAAATCGGCCATTTTGAATGTTTAGTTAAGGCCGTAGTCTGGTCTAGAGCGAGATTTTTGACGTCATTTCTAATGTGCAATAACGTTTAAACCGTTGAAGTTGCCTTGATGAAAATGTACACGTGCATTTATTGATCCTTAGAGAATACTTGTACATTAAAAAAAAAAATTATATTAAATATTTTCATGTAGTTTTTTGTCTTGTTGCAACATGGTGCGCCGAAATCGGCGCCAACTCTGTACGATGTTGTATGCATCTGAAAAAAAAAAATATATATATTCTCAATCTGTATGAGTATTCTGAGCACTGGTAGCAGAATTGGTACTTAAAAATTGTTTTTATTGAGTCGAACAATAATTTTGCCGACATTTTATAACTCGTCGAATACCCGAAAATGTATGAAATATCATTAATGAAAGTTCAACAGGCCGCCATTTTGTCAACAAATTTTTTTAAGTACCAATTCTGCTACCAGTGCTCAGAATACTCATACAGATGGAGAATATATATGAATTTTTTTTTCAGATGCATACAACATCGTCCAGAGTGGGCGCCGATTTCGGCGCACCATGTTGCAACAAGGCAAAAAACTACATGAAAATATTTAAAATAATTTTTTTTTTTATGGACAAGTATTCTCTAAGGATCAATAAATGAACGTGTAAATTTTCATCAAGACAACTTCAACGGTTTACACGTTATTGCACATTAGAAATGACGTCAAAAATCTCGCTCTAGACCAGACTACGGCCTTAATAGTTGACAGCTGTTTTGGTTAGACGTGTTTTGGCTTGTCTTCGATTTTTGCCTATTCCAAAAAACGGATCAAAGAATCTGTATCAAATTTTGTGTGAAAAACAAAATTAAGTGCGCGGACGCATTCTGAATGTTGACTGTGCCATATGGTGAAGCTACCTTGGACCAAAGCAACGTTTATCGGTGGTACAAAATGTTCTCGGAGGGCCGAGAAGATGCGAGCAACGAAATGCGTTCCGGACGCCCGAGCACATCAACAACAGACGAAAACATTGATGAAGCGAAGAAAATAATATTGGCCAATCGTCGAATCACCGTTAGAGAAGTTGCTGAGGAACTAAACACATCGATTGGCTCGTGCTATTCGGTTTTTACCAATGATTTGGGCATGAGACGGATCGCCGCGAAATTCGTGCCAAAATTGCTCAATTTCAAACAAAAACAGTGTCGCGTTAACATTGCTAAGGAGCTGTTGGACTCGGTCCGCGACGACCCAAATTTGCTTCGGAGGGTCATAACTAGTGACGAATCATGGGTTTATGGTTATGACGTGGAAACCAAAGCTCAGTCAGCGCAATGGAAGCTGCTTTTTTGGAATAGGCAAAAATTGAACACAAGCCAAAACACGTCTAACCAAAACAGCTGTCAACAATTAACTAAACATTCAAAATGGCCGATTTTTTCAGCATAAGTGAAGGATATGAGTACCAACCTAACGCCACAAAAAAATCGAAAATCGAAGATACGTAGCCCGCGGAAATTCAAAATTCGCGATACTTTTTGAACAGACCTCGTATGTGAGTAGACAGTCTAAAAAGTGAAATAATGGGTATATGTCGAAAACGATTCGACCGATCTCGAGGGTGGATCGAAATAGCGAAACATCAAAAAGTTGGAGGGTCGAAATAGCGAAAGATCAAAAAGTCGAATAATCGATCGCTTGTTATTTGTTAAAATTGTTCGAAGAGTTTATTACGGGTGTCAGATTTTACACGGCTTCTCAACAAATTTTTGTGATCGCTTCTACTTACGTGACTTTCGAGATGTTGAGCCATTTGTTTTATAAATAAAACACTATTAAGGGGTATGGCCGCGGTAGAATTTTCAAAAAATCAATGTTTTTTTTTTGCTTAGTCGATACTTTATCATCATAAAAATAAGTTAACAATCGTTGGTAACCATTCGTGAGTTACTATTGACCGCCTTTGAACGTATAACGTAAGCCTAGCTCTGGCACGGCCATATAGTACCCGAGCTCGCCGCGTGACAAATAACTTCGACAATTTTTACCCGATTGACTTCAAATTCATAAATTACGTGTCTAATTGGATTTTCACAAGAGAAGTACGTACGGAATTTCTAATTAATTCGAAAACTTTTCATTCTACGAGCAGTTTTATACAAAACTTTTCACTGGAAATTCACCTTTCAAGTTGAAATGCATACAATATTCGAATAAAACATTATTTTTCAAATTCCGTACGTACTTCTTTAGGTATTCTGATGTAGATTAGAGAGATTTTTTTTTTGTTTGTTCTAAGTCAAAAATTGTGCATGCCAAATGTCACGCCGCGTAAAAAAGATACCAAAAGCAAATATTAGTAGTCGGCCATTTTGTATAACAAAAAAACAAAAAACAAAATTTTTCATTAGCTTGATATTTGCACTAAATAGATGTCTAACTAGTTTTACAAATAAATCACTTTTTCATACAAAAAAAATTGTTAAATGTGCACATGATTTTATACCCGCTACCGTGGCCATGCCCCTTACATTATGGTTGATACTGAATTTGGCCAAAAACGGTTAAACCGTTTGATCGTTATAGATTTTTCAATTTTTTGATAATCGTCTGTGATCGCTCTAACTTCCGAAAATTTCACATTATCCGATTACATTTTTTTACGTTAATAGAGTACCAAACGATATTTGGTATTACATTTAGCGATAATCAGTGAAGGGGTTCAAATTTTATGAAATTTTACAACACTTTTTTCTACATTACCTGAACTAAAAATTATATCTCAGTTGATGTGTTTCTTCCATTTATGTATACCATAGGGCGATTTTTTTTTTGACTATTTTTTTTATTTTCAGTCCCCACTCGAAATTTTGTTGGATATGTCGAAAAACAAATTCCCTGAAAGTTACAGCCCTTAATATTAATTCTAAGTACTTTCCCAAAGCGTGAGAAGATTTTCCATTTTAAATACACGTAAATCGAATTTTTTTTTTTCAAATTTCTATAACTCAGCCGCATTTTATGATGCTATCATATAGTTCTTGGTTTCGATTTACTTAGAATAAAACAATCTAAAAAAGTGCCTTTTGCGGTGAAAGTGTAAATTGTACTGGTGAGTTGGTACGGGTAACTGAAGTTGATTTTTACCTAAAACACTAGTATTTTTGCTGTTATCTCCGAAACAATTAACTTTACGAAAAAAATGTAAATGAAAAATTTGTTGGAATGTTAATTTCCAACAAAAAAGATTCTAGCGACCCAATTGCTTAGATTAATATTTCTTGAGATATTGAACTTTGACTTATGAGTAGTATAAAATTTATAAAACATGAAATATTAAATAATAAAAAAAATAAAAAATAAAAAAAGTTTAATATCTCAAGAAATATTGATCTAAGCAATTGGGCCGATAGGACCTTTATTGTAGGAAATTAAATCTCCAACAAATTTTTCATTTTCATTTTTTTCGTAAAGTTAATTGTTTCGGAGATAACAGCAAAAAAACGAGAATTTTGGGTAAAAATCAACTTCAGTGGCCCGTACCAAGTCACCAGTACAATTTACACTTTCGCCGCAAAAGGCACTTTTTTAGATTGTTTTATTCTGAGTGAATCGAAACCAAGAACAATATGATAGCATAAAATGCGGCTGAGTTATAGAAATTTGAAAAAAAAAAAATTCGATATACGTGTATTTTAGATGGAAAATCTTTTCACGCTAAGGGAAAGTACTTAGAATTAATATAGAAGGCTGTAACTTTCAGGGAATTTCTTTTTCGACATATCCAACAAAATTTCGGGTGAGGACTGAAAAAAAAAAATAGTCGAAAACAAAAAAATTGCCCTAGTATACCATATAATATACGTGTACCTCTGTTACATCGATTCTCCATATCTTTAGCCACCCTTTATCTCTCTAACTCTAATTCGCCATTACCCCATAGCATCATCCGGTTCGATGTTTGCCGACCTCACCTCGTTTTGCTAATGCGCTAACGAGGGCGTTCGAGCGAGTCTCTCTCGCGGCTTCGCTCCCGAGACCCAAGACTCTCGGGAAGCAAAGGGATTTTGTCTATGTTAGCCTCACGATTCCTCTGACTCGGGTATTATATGTCTATACACGTCTATACCGTACGATGTGTTGCAAGAGAGCAATCACCCAGCGTCAATTCGTACAGAGAGCCCCCCGACCCCCATCCCACCCCTCATCACGCGATTACAAGTTTTAAGGTAGCCTCTCGCGCCCATCAGTGAACGCCGACTGCTCCGCGCGCGGACTCTCGTAAAATTATCCGTAATAAAATTGTGATTTACGTCCGTGTTCCTGGTAAGCGGTCAAGATCGCTCATAGTTAAGCCTCGCGACCACGGGCTTAAACTGCGACGTTGATGCTTCTATACGGTCGACTGACCTTTGAGCGATAATTATTATTTTCTTTTCACGAAATCCTGTCGCACTAGTGCAACCCAATTGCTCAGCTCCCGACGATAGAGGTCGTTCTCGTCGTGGCGCATTTTTTTTGCCTCTTTTTGTTGTTGTTGTTGTCTCAGATGGCGCTCTCGTTCGGTTCTCTTTGTCTTTTGAGTATCGCCGACGACTGTGATCTACGCGATAGTCGTTCGATGACACGCGGCTCGAGTTACTTTATCCAACGATACTGTATCGAATAGTAATTGCAACCAATCGATTAATGAATAAGGATTTGGTTGATGCACTAGCCCTGCATGATATCGCGTGAGTTCAGATGGAAAACAGAAAGTGATGCGTTAATCTTCTCGCCTGATTGTCCGTAGAATATCGTTACCAGGATCACCGGCATCCTGGTAATGATAATCAATAGACACATACAAAATATCGACACAGATTTTCCTGCAAGCGATGATATTATGGGGAAGCTGTTTGAACATTGTGGTTCGATCTATTTGGAACAGCCATGGAGTTCGTACGAAGCAAGATAATAGGATTATAATGTGATATATCGTTTTGATACTTGAGATAAAACCTTTTAAACGAAACCCCACTCGACAGGACAGAAAACAATTTGTTTCCAACCGCACATTTTGGCCCTTCTAAATGCTCGAAAGAATATTATTTTTTAAAGTACTAAGAGGTCACCTTCGGAACCCTTACAGAGTTTCTCTGTAAGGGTTCCGTTTTTGTTTTTCGGTATGGACAACTCTAAAAATAACTTCCCATCTCATATAAAAAAAAGAAAAAGAAATCTAACTAATAAGTTTTCTATGTGGTCCAATTTCCAATTTGATTACATTTTTATTTTATTCAACTATAAAAATCACGTTTATCGAGTCGCAATTTAGTCGCGAAAACCTCGTACGGCGGAAGAGTGAAGGGAAGAAGAAGAAGAAGAAGAAAAAAACCCTGTATATCTCGAAAATACGAGGAAAGTAGCGTTGGAAAATGTTCTAGTGAAGGAAATGCGACCTCTGGGAGAGAGCGTTGAAAAACGAAATGACGGTACCACAGTGGTGTGGTATATAGTGGGCGAAGGGTGAATTTTTCGATTTCGTCGACACCCCAACGCGAGACGAAGAAGATACTCTCCTCGTCCTCAAGATCGAGGCTATAGCCCTTGTACCCCTATAGAAACATATATGCCAATGACTTACTGTCAAAAGGGCATATCTAGATTAATTCTTATCACAGATTCCCGTCTTTCTGCCGTTGTGAATCGCTGTAGATAAACGTGTACCAGCCTATGTATACGGTGAGGTATATGAGAGTCCTTCGCAGACACGTATAGAACGTAAACGCAAAGTAGAACGCACGACACCCGTGAGTAGTCGTAAAACGAAACTGTAAAACTGAGGGAGAGAGGATCCGTTTTGTGCGGCGTACTATACGGGGCAGAGCAACCACCAGCAACTGTCTCCCGCTACCATATTCACGGGCTCTCCGGGAGACCGTATCCAATTTTCTACGCGACTTTGGTCTCGACCACGTTACTAAACGGCCCTCGGTTTACCGTTTTCACGCGCGAGATTGAAACTATTTCGATCTCACGAGACGAACACGTTTAAATCGTGCTTTCTCTTAAGATTATTGCGATTTGTGAAGTGGACTTACGCGGAGGTGCAAGAGTAAATTTTTTACTGCAGAAAAATTCATTGGAAAAATGGTCTCGTGAAATTTTGTTCAAATGTCTAGAAAATTAGTAAGCCCACGTTTTTTCTTCTTCTAAGAAGTCCTAAACATCCTTCTGGCTGGCTAAACCTCTGTTTTTCCGAATCGTTACATTTGTTTAGGAAGCTCATTTCCCGGAGCTGCCAAAACACTTATGGAGGGTTGTTTCAGGAACAGATTTTGGCATAGTTATTTTTGTTTGTTTTTTGTTTCACACTGGCTTCCCTTGATAAAAAGTGGACAGCCTAATCGAGTTTCCATTATTTTCTCCGTCACACCATATAGATTATAGACATATATATAGATCGTACATAAAATGGCGTCTGCATACAAAAAAAAGGATATCATTTAAGGATGGAAATAGGGTTAGACGGTTCAAAAAATCGATTTTTTTTAATTTCATAAATTGTTAATAAAACTATTGAAAAATATGTTCCCAAAATTTTAAATGAAAATTCCGACTCGTTCTATTGTTATAAGCCATTAAGGGGAGAAATAGGGTTAGGACGGCGTTTTCTCAATGATTTTCATAAATTTTTTTGTAGTATAAAAAATGAATATAATTTATTGAAACTTTGAGAATATTTTATACATATATTTAAGTATATACTATAAAATTTGTATACATATATTTAAGTATATACTATAAAATATTAGCGATCCCATATTGCTTGTTTTTCTGGGTACTATTTTTTCACACGCGTTTTTCTGAAAACGACTTTTTTTTAACTTGCGTACACGCTAGTTTGAAAAGTTTTCAACCAATCGTTTTGCAAATTGGCAGTTACTTTCTTCATAGTATTGCGCTCTATATGAACCTAAAATCGGAATATTATCGTTATTTACAATGATTTTTTTTTGCAAATAAAGTTGTAAAAAACGGCAAAAAATCATGCTTTTTCGTTTTGATCCCTGTAAAAAATTCAATTTTGTATTTTTTTGATAGCATTCAGGTTCATATAGAAGAGAGACATATAATAAAAGTAATTTCCAACCTCGTTTGATTTCAGATGAAAATTGCGGCTTCCAGAATGTACGCAAAATGCTGAGTCTGATTGTGACCTGCAATATGGGGTCGCTAATATTTTATAGTATATACTTAAATATATGTATACAAATTTTATAGTATATACTTAAATATATGTATAAAATATTCTCAAAGTTTCAATAAATTATATTCATTTTTTATAGTATAATCAAATTCATGAAAATCATTGAGAAAACGCTGTCCTAACCGCATTTCACCCCTTAAGGTTCGTCTGGCTTCGATGAGAAATATTTACATTTCCAAATTCGTACACTTTTCGTGGTTAGGGATTATTAGGGTTTGAGATTAACTTCCGAAAATTTCACATTATCCGTTTACATTTTTTTGCATTAATACAGTACCATCAAAGGATATTTGGTATTGCATTTAGCGAGAATCAGTGGAGGGGTTCAAATTTTATGAAATTTTACAACACTTTTTTCTACATTACCTGAACTAAAAATTATATCTCACTTGATGCGTTTCTTCCATTTATGTATACCATTAGGGCGATTTTTTTTTTTCGACTATTTTTTTTTTCTTAGTCCTCACTTGAAATTTTGTTGGATTTGTCGAAAAACAAATTCCCTAAAAGTTACAGCCCTTAATATTGATTCTAAGTACTTTCCCAGAGCGTGGGAAGATTTTCCATCTAAAATACACGTAAATCGAATTTTTTTCTTCTTAAGGTTCGTCTGGCTTCGATGAGAAATATTTGTATTTCCAAATTCGTACACTTTTCGTGGTTAGGGATCATTAGAGTTTGAGATTAAATGCTCCAATTTCTTTTGACAATCTAATTTCCTCGAAGTGTCTTCCGGACGTTGAGTTAATTTTTTACGTCGTTAAATTTTCCACTAGAAGTTACTCAACATCTTTTTTGAGCCAAAGTAATATATTTTAATGGTTTTATAACCATGTTTGACCTTCTTGCACTGCAAGTCCCGGAATTGCGAAATTAATAGATTTCGGAATAGGCATTAAAATCTAATATTTTGGAAAAAAAAAGATGTTCACTACCTTTTAGTGGAAAATTTAACGACGAAAAAAAATTAACTCCAAGTCCGGAAGACACTTCGAGGAAATCGGATTGTTAAAAGAAATTCCTTTCGGCTTTGGATCCACCATTTTGAATATCGTATTTATGACTTTATATTCGAGAACAACAACACGAAAAACATCCTAAAGACAAGTTTCAAGGACATTCGATGTATTGAAAAAAAGATGTCGTCCGCCATATCGGATCTGCTGTCGAAATTGTTTGTTTTTTACTTGAAATCGATGTAAAATACACGACAGGATCGTTCATGCCAAAGTGCGTATCATCATTGCGAAAGCGGGGGTGGCTGTGCGAAAAAAACGCGATTTGGTAGGGTAGCTGGCGATCTAGCAAAAGATGATACGACGCGAGCTCAGAAACTTTGTGTCTTTTCACTGCGTCTCAGTCTCCCCCACGCATACTCGTATCATGGCTACTAGAAAATTCAATCTTGGCAAGTTTTATGCCCGCCGAGCGCGTTGAAGTGGTAAGGGAATATTAGAAACGAACGCATTTTATTAGGGTGGTTTATGACTAGGAGCGTGCACGCTTGTACTCCCCCACTTTTTTTATGTTACATAACATAGGTATATATAGAGTAATCGACCGGCCTCCGGTTATTGGCAATTTCTCCGGGTAGATCGACTTGCACAGAGGGCACAGACAAGCATGCCAATTACTGTTTTTTTTTTTGCTTTTCTTTCGTACGTTCGTCGTATTCTCGATGGTGTGAGCCAATAGCCGCAACACCGTTTTCCCTAGTACAAACTGTATTGCTCGGTGTGTGCCGTTTGGCACACCGCGCAAACACTTTTCCGTCCGACACCCCGTCAATTCTCGTGCGGGCACTTTTACTTCGTTTCGCTTCCGCGAAATGAGCCAACCACGAGTGAAGAACACACGCCCGTTCTACTACTTTGGGGATAATTACGTATCCCCGAGAGAGAGAGAGAAAAGGGAGAGCAATCATCTCTTCTCTCCGACAGGATTTATGACCTCTGTTGCGCCCGATCGTGCACTCTAGCGGGAGGTTCCTGATCGAGGGAGATATAATCATTTTTGATTACTTTTGAATTTAGAAACTCTTGGAATTCTTGTCGGTTTAGCCATTATCCCGAAACTATCGTGAATGATGGTATTATATGTGAGCATATTTTTTTCGTCGATTTTTAGTGGATTTTTCGGAGAAGACAGTCAATGAACTTTATACATTTTTCTTTCCATTTTCTTCTTTTTCCAGGAGGATAATGCATCGAATTTAATTGAAATTTATTTGTATTGTGAACTCGACTTACGGAAACCTGTAAACAAATTTTACAGGTCGAGACCGTAGAAAATTTTTCGGTACGTTTATAGTATGCATTCCTAATGAATTGACTTACATGACAATTCATCAATAGTTTTTTTTTCATTCCAATATATCAATGATAATCTTATTCCTAGGTTATCGGACCATATTTGAAAATGCGTAAAATTCTTGTGCCTTAAGAATTAAACAATTGTTTATTTTGAGGATAATGTTTGAGGATTCAAAGTTTCGTCAACGGACGGCGTATCGGCTTTGTACGAAGGTACAGGAAAACTGCGGAAAACCTGGCGAATACTAGCTGCTACATTTTACAAATTTTTTTCCGCTATTGCTAGTCGTTTTTGCAATTAAAACAAAATCTGCTCTCAACTATAGCAATCAAAGCGATACTAATGCCAATATGAACCTACGGCATCCAACTCTGGGGTACGGCAAGTGACTCTAACATCGAGATTCTGCAAAGATTCTAATCCAAGAATGGAACCAATCCAAGATTGGAATCACTCATTCACTCAGAATCCGAGTGAATGCCCCGTGGTACATCTCCAATTCCACTCTACATAAAGATCTGGGGATTGGCACGATGAAAAACATAGCTCAAAAACGATGTACCAACTACGAGAAGAGGCTCAAAAACCGCCCACACGCGTTGGCATCTAGCCTGCTGGATCGAGGAATCATCAAAAGAAGATGACAAAAATTCAAGCCAGTGGATCTTCAAGAGCGATTCCGTATTCGTTAACCGCTCATGACTGAATAATCCCCATGAAGAAAAAATAGATTGGAGGACACCACAGGATGCACCCTCTACCTCCACATTATCCACCATCCATCAAAACTATTCAATATCGCGTTTCGCAACAGTTTCCACAAAATAAAGAGAAATAAAAAACTATAGCAATGCCTAACACCGAATCGGCAAAGTTAGTAAATTTATTCTTTTTTCGGAAACAAATTTTCAATTTTCCCTCTCAATTGTCCGTAAATGGGCAATAGTGATGGATAGTGAACTTTTGAAAATGACGAAATCTGCAGTCACGCAGAACCGGCGATCGGTCGAACACCCAATGAAAAATACGGTCGACATATTATCATCGGATCCGAAATAGGAAAATGTGGAAAAGTATCTACTTATGTTTGCCGGCAGCATTCCTTCATTGTCAATGATCGGTAATACAGCACTACCACCGTTTTTTCCAGTAGAAGGTAATCGACAATTTGAATAGTTAAGCCACGTAACACATTTGGTCATTTTAATAGAATCAATAAACATCGTAATGTATCTTTTTTATCCTTTCCAACAATGCCAATTTATTAATTCGTTTGATGAAAAAAAAATTGCTGGATAACATGAGAATTTGTCTGAAGGATATTTTGAATCGTTGTCGAGTTAAAAAAAAAAAGAAGAGATCTGTCTTGTCAGTAACGGAAGGATCGAGTAGAAATGTAATTTGTATGCTGAAAATAAAGAGTAGAATCAATGAGACGGGACAAATAAATAAACGCTATAATAATTGAAATATACGAAAAATTTATTTACATAAAAAACATGAAATATGACGTACCCATAGTAATTGAATTGTTGCGTATGTTTCTTTTTTGTTAATTGTTTTTCTTCTTTTTTTATGATTTCTTCTCGCATGTATTTTCCTCGATATTAATCGGCGTCGAGATTCCCATAAATCAAGAACGGTATTGTCACAATTCTCTATAAATTCGACGACACTCTAGATAAGCCGAATAAACTTGTACGAATCTACGTTCTAGTCTATCAAATTATAATAGCGGATAATCTATGGGCGGAGAATTCGTAGAAGCTGATAATATACGAAAAAAAAAAAAAAAAAACAACACATTCCGTTCGCTTTAGGATACAAATGAAAGCACATGGGACTCTTTTTTTTTTTTTTTATTTTATTGTTTTTTTTAATTGATTTTATTTTATTGTGTTTCATTTTTATTTTTTTTAGTCGATCGATAGAATCCGTTTAAATTTGTTATATTAAAACAAATCGCCGTTAGCGTGATCGTCGTTCGTGCTCAACGTAAATCATTTATATAATTTCAATTAAAATCGATTCGTCGCTACTATTCATAAATAGTGTGTGTTTATATTAATCCATCGCAATATCTTCAATAATAAGGTTTTGTTCCTTTCTTCGTAGTACCATTCGTTACAATATTTACATAAACATACGTACAACTTAGGATATTAAGGATTTTATTTCAACTTTTTTTTTTCCTGTCCATTAAACGTAAAGTATTATAATAAAAATATGTCGTCCACTATCGTTTAATTAGAATTTCGATTAACTCGTAATTTAATTTAATTTTCATTTATTTTTTGCCAATTGCACTAATCGTCAGCTCGGCGCGAAGAGCGACGGGCGAATTTATGAATTGCCTAAATCTCGTCATTTTTTTTTTTCTTTTAAAATTTTCCCTCATCTCTCTACGACAGAAAAGATTAATTTTTTCGAAATTCCGTTTTTCTTTTCTCTCCTTTTCTCATCACAAAATCTATCTTCGACGGTGCTGTCAAATTTTTTCGAACGATTGCCCGTTCGAGCAATTAACGTTTTTTTTTTATAAATTCACACTATCGCGCGCGTTAGTGTCAAAATATCTATGAAACTCGATATCGATCGAGGAATATCGTGCGATATTGTCAATATTGCAGATCAACAGGTTAGGCAGTACGAGATGAAATTGAAAACTATCTAGTCACAATGATTTATGCGATTAAGACTTCTTTTTTTTTTCTCTACAGATTACAGATACAAAAAACATCGTCGTCGGCATACAGTACGTTTGTGTATATGTCAGCGAGTTTACGTGTGCATTTGTGTGTTCGCCGACATCTCAAAGTGGATCTCTCCAAGGGCGAGCATACTTTTTTTTTCGTATCAAATGTATTTGTAGTAGTTTAAAAAATGTGCTTCACTTTCACGTATTGAGAATTAGTATTATTGGCTCATTCTGACTAACAAACGACATCGTTGTATCGCTACGATCGTACGTACAAAATTGCGGTTTTTTTTACGAGGGGACAGGGGGTAAAGAGAAAATGATTAATATCGATACGAGTATCGATGAATCGGTCGCCTATTGTTACGAGCGCGATAAGAAAAACCGTATGTTCAGAAAATCCATGACGATTTTTCCTTTTTATTTTCGTGATATAATTGTGAAAACAAAAATTTAATTGTCTCAGAAAAAAGTACAATGTGCCTTTTGACTTTATCTCCGTGATTCACTTCGTAACGCGTGTCCGAACGCCTGTTAAAGTGAATCGTATGATAAAAAAAGAAAACAAACATTGACGACACAGACGCGCTCACGATTCTTTCGACACGCGTGAGAATTTCGAAAATGTCTCTATGTACATCGAATAGGTACGGCGAGAAACTATCGCGATTATTCTCTACTTTTCGTTCTTAAAACGCTTAAGAATTACATTTTCATGCTTGTTTTTTTTTTTGTTTTTTAATTTTTTCATTTTGTTTTTCGCTTCTTCACGTTTTTCTGTTTTTTTTTTTTTTTTCATAAATGTATATCGTTATCAAAAAATGGCATTAACGAGATCTCCGTTAATAATGAGAGTGGATGCGAATTTCGAACCGTACGATCTTTCGCACCACATACGTTTGAAAAAAAAAAACAAAGTGATCTTTTGCGCACATTGAGGTCCACGAATATTGTAAGTAAACTCATTATCGCTCGGGCCTCATCGAGCATTAACTGTAAGACATACTTATACGTACGATGTTACATTAATTACTGGGTTTTAGGAAAGGGCGAGAGGTATGTGAGCATATATAATAATAATAATAATAATATATATGCTTATAAATCGATATACATATACACATGTATTCAATTATTTCAATTATCGCAAGTAAACGTCACAGTGTAAATGTTCGTATATAAAGCACCTTGATTACAAAACTTGTTTTATGCGTTGAAAAATATGCAAAACCTAGCAGGCCTAATTGTTCAATCGTCAGCGATCGATATACCTCAGTTATCGGTATACCTAAGTTTAATCATTATTATTATATTATGTTTTTCTTTCTTTTTTTTTTGTCACTTGTATATACGCATCAGACTGCAGTTTCGTATCGCTCGTTGCAATTTATACTTTTGTGCGTGGGTTTCGCGTATTTTTGTTTTTGTTTTTTTTTTTTTTTTTTTCGAGCTTAAATGTGTGTGTGTGCCCGTGAATTCTTTTTTCTGTCGAAGAACGCCCAATTCGTCACGATTGGAAATATCATTACGAACGATCGTTGCATAAGCTGACTTACGATTTACGTATCACATCCTTAATATGTGCGGCAGTAGTTCTTAGGGGCTAAAGTTTTTTTTTACGATTTTTCCTTTATCTACGCTGTGGCCGGAGTATCTCATTCTCCACTTCGAATTTTCGTGCCTTTCATTTACCAGTAAGATTATTATTTTTTTTTCTTTCTTTTTAATATACTATATATATATATATATTTTTTTTTTTTAAACCTGTATCGTTCGCAATGGAGCATTCAGAGGTACATTAAGGTCAAGAACGGAAATTTGAAAAATCACTTGTACACGATGAAAAAAACGTCGATAATTGTGATGATAGTGAATCTGGACTAAGGAATAACTATTTGATATTAATTTTTTAAAATTATTAATGATCAGTGTTCAAGAAAAAAACCAGTTTCTGTCAATTACCCACAAGGACTTTTCGTGCATTTTTTAATGACGTTAATCCGCAAACATCATTTGATTTTGATGAATGATCGCTCACTTTGTCAGTCGAATGATATTTCACAAATTCATCGCTTAACATCCTTGGTTTAGCTCAAAAATTCGGTGATAATTTCACTCACTTCTGTAATGTTTTATCATTAAAATTTATAAAGTTTATAAAGCTACAAAGTTAATTTCATAAAGGTTATTACCTCGTAAACAAATTAATGTCATTTTTGTACAGTGAATATCATGATAAATGTTTATCAATAATTTATAATAAACCATTTATCATCAAAGAAGAAAATGAGCGGTTATTCATCAAGTTCGTAAAATATACAAAATGTGTCTTCTGAAGAACCGCACGAAAATTCATATTCTTGTTTACTGGCGTACGGTAAACTTTTTCTTTTTAAATTCATCACTATATATTTTTTTTCTTTACCTAGATTTTCTTTTACATAGATATCCTATGATCCAGATCGTTTTTACACAACTTTCACTTTGAAAAAAAAGGTACAAGCAATGTTTCAACCCTCAACGTTAAATTGACCCGGCTGTCACTCGGTGAAGCATCCTTAATTTACGGCAATATATTTCGTACGATCGACAAAACACAGAAGTGAACATTGACATCGTAACGCGTCGCGGTGTCGGGCAACTCGGAACCACATCAAAGTTTCAGAATATATACCGTAACACCGAAAACTTAACGACGAGCCACATAGAAGCCGAAAAGGATGATGACGAAAAACGGTGACCAAAAGAATTATTCCGAATGGTAAAAAGTAAACGCGAAAATAACAGTGAATTCGAATAAAAAAAAAAAAAAAAAAAAAACAAATCGATCTTTGCAGTTAATCGAGAGCCCAGTTTAACCGTTTGTTCGATTTTATTATTTTGATATTGAAACTCGACTCGAAGTACGATTCTGTTAATGGGCTCTTGTCAAGAGCACTTTTCGCTTCGAAGCAATTGTGCAAAATTGCAATTGATTTCCTTTTTATCATTACTACTGACGAAAAACAAAAGGAAGTACAATCAGAGAACGTTGACGACAAAGCAATGGCTCTCACGTCCGTAGTAGAAAAATGCCAAGGGCCGTATTAGGTTCTCGGTAAATTCTAATTCTGAGCCTCGGTGAGAGCCCTATCAGGAGATTAATCACGAAGAGCTCAGAAAATATTTTACATCCAGATGTAACCATGGGAAACGAGATCGAATCGAAGCGCTATTTAATCCGCCTCGTTCCTCCCTGCCGTGCTTCATTTCCACCAAGCACAGAAACAGCAATACCATCGTCTCTCGGTATGAGGCTGTATTATCTGCTACTGTCAGTGCATCGCGCGGCTCGTCAAGTGTGTAGTTTCAGCTCTTTTTGGCGGTGGCGGCGGTGGTCTTCGTTTGCCCGCAATCGCATTAGCGATATTCATGCTGCAATTCTCATCGGCAAATCTCACGGAATTTTGTCGGGTCGGACTGGTCGCGTACTCGACCGGTGCGTTTGGATCGGTCGCATAAACATTCTCGTACAAATTATCCGAGCCATAATGCTCCTGGACCCAATTCGAGACGTTTGTCTCGCGATAATCGGCGATAGCCGGTGGTGGATCGCGAAAGCCCAAAACTTCGTGGGGCGTCGTGGTGGTGTCGAGTTTGCACTTTTGCGCAACCTGCCATTTCTTTCTCATGACACGCTGAAGATCCTTGAGAAAATCACCGGGCGGAGCTTGTTCCGAAGCGGCCAATTTCTTCGGCGAGGTTAACCTCGTGCTGTCGGATCGCGCGGGTGGCATTGGTTTTCTCTGTGGCAATGCCGGACTTCCGGGTTCCTGTTGGGGCGGTAGATTGAACGTAATTTTCTTGCCGGTGCCGGTTTTCGTTTTTGGCGAACTCGGCGGCTCCTGTATCGTGACTCTTCTCTGCGGTTGCGGACTCGCGGTGGCTTTCAATTCGGCGAGATAGGGTGGCGTCGCATAGTGTCCGGAATTTTGTTTGAGCGCGCTTCTTCTAACCGTGTCCATGTTTGGATTGGCGCGTATCGACTGACTACCGTAGATCGGTTCGTTCTTGGAATTTTGTCGGACTAGCTGAACGCTCGAATTTTGTTGCAACTGCTGTTGCAACGGCTGATGCTGTTGTTGCTGAGCGCCGTAAGCAGGCGGTGGTACGAACGGCGGTGGCGCTACGAAACTCGGTGAGGTTGGCGCGTACGTCGGTGTACTGGCGTTCGAGCCCGGATAAGAGTTGTGCGGCGAGGTCGAATTTCTCATGTTGTTCGTGTATATTTGATTGTTCTGCAGCGAGGCATTGACATTTTGATTGCCGTTCGTTGTGTTTGTACACGTGTAAATTTGATGATTATTCGAGTTTATCTTGACGGGAGTGTGAGTCGGCGTGCAGTCGGGCGACATTGAATTGGTTGGCGTCGATTGTTTCGGTCTTGCTCGTCTTATCGTGCCTGTTTCACCGACGAGCGGACTCGGCGGCGGTGGTAACGAGGCTAGACTTAGACAAGAACCGGTGAGATCGGGTGTATTGCACATTGACAATTCGCCGGGTGCCGGCGGTGGTGGTAGCGAGTCGAGGGAGAGATTCGATCGAAACATCTCGGGCGGTGGTGGTGGCAGTGGCTCACCGTCCGATTCGGTATCTTCGGTAACGCGCGGCGGTGATGGCGGTGGTGGCAATGACGTTATCGAGTCCATCATGCAAGATTGTACGGGACTCGTCGGTGTCTTTGTTTCTTGACTGTCCGTTCTGCTGTACCCCATTGGGCTCACTCTCTCTCTCACCGGGGTTCCCGGTGGTACCGGACTCACCGGTGTCGCATTGCCCGATCTGTGATGTCTCTTGAGCGTTCCCGAACTGTCGGAATCGGTACCACTTCGACGACGACTGTGTCGTCTCGTCAGTGTACCCGAACCCGAGCTCGTCGGACTTGGACAAGAGTCCGGCTCGTCGCGTACCGTCTCACCGACCTCTTTCAATTGTCGCGTTATCGAGGTCAACGGAAGCTTCGGATTCATCGATGGCTTACGTTTTATCGTACCGGTCGGGAATTCACCGCACTCGAACGCAACCTCGCAACTACTTGGCGCACCGTCCGACAAACATCCGCTGGAGCTCGAACTACTCGCTCTACTGAGTCTTCCGTCGTTGTTGTAACTCTGACGTTGTTCCGTGCTGTTGTAACTCTGTCGTTGATTGTCGTACTGTCTCGCGTTAACGTCCGTTGTGCCGTTGTGCCTGTTCATTTCCGCGTACTGACGCGCATTCTCGATCGTCGTATTGTACTGCGTCTGTGACGTCGGTGGCACTGCTATCGAGCTCACCGAGCACGATCTCGCGTGTGCCAATAGATCGAGATCCTCCTGGGCCAGCTCGTCCACTAATGTACGATAATTTTCCATCAATTGCCTGCCGTACTTCGCCACTCTTATACCCGTCAGCCATCTTTCCAACGCGTTGCTATCCTCCGCGCATAAAAATTTTATGTATTTCGTGGATTTTGGCTGTTGCAAACGCGGATGCTTTATCGCGAAACAACAGTCGGTCGGCGCTTTGTATTTCTTCTTCCAGCCAACACCGTGATACACTTGATTGACGTCGAAAGTCGCGAGACACACGAGATCACGAGCTGTTCGTGCCTTCTCTTTTGGCCAATAGTACAGTCCCGAGGCACGAAGTATGAAATGATACTTCTTCCAACCTTTTTTCCCATCCGACTTTAGATAGAGCGGTCCTTCAACCTTGAAAAAAAAAACGGGACTTAAATTTACCAAACATAAAACAAAGAAAAGGATGTGAAAATTAAGGAAGTACGACTATTACTTTGTAGTGAAAAAAGCTAATGCTTACGTGAAAAACTAATTCTGATTGTTACTCGTGTGTTACTTTCTACTCATCTTTTAATATTAACGGGGAACGTCACTGTGAACGGGCTCGAAGAAAAATCCCAAAATGCGAACTCAATATGACGGCATGTTATAAAAATTTTTTTTTTTCTTAACAGTCCGCCATTTTGAGAAAAATTAATCTAAAAAAATGACTCTAATTAACGAAAACTACATTTTTTGCAGATTAAGAAAAGATTTTTGTTTTATTTTTCAGATGACCCATGCTAGAGATAGGGATTTCACCGTTAAAAGAAAACTTTTTACGGAAAGTTTTTATAAAAATGATAACTGTCATAATTTTTATTATTTGTTAATGAAACTTTTTATAAAACAACTTCAAAGTGTTCTGAAAACGATATAATTCCCCCAAGCCTGAAATAATTCATTAAGTAGCAAAGAAAAATTCGTGAAAAACGACCTTATTTTGAGCCCGTTCACAGTGGGGTTCTCCCTTGAGGGGGGGCTGAGTCACCAAATAAGATTTCACGCTTAGTCGATCTGGAGTGACCAAATTGTATATCGTACTCCGAAGAAATTATACGACGTCGAAAGTCTTGTGAGTCAAAGAATTTCTAGCACCGTAATTGGAACGCGACAAATAGTTGTAACTCCTTAAGAAGAATGAGGTATATATTTTGAAAAAAATATTTAAATAGTGATCAACTTATGAGTTTCTGGTGAGTCATTAAAGGAAAATTTATATAACACCTAAAATTTGTTTAAAAAAAAGATTGCCCTAGGAATTTGAAAATAATTTGTTTGTTAATTCTAAAAATCGTTTTGCATGGTGAAAAACTTTTTTTGGTAACTTGAATAGAAAAATATGCATACTTTGAGCAAATTATGAAAGTTTAAACACATTTCGTCATTGAACCGAGCCAAGCCTGTGCTCTTCCACTCCAAGAAGCTAGACCAATATTCGGAAAAAGTGAGACGTTGTTTTTACGAAAAGAAACGTCGAGACCCATATTTCCATGTATATTCGTTGCAAAAATTTTTTTTGAAAACGGATACATAGCTGGAAAGCTCAATTAGTTAATTTGAATGGCGACGAGAAATGAGATCTTAATAGAATTTTTTTTCACAATAATTATGACCTCGTTCTTATTCTCCAATAAATCACGTAGCGATATGAGAAGTCTGCGGTGCCAGCTCGTTGCGATAAAATCTTTTTTGGCACAAGGCCCGACCGAGCAAAGCCCAAAGAGTTCTCGGGCTCGTTCATATATGTACGTATTCCACACGTACGCGAGCACGAAAGATAAGGAAAGCTTCGATATGATAAGAAGAGGCGCTTGTGTATCTGGCAAATGGCAATTATATACCTCGGGCACACCGACGTTACTGCTCGAGAAGAATTCCTCGAGAAGTATGTTTCGCGAATGATCGTCGTATTCGTTGCAACTTCTGTCCGTCGTACCGAGAAGATATCTCTCGGGTGTCAGGAAAAGTTGAGTCTTGTCGGGCCTCTCGACAAAGAGCAATTTGTTCTTCGAGTCTCTCGTCCACAATAGAAGATTCTCAACCAAGAGCTCGTGATCCTCGTATACTCTCTCTGTGTATCGTTAAAAAAAAACGAAAAAACGAAAAAGAAATGTCATTTTAGAATAAGGGATGGAATAAGAAAATGTTTGAGAGCGTCGGAGCGATGATGAAAATGTTGTGTATAAAATAAATACGAGCAATGTATACGTCAGAGCTGTTTCGTACAGATCTACTAATTGAAACAATAAAGTGATAAAAATAATTCAGCAAAAAGAAATATTTTTTCATCTTTCACTTGAAAAAATATTCCGCAACCTTTGGAAAGAAGTAATTTCATCAATGATTTATTTGACACACACTATTTTATCGACGTTTCGGTTCTCACATTGAATGAATACACATTATTTTCTCGGAACGAGTCGATTAATTTAATTTTCATTAAGGGGGGAAATAGGGTTAGACGGTTCAAAAAATCGATTTTGTTTATATTTCATAAAATGTTAGTAAAACTATTGAAAATATGTTCCCAAAATTTTAAATGAAAATTCCGACTCGTTCTATTGTTATAAGCCATTAAGGGGGGAAATAGGGTTAGGACAGCGTTTTCTCAATGATTTTCATGAATTTTTTTATAGTATAAAAAATGAATATAATTTATTGAAACTTTGAGAATATTTTATACATATACTTAAGTATATACTATAAAATTTTTATACATATATTTAAGTATATACTATAAAATATTAGCGACCCCATATTGCTTGTTTTTCTTGGTACTATTTTTTCAAACGCGTTTTTCTGAAAACGACTTTTTTTTAACTTGCGTACACGCTAGTTTGAAAAGTTTTCAACCAATCGTTTTGAAAATTGGCAGTTATTTTCTTCATAGTATTGCGCTCTATATGAACCTAAAATCGGAATATTATCATTATTTAAAATAATGTTTGTTTTGCAAATAAAGTTGTAAAAAATGGCAAAAAATTATGATTTTTTGTATTGACCCCTGTAAAAAATTCAATTTTCTATTTTTTTGATAGCATTTAGGTTCATATAGCAGAGAGACATATAATAAAAGTAAATTCCAACCTCGTTTGATTTCAAATGAAAATTGCGGCTTCCAGAATGTACGCAAAATGCTGTGTCTGATTGTGACCTGCAATATGGGGTCGCTAATATCTTCGGTGTTTTTCAAATAAATTCTTCAAACATTTTATAGTATATACTTAAATATATGTATAAAATATTCTGAAAGTTTCAATAAATTATATTCATTTTTTATACTATAAAAAAATTCATGAAGATCATTAAGAAAACGCTGTCCTAACGCTATTTCCACCGTTAAGGTACTTGCCCATAAATAGATCGGGCAGATGCTCGACTACGGCCCACTTCGGATCCATTGCTACGTGATTTTTGTCAGCTAATAGCCGACATACGTGGGCAACGCTCATGCCCTCGTCGACGAGCAGAGATTTGCCGCTCCCGTCTAGTGTGAATGCCTTGATGAAGAGCTTTTGGACGCTTGCCTCGCGCATCTTTTCCAAAGCGAGACGTATCTTTTCGGCTTTTGCCCTACCGGCAGCGTCTACGAAAAGAAAAAACAGTATCGAATATAGGCAAGTCGGGAACTGACGAATTTTTTTCTTTACTACTGAATCATAGAGAAAAAGGTGCAAATTTGTAAAACCATTTTGGTTTTTTTTTAGACCATCTTTCTTTTATTGAATCTTGTCGTGACGCATTTGCAACTTTTCCTCTGTTTATATTATCGTATCGTATTCAATTTATATGTCAAACGAGTTAAGATGATAAACTTACCCATAAGCTGATGCGAGGGCTGTTGAGGAACAGTGTGCATGGCAGTCTGAGGTGGTTTGTGTCCTGAACCGCTGCTACTTGCCGAACTCTCACTCGACAGCATCGACACCGTATCCGAGAAAGCACTGTCGTTGTCCGGACTGTCCGTTCGCATACCTAAAAATAATATTCATTAATTAAATTTGTTTTTTTCGCGACATGAAATATAAATTAAATTACGGGGAATTAAACAAATTTTCATAACTGATGAAAAAAATTAATCAGACAAAAAATTAGACTAATACGAAGCCTCAATGAACCTTCCCTTTTTTTGTGTATGAAAAATTGAATTACTTAGTAGCATTTTGAATAAAACAACAGATTATCATAACGAACAATTTTTTGTTCATTTTCATTACAATTAACGTCATGAATTGTTTTATTCATTAAAAATCGGTTATATTTCACTGATAAGTTACTTCGCAGTAGCTTTTCTAAAAATTAATTTCTATTTTTCGATGAAAGTATCAATATTAATAAATAATGACAATATTAATAACATCATAAATCCTCCCTAATTCATTTATTTTTTCGTTCATTCTTTTTTTTTAATCATCATTAAATCTCTATCGAAAATAGAAAAGTTCGTTTACTTACCACCGTCATTTTTTCCAATATCCGTGGTATCACCGGCATTGATTCTCGCACTGTTGGGCCTTCCGGTTCTTTGCGAATCCGGTGCTGGTCCGGTCGAGGCGATATCACCGTCGCAACGTCTTTCAAGAGCGCAGAGCTCACCGAGTATTGCATCGAGATCGACATCCTGTGAATCTGAAAGAATTTAAAAGAAATGCAAATAAATAACAATATATTCGATGAATATCAAATAGTTAAAACATTTTTTACAACAAAGTATTCCTTGTGATTCTTAAGAATAATTGACGCAGACAATACATTTTTCTTTTGAATATGAATTCATACCAAACGAGAAATTGAATACAAATGTAAATCGATACTTTCTTATAATTCTGGCATATTCACAAATTTTCTTATATGAGCTTTTTGGGCTTTCCTTGATTTTGATTATTGAACAATTATTCAGAAAATTCAAAAATCCATAGTTTTGCAACTCCTTCATCGATTTTCTCCAAATTCACTAACGAACAGTATTTGACGATAGTTTACTTCTGTAAACAGATGTAACTCGATAGCACGAAAACTGCTCGAGTTATGTTTTCAGCAGATATTTTAGAAAAAATTCCAAATCATGTAAAATCTGAAGAAGGTGTTCAATCTTCGCGAGAATGATATCGAACAAGTGTCGGTGTCAGTTCTACTTGCTTGTCGGTCGGATCGGTTAAGGGGGGAAATAGGGTTAGACGGTTCAAAAAATCGATTTTTCTTTTATTTCATAAATTGTTAGTAAAACTATTGAAAAATATGTTCCCAAAATTTTAAATGAAAATTCCGACTCGTTCTATTGTTATAAGCCATTAAGGGGGGAAATACGGTTAGGACAGCGTTTTCTCAATAATTTTCATGAATTTTTTTATAGTATAAAAAATTGATATAATTTATTGAAACTTTGAGAATATTTTATACATATATTTAAGTATATACTATAAAATATTAGCGACCCCATATTGCTTGTTTTTTTTGGTAGTATTTTTTCAAACGCGTTTTTCTGAAAACGGCTTTTTTTGAACTTGCGTACACGCAAGTTTGACAAGTTTTCAACCAATCGTTTTGAAAATTGGCAGTTACTTTCTTCATAGTATTGCGCTCTATATGAACCTAAAATCGGAATATTATCATTATTTAAAATAATTTTTTTTTGCAAATATAGTTGTAAAAAATGGCAAAAAAATCATGCTTTTTTGTTTTGACCTCTGTAAAAAATTGAATTTTCTATTGTTTTGATAGCATTTAGGTTCATATAGAAGAGAGACATGTAATAAAAGTAAATTCCAACCTCGTTTGATTTCAGATGAAAATTACGGTTTCCAGAATGTACGTAAAATGCTGAGTCTGATTGTGACCTGCAATATGGGGTCGCTAATATTTTATAGTGTATACTTGAATATATGTATAAAATATTCTCAAAGTTTCAATAAATTATATTCATCTTTTATACTATAAAAAAATTCATGAAAATCATTGAGAAACCGCTGTCCTAACCCTATTTTCACCCTTAAACCATTCCGAAGTTATGGAATATTGATTTTTTGCGGACTCATCATTACAAACACACATCTGGAAAGTTTTTATCAATGTGTGTTTTCCGACGTTTCTACATATATTCAACACATTGACATTGTGAACTAGAAAAAAAATGTCATCAAAACAAAGCTACCTCTGTGAGAAAGTAAAAATCTATACGAAACATCGAACGAGATAAAAATAGATCACGTCACAATTTGATAACTTTGGGGGTAAACAAAATTGAACTTAATATCCTTTTGAAGAATCGAAGGTGGTAATGTCGAATAATATGCAACTATCGCACTCGCCTGTGCTCGATCACCACAGCAATTATTGGCTTTTTTTATTTCATCTCTCAGTCCTCCTCCTCTTTCTCTCTCTCTTTCTGTTTCTGTTTTCTTCGAGGGCAAAACCAGTTTTACGCTAATTGCCTGGACATTTCTACGGGCGGGCGCGTGGGGGCATGACGTTGCTCCTGGCTAACTCTGGGTGAGGTTCGCCAGATCTCGGTTGAGGAGAACCGAGGGAGAGAAACCGAGATAGATAGAGGGCGCACGGTTCGCAAATGTCCAGCAGCTCACCGGACAGAGCGGATAACGACCCACTCAACGTAGTATTATATCCATGGGAGCCCCGGTAACCGACCTCGCACAACTCTCCTTCTCGATGTGGCTATATACGCTCTCGTACAACCCGAAGGCTTGGCCCGTGAGTTCTCGGCCGAGTTGTTCATCAGCGAGGGAGAGAGTCCGCCGTACGGTCCATAACCGCGTGTATATAAGCAACCAGCTGAGTGAATCTTCCCGCGAGATCTCGAGAGAAGTGCAACCGAGAAGAGCAACGAGAGGAGTAGCACCGAGAGAGTTTGAGAATTCCCCACATGAACAACGAGAGAGTTTTCGAGTCGATGTATGACCGTGAAATTTCGTAAATGCCGTATTATACAGTAATAATGGATCGTAGATATTAATAATCGAAAACACATTTTTGTTCATTATTAAATTATCTTATTAAAATTAACATTAAGTGACAACTACGAATTGTCAATTGAAAAAAGAATTTTCAGTGAAAAAACTTTGTTTTTCAAGTGACAGTAAGTTTTCTTTTTTATAAACAACATTTTGGAGTTGTTGGGTTTGTTGGGTTTTGTAGAGTTTTTTTCCAGCAGTGCTTGTGGTTACTGTAATTTTCCGTAGATTTTTGTGTCCGTCGTAAATCGATATACACATCTCGCGTTTCGTCTTATCATCAACGTTCCACTTTACATCTCATTAAACCACCCACGGCGAATTAATTCTCAATTTAATCAAACAATCGCCCCAATTCCCCTGTCATCGCTGTGTGGGCAAAGCCTGTCGGATAAAACTCAAGACAAATAATGAAATTTTTAATTATAAAAAAAAAAACAAACAGCCATCAGAGGGGAAAAACGCGACTGTGTGTTCTTTAGCTGGTGCCCGCCGCGATATGGATTGTTATCACGAACAGGAGCACCCAGCAGCAACGGCATACTGTTTGTAGAAAACGTGAGCAATACCGAGGTCGAGTATCTCTCTCACTCTATCGCTCTCTCTCGTAACGGTAATTAACGAAATTTATTTTACAAACTCGTGTACTTGTTTTTGTACCTATGGCGTATATAATTGTAACACAGGGTGTGTATATATTTACGCGTGCGACGTTTTCTACTGACAACGCAGCCAATTCTACCTTCGTTACCGATAACTATACTGTTGAAAAATTTGGAATAATCCTCTTTCACTGTTTACTAGGGCGATTTTTTTTTTCGGCTATTTTTTTTTCAGTCCCAACCCGAAATTTTGTTGGATATGTCGAAATAGAAATTCCCTGAAAGTTACAGCCTTTAATATTAAGAAATATTAATCTAAGCAATTGGGTCGATAGGAACTTTTTTATAGGAAATTAAATTTCCAACAAATTTTTCGTTCACATTTTTTTCGTAAAGTTAATTGTTTCGGAGATAACAGCAAAAAAACGAGAATTTTGGGTAAAAATCAACTTCAGTGACCCGTACCAACTCACCAGTACAATTTACACTTTCACCGCAAAAGGCACTTTTTTAGATTGTTTTATTCTCAGTATATCGAAACCAAGAACAATATGATAGCATAAAATGCGGCTGAGTTATAGAAATTTGAAAAAAAAAAAAACTCGATGTACATGTATTTTTTATGGAAAATCTTCTCACGCTTTGGGAAAGTACTTAGAATTAATATTAAGGGCTGTAACTTTCAGGGAATTTCTTTTTCGACATATCCAACAAAATTTCGGGTGGGGACTGAAATAAAAAAAAATAGTCAAAAAAAAAAATCGTGTTTATACTATAATAATTATGTTTTCTTTTCATTTTATTAATTGAATTTTCCGCACGATTCCATTTGCAAGAAAAAAACTGTAAAAACAACATCGGTCCAATATATAAATTGTTGTTTCAGCTAATAAAAAATCAATTAAATTTATAACGCGATGAATATTCGTAGAAAATCGAAGTTATCCCTCGATTTTGTTTTAAAACAAAGACCAAATAAATTTTTCACTGTGATTTATACGTAAAATCTGTATCGAAACGAATTAACACATCCGTGCGAATGATTTATCGAAAATTCTCAAATCAGTGAACGAAAACGGACAAAGATTCTGTTTGGCTCGGTGCGTTTATAATATTTCCCGCGTTATAACGAGCGAGAGACACGCGGTCCATAGGATATGCGGATTTATCTTCGCTGCTTCCTCGGCTCTAGACAGGGCACAATACGAGAAGAGTCTCGGGGAAATGAGCGTAGAGAGGCGTTAAATTCTTACGAGTCAGGCGTATAGTGGACGCGCGCGATGGGGCTTTTAGTTCCACCGACATATTAGAACTCGTACGGTGTGGGCTTGGTTAACTTTAACATAACATATTTAACGTTATATAGATGTATATGCCAACGAGTTGTTTCCAGCACTTTACTTCGAAGAGTACACTTAATTCACGCGATATTTCGTCGAATTGCACTCGGACGGGAAGGGGGAATGTTTTTCGACAGAAAAATTGAACAAACTCGTGGATTCATCTCGTAAATATATATACGTATATGTATGCATGTGTGAATAGCATAAACGATTAACAGTGCGTGCACGATTTCTATATATATATGCAAATATTTCATGAATTATTCAATGGCAGATGAATAATATAATGCTCGAGAGGCTTCATCGCGAAATAATTTGAATCAATCACTACTCTCGTACGCGATTTAATGTTATATAACACGTGAGTGGAGAGTCCTAGGAAGGATTTTCAATCATATTCGTCATATAATCTGGGTTATTATGATGCAAAAACAACAATTTATTAGATATTGAAAATACTAAGTTTTCATTGGTGGTAACGTAACCGCACTGCGGTATTTGTTTGAAGAAACAGTTCCTAATCAGGGTGGAAACATTTCATACTGGTTATAATTATATCAAGGGACGCGGGAGCATCTTGACGCTCGGTAATTGAAAAAAAAGGATTTTTATTGATGTATTTTATGTACTGGTGAGTCGTTACACAAATAAATGTTCATGTCGCGAATATTGTATTTATCGAGTAACTAAAATGAATTTACTCTCCACTGAATTTTTTTTTCCAAAAAAAGTACCCAGGTACTATGTTTTTTTCCAACGTGCATTCCATTAACAGCCGGCTACCCTCTTCCCTTTGTTAAATGACTGAAATTTGCGCTAGTGTATCTCAACATCACCGTGGGCGAAAATTCTTTTTGAATTACAAATAAGCGAAATACTGTCCTTTATGACTGAAAATTTTAGCTCGGAATGTAGAAAATGACGTAAAGCGAATGGACCAGCGAATGGACGGCTCAAGAAACGTTACCAGTGAACACATCGACAAATGAAAAATTTGACGACAAATTTTTAATATAATGTTATTTTTAACTTTCCAATGCCATTCGCATTCGTTTAAATCCATTATTATATCGAGGCTGCTTACGAAAACTAACATGTTTCAGATTTCTTACGAAAACAAGCACGCTTGATATCTGCGCGAAAACTAGCATGCTTCGGCTTTTGCCACGAAAACTAGCACATTTCGATATTCGCCGCGTAAACTAGCATGTTTCGGTTTTTACCACGAAAACTAGCAGGTTTCGACTTTCACCGCGAAAATTAGCACGTTTCAGTACCACTGGAAGTGTTTCTCATTTTTTACTCCACGTTTTTTGAATATCCTTTTTCACTCCAAATTGACGAAATATTTATGCTTGTCATTTTATACTGTTTTATTTTTTGTTTGAATTTATTTCATACATATTTTACTCTTTGAATTTTGGTCTGCTGGGCTTATCATAAGATGGCAAACAGCAAATGCCTAGTCATTTTGGAGTAAAAAAACCATGGTCAAAAAAATTTGAGAAAAGAAAATCGAAAACAAATGCGGTGTATGCAAAGTTAACAATGTCAGTTTTTTTCCCTCTTGCTACTTCGTCCAAGATCTGACATTTCTCGAGATATCTCAATCGATTATTTTGAAAATTTTGTCAACTGTACTTTATACTTGTACTGTACTTTATACTTTAGTCGTTGATCGCTCCAAGATTGTGTTTTTTTTTTAATGAAATAAAAACACAATGAACGATCCTTCAGACTGTAAGGAGAATTTAATTTTTATAAACAATAATTTTGTTCAATTCCATCGCTGATTCCGAAACTTGAAGTCATGAAAAATATCATTGATGAACAATTTTAATTTTTGAGTGGTGGAATATTGCGTATCGTATTTGCGAATCGTATTTTCAATAATGTTATTATTTCTTTAATAGAAAACGAATATAAATGTTTGAGGGTGTACGGGCGATACACCCTTAATGTTTTTCATTTATTCCTTATAGTGCTCCCGAAAAAATTATTAAAACATTTGTGAAAGTTCTGAATCGTATTCGATTTAATTCGGCAAATATACTACTGTTTCCAGTGCAAATCGAATCATGCTAGTTTTCGCGATGAAAGCCGAAACATGCTAGTTTCCGCGTCGAATATCGAAACGTATTGATTTTCGTGGTTCAATTCGAAACGTGTTAGTTTTCGTAAGAAATTTGAATGGTGCTACTTTTCGTAAGTAGCGTCGATATTTATGTAGCAGCAATTCATTGCTTTAATACATTTTTAGTTTTACTATACATTTTTCTCACGATATAGACATTTTATTGAATTATCTACTACTTTAATATGAAGCACTTTTTTTAAAGCAATAATTCATCCCAGTATCGTGAAATCTATCGTAAAACATACATAAAACGACGTATGTACCTTTATTGCATGTGAAGTGTTCGTTATTTTGTCAATGTTGGACGTTGTATTTGCCCGAATACACGTTAGGTTTATCGGATTGTCCAAACATCTTCGGTACACATAAATGAAAACGGAGAACACGGGAAGCGGATATCTGTCGTTTCACGAAAATCGACTATCTCCCTGAGTACACAGTCTAATCTATATATAGGATATACCGAACTGTCCGTAGTTTTTATCACTATTCGATATATAATATTCATCATCGATTGATGTTTATGGGATTATAGACATTGGAAGAGTATTTTAGTGTTATGATATTCACACCTTAGATGATTCATTGGTGGGTTAATAACCTCAAATAATATTTGAAACACTAGGCAGCATTGAAATTCCTTACAGCATTTAAAAATTCCGTTATGTAGTGAATTTTAACATTTACATCTCTTAAAAACAGATTTTATAAATTCCGAAGTTTCTATCAGCTTTCGATATATAATATTTATCATCGAGTGATGTTTAATGGAATTATGGACCCACTGGAACGGTATTTTATAGTTGTGACCAACCCCCGGTAGTATTTAAAATGCCACATACTGTTGAAATTCTTTATATCGTTAAAAAAAATCTCTCTGTAGTGAATTTTAACCCTTACATCCCTTATAAGTAGAATTTATAAATTCAGTCGAAAATTTCAATCCTAAATTGAGTTTCTTCAAAATATTCAACATTCTCTACAGCAACAAACGACGTTAAGTGACAATTTACAATATTTAAACAATACGGTAGCGTTTCAAATGTCGGGATAGTCTTAGAAATGGAAAAAAAATCGTTAAAACTGCAATTTTTCAATCTTGCCCGACGAAACACCTACGAACGTAAGTGTCTATATTTCTTTTCGCTCGAATTTCGCGATTTTCAGTACTTTTCGTTGTAATGTTAATTATAGGTATGAAATAGAGGGAAAAAACGGAGTAGAGAAAAGAGACTCTCGTTGAACGAGAGCGATGACGATTCGTAGCTGGAATGCGAGAGAGATAACTCGAGAGAATTGTCAGCGGTGACGCGTGTATGTGTACCGCGCAGGGGCAGGGGGTGACATGTCGCTGGCACGTCAATTATTGCCGCATTTCCTCGAGTGAAATTGGTGTTACACATTGAGAGAGTGACGAGCTTGGGTTGGGATGCGAGATGAAAAGTACAATATGTTACGAAGTCGATTTATTTTTTAATCAATCTTTGAAGCGTACTTTTTCGTTCAACCCTTCGGTAAACATTTTTCGCTTCCGTCCTGTACAGGGAGAAAAACAATTTCGACGAAAAATCTATTAATTCCGACGATAAAAATCCGATAGATGAACCTTGCGACAAAATTCATAAAAGAAGCAGATGGCTCAACACGTTTTTTCTCTCAGAATAGCCAGTTGCAGTGACAAAAAGTTCAAAGTACGAACAATTGGCGACGACTCGTCGTACAAAATTTAAAAAATTGTCAAACATAAAGGTATAACGCCACTGTTACAATGAGACACGATCTACCGTTATAGAAATGTTATTTTCGAGCGAAGTTGACAGTTCGATAGTTTTCTATGAAATCCCAGTATCTACAGTGCTGCATTTCATTGTACACGTACATAGATATAGTACAGCAATGAGGAATAGTGTAAAGTAAGAAGTCGAGATGTGTAGAAGAAAGGCAAGTCTCGTGCATACCCGGCGTTTTCGTATTCTCGGGGTGTTTCACGACTTTGTCGTCGTACTCGAGTATGACAGAGCAGCATGCGGTTGCCCCTCTTCTCGTGTGAGTCACACCGTAGAAACGACGAGGCGGCACACGCAAGTTCGAAATTAAAAAACGAGAAAAAAAAACAAAACTACACTCTATTATACGGTGCAACTGTACGACGAACAACAGTCGATTTCACCATGGACGCGTGCGACAAGAATAATCAGTAGAATAAGAAAGTAACGAAGCAGACACTCCGCTGGTCCCTCTGCGCGTGTCTCTGCATTGGGCGTACGTCAGTTCTTCGTTCTATCCAATTCAACGATGATAAAAGATTACGATGACGAGGGACAACGAGCTCTTTTAAAAAAACATAAAAGCCTAGGAGTTCCTTTATAAATTCGTGGTGCAGCACGAACGTAATATAACTAGACGAACGAACTCCGACGATCGGCTCGGTCATTGACGCTTCAGTAAAAAAAAAAAAAATCGTTGAATTATACAAAAGGCCGAAAGATGATGGACTTTTGGGGGGAACGGCATGAATTTTTCTAATGAATTTCAGATCGAGACCAACAGATAATCATGGGAGGAAAACAAATCGAGGATCAAGCACCGTCCAGTTATCGGGACTTTGTCGAAAATTTGTTTAAACTAGAAAGGTCTGAGAGAGATGGACAACATTTTTTTTTTGGAGAAAGTTATAGATTTGTTAAATTTTATATCGAGAATGGGATTAAATTGTGAATTTATATCAATGACAGTGTAAATTCACGATATTTCGAAAATGTTTTTTTCTGTTTTTCGTTTTATCGTATTGAAATAAAAATTGAACTAAATGAGTAAATTATGCACTTTTTGGCTTGTATTAGAAAAAGCATAGCCAATATTGTCTGTTTTCCAAATCGAAAAACTGTCGATTAATATTTTGCATTAGATTTAAAAAAAAAGAAATATATCATGCTGTTTCTACACTTGTTGTAAAATTACATAAAATATAAATTAGATCAAGTAAATAAATTATGCATATTTTGGCTTGTATCAGAAAAAGCATAGCCAATACTGTCTTAAATGTTTTCCAAATCGAAAAACTGTTGATTAATATTTTGCATTAGATTTAAAAAAAAAGAAGTATATCATGTTTCACACTTGTTGTAAAATTACATGAAATATAAATTAGATCAAATAAATAAATTATGCACTTTTTGGTTTGGATTACAAAAAGCGTTTCTAATATTGTTTTGAATATTTTTCAAATCGGTAAACTGTTTCTTATTTAATATTTTGCATTAGATTTTGAAAAAAAAAATATAATTTCAAATACTGTTCGTATCTTTTTCTACTTCACGACGGAAAGATTTTTCTTTTCATCTTTTGTTTCGGTTCAAGCGTTTTGACGTTCGCGATAGGAACTTTGATGGGCATACTGATAAGTAAAAATCGTAAAATTATATAATACCTCTGCAGGAGTAGTAGCCAAGAATACTCTCGTTGCTGCCAAAGTGGCCGAGCATATTTTTCCGAGATTTCTCGTTTCGCACCACCAGAGATTTCCACAGATATCTGTATATATGTATATAATATATATATATATATATATATATATATATATATATATACATATAGTTATTATGATGAAAGCGCAATGTCGAAGGCGATCATAAACGCGACACCTGCCAGTCACGAGCGTCTAGCAAAATGGTTTTTTCCACTCGAGGCGAGAAAAGTCTTTCTCAGAATTTTCGCGCTCTCGCCTTTGTGTTTTTTTTTATCTCATTGGGATTACTGACAGAGCCTGAGCAGCATACTGACGAGAAATAAATCCGCAGTATTCACGGTTTCAGCGTGAATATTCTGGATCGCACTCCGCGAGATAACATTGTCGAATTCACAAAATGTCATTATCGCTGATTGTCAATATCGACAATCAAAAAACGAAAAACAAAGGAAAATAAAACCACAATAATCTTCCTCACTGTATATTCGCAAATACAAAATTTATCCCAAACATTTGGAAATGCACATTTGGAATTTGTGAAAAAAAAATGACACTCTTCACTCACAATATGATCTTGGAAATATTTCAATCGATTGAATCCACTTGTTAATCAATTGAAACTAAACACTGATCGTAAATAAAAATATTATTGATCAAATGAAGAAGGCAAAATGGTGTGACACTTGAAATTTTCTTTCAATTAAAAAGAAACGCGTATTACTCAGAAAATTCACTTTAGAAGTTCTTCGCAATTAACAAAAAGCGTCCTCCAATTAACGAGGGATAAAGAAAAAAATAAAAATAAACGAGTAAAGAGGTGAACGAACAGGTAAAAGACAGAATGGTAGGCGATGCTCGCGGCGCGTGCGACCGAGCTTGACTAAAGGCCTTAAAGGTAAGCGCGGCATGTACTATAGTCCTCTCTCGGGTTTCTCTCGTGTCTCTCGATTCTCCCCAAGCATCCTCTCCCTTACTCTCTCTGCGTTTTCAAAGTGCGGTGTACATAGGCCTCGTAGCTCCAGTCGGTGAGCATAAACGTGGAGTAGAGTGAAGCGTAAAGCCTCACCCACAACGTACGAAATGGTATTTATAATCCGCTGGACTAGGGAAGCTTCGATCGATATATCGTTTCGATCGACGGCCATCTTCGGACAAAGAAGAATCGCGAATACAAATGCAAAGTACTTGTTAAAAGGAAAACAAGACATTAGTGACATAAAAATAAAGTTTTTCAAAATCTCGATCGATCATACACCGAGAAATGTACTTATTTCCCGTAACATTAAGTAAAATCGTTTCCCAGTGTGTGTTAAAACAAGAATTAATTCACATTTTTTATTTTCGTACTTGCTCTCGAAATTATTTTAAAGAAACAGGCAGTTTTAAGTGTATTTTCGTCGAAAGGACACTTTCCAAACATAATATCCGAATTTTACGCAATTTCAGATCGCGGTAATCGTGATTTATAATTTTTTTCGTTCTTTCAATGTTAATCTCCATGTTAAAAGAAATACGAGTATAAACAAATGTTGTTTTGCAAGGTTTGAAAGGCTGGAAGTAGTTTGGACTAATGGGAGTCTGCGTCAAAATAAATTGCGTTTACATTTACAGGTTTTTCACAATATGTAATTTTTAACATTTGTGATTTTTAACAATACCTTTGCTCTTACGTGAAAATCGTTTATTAACTACGCTTTTACGTTTTCAACAACACAATGAGACATTATCCAATTCCTATGGCAATTTTCGGAACATCAGTATGTCCGTTTGAGATTTTGTTCAAATTTATTCCTCTCTTTACGTGATATATATATTTTTTTACTTTAAGGGAGGAAATAGGGTTAGACGGTTCAAAAAACCGATTTTTTTTTATTTTATAAATTGTTAGTAAAACTATTGAAGAATATGTTCCCAAAATTTTAAATGAAAATTCCGACTCGTTCTATTGTTATAAGCCATTAAAGCGAATAGCTCTCCTTCAAGTCCCGAGCGCGCCACGTGTTTTAAACGCATTTTTCTGAAAACGACTTTTTTTTAACTTGCGTACAGGCCAGTTTGAAAAGTTTTCAATCAATTGTTTTGAAAATTGGCAGTTACTTTCTTCATGGTATTGCGCTCTATATGAACCTAAAATCAGAATATTATCATTATTTAAAATAATTTTTTTTTTGCAAATAAAGTTGTAAAAAATGGCAAAAAATCATGCTTTTTTGTTTTGACCCCTGTAAAAAATTGAATTTTCTATTGTTTTGATAGCATTTAGGTTCATATAGAAGAGAGACATGTAATAAAAGTAAATTCTAACCTCGTTTGGTTTCAGATGAAAATTGCGGCTTCCAGAATGTACGCAAAATTCTGAGTCTGATTGTGACCTGCAATATGGGGTCGCTAATATCCCCGGTGTTTTTCAAGAAAATTCTTCAAAAATTTTAAAGTATATACTTAAATATATGTATAAAATATTCACAAAGTTTCAATAAATTATATTCATTTTTTATACTATAAAAAAATTCATGAAAATCATTGAGAAAACGCTGTCCTAACCCTATTTGCCCCCCCTTAAGAAAGTGTTTCACGCATGGAAGACAATATATCGCGGAAATATACGAATTTAAGCATTTTTTTAGTTTTTCCATTGTATTAACCCTTAGATAACCACCGTTTCTGCCGTTTTACCTAAAATCAATTGCTGCGGTGTATTGTGAACGGAGCTTTAGGTCGCGCGAGTGCTGCTCTACAGCGGTACGCTCGCGAAGTATTATGCGGTTTGCATTCGCCGATATGTAACTATACATACTATACTAAAAATATATATATATATCGATAGCCAATGAACAAAAGATCATAATCCCCATAACTCGTACTTGTTGAATCGAACGAGTTGTGCCCTTTTGCTTGTTAGTCATCGATGTAATGTACAGTAGTATAGGTACTGGTATTACTCGCGAGTGCCTGGCGACGATCGTCTCGCGTCGTTCATTGCGTGCATGCAATAAACCCTCTGTTGCTGCTACTAAAACGTTAAGTCAGCTCTGACGCGCTCTCAGCTTGCGTTTCTCGGTGTACGACACGCGTACACACACGGGTTGTACTCTCGTTAGACGGAAGAAAACCAGTCACAGTCGCAAACCGCTCGTACATACTCCCCAGAAAGGTGTATAATATTTTAGAGAATACGATTGAATGCATTGCTGCCTTGTACATGGAAATGATTAAATTTATTTTATTTCTTCTTTTAAACGCAGAGAAATTGTCGGGAAATACGAAACAACGGTGGTCAATGTAGAAAGGAGATAGACAAATTTATAAGTACGTTGTTGCAGCATTATCCCTTCTTTCAATTTATTTGCTTTCCTCACAGAGGAGGCATCGTTTAAGTGCAAAATTCTTTACTTTCAATTTTTAATGCCAATGTATTCAAATTATGTCGAAACGTCGGAAAAACATATTGAGACAAAATTTCCGCATAAATGTGCGCGTTTCGGTTTGTGATGAGGTTGAAAAAAATCAAAGTTCCATAACTCTGGAGTGGGTCAACGAATCGGGATAAAATATTCATTTGGATTTTACACGATTTTGAAGTTATTCAAAAATATCTGTTGCATAATTCCTGCAAGTTTCGAGACTATCGGATTAAAACTTTCATACAGAAAAATTTGTGAATGCGCAAAAATAATGCGAAAAAATAAATGTATAGACTGTTTTTAAAATTGTTTTATTTTCCAACGATTTTTTACTACTGCGAAAATTAATTTTGCTATGGTTTTTTTAAGGTTGTTTTTCAAAATTATTTTAAGTGTAACTTGCAACAAAATGAACTTTACAACAGTTACCTTTATGACGTAATGTATTCTAGGTTAAAAAATTTCATTCTTCATTGCTGTCGATGTTAAAATTTGTTTAAATGAAATTTGAGTCACTGATAAAATTGTACTCCACTTACCAACACGAAAACCAACGACGATGCAATTTTTTTCTCGGCAAAGTACAAAACCAACGTGTTTTACAAATACAACACAAATTGTCGGCAATATCGTCGTGTCGAAATGTAACTACATCGAAAATGAAGGAAAGCAAATTTTGTATGTACACTTAATGATTTTATTGTTGATGAGACCATGAGAGTTCGTTCACCGAGCCGAACGTGATTGCATGAATCTGTTCGAACGTTTGACGTCACGCGATCTATGACCCCAATCGATCATCGAGAGTTCGGATCGCTAACATAATATACGATCTTCGCGATTTATGTAAATCAATCGAGAAAGGGAAAGCTTGCTCCAATTCTCAATGATTCCCGTTCGATTGATCGTAAAACATATACAATTTCATCACTCGAGGCACAAATAAACAAGAGACGCCGATAGCATCTTGACGGCAAGTTGTTGAAAGAAAAAAAAAAAATGCCCACTAAAAAAAAGGATGTATCGCGGATCATCGAACTCTCCCTCCCGTTTACACTTCAATTTCTTTGAGACACAAATGTACGTACGAGCTTTCTTTAAGACTCGGATATTAATAATAACATACCGATAAGTTATCGGAGAATGGAAAATGAGGAGGGACGAGCAATGTTCGAGCGAAAATATCGTATCAACTACGAAACTATAACGAGAGGGAGAGAGAGAATGAAGCTACATTCCAATCTCTCGTTCTCTCGGGATACTCTGCGATCAATTCCATGTCAGAGAAGTTGCCTCGTTCATTGCAATTTGTCGACGGGTATTGAGTTTGAAGAAGTAAAGAAAAGAAAAAATAAATTCGCAATGATCAGATCGAGTAGCCGCGATACCGATCTCATTCAACGCCCCTCGAATAACCATCCCTCGACATACCTCGCGTGTCTTTTATTTTTCTACTCGCACCGTCTAATAAGTATTCCCTGCCGCCGCTTTAATTAACTAATGAAGGCCCTGGCAGTCCTCACTGTATCGCGTTAATATGCGCCCACGTCACGAAAGTCACGAGTTAGTAATTATACAGCAGAAAACATATTTTTCCTTTTCTTTATTGTTTAAACTAAGACGTCACCAACTCGTTTGTCGAACTAGTTTTTTTTTTTATTAACATGTGATATTGACAAAATATCGATTACGACGATAATTTTGCTTGCTCGTGGACTTTTCGAGATTTTGTGGACTTTTTGATATTTTCATAACAGTTTAAGGGGGGAAATAGGGTTAGACGGTTCAAAAAATCGATTTTTTTTAATTTCATAAATTGTTAGTAAAACTATTGAAAAATATGTTCCCATAATTTTAAATGAAAATTCCGACTCGTTCTATTGTTATAAGCCATTAAGCGGGGAAATAGGGTTAGGACAGCGTTTTCTCAATGATTTTCATGAATTTTTTTATAGTATAAAAAATGAATATAATTTATTAAAACTTTGAGGAATATTTTATACATATATTTAAGTATATACTATAAAATTTTTGAAGAATTTCCTTGAAAAACACCGAAGAAAATTTATGACTGCCCTGACTTTGTTTTTCTTGGTACTATTTTTTCAAACGCGTTTTTCTGAAAACGACTTTTTTTTAACTTGCGTACACGCTAGTTTGAAAAGTTTTCAAACAATCGTTTTGAAAATTGGCAGTTACTTTCTTCATGGTATTGCGCTCTATATGAAAATAAAATCGGAATATTATCATTATTTAAAATAATTTTTTTTTGCAAATAAAGTTGTAAAAAATGGCAAAAAATCATGCTTTTTTGTTTTTACTCCTGTAAAAAATTCAATTTTCTATTGTTTTGATAGCATTTAGGTTCATATAGAAGAGAGACATATAATAAAAGTAAATTCCAACCTCGTTTGATTTCAGATGAAAATTGCGGCTTCCAGATTGTCCGCAAAATGCTGAGTCTGATTGTGACCTGCAATATGGGGTCGCTAATATCTTCGGTGTTTTTCAAGGAAATTCTTTAAAAAGTTTATAGTATATACTTAAATATATGTATAAAATATTCTCAAAGTTTCAATAAATTATATTCATTTTTTATACTATAAAAAAATTCATGAAAATCATTGAGAAAACGCTGTCCTAACCCTATGTCGCCCCTTAAATGTTCAAAAATGTCGAGAAAACATATAATAAAAAGTGCACGGACGTATGGGTCTGTGAGTGAGCAGACACGCTAAAAATATCAAATAAACAGTCTAAAAAGTCAAATATCTCTGGAACCACTCTACCGATCTCGCTGAAATTTTCCACAAATCTCGAACATCAAACGTCCTTTTGTTGACATTTTTTACAAATTTTATAACCCCTATCGAACTTTAAACGACTTTGAATTGTCTAAAGATGCTTGTGGTTGCTGTAACTTTCGTAATTTTTGAGATATCGCGCTAATTTCTTGTTTTACATTTATTAAAGTACGATCGGTATTGAATTTAACGTTTTGAGTTCGGAACTCATTAATTATTCTACAAAAAATGAAAATTGGAGTAAAAATTCCATAAAGAAGATATTGTATTCAACGGATTTATCGGAATGTCTAAGAATGTCTGTAAAACCAGCACTATATTGATTTCAATTTTTTTCCCTGTATGTAAAGCCACAAAAAAGTCTCGGCGGGCGAAATAAAACGGTGAAAAAATGCTCGTTCATAAAACGCTAAAATTACGATAACGAGCCGCGTGTGAGTGGGAGAAGCAAAAGTGGTGTACACATAAAACCTCGGGAAAATAAACGGTAAATCTTGCGGTGAAAATTGCGATATGGCGTATAAACTGCGAAATCGTCGCATCGAGATTTTCCATGTTTATCATATACATCTATGCGCAATCATATGTGTATAGTGCGAAACTAAGTACATAATTTAGTCGAAGATTCCCTCGATAATGCTAACGACGTCGATAAGGGTCGTGGGGTGGGGTATACGATTTCTTGCCCTTTATTTTTTTTCTCCCTTTTGAACGACGTGAATTCACATTTAGCGCGAAAAAGTTCCCGAGCGTATCCTCTATTACACGAGTTTCCCGCCTCTATATAAATTTTTCCGCCTACGCAAATGCGAGGATTCTGCTCCTGTTGGTTGACTAACGGTTTACCATGCTCTGAAGTAAATTCCATTAAGAATTATGAATCTTAAAAAAAGTAAAAGAGGTAAAATGGCAGATTTGGAACTCTTGGAGAAAATGGGGAACCAATCGGACAAACAAAATCGTACGTTATGATTCGACGACGATGTAGTTGTGAATAATTATCATAAAAAGTTCAAAAACATAAATTCGAATCGAATAATTATTCTTCCGTCGTAATTTACAATATTTTTTCAGAAAAAAGATTATTAACAATTCATTTTATGAAATATGTGTTTATTTTATATGTAGTATTTTTTTTTACTACGGAGATGCATGAATCGACAACTCACACGAGACGCTGACTCGGAAATGCCACTGAACAACCTCAATTTATCCACAAACTGTCTCTGAAAGTTCCCATCCCAAGGGTCGTCTAAAGGTAGACGAGACGAGACAATTCTCCAAAGGGAATAATAAATTGGCGGTCCGCGAATGATAGAGTACCGATAGACATACGTGTACGAAACGTTGAAAAAAAAATAATAATAGTCTGAACATTCTTTTTTTCGATCAACAAACAGATTTTTCCGACAATTTTTATCAACAGCGGTTGAAACCGAAAAGAGATGTTACGACTTTACGAGTTTTGTTGTAGTTTTCTTATTGAGCAGTGAGGAAGATCAACATTTTTTTTCAAAGAGAGAATGAAGAATCTTGAAGGATAGGATACACGTTAAAGAAAATATATTACAAGTTGGACTTCATATTAAATCTCAAGAAAGTTCTCTGCTTTAATTGAAATGGTCGACGAATTGATGAGATGATTGGACTCAAGACGATTTTAAATCATTTTACGCCTTCAATAATTGTGAATAATTATTTTTTCATTATTATTCATCAGAAATAAATAATAAATCAATAACGTTCATTATGAAAGAACAAATATTCGAAGTAAAACTTTTTTTTAATTCCTCATCGTCACGTTTCGTCGTTCAAAACAATGTACAAAAAATTCTCGTCATTATTTCCTCCTCTTTTCTTGCGGCTCTTTAAAAAATCGCGTAATATTGATGTCAGGCTCGTATTTAGCGACAATGACAAGAAGAGTGGCTTTGTGAATGGTACAGAGGTAGGAGAAATGACTTAGTGCGAGCAGGCTATGTAACAGAGACAAGTCGAGCACGATGTCGTGAGAGGTATAGCGGACCCTTGAGAGCAAGCTCTTGTCTTAGTGGCTGTGGTTTTAACTATACAATGATTGTCCACCCAAGCAGAAATGAAAAAAAATCATTTACCGACATATCTAGGTGTCTCTTTCTATCCAAGACGACAGTAGTACAGAGGCTGAGAATCACAGGGATGGGTGGCCAATAACTGTGCCGGTTGTTCTATTAATTCCCGAGGAGTACTTCGAAGGTAGAAATATCTCACGAGCAGACGAGAGATTGTATATGTCTATCGTAGCGAGTACCTAGAGTAGTTTCCCGTGCATACACACTGTCATAAACAGCTATATATGACACACCCGTTTCGGTATTTGACGCCGGAGGGGTGAATGGTCGCTAATCGTCCAACTCGCCTGGCACAATTTACCACCGTGCCAGTGTAATACAAGACAGATACACGTTTATTACATGACAACTGTAGGCTGCATAGTACATTAATTTATATAAAACATTGTCCCGTTTGGACGAGGCAAAAATTGTTCTATTGATTATATTCAGTGGAATATTTTGGTGCTATTTTTTATTTGCTGATGACTATCGTAATTTTAATGTAAATTGCTCTTATTATCATTAAATGATTATTGTTGAATGATTAATCGTAATTTACGTAGCATTTATATAAAAATCATGGTACTTTTGTAATCAATCTCTTAAATCACGCGCGACTATTTCACTGCAATTACTACAAGTACTACAATTAATGCATTTTGCATCAATTGATGTAACGAACCGTGAAGTTTTTCTGATTAATATAAATTTTCAGTCGAGCGTAGTTAGTAAGATTGGATGAGACAACGCTACATTGCCAAGTAAATTGAAAAGTTTTAAGGGAGCAAATAGGGTTAGACGGTTCAAAAAATCGATTTTTTTTTAATTTCATAAATTGTTAGTAAAACTATTGAAAAATATGTTCCCAAAATTTTTAATGAAAATTCCGACTTGTTCTATTGTTATGAGCCATTAAGGGGGAAATAGGGTTAGAACAGCGTTTTCTCAATGATTTTCATGAATTTTTTTATAGTATAAAAAATGAATATAATTTATTGGAACTTTGAGAATATTTCATACATATATTTAAGTATATACTATAAAATTTTTAAAGAATTTCCATGCAAAACACCGAAGAAAATGTATGACTGCCTTGACTTTGTTTTTCTTGGTACTATTTTTTTAAACGCGTTTTTCTGAAAACGACTTTTTTTTAACTTGCGTACACGCTAGTTTGAAAAGTTTTCAACCAATCGTTTTGAAAATTGGCAATTACTTTCTTCATAGTATTGCGCTCTATATGAACCTAAAATCGGAATATTATCATTATTTAAAATAATTTTTTTTTGCAAATAAAGTTGTAAAAAATGGCAAAACATCATGCTTTTTTGTTTTGACCCCTGTAAAAAATTCAATTTTCTATTTTTTTGATAGCATTTAGGTTCATATAGAAGAGAGACATATAATAAAAGTAAATTCCAACCTCGTTTGATTTCAGATGAAAATTGTGGCTTCCAGAATGTACGCAAAATGCTGAGTCTGATTGTGACCTACAATATCGGGTCGCTAATACCTTTGGTGTTTTTCAAGGAAATTCTTCAAACATTTTATAGTATATACTTAAATATATGTATAAAATATTCTGAAAGTTTCAATAAATTATATTCATTTTTTATACTATAAAAAAATTCATGAAAATCATTGAGAAAACGCTGTCCTAACCCTATTTCCCCCCTTAATCGAGCAAAAATTGTTTAATTGATTATATTTAGTGGAATATTTTGATGCTTTTTTTTGTTGATGATTATCACAATTATAATGTAAACTACGCTTATTATCATTAAATGATTATTGTTGAATGATTAATCGTAATTTACGTAGCAATTATATAAAAATCATGTTACTGTTGTAATCAACCCCTAAAATCACGAGCGACTATTTCATTACAATTACTACAAGTACTACGATCAATGCATTTCGCATTAATTGAAATGAAGAACCGTAAAGTTTATCTAATTAGTATAAATTTTCAGTCGATCGTCGTTAGTAAATTTGGGGACGAGAGAACGTTGCAGCAGTGCCAAGTAAAATGAAAAGTTTTAAGAACGCCGCCGCAGTCTCTATGCACCGACATGGGGCACAATAATTATAACATTGAAACTTGTAATTGACCTCACGAGGAAACGCGTTGAATAATTTAAAGAAATTGACGACACTTCTGTAATATAATATTATTATTATCTTTTCTTATTACGCGAGTCTACTATATCATCTGAATCAGCATTTTCTACAATATCAATCTTTCACTTATTCATAAGTTCTTTTAATATCCATTTGTTTTGGTTTTTTTTGTAATCTGCAACGAGAACATTTCCGGCATGATAGAAACTTTCCTGTTACGAGGCGCGAAACTGTCTCGCGGTCCGATTATTTTTTGAATTCTATTCCGAATCGGCTGAATCTGTACACTGGAAAGTGTTCCGCTGTACATTCGTTCCCGTGTAAATATAAATGTGTATACATTCATATATTTTTTTGCCGACGAACAAACGGGCGTAAGTACCGTGATTTATCACGTAAAATTACGTGAGTTATGGTGTTTTATTAGTTGGACATAGATCTTCGTGTATACAAATGATTCGTGCATACATATTGCGTATAAAGTATAGTAAAGATCGAATTTATGGCAACGTGGGTGGTCGAGCGTGAACCATTAGGTTTTCACCGTCTCCGCAAGACAGACGTCGTCCACTCGTTACACACAGGTACAATAAAATTGCCACGATGCCAGCAAAGAGATATCCGGTGTCTGACGATTTTTTACCATAACGATTCTTTTCTCTCAGCTTCCGGTCGTCCAATAACTATTTATTTTGCATGTATACACGTAGGGAAGATCGGGGTAAAAGGGCCCACCTAAGAGAATAATGACGCTAGAACGCTGCTATTAAGGTAGTAGTCTGTTAACTTAAGCCAATTTTTGTGTCTTTTTTGGAGGGCGTTTTTTTGTAGGAAAATAAAAATGAATCGTTTTGGATATTTGAGATGTTTTTATTTACATATTAAAGATACAAAAAAAAAATGTTTGAAAAAATTTAATAGTTTATTATTATTATTATTATTATTATTGATCGAAGTTGGCGGACTTTGGGAAAAAAAACTTTTTTCCAAAGTCCGCCATTTTGTTATTTATCCATGAAATTTGACTTCAGTAATTCCGACCAGAATGACATGTCTATAGATTAAGAATTATCAAGAATTTTTTATTTCAGATAACATCAAGAGCCAAAATCACCGGGGCCACCCACGCGCTTTTTTTTCAAGGTGCCAACTTCGATCAATAATAATAATAATAATAAACTATTAAATTTTTTCAAAAGATTGTTTTTTTGTATCTTTAATATGTAAATAAAAACATCCTAAATATCCACAACGACTCATTTTTATTTTCCTACAAAAAAACGCCCTCCAAAAAAGACATGAAAATCGGCTTAAGTTACCAGGCTACTACCTTAAATGCATTGCTTGTCATCCAATAGTGACATTTTTACCAGCTTTATATTGCACCTGAAAAAAAAATAATTTGAGACAAATTGCTCATCTCCCGCCCTCATCCTCCGTAACATTTGCGAGTTTCTTCAATATCAATGGGACCGCCGTCAGTGACGCCTTTCGTTCGAATGTAAATTCGCAGTAGTGTCGATTAACATTCGAATACTATCTCGACTCTTTGAGAATGACTCCGAAGAAGGGGAGGGGAAACGGTGTTTCTAATTTCTTTTTTCTTCGGCAACTTGACACTCTTGAAACGGAAATGTTTTAATGACTGGGGACTTGACATTAGGGTCAAATTAATTTAATTAAAAAATGTAATTAAATTAAAAGGAATTAACAAAATTAATTTTTTATTTTGTTTTATCATTTTGGAGGAGATCGTTTTTCCCCGGTCTCCCCTATACGGTACAACTCGATGCGGTTAGTGAACGCAGCATGACCGATAGCAATCGTAATAACCAACCCAAACGAACCTAAACGCCTCTTCGTTACAGACATGCATGCACGCATATACAGGCTGTCCCAAAACTACCACGTCAGAGTGACACGGCGGTTAGATTGGCTTCGGACCTATCACAATAAACAAATATGATCTCAGTAAAAGTTTCATGGTTTTCGAGAAAAAATTGTCTTTTTTGATTTGTCGGAAAATCGCTACCTAGTACTTGTTATTCCGCTACCATTGCTATGAAAGTCCAAATCGTAACCAAATCAAAGTTCAAATTCACAGCAAATCCTAAGATGGTCAGAAACACAAAAATTGGTCAGAAATATTGAAAAAGACGATTTTTCGGAAAATCGCTATTTCTTGTTCCCTCGCTGTTTTCGTTTGTGTTTCTGACCACTTTAGGATTTGGTGTGAATTTGAACTTTGATTCTCTTACGATTTGAACTTTCATAGCAATGGTAGGAGAATAAAAAGTACTAGGTAGCGATTTTCCGAGAAATCAAACCAAGACGATTTTTCGTCTTCACGGTCAGGAGCCAATCTAACCTCAGTGTCACTCTGACGTGCTAATTTTGGGACACCCTCTACGTATATATATATACAGGTGGGAGTGATTAAAATATGAAGCATGCGAGTGTGTCACGGTTCGTTTCGGATACGGTTAATGGAAAATTTTCAAGGTTGCGAAAACTTTGAACGATGTGAGATATCGAAGAAAAGTGAAAAAAAAAGTCAAATCAACTTCCTGTTCGATAAAACCGCAATTTTAAAATCATTCAAACTAATTGGTGCTTCCCTCTTTTACCTCCTCTGTCTCTCTTTCTCTGTCGTCGTATCGTGGTTCATCGACCCTCTCGCGATCTTCGTACCGCGGCAAAGTTTCCAAATATATTACACACGCGACTATATACTTTGCCACAAGTTTAGCATATATATATATATATATCGTTGCGGCTGACTCGTCGCGGGCAATGTTCCAGAAAAAAATCGGTGTCGTCGTCGTGTACATGTTCGACCGTGCTTTAACGCCGAAATTCAAGAAATTTTACCACTCAGACATGGGACTTAATCGTGAGAATAGAAATTCTTGAATGAAAAAATGAGTACCAGTTGTTCGACAATTTTATGAATAATCGAAATGATCGTTATGAAGATTTATGAGACGAGAGGGGTTGGAGAAAAAAAAAATGGCACAACTGTTTGATCGTATACACAATGGAAATAGGATAAAATTAGAGAAGCTTTACTATCTTTCTATATTAGGGCGATATTTTTTTCGACTATTTTTTTTTCTCAGTCCCCACTCGAAATTTTGTTGGATATGTCGAAAAAGAAATTCCCTGAAAGTTACAGCCCTTAATATTAATTCTAAGTACTTTCCCAAAGCGCGAGAAGATTTTCCATCTAAAATACACGTAAATCGATTTTTTTTTCTTCAAATTTCTATAACTCAGCCGCATTTTATGCTATCTTATTGTTCTTGGTTTCAATTTACTCGGAATAAAACAATCTCAAAAAGTGCCTTTTGCGGCGAAAGTGTAAATTGTACTGGTGAGTTGGTACGGGTCACTGAAGTTGATTTTTACCCAAAATTCTCGTTTTTTTGCTGTTATCTCCGGAACAATTAACTTTACGCGAAAAAAATGTAAACGAAAAATTTGTTGGAAATTTAATTTTCTACAAAAAAGGTCCTATCGACCCAATTGCTCAGATTAATATTTCTTGAGATATTGAACTTTAACTTATGAGTAGTATAAAATTTATAAAATATGAAATATTAAATAATAAAAAAAATAAAAAATAAACAAAGTTCAATATCTCAAGAAATATTAATCTAAGCAATTGGGTCGATAGGACCTTTTTTATGGAAAATTAAATTTCCAACAAATTTTTCATTTACATTTTTTTCGTAAAGTTAGTTGTTTCGGTGATAACAGCAAAAAAACGAGAATTTTGGGTAGAAATCAACTTCAGTGACCCGTACCAACTCACCAGTACAATTTACACTTTCGCCGCAAAACGCACTTCTTTAGATCGTTTTATTCTGAGTAAATCGAAATCAAGAACGATATAATAGCATAAAATGCGGCTGAGTTATAGAATTTTGAAAACAAAAAAATTCGATCTACGTGTATTTTAGATGAAAAATCTTCTCACGGTTTGGGAAAGTACTTAGAATTAATATTAAGGGCTGTAACTTTCAGGGAATTTCTTTTTCGACATATCCAACAAAATTTCAGGTGGGAACTGAAAAAAAAAAATAGTCGAAGAAAAAATCGCCCTAATCTATATAAATAAAAATGTAAATGTTCGTTTGTTAAAAATCTAAAATCTCCGAAAGTTCTTCACCGATTGCTTTGAAAGTTTGACATATTGTTGCATTCGAATTACGCGCGTGTTTTCCATTTAACCAGACTGAGCCACAGGAACGCGTGGCCGGGAACAGCTAGTACTCGATAAAAATGTAATTCTCACAAAAATTACAAATCTCTTCAAATTAATTTAATTTTATTAAAATATATTTCAAATAATATAGAATCACATTATTCTCGGTGCACAAATATGTTTCAATTAAACGGACAATACGAAAATTTAAAAGTGATCCGTGTGCAAGAGTTACTTTTACCACGCGAAAAAACTACTCTCTCGACGCGACGTCAAATTATATTGTAAATTCGCTCCGAGCACACGAGCGTGCGATCGTATTTCTCTTTGCTCCGCGCCACGATAAAGCGCGCGACGATATTCTCGTTTTGTTCGAAACCCTATCGTCCTTGTCTCGTCGAGTGTACGCGAGATATCAGAGTCACGAGGAAAAGATTTTTCATATCGACGCGGCAAAACAATAAACGAAACATTCACGAGCGTAAATTATGAAAAACACGAGAGCTATCAGCGTTGGCATTTTACAGTCTTTTTTTTTTTATCACACTCTGTTAAGACACGAGAGCGAAAAAGGCTTCGCGACGAACGTGAGAGAATCCGCGAGAGATTATTTTCGTCGTTTTATCGTATCATCGTCACCATTATATATTCCGGGAAGGCGAAAAAAATGACTTTTTTTTTGCAGTCTCTTTGCGATCATAAAAATTGTCGTAAAAAGATCTCCGATTAGTCGTAAAACCTCGAATTTGGGAGAAAGGTAGATGGAAGCACTCGTGAAATGGTTGTAATGACATACTCGCCAACAACTCCAAAAGACATTATTTGATTTCAGGCATGTGTGCAGACCAAATTATTAGATCTGGAGAATATAAAAAAAATATATGATAAAGTAATGATTCATTTTTCACGTGATATCACAAGGGATCTCGAAAAAGGTTTTTTTTATGAAGAATTTACCATAATTGGTTCGGCATCATTAACTTAACACTCGCTGTTGATAACAATCGCGAGTAAACTTTCGAGGAAAGCTGAATATTGCTGCAGAGTTTGGTTTTCCTCTCTGCGACATAATAAATGGAAAAAAAATAAAAAATTGTGATTGCAACGATTTTGTTTACTTTGCCCCGGAAATCCCCTAGGTATGCGGATTTATGTGAAAGATAAAGAAAGATAGTAGATACTTTAGATGAGTTTTCTTCTGAAGATTGTTGTATCTTCGGAAGAAAACTCAGCTAAAGTATCTACTATCTTTCTTTATCTTTTACATAAATACGTATATCTAGGGGATTTCCAGCGAAGTAGACAAAATCGTGGCCATCACAAATTTCAATTTTTTTCGATTTCTTATCCGAAAAGGAACGTCCGAGAGGAACGAAAACCAAACTCTGCAGCAATATTCAGATTTTTTCGAAAATTTACTCGCGATTGTTATCGACAGCGAGTTTTGAATAAACGATGCTGAACCGATGATGGTAAATTCTTCATGAAAAACAACATTTGTTAAGATCCCTTAGTGATATCGCGTGAAAAATGAATCTTTACCTTATCGTATATTTTTTTATAGTCTCCAGGTCTAATAATTTGGCCTGGACACATGTCCGAAATCAAATATCTTTCCCAGTTGTTGGCTGGTGTCATTACAGCCACTTCTAATAGACTCCCGGTAAGTGTATCAATCGAATAACCGTCAAAATAACTAAACGAACATTTACATATATTTGATCGTCGGTATGAAAATTAATTTGATGCAATATGTTCATCATATATCCGCACTCATATTTTACAACGTTAACAGCCCACGATTTTTTGCGCTGAACCGTATTTTTTATGTTTAAATGCCATGAGTACACGTCGTTTTAGCATTACTTCGGTTAAATGAGAGACAGCTTAATGTAGCAGAAATTAATGTAGCGAAAGCGCTACCGGTCGATACGTATTACTTTCTCGAATTAATATAAATGCAAAATAGACTGTAGATGATAACCGTTTTTCATTCTCTATCCGAACTTACTATTACGTAAGAATTTATTAGTTTTCTTTTTAAGCGTTACAACATCGATTTATAATGTGAATTTTCTTTTGCATTCATATGATGGTACATTTTATCATCGTGATTATTAAATTCTTGGAAAAGTAACACAATGATTATTACTTGATGTTTTAATGATGATGGTAAATTTAATATATGAGCCGAGGAGCATCAATTAATTTCATTGAAATAAATTGGATCATAACCAAAATTGATATCGTTCAAAATCAATTTTATTTCATGTAAGTAATTTTTAATTGACCAAATTGGTTGAATCCTCAATGAAATGTTAAAAGAAATTAAGGTTTCAGACAAAAAATGTTTCTCTCGTACGAGAACTTAATTACACATTCTTTATACGTTCTGTAACGAAAGTGATGACTGTGGGTCTTTCCTGGACAATGTATTCTCGTAAAAATGAAGTTCACAGCAGTGCCTCTTCATCCTCTACACCATTTATAATAACTCTTGGGGTAATAAACGTCGGGAAATCATGGTCCTTATCTGGGGAATGCCCGCCAGCGGTACTTGACTTCCTCGACAGAGATAGAGAGCAGAACAATTCTCTCCAGCCTCCACTCTACATCGTACCTGCTCCGTTGTATCGTAGTGAATCGAGAATATATATACACATATATGCAACGTAAGTACTGCGATTTTTTCTCATTATCATCCACGAGACGAAGTTATTTAAACGAGAAATATAATTCATTTGATCAATCTCAGAATAGAGAACATTTTGCGTTTCATCCCAAATGGAATACGTGTGACCAATTTTGCCCGAAAATTTGTTACGAACGAGTTTCGTTATCCAAAACAAATTAAATCGAATTAACATATGTTCGTGGAGTTTCAAACACATATTTAGTGGATATGACGACGTTTGTTTGTCAATTCAACAAATATTTCATTCAGTAGACAAATGTTTGGAAGTAGCCCAAAATTTTGTTCGTAACTAACTGGAAAATTGTTTAGAATACCATGACTGATGATGGGGTTAATCGAATGAAAAGCTGTTTTATAGTTGTCACTTTAAACTTTATTTATTTTCATGTCATGGAATTCAGAAAAAATATCTCTTTTTCGTTTAAAATATAAAGTTTAAATGACAAGGCGTGACAGATATCAATGTAATGAAGGTGAACAACTCCGCGTAACTATACTGTATCTATCTATCAGCGTATATACATATATGCACATACAGTGCTGAACATTTGAAGTAGAATTTGAAAATTGCACTTCAACGTTGCACCTCCCACCGTTTCCGGGAAACGACGGCGTCAATTTCTTTTCACAGGTTGATAGGCCCTCGTGAATGATACATCCACGATAAGAAGGAGTCCAATCGGTCCAGCAGTTCTCGCGTTAGCCCCGACGAAAGATTTCCACTTTAATCCCCTCCCTGGCCACGAGGGGGTGCGCATCCAATTGCTCCTGGAGTGGTTTCCATCCCTGTTCGTAACCCTTTGGTTCGATACCATACTTACCATCTATCATATCCGCAACCCTTATATCACGGTATCACCGGATCGCCCGGTTTTCTACCCCCTCGTTTTTGTTGCGCGCAAGCGCAATTGTTAATCAATCTCAATGGGACCAGCTTCTTTCAAAAGATTATTAAATTTCCTAGAATGTACTTTTTTGAAATTTTCAAATTCGTCAGATTTTCGCGAAAGCCGGCAAAGATATCCGCATTTCACTTCAAATGCTCAGCACTGTATTGCCAAAGTAGTTCAAGCTTTTGGGCATCGGAAAAAGCAAGTAGATTTTTCGAATAACCAGGGGTTTTATTCATGGCAAATTTAAATATGCAATTTTTCATTCGCAAACGACCTAGATTTTTGTCCAGTTGTTCGGTATAATACCTACTGGAGATAAGGTAAGCGGCCGGGGGTTTCGTTCCTGACCCGTTTCGTGACATTACGATACACGAGTGTGAAGTGAGGCTACTGTGGACACGCGGCCGCGCGTGAGAGTTTCGATATTTTCGATACAAATGTCTCGGATCTCGATAACTTCGAAATCGCGAGTCCGTATTGTTTGTTTTACGTAACCGCTTTTCAATTGTTTTTTAAATTAATTAAATAAAATGAAGTAAACTGTAATTCAATTCATGTAAAGTGGAGAAATCTCGATGTATGCTTTTCAACAAAAAAAGTCTTTCAAATCGTGTCGTTTAACGAAAATTGATTGAATATAAATAATAAGCACATGTTAATATTTGCAATTGTATTCGAGTCAAACAAAATTCATTACTGTATATAGTTGGGAATTCTTGAACTCCTGGTTAACGAGTATTCAAGCTTCAAAACGTATATAAATGCTGAATTTAGGTCCAACTATGCAGTGTACGAGGTCTGTTCAAAAAGTATCGCGAATTTTTAATTTCCGCGGGCTACGTATGTTCGATTTTTGATTTTTTTTTGTGGCGTTAGGTTGGTACTCATGTCCCTCACTTATGCTGAAAAAATCGGCCATTTTGAATGTTTAGTTAATCGTTGACAGCTGTTTTGGTTAGACGTGTTTTGGCTTGTCTTCGATTTTTGCCTATTCCAAAAAAGCGGCTTCCATCGCGATGATTGAGCTTTGGTTTCCACGTCATAACCATAAACCCATGATTCGTCACCAGTTATGACCCTCTGGAGCAAATTTGGGTCGTCGCGGACCGAGTCCAACAGCTCCTTAGCAATGTTAACGCGACACTGTTTTTGTTCGAAATTGAGCAATTTTGGCACGAATTTCGCGGCGACTCGTCTCACGCCCAAATCATTGGTAACAATCGAATAGCACGAGCCAATCGATATGTTTAGTTCCTCAGCAACTTCTCTAACGGTGATTCGACGATTGGCCAATATTATTTTCTTCACTTCATCAATGTTTTCGTCTGTTGTTGATGCGCTCGGGCGTCCGGGACGCATTTCGTTGTTCGCATCTTCTCGGCCCTCTGAGAACATTCTGTACCACCGATAAACGTTGCTTTGGTCCAAGGTAGCTTCACCATATGCCACAGTCAACATTCGGAATGCGTCCGCGCACTTAATTTTGTTTTTCACACAAAATTTGATACAGATTCTTTGATTCATTTTTTGCAATAGGCAAAAATCGAAGACAAGCCAAAACACGTCTAACCAAAACAGCTGTCAACAATTAACTAAACATTCAAAATGGCCGATTTTTTCAGCATAAGTGAGGGACACGAGTACCAACCTAACGCCACAAAAAAATCGAAAATCGAATATACGTAGCCCGCGGAAATTCAAAATTCGCGATACTTTTTTAACAGACCTCGTACTTTAACAACAGAATATCCATTCGGCGCTGAGATATATAATATAATCATATCCACCCAAACTCTATTTCCGTTGTGCAAAAGTCTATTGTTTTGACGATGAATGGAAATTGGATATCCATTATTGAACACCATTTACTCCACCATTGGCAGTGATCTTTTGTACTACGGATTTAATAATCATTGCATTTAAAAATGTATAAACCATTGAACCCTTCAACCCTCTCAATCATTCGCGATAAAATCAGTCACTATTCTATTAAAAAAGAACTACTCAAAATTCTTTTCTAACAGAATAGTAACGAATGATTTTCCAGCAAATAACATTTACGGATATTGTAAAAAAATAATCATCTTAAATTATTCTCAGTTAGTCGATGAATTTTTGAACTTTCATGTCTTTACAATAATAAATATTTTTTATTGGCTCCTTCTTTGTGGGTGATTTGCTGAGAATGTGATTAAATTTCTCATGTTTCCCCAATTTACAATTTGTCGTTTAATTAGAAAATATATGGTCAAAAAAGTAGAAAGAAAAGGAACAAAAATTCATGATTTACAAGTGAATACTTTAGTTAGGCTTGACAAAAAAATTCCCAATACATAAATTGTCAATAATTCATAATAAAATAATCTGCCTACGTCGCAGATTCATCGTTACGAATGTCAACAGTCTCAACTTCATCGTGTCAATAAAACATTAATTCCGAAGTTTAACGTCGAAAGCTTATTATCTCCGTTGGTGATTTTCATCTATTTAAACGTCTCGTTATATCTACATATCGGATAATTTTCGGAATCACGTGTAACATGAATGTGGCAACGCGGTGGCTGATAAACGAGTCCCGAGAGACTCGAGAAATCGAGGATACAGACCGCAGAGAGACATTATCGGACGTAGATTTTATCTGGCATTATGCTCGCCGATGCGCGAGAAACGTTTCCAGCATCGACCGCGAATAAAGCGCGAGGAGATACTCGATCGTCGAGTATCCTCGACGCTTCCCACACGTCGATTTGTGCCGAAAAAAAAAGAATCTATGGATATATAAAAGTGGATGCTATCGATGCGAAACCAGAGAACACCCTCTTTCTCTTCTCTCCGCCTAATGTCATCACCGAAGATTTATCGTGAGACTTACCGATCTCTAAAGCGCGAAGACACCGCCCTCTATTGTGACCGATAAACGCAAAATGTACCGGGAAATTTTCCATGGGGAATGATAGAAGAGTCTATAGTAGGGAGTGAGAATATCGCGAGTTTCGCTGAATGGCGACGCTTTTACGGGATGAAATAGGGTTAGACGGTTCAAAAAATCAATTTTTTTAAATTTCATAAATTGTTAGTAAAACTATTGAAAAATATGTTCCCAAAATTTTAGATGAAATTTCCGACTTGTTCTATTGTTATAAGCCATTAAAGTGAGTAGCTCTTCTTCAGGCGCCGAGCGCGCCACGTGTTTCAAACGCTTTTTTCTGAAAACGACGTTTTTTGAACTTGCGTACACGCTAGTTTGAAAAGTTTTCAACCAATCGTTTTGAAAATTGGCAGTTACTTTCTTCATAGTATTGCGCTCTATATGAACCTAAAAACGGAATATTATCATCATTTAAAATAATTTTTTTTTTGCAAATAAAGTTGTAAAAAATGGCAAAAAATCATGCTTTTTTGTTTTGACCCCTGTAAAAAATTCAATTTTATATATTTTTCATAGCATTTAGGTTCATATAGAAGAGAGACATATAATAAAAGTAAATTCCAACCTCGTTTGATTTCAGATGAAAATTGCGGCTTCCAGAATGTACGCAAAATGCTGAGTCTTTTTCATTTTATAGTATATAGTATATACCAATTTCATAGTATATACTTAAATATATGTATAAGATATTCTCAAAGTTTCAATAAATTATATTCATTTTTTATACTATAAAAAAATGCATGAAAATCATTGAGAAAACGCTGTTCTAACCCTATTTCCCCCCTTAACACACATGCCAAACAATTTTACGGTTAAAATTCCCATCCAACTTTTTGACAGATTATTTCAAGCCTCGGTGTCAATAGATCGAGATGTTAGGATTTTCTCGCAAGCGCAAAATGTATGAATATCTTAGATAAAGAAAAATCATGTCTACGGATTTAAAGAATCTGAGAAAAATGTCCTTCATCGACGAGAGAATTCAATTGACGGTAAACATTATCTCGGAGGAATAAAAACAAATCGTAAAAAATAAAAGTAACTAACGGTAATTAAGTGAGAGATTTACTTCGATAATTAATTAAGAGTGAAAGTTTCTATCGAAGAAGAAATGAGATTTAAAAAATTGAATTCGATGCAGAAACTCAACATTTTAAGCTAAATTTTGTGACACGTTCATTTTAGTGATGTACCGTTTTTCCTCATTATCGATATCGCTATGTAATTCAACAAATGTATTTTATATTCGAACCCGAAAGATATTGAAAATTTATTGCGCGATGCATTTTTGTTGAATTTTTCTGCATTCATACATCACTTTTATCAAACAAATGCTGTTTATCTTTGTGAAATTTTTTTCCGAACCTTCAAGAAATACCGCTACGCCAAAGTAAGAGTATTTTGCAAGGGCCAACAGCTTCACAGGACCTCTGGGGTGGTACATTTGTGAAAACAAACGAGGCCACCCGAGAGCTCAACAAATCGCAATTTCTGATCGTACGGCGCGGGGAAGAAGAAAGGAAAATGCCGCGGGCGCAAGTACGATACAAAAGGCCAGTGTAAACGTATATATATATCGTGTATGGGTCATTCGACGTATAGTGCGACGATGTTTTATTTTCGGGAGCGGTTTAATTCGTAAAACAGTGGGTGCACAAAGCAAACAAAGTAAAATGCCTTCGAAAATGTTATTTTTAAAGCTATTGGATATATATTCATTTCGGAATCACTGTAAACGAATTAATCTTTTCCGAAGATTGCCTGGATAAAAAAATCATCCCGTTTCATATGAAATACCCCGTATATATAATTAAATACTTTTATATAAGACTTTATACCAATATAGATGTATAAAGGTACAAAGTGCGAAACGAACTCGAGGGCAAAAAGAATCTATATCGTGAAACTACTTGCCACACATGGCAATAGATTAATATCGAAGGTTCCTCGTTGTCTTCGTTGTTGGAATCGCCCGCGCATAAATTCACCGATACGACGTGAAAGCCGAAGCATTCTTCCGCGACGAGTAAAGAGATAGATAGAGAGAGAGAGAGAGAGAGAGAGAGAGGGAGAGAGAGAGTGGGGGTGAAACCGTCTTTCTGGGCAACCATAGTTCGAAGATTGTAGATAAGAAGCGCGAGTGCACAATCCGCGCCTCTCTCGTTTCATACCACCCTCGGGCGAATCGCGGAAATATAGACACGCTTTTCGCTTCGAGAAGTTTAGATCGAGCGCGTCCATGGTAGAATGGAAAGTGGAGACTATGAGATCACACAATGAAATCGCCAGGAACGAAAGAAAAGAGAAGAAAAAAGTTTTGGCAATCCGGAACTGGCAGCGTGTGAATTTTAAGGGGGGAAATAGGGTTAGACGGTTCAAAAAATCGATTTTTTTTTATTTCATAAATTGTTAATAAAACTATTGAAAAATATTTTCCCAAAATTTTAAATAAAAATTCCGACTCGTTCTATTGTTATAAGCCATTAAGGGGGGAAATAGGGTTGGGACAGCGTTTTCTCAATGATTTTCATGAATTTTTTTATAGTATAAAAAATGAATATAATTTATTGAAACTTTGAGAATATTTTATACATATATTTAAGTATATACTATAAAATATTAGCGACCCCATATTGCAGGTCACAATCAGACTCAACATTTTGCGTACATTCTGGAAGCCGCAATTTTCATCTGAAATCAAACGAGGTTGGAATTTACTTTTATTATATGTCTCTTTTCTATATGAAACTAAATGCTATAAAAAAAATAGAAAATTGAATTTTTTACAGGGCCAAAACAAAAAAGCATGATTTTTTGCCATTTTTTACAACTTTATTTGCAAAAAAAATTATTTTAAATAATGATAATTTTCCGATTTTAGGTTCATATAGAGCGCAATACTACGAAGATAGTAACTGCCAATTTTCAAAACGATTGGTTGAAAACTTTTCAAACTAGCGTATACGCAAGTTAAAAAAAAGTCGTTTTCAGAAAAACGCGTTTGAAAAAATAGTACCAAGAAAAACAAGCAATATCGGGTTGCTAATATTTTATAGTATATACTTAAATATATGTATAAAAATTTTATAGTATATGGTATACTTAAATATATGTATAAAATATCCTCAAAGTTTCAATAAATTATATTCAATTTTTATACTATAAAAAAATTCATGAAAATCATTGAGAAAACGCTGTCCTAACCCTATTTCCCCCCCTTAAAGTAGGTAGCAATACTCTGCTCAGATAGAGCAATGCTCTATCTGAACCTAAAATCGGAATATTATCATTATTTAAAATAATTTTTTTTTTGCAAATAAAGTTGTAAAAAAGGCAAAAAATCATGCTTTTTTGTTTTGACCCCTGTAAAAAATTCAATTTTCTATTTTTTTGATAGCATTTAGGTTCATATAGAAGAGAGACATCTAATAAAAGTAAATTCCAACCTCGTTTGATTTAAGATGAAATTTCGGCTTCCAGAATGTACGCAAAATGCTGAGTCTGATTGTGACCTGCAATATGGGGTCGCTAATATCTTCGGTGTTTTTTAAGGAAATTCTTCAAAAATGTTATAGTATATACTTAAATGTATGTATAAAATATTCTCAAAGTTTCAATAAATTATATCCTTTTTTAATACTATAAAAGAATTCATGAAAATCATTGAGAAAACGCTGTCCTAATCCTATTTTCCCCCTTAATATTGTAGGATAGAAAAGATCGTTACTCGGTGTTTAAGTGTTTCGTTTTTTTTTTTTTTGAAGAAATACGCATTTTCTAACTCGCGAATCAGCACGAGCGTCTTTAGAGGATTAGTTAAAGTGGAAATTGAATTTTGGCAAAAAAATGAGATAATAAAGATTTCGTAAAATATTTACGCTCGTACATATTGACAATTTGATCATATTTTTGTATATTAAAACTTCAATCACTCACAGAGGCATTTCGAAATTTCCAAATTTTTCAAATAAATATTCTTATACAAATTAATATTATTACAAAAAATTTGGAAAAAAAATCCCTATAATCTTTATTCTCAGGATTCGATGGATTTGCAAGTTGAAATAAAAGAAACGATAAATTTTCGAAAACATCCTTTCCCTTTCTCTGTTTTCGCGAAATTCGCGATAACTGCCGAATCGGATTCTCGCGCCATAAATCGTTTTATCCCGGGTAGAGAGAAAGAAAGAGAGAGAGAGTTGTGAAAAGGAGGGTAAAAACTTTTTTCCCTCCCAAGGAACGGCGGAAAAATCGTCGACATAATGAATTCCCGAAAACCGACGTTTTTTTTGGCGCTTCAAAAAAAAAGTGTATCATCGAGGCTCGTGTATAGCGTGATGGAACGCCGGTTGATGACCCTGCCTGGTTTTTTTCCGGGATCTAGGGCGAAAGTAGCGACGTGACAGGCGCGGGAGGGGGTAACAAAGAGAGGGTACAAAAAATTGGCTGAGGGATCCACGGAAATCGGTCAAAGTTGGGCGAAGCTCTTTTTTTCCAGCCCGATGAAGATTCCCCACCATATGAAATAAGGGAAAAATGTCTCGCGTACATCTATATGTATAATGTATATACTGCTGAGACTTGTTTGCGAGCTTTTTTGTGTTTGTATGTGTGCGATGGCCTATGGACCCATAAACAAGGGGAATGAAACCTCGTGAGTGGGCTCTTCGTCCTTGTCGTCATAAGTATGCATTAGAGGGTGGAACCGTCGCTGGTTTTTCGTGTCACCGGATCTGTGACGAAGCACAAGAGAGATAGGTCGACTGTTTGGAAAGGAAAGGGCGTAACCCGCACGATTTAACACGTAAATAGGGTTGGAGGTTGTGTGATTTGTTTTCTAGCAATTGATGCGTGTGCGTGTGATCGAGGAAATTGTCAGAAGACGAAGGACTCTTCACTCTATTTCAGCTCCTTCTTTTGAATTAGCTCTTTCCTCTTACGCAATTTATCATTTTTCTTTTGCCCATTGAATCGTACTATTCAAATTAATATTACGATTTACGTCATTAAAAGAAATTATCGGTCTATTTTTTAATCTGTTGTCGTTTGAATTCGTTAAGGGGGGAAATGAGGTTAGACGGTTCAAAAAATCGATTTTTTTTAAATTTCATAAATTGTTAGTAAAACTATTGAAAAATATGTTCCGAAAATTTTAAATGAAAATTCCGACTCGTTCTATTGTTATAAGCCATTAAAGTGAGTAGCTCTCCTTCAGACCCCGAGCGCGCTATTTTTTCAAACGCGTTTTTCTGAAAACGACGTTTTTTGAACTTGCGTACACGCTAGTTTGAAAAGTTTTCAACCAATCGTTTTGAAAATTGGCAGTTACTTTCTTCATAGTATTGTGCTCTATATGAACCTAAAATCGAAATATTATCATTATTTAAAATAATTTTTTTTTTTGCAAATAAAGTTGTACAAAATGGCAAAAAATCATGCTTTTTTGTTTTGACCCCTGTAAAAAATTCAATTTTCTATTTTTTTTATAGCATTTAGGTTCATATAGAAGAGAGACATATAATAAAAGTAAATTCCAACCTCGTTTGATTTCAGATGAAAATTGCGGCTTCCAGAATGTACGCAAAATGCTGAGTCTGATTGTGACCTGCAATATGGGGTCGCTAATATTTTCGGTGTTTTTCAAGGAAATTCTTCAAAAATTTTACAGTATATACTTAAATATATGTATAAAATATTTTCAAAGTTTCAATAAATTATATTCATTTTTTATACTATAAAAAAATTCATGAAAATCATTGAGAAAACGCTGTCCTAACCCTATTTCCCCTCTTGAACATACCAAAAAGATGGGAGGAGACGCCAATTTTCACTTTTCACTGTATTTCAGCTCTTCCGTTTGAACTAGCTCTTTCCTTTAGCGTAATTTATCATTTTCATCTTGCGCATCGAATCGAACTATTCAAATTAATATTACGATTCACGTCATTAAACGAAATGATCGGTCTATTTTTTAATCTGTTGTCGTTTGAATTTGTTAAACAAACCAAAAATATGGAAGGAGGAGTCAATTTTCACTTTACACTCTATTTCAACTCTTCCTTTTGAAGTAGCTCTTTCCTTTTTTATTATATTTCTTTTGCACATTGAATCGTACTATTCAAATAATATTACGATTTACCTCATCAAAAGAAATGATCAGTTGATTTTATAATCTGTTGTTTGAATTTGTTGAACGAACCATAAAAGATGGGAGGAGACGCCAATTTTCACTATTCACTCTATTGCAGCTCTTCCTTTTGAACTAGCTCTTTCCTTTAGCGTAATTTATCATTTTTCTTTTGCGCATCGAATCGAACTATTCAAATAAATATTACGATTCACGTCATTAAACGAAATGATCGGTCTATTTTTTAATCTGTTGTCGTTTGAATTTGTTAAACAAATCAAAAATATGGAAGGAGGAGCCAATTTTCACATTTCACTCTATTTCAGCTCTTCCTTTTGAACTAGCTCTTTCCTTTAACGCAATTTATCATTTTTCTTTTGCGCATCGAATCGTACTATTCAAATTAATTTTACGATTTACGTCATTAAAAGAAATGAACAGTCTATTTTTTAATCTGTTGTCGTTTGAATTTGTTAATCAAACCAAAAAGATGCGAGGAGACGCCAATTTTTACTTTCCACTCTATTTCAGCTCTTCCTTTTGAACTAGCTCTTTCCTTTAACGCAATTTATCATTTTTCTTTTGCACATTGAATCGTACTATTCAAATTATATTACGATTTGGGTCATTAAAAGAAAAGATCAGTTAATTTTATAATTTGTTGACGTTTGAATTTGTTGAACGAACCATAGAAGATGGTAGGGGACGCAATTCTTTGCTGAACAAAATCGTTGTCTCGCTGATTTGGCTAATTCCAAAGGAAAATAAAAGACCGAAGAAAAATAAATGTGACTCACCCTCTAGATTCGCCATGGAGAACCTATAGCTATCGATTCTTGGTGTGTTGATGTCCGAATTGAATGGTCTAAGGGTTGCTGAGCTGACATTATCCAGACCCTGTAACAAAAATAATAAATATTTCTTTAAAAAAATGATTCAAATATAATTTTCAATAAAATTACGTTTGACGTTCAACGATTGAATCGCATTTTTTTTAATACATCCTAATTCGCTGAGTGTTTACATTTTATTGACACTGCATGAAACACGACCGCCTGGCTTTCGTAAATCCGTTTTGACGAGAATCCTCTATGAAAAAGGAATGAAAAAATAAACCAAATTCTCGCTCTCCTCGCGGGTAAAATGCGATTTTCTTCATCTCCGTGGCTCTGACGCGTATATGGATCCTTCTCGCGCGCCCTCAGCAGCCAATTTCCCGGACAAGAAACGAGCGGGCGGAATCCTCTTCACATTTTATTTTTTTCTTCCTCTTTTTTTTTGCACGCTGCATTTCGTACGTACCATATTTTCCGAAACCGATTTCTTCGATTCTCTATGTGCAGCGAGATCTCTCCGCGAGTTCGTGGACTTATTCCAATTACAGCGAGACCATGGGAAAAGCCCTCTCGCGCTGTGGCTTTTCCGTTCACTTTCATCGCGAAACGAAGCTGATTCACGAGAGGAATTTCTCGTTATTGGAAAAGCATTGAAGAGAGTTAACAGTTTTCATTGAGCCGAAAGAGTTGAATTGGGGCTTTACCTCGGTTTTATTTGCTATCGATTTTTGTATTTATATAATTTACTTGATTTATAGGCAAGATTCAGATTCCAATGTACCTAATCGATATAGGTCGGAAAATGATTGAAAAACAGTGAAACTTTGCTCCAAAAAATGGCTGCTAATTTTCCCTCCTCATAGAGAAAGTTTTGTTTTCCAAACAAACGAAAATTGAGTTTTTAATGTCAATATATTCAAACCATCACATCTTAAGGTAGTAGTCTGGTAACTTAAGCCGATTTTCATGTCTTTTTTGGAGGGCGTTTTTTTGTAGGAAAATAAAAATGAATCGTTTTGGATATTTAGGATGTTTTCATTTACATATTAAAGATACAAAAAAAAAATTTTTTGAAAAAATTTAATAGTTTATTATTATTATTGTTATTGATCGAAGTTGGCACCTCGAAAAAAAAGCACGTGGGTGTCCCCGGTGATTTTGGCTCTTGATGTTATCTGAAATAAAAAATTCTTGATAATTCTTAATCTATAGACATGTCATTCTGGTCGAAACTACTGAAGTTAAATTTCATGGATAAATAACAAAATGGAAAAAAGTTTTTTTTTTCCAAAGTCCGCCATTTTGTTATTTATCAATGAAATTTAACTTCAGTAGTTCCGACCAGAATGACATGTCTATAGATTAAGAATTATCACGAAGTTTTGATTTCAGATAACATCAAGAGCCAAAATCACCGGGGCCATCCACGCGCTTTTTTTCGAGGTGCCAACTTCGATCAATAATAATAATAATAATAATAATAATAATAATAATAATAATAATAATAATAATAATAATAATAATAATAAACTATTACATTTTTTCGAAACATTTTTTTTTTGTATCTTTAATATGTAAATACAAACATCCTAAATATCCAAAACGATTCATTTTTATTTTCCTACAAAAAAAACGCCCTCCAAAAAAGAAATGAAAATCGGCTTAAGTTACCAGACTACTACCTTAAAAGAAAAATTTGTGGAATGATAATAAAGAATCATAAAAGTTTGCAATCCGTGATACCATAGAATTGTTTAGATCGAATTTATTTTAAAAAAAAGATACAAATTAGAAACTCGCACGATGCTCCCTTATTATTTTATCTCGTTCACAAAGGTTCGTCTATGAGAAAGTAAAAATTGACTTGTTCATGAAGGTTAATTTGTGAGGGAGGTAAAATAATGAGGAAGGAACGCGCAAGATTCTAACTTTTCGGTTTTGAAATTTTTAGCTTTTCAAAAATGATTATAACTCGTAATTTTCTTCTAAATTTCCTACATCGCCATAACTACCCTCAGGACAAATTTCTTTTATATTATTTTTTAACTTTCCTCTTAAGACCGACACGAAATATCAAAGTTTTCAATTTGTTTGATCGGCGAGAATAATTCCTTGCCACTTCGTCAGGCTATAGGTACAAATTATATATATTGTATGTAAAATGGCCTCTCTCGAGAGAGCTTCCGCGTTTTGAGCCCCATTAGCCGTAAGTAATGCGAGCTGTCATCGCCTCTCGCTCGGTCGATCCGCCATCGCCGCCGAACCGTGCTCGCCGGCTCCCATTTATAAATATACATATATATACCCACATGGTTGAACGGTCAATCAAGCGAACGAAGAGTTCGCACACATCGATTTATACCTATACATATATATATATATATATATATATATATATATATATATATATATATATATATACTCTGTTAACACGAGCGTTATCGAACTAATATGCGGGTGAGATCGCGATGATGTATGTGAGAGCATAAATACACTCTGTCAACCCCGACCTGTCGGTGTGTTTTGATTCCAACGAATGAAATAAATCTTCCATGACGCGAGATCATAATTTGCTATGAAAAAAAAAAAACGGTAATGGTACGAAGATGCGTTCGAATAGATATATGAATTTTCCAAATTTTTTTCGTCGTTATAAAGCGATTGAAAAAAAATTACAAACCAACTTTTGTGTAATTGCTAAACAATTTTGATAATTACAATTACTCGGAATTAAATTTCATTTTAACATACTAATTGTATTATTTCCACAAGCTATTCTTGCAAGGTTTTACAACAAAAAAGACAGGAAAAAATAATTATTTTCGTCCTCCTCCTATTGGAAAATATGAGAAAAAAGTTGTTTTTCCGGTACAGCAAAGTTTCGCCTGACGAGACTCAAGAGAATTGAACGGTGCACAGTTTTACGCACAGCTTACCAATTGTTTTATCTCCACCGCATTAACGCGCTTTTTCCTCACGATCGCCGATTCTCAACTGTACTACGATATACTCTCTATGTTAAAAATAAATAAAAATAAAAAGCTACGTGCCAGTACGGAGGCAAAGCTCGTTCACACGCTCGCGCGAGAGAGACCCTTGTCGCATGTGCGTTACTTGTGGCGATGGCCCCAACGCGCCAAGCCTTATGGATAAACACGAGAAACGTACGGTACGGAGATTGTACGGACAAGCCAACACATATCGTACAGGATCGTAAATCGGCGCGTTCACACAGTCGAGTAATCGGGTAGCCGCGATAAGTGTCCAATCTCTTGACGCATGGATGACCGTGCTGGTCGTTTTTTAATCAGAAGCTCGTTCATGTACACGAAACAACCAATGTGCAGCCGCAATAACCTCAAGAGGAATGGACACTCGAATTGACAATCATTAATAGTAATTTCAGAACAAAATAATAATTATTTTCAAGTACCCTCAAATGATAAAGTCACTCTGTATATTGAGATATCGGAAATATATATATGAAAAAAGAATTGTACGAATTGAAACTTTCATATTCGCTTTTTCATGATTTTTGCGCATGCACAAATTTTCTTTTATAAACAACAAACAGGTTTTTTCAATCTTGGCTTCCTCGTAACGAAAGCATTGTATGTACGCAAATATCATCGACGAAGAAATGTATAAGTATCAATTTCCATCATTTAATTCTTCGTTAACTACATAGCACGAGAGTTACTTGATTTTCAATGCACACATTTTTTTTCTATAAGCAACAAACAGGCTTTTTTAATTTTGACTTCGTCATAGCGGAAGCGTTGCATGTGCGCAAAAATAATCGACGAAGAAATGTGCAAGTATCAATTTCCATCATTTAATTCTTCGTTAACTTGGTAGTGCGAGGTTTGCTTGATTTTTAATCAAATGATTTTTAATCAAATTTTTAATCAAATCAAAAATTTTTAATAAAGCGGAAGCTTTGTATGTGCGCCAAAATCATCGACAAAGCAATGGGCAAGCATCAATCTGCATCATTTAACTCTTCGTTAACTTAATATCGCGAGGTTTCCTTGATTTTCAATGGTTTTCTTTTCGAAAAATTGAAATTACCACAAGTATACAATGTTTTTATCGATTATCTCCAAATTCAATACGAAATATCCTTAAGACATTGAAGTTTGCATCGTTGGAATGCAAAGAAAATATTTTTTTTTAACATCCATCCTCCTTAAGATTGAATTTTCCAAGACAAACATCGTTAAAGCGTTCCTTCGGTATCTCCTTTAAGTAGCTGGACCTAAATGAGCAAGAGAAGCGAGAATAATACCTAAAATGAAAATTTGAAAGACCGCTTTTCGTTGCGTTCCAACGATGCAAACTTCAACATCATATATCCTTTCATTGTACCAAATTCGTGTAGGAAGTTTTTAAACTGATAGCCCACAAAATTGCACACAGCCTTAACAAACACCTGTAGTGATTTTTTCAAAAAATTCGCTATTCCCTGAATGTCTAAAATCTCAATGGATTTTCGCCAAATTCAATAACGAACAATATTTAATAACAGTCTACTGATAGTAAGATCGTGGCAGCACAAAAGAGTTAACTTAAGAGATCTTCAACTGTATGCCAATCACTGTATACCGAGCACACGGGTGCGAATGTACTTTGAATATGTAAAGTATAACCTCCACTAGGTTGCGGCGAGTCCACACTGTCAATGAACGATAGCGTATAGTCGAAGTGCACCGCAGTCAACCCGATCGTACACATACCGTGCAATGTACACGTTCGTACTTAGGAAAGTGTATACTTGGGTGTACTCGGGCGGAAGTCAATAAGGATCCGCTCGTAATCCGTGACCGCACCACAAACGCACGGATCTGGGCTTATCGTACTTTGTGCTGTATAAATAGTTATGTATAGGCATATACATTTGCACATGCTAACTGCATCCGAGCTCGCGGGGACAAACACATGCACAGTACCAGCTTGTACACACATATTATGTAAAGAACGAGTTAGGACTGCGGGGAACAGCCTTGTAACCCCGTCAAGTATAAATTCGCAAGTACGACACGAGGGGTTCGTGCATAAGTCGAGATATTTGCGCTACGAAGTTTCGCGAAAATCCAAACTCGCACGAACGCTGATGCGCCATTTTCTTCCTTTCGCGCAGTCTACGTAATCTCGAACTTTTGATTACAATTTCGGATTGTGCTTACTCGTTAATTTCCACATGAAAGTATTAATTGTGTGGTATTCGTTAGTTTTGGAAACAAGGTAAAATTAACTTTCGAAGCGAATGTGACTTTTTATATTCACAGTAATGGAAAAACTCGCGCGAACAAGCAATAAATTCAATTTACGAAACGAGCATTCCGATAGATGGAATTGGCATTTCGTGAATTTCAAATATTCGGATTTAACATGTTGAAATATTACGGAATCCTCAAACACGAAGTTCATGGTTAAGCGATTAGTTTTTTCCAAAAAGTCGGTTGTCTCGGAGAGAAATAGATTTTCAGCTATCTTGTAATCGTACCAAAAATCTGTCGTCAATCATTTTGCCTTAACACGATGACGCATAATGGATGCCGCAAATTGTTTCATTCGTGAATCGTCGTATATACGAGATTCACGCACGGGATTTAACGTAACAGGAATACAGAAGTGTACATAAAATATTCATACCAATCTCCGAGCACGTCTTTCAGACTGAGAATTCCTTTATCAATATACTATGTGGTGATAGCTATAATATTATATAGCAACCTCTCATAACCCTTTGTAAGGTGTACCGACGGATAACCTTATGCCCCGTAATGTATACCTTGCTCGCATAAAGCACTACCGCAACCAGCTTCGTAACTCGGCCTCTTTCAATATACATAATACGAAAATCAGATATATAGCTTGTGGGCTGAATGGCGAGGAGGATGCATAAACCCACGGGGCATCGTATAAACGGGATCGCAGTAATAGTCCAGTGAGACGTGTGCAAGGAGCAAGATATCCCTCGTTCGTGCGTATATTGTACGGTAATATACCGAGATATAACTGTATCGACGACCGAACGAGGATACATTGTATTTATTCTGTGGGAAAACACGTTATAGATTGAAATTGGTGAGAAGATTCTATGGCAGTCGCATCGATCTAGTCTCGCAAAAATAGTCGATGTAATGGATACAGTGAAATCCGGCGTAAGTTGAGTCCGACAGCCTCACCTACGTTGGCTTCCCGGTGATAGATTTCCCCCACCACGCGGCCGTCCCCTCACCAAGCGCCGGCCATGCGACGCATGCGCACCGGAACCGACGTTAGTAAGTGAAAGAGTAGGGATAGACGGGAGAATAAACTTACGCGAAATGACTCGGTCCTGAATAATCAACTTGCACGGGACTGCAGCGTACAATCAAACTATTCGTACGATTTAAAACATTATTTTCAATTGAATATCACTGTCAAAGTTCATGAAAAACTTTGAAGCATGAATCAAACTCTTGTACAGATCAAATGTACCCTTAGCAAAATGTGCCGTTGATTACTCAATGCCAGTCAGTGGAAAAGGCCAGTTATCATACACTTTCGATGCGAATAGTATGGGAAAGACAAGAGAACACTTTTAATGGTAGCAAGCTGAATGGAAGGCCAATGGCAATTTCGAATGGCCATTTTCTTCCATGGAAACCGAATGGAAAGACAATGGCAAGCTCGAATGGTAATTTCTTTCCATAGAAACTAAAAGGAAATGCCAAGTGATTATGAAGGGTAAAATTCGTATGGCATTTTTTTCACCATTGGCCAATGTGGTGTAGTGCGAATTCCAATAGAAATCGGCTAATAAAAATATATGCGTAAGGGAACGTGTTGTATGGCATTTATTGCCACTGCCATCTCAACGATGTACCACAATAAATAATGGCACATTTTGCTAACGGTAGCCTGGTGTATCGGCCAGGTATTCTCCAGTTTTCCTGTGCCCTCGTACAAATACGATACAGTAAAGCATTAGAAAAGAGTGACTACGAACAGAACTCTGCGGGAGGTCTCAATAAACGGAATGAAAATGGTAGCAAAGAGGAAGGGACATGAAAACCTGAAAAGGTCGACGATGAAAACACTAATAATAATAATAATACTAATAATAATAATAATAATAATAATAATAATAATAATCACAGAAGTTAGGTATTGGGTAGTCGACGAGGGAGCTGAAGAAGTAATTCGGTGGAATGAACAGCGATCAAAGATTGCACAGGAAAATTTACATTTGCACGCAAGGGATAAAAGTTGTGTACGCTAAACCGAGGAGACGGGACACGGCGATTCAGGGAAAAAGAAAAGAGATTCATAATGCAGAATCGTTATATCCAGAGTCTCGTTTCTAATGCCAATTGCATGAAATGTGCATGGGTAATGTGCCTCGAACTGGTCGACTACGAGGAACAACAAGAACAGCAACAACAACAACGAACGACGTGGACGATGGGTTGTTTGCCCGGTTTCGTTGTCTCGTTTTGTGTACCCTGTGGCCACCCACGAGTTTACTCAGTGCTCACGGAAACATATAATGTACCTGTACGCCCTCCCAGCAACGGGGTATATAACCCGACAAGACGAGAACGACAACGTGTGGTCGCTGCGACGACAAACACGTAACAACGCTTTCGTCTTCCGGCTGCTCTCGCACCAAGGTGTGCGATTGTGTTCACATAAACATTCTATTAATACGTAGGTGTACAGTGTGCATATATATGGAACTATGTAATTGAACGTGCAATCTCCCACGTGGTGGTTACCAGAAGTAAACGCTTCGCAATTTCGTAGTGGAGCATCGGGACAAAGTGTACTCCGGGTCGTGTGGGAGTTGGAGAACTGGGTGTACGAGATGAAGCATAAAGTAAAGCTGAATAGTTTATATATGTATATAATAGGGACAGTGGGCCATCAACAACAGCGGAACTGTAACATCGCGATTCGCCAGGGCACAACAATTAGATTCGCGGAACGGATAAGCTAACTCTTTCGCTCTTTTCCTGGTAACACGAAACTCGTGTGGAACCGCAACTCATGGGTTTGTAAAGTACAACGAGCGGAAACAAAAAGCGGTATAATGGGCCCAATAGAACGATTTCAATGGACAATTGCTAATTTTGGTATTTGTCCGTTTGCATGAAAATTAGTCGATCGAAATTTTCGAGTTAAGGGAGGAAATAGGGTTAGACGGTTCAAAAAATCGATTTTTTTTTTTTATCATAAATTGTTGGTAGAACTATTGAAAAATACGTTCCCAAAATTTTAAATGAAAATTCCGACTCGTTCCATTGTTATAAGCCATTAAAGTGAGTAGCTCTCCTTCAGGCCCCGAGCGCGCTATTTTTTCAAACGCGTTTTTCTGAAAATGACTTTTTTTGAACTTGCGTACACGCTAGTTTGAAAAGTTTTCAACCAATCGTTTTGAAAATTGGCAGTTACTTTCTTCATAGCATTGCGCTCTATATGAACCTAAAATCGGGATATTATCATTATTTAAAATAATTTTTTTTTTGCAAATAAAGTTGTACAAAATGGTAAAAAATCATGCTTTTTTGTTTTGACCCCTGTAAAAAATTCAATTTTCTATTTTTTTTATAGCATTTAGGTTCATATAGAAGAGAGACATATAATAAAAGTAAATTCCAACCTCGTTTGATTTCAGATGACAATTGCGGCTCCCAGAATGTACGCAAAATGCTGAGTCTGATTGTGACCTGCAATATGGGGTCGCTAATATCTTCGGTGTTTTTCAAGGAAATTCTTCAAAAATTTTATAGTTCATACTTAAATATATGTATAAAATATTCTCGAAGTTTCAATAAATTATATTCATTTTTTATACTATAAAAAAATTCATGAAAATCATTGAGAAAATGCTGTCCTAACCCTATTTCCCCCCTTAAACGAGTTTTTGGCAGGTAGTAACATAATTCTCGTACTTTTTGGATCAGGAATTTTTGGGTCAGAGGCTGGTCTAACTATAGTGCATCAAAGTTTCGTCGCACTTTGTTTGTAATTTCAAATGTTTTTACTTTTATTTTGTTATTATTACGTCTTTTTTAAATTTAGGTCAATTCCTGGGAAGTAAAATCCACAAGGACGAGTATAAAGATTTTTATTATTCAAAAATCTGATCTCGCTGCTGTTGTCAAATTTTCCACATGCCCGAACACAAAATGTCTGTTTGCTTGCGCAATATTGTTTCCGTATTGCTTCCACTATATATTCGGGGATTGTCGCGTCTCCGAGGCTCGGCATAAACAAGGATTGAATTTTGTATAACGTTATCCGTGCGTGCAGGTGTCGTTTAGTATCGCGCCATTGACGTCGTCCTCACTGAACATCCCTAGGGTTCAACCGCAAAATTTCATCAGGGTATAACATTGATTTTGCCTCGTTTAATTTACATAATATACATTAATCACGTTTATCTTCACGGACGCCTATTATTTACGAGATCATTATAAATTTATGGAATTTGGTACGGTTTCAAGGGTCAGGCCGTTGTGAGTGTAATGGACATTCAATAAAATTAGTACGGGAATTTTGATTAACAAAATTTATTGTTCGCCAGTCTAGGACGAATTTTCGAGTTGAAAGCCAATGTTTACTCTCTCGCCCTCGCGCTGAGTGAATAAAATGTTTCTGAGAGGACGTTGATGTAATTCACAGGGACGACGAGTGGCAAGCTTAAATTTTTCATTCTATTCCACGACCCTTTAGACGTATACCACCGGGAATTCCCCTATGCCTTGTACCCCGTTACCATTCTAGCTATGTATATTGTATGCGTTTGCGAAAGAGCTCTGTGCACGGTGCACACAGAAGCGAGGAGTCTCGTCGCACTGATGCACGATGGTTTTGCTCGAAAGAGTTTGCTCGCGGGCAATTGTCAATTTTTGTTTTACCCTCTTTCGCGGTTAGCAGCCCCTTTGGGAGAATGGTACTCGGTCGGAGGACTGAAAAATGTCAAGGTCTCGAAAAATCGTCACTGTCAAACTTTTTGACATTTTTTGTGACGTCGAGTCTCTTTGATGAGCAAGCAAATTATATGATATATGATTTCGTGCATTGAATGTCGAACGGTTTTTTTTTTCGTGAAAATGGAGCTTAAGAAGGACGTAAATGTCAAGTTATTATAGCGGGAGATAAAAAAACACACACACACGAATGATTTCTCTCACTCGGTTTGTTATCAAGGCACATCAAATTGTAACGTTCTTTCGTTCGAAGAAATCGAGAAAATCATCCCCTAACAGTCAACGAGAGTTTTTCGCAGTATCCACCCTTCTTTCTCCCTAAAGCACATAAGCTACGAATAACGCGGCGGAAGTGAGTCCCTACGAGTATTAGTACGTCAGAACTTTTCCTCGTCGGAAGTGTTTTTCTTACGTCTTTGCGCACAATATGATGGATCGTTTTGTGTGTCTCTTATATATACGATGGACGAGAATTTATTTTTATTTTCTTTTAAAACCAAATGACCTATATTCTTGCACCCTACTTTTTTTCACACCCTAAATTATATTTTTATAATATGCCAGAAATTTGGATGGGGTTTCGATATATTTATTTAATTTATAGTTTGTCGGAATCAAGCAATATTCATTCGATTTAAGGGGAGAAATAGGGTTAGACGGTTCAAAAAATCGATTATTTTTTATTTCATAAATTGTTAGTAAAACTATTGAAAAATATGTTTCCAAAATTTTAAATAAAAATTCGGACTCGTTCTATTGTTATAAGGCATTAAAGTGAGTAGCTCTCCTTCAGGCCCCGAGCGCGCCACGTGTCTCAAACGCGTTTTTTTTTAAACAACTTTTTTTGAACTTGCGTACACGCTAGTTTGAAAAGTTTTCAACCAATCGTTTTGAAAATTGGCAGTTACTTTCTTCATAGTATTGCGCTCTATATGAACCTAAAATCGCAATATTATCATTATTTAAAATAATTTTTTTTTGCAAATAAAGTTGTAAAAAATGGCAAAAAATCATGCCTTTTTGTTTTGACCCCTGTAAAAAATTCAATTTTCTATTTTTTTTTATAGCATTTAGGTTCATATAGAAGAGACATATAATAAAAGTAAATTTCAACCTCGTTTGATTTCAGATGAAAATTGCGGCTTACAGAATGTACGCAAAATGCTGAGTCTGATTGTGACCTGCAATATGGGGTCGCTAATATCTTCGGTATTTTCCAAGGAAATTCTTCAAAAATTTTATAGTATAAACTTAAATATATGTATAAAATATTCTCAAAGTTTCAATAAATTATATTCATTTTTTATACTATAAAAAAATTCATGAAAATCATTGAGAAAACGCTGTATAACCGTGAATAACCGAGCGGTCACTATTTTTTCAAACGCGTTTTTCTGAAAACGACTTTTTTTTAACTTGCGTACACGCTAGTTTGAAAAGTTTTCAACCAATCGTTTTGAAAATTGACAGTTACTTTCTTCATAGTATTGCGCTCTATATGAACCTAAAATTGGAATATTATCATTATTTAAAATAATTTTTTTTTGCAAATAAAGTTGTAAAAAATGGCAAAAAAATCATGCTTTTTTGTTTTGACCCCTGTAAAAAATTCAATTTTCTATTTTTTTGATAGCATTTAGGTTCATATCGAAGAGAGACATATAATAAAAGTAAATTCCAACCTCGTTTGATTTCAGATGAAAATTGCGGCTTACAGAATGTACGCAAAATGCTGAGTCTTTTTTATTTTATAGTATATACTTAAATTTCATAGTATATAGTATATAGTATATAGTATATAGTATATAGTATATAGTATATAGTATATAGTATATAGTATATAGTATATAGTATATAGTATATACTTAAATATATGTATAAAATATTCTGAAAGTTTCAATAAATTATATTCATTTTTTATACTATAAAAAAATTCATGAAAATCATTGAGAAAACGCTGTCCTAACCATATTTCTTCCCTTAAATAAAATTTACTAAAAGCCCAGGAGCAAATTGCAAAATTTCTATAAATAAATAATAATCGAGTTCCAATGGTTTTACCATACTATTTTTGATTACCATTATCACTAAATACGTTCAATCATGACTTCAACAAGCAGTAAACAATTCACAATATCCATGTATGGTGAATCATCGAAATTTACATCTCATTCTGGGTTTACGTATTTTCCACTAAATCTTTCGGTCCTTCGAGCGGTCGTTCACATATTCAAATTTGCAACAGCTGTCCCGCAGTGCTGAGGAAAGGTTACCGAGTGCGGTGAGAGGCTTTTCTCATCGTCTTTGTGGGAGTCAAACGGTTCAAAGTGTATATGACCGGCAAGCGTTAACCGACTTTTCGAATTCGCGTGGGAGAGCAGTTTTGCGGAAGCAGCCAGGGGCCAAATTCGCTTTGCATAATCGCATGCAAATGAGAGCACGCGCCCATGGAAATACTATACAGTCCGAGATCACGTATAAACATATATACAAACATATACTCACTTCGTCGTGGACCTTGTGGCTCTTCCAACGAAATAACCTGTCCATTTTTTATTTTTATTTTCCTCTGCGTATCCCCGTTAGCGCCGTACTCGGGGCACTTCCGCGGTGATTACAATTTTATTTCGTTTCCCTCAATCAACGCTCTGTCTCGTGTGGAATATCGATTTTACGAAAAAAATTTTTTACTTCATCTTTCTATCTCCCCGATTGAATGATCATCGGACGGATTCGTTGAATTTCACCGACGAGACACACGATGACGCGCGCGCTCTCGTTACAAATAACTGACCACGAAATAATATTCGGAAAATCTCGTTTCACAAATTTCATTAGCAAAATATCGATCGTTTTTTTAGTCAATTTTCATTATTAATCGTCTAATTACATGGATGGAGAACGATATAAAAACGTTGTGGAAAAAAGATTATACTATTGTTATTAGAAATTGGCTAATGCATCGGTCGAGAAAGACAGTCGTCGAAAAAGTTTCATGGAGATTAAAGTGCCGGCGAAGAAACTATTTCCGTGCGGATATAGCGTCGGGCAGTGAAGAATTCAAAGTACAATTCGGGACTATCGTCTGGAAGTGAGAGCCTTCCAAACGACGTAGTTTTCCACTTCCCACTGCCATTAATACTCTAACGATACTCTTTTCCTTTTTATTTCACTCTTCAGCTATATATAGCGTCTCTTTGAGATGTAGAAAACAAGAAAAAAAAAACAAAAAAATCGCATCTCAAAGCTACACTCAAAAAGATTGTTTCATCTCCTATAGTCTCTCGCGTTTCATTCATAGAAATCCGTGTGTTTTATTCGTCGGCGATGTTTAATCGCTGACTCTGGCCTTGAATAATACAGCGTACGAGCCGACTAATGACTGTAATTCGTTGCTCGTTACCGACTGCCAACGTTTATTACGATAATCGCGACGGAACGTCGACGAACATTGTTGTTGTACCCAGCGACAAATTATAATCGACACATCTCGTTAACTTGAACAAACTTTACTCGAAAACCAAATAATAAGAGTAAATTTACGGATACTTTACAGTTATAAAATAACAAAACAACTCACAATGTTAAATAAAAAGAAGAATTAATCACTTTTGTAATCACATGACGCTAATTTTGTTTTGTAAACGAGTAAGATAGAGAACATTAGCGAATGATCAGTACGAAAAAAAGTGTAAACCCGTCTTACTACTTATATTAAAAAAAAAAAAAAAAGAGTTAACGTGAATACGCGATGGACGGTCAGTAACCCTCGCGGCCGATCGTAGCTCGGCCGAGTACTGGATGCTGTCCCGCGAGGGATTCAGCGTGGAGCCCTCAACCAGCAGCACGTCCTCTCGCGTTCTCTCTCAGCCCAAAGTTTCTCGCCCTCTCTACCAGCGTTCTATCGCGCTCGCGCGATTCATCGTAGAACCGAGCGCAGAGAGAGATGGAGAGAGGCTGATCCTCCATGCGCATGTGCAGCTATCGATTCCAGTACCAGTTCCCGCAGGACGTATTCAGGGTAACACAGGAAGCCGCACCGCTGACACGGACAACGCACACACACAGGCATACACATATCAGGCTTGCGTTTATCTCGTGCACAAGGGATGCAAAGCGCCTACGGTAATACATCAGAACAGGTGTAACTCGGCTCCAGTAGCTGGTTAGATAGTTCGAACTTAGCATTCAACTTCAAAACTGTTTCTTCCATCATTGCTTGTTAAGAAATTGTGTAAAGCTAGTTTAGATTGACCGAGTAATTGCAAGAGGTAAAATGTCACGGTACAGATTAAACCAGAAATGAAAATCGAATGAAACATGCTGAAGAATGCTGAGTGACACTGAAAGACGTCCGATCGTCAAGGTCTTCTCCTCGAGTCTATAATGTTGGAAGCTATAAAATCCGAGCGTACGCGTTCCGAATGTTTGGGAATCGTGATGACGAAAACCGGTCAACAAACACGATTGATCGAATGAGAAAACAGTGATATCAGACCAGATCCGTTAGTCAAACATTATCGGATCTACACGGTCATGTGATCCTAAAAAGATTATCGTCAGATCGAGCGTGATTACACTATCACGAAACATCTGGTTTACCGTCAAAAACTATTTGAACAAATCCATTTGACCAACAAGGACCAGATTTCGTTTGTTGACTCATTTTTCCGGAAAGATATACAACTGTTTTTCAGAAGGATTCAATCGGCTTTATGCAATATAAAATAATTTTTTGTAGTTCAGATCGAAATCCGCTACTTCCGAAACCATTTCTATTTGCATCCGGAAAGTATGCGCGTCAGCTCATCAACAACAACGAGAAAGAAATTCTCTTGGAGTTAGAAGATCTTTTTCTTCCTATTTCAATATATCTCATAATTCACGCTTCGTCGTTTCCATGGGGCTGGCTTGTCGTTTTTATAACGTAGTCGTTTGCCTGCTTTCAGCAACTGACACATCCGAAATGGAAAATTTTGTAGAAAAATAAAAGATATTGGACTTGTGTTCAAACATCGCTGATAATTTACAACGTCACCGCAAGCGGAACGTATTGTGCGGATATTTCGTTTTCTCGGCAGAAGAGTGAATTCTGAGCGAAGTCTGAGACGAGAAGAGGTTCCTTTCTGATGAAACATCGCTGACGATTTATAAAGCCACCGCAAGCGGAACGTTCTATGCGGATATTTCGTTTTCTCGGCAAAAGAGTGAATTCTGAGCGAAGTCTGAGATGAGAAGAGGTTCGTTTCTGATGAAGAGGATTCCACTTGACAGAATAGGATTTCTTTGAGAGTGTATCTTCAAGTTTTTCGTTCAACCGAAGCGTTTCGATTTTTTCGCAAAGTTCAGTCAATCGTAACGCTTCACCGATATTGAAGTAACGTAAATATAATCGGAATTGAGGTTAATAACGAGAAAGCTCCTGGCTGTCATTGTGTTATTCTCGGAATTCAACATGGACAAGTGATCAAACAAAATTTACGATTCGCCTGTAATGAGCTGTGGAAAATTTTACGTCTCTACCCGACATATATAATACGACAGTTTCGCACGATTATGATGACCAACCAACTGGAATTCCTGACAGGAAACGTCCGACACAAAACTTTAGCCAACAAGACAACTTGATGATGCGATACCTCTGTCTCTCCATTTCCCGCTTTTGCGCCACAACCGGCGAGTAAAGCATCAGCTATTCCCGTTACTATTGGGTTAAGGGGGGAAATAGGGTTGGGCGGTTCAAAAAATCGATTTTTTTAAAATTTTATAAACTGTCAGTGAAACTATTGAAAAATATGTTCCCAAAATTTTAAATGAAAATTCCGACTCGTTCTATTGTTATAAGTCATTGAGGGGGGAAATAGGTTTAGGACAGCGTTTTCTCAATGATTTTTATGAATTTTTTTATAGTATAACAAATGAATATAATTTATTGAAACTTTGAGAATATTTTATACATATATTTAAGTATATACTATAAAATTTTTATACATATACTTAAGTATATACTATAAAATATTAGCGACCCCATATTGCTTGTTTTTCTTGGTACTATTTTTTCAAACGCGTTTTTCTGAAAACGACTTTTTTCGAACTTGCGTACACGCTAGTTTCAAAAGTTTTCAACCAATCGTTTTGAAAATTGGCAGTTACTTTCTTCATAGTATTGCGCTCTATATGAACCTAAAATCGTAATATTATCATTATTTAAAATAATTTTTTTTTTCCAAATAAAGTTGTAAAAAATGGCAAAAAAATCATGCTTTTTTGTTTTCACCCCTGTAAAAAATTCAATTTTCTATTTTTTTGATAGCATTTAGGTTCATATAGAAGAGAGACATATAATAGAAGTAAATTTCAACCTCGTTTGATTTCGGATGAAAATTGCGGCTTCCAGAATGTACGCAAAATGCTGAGTCTGATTGTGACCTGCAATATGGGGTCGCTAATATTTTATAGTATATACTTAAATATATGTATAAAATATTCTCAGAGTTTCAATAAATTACATTCATTTTTTATACTATAAAAAAATTCATGAAAATCATAGAGAAAACGCTGTCCTAATCCTATTTTCCCCCTTAACCGATCCGCCGTGTCACCGGAAGGCGAAAACCCAGCGTGAACTACGACATTCGTGCCACCACACGCGTATGATTTGATGCAGTTCCTCTGGCGTTGCATATTCGGATCTGCTAGGGTGTTGAATAGGAGTCCTCGGGGGTTCTACAAGTTCTACTACCTCCGACAAAGTTAACCCAACACTGTGTATCGTGACTATATCATAATACAGTGTTGGTCGTGTTATTGTACTGCGTATATATCCTTCGGGTGTCGGCTTCATCCCCTCATGAACATCGAGTCGATTCCTCGAGAGACTCTTGTGACGTAACATTGAACGACCCTATACTCATAATCGGCAATCTATTGGTTGATATCGCGCGAATTTCCCGAAGGTAAATTACTAACAACAACATGTTCGCAAATGGTGTACATGTCCGATTTGTTTAATTCAATTGCCACACATTTCTAGCATCCAATCGAACACATAACATAAAGTTTGTTTCAGGCTCGTGAATTCGTCAGATGTCATTGGTGTTTAATTACCGCGTCAACACGCATTCGGGAATAATCCTTTCACGTAACCCTGGACTCAGGGTTCCTCGAAACTTTTGGTTAGTCCCTGAATCTCCATTTAGCATTGGCAATGATGGAAATTTTTTTTCAATTTCCCGAGAGATTGGCAATCGAGAATTTCGACGGATTTAGAAAATCTATTCTTTCGGATCAAAATAACACCTCTTGATTGTGCGATGAGAAAATGTAAAAAAAAAAACCCAGTACAAACCAATTGACGTGCCGAGAATTCGAGTTCGTTCTCTATATCCCTGGGATGAATCCCTGGAATCGATCACAGCTCTCCGCGTGTCAATGATTTCTACAAAGTGATTTTTTTTCTCGTTAGGCTTTGAAGCCACGAGTTAACGAACGATTGTCGGTATACCCGAATCTCTGGTCTGTTATGCGGTTCGCAGTTTCGATCAATCCAATTCTCGCGCGTTTAATTGTCGTTCGCGTACAGAAAGGACTCGCGCCTCTCCCGTCATCTCGTTCCTTTACTATCATATACACACTCCTCTTTCTACTCTGCACTGTGTCTCTCTATTTCTCTCTCATTACTCGAACTCTCTTTTCTCTCTGTACTCTGTTAGTTGTGCGGGGCTTTCGTTCCAAGGCCAATTCACACTGCGATTACGCTCGGCCTCCCTCGCTTTCGCTCGACGATGTTCTCTGCCGCTGCTGATGCTCGTTGTGGTATCCACGCAGGAAATGAGGACGTCAAACACCGGCGGCGTTCAACACGGGACACTCGTTTGGATGTTTTTCTTTTTCCTCTCACTTATTTTGCCTCTCTACATATTTTTCTCTTTCTCCTCATCTCCATTATTTCTACTAACCACAGTCCGTTCTACAGATAGTATTCTTGAGGTTTTTTGTTTTTATTTTTCATAATTGCATCGTCGTATATTACCGTGCATTTAAATGTCTTGTTCTCTGTTTACTTTTGGCGGGGAAAAAAAAGCTCGTTAAATTCGCCAATGCTGGATTCTATCGTTTGTCAGATTTACGGTATAGAAAGTTTGACGAATAGTAAACGAATTAACGATAGAACGAATTCGGCATTATCATTATTTTCGGAGTATTTTTTAATATTGACAATTAGAAAATAATGATAATAGCGCGTCGATAGTTTGAAAATGTAAAAATGATCATTTTCGAATTTAGGAGGGTACGTCGTCAGCTTTATATGATGGTCGTGATCTGCGAAACTGAAAACCCTCTCACCGCACATATCTTCTTCGTTTTTCGTCTGGTTCGCGAACTTTTCTCGTCCTCGACGTTTGTGGCAACGGTCGTGAATTCGCAAGCACGAAACACGAAAGGCAAAGAACCCGGATAAAACGAAAACGAGTGATGCACGCAAGACAGAGAGAGAGAGAGAGACAGAGAGAGTTGACTCGTCGTGCGTGTGTGACTTCGAGTGCGAATACAGAAAAGCACCTCTGTCTCTATCATTCCCGTACGTTTGAAGACTGAGAGAGGAGCCGAGAAGAGAATATTTATAGTCGTGTCGTCGAGCAAACGGTCTCTCGTTCGCTCAGCTTTTAGCACTACGAGGGGGTAATATAGCCTTAGGGAGTTTTTCGTCGAGTCCAATATGTCGTCTTTTTCAAAATGCCTAACGGTTGCTTTGACCGTCGTGGGTGAAACTAGAGAAAGCTAGGAATGAAAGTTGAGTTCGTGAGGTACGGAAAAAGCTTCTTTTTGTTTAAGGTAGTAACTGTTGGTTAAGGTCTGGTAACTTAAGCCGATTTTTAAGTCTTTTTTGGAGGGCGTTATTTGTAGGAAAATAAAAATGAATCGTTTTAGATATTTAAGATGTTTTTATTTACATATTAGAGATACGAAAAAAAAATTTGTTGAAAAAATTTGTATAGTATTATTATTATTATTATTGATCGAAGTTGGCACCTCGAAAAAAAAGCGCGTGGGTGGCCCCGGTGATTTTGGCTCTTGATGTTATCTGAAATCAAAAATTCTTGATAATTCTTAATCTATAGACATGTCATTCTGGTCGGAACTACTGAAATTAAATTTCATGGATAAATAACAAAATGGAAAAACGTTTTTTTTTCCAATGTCCGCCATTTTGTTATTTATCCATGAAATTTAACTTCAGTAGTTCCGACCAGAATGACATGTCTATAGATTAAGAATTATCATGAATTTTTGATTTCAGATAACATCAAGAGCCAAAATCACCGGCGGCACCCACGCGCTTTTTTTTCGAGGTGCCAAATTTGATCAATAATAATAATAATAATAAACTATTAAATTTTTTCAAACATTTTTTTTTTGTATCTTTAATATGTAAATAAAAACATCCTAAATATCCAAAACAATTCATTTTTATTTTCCTACAAAAAAACGGCCTCCAAAAAAGACATGAAAATCGGCTTAAGTTACCAGACTACTACCTTAATATCTCGATGGGATCCCCGATCACTTGTTTCTCGCGAACACGGCAAAGATTTGTCCACATTTTTCGTAACATTTTACACTTATCAATTCATCATTCAATTTCTTTATTCGCTATTTATCATTTTTACTGTCATTTCATTTTCTTCTATTTAACATTTTTTTTCTTACATAACAAATGTCACGTAGTGACATTTTAATGCGAGTAACGAATATTTGCCATCTCGCTCCCTTTCAAACCCTCAATTTCCCTATTCGGTCGCGTCTGCAAGTGAATAAGATTGAAGAAATCATTTTTTTTACTATGAGCAACTATTGGAGCAGGGATTAACAGCACGCCGAGAGGGTACCAAAGAATTCCATGGAACGTGGACAAATATTTGTCACGAGGATTATTTCTATGAGAAAAAGAGAAAGAGAGGGAGAGAGAGAAAGAAAGAAAGAAAGAAAGAGAGAGAGAGAGAGTGAGAGGGTGAAAGGAACGACGGGGATGTCTCAAAATCTGTAAAAGTGAAGGGGAAGCTCTTATCTGCAGGGTTTCGAAGCAGACTACGTAATGGTTGGTGAAAGACGAGAGGTAGAACACACTGGGGACAATGTATCGATAAGAATAAGACTCTTGACGTTGTTGGTCGCGATCGAAAATTCCTAGGGGAGGTTAGCAGACAACGATTATATACATATATCTCAGAGGCGTTTCACACGAGATTTCACTGTCACAAAAACATATTTGATTCTCGTCATTCTCCGCGGAGCTCTCAGTCATGAAATTTCATTGATCCCTCCCACATACTCATTCTGCGATCGAAACATTTTTTTTTTCCTTTCCCATTCAAGCTCGCTTCGTGTTGATTTATGACTCTGTATGTAACGTACAAAGTAATCTTTTATTTATACTTTGCGCAGCGTAGCGATACGATTTTAAAAAATGTATACGGAATACATTATAACGTAACAGGAAGTCTTGCGAGTGTGAGAAAAAAAATGAAATGACTTAACCGATATACTTTAAGATTTATACGCGTACCTAGGCTTTTTCTCAATCTTGGCAAAATTTACAAGCCTCTTTATTCTCATAGTGCGCTAAAAAAATGCACTGGAGACTCGAACGTGTTCGCACGATGTCGTATCTTTGGCGCGATACATTTGTTCGTTTTCCACAAGAGCCACGAGTGGCTGTGGAGCGATACGCACATCTTTGAAATATATACGGCGGTGTCGCAGTTTTATTTATTTTTTCCTTTCTACGCGATTTCATCTTCGAAATTATCGGTGATATGAGGAAAAATGTTTCATCCCGAAAGTTGCAATATTTTGGGGAGTCATAGGTGAGCAATGTTCAATTTAAGGAAGATCGGGGCTAAAACAAATTCCTCCAAAATGGTCCAAACAAAAATTTTAATATGACAAATTTTTTAATTGAAAAATTATAATTATAATGGCTGGGGCGGTACGGTTTTAAGGGGGGAATAGGGTTAGACGGTTCAAAAAATCGATTTTTTTTTAAATTTCATAAACTGTTAGTAAAACTATTGAAAAATATGTTCTCAAAATTTTAAATGAAAATTCCGACTCGTTCTATTGTTATAAGTCATTAAGGGGGGGAATAGGATCAGGACAGCGTTTTCTCAATGATTTTCATGAATTTGTTCATAGTATAAAAAATGAATATAATTTATTGAAACTTTGAGAATATTTTATACATATATTTAAGTATATACTATAAAATTTTTATACATATATTTAAGTATATACTATAAAATATTAGCGACCCCATATTGCTTGTTTTTCTTGGTACTATTTTTTCAAACGCGTTTTTCTGAAAACGACTTTTTTGAACTTGCGTACACGCTAGTTTGAAAAGTTTTCAATCAATCGTTTTGAAAATTGGCAGTCACTTTCTTCATAGTATCGCGCTCTATATGAACCTAAAATCGGAATATTATCATTATTTAAAATAATTTTTTTTTGCGAATAAAGTTGTAAAAAATGGCAAAAAATCATGCTTTTTTGTCTTGACCCCTGTAAAAAATTCAATTTTCTATTTTTTTCATAGCATTTAGGTTCATATAGAAGAGAGACATGTAATAAAAGTAAATTCCAACCTCGTTTGATTTCAGATGAAAATTGCGGCTTCGAGAATGTACCCAAAATGCTGAGTCTGATTGTGATCTGCAATATGGGGTCGCTAATATCTTCGGTGTTTTCCAAGGAAATTCTTCAAAAATTTTATAGTATATACTTAAATATATGTATAAAATATTCTCAAAGTTTCAATAAATTATAGTCATTTTTTATACTATAAAAAAAATCATGAAAATCATTGAGAAAACGCTGTCCTAACCCTATTTCTCCTCTTCAGATAATAACAAGCGAAGAAACAGGTGTTGTCATTCTTTTTTTTTTTTTAATTCATCGTGAAATATCAGCAATGCCCTCATCCATGAAAGAGAAACATCGGCTATATGCAACGTCACGTACCACCGCAAATTTCGTCGATGATATTTTTTGGTGAAAAAAAATGTAGAATGAAATACCCCGTATGCACAAGAGTATAAAGGGGTTGAGGGAGTTGATACGAAACGCGTGGGTCACGTGTCTGTCATATATATATATAAATAGTTTCGTGGAAACCCAAGAGTGAACTCAACTCTGGCGGCACGCGTTCTATCACCCTCATCTACGGGTCGACAATGAGGGTGTCATCAAATTCTTTCGCGCGTGTATGCGTCATTGTAGAATGAAAATGAAAATCGTTAAACTCCAAGTGGCTTCGCTTCTGGGTATGAAAGATAAAATAAAAAATGAAACGACATTAACGACGATGTCGGAAATCGTTTGGACGATAGGCCGAAAATATACAATATGGCTGCTGCGACAGATGTCCCCGGAAGTGTCACCGCGGACGTCAAGGACGGATTATAGTTACGAAAAAAAGATGATACGACTGTTGGGAAACAAAGTAGCGTGAGCCGCGTCACTCGACTCGTTTAATAGTTCAAGTTACGCCCGTTTATTAGTTAGTAGCCGGTTATACTTTTATGTTTGCCGCTACGGTTAGACCAGCATTTCTGTTTATCGTTTCATCCGGATCAAAGTGCTCGCTTATACGTGCTCGCTACTGTATATAACTGACTATACTGACACACGAGAATTAAATCCTATCAATCTTTTACTCTACGATATAGTTACGCATAGATATGTTATATATAATATATCTAAGCAACGCGCATCAACTTTTTAACCTCTCGAAAAGGAATGCCGCCACACCAGAGAGATCTAATGCGCGCGGCATCAAAGTGACATTCCCGGTAAAAGTGATATATCCTCCTTATCGATCGTATGAATGTTATTCATTCGACTAGATTTTTATTACTACCGGAGGCAATTGATTGTTTTTAAAAATTTTCTATCGAAATATCATTCCGATCATTTGGAACGGATACTTTAATTATTTATACTATTAGTATAATTCGTTTTAACTAATTATAATTTTTTTTTTCTATATCTGGGCCATCCTATGTTAAATCGAATGGCTGTGACCCTCATACTCTGGGATTTGGTCAACAATTTTTCATACTACTGTTACTACCTTTAAACACATGCAGTTTTTTTTGTAGATTTTTTTCCGTTAACCGCTATTTAATGATTTAAAAAAATTCTTGTACATCCGACTAAAGGTTAGTACGTTAAAAATCGGGCAGAATTGAGAGAAATATTCTGTCTAATATCAACATTTTTAAACCATACCCTAGAGTTGTCCGGCGTATGCTTCTATTTTTTTTCTATTGCATTAAATCGGGAAAATATTTGAAAAAAAAAGAACGAAGCGCCGGCTTACTCCGGCATGTGGTTTAAAAATGTTGATATTTGACAGAATTTTTTTAAATCACAATAATTCAGATTTTTTTTAACGAGCTGTTATTCATTTCGAAATATCGGCGTTCAATAATGATTGGCGGAGAGACTTAATCAGAAAAATTTAATAAATTTTTCTGATTAAGTCTCATCTAAGTCAAATCAGAAAAATTTAATACATTTTTCTGATTAAGTCTCTCCATTCAAAACCCCAACTCGAAATAACTCACCGTTCGGTTCTATTTTCTTCGAGTATTTTGCAATAAAAAAAACGTCTAAAAAAATAAAAGCGAAAGCTGTCTCTGCTCTGAGGAATGGCTTGAAAATGTTTTTATCAAATAAAGGATTTTTGCAGATTTTTTTCAAACTTTTAAATTACCGTTAACCTATTATTTCACGGAAAATGTTTGTTCAAACATCATTATTAAATATCGGTTACCGAAAAGTATCTAGAAAAAAACCGCGTGTGTTTTAAGGGTTGCAACAAGAGTACGAAAAATTTTTAACCAAATCCCAAAGAATGGGGGTTGCAGCCAGATCGATTTGACGCGGATTGCCTCATATATATGCGTATTCTATATAAATGGAATAGTATAATATTTTATCCTGAACGTCGGAGACTTACTCTGTATTTTGTAGGGCCCGTAACGTTTCAATTTCGTACCCGAAACATATTATGCGTCAGTCGTTCCAATTTCCGCAAAGCTCGTAATACCGGTTTTGCGAGAGAATGACGTTTTGAGCTCTTTCACTAAAAACTTCGAGACACCGGTCCCTCCCACGAGAGTATGGTTTCCCTCTCATACAATGAACTAATCAGGAAACAATACGAGAGACCCAAACCTTGAAGCGCGATGGAGTTTGATTAATTGTCGTAAAACGCAAAAGCTCGCTCTCCCTCTCCCTCTCCCGCTCACTCTCTCACTCTACCCTTGGGGTGGGAATATTATACCTTGCCGGAACGTGACGAAAAGTTTTAGATGTATCATTATGGAGAGAACAAAACAAAGAGGGAGCTCGTGTATGCGGAGCCACTCGAGCTTTATCTAATTGTTCGACTCGGCGTATCTTGGCGTCGCGAGGAAATGAAATCCGACGATAGAATATCATGTGGAGTAAAGAGATATGAGATATATAAATTTGGATATATATATATATATATATATATATGAAGAGGTTTACGAAGATAGACTGGAGACAAATGATTTTTTTATCATTCTGGGTCATCCGATATATACGCTTTCACCCTGTGTAACACGACGAAACAGTCGACAATGCACTAAAGAATCCACAAAATTTCAATGTATTGTGCTTTTCCCATACTATCTAAAGACCTAAAGTATATGTGATATCCATTTATGAAAATTGGTAGATTTTTTCTCGTTGATACGCTGCGCTGATTCAGTAAATCCTGTTTCTTTATATGTATAACTGACCTGGCAGCACATAAAGCAAAGTTATTGGCAAAAAAAAACGGCGAGTAGAGTTAGCCTAGATACGTATAATACATCCGATAAAATCCTGCCGAATCTGGCTAAGCTCTTTCTTTCTCTGCGGACGAAAAATAAATCTTCCTTTATACGATCATATCGACACTTTTTTTTTGTCCCATATTTTGATAAAAGCATCGTCTCACCGCCGGGATTTCTCTCTCTCTCTCTCTTTCTCTGTGTCTCTCTCTCGCCCCCAAGAGAAGATTCCACAAATACCTCCGAATCGTACAGTACAACCCGATAAATTGTTATTTCCGATTCAATTCCCGTGAGTGCTGAAAGCAACAGCAATCGGCCAACACACGTTATCAATATTCACATGGGGTAGTCCGTATAAAGTAGGGCAACTTTTTTTTTTAAAAGTTCATTGAACCACTTAATTCACGAGCTGTTACATTCATGAAGTAAATTTTTTTACAAACGATTCGAGAAGTTTTTTTATGATTTCTTTAAGGCAGCTCTCTTTTATGATTAACTGACTCGACAAAGTTTCTTCGGCCAAAAATCGTCGAGCTTTATGCGGAATGGCCTGTGTACATATAGAACTACCACATTACGTACATCGTTAAGGTAGTAGTCTGGTAACTTAAGCCGATTTTCATGGATTTTTTGGAGGGCGTTTTTTTGTTGGAAAATAAAAATAAATAGTTTTGGATATTTAGGATGTTTTTATTTACATATTAAAGATACAAAAAAAAAAAAATGTTTGAAAATATTTAATAGTTTATTATTATTATTATTATTGATCGAAGTTGGCACGTCGAAAAAAAAAGCGCGTGGGTGGCCCCGGTGATTTTGGCTCTTGATGTTATCTCAAATAAAAAATTCTTGATAATTCTTAATCTATAGACATGTCATACTGGTCGGAACTACTGAAGTACGCCATTTTGTTATTTAACCATGAAATTTAACTTCAGTAGTTCCGATCAGAATGACATGTCTATAGATTAAGAATTATCAAGAATTTTTTATTTCAGATAACATCAAGAGCCAAAATCACCGGGGCCACCCACGCGGTTTTTTTTCGAGGTGCCAACTTCGATCAATAATAATAATAATAATAAACTATTAAATTTTTCCAAAAAATTGGTTTTTTGTATCTTTAATATGTGAATAAAAACATCCTAAATATCCAAAACGATTCATTTTTATTTTCCTACAAAAAAACGCCCTCCAAAAAAGACATGAAAATCGGCTTAAGTTACCAGACTACTACCTTAAAAAGATATCTATATAGATACCTTTTTTTCCATATCTCGATCTCTGTATACGTGTTATGATCATACATACGAGTATAAGGCACTCCACGTCAAAATGTGGAATGCCTCATATGCTCATATTGACCTGGTGATGATCGTCATCCTCTGGAATTTGATCCACAATTTTTCATGTTGTCGTTACAATCTTAAAAGGTATGCAAGTTTTTTTTCTAAATTTTTCTCGCTATCTTCTATTCAGTGAGGATTAAAAGAAAATCTCTTTTAACATAAAACAAAAGGTTAACTGTACTTAAAAAATCTGTATCAAATCGGAAAAATCGTTTGTCAGATATCAACATTTTTAAGGGGGGAAATATGGTTAGGCGGTTCAAAGAATCGATTTTTTTTTAATTTCATAAATTTTTGGTAAAACTATTGAGAAATATGTTCCCAAAATTTTTAAATGAAAATTCCGACTCGTTATATCGTTGTAAGCCATTAAAGTGAGTAGCTCTCGTTCAGGCCCTGAGCGCGCCACGTGTATAACCGAACGTTTTTCTGAAAACGACTTTTTGTTAACTTGCGTACACACTAGTTTGAAAAGTTTTCAACCAATCGTTTTGAAAATTGGCAGTTACTTTCTTCATAGTATCGCGCTCTATATGAACCTAAAATCGAAATATTATCATTATTTAAAATAATTTTTTTTTTGCAAATAAAGTTGTAAAAAATGGCAAAAAATCATGCTGTTTCGTTTTGACCCCTGTAAAAAATTCAATTTTCAATTTTTTTTGGTAGCATTTAGGTTCATATGGAAGAGAGACATATAATAAAAGTAAATTCCAACCTCGTTTGATTTCAGATGAAAATTGCGGCTTCTAGAATGTACGCAAAATGCTGAGTCTGATTGTGACCTGCAATATGGGGTCGCTAATATCTTCGGTGTTTTTCGAGGAAATTCTTCAAAAATGTTATAGTATATACTTAAATATATGTATAAAATATTCTCAAAGTTTCAATAAATTATATTCATTTTTTATACTATAAAAAAATTCACGAAAATCATTGAGAAAACGCTGTCCTAACCCTATTTCCGCCCCTTAAGCCATGTCCCAGAATGAATCGGCGTTTGCTTCTATTTGTTTTCTTTCGATTTGTTTTTGTTGAAAAAATTCTTGTTATTTGACAAGAAGTTTCTTGAGAATGTTTTCAGATTTTTCAAATATCCCTAAGTCGTGGTTTTGTATGTAAAATAATTTTTTTTGTAGTCATTACTAAGTAGCGGTCAGTGAAAGAAATTGTGAACAAAATTGCAAGCCTTTTGGGGTTGCAACAGCAACATGAAATATTGTGGATCAGATTTCAGAGGGTGAGGAACAGAGCTAGGTCAGTTGGAGGTGAAATAACCCAACATACCATATATATATGTATATATATATACTAGGGGGACTCTGCCCCCCCCCCCGCCCACGCCCCCACCCACGCCTCCCCCGCCCACGCTCGATCTCCTCAACTCTTGACCAAAATGACCGCTAATGCACCCCTGCATTTGCGGTGATTTTCGCCGGGGTCAGCTTCACCAAACGGGTTTGAGTTGCCCTGTTTGGTGAAGCTGACCGTTTTCTCCTTGTGGGAAAGGGAAATCGGTCAGCTTCACCAAACGGGCTAGGGTTGTCCCGTTTGGTGAAGCCCCCCCCCCCCCCCCCCCCACCCTCCTGAACTCTTGTACACCGCGGCGGCGGCGGCGGCGGCGGCGGCGGCGGCGGCGGCGGCGAAATATTTATATAATATAGAGAGATATATATATATATATATATATCTCACAGTGAATATAACGCTTTGCGATGCAGTCAAAATTAATTGAATTCGGTCAGGAATTAAAGATGAACGAGATAAACGGACGGGGCAGAGAGAAAATAGAGAAAATAGAGACATAATCGATGGGTAAACGAGAGAATCCACGCTGGATATTCAACCGTGGAATACGCCACATATAATAAATGAGAATAATAAATAGTCGAACAAAGCTTATAACGTCTATATACGTATATTCACTGTTTGCTCGAACATTCGTCGATCCACCATTGCAATTTACAACACCATAGCACCCGCGTTATATCATGATCCCGAATAAATGCTCGGAGCATTTACGACTGACAAGAAGCGATATAGAGACCGAGAGAGAGAGAGAGAGAGAGCGAGAGACGATCTATCGTGAACCGAACATACCAAAAGATAACAAAATGAACCTGGATGTTGGAGATTTTGTCACGATGTATTCTGTTATACTTTTAAACATATATTTTTTTGAAAAGTTATTTGTTTGTTTGTTCGAAGATTGGATGAGTCAGGAGAATGATGAAAAATTTGCAAATTACATTTAAAATTACAATGCCAAAAGCGTACTGAAGGTTAAAGCTAGAAATTGAATAATTTGTGATCGTATTTAATTTTATTACTATATAGTGAATGGCAATTATTGTACGCTGTGAAAAACAGTTTCTGATATTTCTGAGTACATTTTTAGCCTGGGTGGACATTAGTGGGGATCGATCTACTATCGGAGTTTTACCCAGTTGTGGTAAAATTGTGGAAAATACTACGTAATAAACGTATCGTTATCTCAGCTGTAGTTAATCGGTTAAAAATGTTTGGTTGTTCAAATTAAAAGTCCGCCATCGATATAACCAAAATCTAAATTTACGGACAAATGCATTCTTTATTATTGCCTTCGATACAATTCAGATTCACCGTGCATCACGTTTCTTTGCGTTAACACGTCTGTCGAATAATGAGCGTTCAATTATATTAATTTGTTAAGGTATTCATTAAAATGTATTCAAGCTAGTAAAAATCTGACGAAAATAATAGATAATTTGAATACGTAACAAATCCAACTATTCTCAGCACGGTTCTAGTCATCTTACTACTATAATAAAGCTGGAGAGTTTGTTTGTTTGTTCGTCTGTTTATTCGAACGCGCTAATCTCAGGAAATATTAATCCGATTTGAAAAAATCTTTTTGCATTAGATAGCCCATTTATTCAGAAAGGCTCTAGGCCATATAACTTCATGTTATGACCCTAATTTTACTATCTTACTACTATATCTATACCATACTATAATTAAGCCAGAGAGTTTGTTTGTTTGAACGCACTAATCTCAGGAAATATTTATCCTATTTGAAAAATTCTTCTTCCTTTAGATAGCCCGTTTAATCAGAAAGGCTTTACGCCATATAATTTTATGCTATGACCCTAAGGTCACAGGGCGGCGGCACGTTAAATCGAGGGACGGAAATTTAACGTGGGTAAAACCGCAAGGCACAGCTTGTTTTAAATAAAGGTGATATGGCGGTAAATGTAGGGCATAGTTACAATTATCGTGAAGATGAGTTATGACATCCAATGATTCATGAAACTTGCATTACTTAGCGAATGATTCTTACTACAAAATATTGTAGTCTTTCGCGAATCATCAGCTATACTAGATATTATGGTCCGGTTAACCATTTATTTTTCATGTGTAAATATTATGTAAAATGTATATGAGAATATGTAGAAATACCAGCACTTCCTTTAACTCATTGAAAAAAACAGGATGTTCCTATCTATGATATTTTCTACGTATACCCAGATGAATATATATCTGTATATTTATATCGCTACTCGATAAAAGGTTCCCGCTCCGTTGCCTAGTCCTGAGAGAGCCACAATTCTTTCACATTTTAAACGCGAAATTATTCAAACCATTTGCCTTTTGCTTGCCCGCCCACGTCGAATATAATATCACAAACTTTACTATTATATACCTCTCCAGGCCCAAGCGGCAATTTCTCGCATATATTCTATCCCATTATACGTTGTTATTTTTTTTTTCAATTTCTTTTTTCCCGCCGCTTCAACGAACAATCCTGGCAACCCTATTAGTCGCAAAGCACACGCTGCTGCGGGTTAATAGACGCGAGAAAAAAATATTCCTTTGTCGTTTAAATCCCCGCATATACATGTATATATGGCAGAAAGGTGAAGGGAAAAGTATTGAAAAAATAATCGAGCATGTGAGTCTGATAGTATGGATCTTACGCCGTACAGGAGACTTGCTATAGCGTTATTCCGTCATCGCGTTACTAATATATATTTAGAGCGTGAAGAATAACGTAATGAGACGAACGGAGTCATTTATTTTTTCATAATTGTGATCACGCCTATTCATCGTTATTCGTCCAAATGACGTCACAATGCATTTGATAAAAACTTGAATGGCTCCGTCGAAAAAAATGAGTCAACTTCGTCGAGGGATTCGTAAAATTGTAAAACAAAATGCCAATTTTTCAGATACAGTAAGAGTGGAAGAATTAATCGCTGACAATTAAAATTCCCTATCAGGTTTCGACATAAACAGATATTTTAGGAAAATATAATGAATTTGAAAAATTCTATGATACATCTTTAAACTTACCAATTATTCTGAGATTGAAAATATCATTTTCAATCATATTTATTTAGTTCGATTAATATTATATTGCTAATTTAATTGATAATTCCCAAAAAACAGTTTATCATTGTTGCGAAAGCACAGAGGATGTTTTAAAAACTTAAGGTTCATGATAATGGCCAATTTCAAGATCCTTTAAGGGGAGAAATAGGGTTAGACGATTCAAAAAATCGATTTTTTTTAAATTTCATAAATTGTTAGTAAAACTATTGAAAAATATATTCTCAAATTTTTAAATGAAAATTCCGACTCGTTCTATTGTTATAAGCCATTAAGGGGGGGAAATAGGGTTAGGACAGCGTTTTCTCAATGATTTTCATGAATTTTTTTATAGCATAAAAAATGAATATAATTTATTGAAACGTTGACAATATTTAATACATATATTTAAGTATATACTATAAAATTTTTGAAGAATTTCCTTGAAAAACACCGAAGAAAATTTATAGCTGCCTTGACTTTGTTTTTCTTGGTACTATTTTTTCAAACGCTTTTTTCTGAAAAGGACTTTTTTTTAACTTGCGTACATGCTAGTTTGAAAATTTTTCAACCAATCGTTTTGAAAATTGGCAGTTACTTTCTTCATAGTATTGCGTTCTATATGAACCTAAAATCGGAATATTATCATTATTTAAAATAATTTTTTTTTTGCAAATAAAGTTGTAAAAAATGGCAAAAAATCATGCTTTTTTGTTTTTACCCCTGTAAAAAATTCAATTTTCTATTTGTTTGGTAGCATTTAGGTTCATATAGAAGAGAGACATATAATAAAAGTAAATTCCAACCTCGTTTGATTTCAGATGAAAATTGCGGCTTCTAGAATGTACGCAAAATGCTGAGTCTGATTGTGACCTGTAATAAGGGGTCGCTAATATCTTCGGTGTTTTTCAAGGAAATTCTTCAAAAATTTTATAGTATATACTTAAATATATGTACAAAATATTCTCAAAGTTTCAATAAATTATATTCATTTTTTATACTATAAAAAAATTCATGAAAATCATTGAGAAAACGCTGTCCTAACCCTATTTCCCTCCTTAAATCGTACATTTTTCGACACTTTTATCGAGGTAGTAAAAAAAAAACGATTCCGCGTAGTAACAATCCATCGAACTTTTTGTTTTTTCTTAACGAAAATACATCGTTAATGTAGAGTAGTGGAAGGAATAAACGAGATGAAAACCAGGTGTGTAACGTTACGTGAAACGAACCGTTGATTACTTTCTTACGAGTGTGAATCTGAAGCCGCAATCGAGTTCTACGAGAGTACGATGTCAGATCTCTTTACTAATCGCGTCACGTCCCGTAAAGTGGTTCAGCACTTGGATAGCAATATATATATATATATGTGTGTACTTTGAGGAAGATGTTGTATAAGTATACAAGCAACCCTTCGTCTCGAAAGTATATATTCTGGCGCTGCAGTTCCGTGAAATGAAATCGAAAGAGTTTTGGTGCATAGCGGCAAACCTCTTTTCCACTCTTGTTTCAGCCCGGTCATTCACTCGTTCCCTTTTCCTTTCCACTCGTTCGAAAAATCGCGAAGTGATCGAAGAACGAATTGTTTCATCAATATCGTGAAATGATTTCGTGAAATGGATGAATAATTCAGAACGGTGTGAAGTTATTTCTCTTCAATACTCGCACCTCTCTCTTCGAAGTTTCTCAACATTACTCTCAACATTATGTATATGTCCATGCCCGTATATATTTCATTTTATCGTGAAAAATGGTGTTTCGCTTCTTTCACGTCGTCGCTTCCGTCATCGTCGTTGAAATTGCAATGAACATCGGAGCACTGTCACCGCAGTAGGCAAAGCTATCAACTGTCTCGCAAAAACCCGTTCACGTCCGTTTCCTTTCATTTCCGAATGGTCGTTCCCACAAAATATATCGTCGAGAATATGCGGCAGCTTTTATAGAACCCTTTCTCGATACCCGCAAGAGTCCGCATTTCTTCGTGATGGACGTTTAAAAAATTTCGTACGCTACTCGCCATCGATACTTATTATTTTTTGAAAAAAAATGCATTAAAAATAAATCGAACCTCACACTATTAAGTTAAGGTAGAGAAATAACGGTGCAAATTTATAGTAACATATTTTGCTTTATCACTTTTTGTGCATATTGAAAACTTCCTTTATGTGTGAGCCAAAATTGTAAAAGTATCGTTGCTCATTGCGGAAAATTGGTCATGGCACGAAAATGATGAGGTTGCAACATGCAAATTTCACTAACAAATTTTAATCGCAAAAAATGATCCTTCCGTCATTCTGGACGGAAGGTACATTTTTTTTCTTTCGTACATGTCATCAGTCACCGAATCAGGGAAGTGAATGAGGTTTTCTTTTCATTCAAAGAGTGTCCCTTCGCAGGGAAAACTTTGCCACGCGTCATAATCTAGGTCACGGGCACAAAACGTTCGTAATTCGAGTCGCCGAGGGGTTTTATATTACAATAAAAAGAATGGGCAGAGAGAGTTGTGTATCATCGTTCGTGGGGGATGATTCTAATCGCCTGCATCGATCAACCGAATTCGTTGCCCCTCAATTTGATGACGCGCAATAATGCGGCTCGTATTTATATAGGGAACATATCGGCGAAATGAAGGTCCCCTAATCGAAGATGTGTGCTCGCTCGAGGCGACGTTCAAGTGTGGAAAATATCAATTTTTCTTTCTTCTTTTTTTTTCTCGTATTTTTCGATTTCGCGGTGTTTTTTTAAATTTATAACTAGCATCGTCATTCTGGGATTTTCAAATTTAGACCGATATTCTCGTGATTCTCGCGTTGTCAACGGCGTGATGTGTTTTTCCCCGCATACTCATGTATTATTGTACGAGGGAAAAAAAAGAAAAAGTTTGGCTTTTCTATAGCGCCGATGATTGGGCGGGGGATTCAAATCAACAGAACAAAAATATCAGGGTACGTCGTTCCTTTCCGGTCTTCAAGAACGATGAGCGTCGGGGAAAATACGTGAAGAGTGTGTCTTGTATTTTTGTAGTATGATGATTATGGAACTCGAAACCTCAACAGGCATTAATTTCTGCTTTCTTTACTATCTCTCGTCGGTGGGCCTTTTCTTTTTTCACGTTCACGTTTGGAGCAAATTCTAAATGCTTGTGACGGGCCTGAAGGGTAACTACAATTACGTATATTTTTCATTTTTTTTAACCCTTTAAAGCTCGTTTAGGACAATTTTCACATGGCCAAGTTTCAGCTTTATCAACAGTTTATTGACACGCGAATAAGGCGACAGCAATATTTCGAAAGTTTATCGAAAGTTCGAGATAATTAATCGAAAGATTTTTGGACGTGGGAAAATGGACATTTATTGGAATGGGTTTAAAAGCCATTCAAATGATGTATGACTACTTCAGTTTTTCACAATTCTCTCCTGTAATTCAATCGTTATTTGTTCAGCCCTTTTCAATTCATGGAATAAAAAAAAACCCCGATTAAATATCGGAAAAATTAATTACATTTATAGAAACTGGTTTCTGCACGTCAAGTTATCGCGTTGTATAACATTTTTAACGTCACGCGAACTCTCCCTCATTCATTTGCCCCGAGGGACTATTCCGCCTCCCTCCATCCACCACCCCGTGCAATCTTCACGCGCGTGTATAATATTCGATTCGTAATATCGATAAGTCGACGATGCGAGGACGAGAACTCTCGAGGATGAAGAGCCAGCTGACGCGCTTCCAAGATTAGCCGAGGAGTGCGAGAACCGCGACTCTATATTTAACGTACATATACTTGGTCTCTGGTGCGAGAGAGGGAGCCCCCCGAGGCGCAAGAATAAAAGCAGTGCATTACTCCGAGAGAGAGTGCTCGCGTCGCGGCTACAGTGAAGATATTCTCGACGCGCCCCCTATATGTCTCTCGCGCGCGATTCAAGTACGCTCTCGATCTTCGCCATTCACTATAACAGTACATATGTCGTTTGGTTCAGAGGAGATGCTGATGGGAATAGCAGCGGGTTATGGGACAGAGTTGTTACAGTGGCTTTCAAATGAAATTAATTTTTCTTCGCATTAATCGAAGTTTTTTTTGTTTGCTGTCGTTAATTAAACGAAATTAATTTACCTACAATTAATTGAAATTTAATACGTCTGTTGAATGTCAATCATCTTCAAGTATGTACATTGGGTCAAAAAAGTATTCATACACCTTGTTTTTCTGCGATAACTTTATAGACATAAGCGATACGCGAAGAAAGCCAATTTTATTTAATAGTACATCAGGTGCAGAGATAAACTGCAAATGGAGAATTTTTTCCCAGGAATAATAGAAGTATTATGCCGAAAAAACGAACATTTTCGGGCAAAAAAAGTATTCATACACTTACGATTATAGTGAAAACCTACATCATCATAGTTGTTAATTATAACTAATATTTGGTGTGCATCCCTTTTGCTTCAATTATCGACTCGAGTCTCTTAGGCATGGATACTACTAGCTTCTGCGTTGTTTATTTTGCTATTTTCGTCCATTCTTCTAAAAGCACTCTTTGGAGCTCGGATTTGTTTGTTATTTTTCTTTTTCTAATTTCTACATCCACCGAGTGCCATAAATTTTCAATAGGATTGATGTCCGGAAATTGTGGTGGTGTAATCAATTATTTGCGGACATTATAGAGCAACCATTCCCTCGTTTTCATGGCAGTATGTTTCGGGTCATTATCTTGTTGGATGTAGAAATTTCCATCCAGGCCCATTTTATCTACACTTGCTTTCAAATTGCTGCGCAACACGTCGATATACTTCTGGGCATTCATTGTACCATCTATAAAAGCCAGATTACCAACGCCATAATATCCCATACAGCCCCAAACCATTACACTTCCTCCGCCGTGCTTTACAGTCGGTATTAAATTTTTCTGCTGGAACTCGGTATTTGGTTTCCGCCAGACGAATTTTTTTCCATCGGACCCGAAGATGTTAAACTTCGATTCATCCGAGAATACGACACGTTTCCAAAATTCTATAGATTTTTTTACGTAGGTTTTTGCGAAACCTAAACATTTTTCTCGATTTATATTATTAATTAATGGTTTTTTGCGGGCAGTTCTGACGTATATTTGGGCAGAGGGCAAAACGCTTCGAATAGTCTGGGGACACACGCTCTTCCCCGATGTTGACGCGACATCATTCGCTACACTGCGAGCACTTGTGAACGGTTTTTTTTTAGCCTCTGTAACAATACTCGGACGCTCTCGTACCGTTTGTATTCTCGGTCGACCGGTTCGTGGCTTATTTTCTATGCTGTTTGTTCTTTCGTATTTTTTAATTATATATTGCAGTGTTGCGAAACTTAGATTTAGTTCTTTACTAATTTTCCGATAACTTTCACCGCGTTTCCGAAGAAAAATCACTGTATCTCGCATGGATATTGATATTTCGCTTTTCTTTGCTATCATGTCTGTTCAGAGCTTGAAGATCTACTACCGCATGGAATAGGTGAAAACCATTGTGTAAACGAAGACTTGTTTACATTGTACGCAGAGGTCAGACCGTCCGTGAGTGAATATCGAGGTTTAGCAGCTGAATCGTAAGTGTACGAATACTTTTTTGCCCCGAAAATTTTCGTATTTTTTGCATAATTCTTCTATTATTCCTGGGAAAAAGTTCCCCATTTGCAGTTTATCTCTGTACCTGATGTACGATTAAATAAAATTGGCTTTCTTTGCGTATCGCTTATGTCTATAAAGTTATCGCAAAAAAACAAGGTGTATGAATACTTTTTTGACCCACCGTATGTATACTCTCAACTTCCGGATCACGCGAAGGTCATCAATGATTAATTCAAGCGAGTCTCCCCGGGTAAGAGTGGATATATATGAGGTAGCGTGGGTACGCGGTTAAACCTATCGCGTGTGTGTTCTCTCAGATTCGAGGAAACAAGCTCATTTCGAGTCTCGAGTGACTGTGCGAAGCTTTGAGAGGAAATTTACGCTGGAGAGGCAAACGCTGAGATCCAATAATGGATTTCAGAATGAAACCCTGTGTCTGATATTAATAGGTTCAACGTACAGATATACAACAGCATATATAGCGCGCTTTCTAAAAATATTATTCCCATGACATTGAAAATCATCGACCTATGTGTATATATGTACATATAAGAACATTTATATGTGTATTATATAAAGATATATGGAGCATTACACGTCAAATTGACCATGAAAATCAAAACTTTGAGAAAACCATTTCTTTTTCGATGGAAACAGAGTTTCCTCCTTCTAAACAAGGATATTTTTGTTTACCAATGGTGCATTTTAAGGGCTCACATACCCATGAAATTTTAAAGAAAATCCATTTTTTTTACAGATTTTTATTCTTTGTACTTTTAAGAATTAAAAAAAAACTTTTAAGAAAATTCCACTCCGTTACAAAATTATAGCAATAAATGTGACCGGACGTCGGGTTGGGACGGCTACCTACCAAAAACTTTAAACGCGTTTTTCTCGAAACTATGTTTTTAGCCAGTGTCAGCGCGATAACTCAGTCAATTTTTTATATTTTTTAACTTGTTTTTTTTTTCTAAACCGTGATAATTATTTTCTCTATAGTCTGACGAGAGGTTTTTTTAATTTTTTGGTTGGACAATTTCTTATAAATTTTTCAACACTAATTTTTCTTTTAAATCGCATACTAAAGTTTGAAATACTGTAATTTCTTTATTTTTGAAAAAAAAATGAAAATTCCCTCTGTCACACTATTACTAGTACATTATTTTATTAGATTCTTTTTCATTTTTGCAGATTGAATAATATTTAGTGAAGTTATGATGTCGACAAGGAGGCGCCATGGTTTTTATCAGTAGTCCGTTTATACCCGTAACAAATAATGTTAATATTAACAAACAAAAATTGGAAATTTTTTTTCTTATCGTTGAAAAGTTAACAAAAAATGTGAAATCAACAATTACATTTTTTTTTAACCATATAACCTTGATAATAATTTTTCAAATTTACCCGGTATTCAGCGCGCGCAGCGGTATGTGAGCTTTCAAGACGAAGATAAAATATTACGAGATTGGTTTTGTCAATGAAAAGTTATAGCCAGTTAAAAATATGCCAAGGGGCGTAAGTGGATATGAAAAAAATAAATAAATCCATATCTTAACAACTATTTCAGACAAAAATAAAATAAAAATTCTGACTACTCAGTCCTCCGGAATGTAATTTAAAAAAAAATTAAACAACAAAATGCATAGCCCCGAAGGTCAAACGTTGGTCAATTTGGCGTGGAATTACCCGTATATACTTATATGACGAGACGAAAATCTCGTTTCCAATTAGGTGGTTCCTGGTCGTAAAAACAAAAACGTTCTTCGCCGAATATATAGTAATATATAACCTTCATATATTTCTACCACTTCGACCAAACACGTTGGAACGCGCCACGTGAAAAAAAAATCCTTTCCCGCGCCGTCGCGTAACGACTGTAACCGTTGGAAATAAAATAACCGATAAATCAGTTGAAAACGGACGAAAAAAAGAATGGTACAAGGGAGAATGAGTCATCAGTGAGCTGTGTGGGTACACGAAAAAATGCTCGTTCGGTAATTTATCGACTAAAGAGCATTTCCTCGATGAAGATCATCATAATTGCATTTTTTTTCGCAATGATAAGTTTAAAGAATTTTGAAACTGAAACGATGAAATGCAAACATTTTTCCGAAACTGAAAAGTTACCAGATTCTTGTTGTCGCGCTTGTAAAATTTGGAAAACCGTGTTCATCGAAATAAGATGTTTAACATTTTACGTCTGGCAATTGATGGCAATTTGCAGCGTCATAATTCACTGTTCTAATGGTTTGTTAGGTTTTAGGTTTATTTTATCATTAAGCTATACAAAACTGTCGTGGAAACGCGAATGCGTCAGTAACTTATATACGTATAATTGACCAGCGGTCAAAAATCGTTTGAAAAATCGGCACTGTCGCGGACAAAGAATAATTTCGTGTCCCGTTTTTCTCTCCTCTCTCGACTACCCCGCGGTGCTTCACGAAAAGTCTCTCTTGAGAAAAAAATCTCCGAGGATCTTTTGTGTTCGTTGCTTTTAGGCATTTCGCCGCTGCCGACAGTGCTTATTTACGAGGAGAGAAAGGCGGAAACATTTGTCGCCGCTGATTCGCTCTTTGTAACTACACGCACTGCTAAAACTCAAAACAGCCATATCCCACATAGTTTTACCTTTCATATAAACCGAGGTACGACCTTGTGATTCTCAATAGTTAAACTATGCATACAGAGAGATGTACTTTGGGGGTCCAAGAGGACCCCCAAAGAAGATATTCTTCTGATTCCTGTTCGGCATGGACATCCCGCTGTTTGACCCACGCGCAGCATGATTTTTTTTATTGCTACTTCCAGTGACTCGAGTAGAGTAAAGATTGTCCCTGTGAACTACAGCGAAAATTGCATCTTCCCTTTCTTTTTCTTTCTCGTGGCTGAAGCTTTGGTTTCGTGAAGGAAAAAAAATACGAATTTTTAATGCCAACATGTTCAAAACGTGACGAAACATTGGGAAATAAGATTTAGAACAAAATGTCTATAAGTATGCGTCACAGGCTGCCAAAATTCAAATGGTCATATCTCGAAAATGACTTGGCCAATTGCGATCACATTTTTCACGCAGCTAGAGCAGCCAGCCCCCTTTATTTACTCCAAGCTTTCAGATTGTACGGAATTTTGAATTAAAAAAAAAATTCATGAAAATCATTGAGAAAACGCTGTCCTAACCCTATTTCCCCCCTTAACACGGGTACATTTCGAGCCATTAATGTGTAATTTTTTTCACAATTAATTTCACCTTACAGAATATCAAATTTCGTATGAATCCACAAAACGACGAAGATTGTATAAAATTTGGACTCTTTCGAACAATTATTCCGACCTTGAGACTAAAGTAAGACACATTGTTCGAAACACCAAAAAGGGCGAAAGAAAGATGAAAATTGAAACTTGCACATAGCTTCCTCGTGATTATCGAAGATTTACGGTAGTTTTCTTCATGAGAAAGCCAAAATGAAGAAAGCCATTAGCTGATAGAGAGTTAAGATTTGTAAATCTTCGAAAACGGGGAAGAAGCGATGTGTACCTTTTTTTTCACTAAGCAGTTTTTCCATTCGGAACGCTTGTTACGACACTCACAATTGTACGAGAATGGCTCTAATGAGAATTATGAATTGGTTTATTTTAATTGCAGGACGAACTCGCAAACATACATACATATACAATCGTTATCCACTAGGAGCACCCGTTTTATTTGACTTTGCAGTAATTCCAGGCAGATGGCCTAATATATAAAACTTTAATTGAAAAATCTCTGATGCACAAAGACTCGAGTTCTTGTACGAACTTAATTGCTCAAGAGTTACACGAGAAGCAGGTGAGCTTTGTCAATTTGATGAAGAATTAAAGAAGGTTTTTATTTTTGTAACCCTTTTTTTTTATCGCTCACTCGTCAAAGGGTTTTTTCTTCATGCATCATCGAATAACATGCGGAGAAAACTGTACGTGTAATATGAACACAACACGGCATAGTTTTACTGCGTTGATGGAGGAAGGAGACGGAGAAGATGAAAAAAGGGTGTGGAGCCCTTCGACAAGTTTACAAGCTTCGAGGACCTTTGATGCACACAGAGAAAGATACAGGGGGCGAAAGAGGCACCGGGGTGCGGTGGTAAAGTGTGATTTAGTGTATACGTACACGGTGTATATGTATTGTGCGTGTATAAGCAGCACGAGCCACCCACGAAGGGCGTGGACGGAGAAGGGATCGTAGAAAACATTTCACACCGAGAAGGCGTGTGTTTGCATCATAAAAATGACTCCGGTGTACACACGTATAATACATATGTGCGTGTGCATGGATATCTGCAGAAGCAAAAGGGCGGTTCGTCTTACTTTTACCCTACACGTTAAACTTCTTAACGCTTAAGGGGGGAAATAGGGTTAGATGGTTCAAAAAATCAATTTTTTTTTATTTCATAAATTGTTAGTAAAACTATTGAAAAATATGTTCCCAAAATTTTAAATGAAAATTCCGACTCGTTCTATTGTTATAAGCCATTAAAGTGAGTAGCTCTCCTTCAGAGCCACGAGCGTGCCACGTGTATAACCGAGCGGTCACTATTTTTTCAAACGCGTTTTTCTGAAAACGACTTTTTTTGAACTTGCGTACACGCTAGTTTGAAAAGTTTTCAACCAATCATTTTGAAAATTGCCAGTTACTCTCTTCATAGTATTGCGCTCTATATGAACCTAAAATCGGAATACTATCATTATTTAAAATAATTTTATTTTCGCAAAAAAAGTTGTAAGAAATGGCAAAAAATCATGCTGTTTTGTTTTGACTCCTGTAAAAAATTCAGTTTTCAATTTTTTTGATAGCATTTAGGTTCATATAGAAAAGAGACATATAATAAAAGTAAATTCCAACCTCGTTTGATTTCAGATGAAAATTGCGGCTTCCAGAATGTACGCAAAATGCTGAGTCTGATTGTGACCTGCAATATGGGGTCGCGAATATCCCCGGTGTTTTTCAAGAAAATTCTTCAAAAATTTTATAGTATATACTTAAATATATGTATAAAATATTTTCAAAGTTTCAATAAATTATATTTATTTTTTATACTATGAAAAAATTCATGAAAATCATTGAGAAAACGTTGTCCCAACCCCATTTCCCCCCTTAAAAGAAAAAAAAAATTAATGGTCGCCTTGGCACCGTTTCTCGACGAGAACCCCGATTATTTTTTCAACGTAGCTCAATCTTACCTGGGACACGAGCACCCCTTCCCGATTCTCGAGTTGAGATGTATACCAGAGACTCTGAATTGCATCATTGGATGACGTGTGAATTTACTGGACGTAAAATAGAATTATAAATTACCTGGTTATTACAATCGCTTTTGCAAACAATGAAGCACCCCGGAAGTTATTTGTATTTCTATGAAACTCAGCGAGTCATGAAGTAACAAAGATTTATGATAAATGATGAAAGTAAATGTGCGTTACGAAAATAATGAATTCGTCGAAACGAATACGTTTTTTTTTATTCATTCAAACGGTTTCGTGGGTTTGTTTATTTTTCGTTTTCAATCGAATGGAAAGTGCGCATGGAAAATAATTAAAGTTGTTAAACTTCAATCTCTTTCCATTCGGTACAATAGAAAAAACTCCGCCGGAACAAGTACAGGTTTTTTTCCTCGTTCAACTGGTCCCCTTTTTTGTTTGTTTTTCTTTTTTTTTTTGATCGTCTATGAAAAATACTTTTTACTTGTACGAGCGTGAATATAATAGAAATGACGATGAATTCATTCTCATTAACAGCACTTTGTCTGCACTTCCGTTCGTATACAGTATATATCGATTTTTAACATACAAAAGACCGTAAACCACGACGATCCGTATGTTAAATCGTGTAGGGTTATATCCCTTTGTTTGATATAACACGAAATATTTGTGTACGATTGTCCGATTGTACTTCATGAAATATAGATAATTTATTGACGAATCTTCCTCTCTCAAATCGCTCCATCTCTCTCGCTCACTGTGACCATGGTATTGACCTTAGTTTCGACTACAAAAAGGCATCGAGTATTCGTGTATCCTCCATCAACCATACCAATGACGTGATCGGTTGATTATTCATCGGCGATGCCAGCCCAAATTGATAAGCGTGACGCTCATTGTTGAACAATTCTTTTCTTTCTTCCCACCAATGCCTTAGGGCGAAACAAAAAAAATACTCGTCACTGACTTTCAAATTTCTTCAAAAATTGGCTCTGTCGTTATCAACGAAATTGGAGAATTAATACTGGATCGATCTTCCGATTTAAAATGCTCCATACAATAAGAAAGACATTCTTTGTTCCTTCCCCTCCTTTTATTCACTCGAAGAAACTATGACAATAACAATATTAATTTTATATATTCCATCAGGTGAATTTCTACCCTCATATTTTTCATTTAACGTTTCGTAAGTTTCTTTTTTCTCCTGTTGAAAGATAGCTCTCGGGATGGTGACCACATTCTTCAATCTTCGATCTCGTTTGCGGACCATTTCGCTGTCTCGCGACTGTCGGAAAATATTGGTCGTAGAATCGAAAATCACCGTTGTTCAATTCTGTGTTTTTTAATTTTTTAATTTTCGCTGTATGCATTTGATAAAATTGCCCGAATCACAGACACAACGTGTCTGTGCGTCTGTGGTTCGGGGCAACGTATACGAGATTTCGATTTCTGCACTCGCTTTTTCCGTTGTGCGGGGAAGGGGACGCGGAAAAATTGGATCTTCGCGGAGAAACAGAGGGAGACCGTGAGAGGAAGATCAATAACCGAATGGCGGACCGTTTTTCATTCGTCTTTCATTTCCCTATATCTATATATATATGTATGACACTTTATATAGATATATATGCAATGTCTGGATATAGACACATGGTGTACATAATAGCCTCCAAGAGAGGAAGGTTAACTTTATTCAACGTTTCGTTTCGAAACCGCGCACCACACTGTTCCCTATTTGCTCTTTCGAGTTCTGTATCTCTCTTTTACCTCACTCTTTTCCCTCTTTGACCGTGTGTTGTTCCTTTCTTTTATTTTCCTTCGTCCTTTTTCATATTGCTGCCCCTTTTCCTTATCTCTTTTTACGATCTCGTCGTTCCGTCAGTCCTTATTCATATCTCTCTGGATAACGAATAGGGAAAACGGCATTTGTATAACTCGTAGTCGTAACACACGAAACGATTTTTTGTTTATTTTTTTTTAGTTGTTTCTTTTTTTATGCTGCTTGTAACACATTGTCCATTTTTTTTTAATTGCTGAATCATCCCACTGTCTATTTGACGATGCATATATGGTTATATGCATGGATATATGTATGGTAATAATAGATGTAAAGTGGGGAAGAGGTGTTATCGTTGGATCACCGAATTAAGCGGTCCAATGATGACGTGTCTATGTAAATTTGTTATTTTTTATATACAGGACAAAGAAATTGACACGTATTAAACGAAATATATTTGACCAAACATTGCATCTGTATGCAGCATGCACAAATACATGATCAAATTAACTTTTAAATTTAAATTCATTTAAGGGATGAAATAGGGTTAGACGGTTCAAGAAATCGATTTTTTTTTAATTTCATAAATTGTTAGTAAAACTATTGAAAAATATGTTCCTAAAATTTTAAATGAAAATTCCGACTCGTTCGATTGTTATAAGCCATTGAGGGGAAGGGAAATAGGGTTAGGACAGCGTTTTCTCAATGATTTTCATGAATTTTTTTATCGTATAAAAAATGAATATAATTATTGAAACTTTGAGAATATTTTATAAATATATTTAAGTATATACTATAAAATTTTTGGAGAATTTCCTTGAAAAACACCGAAGAAAATGTATGACTGCCTTGACCTTGTTTTTCTTGGTACTATTTTTTCAAACGCGTTTATCTGAAAACGACTTTTTTTTAACTTGCGTACACGCCAGTTTGAAAAGTTTTCAACCAAACGTTTTGAAAATTGGCAGTTACTTTATTCATAGTATTGCGCTCTATATGAACCTAAAATCGGAATATAATCATTATTTAAAATAATTATTTTTTGCAAATAAAGTTGTAAAAATGGGAAAAAATCATGCTTTTTTGTTTTGACCCCTGTAAAAAATTCAATTTTCTATTTTTTTGGTAGCATTTAGGTTCATATAGAAGAGAGACATAGAATAAAAGTAAATTCCAACCTCGTTTGATTTCAGATGAAAATTGCGACTTCCAGAATGTACGCAAAATGCTGAGTCTGATTGTGACCTGCAATATGGGGTTGCTAATATCTTCGGTGTTTTTTAAGGAAATTCTTCAAAAATTGTATAGTCTATACATAAATATATGTATAAAATATTCTCAAAGTTTCAATAAATTATATTCATTTTTTATACTCTAAAAAAATTCATGAAAATCATTGAGAAAACGCTGTCCTAACCCTATTTCCCCCCTTAAACGAAAAATCTCGAAGGAGGTCGTGTTTAAATTAAATTAATTTTTAAGCACATTAATCATTTTTTTTTTTAGTAGAAAAACTATTTTTCTTTCTAAATGAATATTATTCAGAAGGAATACATTTATTTCTCATCAGCATCCCCTATTTTTATTCCTGAATCACGCGTGTCCCACTTTAACTTCAGCCCCTCTCGCAAAAGCTTCAATTTCTTATACTCCATGGAACCACACACTGTGAGAGGAACGTTCGAAAAAAAAAAAAAAAAAAACCACCAGAGAGAATGTTGCTCCGTTTTCTACTTCTATTGTCGAAATTTTCAGCTTTGTTTGCGCTAAAGCGTCGCTTTTAGAACGCGCGCGGGTTTGCGCCGTGGAGAGAGAGATAGCCCGAAGGCTTTTTCCTCGTTCGAATAATAAAGGAGGTCTTAGCGAGAGGGAGAGAGAGAAAGAGAGAGAGAGAGAGTGAGAAAGAATGAGGGAGAGTTCCCCATAAAGCGTGCGATGAGTCTCTGAATATACCGTATAATAACAGTATATATACGCTTTCATTTACAGAGGCACGCACGCACACACGAGTTTTGTGAAATAAAGGCTTCGTCGACCCGAGGAAATGGGTTGAAAAAAAAAAAAAAAACGTTCATTCGAAAAAACATTTTATCATACTTCGAAGCACGAGCGACGAAAAAGTGTCCACGAATCTCTGCATTTCCAATATATAAATTTGAAAAAAAATCAATAAACTCTTTTTATAAATAAAATGTCGAAAAAAAATGTAAAAACTAATGCTCCGAACGATTGCAAATAAAATAATGGTGCAAAAACAGAGAGGGATATGACCTGAGAAATTAATTGAAAAAAAAAAAAAAAAAAAAAAGAGGTTTTATTCCACCTTGGGCAATTTGATCAATCAACTTTGGCTTCCAATCTCCTTTTTGCGCCGGAAGCACTCGAAACGCAAAACTTGTTCCCCTCTCTCCATATTTCTCATTCTCGAATTAAAAAAAAAAAAATTTCAATTACCCCTCGAGACTTGCGTAAAGTCGTTCATCATCGATACGCTAGCTCGCACAGACCGGGGGTAGGTATCCGATATCGACTGTCGCTACTCCTTGTCGCTGCTGTGCCAACCAACCCTTCATTCGATATATATACTCCCTATCGCAGAGGGCTTGTCATTGGGGTGGTGGTTGCTCGGTCGAAAACTGTTACGAGTTCTCGAGGAAGCCCAACGGGGTCGTTACCTGTGACGAGAAACTATGGAATTTGAATTTTCGGTTCGACGCGAAAGAGTATAAAAAAAATCGATTTTTTTAAATTTCATAAATTGTTTAAAACTATTGAAAAATATGTTCCCAAAATTTTTAATGAAAATTCCGACTCGTTCTATTGTTATAAGCCATTAAAGGGGGAAATAGGGTTAGGACAGCGTTTTCTCAATACTTTTCATGAATTTTTTTATAGTATAAAAAATGAATATAATTTATTGAAACTTTGAGAATATTTTATACATATATTCAAGTATATACTATAAAATATTAGCGACCCCATATTGCTTGTTTTTTTTGGTACTATTTTTTCAAACGCGTTTTTCTGAAAACGACTTTTTTTAACTTGCGTACACGCTAGTTTGAAAAGTTTTCGACCAATCGTTTTGAAAATTGGCAGTTACTTTCTTCATAGTATTGCGCTCTATATGAACCTAAAATCGGAATATTATTATTATTTGAAATAATTTTTTTTTTGCAAATAAAGTTGTAAAAAATGGCAAAAAATCATGCTTTTTTTGTTTTGACACCTGTAAAAAATTCAATTTTCTATTTTTTGATAGCATTTAGGTTCATTTAGAAGAGAGACGTATAATAAAAGTAAATTCCAAGCTCGTTTGATTTCAGATGAAATTTGCGGCTTCCAGAATGTACGCAAAATGCTGAGTCTGATTGTGACCTGCAATATGGGATCGCTAATATCTCCGGTGTTTTTCAAGGAAATTCTTCAAAAATTTTATAGTGTATACTTAAATATATGTATAAAGTATTCTCAAAGTTTCAATAAATTATATTCATTTTTTATACCATAAAAAAATTCACGAAAATCATTGAGAAAACGCTGCCTTAACCCTATTTCCCCCCTTAAATGCATTCTATAATAATTTTTTTAATTACAGAGTTATTTTTTCGGGGGTGAAAATCAATATACATTTTTCTTTTCGTTTTTTTTGAGTCAAACGTGATCGAAAAATAAAATATTTTTTAACAATTTTAATTGGCTATTGGTTGACGATTTTTTTTCAACTTGTGAATCGATAAATTCATTGATTATATTCATTAAAAAGTTGTGTTACGAGTTAACAATAAAATTTGATCGCGAACGAAGTTTCTAGATTTCAGACAATTTTTTTTACTCCAACATCATTCCCCCAACGGTGCAATCGTGCAATTCACCCTAATTTAGAACGGCTGCCCGCGGTGGTTGTTTCACAGTTGCGTGCAGCGCGACCTCATCAGTGTTATGTATAGCAAACATCGCGGTAGCCATAAATATGTTATGCGTGAGCACGCGTGCTACACGTCGTTGCGCATACGATTTACCAAATTTCCGGAAACGACGCTTTAACTTGCCTCTTTTTGGGGGTGGGTCAACACGTTCGCGCAATTAATAAAAGTCGAACGTCCTAAAGAGGGCTATATCGGGTTGTCAGTTACCGTGAAAAATGGTAAATATGTTTTATTGGAAAAAAGTTGAAATCGAATCAAAGGTTCATTGTATTTTCGCTAATGCACTTGATTTAGTTGCAATTGTAACGGTCTCTATCGCAATAAATATTATTATTCAATTGAATAAATTTCCCAATAAATTTCATTCTCTTCTTATGAATTTCATTCAATTGAATTTAAATAAATAAATGTTTACTAGAAGCGAATTTGTTCTCATAAAAAACATATTAATAAAACAACGTTATACTTTATTTTACACGTTATATTTGGCAGATCCGCTCCGTCTGAATTTCCGAGAGGCCTCGGAAATAATTTTTAAATGATAACTCGATGACCGGAAGTCCGGATCGTTGATAGAAAAGCCAGTATGACGATGATATTAGCAACGCGATAAATGAGCACCGGAAACATGGTCAACAATTGCCAAGAAGATGTAACGCTATATATTTTTTTTAATCATCCAATTAATACAGCATCGGTCATGTCCTATTAAACTGGGGCTTCGTTTGAGAACCTCTGATGGTTTCGTGTTTGATAAACGTCTTTTCCAATCGTCCTAACCTCGGTGTAATAATAAAGAGGAACGAAGCCCTTCGTTGTTAATCATTGGGCTCGATCTTTAGACCGCGTGTCAGATTCGTGGCTGGTATAGCTGTGTATGGGTTAAAAGGGAAACCCAGGAATTATATTTCAGTCCTATCTATCTCCGAGCCCCGCCCTTTTCTAACAAACTTCCGAGAGGGCATATAAAAGGGAACGCACGCACGATCTTCTATATACCAGCATATCATATATACAAACTCCTTTTTTATATATATATATATATGTGTGTATATAGAGTGATTCAGAATAGGGGTAGAATTTGAAATTTTTCGATTCTGGATGATGTCCTAATAATATAACTACTTGTCGTTTTTATTAATTCAAAATACTTTATGAATTGGAGTCATTAGAGTTCGTTGATGAACCGACCAATGGCAATTGTGGACCTTCACGCGTTAAAGAGTCGGTAGTGAAAGTATAGGTTGGTTAGGAATCATTGGACCGATATTCCGATTGATGAATTCATGAAGATATGATCGTTTGAAGTTTGGAAGCCTCAGTGTCTCCATCGATATCTTGCTGGATGTCGTGTTTAGAATTTTTGTAATAAACTTAACCTTTATATGATGTTGAAGTTTGGATCGTTGGAATGCAACGAAAATAGATTTTTTTACACCACTAATCCCCCTTAAGATTCGATTATCGATGACAAAAATCGTTAAAACGTATTATTGGGATCTCCTAGGGGACCTGGGCCTAAATGTGCAAGAGAAGCAAGATCAGTACTGAAAATGAAAATTTAAAAACCCATTTGCGTTGCGTTTCAACTATGCAAACTTCAGCATCGTACCTTTGTCTGCTGTTAGATCGGTTGAAAAAAACCTCAAGTCTGATTCCCATGTAGCTACAGAATCGGTTCCAAGGCAGTGAACCCACGTACGTTGCTTTTCACCCCCTATCAGCAAGCGATGGAAGCAAGAAGATAGGAAGCATTACAACATATTGTAATGGCTCTAGTTAAAAAACTATTTCGGATATAAAGAAACGACTAAAAGTAGTTATGCTCGGGACATCAGGAGAATCGAATAGTTTCAGATTCGACATCTATTCTGAATCATCCTGTATATAGTATATATTGATACATGCCATATGCTTTAACAAGCTAGACCCTGCGGTCTAATCCGAATTTAGAACCTTATGGACCGTGAGCTTTACGAGATAGAGACTCGGAGAATCATCCAAGAATCCCGCAGACTCGTCGTCAGGATTGGCCACAAACCTGCGAGACCTCTGGATCTTCGGCCAAAATTGCTCTATACTATAACAACTCGACAATGTACACCCTACGATAATAAATTCCGGTATTAATGAATCATCATTCATCCTTTCATATTATTGTTCCATATATTGTATAATACGAGGTCTGTTCAAAAAGTATCGCAAATTTTGAATTTCCGCGGGCTACGTATATTCGATTTTTTTGAGGCGTTAGGTTGGTACTTGTATCCCTCACTTATGCTGAAAAAATCGGCTATTTTGAATGTTTAGTTAATTGTTGACAGCTGTTTTGATTAGACGTGTTTTGGCTTGTCTTCGATTTTTGTCTATTCCAAAAAAGCAGCTTCCATCGCGATGATTGAGCTTTGGTTTCCACGTCATAACAACAAACCCATGATTCGTCACCAGTTATGACCGTCTGGAGCAAATTTGGGTCGTCGCGGACCGAGTCCAACAGCTCCTTAGCAATGTTAACGCGACACTGTTTTTGTTCGAAATTGAGCAATTTTGGCACGAATATCGCGGCGACCCGTCTCATGCCCAAATCATTGGTAAAAATCGAATAGCACGAGCCAATCGATATGTTTAGTTCCTCAGCAACTTCTCTAACGGTTATTCGACGATTGGCCAATATTATTTTCTTCACTTCATCAATGTTTTCGTCTGTTGTTGATGTGCTCGGGCGTCCGGAACGCATTTCGTTGTTCGCATCTTCTCGGCCCTCTGAGAACATTTTGTACCACCGATAAACGTTGCTTTGGTCCAAGGTAGCTTCACCTTATGCCACAGTCAACATTCGGAATGCGTCCGCGCACTTAATTTTGTTTTTCACACAAATTTTGATAGAGATTCTTTGATCCATTTTTTGGATTAGGCAAAAGTCGAAGACAAGCCAAAACACGTCTAACCAAAACAGCTGTCAACAATTAACTAAACATTCGAAATGGCCGATTTTGTTCAGCATAAGTGAGGGACACGAGTACCAACCTAACGCCACAAAAAAATCGAAAATCGAATATACGTAGCCCGCGGAAATTCAAAATTCGCGATACTTTTTGAACAGACCTCGTATGTGGTAATTGTGGATGTGGATTCTTTAATACTGTGTCTTCATTGTGTTGAATTATTTCAACGTTATATTCTGTACCATTTTGTGGATCATTACACAATCTCGTATTATAAAAAAACTATTTGATTGCCCAGTATGGCTAAAACGCGGACGTCGAAATTCTATACTTTGATACCGAACGGAAGAGAATCCTTGAGAACAAAAGTCAATGAAGTGAGGTACGAAGTATATATTCATCTACTCCAAGCAAAGTAAAAGGTCTATAACCCATAATTCACATCGCACTTTGTGATGTGAATTATGGCCTTTCGATTGCTAGCAGTCAATGGGGAAAAGAGTGGGGACGCTTTATCGCCAATCGGAAGTAGGAAATAGCTGATAGTTGAAAGTGGACAGACATATATAACGATGTTCTTATTACTCTTTCAGGATTTGACGTAACCATAAATGATGAATATGACATTTATTTCGTTCCGAGATATTCCTGACGCGGGCAAAAACCACAAATTAACGAGTCTCATTTCAACCGGGATGATCTTAACAAAATGTTCCGAAAAATTAATGAAAATGAATTTATCATCCGTCTGCCCGTCCGTCCTTCCGTCACAGGCCTCTAACTCCTGAACGGTTCAACCTGTCGATTTAAAATTTGGCATGCAACTAGAGTGAGATGTTCCGAAGATGGCTCCTGAGTCGATTTTGAAAAATACTATTTTTTCGAAAATTTTACGTGGCCAAAATGTGTGATCGAAAAAAAAATGTTTTCCGTTATCGCCGATAGGGGTATCGTTTGAAAGGATTCAAACCTCCCCAAGGATTTAAGAAATGTTTTTGAATATTTCTTTCGATAAATATTTTCAGCATATTTCAATATATCCATCGAAATGTTCGTTTTTACAATTCCACCATTAATTCCGAAACTACCGCATTCGGAATTCTGAAATAATTCTGATATATGGAAGCACATCAGAAGTTTAAAGGATAACTACAGCGATGTCGAAATTTCCATTAATTTTCGAGATATATGAAATTCAAGATTGCACTTAGGTGAGTGGTATACGAAACCCTCGGTGGTTCATGCTTGACCCTTATTTTTCTATCATACTTTTCCAACTAGTGAGTGACGAATGACCATGACATTTAATATATCGACAAAAGTCTAACCTTTTTTTGTATTTAATGTGTCGTGTATATTTTGACGAGAAGGGTAGTGGCGAGGGGTTGCCTTTTAGTGTATCGAAGTTACGACTCGGCAGCTGTTGCCAGACGTTTTTTTTTTCGGTGAAGCCTCTCGGTAACGCTTGACGCGAATCATAGAACGCCGGAAGTGACCAAATACACCGCCACCACTAGACATCGCTGTGTTGACCGCAACAACCAAAAAAAAGGGCTCAACCTACACATCGCTCTACGCGTTAAATTGTATGAATTAGGCCCTTTTTTATTTGTTAGCCAGTGCGAGATGGATATATATAGTAGAGTACGAGAATTACTATACTGTATATGGTGGAATAAGCTTGAGGCATAACGCGACGCGATTCGAAATGGGGGCAGCTGCGCGACATCTGCGGATTACGTTCTCGCGCGTTACGCGAAACCTCTTTCTCGCCCGCGCACATCGATGGTACTCGCATTCAATGAGAACAAACTATATATATATATGTGTGTGTGTGTGTGTGTGTGTGTGTAATTATTATTATTACTATATATAGTTGAAAGGATGATTAGAGTTTAAAACGAAATACATAGCGTTATAGCTCGTCGTTGCCGCCCCATCGGGATAGAAGGCGAGTTTAATAATGCGTGAAAGATCATACAACCGGGGACGTATTAGGCGTGCATATATATTTATGATGGACGTAACACGAAGCTACACGAATTAATCGTCAAAAGTGATTTCGTCACATAATTCTTGTCTCGCGCGACCTCAATAACGAAAATTTCACGTTGTTCCTGGAAAAACTGCGTGCACTGCCGCGCGGATGTTAAAATGAAATTATATATATGATAACATTTACGATTTCAACGAAAAGCATTTATTTCGTAATTCTCTATAAGACCATACACGCGAACATGTGATTTCTGAAAATCATAAAAAACGAATATTCTTGTAAAATAATCATTACTTTTTTATTTAAAAACCATTATGGCATATCATCTTAGCATCTTTTTTCATTGTTTAGTAAATTAGTTTCAAACAGTACGTTACTGCCGCAATCTCGATAAACGAAATTTTTGCATCGTCATTAAAAAAAACGCTTTAAAACTTGCAACTTTCGATCATGGACCACCTCGAGACTCTTCGCGAAATTTCGTTATTTCGAAATTTCATCGAGACAAGAAAAGTGACAATTGCGCGAGTTACGAAAGAAGAGGAAAAATTCATTTTGACAGATACGACATATTTTCGTCGTCATAAACCAGGCTCTTTTCCTTCGGCTCTTCTTCTTTTTCCAATTAGGACGACACGATGCCAGTTGCCCCGTGAGAGCAGACGAAAAAAAAACGAAAACCTTGGAGGAATATAACAAGAGAGCATCCAGCGTAACAGGAGGGTTGTGTATAGCGCGTTGATGGTAGTAGTCTATCTTTTCTCGAGGAGAGTTTGCCACTTCCAAAAATAAACAAGATTTGGAGACGAGAGAGAAAAGTTGATTTCCTCGCTTCTCGCTACTGAATATACTCGTTCCGGGTATAACGTTTGTAAGATCTTTGCTGAGAGGAAATGAGATTTTTCATTATACGGTGAAACGGAACGTCGGATGCCTTTCAGAAAATCCTTTAGGGGGGAAATAGGGTTAGACGGTACCAAAAATCGATTTTTTTTTTTTTTTCATAAATTGTTAGTAAAACTATTGAAAAATATGTTCCCAAAATTTTAAATGAAAATTCCGACTCGTTCTATTGTTATAAGCCATTAAGGGGGGAAATAGGGTTAGGACAGCGTTTTCTCAATGATTTTCAGGAATTTTCTTATAGTATAAAAAATGAATATAATTTATTGAAACTTTGAGAATATTTTATACATATATTTAAGTATATACTATAAAATTTTTTAAGAATTTCCTTGAAAAACACCGAAGATATTAGCGACCCCATATTGCAGGTCACAATCAGACTCAGCATTTTGCTACTTTTTCAAACGCGTTTTTCTGAAAACGACTTTTTTCGAACTTGCGAACACGCTAGTTTGAAAAGTTTTCGACCAATCGTTTTGAAAATTGGCAGTTACTTTCTTCATAGTATTGCGCTCTATATGAATCTAAAATCGGAATATTATCATTATTTAAAATAATTTTTTTTTTTTGAAAATAAAGTTGTAAAAAATGGCAAACAATCATGCTTTTGTGTTTTGACCCCTGTAAAAAATTCAATTTTCTATTTTTTGATAGCATTTAGGTTCATATAGAAGAGAGACATATAATAAAAGTAAATTCCAACCTCGTTTGATTTCAGATGAAAATTGCGGCTTCCAGAATTGACGCAAAATGCTGAGTCTGATTGTGACCTGCAATATGGGGTCGCTAATATCTTCGGTGTTTTTCAAGGAAATTCTTCAAAAACTTTATAGTATATACTTAGATATATGTACAGAATATTCTCAAAGTTTCAATAAATTATATTCATTTTTTATACTATAAAAAAATTCATGAATATCATTGAGAAAACGCTGTCCTAACCCTATTTCCCCCCGTAATTTACCTCGTTCTACTCCGTGTGCTCTGTATAATGATAATTTAGCATAAAATTTGCAGCGAATTTGTTAAGAGGATTCAAGAAAACATTGCACAATTGCATTATTTTACAAGTACATTCGCAATAGTCAAATGTGAATGTACCGACAATGCTTATAATAAGAAAATCGTACATTTTGAAATTGGACGTAACTTTTTTCTTTGAATACTGTTCAACCATTTCGATATCCACAGTTTCAATAGTTTCATAAGGATTACATAAAAACGATTTTAATTATTGATAATAATCAATAATTAATATCGGTTCATCAGTCATTCTAGTATCAGCATTAGAAAATTTTTAGTAGAACAAGACGAATTATCATTTTTTTTGTACATTCACAAATTATTTTTTTTAAATTAAATTTTGAGTACGAGCAGCACACTAACAATATTTTTATACTGGTTCTTTGTGAAAGAAGAATGAATTGCAAATAAATTGAATCATTTTTTTTTTTGTACATTCTCAAATTATTTTTTTTAAATTAAATTTTGAGTACTAGCAGCACACTAACAATATTTTGATACTGGTTCTTTGTGAAAGAAGAATGAATTGAAAATAAATTCACAGATTTGTCCGTTAAAAAATGTTTGACAGGCTATAAAAAACCTCGGAAATTTTTCTCATCATTGTTAAATCAACGGTGATCAAATTTTTACACCATAATGTATCTAATGTGATTTTGCGCACCACATTGTATAGGCTAAATACAATGCATCGTTTAAAAAGTCCTTGTCGCCCTAAAAGTACGGAAAGGATTGACGAGGATTCTTCACAATTGCAACTCATACTTCGACATATTCACGAGTAGGGCTTCATGCTTGCATGTCGTTTCGTTCTCTGTGCCACCGTGAATTTTCCCTCTGCAATGGTTGCCGAAGCTCAACGTGCACTCACACGAATGGTCTCACGATTAATCCGCGATTCTCGCACTCGAGTGTACCAGACCATCGCGTGGTACCGCACACACACACACACACATGCACGCAAACACACGATGTATCACAGGGTGGACCACCCTATTTTTTAGCGGAGGGATAACCGGGAGAGTGCTGTTTGGCACTTGGGAGCTCGATGTTAGATGACGCGAGTTCGTCCCGGCAAACAGAAGTGAAGAGAAAGAGAGAGAGATCGACGGTTGCATTAGTGGGGGGAAAGAGAGATCGCGATAGATCGCGGAACAAAGGAGAAAAGAACGGGTAACGTGAAACGGAAAAAAAAAGGATCGAGGAGGAGAAACGAAGAGATTTAAAAAAAATAGAGAAGAAGAAACCTCAAGAACGAGCATCAGGAGATGAGTGAAAAAAAAGAGAGCAGCACTGAGGAGAGAGATAAAGAAGAAGATTAAAGCAAACGCCTGTGTGACGTGGGGAGAACGGTAAAACGTGGTAGCACTGCCTTCACGTTTTATCTACATGATGCAGGGTAGAAAAGTCATTTATATGTATCTATGTAGCACGTTCTTCACTTGGTTTTAAAGGAATTCGTTCGTAGAATTCCTTCGATGTTCCTCCCTCGTTGCTTGCAAGAGAATTAAGTGCGTTGGATTATTTAAAAAAATCAAATAAATAGACAAATGCAAAAAGTAACATATTATTTTGTAGACGATGTTGTTATTGGCGAAATGTGCCAAAGAGTGGAAATTATAAAATTGTATTTGACTTTTTTGACCAAATTTTTTTTTCTTCATGAATAGAATATCGTCAAGCGATATTTTCTATTTAATTTCGGGCGGATCGGTAGAAGGGTTTAGATTTTGTGAAACTTGGATTATTTTTGAAATCTTCCAAAAACAAGTCTGCGACTGTTGAAATTGTAATCAGAAAGACAGCTTGACAATTAAAAACTCACACATTGCTTTTTTCATTATTTCATCTCGCTCACAATGCTTTTTCTAATACTTAAACTTTTTATAATATAATTTTATATCAGACTCATTTCTATCAGGAAGACAAAATTTAAAAAATAAACTTTTTCAACAAATTCGTAGGCTGGCATAAAATTATTGTACGTAATATCGAAACGAAATGAGTTAAAAGCGAACCCTAATGCATCTCTGGATGCACATGAAAGGATGCAAAAAAATTATAAGAGCAAGAGAGAGATAGAGCGAGAGAGAAAAAGAGAGAGAGGGAAGATTCGGGCACGAGCCTTGCCCGTTTTGGTTTGATAAGAATTGAGAAAGCGTGCCTGTCCCTACTGTACGTAGGGGATCCATTAGACCGAGCAAACACGTGTTGCCAACAACCATCGGTACACTCTCCATCCCTTCGCGCATTCGTACATGGCCATGCGAGGCAGATGACTCGGATATTCGGCCACGGGGGCCTTTGGTACAACCAAAAACAGCCCGTTTCAATCTATTTCGAGCATTTCACAAAGTACGTTATGCGCCACAAGCGTAACTGTCCGTAACGTGAACTTTCTTTCCCCAAGCTTTTTGTAACGCGTCTGGCCATTATAGAACTCAAACCAAATAAATAATATATATATAAGCATTTTTTTTTCTTTTCATTATTTACACTTTTGTATTACTCGCGGTGTCGAAAAGCCGACGAGTCTCTTGATATACATAAATGAAAAAAAAAAAAAAACGTCGATCAGTGGTGAAGACAGGATGTGTAATGCGTAAATGTCTCACTCGCATGTGCGCGGATAAGATCGAATATAATGTTGACGACAGAATTTTTCAGGTTGTTGAAAAATGTGCCTCCCGAGGGAGCCATATTTATGACCCGAGTCGGAGGAGTTGTCACCTCGAACAGTCTGTCTATAATTTATACTCTAGATTTGAGATGACGTGAAACACCGACGATCGGTGAAGAAAATGGTAATCCAATTGTACTGCAAATTATTGACATTTTGACGAAAAAAAAAACAAAAAACAAAATCTCGTACCCTTAGAAAATTATTTATTAATGAAAGGGTTGAAATTTCGATTTTTCCGCAAATATCACTACTGAGAAAGGATGGTTTGAAAAATAATTTTCCAACCAATTTTTTGTAATTATGTATCTGTGGAAGCTTTTGTTGTAAGTACATTTTTGTTAACTTTGTTCAAATGGTCACTACACTTTAACAACAACTAACGATGACTATAACGAGTCTCGGCAGTTGGGTGAAATATATTTTTTAAATCTTTTAGGTCCAGCGTAATTAACATGCTTAAATGAATTATTGTCATTGTCGAGAGATTGAAGAAGAGAGAAAAAATCATCTTTTAATGAGGTCTTAAATTCCATGGAGATAAAATCAAATCAGGGATACGAAAGGGTACGAGTAAAAAGTGGAAGATGTTTAAAAAAGAAAAAGAAACTATTATATAAAAGAGGCGCCGTCGATAAAGAGCTCGTTAGCGCCTTCATCTTCGTTCGTAATAAATCTTATCCGACGTTTTAACGGCTGCCACGGTCGAATTCTTGTTAAGAACTGACCGTGTACTCGCGCAAAATTTAGAGGTGTTAGACACGATACTTATTTTACACAATTATATAGATATACATGTGCGTTAGTCGAATTCGTAAAACTCGCGAATTTAGAGAGGGAAGAGTTTAGACATTTTTTTTCGATCCAGTGTGCACTCTTTTTTGTATACGTAAATTGTCGTTAAGACACCACTGGCGTTTCTTGATAAATTAAGGAGGGAAATAGGGTCAGACGATTAAAAAAATCGATTTTTTTAAATTTCATAAATTGTTAGTGAAACTATTGAAAAATATGTTCCCAAAATTTTTAATAAAAATTCCGACTCGTTCTATTGTTATAAGCCATTAAAGTGAGTAGCTCTCCTTCAGGCCCCGAGCGCGCCACGTGTTTCAAACGTGTTTTTCTGAAAACGACTTTTTTTTAACTTGCGTACACGCTAATTTGAAAAGTTTTCAACCAATGGTTTGAAAATTGGCAGTTACTTTCTTCATAGTATTGCGCTCTATATGAAACTAAAATCGGAATATTATCATTATTTAAAATAATTTTTTGTTTGCAAATGAAATAGTAAAAAATGGCAAAAAATCATGCTTTTTTGTTTTGACCCCTGTAAAAAATTCAATTTTCTATTTTTTTGATAGCATTTAGGTTCATATAGAAGAGAGACATATAATAAAAGTAAATTCCAACCTCGTTTGATTTCAGATAAAAATTGAGGCTTCCAGAATGTACGCAAAATGCTGAGTCTCATTGTGACCTGCAATATGGGATCGCTAATATTTTCGGTGTTTTTCGAGGAATTTCTTCAAAAATTTTATAGTATATACTTAAATATATGTATAAAATATTCTCAAAGTTTCAATAAATTATATTCATTTTTTATACTATAAAAAAATTCATGAAAATCATTGAGAAAACTCTGTCCTAACCCTATTTCCCCCCTTAACTGACGAAACTTATTTGTTATATTTCATATTTCAAAGCTGCCTGATTGTTTTTCATGAAACCTTTCAGATTTTTACCCGAAAATAAAACCTAAATTCAAGTCGTATGTCCAGAAAAATTTAATTGAACGACGATTCAAAATGGTAGAATCGATATAGTAAAAAAAAAAAAACAAAAATTTGCTGCAAATTACAAATTAGCACATTACATCTTGATCTTAACTTCTTTATGTACAGAGATCTACGAGGAAAGAATTTGGCAATTTTTAAGGTTTCCTTACAGTTTATTCATTATATTCCGTTTGAACTTTATTGTTTTTTGCTAGACTTATGATCCGTACCGTTGCAAATATGTCAATTCATCGCAATGCTTCGTTTATGGAGATTTTTCATATCTCCTGATTTTGAACTTAAGGTAAAAATATCGAAATTCAAAAAGGCGTCAATATGATCGAAAAAAAAACGATAGAAAAGTGATGCCGATTTGAAAGAAAACATTGGTGGCTGAAAGTTTCGGAGACCGATGATTTCGAACCGCAACATTGAAATGGTTTGTCCCGAAATTATGGCACTGACGTGAAATACTGTTCGCGGAATCGCTAATGTATACGCCGACGCGTTGAAATTTTCGCATATGTTGGGAGTTAGGAAAATAAAAGAAAAAAGAAAGGAGAGCACGTTCAAAGGGTGTTCGGTACAATTATTAGCCATTCAAAGCAGACGTAAAACGCAATTATTGACACGACCACATATCTCTCTGGTCAAAGCGATACAATGCCGAGACTGCTAATGACTGGGGCGGTGAAAAATTATTGCGCTTGTTATACTCCGGGAGTAAGAGCGTCTCGAGTCCCACACTCGGATTCGCGCGAGTGAGGTCCATTTGCGCCGCTGGCGCCGGGCTATAATAACCATTCACCCACGCGGAGCCATGAAGTTGTTTTTTTCTCGAACACACGCAGCCACAACGACAGAGATATGGAGCCCGGGAATTTCTTTCTTTCTCTCTCTCTCACTCTCTTTCTCTCTCTGCCAATGATCCGACCATGAGCCCTTTGCGTTTGAATCCGCAGCCGCGAAACAGTCGGAAATTTCTCGTTTCTCGTCTGTCTCGGCGCTATAAATCCTCTCCCGGCGGAATAGAATGAAACAAAATTCACTCAAGCCCCTCCCCTTCCCCCGTGACTCATCGGACGTGATCGAATATTCGCCAGGATCAATATCGATCGTTTGGGAAGAGAAGGGCGTAATTCACACTAATTTACGTGTTTGAATTGTGCGGCTTGGATGCTTGCTTGCTAAGCAACGGATATATGGTTTCGTGCTACAGCCTACTAAACAAGCGAGACGAGCTTTTTTCATGACGTCGTATAAAAGCGCTCGGTCGTATCTCTAATGCTTCTCGTTTCTTGGGTCAATATTGTCAGATGCATCGGTCATTTTCTCAGAGGGGAGTTTGAGGATAGAGAAGAAAAAAAATGTTTCCTCTCCGACTTAGATTCGGCATTATTATTGTTGGGATTATTACAATTAGGAAACTATTGAATAAACAATTTCTTTTTCTACATCATTGTGACCAATAATATAATGTAAATATGAAACGAGTAATTACGGAATTGGAATGATGGAACCAAGGGAACTCCGACAAATGTTATTTCTTCTCAAATCATTTGTATCCTCGTTACTATTTTCGGCTTATATTTATCACGTTCTAAACCATTTTTTTTTCAAATTAATGTTTCCATCGTATACCTTTTTCAGGTTTTTACGTCCCTTCCCTCTTGTACTCATTTACATTTCACTCCTTGAAACTCCTCCTCACGTGTGTTCACAACCTTTTTATAAAACAACTTTAAAGTATCCTTAAGGGTGAACACCACAGTGACCCCCTGTTTATTTTCACATTTTTCAAGAATTTTTTTTTGTGAAAAATAAAAAGATATTCGAAAAATTTTGTCGGGTTTTGTTCCTTGTTTATTAATGTATCAAAAAACATTTTTTTCACATTTTTCACGCCGCATGGTGGCGCTGGGGAAGCTATCGCGTCAGGTGCTGTCATTTCCGCGGCACGCAGCAGAACTCTCTTCAACGTCGATCTGAAAAAAAAATACCGAGTGTTTTCGTTAATAATATGATATTTTGAAGAGAAGTACACAGGGATTTGGAAAAATATTGTTAAAAAAAAATAGGCACGCCTTTGAAATTAACTTTAATTTCAAAGGCGTGCCTATTTTTTTTAAAACAATATTTTTCCAAATCCCTGTGTACTTCTCTTCAAAATATCATATTATTAACGAAAACACTCGGTATTTTTTTTCAGATCGACGTTGAAGAGAGTTCTGCTGCGTGCCGCGGAAATGACAGCACCTGACGCGATAGCTTCCCCAGCGCCACCATGCGGCGTGAAAAATGTGAAAAAAATGTTTTTTGATACATTAATAAACAAGGAACAAAACCCAACAAAATTTTTCGAATATCTCTTTTTTTTCCCACAAAAAAAAATTCTTGAAAATTTAAAAAAAACCAGGGGGTCACAGTGGTGTTCTCCGTTAAGGCAGTCGTCTGGTCTAGAGCGAGATTTTTGACGTCATTTCTAATGTGCAATAACGTTTAAACAGTTGAAGTTGTCTAGAAGAAAATTTACACGTGCATTTATTGATCCTTAGAGAATACTTGTACATTAAAAAAAAAAATATTTTAAATATTTTCATGTAGTTTTTTGCCTTGTTGCAGCATGGTGCGCCGAAATCGGCGCCCAATCTGGACGATGTTGTATGCATCTGAAAAAAAAAAAATATATATATTCTCAATCTGTATGAGTATTCTGAGCACTGGTAGCAGAATTGGTACTTAAAAAAAAATTTTTGACAAAATTGCGGCCTGTTGAACTTTCATTAATGATATTTCATGCATACATTTCATACATTTTCGTATTCGACGAGCTTTAAAATGTCGGCAAAATTATTGTTCGACTCAATTCTGCTACCAGTGCTCAGAATACTCATACAGATTGAAAATATATATATATTTTTTTTTTCAGATGCATACAATATCGTCCAGAGTGGGCGCCGATTTCGGCGCACCATGTTGCAACAAGACAAAAAACTACATGAAAATATTTAAAATAATTTTTTTTTTTAATGTACAATTATTCTCTAAGGATCATTAAATGCACGTGTAAATTTTTATCAAGACAACTTCAACGGCTTAAACGTTATTGCACATTAGAAATGACGTCAAAAACTTCGCTCTAGACCAGACGACTGCCTTAAGTAGCAATGAGAAAATTAAATTTTTCTCATCTTGAAATATGCAAATCCCTGTGTACTTCTCTTCAAAATATCATATTATTAACGAAAACACTCGGTATTTTTTTTCAGATCGACGTTGAAGCGAGTTCTGCTGCGTGCCGCGGAAATGACAGCACCTGACGCGATAGCTTCCCCAGCGCCACCATGCGGCGTGAAAAATGTGAAAAAAATGTTTTTTGATACATTAATAAACAAGGAACAAAACCCAACAAAATTTTTCGAATATCTCTTTTTTTTCCCACAAAAAAAAATTCTTGAAAATTTAAAAAAAACCAGGGGGTCACAGTGGTGTTCTCCGTTAAGGCAGTCGTCTGGTCTAGAGCGAGATTTTTGACGTCATTTCTAATGTGCAATAACGTTTAAACAGTTGAAGTTGTCTAGAAGAAAATTTACACGTGCATTTATTGATCCTTAGAGAATACTTGTACATTAAAAAAAAAATTATTTTAAATATTTTCATGTAGTTTTTTGCCTTGTTGCAGCATGGTGCGCCGAAATCGGCGCCCAATCTGGACGATGTTGTATGCATCTGAAAAAAAATATATATATATATTCTCAATCTGTATGAGTATTCTGAGCACTGGTAGCAGAATTGGTACTTAAAAAAAAAATTTTGACAAAATTGCGGCCTGTTGAACTTTCATTAATGATATTTCATGCATACATTTCATACATTTTCGTATTCGACGAGCTTTAAAATGTCGGCAAAATTATTGTTCGACTCAATTCTGCTACCAGTGCTCAGAATACTCATACAGATTGAAAATATATATATATATATTTTTTCAGATGCATACAATATCGTCCAGAGTGGGCGCCGATTTCGGCGCACCATGTTGCAACAAGACAAAAAACTACATGAAAATATTTAAAATAATTTTTTTTTTTAATGTACAATTATTCTCTAAGGATCATTAAATGCACGTGTAAATTTTTATCAAGACAACTTCAACGGCTTAAACGTTATTGCACATTAGAAATGACGTCAAAAATTTCGCTCTAGACCAGACGACTGCCTTAAGTAGCAATGAGAAAATTAAATTTTTCTCATCTTGTATTAAGGCAAGTTTAGTGAGAAATCGATACACAACATAACGTACATAAATCGATATAAAAGACATGACACATAACGAAATCTAATTCCAATCAAATGGGTATAATTTGTTTTTTGTCTTGTCTGTCCATTAAGGGTTGTTATTTCGGCTAATCTGAGATTGATGAAAGACCCATCTGTCGGGTGAAACAACCTATCGTTATAAAAGTCAGCCCTACCATTATAACTATCGTTATTATCAGGCTACTGTTTCTGGTCCCCCCCGTTTTCACATTTCCAATAACAATCAATATCCACCTTTTTAAAAATTAATAGAATATATTAGATTGTCGAACTAACAGCAATAACGACTTAGGGTGGATTGTCATTAACCCGAACGAAACCAAAATATCGATAATAAACGCCAGTGTGGTAAGTACGCACCACTTCCGTTAGGAACTCTCGTTGCTGAGGAACGCGCACCCCTCTTCTTGGATATAATACAATGTGCCGTGATATATATGTTCTTGTATTTTTCGACTATGTGCGTGGGCGATGAACCAACCCTCGTGCCGCGACTCGTCTCTATGCGGAAGACATAAATCCGACTGCGCGGTTTACCCAAGAAGAGACCGAAACGGAGCACCACCAATCTCTCGCGAGCGCCCAGTTTCTAATCTCACTTCGACATCTAAGCTCGTTCGTCAAGTCTTTCGTGTGCTTCGCTAACCCCCACAAGTCATTATGTACATATATACATATAGGTTTAACTGGTATACATGTACATAAATGCGTATATTCACATATATAAATATATATATATATATATATATATATATATATGCATTGAATAATGGTACGCACGATTTTCCAGATGCCACTTTCTGGAGTTGGTGCTCCGATCCACGACCTCGTTACTAAAACCGTACACGCACGAGAATAGTAAGAGAAAAAGAAGCAATGAATAGTGTAGCTTCGCGAGGGTGAAGAAATAACACTCAGTCGACAGGGAAATGGAAATAAAATAAAACCTATCAGAGACAAAAACCGAATGATATGAAAGGAAGAAAAAAACGATAATTTGTTAACCGGACATTCCATGACGTACCATGACGAGCAAAACTGTGACTTTTTTTTTCGCTACTCTCAGCGTCTCTTATATTCACCATGTAGGATCATTCAATGTTAAATAAATCATTGTTTCTGTACACAGTTGTGAGTGCCATTTTGTTGAAAATTTCAAGCTCGCGCGAGCAGGGACGAAGAGATAAATCGTGGAACGATTTATTTGCCACCTTTTCGGACTTGTGTGTCGAGCTTTTAGAAGGGTTTGTTAGCATAAAAGTTGGTTAAACTTTCGCAGAAGGAATGGTGTAACATCTGGACATCTCTGATTTGTTTTCTAGCACGGGGAGTATGTTTTTTTATCGGTCACACTCCGATGTCAGTCATTTTTAGTGAACGCTGGGAAACAAAGTATATCTGGAATACTGTATCTCTATATATAGCTGTACGAAGCACACACACGTGATATACATATATATCGAAACATAATGGATCCAATGGGGTATAAGGTAACGTGTGTGCATCGATCAATCGCCCGTCTCTAATCCGTTTCTAATCTCAATGATATATATCCCTATGACGGGCTCTACTCATCGAATACAGTAGAATATTATCTCTCGTGTCCCACGGTAACGTTTTAGCTCTCTATTCGACGAATTATGGGCTTCAAAAATACGTCACGATCATAATAAAACGCCGCATGCTCGCCCGAGCATCGCAACGTCAAAATTCCATTCGTTGAAAATTTAATACGAAAAAAAAATTCTTATAAAACGTTTGAAAATTCCCTACGTTGAGATACTTTCTTTACGCATTCTGAAACGTATGTATTTACATTAGAAAATTGTGTTGCTTTATTTATAACGCGTAAAACGGTATAATTGAACGATAAAACGAATAGTAAACAATTGATTATTTAATCGATAATGTTCAAATGCCTTAGAACACTATTATTATTAAGGTATTAAAGTAAACAATTATTATTTATTTGTCATGAAATCCCAAAAATATTGTGGAACGGACGATATTGTTACTTAAAATCGATGACTCGAGTCGTGCCAATGCTTCACATAATATCGACTCTGACACCTGAACCCTATAGTTTTTTTTTTTACTGCTAAAGTATACGGTACGGGCTAGCGCGGGTTTTACTTTGAATTATGATAATTTCTCGCGATCCACCCCTCTCTCGACGCGAAAAGTACGGCACGTCGAACTAGGATTCATGCGAGTGAGCTTCCACTGTCGAATTCATGTAGCATTCATCGCGAGGTTTCGCGAGGGATGGCGAAATGACAAGAATGGTCATAGGAGATTGGCGGGAGGGGGAGCTGGGAGGGGGCGAGGGTCTGACTGGAGTTTTGGGGTGAAAGTCGTGGCACGAGGCATGCGTAATATAGGGTGCCATACCGATGAGTCATGCTTCATCCCCTGTGGCGTACCGGGAGAGAGAGAGGGGAAGTGGGGTTGGTAAAGAGATGGCTCTACATCCCTCTCGCTTTTTGCATCACCCCACTTCTTCCATCTCGCCATTCTCTAGGCTCTTCTTTGAATTATATGTATATACGAGGTCTGTTAAAAAAGTATCGCGAATTTTGAATTTTCGCGGGCTACGTTTATTCGATTTTCGATTTTTTTGTGGCGTTAGGTTGGCACTCATGTCCCTCACTTATGCTGAAAAAATCGGCCATTTTTAATGTTTAGTTAATTGTTGACAGCTGTTTTGGTTAGACATGTTTTGGCTTGTCTTCGATTTTTGTCTGTTCCAAAAAAGCAGCTTCCATTGCGATGATCGAGCTTTGGTTTCCACGTCATAACCATATTCTGAGCACTGGTAGCAGAATTGAGTCCAACAATAATTTTGCCGACATTTTATAACTCGTCGAATACGTAAATGTATGAAATAGATGTATGAAATATCATTAATGAAAGTTAAACAGGCCGCCATTTTGTCAAAAATTTTTTTTATGTACTAATTCTGCTACCAGTGCTTAGAATACTCATACAGATTGAGAATATATATATTTTTTTTTTTTCAGATGCATACAACATCGTCCAGAGTGGGCGCCGATTTCGGCGCACCATGTTGCAACAAGGCAAAAAACTACATGAAAATATTTAAAATAATTTTTTTTTTAATTGTACAAGTATTCTCTAAGGATCAATAAATGCACGTGTAAATTTTCATCAAGACAACTTCAACGGTTTAAACGTTATTGCACATTAGAAATGACGTCAAAAATCTCACTCTGGACCAGACGACTGCCTTCATTGTTGACAGCTGTTTTGGTTAGACGTGTTTTGGCTTGTCTTCGATTTTTGCCTATTCCAAAAAAGCAGCTTCCATTGCGATGATTGAGCTTTGGTTTCCACGTCATAACCATATTCTGAGCACTGGTAGCAGAATTGAGTCGAACAATAATTTTGCCGACATATTATAACTCGTCGAATACGAAAATGTATGAAATGTATGTATGAAATATCATTAATGAAAGTTCAACAGGCCGCCATTTTATCAACAAATTTTTTTAAGTACCAATTCTGCTACCAGTGCTCAGAATACTCATACAGATTGAGAATATATATATTTTTTTTTTCAGATGCATACAACATCGTCCAGAGTGGGCGACGATTTCGGCGCCTCATGTTGCAACAAGGCAAAAAACTACATGAAAATATTAAAAAATTTTTTTTTTTTAATGTACAAGTATTCTCTAAGGATCAATAAATGCACGTGTAAATTTTCATCAAGACAACTTCAACGGTTTAAACGTTATTACACATTAGAAATGACGTCAAAAATCTCGCTCTAGACCAGACGACTGCCTCAATTGTTGATAGCTGTTTTGGTTAGACGTGTTTTGGCTTGTCTTCGACGTTTGCCTATTCCAAAAAAGCAGCTTCCATCGCGATGATTGAGCTTTGGTTTCCACGTCATAACCATAAACCCATGATTCGTCATGAGTTATGACCCTCTGGAGCAAATTTGGGTCGTCGCGGACCGGAGTCCAACAGCTCCTTTGCAATGTTAACGCGACACTGTTTTTGTTCGAAATTGAGCAATTTTGGCACGAATTTCGCGGCGACCCGTCTCATGCCCAAATCATTGGTAAAAATCGAATGGCACGAGCTAATCGATATGTTTAGTTCCTCGGCAACTTCTCTAACGGTGATTCGACGATTAGCCAATATTATTTTTTTCGCTTCGTCAATGTTTTCGTCTGTTGTTGATGTGCTCGGGCGTCCGGAACGCATTTCGTTGTTCGCATCTTCTCGGCCCTCTGAGAACATTTTGTACCACCGATAAACGTTGCTTTGGTCCAAGGTAGCTTCACCATATGCCACAGTCAACATTCGGAAAGCGTCCGCGCACTTAATTTTGTTTTTCACACAAAATTTCATACGGATTCTTTGATCCATTTTTTGGAATAGGCAAAAATCGAAGACAAGCCAAAACACGTCTAACCAAAACAGCTGTCAACAATTAACTAAACGTTCAAAATGGCCGATTTTTTCAGCACAAGTGAGGGACATGAGTACCAACCTAACGCCACAAAAAAATCGAAAATCGAATATACGTAGCCCGCGGTAATTAAAAATTTGCGATACTTTTTGAACAGACCTCGTATGTACCGCGGCATACCGGCTGGACTGTCGGTTCGCGCACAATATATCTATACATAGTGCTGCTGGAGTATATGGCTGATTGAAATTATATTTCTGTTCATCCGCTCTTTGGACCGCTGCCATATCTTTTTTCCGCCCTCCGTCTTCCTCACGAGAGATAGACAGAGGGGATGACGAGAGATCTCAGTGATCGAAGCTTCTTCGCAAATTATTTCTCGTGCACTTTTCGCTTTCATTGTCATACGTATAGCGAAAGTGTAATATTTTTCGATGTACCGTCGGAATTCCAGTTACGTCAACTTCGTTCGCGGATTTTTGCGAATTGAGAATATGAAGAAAATCCTCTTGTGTGTCGAAAGAATAACTTTAAGCTGCCACATTCGAGGTTGTCACGCTTGAAAAAGTGAAAAGAGATTCTAAAACAGGCCAATTTTCTCGAACGTCACGAGGCACGTCCCTCAAAATTGCGAAAAAAATATGTAAATCGAAGTACTGAAATGTTTCGTCATGCATAAACCCCAATAAACCAGGAAATTCTTCTTAAAATGTGTGAAAGTAGGATTTTGGAAAAAAAAACACAACCGTGGGAGAAAGAGTTTCCGGTGTAATAATGAAAAATGAATAATTTCGTCACGTACAAACGGCAATAAAAATCATCTTACTCTTTCTCTCACCCCAAAATACACCGAATACGTTCGTTTGTATAAAATCTACAGAACATTTCGTACCACGTCGTAATACCAAAATGTGCGTCACAGGTATACGCACGGCCACAAACACGGTATGTCCACTGCTGACAAATGAAAAAGCTTAATCAACAAGCGTTTGTACGTTAAATCGTGGGCTTTATGCCCCCTTTTCTTGCTAGTAGACAATATGGAAATTTCCGGCATGTCCTTCGAAAAATTACTACACACCCTGTGCGCGTATATACATATTTCAGTATGAAATATGTAAGAGGGAGAATGAGATAGAAGGAGTGTCTCGTCACTGAAAGGAAACCAGCATTTTTAATTTATTTTCAGATTATTCAGGGAAACATTTCGGACTGGTCGGAGAAGAGGGACACCACTATGTCGAGTCTCTCTCATTCTCTCTTTCTCTGTCACCCTCCTTCCCTCTCACTCGCTCTTTCTCTTTCTCTCTTCACGAAGATACAGCTGTGGCTCTGAATCATCACGGCCACGGCCACGTCTCGTCGTTCGCCGTTGGGACGTCCACCATCGTGAGTTCTCTCAGCAGCGTCTCCGCGTATAAGTTGTCGCGCGACGTTGTCACGTTTTCCGAGGTTAGAAATATTATACCGCGTTTACAGCGTATATGTATATTGCTACTCATATATACCACGATACGTCGTATTCCCATTGGAGTATCTTTATTATCATGGCTTTCCATATATCGTTCCTCGTTGTTGGTATATACGTGACTATGACCGAACTCACATTGGCGTACAGCCCGGCATCAACCACGCTACAGAAATTTCCGCAGAGCTTTGCCAGCCGCGCCAGCGATCCTCTTCTATCTCGTATCCCCCTTTGTTCTCCGATCGCGAAAGTTTCGACTCCATTTGTATAAAGCTGTACAGAGAGAGAGAGAGAAAGAGAGGATACCGCCATTGTTCGCGTCGAATCGACTTCAATCGCGCTGCGGACAAATGTTAACCACCAACCCACCCCCCTCGCCCCTCTCGACCAAAGGATTAAACTGTTGGACAGCCGTGATAGACAATTGATGTTAACAGCACTTTTTTTATCCACTTTTTTTTCGGCAACTTTCAGTCGTTTTTGCAATCCCAAAGAGCGGAACATTTCAATTGTTAAATAAAGAACCGATAATCCTCTATTCAAGAGAGCCCTTGGAGAGTTGGCAAGAGGGGGGGGGGGGGATGGCGGACCTTGCCACTCTACGCGAAATATACTCGCTACTTTAAGGGTGGAAATAGGGTTAGACGGTTGAAAAAATCGATTTTTTTCTATTCTTTTATTTCATAAATTGTTAGTAAAACTATTGAAAAATATGTTCCCAAAATTTCAAATGAAAATTCCGACTCGTTCTATTGTTATAAGCCATTAAGGGGGGAAATAGGGATAGGACAGCGTTTTCTTAATCATTTTCATGAATTTTTTTATAGTATATAAAATGAATATAATTTGTTAAAACTTTGAGAATATTTTATACATATATTTAAGTATATACCATAACATTTTTATACATATATTTAAGTATATAGAATAAAATATTAGCGACCCCATATAGATTGTTTTTCTTGGTACTATTTTTTCAAACGCGTTTTTCTGAGAACGACTTTTTTTGAATTGCGTACACGCTAGTTTGCAAAGTTTTCAACCAATCGTTTTGGAAATTAGCAGTTACTTTCTTCATAGTATTGCGCTCTATATGAACCTAAAATCGAAATATTATCATTATTTAAAATAATTTTTTTTTTGCAAATAAAGTTGTAAAAAATGCCAAAAAATCATCCTTTTTTGTTTTGACCCTTGTAAAAAATTTAATTTTCTATTTTTTTGATAGCATTTAGGTTCATATAGAAGAGAGACATATGATAAAAGTAAATTCCAACCTCGTTTGATTTCAGATGAAAATTGCGGCTTCCAGAATGTACGCAAAATGCTGAGTCTGATTGTGACCTGCAATATGGGGTCGCTAATATCTTCGGTGTTTTTCAAGGAAATTCTTCAAAAATTTTATAGTATATACTTAAATATATGTAAAAAATATTTTCAAAGTTTCAATAAATCATATTCATTTTTTATACTATAAGAAAATTCATGAAAATCATTGAGAAAACGCTGTCCTAACCCTATTTCCTCCCTTAAGAAAAGTTAAAAGTTAAGAAGTGACGAGCAAATTTTCGGTGATTTTGAGGTTCAATACGGGATTAGCTCCATCCGTACCCTCCACACGAACTTATCAGGGCTGAGTGTAAATTTCGGAAAATTCCAACTGCTGCAGTTCAATATTTCTCGAGGAAAAGTCACGTTTCTTTTATGAAATTATCCTTAAAGAAATATATAAACTCGAAACTAATCAATGTCCATTTTAACTCTTTTCAAATCTCTCAAAACTTTTTTAAATTTATCAAAAATGGCGAAAAGGGTTTATTGAAAAGTTGAAAAAACTTTCCTTCAATCCTTTTCATATGTGCAATTGTTTATTCAGTCGCGAGTAACGAATTCTGTACATTCGAAAAAGTTACGTGACCAATATCGTAGTACTCCAACAATGGCTCGATGAAAATGCCCGAACTATAGAAATGGCCCCTTGATCACAAGAATAATTGGCCTTATCGGGAGAACAATAAATTTATCGTTTTTGCGTGGAACTTGGTTTTAATTAACCTTAACCATAAAGGTATGGTTCTCGTAAAATCGTAGAGCATTATATAGGTACGAATAAGCTCAATATAGTAGTTGGATGTTGGCGGTAGTAATTCGCGAATACGAAGCCTGTAAACGCCGTTAAACTTATGAGCCATGCACACCGGCGGTTTACCATTCGCTCTCTGCTTTGCATTTACTGCAATACCCTCTCTCCCTCCACACCAGTAAGATCATATATACCTGTTACATCGTACGCGCATGCAACAGTGTGTAATGTACGTTGGGTACCAATGTCACTGGTACCATATACTCGTTCCATGCATCTATGTACATATGAGCAATATAAATGTATGATGTACATATCCTTGGTACAATAAAACCAGGGCGCACATTGTACTTAGGGTACATACGTACACGTATATACGCGGTACCGCAAAGTTACGTACATCGAGTACAATGGCCCGAATGAAGTACCAAGACGGCCATTGGTCGTCGTTCGGTTATTCTCGATGCTTCGGTTATGAATGTACAGTAAACATCTACGAATACATATAGGAGTATTCATGTGAATGTTTAAGGGAAGACTGTAATAACTTTTGAAATTTCAACCCTTGCCAAGCATCCCTTAGCCCTTAGCATCAAATTTTCACATTCTATTTATGTTGCTTTCCCTTCAAGTCCCTCCAATCTTCAAAACATTTTACGAATTATCCGCTACCATATTTAGGAACGGACCAAGAATAGCATGAAATTTCGAAAAATCACTTTCGCCTTAAAACGGCTGCTGCAGAGTTTAGAATTTTTGGAGTTTTTATTTAAACCCTTAGCTGCTATTTCTATTATAGGATTTTGGATTTTTTCATTGAAAAACTATTCGTTTCATCGAAAAAAGTTGATTAACATCTTGTTTGTATATCTTTCGAGTTTTTAACATCAAATAACTTGTTTATATTCAGGAATTCAACAAATCCGGTAATACAATTTGTTTGGTTTGGTTTGGTTCGGTTCAGTTTGGTTTGGTTTGGTTTGGTTTGGTTTGGACTGTGAGGATATACGTTCCAGATTACAATTCATGCAACACAGTGCATGGAGTGACTCGTGAAATTCAAGGAAATTGAAAAGATGTAATGTTAAACAAAGTTGGTCATCAACAAACGTATTTCATCAGATTAAAGTTCGCTTAAAAACGTAGAATTGTGGTTTTTTTTCATTTTGGTCATTCTACTTATTTTCAAGCTGCATAAAGAAAATATTTAGGGTTACGGCACTTCGTAAACAAATCGGGCGCGTTGTCAGAAAAGTTATGCGATAATACAAAAAAAAAATTGAACTTTTTTTTTCACAAAATTCACTATAATCGACCCTTAAAATGCAAACGTGTATAGACTTTCGAACATGGCGCATTTCCCTCGCCTCTTTATATAAATGCTTGTACATAACGATGACATAATTTCACATGAGCGCAATGGCTACACTTATATACACCCCTTGTACGCCATTTTGATTGTAAGGCTTCGTTATGTCGGTATAAATTATACGTATTCACAAAGCCATCAAAAGTATTCGTTGCAACCGCGCCGTATATACAGCGTGTCCCAAAACTAGCACGTCAGAGTGCCACGGAGGGGTAGATTGATTCCGGATCTATCAGAATAAACAAACATGATCTCAGTAGAAGCCTAATGGTTTTCGAGATAAATCGTCTTTTTTAATTTCTCGGAAAATCTCTACCCAATACTGGTTATTCTGCTAACATTGCTATGAAAGTTCAAATCGTAAGAAAATCAAAGTCCAAATTCACACGACATCGTAAAGTGATTAGAAACACAAACAAAAACAGCGAGATAACAAGAATAGTGATTTTCAGAAAAATGGTCTTTTTTTTAATTTTTCGGACAATCACTATTCTTGTTATCTCGCTGTTTTCGTTTGTGTTTCTGCCATTTTAGGCTTTGGTGTGAATTTGGACTTTGATTTTCTTACGATTTAGACTTTCATAGCAATGATAGCAGAATAACAAGTGCTGGGTAGCGATTTTTTGAAATATCAAAAAAGACAATTTTTCTCGAAAACCATGAGACTTTTACTGAGGTCATATTTGTTTATTCTGATTGGTCCAGAGCCAATGTAACCCGCTTGTCACTCTGATGTGCTAGTTTTGAGACACCCTGTATATACCGATAAACACAGATTTATTATTTAACGTCCATTAATGGCCCGTGGCCGCACGTCTCTCTGTCATGCTCGCCTCCCAAGTGCAACAAGCGTGGATGATATATATCTATATTTATCGGTTGTATGTTTTATAGTACAACGTTACGCACGTTGTAAAGGGTCCCAGACCGGAGACTGCGGTAGCTGTACCGCTCTTGAAATCGTTTCTTTTTTCTCCTTTTTACAACGAGAAACGCGTTCGACAAACGAGAATGAATGAACCTTGGGAGAAAAATAATGTGAAATGTTTGAGATTTTTGTTGGGGAAAGTTCTAACGGAAAATCGCGTTATTTTATTTCATGGAAATAAAAAGTATTGAATAACAGTTTGTATTTCGAAGTTATTTTTGAAGTTATTATTTCATGCATCGAAGTTATTTTCGAAGTTATTATTCCATGCATTGAATTTTTTTTTATTTGCAATTTTCGACAAATTTTACCTGAATACTATTTAATGAGCACTCGTTGGAACTTTGTTTTCACGTACTTTGTGACTTTCAATTTTTTATTGCTTGGGAAAAAAATGCAAATGAAAGAAATTGGCGAGTCCATTGATTCCCAATTATTTTAGATTTCCATGTATCTCGATTTTCAAAAAATTCCGTACACGGTGACGTTTGGTGAAATTTCGATAGCTTTTTATCGTAGTTCATTAACGTCAAAATATTTTATCGTTTCTACGTAAAGTAAGAAAACAAAAAATAATGGTTGTTGTCATTTTTTCAAATTTTTCATGTGCCAAGTGTGTGTGTTTGTTTTTCTATTATAAAAAATTAGTTCATCCAAGGCTGAAGGCATATGGGACCTCGTTTTCTCGTGTCTACCTGTGTAATTCAAGCAGCTTCAACCACTTCGCGCTTTTGTGTGGGGTCAAAAAAAACGGAAGTAAAAAGTTTGAGCGCGACAATGACGAGCTCATTGTATGAACCGCTCCTGCTGTAACAGTAGATCCGCCGTAACTTTAAACTCGCGAGAGAAGAGCGAGAGAGAGAGAGAGAGAGCGGGAGGGCGGAGAGTATTTCGCGCGCGGTAACTTTACGAAATGAGAAGCGAGACCCGGACTAGAATACCTCTCGTTTTGCGAACGAACAAACCGGTGCGGCCCCTCAATATAAACGAGCTTCTTCGAAAACCCTTTCTAACTCGCAATTGTCGATCGTTATGTTTCACGAAAAATTTCTCGCCAACTAATGTAGAAATTCCTAAATCGTTAAGAGATAATTAGGAAAAAAAAGACGATTTCGAAGAATTTCCATGACATTTTTCACGTATCTCCACGAAATAAAGATATCGCAGTTCTGCCCAAGCCAAGGCGGTGTGTGAGTAATGTGAAAGGAATGCGTGGTCGGGAAAAAAAAAAACAAAAATCATTAGTTTCTTGAAAATCGGCAAATCGAAAGGGCTTGTTCGAACTTTCTCGGAGTCTAATTATACAAAAATAAAAGTGCGCTTCCGATTTCACGTGTTACCCTAGAATTTCGATCTTGCACAGCGATAAAGCTGTCATTCGATCGAATTTGAGAAATCGTTATGATTCATAGAGTATATTAAGGAAGGAAATAGGGTTAGACGGTTCAAAAAATCGATTTTTTTAAATTTCATAAATTGTTAGTAAAACTATTGAAAAATAGGTTCCCAAAATTTTAAATGAAAATTCCGACTCGTTCTATTGTTATAAGCCATTAAGGGGGGAATAGGGTTAGGGCAGCGTTTTCTCAATAATTTTCATGAATTTTTTTATAGTATAAAAAATGAATATAATTTATTGAAACTTTGAGAATATTTTATACATATATTTAAGTATATACTATAAAATTTGTATACATATATTTAAGTATATACTATAAAATATTAGCGACCCCATATTGCTTGTTTTTCTTGGTACTATTTTTTCAAATGCGTTTTTCTGAAAACGACTTTTTTTGAACTTGCGTACACGCTAGTTTGAAAAGTTTTCAACCAATCGTTTTGAAAATTGGCAGTTACTTTCTTAATAGTATTGCGCTCTATATGAACCTAAAATCGGAATATTATCATTATTTAAAATAATTTTATTTTCGCAAATAAAGTTTTAAAAAATGGCAAAAAATCATGCTTTTCTCTTTTGACCCCTGTAAAAAATTCAATTTTCTATTTTTTTGATAGCATTTAGGTTCATATAGAAGAGAGACATATAATAAAAGTGAATTCCAACCTCGTTTGATTTCAGATAAAAATTGCGGCTTCCAGAATGTACGCAAAATGCTGAGTCTGATTTCGACCTGCAATATGGGGTCGCTAATATTTTATAGTATATACTTAAATATATGTATAAAAATTTAATAGTATATACTTAAATATATGTATAAAATATTCTCAAAGTTGCAATAAATTATATTAATTTTTTATACTATAAAAAAATTCATGAAAATCATTGAGAAAACGCTGTCCTAACCCTATTCCCTCTCTTAACCGAGTTGCGGATATCCTAAACTGTTGCAATACGAGAACGATACGGTTAAAAGTTAAACATCATTATTTTTGCTACATTAATAATTAAGGGATTGAATAAAGTAAAAATATCGATGAATTCAATAGCTAATCTAAACCTCGTAAATTAGTCGAGAAACATATAAAACCATCCATCGAAGATTAAAACAAACTCGTTGATTAATCTTTGAAAAAAATAAAATAAAAAAAATAGACACCTATTTTTTCCAAAATCGGCATTCTCTAAATCATCTATAAATCATAAGAACTCTTCGTCAATGTTAAGAACAACAGAGTTGTATTACAGTTGAAGAAGGTAAATTACTATCGATGAATCGTTGAGAGTTTCGTGAAAAAATAATTTCTCAAAAAATAATCCCTTCCCTCGACCATTGTGTATAATGCTGTTTATAGTTATAAGAGACGACAAGAATTGTATTGTCGATTGGAGCCGAGTCACGTACCATGCCCTCGTCGATAGAGACGTCTTCCTCGAAGTAACACTCGTCAGTTTCATCCGGTGTAAGCGCCACGATAGCTTCCGGTGACTGTTCCTGCTTGACGTCCTGTTGTCTTCTCAGCCAATCCATGATTATAAGATTCGTTTAAATCGCGCTCTCTCGAAATAATTTTTCGATCTCAAGCTCGTGACGATAAATCGTGCTTACGATTTTTCGTCGCTATCCTCTTTTTCCTCCCGTCCTCCGACAAGTTACCAATTATTTCGTTGGCATTTTCGTTGTTGTTTATTTTTTCGTGTCTCGTGATTACGGAGCGCCGTAATCACGCGGGCGAAGAAAATCGTGCGATGGTGTGCAGAGACGATACAGGAGATTCAATTATAAATGAAAAAAAAAAAAAGTAAGCTATACATATAGAAAATCGGTAGCAGCGAGCTTGGGGGTCGTGAGAGAGTTGGGAGAGCACTTATCGCTCGTTTCGATCGGTAAAACGAGTCATTAGAATTGCGCCCACGAATCGGTCACGCCGTTCACCGGTTAAGTGTCCGTCCCCGTTATACCGTGACTGTGAGAGTGTGTATTTGCGCGCGTGCGTATTTGTTTATAAGTATATGAATCTTTCTCTTTCACTCTAATCGAGAGTTCGTGACATTTGCAAAATGTCAGTCTCACTTCGTCCGTTAGTTCCGCACGAAAGTAGACAACCCAGTGCAACTATGTTTAATAAAACACAGACGATACGTGGAAGAAAAAAATAGAAAGACAGAAAGAGCGCGAGATAAAGAGAGTGATAACATGGAAAAAGTTGTATATCGCGTTGGGAGAGTCGTCAAGTCGAATGTCTAGTATTTTCTCGATATTTATCACTTGACAGACCGTTTGTTCGAACACTATCTCTGTCGCGTCAACTTCCGGAAATCGCGTTTTATAAATCTTTCGTTAAGATCGAAATTTTAAAAGATCAATCGACGAAGTAATCACACGCGCTAATCTGTGTCAAAAAATCGAACAAAAACCACAATACACTCGCACTTCCACCAAAACTTTCGAATAATCGTAGCGCTTGGTTTTCACACGTAATTCGTAACGCATTGGAAAACAAAAACAATGTTACTACTCTTCACTTTTTTCTTTGTACCGCTTGAATAACGATGAAACAGCCGAAAAATCAATTTTCAGAAGAAGCGCCGAAGAGCGTGAAATGCGCGCGCGCGCTATTCAGCGATCTTCGTTCCGTGCTATGCGCTACTTCAGCCGCGGCAAGCTTATCACGAAGAAGAAGAAGAAGAAGAAGAGGAAGAAAAGCGTGTGCGCGCTATATGGTCCAAAACGCGCGTGTACGGGCCGAGCCGGTGCAGCTGCAACTGCGGACGACCGGGGAATGCTGGAAGTTGTAGGTTCGAGGATCGCTCGGGGTTACCGCCGCCACTGCTGCTGTTAAGGTTCGAGAGAAGCCGGCCGGAAAGCGGCGGCTGTGGTTCGTGTATAGCCCGGGTCCGGTTAGTGTTAAGCCGTGGCACGCAGCCGGAGAGCAAAGGAGGAATAGGCGTGTGGCGTTAGCGGCAGCGGGACGAAGTTATTGCGTGAGAGAGAGAGAGAGAGAAACATATAGTATCGACTGCTGGTAAACAAACTGGCTCAATCAACATGATTTAACATATAAAGCGATGTTGATTACGCCCTTTTGCTTATTGATATTCTAAAAAGAGAGAGAAAAGGGGACGTGTGTATAGTATACAGAACTAAAAGGAGGGGGATAGCCGAGTTTATAGAGCAACACAACCTTGTCAGAGTGATAGAGAGAGAGATAGTTGGATGAGCAGAAAGGACCGAGAGAAGGGGATAGGCAGCGAGAAAGAAGAGGAACAGAGAGCGTGAGAGGGAGGGAGAAAGAACGAAATTTGATGATAGGGGTTGGAGCAACATGGGGCGTAGTGGAGGGGATAAAAGGGGAAAGAAGTGAGGCATAGGAATCAGTGCGGGGGCGTAGGAACGAGGGTGGCCATGTCGTGAGGGCTTTGCTCTTCTCTCTATCTCTTTTTATCTTTTACTCTTTTGCTCACTCTCTCTCTCTCTCTCTCTCTCTCTCTTGTAGATTTTCTCGTCTCGTTCTACTTCTTTACATATCTTGTGCTTTTGATATACATTTTTTTTTCTCATCGCCATCTCAGAATTTGGCTCCTCGAGACTCTGCACTTCTTCGCTTTGGTCTCTCTAATTCTGATTCCGTATCGAAACTTTTTTTGTTACGTTTTTCCCTCGATCTGTCGGTGCTATAGGTTTCTCCTTTGGTGCAATTTTCATTCCTCTTTACCGTCGTGCTCTTTGATCCAAGTGTTTCCTTTGAATCTATTTTCCTTCATTTTTCTTCTTTCCCCGTTCGTTCTACGCTCTAATTGCCACTTCGTCCTCTGTAACGGGCGCACTTGAAATTTTAATGGATTTTTCTTATCGATAATTATGCGATATTGCTGTGAACGATTTTTTTTATATATTTTTTTATTGATACTCGTTTCGGCTTTACGAGAACCCGGGGTTTTATCTTCACACTGTTAATCGGCTTCCCTGTGAAGAGGAGTTAATTTGTAGAAATTAATTTGTAGACGGGTTGTTTTGTAGAAATGTAAGGATTGTATTCTTAGAATCCTCGTGGAATTAATTCTAGCCTCAAACGAAACATTGATCGCGTCATAACAATTCCAAACAAAAATATACAAGAAAAATAATAATTGCAAATGTTATCGCTCGTTACCTTTTCTTGTCTACCATAATGAATTAAACGAATTTCTGTGAATTATTCAATATTACGTAATTTTGCGTTTAACATTTATAGCTGTCGTTTTCGTAAATTCCAAAAAACGCGATTTGCTCAAGTGCCTTCGCGGAGGAAAAAATCCCTAGAAAGATACGCATGGCTCACCACGTCGAAACGCTTCCGTATCACTCGAATGTGTCGTAAGGGACCAACGAGAGATTTGACGGGTCAACGCGTACGAAAAGAAGAGAGGGTCGCAAGGATAAAATCCCTTATATTGCTCGAGTTCCTAGAGATGCTGGATGACACAAACCCCTCCCTTACATTACACACGAACAAATTGCCCAGATTCACATGGAGCTGATGTTACGAGAAAAAGATTTGATACATTCTGAACGTTTTTTTTTTTTCAGTATCATTCGAACATTTTTGTATTCACAACAAAAAAGTTGGCACTTTTTTACTTAATAAGAACTCAGAGGAAATGTCGTTGATTCTATATCCACAAATTCACATAGATTTTTTTGTTAAATATGATTTCCCTAATTCTGTTTATTTGATTGCATTTTTTAAATTTACAAAAGTGTTTTGATCATACAATAATTGTTTTACCAATGAAAAAATTGTCAATTCATCGCGACAATTTCGCGTCCTGTACCCTTTTTCGTTGTATTCCCTCGCGAAAAGCCATTAATCATTAACCTAACGAAATGCGATTAATTTTCCTCGAGTACGCGATCACGAGAGGGGGTGGAAAAAGGGGTTGACGGATAAACTTTGTCCCAACAATCCTTCATATATATGTCTATATATAGATTAGAATAGAAGCTGCAGCAACAGCACGACGCGATATTTCGGTGGTCACGGGCTGCTGCCCCTAATGAAATACGGACGGTGATACATCCCTGAAACGTTGGGGGCCACATGGAACCTATGGTCCGGCATCGTTCGTCTCCCGCGTTCTCGTTGCGAGACGGATGGAACGAGACAGAGAGAGAGTGCGAGGATGGAAAGCCGAAAAGATCGCTATGGGGGCGCGTGAGAGAAAAAGAGAGTGGGAGAGGGAGAGAGAGAGGATGAGAGAGAGGATGAGAGAAGGGACGTTTTGTGGCTATATATATATAGGAACGGCGACAGGGCAATGCTGACGCATTCGAGTAGCACGTAGTGAACGAGTGAAAGTGAGGAAGGGCCAAAGTGAAAAAAAAAGACGAACTTGCCGTACTATAGATCGTGAGTGAACATTATGATGAAATTGACCTATTCGTTACAAGGCCCAACAAGCTATGATTGTTACAGAAGTGTCAGCTTCATCGTACATAGTACGAGAGAATGACGAGCTGTGGAGTCGATGATCATGATAGTGATTGACACCCTTGTAGTTAATGTTCCACGAAATGTATTGAACACAATAACGTACGACGGAAGAATGATTATGGCAATTGATCATTCATCGTTTGACAATAGACATTTTGTGCGAGAAGAATACAGAATCACAGATAAAATCATCTTTTTCCAGTCCCATTGGTCTTTGACATTGACGATCCGGTCTTTATGGTTCTGAGAATCCTTTCGAAGTGATTTCGGTTACCAAAAATTTTCGGCCGTCTCGGAAACCCGAAAGTGTTGTTTAATTTTTTTACCAACTTTACCAAAACTATAGAATTTTTTAAATAATTTCAGCAATCATACCATCTGCTATATAATTTATCCAAAAGACCAATGAAATTGTAGTAGTTAGTGGTCTACGAAATGTAACGCAACAACGTATGACGAAAGAATGATTATGGCAATTGATCATTCATCGTTTGACAATAGACATTTTGCGCGATAAGAATACAGAAATACAGATAAAATCATCTTCTTTCATTCCCATTAGTCTTCGACATTGACGATCGCGTCTTTATGGTTTTGAGAATCCTTTCGGAGTGATTTTGGTTACCAAAAATTTTCGACCGCCTAGAAAACCCGAAAGTGTTGTTTCATTTTTTGCGAACTTCGCCAAAACTAAAGGATTTAAAAAAAGTATCAGCAATCATACTATCTGCAATATTATTCATGCGCAAGGTCAATGAAATGTCCGTAGTAGAACGTTTCTCAGTTTTGCTTAAATTTTCGATCGAGTATTCATATACCGGTGCCCATCACCGTATATCCCGAAAACCCAGCAATGATATAGTGCGTGCACATTTCCAGACATTCAAGGATACCGGCAAACGCAGAGAAAGAGCGCTTTGAAAGAGCAAAAACTAAATTCCAAAGCGCGGAGGGAAAGAGAGAAAGAATGATGAGATAGTCAGCATCCTTTTTTCTTTGGTGCAGCGTCTGTTTATTGATAGTGACTCTCTATACGAAACAGTTTGTGATAGAATAGACGTTGCACGAATAACTCTTATTTTCATCGTCCGCTTAAGTCGCCAATCACTGCTATCGCTTCGACCAGGTGATACAGAGAGTATGCGTGGACGAGAGTGGGACGAAAAGTGTCCGCAGAGAGAGGGAACCTCGTGGCTCTACCGTGTTAGTCATGGTTGCCCATGGCAACTCACGCGGGCCCAGGGCTCTCTCGTGAGAGGGTTTTTGTGAGCACACTCCATTCTAGGCACCTCTCTCTCTCTCTCTCTCTCTCTCTCTCTCTCTCTCTCTCTCTCTCTCTCTCTCTCTCTCTCTCTCTCTCTCTCTCTCTCTCTCTCTCTCTCTCTCTCTCTCTCTCTCTCTCTCTCTCTCTCTCTCTCTCTCTCTCTCTCTCTCTCTCTCTCTCTCTCTCTCTCTCTCTCTCTCTCTCTCTCTCTCTCTCTCTCTCTCTCTCTCTCTCTCTCTCTCTTTCTCTCTCCTACACCCTTTAATTTGCATCTATCTCTCTCTCTCTCCTGGCTCGAAATATAGTACGAGCTGACTGTACTGCTTCTCGTTACAGAGCCACCGGATTCTAGCGCCGATACGAGGTCGTACATACGAAGTATACGATATCGCACAAGCGACCTTACGATATCATTTTTTGGCCACTCATCACTGTTCGTCAGTCTCTGCAATCAATTCTTGGGTTAGAAAGAGGACATCTACGACAATGACTGTTTCTTCTCTGTCAACTTTGCTGACCAATCACTGTTTCACTGATCCTTACACTCTTCGATAACTGTGCACGTATCTATTCGACAGAATAAAACGTTACAGCTAATTGGCACATCGAAATTCGATGGAAAAAAGGGAATCTCTCTTTCCGTCCAAGAGCATTCATTATTCGAAAGGTCGCAAATCTCTGAGAGAGGATAAGGGGAGACCGAACGATCGACTGTATCAGCTATCCAATCACCCTTGCACATTTACGGTCGTTGAGTGGAGTTAGTTAATTGATTTCCCTTTTGCTGCTGCCATCCGAACCTCAATGTTCTCGTGAAGGCGAACGTTGTTGACTGTACAAATATCATCCGTGTGCGTGTCGGGGTGTGTGTGTGCATTGCCTGCATGCAAAGTGCGTTATCAGCTCAAACAGGGTGAAATACGGCGACGTAGTATATGACAAGGGAAGCCCACAGAATTGCGTGCACGCGTGTACAGATAATAAAGATGAAAAGCGCCATATACGCGCGGCCGTGCACTGGGGATGAAACGAAAAGTAACAAAAAAAAAGAAGAATGAAAAAAGATGACGAGAGGCAGGCAGCTGCATCTAGCGCGAGGTTTGATAGCCCGCTATCTGCCAGCCGGTAGTACATACGACTACATATTATTCGTTTTTATATAATATACATATATATGTATATATGGGACACTCCACGTTAAATCGACCTGGCTGTGATCCTCAACCTCGGGGATTTCAACCTCAAACTCTTCAATTTTTTATATTGTTTTTACTGCCCTAAAATGCATGCAGTTTTTTTTCTAGATTTTGTCTACTGCTATCTCGTAATGATTTTAAAAAATATTAATTTCACATTAAACTAAAGAAAAAGGCAAAATCATGAAAAAACTTCTGTCTAATATCAACATTTCTGTTTTTATCGGTTTTTTTTCTCGATCTTTTTTGCTCGAACAATACTTGGAAACGGTGGAAACGAAAGCCGGCCTACTCCGGAACGTGGTTTAAAAATGTTGTCAATCAATGAAACAGTTTTTTAAAATCCTCACATAATGGGTTTTTGCGAAAGAATAATTAGAAAAAAACAGAATGTCTTTTAGGTTTGCAACGACAATATGGAAAATTGTGAATCAAATCACAGAGGGGGAGAGTCACATCCAGATAGATTTGACATGAAATTTCTCGTATATATATTTATATATATATGTATTAGGGCGATTTTTTTTTCGACTATTTTTTTTTTCAGTCCCCACCCGAAATTTTGTTGGATATGTCGAAAAATAAATTCCCTGAAAGTTACAGCCCTTAATATTAATTCTAAGTACTCTCCCAAAGCGTGAGAAGATTGTCCATCTAAAATACACGTAAATCGATTTTTTTTTTTTTTCAAATTTCGATAACTCCGCCGCATTTTATGCTATCATATTGTTCTTGGTTTCGACTTACTCAGAATAAAACAATCTAAAAAAGTGCCTTCTGCGGCGAAAGTGTAAATTGTACTGGTGAGTTGGTACGGGTCACTGAAGTTGATTTTTACTCAAAATTCTCGTTTTTTTTGCTGTTATCTCCGAAACAATTAACTTTACGAAAAAAATGTAAATGAAAAATTTGTTGGAAATTTAATTTCCTACAAAAAAAGTCCTGTCGACCGAATTGCTTAGATTACTATTTCTTGAGATATTGAACTTTATTTTATTAAATTTTTTTTATTATTTAATATTTTATATTTTATACATTTTATACTACTCATAAGTTAAAGTTCAATATCTCAAGAAATATCAATCTAAGCAATTCGGTCGACAGGACCTTTTTTGTAGGAAATTAAATTTCCAACAAATTTTTCATTTACATTTTTTTCGTAAAGTTAATTGTTTCGGAGATAACAGCAAAAAAACGAGAATTTTGGGTAAAAATCAACTTCAGTGACCCGTATCAACTCACCAGTACAATTTACACTTTGGCCGCAAAAGGCCCTTTTTTAGATTGTTTTATTCTGAGTAAATCGAAACCAAGAACAATATGATAGCATGAAATGCGGCTGAGTTATAGAAATCTGAAAAAAAAAGAAAAAAAATCGATTCACGTGTATTTTAGATGGAAAATCTTCTCACGCTTTGGGAGAGTACTTAGAATTAATATTAAGGGCTGTAACTTTCAGGGAATTTCTTTTTCGACATATCCAATAAAATTTCGGGTGAGGACTGAAACAAAAAATAGTTGAAAAAAAAAATCGCCCTAATATGTATACATAATACCTATGTATTTATTTATATGTAATATATGTTATATATTTGTGTGTATATTAGAGGTAACGCACAATCGACGTTAGAGTCACCGCGAGAGCTTATCGACCGGAAGTGAATGGCCGCAACTGTCGTGAGAGAGAGTGATAGACCTAGAGGAAGGCATACTGTTACGAAAGATTGCGAGTACCGTGTGACCGTGCATTATATCGGCACGCGATATCATTCCAGACTGTGACCAGTGCCCTAATATATATTTATACGATAGTATTTAAACTACCACTTGTCGTAATTGATCCGTCTTTTTAAATATTTGCGAAATGGCACTGTTACGAAGTGGACGCGAAATTGTTTTAAGGTTGGGGTAGTTTACGCAGAAGTACGAATAGCATCAGACAGATCGCGTAATTATCCTATAACGAATTTGTTTTATTGCAAGTTTTTTAAATTTTACTTTCGTGTAGGAAGGTATTTTTGGTTTTTTTGATAGAACAGAAAGAGCGATCGCTTTTTGTATTAGAATTTTGAGAATTTGAGTGGATAAATGTGTCTTTTGCGAATCGACGATTGATACAGTTGCAGAAGAGCAACAATAATTGAATTGATCAGAATCAGTTCTATTTTATTCACATAATCGATTTTCTGATTTCAGTAAATTGTTTATATTTCATTAAATTCCATTTAATTGAAACGCAAATTATGCGCAATTGGCACATGAATAATGTTTATCGATTAGAAACGAATTTTCTTTTGCTTGCCCGAATAAATAATATTTAATACAAATCAATTGTATTTCATTCGAGCAACGTGTGTTCAGACGATTTTTTTTTCGATCTGATTATATTGTCTATATTATGATGTAGATGGAGCGATTTTGGGGCAGTCGTCTAAGAATGGTCACGTGTATCAACACGTGCGCGACCCTTTTGAACCCTTTATTGCACCCCTTTCGACCCTGGACAACGTGTTCCAATTTTATTCTCTATTTCACTGACGGTTGCCATTCTTTCTAAATTAACGAACATATTTTTTCACGTATCACATTTTTTCCGATTCCGCACCTCTGTTCGTATAAATACTCGATTACACGTTGAATTCACGTGTGTCTACTCGTGTCCTGAGTATTTATACTCCGCACGTTGATTGCCTCACGAGCATACAGTCACTAATAATGCGATAAAATTCAATTCAGGTATGAATCCCTTTGCACAATGGTACGTATACATACACACGTAAAGTATTCAAACGCACGTTTGTCCACAGTTCGCTGAATGTCAAAAGCGATTTATTTGCGAGCTCCGTATCGTTAATCCCTCTATGTATTTTGCGCATAATCTGCCCCTATATATATTTCCAATTATACGAAATGTGTCGTGTGTCGTGGACCATCCCGGTAATCGGTACAATAATTGGAAGTTTAACGCTTCAACGTTTTGAATCGTTGTCGACGAAGAATGAAGAAAAACAAATGGAATGAAAATAATTTTGCAATTTACTGTAATAAACATAAAATGTATTCTTTTTTCAATAGTTCAAATATCCAAAATGGGCATGATCAATTTAAAGATTTCCAAGTTTTACGAAAACGTTTAATTATTAGATATTTATATTACGATTCCGTCGTAATACGTATTTCTATTTTTCCCATTCGCTGTGCGGATGTTACGCAAGATGGGGGAAGAACGAACGACATGGACTGTCGTCTGCTAAAAAAGTATTCGAAAAATTGGATTAAAATTACCATCTTATTTTTGTGTATTTTTATTTTTAATTTAGCATTTTAACAGATGTTTGCCACTTTGAAAAAAAATGTTGCTAAACGAATGTAATGATGAGTAAACATTAAAAATGCTATCATGACGAAAGAATTATTGTAAAAAAATGATAACTTATGTTGAATAATTTGGAATAATTCGAAGTAATTATTCCGAATAATTCGATTTCATCGAAATGCATACAATTTATCGAAATAAACATTTCGAATTGTAATTCTTTCGCAAAGATTAATAAAATTGAAGCATTGGGTAAAAGAATTGATTGCAAAATAAAAATCGCACATAATTATTTCGTTATACAATTATTTTTATTTATTTATTTTTTAAATTTCGACCGGTGCCAATCATTGATCCGATGACCATCCGTGCATGCACGTGTTCAATGGATTTGCTGAGTGTGCAATCGAGTTTAAATTGAATGCATCGGTAATCGCGTTCAATGGTCAGGCGCCAGTTCGCAATCCCTTTTGCATCCGCACCGTCCTGCCAATTAAGAGCGTTCGACGCCGTAATCTGGAATACTTCACGATATGCAAATGCCAGCAGCTATTCGCGTGGTGGAGGGAGATTGAACACGAGAGAGAGAGAGTGAGAGAGAGAGATAGAGATGGGGAGAATTTCCAGAACTGGGGTTCTCGCGCTTTCAGTACCACGCGGTACATATCTACAGATTGTTATCGAGTCTTGGCATTTTTTTTTTCATTTTTCACCGCACACAAATGTCTATGGGACATCTCGTGCCAAAGTAAGCGAACGTTCGTGTACATATTGTATTCGATCAATTATCGTTTATATTATCCATCTCTAAAATCAACATGAATTTCATTACAATTTTTTCCATCGGTTCAATCATGGTTATTATTTTATTTTTAAATGGCAAACCTTTTGTATCAGTTTTCGATGATTTTAGCAAACTTTTAGAGTAAAATAATGTGTTGAATATAAAAGAAAATACTTTTGCGATATTCCATTTAACGCGGTAGTCTGGTCTAGAAATTTGAAAAAATCGATTTTTTATTTCTTTTCATTTTCTTATTCCTTAGACCTTTCTTCATACGCTCCTGGAAACCGTTTATTGATATTTCAAAAATTAGCCTAAAATAAAAATTCTAAGCAAGCCGCGCTCAGGTAGCGTGGTCGGGGAGCCGCTGCGCGGACGGTGTCAAAACTTTGAACGCGTTTATCTCAGAACTATGTTTTCCAAATCGGCGCCCACGATATCTCGATAACTAATGGACCGATCGAGCTCAAATTTCGCACGTACCTTAGGTAGCCTGTTTCTGAGGACTGGTAGCAGAATTGAGTCGAACAATAATTTTGCCGACATTTTATAACTCGTCGAATACCCGAAAATGTATGAAATATCATTACTGAAAGTTCAACCGGCCGCCATTTTGTCAAAAATTTTTTTTTAGTGGCAATTCTGCTACCAGTGCTCAGAATACTCATACAGATTGAGAATATATATATTTTTTTTTCAGATGCATACAACATCGTGCAGAGTGGGCGCCGATTGAGGCGGCATTCGGCGCACCATGTTGCAACAAGGCAAAAAACTACATGAAAATATTTAAAATAATTTTTTTTTTATGTACAAGTATTCTCTAAGGATCAATAAATGCACGTGTAAATTTTCATGAAGACAACTTCAACGGTTTAAAAATTATTGCACATTAGAAATGACGTCAAAAATCTCGCTCTAGACCAGACTACCGCCTTAAGGAAATGTCGTATCAATGTTATTACGATTGGCCGAAAGGTCGGTGAAGTTTTCAAAAAAATAATTTCCGATGCTAAACGCCATTATGGAAAATATTCACATTCAATACAAAAATAATCATAACAATGGATTATGATTATTGAAATTCGAGTAAGACATTTATCAAAGTGGTACGGAATGACCCATACGAGGTCTGTTAAAAAAGTATCGCGAATTTTGAATTTCCGCGGGCTACGTATATTGGATTTTCGATTTTTTTGTGGCGTTAGGTCGGTACTCGTGTCCCTCACTTATGCTGAAAAAATCGGCCATTTTGAATGTTTAGTTAATTGTTGATAGCTGTTTTGGTTAGACGTGTTTTGGCTTGTCTTCGATTTTTGGCCTATTCCAAAAAATGTATCAAAGAATCTGTATCGAATTTTGTGTGAAAAACAAAATTAAGTGCGCGGACGCATTCCGAACGTTGACTGTGGCAAATGGTGAAGCTACCTTGGACCAAAGCAACGTTTATCGGTGGTACAAAATGTTCTCAGAGGGCCGAGAAGATGCGAACAACGAAATGCGTTCCGGACGCCCGAGCACATCAACCACAGACGAAAACATTGATGAAGCGAAAAAAATAATATTGGCCAATCGTCGAATCCCCGTTAGAGAAGTTGCTGAGGAACTAAACATATCGATTGGCTCGTGCTATTCGATTTTTACCAATGATTTGGGCATGAGACGGGTCGCGGCGAAATTCGTGCAAAATTACTCAATTTTGAGCAAAAACAGTGTCGCGTTAACATTGTTAAGGAGCTGTTGAACTCGGTCCGCGACGGCTCAAATTTCCTCCAGAGGGTCATAACTGATGACGAATCATGGGTTTATGGTTATGACGTGGAAACCAAAGCTCAATCATCGCAATGGAAGCTGCTTTTTAGGAATAGGCAAAAATCGAAGATAAGCCAAAACGCGTCTAACCAAAACAGCTGTCAACAATTGACTAAACATTCAAAATGACCGATTTTTTCAGTATAGGTGTGGGACACGAGTACCAGCCTAACGTCACAAAAAAATCGAAAATCGAATATACGTAGCCCGCGGAAATTCAAAATTCGCGATACTTTTTGAACAGACCTCGTTTATTGTTGTACATAATATATCTCCACTATATGATGTATACGCTATATACAATCGTTTCCTCGGGGTCGTAATAACCCGTGGACCGTTAAGCACAGAGTGCGTGTACCGGAAACGACGCAATAAACTTCACGATGATTTCGGGCAGCGCGTCTCTTTCGGCGAGTTGAATCGTAAAAAATATAAAAAAAACAAAAATTAGAAAAGACTAAATCGGCAAAACAGCTCCCTGTCGTAATATCTTGGTTATAGTTATGGTTGTTATATATTCCAACCGGTATCGTTATGTCCGTCTCTTAGTTAAAAAACTCGTCGTTCTATCGTGACGACTCCCTCGGGTCCTCTCATCCCAGTTTCCCGTAAAATACGACCGGATGTATGAAATCGCATAGAAATATCTCTTTCGATCAGTTGAAAGATATTGTTAATAAATAAATTAACTGTAAAAAGTAAATACAAATAGATACTTTAGAAATATTTCCAAATAGTACAATTTCAAAATTTGTAAGTTAGGGGTTTGGTTTACGAAAATATGTCAAAAACTTAAAACCCCTATAATATTGTTACCACACTGTTTGGATGGATGATTAAGTGAAGTATGTTGTTTGCCATCGAAAAAAATAACGTTTGTCTTCCTGGCAGAGTCCTGTAATTCCTGCAACCGTCCTGTAAGTGCATTTTGAATTCATTACTTCTTTATAAATCCTCCGCATGATTGGGAATAGACTACCGGAGAAATGTCTACGAAGTGTCAACATTTTTGTTACAACCCTTCCCTACGCGCTAAAGTGCAAGAGATTTCAGATAAATGCAAAATCACAAGAGTTACGTTGCTAGAAACACCATGCCGAGCAAAAAATGTCCTCTGTTTCATGAAATTGATCAATATCTCAGGTATCCGATGAACATAAAATAATCTGCGGCATTTACCCCATAGGGGAGATTGTAACAAAGTGTTTAAGACTTCCTAGACATCGATCTATCCAGCAGTTTAATTTCAATCGTGCGCACAATTTAGGGAAAAACAAAAAATTAAAACTTCTCGTATAAGACAAATAATAGAAGTTCCAGGAATCTGCCAGGAAGAAAAACTTTTTTTTCTCGATCGCAAACAACATACTCGATCATTTATCCAAACTTTGTGACAACAAACTTATAGTCGTTTCAATTTTCGAAATATTTTCATGACTCGACACCGCCTCAAGTAAATTGTTTCGTCAAATATATGGAAAATATATTCAAAAAATAATATTCCATCATAAATAAAAAAAAACTAAGGAAAGTGAAAATTAAAAATTGTGTTATCGCGCAAAATGCAGAATGCAGAAAACTTTAAATCGAAACGAGCGCAGCACCGAGCCTCGATTTACACTTACGATATTACGAGCATAGTACCGATTACGTATCGCTATAGGGTTTGTATGCTGTGGCAAAGATGGTCGTCGGGTACATTGAATTTCAATATGTGTACGTGGTACAGTGGTATGCGTATATAGATATCAGTACTTTTACCTAACTCGCTCAGGCGTTATACAACGGAGCTTGGCTTATCTCGATAGGTTTGCACAAAACGCGTTACGGGACTCTGCGTTACGGTCCTTCTGACGCATATTCAACGCCCCCCGGCGCTCCAGTCAAAACCAAGATGCTTAAATATATATATATATAACGTCTTTAACTCGTCGAGGTGCAATATAGACAACAAGAAACGATGAGAAAAAACAAAGAGGAAGGGAATGAAAAGGAAATATAAAGGCAGAAAAAGAGAAAGGTGGAGATAACAAAAGATTAATTGATTCATTGTTGACGGTCGTTTATTATGCCCTTAGTATAATAACCCTAATCCCTTAATCCTTCGCTATTACGCAACATGAAATAAGTTGACCGAGAGTCGATTCAACGAATAGGGTCGAAACTAATTTTAAATAGAGTCTGTTAAAAACAATGAAATTTCTGTGAATTTTAATATACAAATGCAAATACATTACATTTTTATTGTATCAGTTAATTTCAAAACAGTATGTGAAAATTAATTGAAAATAAAAATCTACGTGGATATTCATTTTTATTATGTTGTTTGAATTTTCAAAAACATATGGGACACCTTGAGTTTTCTGAGTAATAATTCACGTACATATTAGGACGATTTTTTTTTCGACTATTTTTTTTTTCAGTCCCCACCCGAAATTTTGTTGGATATGTCGAAAAAGAAATTCCCTGAAAGTTACAGCCTTTAATATTAATTCTAAGTACTTTCCCAAAGCGTGAGAAGATTTTCCATCTAAAATACACGTAAATCGATTTATTTATTTTTTCAAATTTCTATAACTTAGCCGCATTTTATGCTATGATATTGTTCTTGGTTTCAATTTACTCAGAATAAAACAATCTAAAAATTCTAAATTGTACTGGTGAGTTGGTACGGGTCACTGAAGTTGATTTTTACCCAAAAAATTCCCGTTTTTTTGAAAAAAATGTAAATGAAAAATTTGTTGGAAATTTAATTTCCTACAAAAAAGGTCCTATCGACCCAATTGCTCAGATTAATATTTCTTGAGATATTGAACTTTAACTTATGAGTAGTGTAAAATTTATAAAATATGAAATATTAAATAATAAAAAAAAATAAAAAGTAAAAAAAGTTCAATATCTCAAGAAATATTAATCTAAGCAATTGAGTCGATAGGACCTTTTTTATAGGAAACTAAATTTCCAATAAATCTTTCATTCACATTTTTTTCGTAAAGTTAATTGTTTCGGAGATAACAGGAAAAAAACGAGAATATTGGGTAAAAACCAACTTCAGTGACCCGTACCAACTCACCAGTATAATTTACACTTTCGCCGCAAAAGGCACTTTTTTAGATTGTTTTATTCTGAGTAAACCGAAACCAAGAACAATATGATAGCATAAAATGCGGCTGAGTTATAGAAATTTGAAAAAATTTCGATTTACGTGTATTTTAGATGGAAAATCTTCTCACGCTTTGGGAAAGTACTTAGAATTAATATTAAGGGCTCTAACTTTCAGGGAATTTCTTTTTCGACAAATCCAACAAAATTTCGGGTGGGGATTGAAAAAAAAATAGCCGAAAACAAAAAAATTGCCCTAGTACATATAAACAAGTACACACACACACACATCTGCGCATTTGTACATACACGGATTCCTACAAATGTATGATTTTATGAGATATTAAAAGTTCAACCGCATTGTTCACTACAAAGTTACCTGTCTCGGTAGCGCGTACTTGCTTTGTTAACTCTTCTGGTACGCACCAAAGTGCACTCACGCGTTCAACCAACGCTCTAAACGAAGTTTAAACGGCTTCCCCCGGAGTGCCGTTAAATAACAGGTAGAAACTTTAGAAATATATATATATATACACAATATAAAGATAAAATCTATTTAATATAGTTTCTTCTGTACGTAACGAAAAGTTTGTTACACCTTTCAGTTTCAATGAGGCGACCCGAGAAAGCTTATCTCCGAGGTCCTGATGGAAAGTTTCATTAAACAATATTACCAGCTCGTACACTTTAATGGAAAATTTAGTCCACAGTAGCAATTTCACGTAATTATACGTAATGTTATAAATGATTACAGAGAGAACGCTGTGATAACACGAGATTGTATATTTTGTGTAACAAAGTGACTGGTTAATCTCCGGATATACTCGGGCAATATTACGCTTCTATATATATTTTAGGGCCATTAATCGGTACATCCGAATCTCCGATAACGATAAAACAGAGTCCAACCCCACATGGGCCCGCTGTTGCGGATCTCTTAATTCAGCAACGAGTGCACTTTACTTCTGATTGTTTTACAATGAAAGCAGACGCGAGGGGATTTTGTGGTAAATTTGTATTTAGAGGGAAGAAAAAAATTCTTTACAAACAAAACAAATTGTAACTTGCATATTACCTCCTAATAATCGTTGAGCTTCCGCAAATCCTTTTGTCTACGAGCAAGTAGCTTCATCAACTATGGCTTCCTCGTGCAGAAAATTTTGTAAATATTCAAAAATGATCAGGAAGCACGTTACAATTTTTGATTTTTCACTTTTTTTCATCTCTTCATCCTCGTAATTTTAGTTTTGCGCAAATTCGACGCTGTAACGAATGAAATGTGTTTGAATTAAATAATGAACGGGAGCTGTTTTTTTTTAATTTCAAATTTTCATAAAAAGTGAACACCTTAAGGGTTTCTCGCCAAATTTTATACCAAATGTCGCAATTCCCTAATTTGGGTATGCACAAAATTCTAGCTTGAACGCAGAAATTTTTTTTCGCGTCGGAGCACGAAGAAGCGTTTTTTAAAAAATTCAAATTTTTGTTAAAAATAAAGCAATAATTAAAAATTGAGCGATTCTTGTCAAATGCTGAATATGCGAGTCCCCTACAGTATCAACAAAAATTAATATCTATTCGGAACTTGTAATGAATTCGAAGAATGAAAATTGCATATAAATTCGAAATTATTTAACGTTGGCTGCGGGGCTTTTACGACGTTTTGTTTTTCTCGCGTACGTTGACTTCGTGATTCGAGACGTTGCCACGTCTCTTGACACAGGTGACAGGAGTACGGAGAAGGCAGTCCTTTTTTTTTCATCGTCGTAGCCACTCAAAAATAATAATTGTCATCTCCCTTTATGCACTCTCCGTGTCAAAAGCTTTTCGTATCGTTTCGAAGGTTCCTGTGTGAGCTTCGCACGCGCGCACACACACACACACGCACATAGCTTGCCGGCCAAAGCTTGAGAGTTCATCGAGCGGTGATTTGCATCTCGGACATGGCAAAGAACGCGCCGGCATGCTGCTCATATATACTTACATACATGCGCATGCATGTATTATATAAATGTACGTATAAAATATATATACACTTAGAGATTGTTGGAGAACGGTACGGGCATGTGAAGTGACTTGCGGGCTCTCTCTCTTGCGGCAGCACGTACAGGCTTCGTATATAGAAGAGGTCTGAGGTCTCTCGGAGTCTCAAGGAGGTAATACCTACGGCAAATACCTACAGCAGAGAGATCCCACGACTGGCCATCCCATGGTCAATGCTCTTCTCTCTCGTGGGCGAACGAACATTGAAAGACAAATTTTATCCCCGATAATAAAACACACATTTATATATCATTTACATTATTTACAATTATGGTGTATATTGATCATAGATACCATATTTATTTCTATATTCTCTCGAAATTCGTTTGTTCGTTTATCCAAACGGGAATCCTAAGCTTTTGGCGAGTGTCACAGAGGGGATAGACAGTGATTAAACCAGGGACTAAGTAGGACAAGTCGATAAAGACCATAAGGCGAGTGTGAATTGCGAAGAAAGGTCTCTCGTGAAATGAAGATTCTCCTCTGAGCCTAAAATTAGAAGTATAGCAAAAATTCACATACTACACGTGTCTGAATTGCAATGGCATATATCGTCGTATATCTATTTAGGAAAGTTGTTTGTTCGTTTCTTCGTACCAACGAGGTTCACACGACGTTCGATTCCATTACGAGTTTTCTAACGTATGTCAATGATTTTTCTTTGGTATGTTCTTCTTTGACATTAAATGGAACTGGAATCTGACCGAATTCACACTATTTTGACTGCTTTTCGGTTAAACATACTGTCATTAGCATTGACACAGATATATGGTACCCTCTCCGAAAACATCTGTTCACGCTGAAAAATTATTTATCTTTTAACAAATGCATTTGCCAAAAGAAGGAATTTTTTTATTGTTGTTAATTCACTCTTTTATCCGTATAAGTTTGTACAACTTTTTTTCTGAATAATCATCCGACCTTGTACAATACGAAAGAATCCTTTATAAATGATAGGAAATCCGCTACTTCCCAAACAATTCCTACAACCATCGGGAAAGTATGCATTTGGTCATCAAGAGAAACGAAAGGGGATGATTCCGTTTGGTTTGGCATAAGGGAAACGACATGGATGCCGAGTCTGATTGTGACCTGCAATATGGGGTCGCTAATATTTTATAGTATATACTTAAATATATGTATAAAATATTCTCAAAGTTTCAATAAATTATATTCATTTTTTATACTATAAAAAAATTCATGAAAATCATCAAGAAAACGCTGTCCTAACCCTATTTCCCCCCTCAATTCACTCATTTTTCCGGAAGGTTGTACAACTTATTTTCTGAATAATCACTCAAGCTTGTGCAATATGAAAGAATCGTTTATAAATGACAGGAAATCTACTACTTCCGAAAAAATTCCTAATTGCACCGGGAAAGTGTACATTAGGTCATCAAGAGCAACGAAAGAAGATGATTCCTTTCGGTATGGCATAAGGGGAACGTACGACATGGATATTTCTTTTTCTCGCCAAAGGAATGAATTTGACGGTTGCGATAAAAAGAGATTCCTTTGCTGAAGTTCACGGTGAAAGATTATTTCTCTTTTAACAAATGCATTTTCCAATAGAAGAACATTTTCTATTGCTGTTAATTCACTCATTTTTCCGGAAGTTTGTTCAACTTTTTTTTTGAATAATCATTTGAGGTTGTACAATATGATAGAATCCTTTATAAATGGTAGGAAATCCGCTACTTCCGAAACAATTCCTACTTGCATCGGGAAAGTGCACATCAGGACATCAAGAGCAACGAAAAGAGATGATTCGTTTCACCCTCTTGAGGTGACATAAAGGGAACGTACGACACGTATATTTCGTTTTCTTGCCGAAGGAGTAAATTTGACGGTTGCGATGAAAAGAGATTCCTTTGCTGATGAAGTTCACGGTGAAAGATTCTCTTTTAACAAATGCATTTACCAAAAGAAGACCATTTTTATTGTTGTTAATTCACTCATTTTTCCGGAAGTTTTTACAACTCTTTTTCTGAATAATCACTCGAGCTTGTGCAATATGAATCCTTTACAAATGGTAGGAAATCCGCTACTTCCGAAACAATTTCTACTTGCATCGGGAAAGTGTACATTAGGTCATCAAGAGCAACGAAAAGGGATGATTCCTCTTGGGATGATTTAAGGGGAACGTACGACACGGATATTTATTTTTCTCGTCGATGGAGTGAATTTGAGAATTGCGATGAGAAGAGGTTCCTTTGCTGATGAAATGGATGCTATTGGATGTAAGTTTTCGAGAGTCTCTACCAAACCGTAAATTGACACATTGACATCTTAAGGATGAAATTTATAGAAGGAAATCTTTGAAAGCGCTTCCCATTGATTATATTTCATAGATATTCTTTACTCCGTTAAATCTAAATAGCTTTTACAGTGAACTGTTTCGGCTGCCGCTTATTAGAGATAACTAGGTGGCATGTAGCCTTGCGAGTACGAAGTTGGCGCCATATACGAGATATGAGAATTGCCATCATCAGAATCATTCTTTTTTTTCTCTCTCTCTCGCTCGCTCTATCTGTAGCCAAGTCTGGTGTTACTGCTGATGCTGCGCATGGCTCGAGTGATATACACAATATATGTATATGCTATAATGGAGAAATTTCTCGTGCAACGCTCTCTTGGTCCTGCCTCTGTTAACCGACCGCGTGTGATTGAAACGAATTGCCTCGCTACGCTGGTGAGAAACGAAATTGCAAAAACGACCGAGCTCGCACTTTCGATCTCAGTTTTACTATATATATATATATATATATTCATCTAGATATACATATATATGTATGTTTGCCGTGCCACTGTCCGAGATAGCGATCTCGGCACTTTCGTCCAATGAATTATCTCACGCGTTCAGTCGGTCCAGGCTACTTTGCTCTTCTCTCTCGCATCAGTTTACTGCCCACACTCCGTGTTGCTCCTTCGTGGGGCAACGTTTGTTGTGTATAGCTTTCACACAACAGTACCACCATGGATTCCTCGAACTTCGGGATCAAGGCTATAAAATTTCAAGCACTCGTGAACGAACGACTAATCCGATTAAAAGTGAGTTCGTCGATATTTAGCAAGTATGTATGAAACTATCTCGTGGAACGTTAATTTCAACGATCGTTGAGAGAATTGCGGATTGTTTGTGCTCTTATTAGCGATTGTCAGAGAGACTGGAAATTTTTGTAGGAAAATTCCTTGGCGGAATTCATTTGACCGGAGTAAACTAACGAGTTACAATTGAGATTGATGGCACAGTTGTTTCAAACGCTTTCGTTAGACGATGTTTGTTTTTTTTTTTCATTAGATTAGCTAATTTAATTAGCGAAATCAATTATCGTGTACTCGCAATTTTCTGATTGCTACATGGTAAATGAAAGTGTCAAGTATCAATCGATTTTCGTCCAATTTCCAATGATTTTTAACGTTAATTGACTAATTTTTTGGTTAGGAATATAATTAGGGAATTAGAAAATAATTAATCGGTGATGACACAATTTTTTTTCATTAAGGTAGTAGTCTGGTAACTTGAGCCGATTTTCATGTCTTTTTTGGAGGGCGTTTTTTTGTAGGAAAATGAAAATGAATCGTTTTGGATATTTAGGATGTTTTTATTTACATATTGAAGATACAAAAAAAAATTTGTTTGAAAAAATTTGATAGTTTATTATTATTATTACTATTGATCGAAGTTGGCACCTCGAAAAAAAAGCGCCCCGGTGATTTTGGCTCTTGATGTTATCTGAAATAAAAAATTCTTGATAATTCTTAATCTATAGACATGTCATTCTGGTCGGAACTACTGAAGTTAAATTTCATGGATAAATAACAAAATGGCGGACTTTGGAAAAAAACGTCCTTTTCCATTTTGTTATTTATCCATGAAATTTAACTTCAGTAGTTCCGACCAGAATGACATGTCTATAGATTAAGAATTATCAAGAATTTTTTATTTCAGATAACATCAAGAGCCAAAATCACCGGGGCCACCCACGCGCTTTTTTTTCGAGGTGTCAACTTTGATCAATAATAATAATAATAATAAACTATAAAATTTGTTCAAACATTTTTTTTTTGTATCTTTAATATGTGAATAAAAACATCCTAAATATTCAAAACGATTCATTTTTATTTTCCTACAAAAAAACGCCCTCCAAAAAAGACATGAAAATCGGCTTAAGTTACCAGACTACTACCTTAAAATGTATCAATTGAAAGTCTGGCAAAATGCGATCGTTGATAAGTATAAGATTAGAGAAGTTTCGTAGGCCACAGTCACGCGATCAGACTCCGTGCGAGAAGGGCCCCTCCTGCAACGCAAGAATGTGCGCAAATATATTTGGGATGCGGTGAGCCACGAGTAAATCGCGCCGCGAGGTGAGACGTTCGGCGAGGGGGTAGAAAAAAAGAACGAAATAAATGAAGGAATGAGAAACGAAAAAACGAGAAATAAAAGAGAGGCGAACAAAGCCAGGGCTGAGGGTACACAAATTGCTATGGAAAGAAAGATAGCCAAAGGAACGGGGCTGTAATCTCTGTCCTTTTCTCACTTTTCTCTTTTTATTATATATATCTTGTTCCTGCCTTCCTTTCACTCTGCCACCGCTATATATCCCTTACGAAGCTCGTTTTTTCGCTGAGCTGGACCTTCGCTCGATCTTCCTCGTCGTCTTTATTTTTTTCTTATTCTCTTCCTCCATCGGAGCCCTTTGCTTTCCGCTCTTTTTTAACTCTCGGGACCGACGAGTCTCTCAGTTCTTGGAGAAATTTTGCCGCCCCCCATTTAATATACATATAAACTTGTATAGCATAATATACACGCATATATATCTGGCGGCAGAAAAGCTAAAAGACATCCCCACCAAAACGAGGATTTGAGAATACAAAATTGCCCTCGTTAGTGGAATCGCTTTTTTTCCCCACTCCATCATCTTTCTTCTATCGCACCTACGATCTTTCGCTGTCTTATTTTCGTTTCTCGCCTCAGGATCGCAACTGGATGTGCCACAGCCGCGACATCAAACAGTTTCCGCCTTTTGTTCCGTTCTCATTTATTGCAAAAATAATTCCCAAACTCTATAACATTGATCGACAAAATCTTATGCTAATGAAATTCTTAGAACTAAGTACATTCAATTCGTAAGGTGAAAGTCACATTTCCCTCTCATTTCTAACCTCAAACTTCCACGCATGAGAGAAAATGAATTCGATGTACCGCGTAATCCCAGACGACGAAATTCTACAGTGAACCGTCCTTTAAATTGTCCTCTTCCCAAAAAGGACACCACACGTCCATCCTCTTGTCTCAAACCCAGCGATGCTGGTCTCATAAAGTAATTTCCGGAACGCAGATCACGGGATAACGAATGTAAAAAAATATCTCACAATAATGGCGGGTAGACGTCGTAAAAACGAGAGAAAAATAAGTTCGAGTAAAGTTGAAACAAAGGACTTCTTAATGGTTATACGAAGACGCGATGTCGTTGCAGAGTCGGAGCACACGTCTTCCCGAAAAGGACGAGACCTTATAAAGGCAGAGTCCGCGAGGGTTTGCTGCACCATTGGTCGTTCTATATACCTATAAGCAAATATATACCTGTATACATCTAACCATACGATATATAGCGAATCGGATGCTGTGTACTTTCGCCTTTCCTCGTGTGGTTTGCCTCGTAGTCGCGCGGTTAACGCCGGTGCAGCACCACATCAGGCATGCCAGGCTTCTCCGCACACTCCTCTCTCTCTTTCTCTTCGTTCCTCTATCTTCTTTTCCCGTCGTCTCGCGTTGTCTTGTTTTACTTGCACGGTGCGCGAGCGAGCAAAAGCTTTTCATGCCGCGACCGGTGGGCGCCTGGGACGCCGGATTTAGACCGACAAAAAAAAAGAGCAAAACGACCAGGGAGAATCTTCGTGAAACGACGAGAGAGCAAAGTCGAAGGAGAACGGGGAATGAAGCGAGAGACATAGAGAGCCACGAAGCTTAGGGCTCGCGTTCGAGGAAAGGATATACCTAAGTAAGAACAAGACGACAACAACGACGAACGAGAACATCGCGGAACGAGGCAGTTGGACGACGGGAATGAAGAATGAGGTATGGATATAATCTCGTAGACGTCGAATGGGACATTTCGTTTGATTCACTTTCGTTCGAGAATGTCTAACCCCCACTGATCGTATAAGGAGATCCGTTTTTACTTCGACATCCATTTCGTTCGAACGTTTCATCCCACCGACCATGAATGGCGGATTTGAGCTATTTCGTTGACATGAACGTTTAGTTCGTTGAGTTTGTTTCAATGCACGACTACGTGTCTTGCTCCATTACGCCTAAGACTCCCTCGCACACTTGAACACTAAGTTTGTGTTCATTACCGGGACTTTCGTTTCTGTTAATAGCGCGATATCTTCGATATCGGATCAGTTAAGGTCTGTCCCGAGCCATCGAGCTCACAGAATGAAACGCCTAGAAAAATTGCATTGGGGATTCAAACCCTGAACGTCTGCGTGGCAATTCAGTATTCTGCTGGTAAAATAGTTACACCTCACTGGAGTTTCACATTCTTTACGAATTCGTAGCATTATAAGAGCAAATTGCCATGCCGTAGACGAGAGGGTGAAGACTTTCATTCTTGTCTAGGCCATGGCATTTGTTTTTTTCAACAGTGTCTTTGTGGAATATCAAGTAATACATATCTTCAGTTGCCCATCATCGTTTAACCGGTAGAGAACAATCCCTTTTAACTTAGGGGGGAAATAGGGTTAGACTGTTCAAAAAATCGATTTTTTTTTTATTTCATAAATTGTTAGTAAAAATATTGAAAAATATGTTACCAAAATTTTAAATGAAAATTCCGACTTGTTCTATTGTAATAAGCCATTAAGGGGGGAAATAGGGTTAGGACAGCGTTTTCTCAATGATTTTCATGAATTTTTTTATAGTATAAAAAATGAATATAATTTATTGAAACTTTGAGAATATTTTATAAATATATTCAAGTATATACTATAAAATTTTTGAAGAATTTCCTTGAAAAACACCGAAGATATCAGTGACCCCATATTGCAGGTCACAATCAGACTCAGCATTTCGCTATATTTTCAAACGCGTTTTTTGGAAAACAACTTTTATTGAACTTACATACACGCTAGTTTGAAAAGTTTTCAACCAATCGTTTTGAAAATTGGCAGTTACTTTCTTCATAGTATTGCGCTCTATATGAACCTAAAATCGGAATATTATCATCATTCAAAATAATTTTTTTTTGCAAATAAAGTTGTAAAAGATGGCAAAAAATCATGCTTTTTTGTTTTGACCCCTGTAAAAAATTCAATTTTCAATTTTTTTTATTAGCATTTAGATTCATATAGAAGAGAGACATATAATAAAAGTAAATTCCAACCTCGTTTGATTTCAGATGAAAATTGCGGCTTCCAGAATGTACGCAAAATGCTGATTCTGGTTGTCACCTGCAATATGGGGTTGCTAATATCCCCGGTGTTTTTCAAGAAAATTCTTCAAAAATTTTATAATATATACTTAAATATATGTATAAAATATTGTCAAAGTTTCAATGAATTATATTCATTTTTTATACTATAAAAAAATTCATGAAAATCATTGAGAAAACGCTGTCCTAACCCTATTTCCCCCCTTAATAGCGCAATCTCTTCGATATCGGATCAGTGTTTTGGGGGGGATCTGCACTTGTTAAGGTCTGTCCCGAGCCATCGAGCTCACAGAATAAAACGCCTAGAAAAATTGCATTGAGGATTCAAACCCTGGTCTGCGTGGCAGTTCAGTATTCTGCTGGTAAAATAGTTACACCTCACTGGAGATTCACATTCTTTACGAATTCGAAGCATTATAAGAGCAAATTGCCATGCCGTAAACGAGAGGGTGAAGAATTTCATTCTTGTCTAAGCTATGGCAATTGTATTTTTCAACAGTGTTTTTGTGGAATATCAAGTAATACATATCTTCAGTTGCACATCATCGTTTAACCGGTAGAGAACAATCCCTTTTAACTTGATGGAACAAAACGCACAGGGCGGTTCATTTGTTTGACTTGGACATTGATTCGCTTACTTTCTGGCTTATCGGCAGAGGGAGTTCATGAGTTTATTCTCCTCCCATCAAAAAGTCTCGCAAGTCTCGACATAGTCTGTTTACCAGAGTAGCTGAATACGTCCTTTTCAGGATTTTATGTAGCCATAATCTAAACAAAAGATTCCAAAGGATCCAGGGTCTCGTTGAAACTTACCGATTGCAGAAGATCTTTGATGAGAGAAGAACGAGCTGTGCCGATCGAGGTGGAAGAAGACATTTGTCTAACCCTCGTTGAAATCTGAACATTGTCCTTGCACAACACTCGGGGCAATGCGTTCGATCTGACCAGACGATACTCGTCGCCCGGATATCTTCTCTTCTTTCTGAACGAACCGCACAGCATTGTCGATCCTTTTTTTTTCGTCGAATTGGCACTAAACTATCCTGAGCCCTGACAACAAATCACCCGGTGCTAATGTCAATATTTTCCTAGATTATAATTGTCGCACGCTTTAGTTGATGTTCCGTGAAACCTGCTATTCGCAAATCTCTTTTCGACTGAAAACGATTAGGCTTAGGATGCGACTTAGTCGGTGACGAACGATTCGATCGGTAATCCCTCGTTCTCTTTTCGCTCTGGGCAGTCTCGTGTCCGTTTTCCGTATATAACATCCAGCCAAATAGTTGGATCGTTGCAGCTGTGCACTCCTAAGTCGTGACGACGAAAAATCGACGAAGAAGCAAAAACAACGACGACGACTAACGAGAACGGAGAGTCTCGACCATCTCCTAAAAATAATCACTCTCGGTCGTGGAGACAGGATTTAGAATTTGTGGCATATATATATCATTGTCTCTACAGATATACATACATGTATTAAACAACACGTAGAATCAACGAAAGAAAAGACCACGCAAATCTTAAGACTTTAGAACAAGTCTCCACGTGTCGCGTTCGATTTTACCGTTTTAAGAGAGTTTGAATCTTTTGGTTCCTGGGTGCGCAAGAACTGTCGTGAATCTTTTATATTCGCTCTTTATCTCACCGCCTCGTATTTCGTATATCTCCCTCTTCTCGTTCCACGACTTATTTCGCTGTTTACATAGAGCCTTGGCGCCAGTCCGGGATTCCTGCATCTGCTTAGTTCGCCTCTTGATTATGCATCGAGACATCGGACCTTTCTCTCCGATCTTCCTCTCACTCGGGCAAAGAGTTCCTTTGCAAACGACTCTTGTACATGGATATATGTAGAAGTGTATTTTTCGACTTGTTATAGTTTCACGATACCATTCTCCTTTTTCTCCCTTCTCACGGCACCTTGGAGTTTTCTTTACGATCGTCTCTTCTTACAACGACCTCGCCACTTTCAGGGTTTCTCCGAACCTTTATTCTGGGTCATTGCACTCTTTTGCGTCAATTGGAGAATGCCCAACAGCTGTGGAAGACGTTCTCTTTGCCGATTACTGGGTTTTAAACTGGGCCAGAATAAACCGGATGTAAAACTGTCAGTTTCGAAGAATGTTAAATTGTTTTTGTCATCGATTCGTCAGCTTGTTGAAAGCTCAAGGAAACCTCTCACACAACCATAAGTCGTTACGAAAATGTCACCAAACTCAATTGTTGATATGCGTCCTCACGCTACAGTATTGCCAACAAAGTTCTACCAAATCATCTCCTTTTCATTGACTAGGATAATCTTCAACTAAGGTTAATCTGATTGCGAGCACCGATACTAATTCGACCTCCAAAAATCCTACGTTGTTCCCTCGTATGTACCAAGATGCGTAACATCGAGCTCGACCGCCACCGGCATCACGACAGTGACCTTTCGTTCACCTCTGATTCTGAACGACCGTTGGCCTCTGTACCCCAACGACCATGGGAGGCTCACAGCTTGTCGTTGGTTCCTACTGTATTTCCTGGCCATCAAACGCGTGTCCTGGTGGCAATTCTTCAGACCGTAGTGTTATCTCGCTCGGTACCTGATCTGTGACACGTGGCACCGCGAACTTTTGATCCCGGATATATTTTCACGTACTTGGCGCCAAACCCTGTCTCGTCTTTTGATGCTTAATGATGATTGGATAGTTTGCCAACTAGGTCACGTTCTTTTCGGCCTGTTTCGCTACTGTGCCAATGAAACCACGCAGAAAAAAACACACCGACTCATCGCCGAAGTTTGTCCAACGATCCGATGGTAATTTCAATTGGACCGTGATTTATCACTTGCTTGTGGGGCTTATTATCGTTCGAATCTTCGGAATTACATCAACGAAATCTCGAGACTCGACGCAGTGAGTGCCGAGAGTCGACTGAAGGCATAAGCCTTCACGGTTATAGCGGTCGAAGGAACCCCACCACGTTGATTTCAACAACACACCCGGCAGTAGCAGCAGCAGCAGCAACCGTGTGGAGCTGGCCGACCGGACGACCCGGTCGCGTGGCGCTCTCGTCTCGGCACAGATACACAGTGTCTCTCAAAAGCATCGTGAACGTCGAACACTCACTGTGATGCTGCCCTATGGGGTTCCTCTTCATTGGCCTGTCTCAGACATTGGCTAAAAGACACCGGTTCTTATAACGAGTATAATGCAACAAGGCTACGGTAAATCTCTTACCTGGATGAAGCCTAGATATAGATAATGTTACGGGCAACGTGTTGTTAACGATCGAGGCTTATACGCTCGTTGGTTCCGGTCACTGACACTCCGATCGTGATTATACCGGACTCACCAAAGGAGAAAATGGATTTTGCTCAATTTATCGGAACTTTGCCAATTCCGTTTTTCTTTTCGATTCCAAAGTAGTCCAAAAATCGTATTTAGAAGAAAAAAAAACGTCTGGACGTATGTTTTGTATGGTCAACCCAAAAAGTCAAATAATCGATATATCTCGAGAACGACTTGATCGATCTCGCTCAAACTTTGCACACCTCTTCAGCATCAAACCCCCTCTTTGATGCTGAAGTTTGATGAAATTTTCAAAAAAGTTTATAACTGCTGTCAACTTTTACTCGACTTTAACTTTTTCTAAAACGCTTGTCTTTGCTCTAACTTTTGCAGATTTTGAGATATCGAGCTAAATTTTGTATAAATAGGAGTTTGTTGAACTACGGTTGGTATTGAATTTGCCTAATATCGGTCACAGCGTTTGATTGTTATAAATTTTCCAATTTCTCGAAAAAGACAGCTGTTATAACTTCCGCAAATTTTGAGATATCAGGCTAATTTTTTTAAACATTTATGCAGCATCATCGAAGTTTGTTTGTTATTGAATTTGATGAGAATCGATGGAAGGGTTGAAATTTGATGAAATTTCAATTTTTTATAAAGATTTTTCGCCGTTGGACGAATACACACATTACATACATTTGCATCAAAACATGTAATGTGTTTAGAAAAAAATTAGAAAAATTCAGCTGTACAATATTAATAATAATTCGGTTCCGTTAATATTTCGTTCTCATATCAGAAAACGAAAATTAAGTCGACTGATTAGACTTTGATGTTTGTTAATAACGAATGAAATTAAGCCAATTAAGTTATTAAGTAACAAAAATATCTTGTTCATTAACAATAAATGCTGTTACCTGATTCGATATTTCAACCATTTTTTTCGTTAAATATTACAGATCCTGTCACGATTAACGGGGGAAATAGGGTTAGACGGTTCAAAAAATCAATTTTTTTTTAATTTCATAAATTGTTAGTAAAACTATTGAAAAATATGTTCCCAAAATTTTAAATGAAAATTCCGACTCGTTCTATTGTGTATAACCGAGCGTACTATTTTTTCAAACGCGTTTTTCTGAAAACGACTTTTTTTTAACTTGCGTACACGCTAGTTTGAAAAGTTTTCAATTAATCGTTTTGAAAATTGGCATTTACTTTCTTCATAGTATTGCGCTCTATATGAACCTAAAATCGGTATATTATTATTATTTAAAATAATTTTTTTTTGCAAATAAAGTTCTGAAAAATGACAAAAAATCATGCATTTTTGTTTTGACCCCTGTAAAAAATTCAATTTTCTATTTTTTTGATAGCATTTAGGTTCATATAGAAGAGAGACATATAATAAAAGTAAATTCCAACCTCGTTTGATTTCAGATGAAAATTGCGGCTTCCAGAATGTACGCAAAATGCTGAGTCTGATTGTGACCTGCAATATGGGGTCGCTAATATTTTCGGTGGTTTTCAAGAAAATTCTTCAAAAATTTTATAGTATATACTTAAATATATGTATAAAATATTCTCAAAGTTTCAATAAATTATATTCATTTTTTATACTATAAAAAAATTCATGAAAATCATTGAGAAAACGCTGTCCCTAACCCTATTTCCTCCCTTAATAATTGCTATGAAATTTGAGATACAGTTGTGAAGGAAGTGACCTAACATGAAGTTTGTAATATTTAATACTTCAAACGTCTTTTCAATATTTTCTCCATCTTACCAGTAACGACAACCACTGTTTTGGATTTTTCGTTTTTCGTTGCTATTAGAAAAACTTTTTTTTAACTCCCAACAAGTAAAAATTGCAACCGGTAATGAGGTTTTTCATCTATATAAATATGAAGGACAATGGTGAGAGGGTCGATCTAGTTCATGCATTCGAGTTTTTTTTCTCCGTATTATACTTTACCATCTATGCATTTACCTACTTTGTAAATGCATAGGTTTCGCGCGGCTATGGAATTTACGCCGAAGAGTAAATACTTAATTATAACTACTGTAACGAGATACACGGATGATATGCCAGAGGAAATATACAGTCTGTTATAACCGTTGTCTGACGCGATTCAATCTCTACGGTTTATTCATACTCGAAGGCCCGTCGGTGTTGCTCGTGATAAAATGAGTGCGTGGGAGTAACGACTTGGAGATTCTTTTTTTTTCCCCTCTAATTTCACGGTCTCGAGAAACGCGCTCGATCTATTTTTCGTATCTGAAAATATTTCACGTTTTGCATAAATTTTGTTTTTTTTTTCTTCAATTTATTGTTTTTCGTAGTACACCCGCGAGATTAAGATTTATTCTCTCCTGCAGTATTTCACATTCTCGAAAAAACACTTTCGAACTCGAACAACGCTCAGGTTTTTTTTATCCATGAATATTTTGCACTTCAGACAAATTTCGGTATTTTCATTGATTTATTATTTTGTACGGTACACCGAACATTAATTTTCCCGAAGTTTTACGATTTTAGCCAACGGGCTCGACCTATTTTTGTTCGTGGATATTTTACAGTTTCACGTTTGTTTTTTTTTCTTGTTCATTCGTTTATAATATCGCCGGGAAATTTTATACTCCGACAATTTCGAACTGTACGACAAGCCTGTCGATGCTCGAGGCGCGAGGTGCCTTTCTAAAATCTCCGGTGAACGAGTCTTTTGCAAGGATCTCGCTAACTCTTGATGACCTTCGCGGTAAATATACAATTATTCGTCGTCAATTACGCGATTCTCGTGCGTTACGTATATTATTACACACAATTACACTTGCATAGATAAACATATGCGAGAATCTCTTTCGTCTCGACAATCGTGGCTAAAAAGAAATAGACAAACAAACAAAAAATTACTGCACTTTGAGACTTTACGTAATTCGAGCAGATCGATCATTTACAAAAATATCTATATACGTCACGAATTGTTTAGTGAAAATTTCATTGTAACATCTAATTTTAGAGTGAAAAGTACAAGTATACGTAAAAAGCTTTCAAACGAGCGAAGCAGCCGGTTGAAAGCTCTGAGTGTGACTAACGGAAAGTTCAGGTGAGCTGACGAATTTGCATGAAAAAGAGCTGAGTTCTGCTGTATACTGTGTGCGTACAAATATATATGCTCTATATGAGTTTATCGTATCGCAAATGTAACGAGGGGTCGCAGCCCTTTCGTTGGATAAGACGTGTATAACTTTCGACTGAGTCATGCACTACGAGCATGACCAAACACCTCCCCAACTCGCGGTATACATACGAGGTCTGTTCAAAAAGTATCGCGAATTTTGAATTTCCGCGGGATACGTATATTCGATTTTCGATTTTTTTTGTGGCGTTAGGTTGGTACTCGTGTCCTTCACTTATGCTGAAAAAATCGGCCATTTTGAATGTTTAATTAATTGTTGACAGCTGTTTTGGTTAGACGTGTTTTGGCTTGTCTTCGATTTTTGCCTATTCCAATAAAGCAGCTTCCATTGCGATGATTGAGCTTTGGTTTCCACGTCATAACCATAAACCCACGATTCGTCACCAGTTATAACCCTCTGGAGCAAATTTGGGTCGTCGCGGACCGAGTCCAACAGCTCCTTAGCAATGTTAACGCGACAATGTTTTCGTTCGGAATTGAGCAATTTTGGCACGAATTTCGCGGCGACCCGTCTCATGCTCAAATCATTGGTAAAAATCGAATATCACGAGCCAATCGATATGTTTAGTTCCTCAGCAACTTCTCTAACGGTGATTCGACGATTGGCCAATATTATTTTCTTCACTTCGTCAATGTTTTCGTCTGTTGTTGATGTGCTCGGGCGTCCGGAACGCATTTCCTTGTTCGCATCTTCTCGGCCCTCTGAGAACATTTTGTACGACCGATAAACCTTGCTTTGGTCCAAGGTAGCTTCACCATATGCCACAGTCAACATTCGGAATGCGTCCGCGCACTTAATTTTGTTTTTCACACAAAATTTCATACAGATTCTTTGATCGATTTTTTGGAATAGGCAAAAATCGAAAACAAGCCAAAACACGTCTAACCAAAACAGCTGTCAACAATTAACTAAACATTCAAAATGGCCGATTTTTTCAGCATAAGTGAGGGACATGAGACCAACCTAACGCCACAAAAAAATCGAAAATCGAATATACGTAGACCGCGGAAATTAAAAATTCGCGATACATTTTGAACAGACCTCGTATAGTATATGCAGACGAATTACCATTGCAAGAGTCACACGAAGCTCTCTTGCAATTGAAGTCGATTAGTCAACCTTCTCCCCCAGCGCGTTCAATCTTCATATTAATCTAGTTGGACTTACATTTTTTTTTCACACGATGACCGGTTCGTTGTTTCGATGAAATCTGATTCGAATTTTGCTTCTTCAATAAGGAAGCTTTATTTTTGTGAATAAATTTTATTTTTTTCCTGTTTTCAAGACCAATGGATTCAAAATGTTTACAAAAAAGGTGTGCATTGATGTGTGTGTGAAATTTTCAACCAAGTGGAGCTACCAGCCTCCTTTGTCGGGTATAATCATCGTGAAGTTTGAACAATTCGTTCAGATATTGCACGATTTTGAATTATTTCAAAAATTTCTTTCGAGTGTGCACAACTCATGCATTTTTCGTGCTAGCAGCTTGAAACATTCTACAACAATAAACTGTCATCAAATACTGTTCACTATTAAATTGGAGAAAATTGATCAAGGCGTTCTAAATTCGAGAAATTTTGAATTTTTCCAAGAAACGGTATAGGTGTTTGTTGAGACTTTAGCTCGTAAAAATATTGGGTTATCGTGTCAAAATTTCCTACATAAATTGAGTATCAATGAATTCATGGACATGGAAGGATATTTGGATTCAATGTCAATACCGATTGGTATTGAATTCAGAGAGAAATCGATAAAAGCATTCTGTATTTGTGGTATTATGAATTTTCCGAAAAATGCATTCAAAATCAAACAAGCTTCATATGCTATCTAGTTAAAAGAGAGAAAAATCATGAAAATTAACATTTGCATATTGCTTCATTTTAATTTGTGCGCGTACACGAAGCTTTCATCTATGATGAAGGCAAAATTGAAAAAGCCTGTTGCTCATAGAGGATATATTTATGAATGCGCAGAAATGTTCGTTTGTTTAAAATTCGATGAATTCGAGTGTCCGATTAATGACTTAAATTAACTTTTTATTGTTTAATTCTAATTATTCAGGGACTCGTAGAAGAGCGGTGCTGTTAATTTTGTTATTTTTTTTCTTAATTAAGAAATTAATACGTCTTCGTCTCTGGTTTCACCCCTTTTCCATTCTACCGTTTCGATTGATCGATAACGCATCGCGGCGATGACCCATCGCGTTTCCTCGAAGCGTTTCTATAGTTACCCGAAGGGGGTGTGATATGAAACGGGTTCCGGATGAGTCTCGTTTGGGTCCGGGGTTGTTCGAGAAGTTCGCAACAATCGAAAATAAGGAAAACTTCGAGGTAACGTGATGAACGTATTGTTAGGAAGTTCCGTACGTGTCTCGTCACTCGTAAGAGCACGTGATTGCCACTCGAATTTGATACATGTCAATTGAACGTATAAAAAAAAGTGTTAACTGAAAAAACCTTTGTGCTCAATTTCACAATGATTGTACATATAATCAGAAAAATCGTTTATTTTAAAACAAACAAAACCATAAAATATGAACATTTTACAATAAAAAATATACATATTTTCCGTAAACTTTGCACCATTTCCAATTAAAATTCTATATAAATAATAATATTATTGGATTGGTTAAAAAATTAAAGACATGACCGTGGAAAAAATACAGGTATTTATTTGTAAAATGTATCGTTACTCCGAATGATACGTTTGCCATTTTATCGATTTTTTTTTCAGCCTTACGAAATGCGATTAGATTTTATTCGATGTCAATGGATCACTTTTGTTCTTGGAGAGGTGTCATTTATCGCCTGATGTATTAATCTCGGTGGTCGTGTAATTTTTTTTCTGTTTTTTTATTTTCTAATGTTCGCACTTGAGAATCCCTGCCGGACGGATTTTATTTTACCTGCAAGGATATGCGGCAAGCGTTCGCGCGAACGAGAGAGCAGATGTTTCCTCATCGCCAACTGTTGCCGCTTCTCCGTGGCTCTTATACTGGTTTACTCTCGAGTGTATATATACGAGAGGCTGCTGTGGATCTGATTTGCCCGTGAAAAATAAAGAAAAGGTACGAAAAACAGGCCTAAGTATATATATATATACATTTTTCAATGTTGCACTCTGTGCATTCACCCCCTCTCCACGAAGCGCGTCAAAAGAGTCCTTAAGTTTCGAACCTGCACGCGCGTTTGTTCCTTTTTGTGTGTCATGACATGTATATAAAAAAAAAATCCTATACATATATGCTTACTTCTATTGTGTAGGGTGTCTCTCCGTGGATCGACTGTCGGGGGTGGATTGAGACTAACGCAGAAACGGAAGCACTGTTCTCGCGTTTTATGTGAAAAAATACTTTCTTTAAATGTGAATATTTTATGAATTGACAATGCAGCGTCCCAAATGGAATATAAAATCGAAAAATCGATTATATTTTGTACTTTGATCTTTTTACATATGAAAAACATTTTTTTCACTCTCAACATATTATTAATTCACAATTAAATTTTCCTTTACCTCACGAGATCGGAAATTGTATAACGCGCACTATTTCTCAAACTGTTGTTTGAAATTTGAAATTTCATTGGAACTGTGAAAAAAATTGGAAATTTCAATGAAATCCATAAACTACACATGAAAATGTTTGCAATAAAAAAAATTCATTGTCGCAAAAAGAAATTTAGACATATCGGTTATTTAAAAAAACAATGATAATTCAGACAATTTTAACAATTTTTGGCAATTTATCGTGAAATTGAAGCTTACGTTGACCAAAGGAGAAGAAAAATACTGTGAAACTGAGAATATAAAATTCAAAGCTACGAGATATATTGTCGATTTCGTCCTATATACATGCAATATAAAATAATCCGGAACATTATATAGCAGACAGAGTTTTCGTGTTGCACCTGCTCGAGACCGGTGGCGCTTTTTCATTCCCGTCCTTCGTCGTACATCTCGGCTACGACCGTATCGCAATTTTGTATAGTATTTCGCGCATGAGATTTATCGTCCGATTATCGACACAGACGCAATCTCCCTTTTTCTCTCCAACCCCCGCCCCCTCACGCTCCAATGCCCCATCTTACCTCTCTCACCCCTTTCACCCTCTGTTTCTCTTCATTCGATCGAGACTTGCCTTCTCATTATGGCTTATTAACCGGCAGTAAACTTGAGGATACACGACGAGCGATTTACTCGCTCGTCGAAACCGGTCAGCACGTTTCTACCAAAGCCATCACCTGCTGTTCTTCCGAACTTATTAGTAGTTTATCTGTCTTCGTTCGATGTTGCGTATACAAAAGGAGAGAAAAATAACACGCTCGGTGGCCGATTTATTCTCGTGCTTTTGTGCCCAGGTCTCTTAAGAAAACGTCGACGTAATAATGATTATACTTTCTTTTTTCTTTTCTTTTTTTTTTGTTCAATGCCAAAGTACCTGCTTAAGGAGGGAAATAGGGTTAGACGGTTCAAAAAATCGATTTTTTTTTTATTTCATAAATTGTTAGTAAAACTATTGAAAAATATGTTCCCAAAATTTTAAATGAAAATTTCGACTCGTTCTATTGTTATAAGTCATTAAAGTGAAGTAGCTCTCCTTCAAGCCCCCCTTGGTACTATTTTTTCAAACGCGTTTTTCTGAAAACGACTATTTTTTAACTTGCGTACACGCTAGTTTGAAAAGTTTTCAACCGATCGTTTTGAAAATTGGCAGTTACTTTCTTCATAGTATTGCTCTCTATATGGACCTAAAATCGGAATATTATCATTATTTAAAATAATTTTTTTTGCAAATGAAGTTGTAAAAAATGGCAAACAATCATGCTTTTTTGTTTTGACGCCTGTAAAAAATTCAATTTTCTATTTTTTTTTATAGCATTCAGGTTCATATAGAAAAGAGACATTTAATAAAAGTAAATTCCAACCTCGTTTGATTTCAGATGAAAATTGCGGCTTCCAGAATGTACGCAAAATGCTGAGTCTGATTGTGACCTGCAATATGGGGTCGCTAATATTTTCGGTGTTTTTCAAGGAAATTCTTCAAAAATTTTATAGTATATACTTTAATATATGTATAAAATATTCTCAAAGTTTCAATAAATTATATTCATTTTTTATACTATAAAAAAATTCATGAAAATCATTGAGAAAACGCTGTCCTAACCCTATTTGCCCCCTTGAGCGCATCGCTGCATAGGCTCGGTCGATGTACGAACATTATCGACGCGAATTGTTTATTACGTCTAATTTCACTTTAAAATTTGTATCATTTATCTCGAACAATTTTCTTTCCATCTTTCGTCGTTACTCTGTACCATGCATTGTTATTCTCTTTTGCTTCTATTAATATCACCTCAAAATACACAATTTTATCGTCATTCCCTCGTTCCTTTCTTCGTGTCTTGTACATTACTGTACATTACTAATGTACGCACAAGCGTGTGCGTACAAATCTCAGCTTTTTGGGATGAGAGGGAGGAGAGAGTCTCCACGATTGCTTAACGACACGGCAACCACCTGCCTCTCTCTCTCACTGCTCTGAAAGAACACGTGCGCGCTCGAACCTCTGGACCCTATAGCCACCGAGGATACTGTTGCAGAGTGCAGGACCAGAAGGGCAGCTGCTCCTCACAACAGGGTTGTCCGCGATCCTTTTTTTTTTTTTCACTCGAGCATCAACCACAGACCCATCTATTTAAGTGTATACGCACGAACGAGAAGAACCTTTTTCTTGTCGTCGTTCTCGTTTTTGCTCCATAAAAATTACGATGACGAAGACGCTCTTCGACACGCGCCTTGAAACCCTCGAAACGCGAATCAGAAAAAAATAAAATAAATCTGACCACTGTTCGAATTGGCAAAAATTTGGAGAAAAAAAAATCATTTTTCATTGAATATAATTCGATGCGGTTTGTAATTCTCTTTCGACGTCTACTGAAATGTGCCTAATTTGATGTACGATTTAGAGATAGACAGGTGGATACAGGTTAAGAAAAATGAGTTAAATTGAAACTTGCATATCGCTTCCTCATCATTTTTATGCATTCACCATTTTTTTTCTCCGTTAATTTGATAGTGTTACATTTGTTTGATTTTGAATGAATTTTCTTTTCCTCGAAAAATGAAAAGTACCAATATAGAACGCTTGTTCATTTTCTCGAAATTCAATAACAAGTGTTCTTTCACGATACTCGACTCAAGGAAATAATTATGACCCGATAGCCTACAAATTGGACGGACTTACGCCTTAAGAAACACCTAAAGCGATTTTTCGATAATTTCAAAATTCCGTAATTTAAAAACGGCTCGATCGATATTCTCCAAATTCAATAGTGAACAGTGCTTGATGATAATCTATTTGTCTAAAAAGTTTTAGCTTCATTGCTCGAAAATTCCACGAGTTATGCTCCTAACAGGCATTTTTTGGAAAAAGTCAAAATCTTGTAAAGTCTGAATGAGTTATTCAATCGTCACGAAAATGATATCAAACAAAACAGGCAGCTTCACTTCCTCATAAAATATTCACCCGATTGGTTAAGTCATTTCCGAGTTATAGAACTTTCATTTTTCCATCCCACTCGCACACAGATTTTTGTGTAAATGTGTTTTTGCGACTTTTTAACTCGTTTTGACGACATTGGCATTGAAGATGGGATAAAGAGGGGAAAACGGAATTCACGAATACAAAGCTTTTTATAAGTAACCAATGCAAAAAATGTAGGGAGGGTTTGAGAATTGTATTTAATAATATTATGTATGCACTCTTTGTCTGTTATAATTTTGTAGGCACGAATAGATGACAGGCTCTTGAGCATCATTTCTCCTTCAGACTTCTGTCTCGCGTGTTTTACTAATGATAGAAATAATAAAAGCTTTTTGGATATTTCACAAACGTGCATGTCAGTAAAAGCATTTTGTGCATAAAACTGTGCATTAGGTAAAATAGAAGCAGGGAGAGAGGAGAGATAATTCGTACATTATAGCTCATCTGACGAATCGTCATAAGAAACGAGAACGATGATGGTTTTATTGTATATGTAAGTGTCAGAGGGGATGGTCAGAAGCAGGCTCGAGCAACAGATGGTAGGTGGGACGCGTGGCTGATCCTTCCGATATTATGCGGCATCGGTTCTGTATGTACCCTCGTCACTGACACTTATCTCGAGGAAGAAGGGAGGAGATTTTTCGACATGATATATCCTTAGTTAACGTGAAGATTTAGAATCTGTTTTCTGAGGATCACAATATGAATCGATCCAACGAAATTCATATAATTATGATAATAGTGGGTAAATCAATAAAATAATTAATTTATTGTGTAAATGATCAATTATAACATAGATTTGTTAATAAAAATTGATAATATCAATATAATTCATTATATTATTTATATGAAATACTAAGTTAAATTTCATATTAATCTAATAATCGTAATTAGTTATATTATCGATTACCTTCATCGTTTACGGAGTAATAACTATTAAAAAAATGTTGTGAAATTCTTAAAAAATATATTCTCGCAGAAATTTGACAATAATTTCATTATCGATAGTAGTCTTCGGAAAGTCAAATATAAATTAAAATTTCTAGTTGTTCGTTTTAGACAACTGTTTGTGTTAATTTCATCGAACCACTACATTAACAAACAAAATCCCTCAAATCGGGCCAATTTACTATATCACGACGTAGATTAATTCGATCGTTCATAAATGTTATTGTTAATTAATTACCAATGAATGAGTTAACTAAAAAAAATATTGAACAAGTAATTATTGAATAATCAAATAAATTAACAACAATGAGTCATCTAATAAATAAATCTGTCTTTGACGATCCTACGTTGAAAATTGCTACAAAATGTTTTCTCTTCTTATAATTGAAAAGAAACGGTATTAATGAAACATTTAATAAAAATAAATAAAAATCTTTTAGAATAAAATCAAATTTTCATTCGTCTTTTTCGTCGCCGACATTATGAACAACGTTCCAACTTCCTGTATTTTATATTTAAAAAAAATTGTGCTATTTATCGCGAAAAAAAGTGTTTGTCAGATATTAAATAATTCGATTGAATTGAATAACAAAAGAGAAAAAAAGCATGGGAGCTTTAGAGGGGAAATAGGGTTAGTCGGTTTAAAAACTCGATTTTTTTTTATTTCATAAATTGTTCGTAAAACTATTGAAAAATATGTTCCCAAAATTTTAAATGAAAATTCCAACTCGTTCTATTGTTATAAGCCATTAAGGGGGGAAATAGGGTTAAGACAGCGTTATCTCAATAATTTTCATGAATTCTTTTATCGTATAAAAAATGAATATAATTTATTGAAACTTTGAGAATATTTTATACATATATTTAAGTATATACTATAAAATATTAGTGACCCCATATTACTTGTTTTTCTTGGTACTATTTTTTCAAACGCGTTTTTCTGAAAACGACTTTTTTTGAACTTGCGTACACACTAGTTTGAAAAGTTTTCAACCAATCGTTTTGAAAATTGGCAGTTACTTTCTTCATAGTATTGCGCTCTATATGAACCTAAAATCAGAATATTATCATTATTTAAAATAATTTTTTTTTTGCAAATAAAGTTGTAAAAAATGGCAAAAAATCATGCTTTTTTGTTTTGACCCCTGTAATAAATTCAATTTTCTATTTTTTTGTTAGCATTCAGGTTCATATAGAAGAGAGACATATAATAAAAGTAAATTTCAACCTCGTTTGATTTCAGATGAAAATTGCGGCTTCCAGAATGTACGCAAAATGCTGAGTCTGATTGTGACCTGCAATATGGGGTCGCTAATATTTTATAGTATATACTTAAATATATGTATACAAATTTTATAGTATATACTTGAATATATGTCTAAAATATTCTCAAAGTTTCAATAAATTATATTCATTTTTTATACTAGAAAAAAATTGTATGAAAATCATTGAGAAAACGCTTTCCTAACCCTATCCACACCCCCCCCCCCCCCCCCCCCCCCGCCCCTCTTAAGTGTAATCGGCAGTTTCGATGTGATCTCGATATCTCCATGCGGAAGCGCAATGGATATCACTTTAGGAGGGTTACTCGCGTATTATATAACGGGAATGGAGAAAAAATATATATATATATATATATATATATATATATATATATCCATAAGACACAGTGGCCGGGTTTCGTCTGACACGAGTCCAAAAATTGTGCAGCTGTCTCAAAGCGAAGACACGCGGGCACGTGTATGGACGAAAAGCAAAACCCTCGAGGCTCAAAAAAAATGTGAGAGAAAGAGAGAGGAACACCTCACTCTTTCTCTCTATATATTTTTTTCTTCCCTCTTGTTCCCATCCCCCACTCGAGAGATCGTCTTGTTCTTTGGATGGGTGGGTATTACAAAACTGCTCGAGTTTCCAAAGTTCCGTATCTTACTTCAGCAATAGGCAGAATGGTCTTCCTCGTTCTATACGAGAGGCCTATTCTTCGGTCTCGAGAGGACTGCAGCAGTGAGAGAGACAGAGAAGTTAATCTATTCTTTGCTATACACGGTATACACATACATCTATGGCAACGTACTTCAATGTACATCCGGTCGATTGCACGTGCCGTTCCTATAACCCTCTATATATTTTCTTCCGATAATGAGGTCTGCGGCCATTGAAATGCTGCAAATTGAAAATTCTAATTGCTTCATCATTTTTTACGCATAGACAAATTTTCCTCTACGAGGTCTGTTCAAAAAGTACCGCGAATTTTGAATTTACGCGGGCTACGTATATTCAATTTTCGATTTTTTTGTGGCGCTAGGTTGGTACTCATGTCTCTCACTTATGCTGAAAAAATCGGCCATTCTGAATGTTTAGTTAATTGTTGACAGCTGTTTTGGTTAGACGTGTTTTGGCTTGTTTTCGATTTTTGCTTATTCCAAAAAATGGATCGAAGAATCTGTATCAAATTTTGTGTGAAAAACAAAATTGAGTGCGCGGACGCATTTCGAATGTTCACTATGGCATATGGTGAAGGTACCTTGGACTAAAGCAACGTTTATCGGTGGTGCAAAATGTTCTCAGAGGGCCGAGAAGATGCGAACAACGAAATGCGTTCCGGACGACCGAGCACATCAACAACAGACGAAAACATTGATGAAGTGAAGAAAATAATATTGTATAATCGTCGAATCACCGTTAGAGAAGTTGCTGAGGAACTAAACATATCGATTGGCTCGTGCTATTCGATTTTTACCAATGATTTGGGCATGAGACGGGTCGCCGCGAAATTCGTCCCAAAAACAGTGTCGCGTTAACATTGCTAAGAAGGTTGGACTCTTGTCAGTCCGCGACGACCCAAATTTGCTCCAGAAGGTCATAATTGGTGACGAATAATGGGTTTATGGTTATGACGTGGAAACCAAAGCTCAATCATAGCAATGGAAGCTGCTTTTTTGGAATAGGCAAAAATCGAAGACAAGCCAAAACATGTCTAACCAAAACAGCTGTCAACAATTAACTAAACATTCAAAATGGCCGATTTTTTCAGCATAAGTGAGGGACATGAGTACCAACCTAACGGCACAAAAAATCGAAAATCGAATATACGTAGCCCGCGGAAATTCAAAATTCGCGATACTTTTTGAACAGACCTCGTATGAGCCAAGGGGTTTTTTTAAATTTTAGCTTCCTCATAGATGATGCTTTGTGCGCCTAATAATGATAAGGGAATCATGACGCAAATTTCGATTTTCTTCATTTCTGTCTCAGTTCATTTTTTTCGTAAAATTGATAATACCATAAATACAGAACGCTTATATCGATTTTCAATAAATTCAACACATCAAATCCTTTCTTGGGTAGACAGTTAATGTAGGAAATTTTGACTAGCCCACAAAACTGCACGAGCCAATGTCTTAACAGCTATAGCGATTTTTTTTTCGAAAAATTCAAAATTCCATAAGTTTAGAACGTCTCGATCGATTTTCTCCAAATTTCATAGCGAATGATATTTAATGATAGTTCATTTGTGTGCAAAGTTTCGGCTCGATCCGTCAAACCATTCCAGAGTTATGGCACTTTAATTTATGCAATCACATTCCACACGTGCATAGACTCGGGCACTTTTTGTAATCAAGTTTTTCCGACACTTTGCTTCCTCTATGAGGAAGTGAAAAAAAGGGTTAAAAATATTTGTAATTATAAATAGAATGAAATAATGAATTTGATAAAAAATCTTCAATTTCGTCGAGGTTACGACAACCATTACAAATTTATACAAATTTTATGTTTGTTTATGTACTTTTAAAATTACTTACGTTATTTTTGTAATTAACGTTGATTTCGTACGGAGTTGATTTGTAAAAAAGGAGCGAAAATAAGAAATAAATATAGAAAATGAAGAAACAAAGGAAATACGACGGTCCGTTAAATCCACAGGAGAAAAGAAGGGTGAGTTCCGGTCTCGTGTTGTGAATGAATTCATTGTATGCTCGGCGTGCAAATTGGATCTAACGAAGTGTTGGCACGCGAACAGACTTCTCGTTCACGTCTTTTCTTTCTCGCCCTCTCTTTTTCTCTCTCTTGTACTTTACGAATTGAAGAAAATGCCAGACTTCGGATGAACTTAATTCATCCGCCGCTGAAAAATACGAACCACTCGAGAACAATTCCCCCCCCCCCCCTCTCTCTCTTTTTCTCTCGGTCGTGAGTTAATCATCGAATTCCAAAGTGATGGTACATCGCGTGAAGTGAAGTCGGATTATATCATTACGAGAAAAAACTATTTTTTGGCGATCTTAAACAAGTAAATAGCGATGCTGAGGCAAAAGGATAATCACTGTATGACGTCCACGTTTTTATTTTATTATTTTTATATTGTAAAAAAATGTACGTTTATTCGTTCGGTCAGCTATGTATTAATTAATTAATTTTTTCGTTTTTTCTTTCATTTATTTCTTGTTTGCCTGAAATATTTTCTTCTTGGAACTATCAATCGTATAATTCTATAAATATTTTGGCCGATAGTTCTGAAGTGCGCACAGAGGTTAGAAGTGCACCGGAAATCTAATAATTGCGGGATAAAGCAAATTTCCATCGATAGAACTACCAATAGAACTTATTGCCTCTCGCTGTCACGCGTTGTTGCGGGTGTTTCGTCCGCGCGCGCGGATGCGGATACAACGAGACCCGCATAATAAACCCACGACCGGAAACTCCTTCCAAAGTCATGTGCCCCGATGCAAGTCTTCTCTCATCTCGTAGCGATAAAAAAAAAAAAAAACGCGAAGATTTTGTATAAAAATATTTATTGACTCGATTATCATTGGATTTTTACCTTTTCTATTATCTATCAATCACGTCGTAATTGATTATTATGGCACATCAGTTTGGCCGTACATATTTTTTCGCGCTGACGTTTAAAGCAATTTTACGAATAAAAAACTTTACAGACTGTGTATTCCTCGATTACAAATATACATTTATTTATTATTATTTTTAGTGTATCTCTTCCTCTTTGTTCCCATTTTATTTTTATTCTTTGTGAACCCTCACGGAGTTCTGACCCCAGCCATTCTTTTCTGATGCTTTATCATTACATTTTACTGATGGATTCTTTTTGAATTCTCCAATTTGGAGCTTAAAGCTTCTTAAAGCTTCCGAAAGCTTTCGTTGCCTTGTTTAAGTTTGCCGCATTTAATGAAAAAAATGCAATAATGCAAACCAAAAAAACGAAACATTTTCGATACTAGATTCAGTTTTTAATGTACATATTCTATGATTTTTTAAATTGTTTAAAATACAATGATTATTTTTGAATTTTTCGATTTGGAGCTTAAAGCAGCAAGTTTAGTCGCGACAATTCGAACGAAAAATACTAATGTTCTCTGGGTTTTCTCGCCAGTGGCGCTGCGCTACAACCTTAAACGCGAGAGTTCTCCGAAACCGAATGAAATAAATTGTGTGTATCACGGGTGGAACGATCCCTGAGTTGCCGGCTGGAGAAACCACAGAGCTCTCTCTTTACGGCACCGGTGAAGAGATTTATTGCATCGTCCGACGATACACAATACAGTTATCCAAAGTTCGATCACTTACCATCAATAGGAAATTCGTAGAGATAAAGCGAGGGAAAAAGAAATGTTCGTTTAAACATCGAGTTTTATGGATTACGCTGTATGGACCTCGACTATTACTTTCGTTGACCTTAGTTTTTCTATGGAGACACTAGTTATTTCGCGTCATCTGCATAATGATGTCACGGTCTGAAAGTCAACATCGCCATTCATACCGTCATTGATGCTATCGCCAAAGCAAACATTAGTCGCAAGGCTTAAAGTTATTTTGACTCCACGAATCTGAAAAATCGATTTCCACAAAAAAATACAATGGAAAAAAAACTAACGTTCTATATTCACCTAGTCAGTATTTAAATGATTATAAATATTAATAACAACAATAATTGCATCGTCCTTTATAGAGATTTATAAAAAATAATCGATGAAGTAAACGACAAATATGAGCACGAAAATTTACAAGAAAACCAAATAGAAAATTTATAAATATATATAGAAATGTATCGAATTAGATATTCTACCTATTCGCCCTATTTTCATGTTTCTTTCATTGTTTCTCTTCTTATTAGGATCGTACGTAACGAAAGGATTGTCTTACATATTAATCATCACGAGATCCTACACCTTAGCGTTATTCCAACAGAAAGAATAAACATTGGACGTGTTTCGGCCAATGGAAAATATTGAATCGGATGCGAGCAGAACGAAGGTGCGATAATAAACGTTCAAACTCGAGTCTCGGATGTTACGATCTCGTGTTACAACGGACTCGGGGGTATCAACGTTAGCGCGTATCTCGTCGGGGCTTTAGCTGTGTCTCGGAGAGATTTCACGAGGACTCATACTGCAGAGTGAACGAGTATAAGGAGAGATATAATGATACAAGAAAGAGGAAAAAAAGAGACGTGTTACCTGACGATGGTGTAGTGGGTTCCCTGGGGGCTCTCTCTCTCTCTCTCACTCCCTCTCTCTCTAGCGTTCGTGAGAGACCGAAGTGCAAATAAATTTTGCTTTTGCATTTGGGGTATAAGGGGCCGTCGTCGAGAGTTACGCAACTCAACACCAGACTTTGTTAATCTCACGGGTCCTCGAGCACGCACACAATTCACCTTCTTAACCAAAGTGTAATATACATTTGAACTGTGCGGTGTACACAAGAGTACACACGCGTTATGTATATGCCAACATGAGTTCTGTGTATGTTACGAAGGGTCTTTGAGTCTGACGGAGTTTCCCCGAGGTCTTGACGACGAAAATGTTGAACAGAAAGCGACGAGAAGAACGATCGAGTTTCCGAGCTTGAAATTTCACTTTGTAGCTTCGTCGGTTGAGTTACATGTAGATTTAATTGATAAAATAATGCTGAACTCAAAGCGAGATCAAATTAAACATCGATATCTACATATAAACATCATTAGAGATTCTGTCGATAGACATTCTGTCAATCTTGGTTATTGCGGACTTTCACTCCATCTACCTCAATGCTGTCAGTTTATCATTCTGTAAAACTGCAATTATATCTATTTCTGGTGTGATCAATTTTTAATGAGTCAAACTCCATCGGGCACATCCGTCAATTCTGTCAATCTGAATCCTGACAATTTTCATTGAATATCAAGCTTTCTTTTGCCAATATTAATTCTACTAACCTCGATGCTGTCAATTTATCATTCTGTCAAACTGCTTGACAATCTAAATGCTGTAAATTTTCATTGAATATCAAGCTTTCTTTTGCCAATATTAATTCTACTAACCTCGATGCTGTCAATTTATCATTCTGTCAAACTGCTTGACAATCTACATGCTGTCAATTTTCATTCCGTGAAGCTCAATTAGGTGTATCGGTCAACTTTGGGTATAGGTCAGTTGCGTACATTTGTCAAGTTTGTCAAACTGAATAGTGCCAATTTTCCTTGACCCATGCTTCATACTGCCAATGTCAATTCTATTAACGTTAAAACTGTGTCACTCTGTCGAACCGTCTGACAAATCTGTTCATTCCCTGAAGCACAATTACGTCTATCTGTCAGTTTCGTCGAACGGAAGTTAATCTTCATCCCAGGAAGATTCATTCCAATCAATTTTCATTCCATTAACTCCGATTCTGTCAATTTGAATTCAACGAATCTAACAAAGCTATCAGTCATTCATCATTCTGTCGTTTTGAATACGATCAACCTTCATCCTGTCAATAGTGATTCTATCAATCAGGATTCCGTCAACATCGATTGTCCATCAAACCCCAGTCCCGAGTCCCCTTCTTCCGTCCCGTCAATATCGATTCTGTTCATGCCATTCCTATGTCAACGTTGATTCCAGTGGCTTTTCGTTATTTTTCGTATCATCATATGACACGAGTCTACCAGCAGAGAGACATGAGTAGAAAATGTTTACAGCCATGTGGAAAACATGACATTCATGTCCAAACATTTGAGGAATCCAGTTGCCTCAAACTGACGACAATGCGATTCCTCAACGTTCGAATACGAGGGGGGACCCAAAAAAAAAACGGGAATTTCGTCATAATTTCTTTATTTTTTAAATATTTTTACACCAAATTTTGATCACCTTCAAAGTATTCTCCTTTGACCACAACGCACCTCTGCAAACGATCCTTCCAATGTTCAAAACATTTTTTAAATTCACTTATCGGGATGTTCTTTAGGCCTTCCAGCGATTTTTGTTTTACCTCCTCCACAGTGGCAAAACGCTTGATTGCTTCTTTGTTTCGGGGTCGTATCCATAGCACCACGATTCATCACCAGTAATCATCTTGGAAAATCACCTTGGAGAAGGCGAGGGACAAATTTGGCTGCAACTCTGCTCATGTGCAAATCTTTGGATAAAATCGTCTGAATTGAACTCCATGATATCCCAGACATCTCACAGAGTTGGTCAATGGTTCGACGGTCTTCGCGAATGAGAGCATTGATTTTGTCGACGTTTTCGTCACTTCTTGACGTTGAGGGGCGTCCTGAACGGGGATGGTCTTCAATTGACATTTCTCCATTTTTAAAACGTGAAAACCACTCGTAGACTCTGGTTTTACTTAGGGCAGCATCTCCATAAGCAGTCTTGAGCATTACAGTAGTTTCCGCGGCCGACTTCCCCAACAGGAAACAAAATTTCACAGTCGCGCGTTGCTCTCGACAATCGGCCATCATGTTTTCGCCAAAATGGAAAAAGTTGTTTCACTACAAAAATTCCCACGGGCGAACCGATGCACTCACGGCGACAGAACTTCGCTCACTGACTCAGGAGACGTGTCCCCAACGGACACCTGGTCGAGCAATGGGTTCCCCCTCCCTCCTGGGGTCCACTCTCCCTCACCGCCGCAGCGCATTTCCCGTTTTTTTTGGGTCCCCCCTCGTACAATGACTTGTCCCGATGCACCTGTCCTCGAACTACCCCCAATTTGTCTACAGACTATTCTCACCTTCTTTCTCTTCGTACGGTTTGGCAAAATCGAGGATTTATTATATGACTGTATCAACAAGCGAAAGATATATGCACAATGGATTTGAATTAGGTACAGTACAGCACACAGTGCTGTAAACCATAGCGCGAATATAGTCTCGCGGTAACCCGCGGGAGAGAGGTCAGCGACCAGTAGCAACAGTGCGAGTTCTATCTGTATGTGTATATATGAATGTACTATAGCTATAGAAACGTGGAACAGCGACGGGAGCGTTATCCGTTCCGCGTTGCCAGGTTATCGATCTGCGGAGCCGCCTTGACCGACCTCCGCGGGGCGAGCTTACCAAGTCCAAGTGCAAGGGCTCTTTCAACTAACCGCGGCGCTGAACGTGGAAATCCGGCGACCCGAGACGGCGGAACTATACGACAGCCAAAATTTCATTGCATCCCTTTTTTTTTTTCATTAGTACCTAAATAGAAATCCTTTTCCCCCCGGGATTATATCTATGAATTAAACGGTTAACTTAGTCTTCCGGAACATACGAACTCTTTTCTCGGATAACCGGAAATTTTATATTTTGTAAACGACAAGCTTTTTTTGTCAATTTTCATTATCACTACCCATGCATTAATCAGCTTAAGTGTCAATAAAGAATTTTTGAATATTCGCTAGAACCGCTTTTCCAGAAAAACAAACAGAATTTTCCAAATTTCAATACGCGAGATTTGTCTTCAATAAAATGTCCGAAGGATTAATGGAATGTTCAGTATATGTTTAACGACCTAAACGAAATAGTAAGTAATATTTTATTTTATTCTGATAAGGTTTATTGACATAATATCGCTTCGATTTTATTACGCGAACCGCCTATAAATTCTTGAATGTATAATCGTGATTGCACAAGATGCATTTCACGTGAGAAAGTCGTTTCTGCGAGTGTGCTCGTGCGTGTGTATGTCAATGAAATCACCGGAAGCCATGTCCGGCAATTCACCGTAGAAGTGTGGGTAGATATAGGCAGTTCTCATGTAGGTGTCATGAACGGTTCGGTAACTCGCCCGATAAATAGGTAGATAAGTATATATACGAGTAGATTCAGGCTCGTTGGGAGAGTGCGCGAGGTGAACGAGGAAAGTTTCAATCGCGATCATTTTGGTCACGTCAATCGACGAGAATCACCGGTTTCCTGGTCTCCCTGCATTGTTCGTCCAAAATTCCTTCACTCTACGTATACACACATACTATATATATATATATATATATATATACTATTTTACCGCTAAACTTGCTACACTCGATGGGGCGCAACGAAATTGTCGGGACGAACATTATGCACCGAAGCATTGTTCGCAGCCAATTCTGCATATCCACCAAAAGATTGAAATTGGCTGTACGATACAATTTTTTATAAATAATTCGTGAAATTAGTTAAACACTGAACTGGCCAATAGCGGAATGGGTGATCGTTCAACTGAATACTGAACGGGAGACAATTTTTCTGAATCACTGATGATAATACAACTGAAACTCAGTAAAATTTAGCTGTCTTTATCGGACAGGTTTTAAGCAGTTTCCCTGTGCCCCCCGTGAAAATTAGGAAAAAGAAATTGCGGTCAACGCTCTCGGGGAGCGGCTTACAAAGAATGGGAATTGGAGCAAAGGGGAAGAAGCGTGAAAACCTGAAAATTTGTACGAAGGAAACGTTATTAAAAAAAATGAGTGATACACTGAGAAATTAATTACTAAAATAAGTGAATTCCGTTTTTCAATATTCGCCATAATCTATTTCTTTGTTATTAATGTATTATTTATTGAAATAAAATAAAACTTTTTGGTTAAAATTTAATTTGCTTGAATCAATCAAAGTACAATCAATAGGGAATATTGTGGCGCATTAAAAATAAACGACAATTTTTTTTTTTAATTAGGTTTAGTATCACGTACTGAATGTAAATGAACAAAATGGTTACAAATTAAGGGGGCGGAACTGCAGCCATTTTGAGGAAAACCGTATTGGCCAATATCTTCGTTACCGTGCACTTTAGACCAAAAATGGTAATAACCTTTCTTGTAGATAATTGAATTTTCCATCTTTTTTTCTAAATAATTTTTTTTTTATCACTCACTGTTTACGACTTATACGACTGTTAAAATTTATTTCTTCAATTTTATATAGTGAATATAAATATTAATGATATTGACATAATTAACAATAAATACCTTCTTACCTGCAAAAAATGCCTTACCTACTTCATGCCTTTAGTGGTTGTGATACAACGTCAGCACCGTACAATATTGGGAAATCGAAAATGTTAACAACGCTTGTGAAGCAAAAAAATTTAACCAATATTATGAAGATGTTCACTGAGAACAAAAAACAACTTGTGAAAGTTGAGCAAGCTGGCAAGAACATCTTTATTGCACTCTATGGTGGCAACCCGAACGAAACGACACTAAACGTATAAGTCGTAAACGGTAAGTCATACAAGAAAAATTTTTTCGAAAAAAAGATGGGAAATTCAATTATCTACAAGAAAGGTTATTACCATTTTTGGCCTAAAGTGCACGCTAACGGAGATATTGGCCAATACGGTTTTCCTCAAAATGGCGGCACTTCCGCTCCTTTAATTTGTAACCATTTTGTTCATTTACATTCAGTACGTGATACTGAAATTCATTAAAAAAAAAAATTCTCGTTTTTGCTTAGTACATTGTGGACAAGAGTAAAGGGCTCCCTATTGATTGTACTATCAATTATATACTCATATGAAAGAACTACTTTGTGACGAATATTAAAAAAGATATTTTATTGATTTTAGTCATTATTTTTCTTCAGTGTACTCGTTACATAATATATATACGAGCTTGCTCAAGCGTTACTCAATGATACCCCGATGCTACAATAGTTCACATTTCCTCCCTCGTTTATACTGAAATTCTCTCGTGCACACACAATGATCTGTATACGTGTGACTGATTAAACACTCGCCCTGTACTTACGTATCGTGTATAGGAGACAGGTATATGAAGCATTTTACGACTAATCAGTCTGGGTCATTCTGACTCAGACAATTTTTATCCTTTCTTTTTATTATTACAGTACATGAAGTGACGACACAATGAACTAAGCTCACATTTTTTTCTGGTATTTTATAAAAAATTAATTTAGCAGTTACAAGCATGGCACCTGAATGAAAATTCATTATCGGAGTTGTTTGTAAAATTATATTTTTAATGACAAGGATACCGTGTAAATTGTCAGGATAATTCGAGTTGAATAAAAGCGGAGCACGTACCCGGCGAAAAAAGTTCATTGGAGTGTCGATCCAACGCTTTTTCATAATAACTGCTAAACCGATTTGAAAAAGTAATAAATATTTTCACAGGGTTTTTTGATGATGTCATACAATATACTGGTTGAAAAAAAAACCATTAAAAATCGTGGGAGTCACAACCAGATTTATTTGGAGTGCAATGCCTCGTAAATGGCAACATATATCTGAATATAATAAACATAATGTGGGATTGTGCGGGACGGAAATTTTACAAAAATCGTTCAGGACTTGTTGGGCATAATTTTTTTTTACTCCGGTGAAAGAAATTAATAATTGAATTAATTAACCATGGTATTAATAATTGGTAAAACCGAATAAAAATCTCAATAATGTAGAGAAATTCAAGGCTTAATTTCTCCACCATCACTAAAGGCTTAAAATGCGGATTTTTTAATGCGAAATTTTGTCGAATATTTTCAATAAGATCACAAGAACCGCTCTAGTTGAAAATTGACGTTTTGCGTTTTAAACTACATCAAATTGGTGAACACGACCTGTAACGTTTTATTTTAATTTATTAGCGTTAAACTGCGTTACGAGACGGAAAAAAGTGAGGGGATTATTTTTCCCGATATCAATTCCATGGCGTTGGATTTTTTTTTCTCAATTCTCAACATCGTAATTGTTAAAAAATGTATAAGATGAGAACGGGTGGAGAAGAAAATCTGAAAAAAATCACGGATGATCTTTTGACCAACAACAATAATATAAAAAAAATTCAAGGAAATCTATATTGGTCGGACTGAAAGTTTTGTGAATTGTCATAAAATGCCCCATGCGGTATGTAAAGATTTGCTCTGGCGCTTGTATCATATGTACATACATTACATACCATAGGTATAATGTACGAGGTCTGTTCAAAAAGTATCGCGAATTTTGAATTTCCGCGGGCTACGTATATTCGATTTTCGATTTTTTTGTAGCGTTAGGTTGGTACTCGTGTCCCTCACTTATGCTGAAAAAATCGGCCATACTGAATGTTTAGTTAATTGTTGACAGCTGTTTTGGTTAGACCTGTTTTGGCTTGTCTTCGATTTTTGCCTATTTCAAAAAAATGGATCAAAGAATCTGTATCAAATTTTGTTGTGAAAAACAAAATTAAGTGCGCGGACGCATTCCGAATGTTGACTGTGGCATATGGTGAAGCTACCTTGGACCAAAGCAACGTTTATCGGTGGTACAAAATGTTCTCAGAGGGCCGAGAAGATGCGAACAACGAAATGCGTTCCGGACGTCCGAGCATATCAACAACAGACGAAAACATTGATGAAGTGAAGAAAATAATATTGCCCAATCGTCGAATAACCGTTAGAGAAGTTGCTGAGGAACTAAACATATCGATTGGCTCGAGCTATTCGATTTTTACCAATGATTTGGGCATGAGACGGGTCGCCGCGAAATTCGTGCCAAAATTGCTCAATTTCGAACAAAAACAGTGTCGCGTTAAGATTGCTGTTGGACTCGGTCCGCGACGACCCAGATTTGCTCCAGAGGGTCATAACTGGTGACGAATCATGGGTTTATGGTTATGACGTGGAACCAAAGCTCAATAATCGCAATGGAAGCTGCTTTTTTGGAACAGGCAAAAATCGAAGACCAGCCAAAACACGTCTAACCAAAACAGCTATCAACAATTAACTGTACATTCAAAATGGCCGATTTTTTCAGCATAAGTGAGGGACATGAGTACCAACCTAACGCCACAAAAAAATCGAAAATCGAATACACGTAGCCCACGGAAATTCAAAATTTACGATACTTTTTGAACAGACCTCGTATATAGTATATAATGATTGTGTTCGCTCGCTATATACTAATACGTTGAAAGCCACCATCATGGACGGCTTCATAGGAATGCTCGTCCATCCAAACCCTCGCCCCCCTTCCCTTTGGTGCTCCTCTGCCGACGAGCGTTCGCCGATTGCATATCTATATATAGGGTGGTTCCAAAAAAGCTATTTTTTTTAGTATGCTCTTCCCACATTGATGCTTGTAACTTTATCATAAAGGAATGGCTCACGGCAGAAGTTCTGTGGATCTATTTTTTTTAACACCGAATAATCGATGTCGAAATGTCGGAAATCTCAATTTTCACGCTGTCAATTATGAAAATACTTGACTCTGTACTATTCTTTTATTCCTTTCTACTATTCTATAGCTTACGTGACGCGCGAAGAGACTGCAAAGATTTAGTAGAAAGATTTTTTTTTCTTCGAAAATGTACATTCAATATAGTCTTATATTCCCCAGATTTTTCGTGAGGTTTGCCATCCGCTGTGCTTACTACGGTTGGCGAGGTTGTAATATAGAGTTTAAGACTTCATAGACATTGATTTTGTTCAGCAGTTTATGACTTATTATGAACAGAAGTTACAGAAAGTAAACAAATTCAAACTGCGCTTACAAGACAAATGTACGAGTTGGAGGACTCTGTCAGGAAGCAAAACATTCTTTTTCCGACCGCACTTTACCAATCTTTGACCTAAACTTTGTGGCAACAAAATTATAGCGGTTTTAATTTTTAAGATATTTTGGTTGCTCCATCCCCTTAAAAATCACGATGAGTAATATAACAAATGATTTTTTTAACATCCTCAATATATACAATATGTAGATAGTGCGGCTTTCAGCTGTGTGTTTTCATGATGACAGCTCTATAAATGCACTAGCGAATTATTTGTACTGCGTGCGTGCATCAATTGACACCAATTGCCGAACAAATGAAAAGCGAGATTGACTGTACATACTGTATACATATATATACTCAAAATCGTCGTCATCGTTGTCTGTTCGACCGTTTCGCTTTTCGACGAAACGCTTTCCCATTTATGATAATCGGCGTGCTGAAGGATGTATCATTACATGTAGCGTCATGTGGGACTAGTGAATTCAATGTCACTCGTCATATTTTTATAAGACTACTTATTATGACGCGATATGTATCAATACACGCACTAACCGGTGGCAATATAATAAAATGTAAAACGGAACACGAAACACAACAATTCTTATTAGATTAAATTTATTTTTCGAAATAAAGATTTATTGCAATAAAACTGTAACCACTTTTTTGCCAACGAATATAGTTCGCAGAAACAAAGTTTGATAAGATCATCCAATGAGTGAAGATTCGCGTAAATATGGTACAACATCATACGCTAGTAGCGGAGAGGTTAATTTTTTTGTCCTCACGGGTGTAATGAGTTTCGCAGATTTCTAAATTATCGCGAAAGAAAAAAAAAAACGTCACAGAACTCGACGAGAATGAGTTACGTTAAATGAACTTACCACTGTGAGACTGTCGAGCTCGCCGAGCCACTCGTTGAGAAGCTGCTCGGGATCCGTCTCGTTGTCGCTGTCATCACCCCCGTCATCCTCGAACCTCTTCATTTTTACGCTCGTTCGTGTTCCTCCACTTCTTCGACAAACTTGCGCGCACACTTAAATGAGAAAATTTCACGCCGTCGTTTTTTTCTTCTCCACGAGTCGCCAATTTATTTTTTGTTACCTCACGACGGCAGTCTGCAAAGAGAAACGAGTGTAATTTTAGTAAATCTTGGAGATAAATATGTGAATCAACGATTATCGACATTCGAATCAATGAGAAAAGAATGGCAATAAAAAGAATTCCTTTTTTTTTCATCATATAATTGATAATAATTTCAATCTATTATTAATTAACAACGACTGAATGACAATTAAAAAATATTTAATTATTTATTTCAAGATGTCATTACGTCGTGGGATTTAAGTTCATATGTACAAATTTATGTAAGTGTATGTAGAGTCAAGTTCGCGTTAATGAACCCTGTCCCCGCAGAGTTGGCGGATTCACCCGAGCGAATAATTGTAGTCATGGAACGATGAGCGGACCGCGTTTACGAGAGCGGCAAAATAGATGTACGCATCGTGTACTATACTCTCGTATACACGACGAATGTGTGCATAAACAGGGATGAGAGAGAGAATTGCATTATAGTTGGAGGCCTTTAAAGTGCAGCACGACCGTTGAATATATACCGCAATGGAAGTACTATTGAACGAGGTTCTGTTATGTGTGGTGGTAGGAACGAATGGGCACGAAACCTGTCGACCCAGGTGAGTCTGGTGTCGAGTGGCAGGTCGACGAAGAGTGGTGACGGCGGCACCACCCTGATGAGACAACGCATCAGGTGAGTCTGGCATGTGGAACACAAGAGAGAAATATATATTGTATATATGTGTATAGATATAGAAATAAGAGTATCTTCGACAACCGAGCGTTATTTTCCACATCCACACACTGTAATTACGTGCCTCGAACTACTCTGAGTCTTAATGACTCTAACTACTCGAGTTACTCCGACGAAAGCACGCCATACATATTTTAGAATTTATTTTTTACGAGCTGGATATATATACCTAAGTGGAAAGTTTTCCAACCGTACATCCGGTCTCGATAAAGCATTTTCGTAAGTACATGGCTATCGAAAGTCCTTCTTGTTAAAACCCCGGCACTACTCAATGTACACTGAAAATTTCTTGATATTCTCCTAATACAAAAAAAAAATCTGCATATTGAAACGTGCATATGCTTCCTTGTCATTTTTGCACATTCACAAACTTTCTTACATGAACAAGAGGCTTTTCCAATTTTCGCTTTCTCGTAGACGAAACTTTGTCTATATTCACAAAAATGGTGATGAAGCGATAGGCAATTTTCAATTTGCACCTTTTTCGCTCGTGTTTTTTTTTTGATAGTGTCGGATTTCCTTGATTTAAAATGCATCTAATCGGTAAATTGAAAATACTATAAATATGAAGCGATGTAAGAAGTGTTCTATGAAGCCTAGAGAATGCCTATATAAAAAAAGAATAGTTAAGTATGTATTGTCGTTAATATTGATACTTTTTACGTAATTTATCACTTTTTATTTTACTTTTTGGCGATTTTTCTACGGTCTTTCTTGGCAGGACCGCGGTTCTACAGGTCCCAACTGTACACCTACCCAACTGTCACGACTAAACTGACACGAGCATACGAATATTTCGCAATATTGTCACGCCAAAACTGTTACCGAACAAAACTCTCATCATTAAAACTGTTACCGTACAAACTGTCACCACTCAACTCTCTTGAATTTCTATTCGACACGTGCAGAAATCTTCACGAACAAAACTATCACCGTCTAAACTGGCACGGTCTCAACTGTATTCTGCGCAACTGTAACGCAGCAGAATAGTCCCCGTCTACACTGTCAGGGTGTCTACTGTAATTATGCACCAACCGTCACCGTTCCAACCGTCACCGCACAAAACTGTCACCAGCAAAACTGTCACCGGCAAAACTATCACCGCGCCAAGGCGAGATGTAACTAACTCGGACGGGTATAAGCTGAACTCGTAGATAAGAGCGCTCGGGCTACTTCACCGAACGCGGCGCAATAGCGCGCGATATTTCGTGCGTGTCCGCTATTACCGATCGCTGAGCACAAGTAAGTTCGCGAGGGGCGCAGGGTGTGGTTGAGACGACAGCGGCGAATGACGTAAGTATTAGCGGACACGCACGAAATGTCGCGCGCTATTGCGCCGCTTTTGGTGAAGCAGCCCGAGCGCTCTTACCTACGGGTACAGCGTCTACGAGTGTGAGTTGGGTAAATCTCGCGGTAAGCGGTGACGGTTGGTGCCGTGCACAGTTTTGCCCGTGACAATTGCCGCGGTTACAGTTGCTGCGGTGACAGTTCGAACGGTGACAGATTAAACGGTGATTGTTTAGACGGTGACAATTCAGACGGTGACAGTTTAGATGGTGACGGTTTAGACCGTGACAGTTTAGACGGTGACAGTTGAGTGGTGATAGTTTGTGCGGTGACAGTTTTAATGGTGAGACTGTTGTTCGGGAACAGTTTTGTCGTGACAATATTGCGAAATATTCGTATGCTCGTGTCAGTTTGGTCGTGACAGTTGGGTAGGTGTACAGTTGGAATCTGTAGAACCGCGGTCCTGCCTCTTTCTTCTTGGTGGTGAACTCGGAGGTTTCTCCGGTAAACTGACTATTACGATGTCGATCAACCTTGGAATATGGTACTCCGAGGATATCGGGGTTGGAGAGTAATTGAACTTTCGAGACGTTCTAATTCGAATAATCAAATCTTAATCAATCTTGTGTAATACATTGTTGCTTACTCGGTTCAATGTCTCGAGTTTTATTTTGTACTAGACATCGTAATGTATATTGCGTAAGCTGAACGGATTTCTGTTAACCCAGATTTCGTTCCATATGAAATCTAGAGCGTGGACGATCGGTCTTTTGAATTTCATTGTGCGAAATTCGTATTGATCCTCGGTATCATTGGCTCCCGGTGAAAGGTCTTTTGTATAGCAGCTTCGAGTTGTACGAAATGATGATGGCAGACGCGACTCTCCGCGTCGAGAACGTCGATATATACTGGTCGATTGGGATTTAATTTTATAAATCTATCATAATCGCTTCTTCTTCTTCTGTCAGGCGTCAGATGATGATATTGCTGCATTTGTAACGAATCATGCTCTCTTTTGTGATTATCAGATATGGCTGAATACATTGTGAAGATTGAGTACAGTCGGCAAATATTCTGCTTGAAGAAGTCGATGGTGATATTCACAGCGGTATTGTTTGCATTATGTTTCTTTCATTACCTTTCTAATGGTCATTGATAAATAAATGGAAACACTTTGAATATTCAGCCCGACCGTAAAAACAGAATAATAACAACCGGCCCGATAAGATAAACATTGCGTCGAATAGTTTGATAAAGTTAGGAACGATCCAGATGACCTAGAAATAAATGTTTGTTTGAGTCAACGGATTTTTCCTCAATTTAACTAAACTCTTTTATTTCTTTACTTTATTGATTATTGTTCCGCCATTTTGGAACCGCTATTCGAGATTGCTCAAAACTTTAGCCACAATTGAAAATCAGTTACCCTAAAAGTACCTAGCTTCAAAGTTATGTTTCTTTCATTACCTTTGTAATGGTCATTGATAAATAAATGGAAACACTTTGAATATTCAGCCCGACCGTAAAAACAGAATAATAACAACCGGCCCGATAAGATAAACATTGCGTCGAATAGTTTGATAAAGTTAGGAACGATCCAGATGACCTAGAAATAAATGTTTGTTTGAGTCAACGGATTTTTCCTCAATTTAACTAAACTCTTTTATTTCTTTACTTTATTGATTATTGTTCCGCCATTTTGGAACCGCTATTCGAGATTGCTCAAAACTTTAGCCACAATTGAAAATCAGTTACCCTAAAAGTACCTAGCTTCAAAGTTTTATCAAAATTGGATTCTGCGAGTATATATATTCCGAGATTCGTGATAAGTATATTTACAGTAAATTGAACTGTTTTCAGGTTTGGCAGACTTATTTCGTTATGCTCGGAAAATAGAAAACTAAAAAACTTTCCGGAACGATCGAAAGACATTGAATATCGAAACACATCGATACACGACTATAATGATTCGTTAACAAAAATCAACATCTGATAATATTGAGCGAGGTAAAGCTCGGAAGCGGAAGAGAGAGAGAGAGAGAGAGAGAGAGAGAGAAAGAGAGAGAGAGCGAAGTTAAAGGTAGAGGGTGTTCTCGATAAGTGTATCTGATACCCGCGGAAGAGGGTCAAAAGTAAGGATCGAGAGAGGAAATTACAGTTAAATTTGAAAAGGAAATTGATCGGGGCATCTCTATCTCACTTTCATCGGATAGTGATCAGGCTTTCGTTCGCCAATTAACCTTTTCCCAATGGTCGGGATAAATACCGCACGTAAACTTTCGTTAATAATGATTTTCGTTCACAAAACATGCATGAAAAAACATGCTTAAGGTAGTAGTCTGGTAACTTAAGCCCACTTTCATATCTTTTTTGGAAGGCGTTTTTTTGTAGGAAAATAAAAATGAATCGTTTTGGATATTTAGGATGTTTTTATTTACATATTAAAGATACAAAAAAACATTTTTTTGAAAAAATTGAATAGTTTATTATTATTATTATTATTTATCAAAGTTGGCACCTCGAAAAAACAGCGCGTGGGTGGCCCCGGTGATTTTGGCTCTTGATAATATCTGAAATCAAAAATTCTTGATAATTCTTAATCTATAGACATGTCATTCTGGTCGGAACTACTGAAGTTAAATTTCATGGATAAATAACAAAATGGCGGACTTTGGAAAAATAATTTTTTTTCCAAAGTTGTTATTCATCCATGAAATTTAACTTCAGTAGTTCCGACCAGAATGACATCTCTATAGATTAAGAATTATCAAGAATTTTTTATTTCAGATAACATCAAGAGCCAAAATCACCGGGGCCACCCACGCGCTTTTTTCGAGCTGCCAACTTCGATCAATAATAATAATAATGAACTATTAAATTTTTTCAACAACATTTTTTTTTGTATCTTCAATATGTAAATAAAAACATCCTAAATATCCAAAACGATTCATTTTTATTTTCCTATAAAAAAACGCCCTCCAAAAAAGACATGAAAATCGGCTTAAGTTACCAGACTACTACCTTAAATGATACTTAAAAAAAAGTGTGATAATGAATATCTTTTTGTGCGAACATAATTTACTTTTCGAACGAATGTATTTTGCTTTTACATATTAGATCGAGATAAACGAAAAGATAATACAAAGGGTGGCGATTCCAGACGACTGATCAAAAATTCATTTTTATCAAATCACTAGATAATGAAATATTTAAGATATTAAAAAAAAAAACTCGGAGCATAATATAAACGATTTCGGGTTAAAAAGAAAAATTCTCCTTACATTTGCATCTATCGTCCAATAGTCGTGTCTCCACATCGTGTAATTTAGACAAGCGTGTGTTGAAGTGAGGCCAGTCTCTTGAAACGACTCAACTTACTCACATTGACTGAGCTCAATGCGTGTGAAGAATTTATATGTTTGTTAAACTCACGTACGCACACATAGACATTGCCGTGGTTAATTTATAACGACGATACGGTTTTGTCCCGCGGCAACATCGCCTTCCTCTGTGGCGCGAGGACGCGAGTGCTAATCAACTTCCCGACTCGAGGACATCACGCGGCGTGATTACTGGGGAAACTTTTCTCATTGCGTTCGTAATGTTTAACGTCTAGATCCCGAGTGTCCTTTAGCTGCCGTAAGCAAGAAAGAGCCGAAGGATCTTACTTTGATCCTTGTCGTCCTTATACACATTGAAATGCATGTATATATCTATTAATATATATATATATATGTATTTGAGTCACGAACCAAAATTGTTCATGTAATATCTGCTACTTGGTCGGTCCTCCGCTGCGTGAAACGCAGCATCAATAATTTGTATTAACAGAGAAGCTGCCGCAGTAATATATACAGACATCGTGTGGCTTTGGAATCTTCGTCCTGAGACGTACGTATATGCAGGTACCTTGAAAACTTTTCGGGGAGAAAGTTGGACCATCCGACTCTCTCCCCTCCAATTATACTATATATAGAGTCAACGCGGAAGATTTCTGATGCCCTCGAACGAACGAATCGTGTGGGTGATCGTGTAGCAGGTTTCACACTCTCTGTAGACCAGAGAGAATCTCTTATGGAAAAAAAAAAATATATCGTGTTGATGCTGTGCGTTGATCTTTCTCTGGTTTCTTTACGTGACACTTTTGTGTACATCGAGTACATCGTGAAACGTTGTAAACAAAGTAGCTTGTACAACAACGAAAATTGAATAAGTGACTTTCAATGCTTTTACCTGAATTCTAAATACTTACTAGCTGTGCCCCACGATTTAAGATAGTAGTAGGTAACTTAAGCCGATTTTCATCTCTTTTTTGGAGGGCGTTTTTTTGTAGGAAAATAAAAATGAATCGTTTTGGATATTTAGGATGTTTTTATTTACATATTAAAGATACAAAAAAATTTTTTTTTTTTAAACTTGAATAGTTCATTATTATTATTATTATTGATCGAAGTTGGCACCTCGAAGTTGGCAGCCCAGGTCCTAACTTTTTTTCTACTGAACCGATTGCTTTCAAATTTGAACAGGCTACTGTACACACTTATAGTTCTCGTCGGAACCACCGAGAAATTTTTACACCCCTAACTTTTTATTTTACAATCCCTTCGTTGCTAAAGTCCTTTTATTTTAGCAAAGAAGGGGTTGTAAAATAAAAAGTTGGGGGTAAAAAAATGTCTCGGTGGTTCCGACGAGAACTATAAGTGTGTAGAGTAGCCTGTTAAAATTTGAAAGCAATCGGTTCGGTAGAAAAAAAGTTAGGACCCGGGCTGCCAACTTCGAGGTGCCAACTTCGATCAATAATGATAATAATAATAAACTATTGAATTTGTTCAAAAATATTATTTTTTAATCTTTAATATGTAAATAAAAACATCCTAAATATCCAAAACGATTCATTTTTATTTTCCTACAAAAAAACGCCCTCCAAAAAAGACATGAAGATCGGCTTAAGTTACCAGACTACTACCTTAACCCGTGTTAAATTTGGATTATATATCTGTTTCGTACGCATTATGAGTACATAACTAAGTGCATCTCATTAACCATAAATACCAACGGGAAATTATGTGGAAAAATAAAAGGATCAATCATTAAAAAATATATCGACTTCGACGTCGCTTATTAGGGTTATACCATGAAGTTACATGGCCCAGAGCCTTCCCTAATAAACGGGCTATGTAATGCAAAAAGAATTTTTCAAATCCGATTAGTATTTACTGAAATTAGCGCGTTCGATCAAACACACAAACTCTCCAGCTTTATTATGGTACTAAGATTAATTGTCAATTACGTTATAAACATAGATAATAATATGAACCGAGAGCAGTTGAGGCACGGTTTCGGCGGTCTCTCAAATTAACCAGTATTGGATGCGTTTAATACTGAGATGGGTGACCGCCCAGTCGTGTACTGGCTTGTACGCCGACTACCGAGCTGGAAATAGTTTTATTTAATTTCCGATGGTACTACAATTTAAACTCAGTAAAATGTAGTTGTCTGCTTCAATCAGTTTCCATCTGCCCTCGTTGCAAACACGATACGATAGGCCATTAGGACAGAGTGGTTGCGGATAACATTCGGGGGAGGGTTTCAAGAAATGGAAGGGAAATGGGTACAAAGGGAAACGGATGTAAAAACCTAAAATGGTATTCGATGGAAACACGAACGAAAAAAATTTTTAAAAATAGATAGGGAAATGATAGCTGCGTTGTTTATGGTATTCACCGATGATCAAATTTTTGTATGTCGTTGTCCTCCAAACTTTAGTTCAGTAAATGACGCAGAAGAACTTCTAATGGAAACAGCTGTAATCTGTTGAAGTGAGAGCTGGTACTTGGAACCTGATATTAAAGATTCCGAAGCATATGAAAAATGGCGATCTTGTCACAAATTAAGGGGGGAAATAGGGTTAGACGGTTCAAAAAATCGATTTTTGTTAAATTTCATAAATTGTTAGTAAAACTATTGAAAAATATGTTCCCAAAATTTTAAATGAAAATACCGACTCGTGCGATTGTTATAAGCCATTAAGGGGGGAAATAGCGTTAGGACAGCGTTTTCTCAATGATTTTCATGAATTTTTTTATAGTATAAAGAATGAATACAATTTATTGAAACTTTGAGAATATTTTATACATATATTTAAGTATATACTATAAAATATTAGCGACCCCATGTTGCTTGTTTTTCTTGGTACTATTTTTTCAAACGCGTTTTTTTGAAAACGACTTTTTTTAAACATGCGTACACGCTAGTTTGAAAAGTTTTCACCCAATCGTTTTGAAAATTGGCAGTTACTTTCTTCATAGTATTGTGCTCTATATGAACCTAACATCGGAATATTATCATTATTTAAAATCATTTTTTTTTTTCAAATAAAGTTGTAAAAAATGGCAAAAAATCATGCTCTTTTGTTTAGACCCCTGTAAAAAATTCAATTTTCTATTCTTTTGATAGCATTTCGGTTCATATAGAAGAGAGACATATAATAAAAGTAAATTCCAACCTCGTTTGATTTCAGATGAAAATTGCGGCTTCCAGAATGTACGCAAAATGCTGGGTATGATTGTGACCTGCAATATGGGGTCGCTAATATTTTATAGTATATACTTAAATATATGTATAAAAATTTTATAGTATATACTTAAATATATGTATAAAATATTCTCAAAGTTTCAATAAATTATATTCATTTTTTATACAATAAAAAAATGCATGAAAATCATTAAGAAAACGCTATCCTAACCCTATTTCCTCCCTTAAGCTAACGAAAATGATGCAGCTGGCGGAGCCAGCGATTTTGTATTTTATTACCAATTAATAAATAACGAATCCGATCTGTAATTAGCATAGGAACGTAAGTTCAGAAACTCTCTCTTCTGTAACACGTAAAAACGTTTCTTTAAACGAACTGACGTAACTAGCCGTGGAGACAGCTTTTCTGAGACCCCAATTGTACAACTGAAACTAAGAAAAATAGTCCTATTCGCTTGATTTTCCGCAGTTTCCCTTTGCCCTCCTCCAAATGGGATATGGTAGTAGTGCATTAGGAAAGAATGGCTGCGGTCAAGACTCTGGGAAGACGTTTCAACGAATGGAATCGAAATGGTAATAAAGGGGAATGATGGTAAAATAATCTCGAAAGGAAACACGATGGCAATACTAATAATAATAATAACAATAATAACACACTAAACTAAATAATTATTCAGCAATGGTATCACAAAATGGAAGAAGTGATTTCCATACATTCCACATATTCTGGTGTTTTGTTTATTTTTCGTATTTCACCATCTCATACATTCTTCGAATATTTTTCTTTCGTTAATTAGCGTTTAACGCTAACGCTTCTGTGCGGGACGAGAACGAGAATTGGCGTGACGGATGATGTCATCCAATCCAGATTCCGTTTATCTGAATTTCTTACGAGAACGTAGTTTCCAGTGAATTGTAAGAAAAAAATCCATCGTGTATCAAACATATGTATTGTCTGTATGTGTAACAAGTGCATCCTGCAGCAAAACTTCACGAGCATATGCGATCCTCGTTGTATGAAAATATATAGAAGATTGGTGCAAAAAGTTCGCGAGGGGAAGCGTCTGACAGATTCTGACGCACACTTTGCGCTCTCGTCGTCGTATCTTTATTAGTCATCGCATAAATCCCTGGTTCACCCGATCTCGTCGCGCTTGCTCGGAAAATTTAGTTCGCGATATCGAATGAACGAAGTAGCAGAATTACATGCTCATTCTTATATGAGAATACTATTTATATTTCACGAAATGTCAAATTTTACGAAATCTTGTCATTAACTAAATTTAAGAAATCGGCTGATTTTATGAATTTGGTAAAATAAAGGATGAAGATGTAATTTTACAACCAAATCTTTATAAGAAGCTTATCAAACACGCTGTTTGTAGAATTAACAAATATATTGTATTATTGTCAGACTTCTGTGTTGCTAGGTTTTCGTCAAATTTCATAGAATTTTATAAATATTTTGATTATCAAACTTTTTCATTAATCAAAATAATTTATTTTATAATTAATATTACGAGATATTTCCTAGTAATCATTTTATTCGAATATTTATTAGTTTCTAACGGTAAACATACGTTAATTAATGTGTTTTATCTGTAAATTTGTATTTCAATTTTATTGAAATTTATTTTAAAGTCTTGTACTTTTAAATCCAAGATTTCCGAGTCATAAAATAAGCCAACTGTCTTCCACTACTTGTGTACATACTCGTATACTATCATCCAATTATAGGTAACGTTCATTGCGTACCGGCATGAAGCTTTCAAGAATTTATAAAGGCAAATCGCGTGCCTTCCATCCCATCATTCAGAGCCCAAATATATTTAGGGGATGATGGGGTAGAGTGGGTTACGTAACGCAGCGACGTGATTGCAATTTTCTGCTAAATTAGTCGTCACTAAATCATTAAATATTGCCGTACGTTATACGAGGTCTGTTAAAAAAGTATCGCGAATTTTGAATTTCCGCCGGCTACGTATATTCGATTTTCGATTTTTTTGTGGCGTTAGGTTGGTACTCGTGTCCCTCACTTATGCTGAAAAAATCGGCCATTTTGAATGTTTAGTTAATTGTTGACAGCTGTTTCGGTTAGACGTGTTTTGGCTTGTCTTCGATTTTTGCCTATTCCAAAAAAGCAGCTTCCATTGCGATGATTGAGCTTTGGTTTCCACGTCATAACCATAAACCCATGATTCGTCACCAGTTATGACCCTCTGGAGCAAATTTGGGTTGTCGCGGACCGAGTCCAACAGCTCCTTAGCAATGTTAGCGCGACACTGTTTTTGTTTGAAATTGAGCAATTTTGGCACGAATTTCGCGGCGACCCGTCTCATGCCCAAATCATTGGTAAAAATCGAATAGCACGAGCCAATCGATATGTTTAGTTCCTCAGCAACTTCTCTAACGGTGATTCGACGATTGGCCAATATTATTTTCTTCATTTCATCAATGTTTTCGTCTGTTGTTGATGTGCTCGGGCGTCCGGAACGCATTTCGTTGTTCGCATCTTCTCGGCAATCTGAGAACATTTTGTACCACCGATAAACGTTGCTTTGGTCCAAGGGTAGCTTCACCATATGCCCCAGTCAACATTCGGACTGCGTACGCGCACTTAATTTTGTTTTTCACGCAAAATTTGATACAGATTCTTTGATCCATTTTTTGGAATAGGCAAAAATCGAAGACAAGCCAAAAAACGTCTAACCAAAACAACAATCAACAATTAACTAAACATTCAAAATGACCGATTTTTTCAGCATAAGTGAGGGACATGAGTAACAACCTAACGCCACAAAAAAATCGAAAATCGAATATACGTAGCCCGCGGAAAGTCAAAATTTGCGATACTTTTTGAACAGACCTCGTATGATATCACTTTGAAACTTTCTACGATATTTGGTCCTTGTTGATAACAGGAAAAAAAAACAAATAAATTTGCCATTGATACGTGGGAAAGTACATATTTGTTATCTAAAATTATCCTCAACTGATATTTAACTTTGAGGGTTCAAATTTGGATTCTGACATGTAGTTTGTGATGTTGTTGCACAGCAACGTCCATTGCCATAGCGCGGAAGTGGTTTGGTTACTGAAATTTTGTGATAAATATTGTCAATTTACCATGGGGGATAATGAGCCGATCAACGTTGTGAGCAAATTGAGTCACGATATATATTTCAAATCTTTGAATAGAGTAAATCCGATTTTCTGCCTATCTGGAACATTGTAACTACCTAACTGGAAAAAAGTGATGCAACTTGCCTCACTCTCTCCTTACAGCGAGTTCTCGATATGTCCACGAGTACATTCTAAATCATCGTGAGATATCGTACGTTTACACGGATTCGTGATATCGACGATGTATCGGCAACAGATATACGAGATGGTAGCTTGTTACTTTCTTATTCTCGATAGCAAGCTTTATGTGCTGAACTTTATGTATTTCTGTTCACTGGTTTTTCCGGTCGAACTAAAAATCAATCATGTTTCCTTTTTCCTCGTGACAAAAAGCATCGCTATAACGTATTTTCCGACATTTTCTTTCAATCATTCGACAATAGTGATTCTATAAAAGGCTACAACGTAAAAACTCTTGTTCTCCGTCGTCACCTGAGAAAACTCGTTACGGTCACGCGGTACATCACGGTATACTTTATTACACGGGATCGGATTCCCCGCAAACTCGCGTATATGCACAGTATGTGTGCCACTCACCATCCCTTTTGTAAATGCTCCTATCCTCTTGTAGCCGACCGCGACTCCCCTTTATCGCTATTCAACGTTGTATCGTCCATTCCCGCGAATTTACAACTTCGTTTATGTACTCTACACGCGATAAGAAGATTTGTAACCGACGTTACAACGGTTTCGAGTAATTCGTATGTACAATAATTTATACCGCCCAGATCTCGTGCTTTCTCGAGTAGATACGGATAACGGGCTAATTAAAAACGGAAAATAAATAACAATGACTTTATGACATAATAACAAATCACATGAAATATAATTGCAAATTAACTGACGTGCTAATTGTGTTTTTTACGCATTTAAGAATAATTTTTGATAATCACTCTTGATTTATAACTATTCAAATTCGTTTTTACAATTATTCAACTTCTTTTCGGAATAACATAAAATTACATTCACACGGTGCGTATAAAAGAAAAGATGAAAATTAGCAGCTTGCATATTGCTTACTGATTATTTGATCTTACTCACAAATACTCTTCTACAAGCAAGTTGGTACTTCATTTTTGGCTTCCTTATAAAGGAAGCTTCCTGAGCAAGATAAAATAATGAGGAAGCCATATGCAAGTTTCTAATTTGCATCTTTTTTTGTTTATATATTCGATTTAAACAATTCTAAGATACCACGAATTGCAAAGTTTTTAAATTTTTCGTTATTCCGCAAAATTTACTCAACTTCGAGCAATTCACTGATTTTTTATACAAAAGTACAAACAATTAAATTTTGTTTACAATCCTGAAGCACTTTACAAATTCATTCCCAGCTCAATATCCAGCGTGATTATTCTATAATCTATTTTTATGGCAAGTAACGTCACTACAGTTAAAAAATTTAACAAAGTTAAAGAACCATACAATTTCGCATAAAATATGACAGTTACAAAAATTGAAAATTGAATATAATTATAATCCCTTCAGTGATTAATGTGAAATTCAATGCCAATCATCCTTAAAAAATTCTCTATTCCTGGAAGAAAAATTAACGTAAAATCTCAAAACTTTTGGAAATTCGAATCAATCTCAAATATTTGTCGAAAAATTCAAAATTTTATAATATCTGAATCCCTCAAGCGATTCTTGCCAAATTCAATACGAAATATCCTTTTCCCCTAATTCTTTTATATGTAGAAAGTTTTGAGTCGATGGCGGAAAGTTTACGGAAGTTAGAGCGAACACATACATTTTACAAAAATTTAAAAATATCTCAAACCTCTAACTCTCAAGCAATTCCAACGATAATTGCAACAAACAATGGAACTTTGATGATCCAAATCCTAGCAAAGTTTCCAAGAAATCGGTCAAATCGTTCTCGAGATATGACGAGTCGAATTTTTTGAGCCTATCACCTACACAGACATACGCAAGAACATTTTTTCTGGATTGTATTTTCAGATGTTTTGTAACGTTTTAAACATTAACATTAACAACTGAATATATATATTTTCAATATATATACTTTGTCTCAAGATCTGTAATCTTGTTAATAATTATTTAAAATTTATACAATTTAGAATATAACAATGCACTTGTCAATTCCATTTGCTGTACATATATTAAAGATATCATTTAAATTCCTTCCTCAATCAATCACAATGATGAATCGTAATGCAAATACTTATATGTATATATATATGTTCGATCGACCTCGGGCATCCGCGATCGACGCCAATAAAATTGCTAACGATGTGCGCGGGTTACTCATAAACGCGTCGCTAACTCCTATCGCATTTCGCAATTATATCCTGACGTAATACTCTTTCTCGCTCGCACGATACCGTATATCCTTCTATATAGTAGGCGAGAGACATTGGGATTCCACAGACGTTTCGTCGCGCGTATTAACGAGTACCGGATAAAGATCGTTCGTCCATTTTTTTTTCTCGTGCTATCGAGGAATTCGCATTTTTACGTATCTACATTATAGATATAAATTATGTATACATAACGTTCTTTTGCTTCCTCGTAGAGGCTTTGTGATGTCGACCAATTATTTTCCAAGTTTTTAATACCAAAATGCGTTCAACATGTAACAAAATGTCGGAAAATCCCATTAAGAAAAAATGTCGAGAAGCGGACGAGGTCTGTTCAAAAAGTATTGCGAATTTGAATTTCTGCGGGCTACGTATATTCGATTTTCGATTTTTTTGTGGCGTTAGGTTGGTACTCATGTCCCTCACTTATGCTGAAAAAATCGGCCATTTTGAATGTTTAGTTAATGGTTGACAGCCGATTTGGTTAGACGTGTTTTGGCTTGTCTTCGATTTTTGCCTATTCCAAAAAATCGATCAAAGAATCCGTATCAAATTTTGTGTGAAAAACAAAATTAAGTGCGCGGACGCATTCCGAATGTTGACTGTGGCATGAGGTGAAGCTACCTTGGACCAAAGCAACGTTTATCGGTGGTACAAAATGTTCTCAGAGGGCCGAGAAGATGCGAACAACGAAATGCGTTCCGGACGCCCGAGCACATCAACAACAGACGAAAACATTGATGAAGCGAAGAAAATAATATTGGCCAATCGTCGAATCACCGTTAGAGAAGTTGCCGAGGAACTAAACATAAATTCGCGTTAAGGAGCTGTTGGACTCGATCGGTCCGCGACGACCCAAATTTGTTCCAGAGGGTCATAACTGGTGACGAATCGTGGGTTTATGGTTATGACGTGGAAACCCAAGCTCAATCATCGCAATGGAAGCTGCTTTTTTGGAATGGGCAAAAATCGAAGACAAGCCAAAACACGTCTAACCAAAACAGCTGTCAACAATTAACTAAACATTCAAAATGGCCGATTTTTTCAGCATAAGTGAGGGACATGAGTACCAACCTAACGCCACAAAAAAATCGAAAATCGAATATACATAGCCCGCGGAAATTTAAAATTCGCGATACTTTTTGAACAGACCTCGTATGTGAGTGCAAGCAAATGTTGACTTGCAACTTTTTCTTACAATGGTTTTCAATCCAGGAAAGTGCTACACTATTGAAATCGTAATCTAAAAAAAAATCGATTTTCTAACGACAGTTTTTCGAGTTAGAAATTTGCGAATTTGTTCTTTCATAATTTTTTCCATCTTCTCAAAGTTTCGAATTATAAAGGATTTATCTTTTGCCTTTCTCGTCTCTATCACCGCACAAATCTCAATCAGGACATGTTTTTTAAATCGGATTTTCTGCCTGTTTGGAACATTTTGTATATTCATGAAAAAAACATTAAAAAATATATTTATATTGTTCACTTATATAGAATGCATTGTAACAATACCTATTTTTTTGTACCAACAGTAACGATCTATATATTTTTCGTCGATTCCGTTCACGAGAAAGATTCTTACGCGAGCTTTTCTAGAACGATGGACGCAGATTGAGTTGAGAGAGCGGAAGGGAATAAGATTCTCTATGCAATCACCGTTGAACGCCCCGAGGCTCGATCGCGAGAGAGAGAGAGAGAGAGAGGGAGAGGGCGAAAAAGATGCGCTGAAAGTTTCGCGAACAATCGTGCGATATTGCCGTGTGCGATGAGTTCGCTATAAAGCGAGCGAGAGTTTCGAGCCGAGAGAATTCCTCTCGCGGACGAGACGAATCGGTTTAGCGGTATACAAACTGTGGCGTGCGCGCGAGAGAGAGAGATGTACCGCGCGATGAGAGATGGGAGACAGGCGGAAGAGATGCAACGAGAGTCTGCTCTCAACGAACCTCGAGCGATGAACTCTGCGAGATATATCGACGAGACGCGATCGTGTATTTTACAATACGAGAAAACAAATTAACAGTTCAATAGAATTGAGGATTATTTCGCTGTGAATGTATTTTGGCAAAGATAATTTTTCACAAACTTTAAATTGCACAATGAATACTAAAAAAAATTGTTCGTTTCAATTCTTTCCAGGTTTATTTTTGAAAAACAGTTTTTTTTTAACCCGACAATTTTTTAAAAATTCGACGTCTTCCAAAAGTGTCCTCGCTCAAAATTGTCTCCAGGCTGCCATTTATCGTAACAAATAATTTCATAAAATTGTCAAATTTTCATCAATCAAATGAAATTTGCCAGATTTTACGAAATCTTCTGATGAATTGAACGAATTTGATGCTTGATTCTATTTATTGTAAAAAAAGCCCCTAATCAACAAAGAAATATTACCTTAACCATGTTCGTCGGTACATAGCCTTAAATTCCAGAAAATTGTGGATTCATGAATTTTACCGATTCCACTAATTTACCATAGATTTACGTAATTTTACATAGAAATGTTTATAGCGTGTTGTAGAAGTGAATTGAACTGAACAAACGAAAAGTTGTCGAACTCCTAGGACAATACTTTCTCTTGGGAGCCGGAATTGTATTAAAAAATTTGTTCCACAATGCAACGTTATCAAATTACATGGCTCCAAAAAATTGCAATATCTTAAGGGAGGCAATAGGGTTAGGACAGCGTTTTCTCAATGATTTTCATGAATTTTTTTATAGTATAAAAAATGAATATAATTCATTGAAACTTTGAGAATATTTTATGCATATATTTAAGTATATACTATAAAATTTTTGAAAACTTTTCTTTAAAAACACCGAAAATATTAGTGACCCCATATTGCAGGTCACAATCACACTCAGCATTTTGCGTACATTTTGGAAGCCAGAATTTTCATCTGAAATCAAACGAGGTTGGAATTTACTTTTATTATATGTCTTTCTTCTATATGAACCTAAATGCTATCAAAACAATGGAAAATTGAATTTTTTACAGGGGTCAAAACAAAAAAGCATGATTTTTTGCCATTTTCTACAACTTTATTTGCAAAAAAAAATTATTTTAAACAATGATAATATTCCGAATTTAGGTTCATATAGAGCGCAATACTATGAAGAGAGTAACTGCCAATTGTCAAAACGATTGGTTGGAAACTTTTCAAACTAGCGTGTACGCAAGTTAAAAAAAAGTCGTTTTCAGAAAAACGCGTTTGAAACACGTGGCGCACTCGGGGCCTGAAGGAGAGCTACTCACTTTAATGGCTCATAACAATAGAACGAGTCGGAATTTTCATTAACAATTTTGGGAACATATTTTTCAATAGTTTTACTAACAATTTATGAAATTCAAAAAAAATCGATTTTTTGAACCGTCTAACCCTATTTCCACCCTTAAGGAAAATTTTTTCCATTTGTCGTCGAAACAGAGATGAGCCCTATTTTATTCATTCACAGATAAAAATGTTTCTAACGGCATAATTACAGAAATTGTTCGAATAATAGATTATTCATCGTTAGAGAATAATTATAAAAAATATTTATTAATAATTCGAAGAAAAAATCTATAATTCCTATATTTTTTCGAATAATTTGTCATAAATATTTTATTATAATGTCATTTTAAATGGTTTCTCATTTGAATAATACTTATTCCGACGATGGCCCCATTTACGTTATGGTTTTAAAGGATATAAACCGATGTTAGTATTTTAAGCAGACGTTGAGCTATATTCAGTCGATATTCTATGACAGGGAGATTACGAGCCCTTACCAGTCCGCAGCTCGTGAAGGCGTATATATATATGTATATATTGTATATATATAGATATAGATATTTCGATACTGGTACACGCGAGTTTGTACGTTGGTACGAAGAGCCGCATAGACTGAGATATCGATTCGCTAGATTAATAATGCAACGAGCCTAACGTTGCAAGGTAAGAGTTGGAGACCTTTATTTCTCTCTCCCTCTCGCTCTTTGCTCTGCGTATATATAGTGTAGTATGTAGCACACTGTATGATCATAGTGACATTTTTACGACCGATATAAAATCCTGTCGTGTAATATTCTCGATGTTGAAGAATCGTTTTCCAGAACTTTACGACGAATGAGAATCATATTTTTCATAGCCTCAACAAAGCGTACGAACAAGATTTGGCATGTACCTTTTAGCACGAAGCTTTTTCATAATTTTATGATCTACAGTGAATTATGTCGTTTTGCTTTGTTCGTCCTGCTAAGTTCATTGTACTTTGTCATTCATCTGTAGATCGTTTTCTTTATAACACGCAGCATATAATTGTTATATCTTCAAGCTGCAAACTTACTAAATTATTTGTATAAATAGATTTGCAATGTTTTTACCCATTAACGCTAAAATTGCACGACTTGAAAAACACCTATAACCATTTTTCGGAAAAATTGAAAATTCTCTAGGCAGACATTTTTCAAATAATAAAAATGAAAATCGTGTGAATTCTCAACGAGTAGTTTAAACTTCACGAAAATCGTGATATCAGAAAAAGGGGGGCTGGCATCTTTACTTGCGTGCAAAATTTCGACCTATCGGCTAAAACTTTCCAAAGTTCTGGAACTCTGATCTTTTTCAACCCCATCAGACACACACGGGCATTTTTTGTAAACGTATTTTTCAACCCCATCACACACATGCGGGCATTTTTTGTAAACGTATTTTTTTTCGACAAATTTTGAACGAATTGGTATTGAAAAGTGGAAAAAAATGCTCGCAAAAACAAAGCTCCTGACAACAGGAAGTAAAAATAATTTTTTAAAATCATACAAATTAACTTATCCCAGCTAATAGTGCCTGGTTATGATAGGATACACGATTATGGTATAATATGCAATTTCAACGCGACACTAATGAGGAATCAAAACTAGAGAAACCTCCCTATCCTGATTTAAGCGCGCGTTTACCGCAAACGAGTGGATATAGAAAGTGTGTAACAGTCAAGAAAGACAGTTACCGTGTGACACATCGTATTACACGCAGAGGCGCGAGAGACTCTCAAGTGTCCGGTTACCGTGAATACATTCACGTAATATCAAGAGATGCTACAGCCATCTCGACGTCATGTTATATAATATAAATCATGTTTATTTACCGAAGATTCACTGCAGTATGACATGAGACATGATACTTTTTTCTAGCTTTTCATTACAAAATATCTCCCGCACAAAGTGTAACCCGTACGATTTTTTTTTTAGTTCCACAGCGGTGTTGAAATTACGGAAAACAAACACTGTTTTTTCTTGAAGGCATGTGTTTTGTTTTTGTTGAATCAATTAACGCTGCTTGTAATTGCATGTTTTCACGAAATAATTAAATGAACAATGAAACAAACAAAAACGCATTCCATTCCGAAAAAAAGTGTTTCGCTTTGAATTTTCTAATTTATTCCCGAGACTATCAGACTCGAAAATACTCAATTAATTTAAAATTCGTATATGCAAGATCGACAGATTTTCATACTTTTGTTATTTCATCCCTTTAATTATTTAATTTATTACGTAATGCTTGATTATTTCTAATTACAATGAAATTCATACTGAAGTATATCTCAATTTACAATTAATTTCTGGTAAAAAGAATGCGTAAATAATATGCAATCGGGGATAAACGCACCATTAGTTAAAATTCGGATGGACAATATATTCTACCGCATGACAAACCACTCATTTATAATTCCACTGTGAAATTTTGACCCGTATCACGTGTTGCATATTTACCATTTCTGGCGGAATCTCCCTCGTATAAAATTGACGAGAAACACACAATGTTTCACGCACGCCTGTAAATTTATCCCCGTATATGTACCGCCCGACTACTGCAGATATTTAAAGCTTGCGTGCGCGTGTAATTCATGCATAACCTCGAGGAAACAGGGCGGAGAAAAATTGCGACACAGCGTGTGCGTATGACGGGAATTTGAGGGTACAATGCGTCGCGATATTGATCACCAGAGATTCTTCAGGCGATATTCTCGCGATCGAATACCGCGACAATGGGAACTGGCTAAGATTCACTTGGAGAAAATATACAAATTTTATAGAACGAAAATAATTATAAATAAAAATAATATATGTGGATTTTTTTTTCATATTTTGTTTCCGTACGGAAGAAATGTGATAGTGAAAAAAAAGGTTTCAAGCTTCCAATGCCAGTGTGTTTAAAATGTACCAAAACGTCGAGCAATCAGTTTTTGAAAAAAATGTCTGGATGTGTCCGTGTTTGTATCCTGCAAAATTCAAAGTTTTATATCTCGAGAACGGTTTGAGTAACAACGCCGAGATACATCAGACAAGTAAAGCGTTTCCTTCGTTTACTAAGTTTTTAATAAAAATTCATGAAGCGTCGAAAAATGTTTACGAAAAATGTTGTACACGCTCCAGCTTCCGTAAATTTTGGAATATCGGGCCAATTCTTAAAATATAAATAAATTCTCATTAAAGAATGGTTGGTACTGAATTTCACAAAAATCAGCGTGAGGGTTCAGATTTTATGAAATGTTGAATTTTCCGAAAAATGCCTGTGGTCGCTCTAATTACCACAAATTTTCAGATATTGGAGGAATTTTTTTTTATACTCGGAGACTAAACAAACAGAATGGTCGATACTGAATTTGGCGGATATCGGTGAAAGGGAAATTTTAAGAAATTATTAACTGTTCGAAAAATCAGTGATTGACAATACATCGACGCTGCTTACGAAAAGTAGCACGACTCAAATTTCTTACAAAAACTAACACGTTTCGAATTCCACCACGAAAATCAACACGTTTCGATATTCGACGCGAAAACTAGCATGTTTCGGCTTTGATCGCGAAAACTAGCATGATTCGGCTTCCGCCGCGAAAAGTGGCATGTTTCGGCTTTCGTCGCGAAAACTAGCATGTTTCGATTTGCACTGGAAAAAAAACCAAACAAAATTATTGTTTATAAAAAGTATATTCTACTTACAGTCTGAAGAATCGTTCATTGTGTTTTTATTTCATTTAAAAAAAACACAATCTTGGAGTGATCAGCGACTAAAGTATAAAGTACAGTATAAGTACAAAGTACAGTTGACAAAATCTTCAAAACAATCGATTCAGATATCTCGAGAAATGTCAGGTCTTGGACGAAGTAGCAAGAGGGAAAAAAAACTGACATTGTTAACTTTGCATACACTGCAATTATTTTCGATTTTCTTTTCTCTAATTTTTTTTGACCATGGTTTTTTTACTCCAAAAAGACGAGGCATTTGCTGTTTGCCATCTTATGATTAGCCTAGCAGACCAAAATTCAAACAGTAAAATATGTATGAAATAAATTCAAACAAAAAATAAAACAGTATAAAATGACAAGCATAAATATTTCGTCAATTTGGAGTAAAAAAGGATGTTCAAAAAACGTGGAGTAAAAAATGAGAAACACTTCCAGTGATACTGAAACGTGATAATTTTCGCGGTGAAAGTCGAAACCTGCTAGTTTTCGTGGTAAAAGCCGAAACATGCTAGTTTTCGCGGCGAATATCGAAATGTGCTAGTTTTAGTGGCAAAAGCCGAAAACATGCTAGTTTTCGCGCAGATATCAAGCGTGCTTGGTTTCGTAAGAAATCTGAAACATGCTGGTTTTCGTAAGCAGCGTCGACATAATGTAGGGAGTAAAAACCTGCAAGTTGAACATTACAAATTGCTCCCTCGAAATTCAGAATGTTAATTCCATGTAGAAGGGGATTTTGAGCATTCTATAAAATTTCGAGGAAGCAATTGCAATTTTCAACTTGCAACATCTATTTTTTTTTGTACGTGTGTACGCGCTTGTGTCGGTCTATATTCTCATGAATATTTCATTCGTGTACCAGTATAGGCTAGGATATATTAAAGGTATACACGACGTAAAACCCGGTAACCTCGAAGGGATTAAGTACAACGACGCATCGAGGAATACAATATTCGTATATATGTATATATGTAAATTTCTCATACCATAGTACATTATTACTTGTGGGAGCATACACTGCGAATCGATATCGATAACAGATTTGCGATTTCATCCCAATGCCCACGTACTAAGGGTATACGCAAAAATATATAAGTACCAATTTTCTCGGTCATATTAAAAAGTCACCAGGTGGAATGTTGCAAGTTTTTTTTCTTCTTCTCATATGAGGAAACTTTGAATGAACGGTCCGACGTTATAGAAAATTTCTCGGAGAAGAGATATTATTAAAAAGGAAAGAGATAAAAATGAACACTTTAAATTCCAGCTTGTCAATAACGAGACATTCGAACGTATTTCCAAACGATTTTTTGGTGGATTATCGATTGATATTCTGCGTTTTTAAAGCGTCGAGTGAGTCTTTAATCGATTAATTTGTAAGCGTACAAAATGATGAAGACAATTTTAATAATTAAAATAACAGAATTAACAACGGTAGCAATTGTTCGAAAGATTTTATCTAATTAAAGTTAATTTTCTGTAATTGAAACGGAAAATATTTAAATTATTTAATTCATTGACGAAGTTCTTCGGTATTGTGGTCCATAAAAAAAACTCTGTAGAACGTTTAAGGGGTTATACGCAGAGGGATTTAAAACAAAATTTCTTTTATTTCATTTTCGTAATGTACATATATTTAAGTATATACACAGAAAATTTCATGTCAATCCGACAAATATTCGCGAAATTACACGCATATTTGTAAAGACAGTGTCTCGGAGCATTTGAAAGTAGCGCCATAAATTTGAATGCATTTTTCTCGAAACTGCGTTTTCAAAGTCGGTGAGCAAGATTCCTCGGAAACGGCTAAACCGATCAGTCTCAAATTTTTACACAAGCTTTATAAATATATTTTTCAGTGATTAATCGAAGATTTTTTCTCGCCGATAAATATTTTCCGTTTTATAAACAATTTAAGGCCAACATTTTTATCGAAAGTCGAAATTTTTTTTTGAGATGCCGCCATTTTGTTAAAAATTAATATTTTTCTTATTCCTTCGATTAAATACTAGATAATACCTTATATTAACGAAATCTTTTTTGTTCTTTCCATTTTAAATGATCCAATCCAGAGATATCGTACTCACCGCAAGACGCCTTTTTTTTAGAGGAGCTCGCGGAGATCGTCTATAGCAGCTTCAAAAATCATTATTTTTACAAATAAAAAATATGAAAATAAAGTTAAAAGTTACCACAATACGTATATAAATTTTTTACATTAATAAATTAAAACGTCTTGTCAGGAAAAATTCGTGAAAAATCGCCTTTTTTCGTCTCCTGACTGCGTATAACTTCTTAACTGGGCATTTTCGTATAATGATTTATGACAGATCTTCAATAACGATAATTGGTAAGGTCGGCGGCATGAGAGAAAACGTCTTTATGAATCGTCGCACATTAACGGTCTCGACAAGGGTTAATATTGGTTTTCCTCTTTATATGCTCTTCATTCTCGAGTATATAAAAGCATCGGAGAAAAAATGCAGGCCGAACTCAAGGCACGTTCTCTCTCTCTCTCTCTCTCTCTCTCTCTCCATAGATATATTATCCATATATGTATGAGTTTCCGGTAGAGGGAGGATTGCACCCTTTGCACCCTCTTTCGCGTTGCTCTCTCTACACTTTCTAACCGCAGCAACGCCCCGATTCGATCGATCCTCGTCTTCTCTCTTATGCTTTTTTTTCCTCGTACAACTATAGATGTATATAGTTCGCGAAACTGCAACAGACGTTTCTTTTCTACCGCATTCACTTCCAAGTGTGTCTCCGCGTGGGGTATCTTTCCCTCGCAAGCTCCTTATTTAATTCTCGTTGTCCCACAGGAAAATGAACTTAAGTATAAAGCCGAAGTTCAACAATTTTATGAAACGAATTCATTGTTATTTTATTTTTATAAAATTACTAATTAATCGCTGATGAATCCAACTTTTATTTAATACAGATAAAATTGAACACGATAAAAATTAGGCAACTTAAACGAATCCTTTTTCTCATTGCATGTAATTTACGCAATTATTTTACAGTTAAAAAGGAAACAATGAAATTTGTTTCCAAAAACAGTTGAATCGCGAACGCAAAATTAGTATCCCGATAATTTAAGCGAATAGAAAATTCATTGACTAGTTTCATAATTCTCGACTTTTTTTCCTTGTATCTCTCGTTTTATAAGTGTTTCCTTATGGGACTTAGGAGATCAGCTGCTCGAATCTCGAAGCTTTGTTTCGTGAGAAAAAAAAATATATGTTTCCCTGCCATGTAAAAGTACTTTATGTCTTAGGGTAGTAGAAGGCAGTAGAAATATGAGTACAATATAAAATTCGCTCACTCAAGAAAAAGTTTATATTCTCATTGCTTGAGCCCGGAAGCTGTATGAGGATATATATAAGCTTGGTTGTATCGGTAACTATTACAGTAGAGTTGAGCCCGACTTTGGTGAGACATTTTATCTCAAGGATGAGATCAGAACAATCCCAATGGTGCACTAGAAACACATGCACAGTTATCTAGACAGATAGCGGAAATGAATCGTCCCGAATCTCCTTCTGTCTTGCTCTCTTTCTCTCTCTCTTTCTTTTTCATTCTCTCTCTCTCACTCCTCACTCTTGCTATGTGTTTTCTCCAACTCCTCGAAACTTGGGAATGAACACACACAGACATTTCCTATACATTACACTCGAGAATCTCTCTCTTTCTCGCGGTGCCACCTCGAGATTCGAGGGAATAAGGATGCTGCGCTATATACGGTTAACTCGTGAGTCACGTCGAACTTTCCTCCAGCGAGCAATCACTCTCCGCTACACCCTCCCACTCATTTTCCTCTCTTCTCGACATTGTCCACCCCTCTGTCACGTCTTAGAAGGGATGGACATGGGGGACGTGAATCGTGCTCGTATGTTCGATTAAATTCACCCAAACTCAAATAATCATTTGTAACAATAAAGAGCAATAAACGAAAGAATTAAATAGATTACGAGCTTGAAATGATTTTCCGAAGTTCTGGACGCTATGGTGTCACGTGATAGTTTTTGCTAAAAATTCATCTTTCAATGATTGTTATTCTTTAGAATACTATTACTATTTACTGTAAATTTGATACAGAATGAGTTTAACTTAGCAGTTAAAAAGAACCGGATTCTTGAATGTTTTCTTGTTACTTTATGTACGTTAATCCAAATATCAACGATTTCTCTTACATCGAAATAATCGACGGGTCAAGAATTTAAGTGGGCCTTGAAAAATTAGTTATAATTATTTGTGATCTTTGCAACCACTCTCGTAAATATATCTAAGAATTAAAAGACCACAACTGGGTGCAAAGAAAAATGTACTTCGGCAGATTCACGAACGGGGTTTATCAGTCGCGAGACTTTTATCCTCTAGGCTCTTACGCGAGAGTGGTTGCACGCGGATATCCGGGGAGATGTTTTGAGTATGAGGCAAAACTGTAGGGCAACGAATGACGACGAAGGGGGGCGGGGGCGTTTTAAGCACCCCATGACTCGAAACGAGAATACAGAAGAGTACCCAAACCGAGAGCGAGCACGAGCTATATATCGGCAAAGGAATAAATGTGTGGAAGGGAGATGGCGAGTTGAGTTGGGTACTTGGCAAACGAGTCGCTCGATAAACCGACGTTGCCCTTGGCAATGCAAAGTAATAATGGCCTCTCTGCGTACCTTTGACAAGCTACCGTACTACGGTGTATTATAGTATTTATGGTGTACTTGTATATACATATATATATATACTGTACGTTTATACAGTGCACTACTTGAAGAGAACGACTAAACGGGATTTATGTGAAGGATTTTCAGGTCCTTGTGCGAATATTACGAACTAAAAGTCGGGTAACGAGTGACAGAAATTCCCCCTGTCGTATCACAATATTTTCCCTTTCAGTCTCCTTTGCAAGAAAGACTGTACTGATTTTCTTTACTTTCCCAAAACTTTGAGTACATACGAAATTGTTTTAAATAAATTTTGTATTACTACAGTAATATGAAAATATTGGTGAATACACTAAATTAGCGTTAATGGCGAACGAATTTATCGTCAGTCGCAACAAGATTTTTCGTCACTCCGAATATAATTTGATTTATTTATCCGAATGACTGTTGAAACAACAAAATATTTCGTTGCACTAACTGAAAGTTCCTCTAAACGTTCTTGAACGCGAATTTAATCCATTTCACGATATTTTTTTCCTGGTATACGTTAACTCTAGTATTTTTCTTTACATTAGCATTTTGTTTAGCTGCCATTAACGAATTTACGAAAACGCGTTTTTTTTTAAGCAATTTCCGCTTAGTTATATGCGTATTAATTAAATGAAGGTGTCCCGAAGGTTGTATTTCCTCCTACACTTTGCTATGAGCATAGATTTTCGTTTTCACGTCGTGCTCCAACGAGGCATAGTGATTTATCAATATCGTGAAAGTGCGATCAAGAATGTCTTTACGTATACATATTAGAGCGGATTTTTTTTTTCGACTATTTTTTTTTTTTCAGTCCCTACCCGAAATTTTGTTGGATATGTCGAAAAAGAAATTCCCTGAAAGTTACAGCCCTTAATATTAATTCTAAGTACTTTCCCAAAGCGTGAGGAGATTTTCCATCTAAAATACACGTAAATCGAATTTTTTTTTTTTTTCAAATTTCTATAACTCAGCCGCATTTTATGCTATCATATTGTTCTTGGTTTCGATTTTCTCAGAATAAAACAATCTAAAAAAGTGCCTTTTGCGGCGAAAGTGTAAATTGTAGTGGTGAGTTGGTACGGGTCACTGAAGTTGATTTTTATCCAAAATTCTCGTTTTTTGCTGTTATCTCCGAAACAGTTTTGTTGTTATCTCCGAAACTCCGAAAAAAAAATGTAAACGAAAAAATTGTTGGAAATTTAATTTCCTATAAAAAAGGTCCTATCGACCCAATTGCTTAGATTAATATTTCTTGGGATATTGAACTTTTTTTATTTTTTATTTTTTTTATTATTTAATATTTCATATTTTATAAATTTTATACTACTCATAAGTTAAAGTTCGATATCTCAAGAAATATTAATCTAAGTAATTGGGTCGATAGGACCTTTTGTGTAGAAAATTTAATTTCCAACAAACTTTTCATTTACATTTTTTTCGTATAGTCAATTGTTTCGGAGATAACAGCAAAAAAGCGAGAATTTTGGGTAACAATCAACTTCAGTGGCAACAAGAGGCACTTTTTTAGATTGTTTTATTCTGAGTAAATTGAAACCAAGAACAATATGATAGCATAAAATGCGGCTGAGTTATAGAAATTTGAAAAACATTTTTCACGCTTCTCACGTTTTGGGAAAGTACTTAGAATTGATATTAAGGGCTGTAACTTTCAGGGAATTTCTTTTTCGCCATATCAAACAAAATTTCGGGTGGGGACTGAAAAATAAAAATAGCCGAGAAAAAAAAATCGCCCTAATACATATGTATATACATTTCCGTCGATGTTTCAAATCGCTTTGTGACTTCGAATCTTTATTCCAATTGACGCGAAACACGTTGTGTTTTAATATACACTCTATACACGATTATCATTTATTTGCAATTATCCAAAGGCTATCCATGCATGTTTATAATAAATTTACTGCGTGACTGACACGTCTTATGCTATAGAACTTGATAATACGTTTGTTAATTTATCTGAATTAATTTACATTCTATTCTGTGATAGGTCGTCTCGTTCCACCTACACATTTCTTGTAACCGATCCTTTCAACATCACCACAAGATTCGCCCGAACTGTATCTTTACTTTTGCGTCTTTAGTTCCGGAAAGTGATACCGTAACGTCGACCGGGCATTACAACCACTTTCTAATCTAAATCTTCGAATATTGAGAATAGAAGTGAAACGTATAGAGGTACCATTCAAAATTCTATAAAATTAGAATGGTCTGATCAATTTTCATCAAATTCAATAACAGTTTTTGATCATAGTCCATTAATCTAGAAAGTTTTTGTCTGTCATGCTCTTAACAGATATTTTTGAAAAAATTCTAAAGCGTATACAAATTTGAACGGGTGATTCAAAATTATATCAGACACCGACGGCTGTCAGCTCCATTCGCGTGCAAAATTTTGATTCGATCGGTTAAGCGATTCCTGAATTATAGAACATCACACAATACATGCGGACATTCTTGTTAAATGTCTTTTCCGACGTTGTGACACATTTTGAACAATGGAAAACTGGAAAATAAATTTCACGGAAACAAAACTTCACGAGGAAGCAGAATGATAATTTTTTCACTCTATTTAGTCATGATAGATTTTTGTGATATATTAATTTGTATCGATTTGTTTCATTCCATGGGTATTTATGCTATTCTAGAATCCTGTCCAATTTTTCAAATTATGATGCTAAGAAAATTCGAAATTATTCGAAAAAGTTCTGATTTTCTTCACACCAGTTGTTCACAATTTTGTTTATCCGAAAATAATGTTCACTGGGATTTCTTTGAAATGCTGTCAGATTCACGTACAACAATCCCCATACATTTTTCTGACTTGTTGGCATTACTAATCCGACACATACTTCACGAAATTTCGGTCATAGCATCGTCAATTTTGTTAGAGCGTACGGGACGATTTTATACGTTCATTGAATATCAATATCGAAATTTAGTTTGAGGGGACTGTCAGATGAACGCATGATGCTTAATACTCTGCGTGAGAGATGTTCTGTACGTGGGGTCACTGACTCCGCTCGATCGTTCCGGTGGATCGTGATCGTTAGACGCAAACAGAAGTCCGTGACAAACAGACGCGAATTAGTCGAGCTTTATGAATGGAAATAGTATTCGTTAACCGTACGATTTTGGAACACCGCGCGGAGCACGATTCTTTTTTCTTACTACTTGCATATTTAATGAATTGGGTTGAGTTGGGCCGTTGAGTTTTCATTGCGTCGTTGAGCTTTCACCGTGACAAAAATAATCGAATCCAAGCTTAAGGGGGGGAAATAGGGTTAGACGGTTCAAAAAAACGATTTTTTTTAAATTTCATAAATTGTTAGTAAAACTATTAAAAATATGTTCCCAAAATTTTAAATGAAAATTCCGACTCGTTCTATTGTTATAAGCCATTAAAGTGAGTAGCTCTCCTTCAGGGCCCGAGCGCGCCACGTGTATAACCGAGCGGTCACTCATTTTTTCAAACGTGTTTTTCTGAAAACAACTTTTTTTGAACTTGCGTACACGCTAAATCGAAAAGTTTTCAACCAATCGTTTTGAAAATTAGCAGTTACTTTCTTCACAGTATTGCGCTCTATATGAACCTAAAATCAGAATATTCTCATTATTTAAAATAATTTTTTTTTTGCAAATAAAGTTGAAAAAAATGGCAAAAAATCATGCTTTTTTGTTTTGACCCCTGTAAAAAATTCAATTTTCTATTATTTTGATAGCATTTAGGTTCATATAGAAGAGAGACATATAATAAAAGTAAATTCTAACCTCGTTTGATTTCAGATGAAAATTGCGGCTTCCACAATGTACGCAAAATGCTGAGTCTGATTGTGACCTGCAATATGGGGTCGCTAATATCTTCGGTGTTTTTCAAGGAAATTCTTCAAAAATTTTATAGTATATACTTAAATATATGTATAAAATATTCTCAAATTTTCAATAAATTATATTCATTTTTTATACTATAAAAAAATTCATGAACATCATTGAGAAAACGCTGTCCTAACCCTATTTCCCCCCTCAACCCAAACATACTGTTAACATTTATCGTACAGACGTACGTTTTTCTTCCTCGTACATCGAGACACAAATTATTAATTAATTTTTTTTATTTTCTATTTGTGTATTCCAACGTATACCCTTGTGGGTTTTTACGACCCTTCCCAATGTTCCTCCCTATCACTCCCTAGCTACACTTTGCTAAGCTAAACTAACTTTCATAGCATGTGCAGCTTTTTTGGTTTTTAGCTACACTGTATCGCATTCGCCGAGGGCACGGGGAAACTACGAAAAACCTGTATCAATACAGACGGCTTTATTTTTATTGAGTTTTCGTTGTATTACCATCAGAAACTCGGAGAAAAACTGCCTCCCGCTCAGTTAAAAAAATTGATTGAAATAAACAAATGTCGTTTGAGTGACGGGAATTGTAATAAAGTCTAATAAAAATCATCAACGAATGCATAATTCGCAACGAGTTCAAAATTGTTTTTATATTATTCAAATACATTTTGATTGATTGCGACAAAGTTGATTCAAATGACACTATATTTGTTATTAAGTAATTTATTGATTCGAAGTTCATTAAAATCTCTGTAATTACTAATGCCTCATAAATCGTACCCAAATCCAGCCCTAATTAAACAACGCGTGAGATCGTCAAATCCTTTCGTCTTGTAGGCTCCTTAAGATCGATTGATCAAATGTATGGGACTTGATGAAAACAGAAAAATTGTCGTAGCTGAGATCCACGAGGCAAAAAAATTGAGACCATTTGAAAACGAACGAGAAGTAAAAGGGGAGGAGAATAAATAGTACAGAAGTCGATCCCCCCCTCTGACTCTATTTGTAGGGATTTTTATGATATGCCGCATGCTGTAGAATCGGTTCGTCGCACGGTAAAGAAAGAGGATAAGAAATTTCGAGAGATGTACAAAGAAGACTATTTAGTTTCAATCGTACCGGAAGTAATAAACCATCAGCAGCGTCGCGACGCTGAGAATAACCATTGACTTTTGGGTGGACGATTAAAAAATACGAAGAAATCGTATGGCATACGTTGGCGGCATGTTAAATGTCGAAGAGTTGACGGAAAATTGATAATATCGATGGCGCCAATAATACTCCAGTCTATTCCATATATAGTATACCTACATATAAATTAAATGACGTAAAAAATTAATCTTTGTCAGTCCATCGTAAAATAGAAGCAAAGAGCGAGTTTCCTCAACCTTCGTACCATTATTTATTGACGATAATTTATTACAGCCCGTTGTAGAGCGAAAAGGAAATTGTATAGCGAAGGCACAATGAGACTTTGACACTCCAGTCTATTAATTATATACTCGCACGTCGATACGCTGGTTGGGTCGCTTGATAAAACCTAAAACCGCGTGTAATCTTGCGCAGCCATAGTTATATTATTAATATGAAGTAATTTATTATGCACGACACAGAGAATTAAAGATGAACAGTGGAAAAGTATACGAAAGTGACGAATAGTCGTGCACTAAGAGTGGGGGAAGAAAAATATTCTTCAGCAATTAAATGCATTAACATTTGCGATTCATGACGGGCGCCAACTCGCTCGTCAAGCTTTATTATGCTCTCTTTAACAAATTCAAGAGAGAGAAAGAGAGAGAGGAAAATTTCTCTCCGCCGACCGCGCGATAAGACACTGGCGAAACTATCGCAGATAAATTGCTGATGCTCTCGCGAAAGGCGCCAACTTAGCCAACTGAAAAAATCTTCTTGGAATTTAACCGCAAGTTGGAGTTTGCGCGTCTGAGCAAAGTTAACGCAGCGAAACGGTGCTCCAATTATTCGGCAGACCGTTGAAAATTTTTATGCAAACTTTTAACCGGACTTTGGATGCTTTCCCGCTCGCTATTATCATTACGGCATAAGCTCGTATAATTTGTGAAAAGTTTCACTCTTCACTCGACCTCCCCCCACCACTTATATTTGCGCGCACGGGCATTGCGATTGGTCCGAATTTCCGCGCTTCTCGTCCGATTCATCGGCGCCTACGCGCCCATGGCCTCATTGGACGCCGCCTCCGCGCATGCGCGATTGAAAGCATAGCTCGTCTGGTGTCATACGACACTCGAAAATTTAACTGATGCGAGATTCAACTGTATATTTTATTTCATACTTTGCTTTGCATTCTCGCGATATAACAAAACGAAAGTATGTGTAATTATAGAATTTCAACGATTACGGAGAAAATGAGCCACGAAGTGAAGTCATTTTTGTGAAATGATACATTTTTCAAAATCCAAATTCAAGGAAAGCTTAGATTTTTCGACTTCCTTATAGGAATTCCGCTGCTTCACAAATCCATTGGTGATTCTTTCAAAAACTCAAAAATGTCCATGACAAATGTCTGAGAACACCTTTAACCTCCCCTCTGCTCAATCGCTTGGACAGTGATCAATAACGGTGGGGGGTAATAAAAGAACTTTGTCGTTTTCTTAATGGATACACAGTGGGTCAAAAAAGTATTCATACACCTTGTTTTTTTGCGATAACTTTGAAGACATAAGCGATACGCAAAGAAAGCCAATTTTATTTAATAGTACATCAAGTGCAGAGGTAAACTGCAAATGGAGATTTTTTCCCAGGAGTAATAGAAGAATTATGCCAGAAAAACGAAAATTTTCTGGCAAAAAAAGTATTCATATACTTACGATTATAGTGAAAACCTACATCATCATAGTTGTTATTTATAACTAATATTTGGTGTGCATCCCTTTTGCTTAAATTATCGCCTCGAATCTCTTAGGCATGGATTCTACTTGCTTTTGCGTTGTTCCTTTTGCTATTTTCGTCCATTCTTCTAAAACCACTCTTTGGAGATCGGATTTGTTTGTTATTTTTCTTTTTCTAATTTTTACATCCACCAAGTGCCATAAATTTTCAATAGGATTGATGTCCGGAGATTGTGGTGGTGTAATCAATTGTTTGCGGACATTATAGAGTAACCATTCCCTCGTTTTCATGGCAGTATGTTTCGGGTCGTTATCTTGTTGGAAGTACAAATTTCCATCCAGGCCCATTTTATCTACACTTGCTTTCAAATTGCTGCGCAACACGTCGATATACTTCTGGACATTCGTTTCACCATCTATAAAAGCCAGATTATCCACGCCATAATATCCCATATAGCCCCAAACCAGGACGCTTCCTCCGTCGTGCTTTACAGTCGGGATAAAATTTTTCTGCTGGAGCTCGGTATTTGATTTCCGCCAGACGAATTTTTTCCATCGGACCCGAAGATGTTAAACTTCGATTCATCCGAGAATACGACACGTTTCCAAAATTCTATAGAGTTTTTTACATAGGTTTTTGCGAAACCTAAACGTTTTTCTCGATTTATATTATTAATTAATGGTTTTTTGCGGGCCGTTCTGCCGTATATTTGGGCAGAATGCAAAACGTTTCGAATAGTCTGGGGACACACGCTCTTCCCCGATGTTGACGCGACATCATTCGCTAAACTGCGAGCACTTGTGAACGGTTTTTTTGTAGCCTCTGTAACAATACTCCGACGCTCTCGTACCGTTAGTATTCTCGGTCGACCGGTTCGTGGCTTATTTCCTCTCCGAAAAAAAATCACTCTATCTCGCATGGATATTGTTATTTCGCTTTTCTTTGCCATCATGTCTGTTCAGAGCTTGAAGATCTACTACCGCATGGAATAGGTCAAAACCATTGTGTAAACGAAGACTTGTTTACATTGTACGCAGAGGTCAGACCGTCCGTGAGTGAATATCGAGGTTTAGCAGCTCAATCCTAAGTGTACGAATACTTTTTTGGCCCGAGAATTTTCGTTTTTTTTGCATAATTCTTCTATTATTCCTGGGAAAAAATTCTCCATTTGCAGTTTATCTCTGTACCTGATGTACTATTAAATGAAATTGGCTTTCTTTACGTATCGCTTATGTCTATAAAGTTATCGCAAAAAAACAAGGTGTATGAATACTTTTTTGACCCACTGTATATATAACTGATTTTGCCATTGAAGATTTTGCCATTGCAAGCTGCGAAATTATCTTCTTCGCATTCCTCTCGAGCATACCAAGCGCACACTAGACGATCCGATTCGAATTCTTGCACATATGGATCTGCGTGCAGTCGTACATTTTTTTAAACCTATTTTAGTGTGCACATGCAGATATGCTGGACAGGCGCCATCCGGATGAGATCTCTTTCCGTTCTGTCTTCTTCTCTCTCGCAGCGTCATCCGCGAAGAGTGGCACGACAATGTGATGTTTCACGTATAGTACCACACTCGCGCGTGCTAGTCTCTCTCATTCGCTGTCATCTTTGTATTCTGCTCTCCATAAAAACATGTGATAACTATGTATGCAAATATAAATATATATATAATGTAAATATGTGTTTATTCGTCGCGTCACGGATCCCGATGCAAGTTGTGCGAAATCTCGATTTCGCGAGCATCGACCTCTCCTCCCTATTTTTGACGCCATAGTTGGCGTACTTATACGTATCTTGTCCTTTTTTTTTCATTTTTTTTGTCCGTTTCCCTTCATAATAAGACGAATCTGCTCGATCGGAGTCACACTTATAACACTCTTCGCATCACTCCCCGTGGGTGAATGCCGTGGCTTGTTCTCCGATCGTCTTCGCTCCTCTACCGATCGAATTCACGAGAAAGCATATACCGAAGAAAAAAAATTCTAGCCCGTTCTTGTCATGAATATAGCCTTTTTTTTTTTTAATCTACTTGTAGCTTCTTTAAAAAGTTATTTCGGTGCCTTGGTGAATAAAACAATGTCACTTTTACATTTTTTTTCTCGAAGCTCTGGCTTTATTTTTTTAGCCGTTTGCAATTGTACTTGTAACAAGTTTTAATTAAATTTCATACAATTTATGGACGAACGCGCGTCCCAAAGAAATTCACCGCCTAATATATATCTTGTGCAATTCAAATAAACTTTATCCGATAAAAAATTTGTTGTTTTTTTTTAAATACACGCGTGCTTTTGTGTGTCTTCTTTTTCATTCTTTCGATGAGTCTGCGTAATTTTTCGCGAATGTTTCGTCGAGCACAGCGAGCCAAAGTTATTTGATCGCTGGCAAAATACATTGAAACGGGAATAAACAGATTATCGACAACCCACATTCACGCAGCGTTGTATATACTCGATCGTGACATGAGGAGGGCCCGTGATCTCTACAGTCTTCCACGAGCTTTTCCCTCGTCCTCACCGTACTCTCACGACGAATATAACGATAATATCGCGCGCATATATACCGCCAGAGCACAAACGGAGACAACCGACCGACGATCACAGCGGCCATACAGGACTTATGAATCGGTTCTTCGTGATTCATACGTGGAAATATATAATACCCCGAGAGTTTCGAGATTATACTCGCACACATAGATGCGATTTGTACGGGACACGTTCTCGCTTTTACGCCCACGCGACACTATATATTTCTGGCGCCTACACACACGAGACGGTTGTTTGCGCCGCGAATTTTCCGTGTTCCTCTCGTTGTTTACCCCGCCCCCATCCCCACCCTCCCCCCAGCCGTTTTTTCAACTCTTCTTTTACCGAAATAAATATCCGAAAGTATTTTTGTCTCCGTGTCCACAGACTTGATAAATCTCGGAGATAACGAAAGAAATAACGATAAATATAAGCTTTCGCAGATTTTTTTTACGCGATCGTTGACACGGAATCCGTGCTCCAACTAAACTAGAGCTAAATGTTTTTCAGGGATGAGGGGATGAAGTGTATACGAAATCCTGTAGTTTGTGAATGAAGAAGAAAGATTTAAACAAAAGAATTTACACTTCTTATATATGGACAATTATTTATGTCAGTAAACACGAGGCTATAATAAAACAATATTACAAATTTACGAATCACAGATTGCAAATGCAAATTACAATTGTAAATTACCAATTTATCGCTTTCTCATAATTTTGCCTTTTTCACAAATCTTTCTCTATGAGAAAGTGTCTCGGAATAATAAGAAAACAATGTGGGCATTTCAAAATTGAGAAATTGTTATTTAGAAATGTGTTCATTGTTTCCCTTTTAACAAACTCGGCATAATAAACTTTTCGTAATAAATGTTTATTTCGCCACTTAGGAAGAGCAATAATCATGGAAAATAATAATTGATAATCATCAAATTGATCATTATTAACGCTAATTAATAAATCAATTACAAAAGGATCGATTAATTAATTAATTGATTATTTTCAGAGACATTTCCCGTTAAACTGAAAATTTTTATCGCCGTGATCTTCCGCAATGCACTCACAGTGTGCCATAAATATTTAACGAAAAACGGAGCGTTCATGAATGAAGGATTTAAGAACCCACAATTAGAAGAATACAAACACCAATTTTCACCCTGCAAGAATGAGTTGAAGACGCATCAAGTTATAAATAAATATATATTCATATGTACGCACTCTGTAGTAATCCGAACGATATAATGTACTCCCCCATATGTTCTGCGAGCAATTTATGAATGATATTCTTTGTGTGCACTCGAGATGTTGCATTAACTCTTTTTGCTATTCTGGTGTATCACACAGTAGAATCCAGTAAATTACGTGTTACTTTCTTACATCGATTTAAACAAAAAAACACGGAAGTAGTCACTCAATCGAACGTCATTGAGAATGTTTCAAAGTGCTAACACTTATTTATAGTGCTAAGTGGAAAATTGTACTGTATCATCTTGATTCTCGTGATTCATCAGCTCGCCTGGTCTTTCCCAAGAAAGATACTTACTGGCAATATAGAGGGGAATTTTTCGTAGCTTATGATTTCTATTATAAATCTGTGAGAGATATCAAACTATTGTCAAAGAGAAATTTCTAGTTAATCAATAAAATTCTAATAATAGTATTATTCAATAAAAAGAAACATTTGATTGAAATACTGTTCCGCACTTAAAAAGTGTTTCTTGTATCAAATAGAATCCACTTCGTCAGAAAGAAACAGTTTCTCATTTCAGGTCCCAAATTCACACATCTTGGATCAGGGCGATTTTTTTTTCAACTATTTTTTTTTCAGTCCCCACCCGAAATTTTGTTGGATATGTCGAAAAGGAAATTCCCTGAAAGTTACAGCCCTTAATATCAATTCTAAGTACTTTCCCAAAGCGTGAGAAGATTTTCCATCTAAAATACACGTAAATCGAATTTTTTTTTTTCAAATTTCTATAACTCAGCCGCATTTTATGCTATCATATTGTTCTTGGTTTCGATTTACTCAGAATAAAACAATCTAAAAAAGTGCCTTTTGCGCAGAAAGTGTAAATTGTACTGGTGAGTTGGTACGGGTCACTGAAGTTGATTTTTATCCAAAATTCTCGTTTTTTTGCTGTTATCTCCGAAAAAATTAACTTTACAAAAAAAATGTAAATGAAAAATTTGTTGGAAATTTAATTTCCTACAAAAAAGGTCCTATCGATCCAATTGCTTAGATTAATATTTCTTAAGATATTTAAATTTAACTTATGAGTAGTATAAAATGTATAAAATATGGAATATTAAATGATAAAAGAAAAACAAAATATAAAAAGTTCAATATCTCAAGAAATATTAATCTAAGCAATTGGGTCGATAGAACCTTTTTTATAGGAAATTAAATTTCCAACAAATTTTTCGTTCACATTTTTTTCGTAAAGTTAATTGTTTCGGAGATAACAGCAATAAAACGAGAATTTTAGGTAAAAGTCGACTTCAGTGACCCGTACCAACTCACCAGTACAATTTACACTTTCGCCGCAAAAGGCACTTTTTTAGATTGTTTTATTCTGAGTGAATCGAAACCAAGAACAATATGATAGCATAAAATGCGGCTGAGTTATAGAAATTTGAAAAAAAAAAAAAATTCGATTTACGTGTATTTTAGATGGAAAATCTAAAAGTACTTAATGGAAATCTAAAGTACTGAGAATTAATATCAAGGGCTGTAACTTTCAGGGAATTTCTTTTTCGACATATCCAACAAAAAAAATCGCCCTAATATTGCATGTGTCTCTCACGATAGCAGGAGCACGAGTAACCTATTGGAAATGACGAATCGTAAATTTTGCGATATATTCAAATAGGACAAAAAAACGATCCTCTCGCCCTAGTGACGAATCATCCTTTTTCGTTGTTTTTCATAAGCCAATGAGCACTTTCCGGATGTAAATAGAAATCGTTTCGGAAGTAGCGGATTTCCTAACCCTCTGTAAAAAAAAAGATGTAAATACTTCCGGCAATCGAGTCAATTACCAACAAGCAACTATTGATTTGTTGTCTAATCGATTTGTTAATGGAGAAATAGTTTTTGGCGCTAAACAACCGTTATAGGAGTGTGTTACTTGATTCAAATACATTTTACATGGTAAACCAAAATTCATTTTTATTAATTTTTATTTATGAGGAATTCTAACGTATATGCTTTGGGGTTTTTATGACCTATCCCGTTTTCACTAACCCTTCCATCATTCAGACCCCTCGCCATCCGAATGTTATCCGTATCCGCTGTTGCCTAATTGCATTACTGTATCGTATTAGCACAAGCGCACATGGAAACTGCGGAAAACCTGGCTGAAACTCAGAAAATCTGCTGCCCTCAACATTCGGCGGATAATGACCGCGGCCAATGCTGCCTAACTTGGATGATCGCTAAAGTCACGCACCGACCGCGCGTCCGGTGTTGTCGTTTAGTTGAAATTTAACGTAATTTAAATTAAATTGTTTTCCTCGTTTTATCAATTCTAGTTTATCTTAAATTTCGCATCAATTTGTAAGTTTCTATTCGTCGTTGGTGAATTCACTGGAAATATGAGAAACTTTCTATCCGTCCGTCTCTGTATATCTTATCCTCTACTAAAGAACTTTCTTGAATCGTCTTTCCGGAACAATACGAAGCATCGGGTGTTTCTCGTGGCTGTAGACTGTATCGCTTGAACGATCCAAGATGCAAATGTAGTCGAGTTACATGCTCTTGAAAATCGTTACGATGCTATATATATACAGATATAAAATACGCTTTAGAAGCGGTATGAAAGGCTTTGAAAATCCGAGCTTGAGCGAGCGTTACGAAATCGCGTTCTCAGAATCATTACACCACAGTTAAGCTCCCGGTAGATTTAATTTTTCATTTTATTTTTTAACCCGAGAAACGTCAACGAGTGTAATACAACGAACGATGATAAACGAGATAAGATGATGAACAACAGTGTAACGAAGAGAGGGAGGATAGAAAGAGAGGATACTGAGAATGAAGATGCGCGAAATGTACAAAGTGCAAGAGACTCGAATAAAATGCCACACTTGTTTCTATGCGACGTCTTAATTGCGTCTTTTTCTCGACAAAATATGTCACGTGATTAACTTTCGGGAATACATTGCTCGCGTAGCAAATGTCACATTCGTTCGTGATGCTTTTACAAATAATTTGTCTCTCGCTGCTCGATAGTTTGAAGAATTTTCGCCACGCATACGCGTCTTTTATTTGCATGGATAAATGAGAAACAATTGATTTACATGACAGTGTAGCATGCACGCCGGCAATTATGACGATGAGGACGGGTCATTAGCGGTACTGTGAAATTTACAAAGAGAATATAAGACGCCGAGACAGGAGTGATGGTTGTAAAATGCACAAACCTAGCGAACGTTCGGTCTCGTTTTCTGTGAAAATCAGAGACATCCATTCGAATGGAAAATCATTTTTTTTAAATATCTGTTGTTCAAAAATATTAAAATTCATGATATAATTGTTGTTCTCATAGTATGTCTTTTCAGGTTTTTACATCGTTTCCCTTTTTAGCCCATTCTCATTCTTTTCGAGCTGTATTTGAGCTTCTAGCTGTGTTGAATTTCTACGAGGTCACCGGGAAAATGCGAAAAACCTGGCCGATACAGGCATTTTACTGAATTTCGGTTGTATATTACCACTAGAAACTCAGAAAAACTGCTTCCCGCTCAGTGGTTGGCGTGTAAACCACTGCACGGTTAAGTGATCACCAAACACAGTATTTACCGCGGTTACTTAAGAGGGGACATAGGGTTAGACGGTTCAAAAAATCAATTATTTTTTTATTTCATAAATTGTTAGTAAAACTATTGAAAAATATGTTCCCAAAATTTTAAATGAAAATTTCGACTCGTTCTATTGTTATAAGCCATTAAAGTGAGTAGCTCTCCTTCAGGCCCCGAGCGCGCCACGTGTATAACCTAACGGTCACTATTTTTTCAAACGCGTTTTTCTGAAAACGACTTTTTTTGAACTTGCGTACACGCTAGTTTAAAAAGTTTTCAACCAATCGTTTTGAAAATTGGCAGTCACTTTCTTCATAGTATTGCGCTCTATATGAACCTAAAATCGGAATATTATCATTATTTAAATTAATTTTTTTTTGCAAATAAAGTTGTAAAAAAGGGCAAAAAATCATGATTTTTTGTTTTGACCCCTGTAAAAAATTCAATTTTCTATTTTTTTGATAGCATTTAGGTTCATATAGAAGAGAGACATATAATAAAAGTAAATTCCAACCTCGTTTAATTTCAGATGAAAATTACGGCTTCCAGAATGTACGCAAAATGCCGAGTCTGATTGTGACCTGCAATATGGGGTCGCTAATATCTTCGGTGTTCTTCAAGGAAATTCTTCAAAAATTTTATAGTATATACTTAAATATATGTATAAAATATTCTCAAAGTTTCAATAAATTATATTGATTTTTTATACTATAAAAAAATGCATGAAAATCATTGAGAAAACGCTATTCTAACCCTATTTCCACCCTCAACATGGAAGATCAACCGATCGCACGTCTCCTGCTGTCTATTATTAACGTTCATCATACAATGCTATTTATTGTGAAATGTTCGAAAATACAAATGTATGTTTTTTGATTTTTTCACAATATTCATTCGTAATTATTTTGTGATAATATGATTTTTAATATTTTTTTGTCGTTCATTCACGGAAGTGGTAATATTATTCAATAATTGACGATATCATGCAGATTCAATTGGTTGTAACGGATTATCGTTTTAAATGCAATGCCGCAAAACGATACCGCGGGGAATATAGATTTCTATACAATTGAGGCATTGTGAGTGGGATTGCATGTACTTCCTGCTACGAGAATCAATGTGTGTTTAGTGAGATTAACGAGGCAGCGGTTAGTAAATGAAAGCGATGAGTGGAACTGAAGTATTGATGCAACGCGATCATTGCACAGAGGGCATATGGCTAATGGAATTGTTAATTTGAACCATCGAAGCGATAGTAAATGTACTGCAAAATAGATCGCAATAAAAGTTTTCCGTTCTTTTTTAATACAATAATTTGATAAAATAATCAACAAAACGCATAATGAACGATTAATAAAATTGTTCAACTGTCGGAACTAAAATTACCGAAGTTGGAATTTAGTTATCCGTCCTAAATACGTAGAGGTTACGCATTTCCTGGTATAGCCGAAAAGACCGTCAGAAACGTTCGGTCTTAGTCGAAACATTGAACAAATGGAACAATATTTGTAACTGGTTTATTAGCAGCTCCGGAAGAACGGCAACCTAAATATCGGCCCTCCGCGGCTCTTGCTTATAAAGTACCACACGCTTCTGTACGCCAAGTTACTTCTAACAATAAATATAGAATCTCGTTCGCCATATATATATATATATATGTATAACGTGCCATGTACCTTGAACGCAACATCCGGTCGTGAGAAATTCTGGAGGCTCGTGCCATTAAATGTTAGAACCTTCTCTCTCTCTTTCTGTCTGACTATTCATTCGTTTTTTCTGTCGACGTTTTCCTTTCGTTCCCTCTCTTCTTTCTCTCTTTTACCTTCCCTTCAACTCCTCTATATCACTGCTGGAATTCCATCTTAAATCTCTATTTTTGGATTATATATGTGCGGATCCTTCTTCGCGACCGTTTTACTCCAGACGAATGGTTCTTATAAAAGGGTGCAATTTTACAAAGCCTCTGGCGCGTATTCGCTACGGACGAAAAGTCAAAAAGTCTGCCATATTATGCGACTATAATCTCTTCCGAGAGAAAATCGTCTCGTCAGGTGGCAATTATTATAATTTTTTTTTTTTTATGTCAGAAACTATTTGTCCCTATTATGTGTAAAACTCTCGGAAGTCAGCGTGACGAACTTGTCAGCATTGAGACGAATAAAAAAGATTTTTCGTCGAAGTATAAAAGAAAATGACTGTACCAATAAATTTTGTTTAATACAAATACATTTTTTTAATTGTAATTTAAAGAATTTTAATTCTTTCTCCATGGGAATTATTCATTGTTACACTTTTTTGTTTCGCACTGGCACAACATGAAACACGTATTTTGTATTTCGAAGGCATAATAAAAATGAGGAAAAAATGTTATGTCAAAAAGTGTTGTAATGTAGAAATGGTGTTATTTTTTTTTTTTTTTTTGTAAAACCTTTTCCAACTGGATTTTTATTAATCTCGCAGACGATGTACTCCATTGAATCCTATGTGTACTGTTGCGAAGAAAAAAAACCTCTAGAAGAGTCGGGGTTTCAAGAGAGTACGTCGAGCCTGAGCGACTGAATGTGACTTTGGAACGGAAAATATAGACTCTGATAAAATACAGTGTGATGCTTGAAGTTTCACTCTTTTTGGTCTTCAAACCTCGGAGTATGACGGATTCTATCCACATTTTCTCGTCGCTTTTCCAGACGGACAGACCCTCGTTCGTCACGTTTGTAGTTCGGCTCACTCACTGTATATACTGTACATACTTTGTGCCGTGTCTCGGAAATCGTCATCGTCGACGTACATAGTCAACGGTGTGTTTGAAGTTTCAGCGGTAATTTACATGGATATACATAGGGTCTAGGAGCACATGTCTAAATATATATGCGAATGGACTATTTCATCAAATGTGCAATGTTTTTTCAATTCATGAACGGTGGCTTGGAACACAGGAATAATAATGGACCAGGCTAAAACCAATATTTGACTTTTATCGGTTTTTTTTTCAAAACCAAATTCACACATTGTGAACCTTCCAAACATTTTTTTGACAAACATTGTTTTACGTGAAATATCTCATATTTAAATACTAGTAGCAGCTTTTCGTAGATCGAGCGTTTTGCAACCTCGTATTTTTACACAACGAAAAAAAATATATATATAGAAACTTGCACATTGCTTCCTTATTATTTTATCTCGCTCATTAATGCCCCTTGATAAACACGTTTGCTTATCAATTTTGGCTGCCTCATAGAGAGAGCTTTGTGAGCGAAATAAAATAATGAGAAAGGAATTTGCATCTTATTTTTTTAATGAATTCGATCTAAACTTTTCTAAGTTACAACAAGTTGCGAAGTTTTATGATTCTTCATTATAATTCTGCAAAATTAAAATTAGAGCAATTGATTGATTTTGCAAAGTATGCAAATGGCCAAACGTTAACATTTTTTTACAACCTTGAAGTACTTTCCCAACTCACTTCGAACCGAATAGCCAACGTGGTTATCCCCTAAACTTTTTTATGGCAAATAATCGATAGTTGAAAAATTAGGAAATTTAAATAAACATACAATCTCGCATAAAATATGAAAATGTCAAAAATTCAAAATTTCATTTAATCTTAATCTTATCACCGATTTATGTCAAATTCACCACCAATCAACGTTTTATGATTGCCTACTCACGAAAGAAAAATTAATCCAATATCTCAAAACTTATTGAAATTAAATCGATCTCGGAAAAGATTTTTCGAAAAGTTCAAAATTTTCTAAAATCTCAATCCCTTAAGCGATTCTCGCCAAATTCAATACCAGATATCATTCTCCCTTAATCCTTTTATGTAGAAAGTTTTGACTCGATAGGTAAAAATGTACGAAAGTTAGAGTGATCACTAGGGCGATTTTTTTTTTCGACTATTTTTTTTTTCAGTCCCCACCCAAAATTTTGTTAGATATGTCGAAAAAGAAATTCCCTGAAAGTTACAGCCCTTAATATTAATTCTAAGTACTCTTCCAAAGCGTGCGAAAATTTGCCATTTAAAATACACGTAAATCGAATTTTTTTTATTTCAAATTTCTATAACTCAGCCGCATTTTATGCTATCATATTGTTCTTGGTTTCGATTTACTCAGAATAAAACAATATAAAAAAGTGCCTTTTGCGGCGAAAGTGTAAATTGTACTGGTGAGTTGGTACGGGTCACTGAAGTTGATTTTTACCCAAAATTCTCGTTTTTTTGCTGTTATCTCCGAAACAATTAACTTTACGAAAAAAATGTAAATGAAAAATTTGTTGGAAATTTAATTTCCTACAATAAACGAAAGATATTGAACTTTAACTTACGAGTAGTATAAAATTTATAAAATATGAAATATTAAATAATAAAAAACGTTATGAAAACTAAAGTTCAATATCTCAAGAAATATTAATCTAAGCAATTGGGTCGATAGGACCTTTTTTATAGAAAATTAAATTTCCAACAAATTTTTCATTTACATTTTTTTCGTAAAATTAATTGTTTCGGAGATAACAGCAAAAAAACGAGAATTTTGCGTAAAAATCAACTTCAGTGACCCGTACCAACTCACCAGTATAATTTACACTTTCGCCGCAAAAGGCACTTTTTCAGATTGTTTTATTCTGAGTAAATCGAAATCAAGAACAATATAATAGCATAAAATGCGGCTGAGTTAGAGAAATTTGAAAAAAAAAAAATTCGATTTACGTGTATTTTAGGTGGAAAATCTTCTCACGCTTTGGGAGAGCTCTTAGAATTAATATTAAGGGCTGTAACTTTCAGGGAATTTCTTTTTCGACATATCCAACAAAATTTCGAGTGGGGACTGAAAAAAAAAAAAATAGTCGAAAAAAAAAATCGCCCTAGTGACCACACACATAATCGAAAATTAAAAAATGGCGTTTAATCTCTACCCTTCAAGTAATTCAAACGCAAATAGCAGAAAACAATAGTGATTCGATGTCCCAAATTCGTGGAAAGTTTACAAGAAATTGGACAAGTCGTTCTCGAGATATAACGAGTTGAATTTTTGAAGCTAGTCAAATACACACGCACGGAATTTTTTTTCTAGATTCCATTTTCTGATGCGTTGGCACATTTCAAATAGATTGACATTAAAACCGCGAGTGTTTTTTTTACAAAAACAAAGCTGTCTCTATGAGGAAGCAATACGAAATATTTTTGTTCAACTGTTTGCCTGCCTTTTCCGAAACGTAAATATATTGAATTTTTAAATCACATAACTCTGCTCCCGTTTCATGAATTCGGCTCGTTTGGAATACTTTTAAAGCGTAAAAATAACGAAACGGTCATCGTTGACGCAATCATTATTCAGCAATCCGAAACATATGCTTGTTCGTTAATGCTGGCATTGCACATCATCCAGCAGAATGCAACGGTCAGTTACTCTGGTAACTTGAATGTGTGAATGCAACGTCATGCATTTTGCTTTCAAACCCTGAACATACGTATGTATATTATTATACCGACTGTGTCCAACTGACAATACTATAACTGAGCGTGATTCGCTTGTACACGAGAGAAACGTGATATGTGTCCGAGGAGTGAATGTAACACGTGTGAGAACGGTTGGGTGTGTCTCGTGTACTCTTGACGCCGTTCGTTCTCCCTTCGGACACCGATCATCATGCTCATGGGGTAAGTGTAATACATATCGTACATACACCGATGACATCTTCCAATCGTGCTCCGAACGTGAATACACGTGCTAGAGAAGTTCGACCGGGTGATACTGAACTTGTAGGACAAACATTTTCGAAAGTTCCTTGAGTCAATATTTTTGATACTTTGCTACCGGATTTTTAATATTAACAACTAAATGACCTCATTCTGCTTCTAATCGAAAGATGATTGCCAAATCATATTTGTTCTTAATTTTTCCATCTGTTATATCGTTTCCTGTGTATCGTTTAAGGGAGGAAATAGGGTTAGACGGTTCAAAAAATCGATTTCTTTTAATTTCATAAATTGTTAGTAAAACTATTGAAAAATATTTTCCCAAAATTTTGAATGAAAATTCAGACTCGTTCTATTGTTATAAGCCATTAAAGTGGGTAGCTCTCCTTCAGGCCCCGAGCGCGCTATTATTTCAAACGCGTTTTTCTGAAAACGCCTTTTTTTTAACTTGCGTACACGCTGGTTTGAAAAGTTTTCAACCAATCGTTTTGAAAATTGGCAGTTACTTTCTTCATAGTATTGCGCTCTATATGAACTTAAAATCGGAATATTATCATTATTTAAAATAATTTTTTTTTGCAAATGAAGTTGCAAAAAATGGCAAAAAATCATGCTTTTTTGGTTTGACCCCTGTGAAAAATTGAATTTTCTATTTTGTTGATAGCATTTAGGTTCATATAGAAGAGAGACATATAATAAAAGTAAATTCCAACCTCGTTTGATTTCAGATGAAAATTGCGGCTTCCAGAATGTACGTAAAATGCTAAGTCTTATTGTGACCTGCAATATGGGGTCGCTAATATCTTCGGTGTTTTTCAAGGAAATTCTTCAAAAATTTTATAGTATATACTTAAATATATATATGAAATATTCTCAAAGTTTCAATAAATTATATTCATTTTTTAGACTATAAAAAAATTCATGAAAATCATTGAGAAAACGCTGTCCTAACCCTATTTCCTCCCTTAAAATATGGCAATGCGCGTCAAATTACGAGTTTCGAGTACGAGTCGTATATTCAAGCCGTTGAGAGTACACTGATGCGAGACTCTGCCGAGACTCTTGATTTTTACCCTTTGACAAACCCCAGTGAATCCACTGTAAAAATAAAGTGGGTTTTACGATGGCAGCTTTTTCGAGAACCTCAATTTTTAAGACTCTCTGTTGACAAACTCGATTTTTGCGATGTTTGATTTGGTATACGTTGATTTATGCTTTTCGATCGCGATGTACACATTGTTATGAGAAAAGTTGATGGAATCGAGTCGCAGAATTTGGGAGTAATTGATAAAATTGAGGTTTCCGGTGTATTTAATGCAATGACGAGGGACAAAAGTCCTATTCATTCTCGCACATCGCGTTATCAATTATCTCTCCTGATCGTTTTTTTTCTTTGTGATCGATTGATAAAGTACAATAAACTTTATTGAGGAGAGGTCATTTCAGCCTCGTTAGGAGACCTCGTAACTATACCTCGATCGAATATCTCGTCGATCGAGGATACAGCTTGCATATATGTAAGCTACCAAAAGATTCAGGCTCTCCGTGTGTGCATGACTTTGCCGATAATAGCACCCGCGTGATTCCCGTTCGTTCGAGGCCCCAACGAGAGAAAAAGAGAGAGATAGAGGGAGCCCTTTTATATGTACACACTACTCTCGAAGAATATACGGTAATTAACCGTCGGAAGGACGAAGAAAAAAGAGAATTTAAAGATCGAGAGTAAAAGAAGAAGAGGGAATAAAAGGGAGAGAGAAAGTAGAGGCGAGATGCGAGATGCGCCATGAAACGAGTATCACACACGCCAACAGCTCAGCGTGCACCAAAGATATTTATTCGGCACCAAGAATCGAGTCGTGCAAAGAGCTCGCGACGACAAGATCGCGTGTATGCACCAGCCACGAGTGAATCTTTGTTTTTTTAACTTCGCAAACCTTTTAATCGCGACTATTCTGACGGACTTTTTCGTCGATCTCCGACCGCAATATTGCGAACAAAGCAGGCCATGACGATCGGCACGAAACATGTGCGAGTTCGCTTCGCGGTTGCTTCAGTAAATTTGTACTGCTATCGGTTGTAGATATCCGGTGGAAGCAGGAACGGTTTATGTATTGGTATAGTTTTGAGACTAGAGGCGAAGAAAAAAATGATTGATTTTAAGAAAAGAAAATGTATTTATCTAATGAAATCTGGAAGTGGATATAATGTTACGAAATCGAAGGATGTAAGAAAGAGGAAAACGAGAAATGTAAATAGCATGAGAGAGTGTAAATAGTTATGTAAGAGAGGAATATGTACAATAGGACGATTTTTTTTTCTCAGTCCCCACCTGAAATTTTGTTGAATATATCGAAAAACAAATTCCCTGAAAGTTACAGCCCTTAATATTAATTCTAAGTACTTTCCCTTAGCGTGAAAAGATTTTCCATCTAAAATACACGTAAACCGATTTTTTTTTTTTTTTAATTCTATAACTCAGCCGCATTTTATGCTATCATATTGTTCTTGGTTTCGATTTACTCAGAATAAAACAATCTAGAAAAGTGCCTATTGCGGCGAAAGTGTAAATTGTACTGGTGAGTTGGTACGGGTCACTGAAGTTGATTTTTACCAAAAATTCTCGTTTTTTTGCTGTTATCTCCGAAACAATTGATTTTACGAAAAAAATGTAAATGAAAAATTTGTTGGAAATTTAATTTCCTACAAAAAGGTCCTATCGAATCAATTGCTTAGATTAATATTTCTTGAGATATTGAACTTTAACTTATGAGTAGTATAACATTTTTATTTCATTTTTTCAAGAATAAACCGTAAAAATTTTATACTACTCATAAGTTAAAGTTCAATATCTCAAGAAATATTAATCTAAGCAATTGCGTCGATAGAACCTTTTTTGTAGAAAATTAAATTTCCAACAAATTTTTCATTTAAATTTTTTTCGTAAAGTTAATTGTTTCGGAGATAACAGCAAAAAAACGAGAATTTTAGGTAAAAATCAACTTCAGTGACCCGTACCAATTCACCAGTACAATTTACATTTTCGCCGCAATAGACACTTTTCTAGATTGTTTTATTCTGAGTAAATCGAAACCAAGAACAATATGATAGCATAAAATGCGGCTGAGTTATCGAATTTTGAAAAAAAAAAAAATTCGATTTACGTGTATTTTAGATGGAAAATCTTTTCACGCTAAGGGAAAGTACTTAGAATTAATATTAAGGGCTGTAACTTTCAGGGACCTTGTTTTTCGACATATTCAACAAAATTTCAGGTGGGGACTGAGAAAAAAAAATAGTCGAAAAAAAGAAATCGCCCTAATGTACAGAGAAGGGCACTGTAAAAACCAGACAGGATGCACATGGGATAATAAATAACTACTATTATTTGAAGAAATCCATATTGATACATTGAAACCAAGTATCTATTGAAGGTGAATCTTAAAATTTAAACTGAGCTTAGAAGACCAATACGGAAGTTACAGAACTGTGTCAGGAAGCAACTCATTCTTCTTTCGAGCCCAAATAGCATATTTTTCTCATCATTTATCCAAAGTTTATGGCAACAAAATTATAGCTGTTTTAACTTTTGCCATATTTCAATCAACCTCCCGAATCGATTAATACTTGCATTTATTATTTTCCTGATTGAATTTTCATCGTTTACATCTAGTACTTTCAGTATATCAACGAATACATAAAGTCAATAATTGTGGCAACAAAAATTGTTAATCTTCAACACTCAAATACTGAACACAATTTGAATATATTAGATGTAGAAATTAATTCTCGGCCCCTGCCTTTCATCGACTACAGAACCTATTAAAATAAAATTTTTATAACAATAAATGGATGAAATTATTTGTCTGAAAGACCTACATTTTTCATAATAAATATTTACGACCAAATATAAAAATCAACAAAATCATCAGTCAACAAAAAACGTTCGCAGATCCCAATGAATTTGAATGGTTATTATTATTATTATCGTATATACCTATGCTTAAAAACAAAAATGCAACGGTTTTCGTCTTCGTCATGGGAAATATCTCTAAAACGTTCTTAAGTCGAAAAAAGCATTTCTCGTGCATCAATGTCGTTCGCTTCTTTATATACTTTGAACGCTTCTATATGCCAGTCAACCTCGCGAAGGGCATAGAGTTTTTGCCTCAATCAACATTCGGCGAATTCCTGGCCTTATAGGGCGAAAGAGTTCTGCGAGGAAGAATTCCTACGCTCGGACACACATGAGAGTTTGGATACTACAAGTTCTTAGAGATGCTGTGACGGCTTTTCGAGTGCCCGAAAAGAGCTGGCCGAAAAATCGAAGTATGTTCACGTATAAGAAAACAATTCGCGAGACGTGATTATTGTGCGACGAAAAATCGAGAGTCACTGCTTTCGCGGCCCACAAACGTTGATATATTCGCATATATGTATAAATATACAGGTCATCGGCATATATATATATATATATATATATATATTTACACAAGAAGACGAGCGAGTCGATCGAATAAAGTTTGAATAAGTCCCATCATCGAGGATCGGTATTTTATTGAATTTTTTTACAAAGACGTTGGTAGACTTTCAAAAAAATGTGCACTCAAATTACATTCTCAGTCATTTTATAACGCCTGAAATCAATTTTGAAAGAATGTTATTAGCCGAGAAATTAAGAACATTTTTGTTGTAATTTATTATAGTACTCGATGTATTCTCATTTATTGCAATACTAATAATTTGAAAATAAAAACACAAAAATACCATATCTTAAGACGATATTTATTTTAAACAAAACAATGTGTTATTTAATAATAATTTTAAATAATTTAAAAAAAGATTAATTCATTCGAACACAAAAAAAAATATTTTCTTTGAAAAACCTTTTTCTTCCCGGATAGTACCTTTTGAATAAAACTAAATCACGTTCAAGCGACTAACGAGGATTGATTGGTGTAAAAAAAAAGTTGCATTAGAAGTTGACATTTCCCATTGTTTTTCATCAACCGTCTATAATTTGTCCTTTTCTGTCATCGATCGGAATTTTTCTTGTTTTTACGCGTAATCACCGAAGCTATTTCAACTCTTGCCAGTCATTATTATCCATTTTTCCCGAATTCATTTATGTCTCTTTGCGAGACGATCGCGATCGATCAAACGTCGAGGAAGCGAAATATCCCCGCAATTCAAGTATAGAGTAACGGTGTAGAGAGTGGTATAACGCTATATAACTGCAATCTCGTGATTCCTGAGCGAGAGTACTGCTTGGATAAATTGATCCGCAACGAGGAAAACCTTAACCAAGCAGAAAGATCGAGGAGACGTAACAAACCATATGTAAGGTATCGACAACGACGCGAAGTATGTAATGAAGGGATTTACTGTGCGTGCAGGTAGTGTCCACGATACTAAATAAAATAAAAATTCGAAAATCTTCCCAACTGGTAATCACACATTAACTATCATACGTTCAATCTAATGAACGTGTCCTTGAGATACCAAAATGTTGAATAACTTCACCAAAAAAAAAAACAACAATTAGTTCATTGCAATTATTGAGAAGGTGAACTTGAATTTTGGTTTTTTTTTTTTTTTTTCGTCGAAGAATCTGTAATAAAAATCTGTGTTTCATATTGATTTTTTTTCTTGCTTACGAATATATGTTGTGATACAAATGACGATTCACCATAGGCTATTTATGCACGAGACTTTGTATAAATGGCGTTATAAATTTAGCACTCAATTGACTAATGTGGTGACCTCAACTTCAACCTCAGTACACGAGGACCTCGATTCTAAAGAGTTCGATTTTAAGGGATAACACCACTGTGACCCCCTGTGGTTTTTTTCACATTTTTCAAGAATTTTTTTTTGTGGGAAAAAAAAGAGATATTCGAAAAATTTTGTTGGGTTTTGTTCCTTGTTTATTAATGTATCGAAAAACATTTTTTTCACATTTTTCATGCCGCATGGTGGCGCTGGAGAAGCTTTCGCGTCAGATGCTGTCATCTCTGCGGCACGCAGCAGAACTCTCTTCAACGTCAATCTGAAAAAAATACCGAGTGTTTTCGTTAGTAATATGATATTTTGAAGAGAAGTACATAGGATTTTTTCGATATCTCAATAATTATAAAAGTTATAGCCTATTTTCGACGAGAAATTTTGCTCATTTAATTTCAAAGGCGTGCCTATTTTTTTTAAAACAATATTTTTCCAAATCCCTATGTACTTCTCTTCAAAATATCATATTATTAACAAAAACACTCGGTATTTTTTTCAGATCGACGTTGAAGAGAGTTCTGCTGCGTGCCGCGGAGATGACAGCACCTGACGCGAGAGCTTCCCCAGCGCCACCATGCGGCGTGAAAAATGTGAAAAAGTGTTTTTTGATACATTAATAAACAAGGAACAAAACCCAAAAAAAATTTTCGAATATCTCTTTTTTTTCCCACAAAAAAAAATTCTTGAAAAATGTGAAAAAAAACAGGGGGTCACAGTGGTGTTATCCCTTAAGGAAAATCTCCACTCCTTTGCCTCGCCTATACATGGTACACTTAAAAGTCACTGAAGCCCTTTTAGGTTGGGTTGTCTGCATATTAACATAACGTGGAGTACTTATGTAGAAAATATGAACATACATAACCCTAAACTTGACGAGAAAGGGCACCCCTTACGGGCCATAAGCGCATGAATGGTTGTTTCTGGCAGTCTCGATTATAAAAACTTGCGGTCCCGGTTTATTCTCACAATCGAGGTCTTAGCGCATTAGCCGCGGTTACGACTATGATGGCTGATCAATCGGTCATCAATTAGCCGTGCACTACTTTGCACACCGACTACTGAGAGGGATGCCGTTTTTCTGAGTACCTGATGGTAATATAACTGAACTTCACCGCTCGTATCGGACAGGCTTTCAGTAGTTTCCCTGTGCCCTCGTGCAAAACCCATACACTAGTTTATTAGGAAAGAGTGACTGCGGTATAAATTCTGGGTGGAAAGGGTTGGTTTTAAGGAATGGAATGGGAATGGGAATAAAGGGGAATGCAAAAACTTGAAAAAGTATACGATGGAAACAGTAGTAATAAATCATAGGAAATCGTTAGATTATTTTTAGTACGATCGGTGCATACTTCAATTGATAGAGGATTATGTACATTGGTCTGCGGTATCTCATACAGCTACCACGTTATAATATACCGTCCATACATCCAGTTTAATGTATTATACATACACATGTGTACGTTTGGATAATGTAACGTAAGATCGAGAGAGGATGGAACGACAAACCGTTACGTAAGTAAGCATATACGATAAGTAGTTCGATAGTTCGTCAAGTGGATTAATAGGATCCTGTCTCTTCTTTTACGAGCTGCAATCCAGCTATAGGGCTGTATGGATGACGATCGTCGAGAATTTCATACTTGACAATGAGCTGAGAGGACAATCTCTACGTTTTTTGTTTTTTTTTCGATCTCTCCCCTATCGATTTCTCTCGATGCTCTCGTCTGTGCTCGGTAAATTTTAATACCGTACGTGTGTAAAACATTACGATCTATTATTGTCGATAGATATATACGATTTACCATTATATCGATAAAAATAGTGTCAAAAATTTTTTTACATTACAACGAAAATCAAATAGAAGTAATAATCACGTGTAATTGAAGAATCTCCGCTACATTGCATTATGAAGATTCCGTTATATATTCTACATCATTTTCTCAAAACTTATTGTCAAAAATAATTTTCAAAAATATTTTTTCATTCCTTAAGGGAGGAAGTAGGGTTGGACGGTTCAAAAAATCGATTTTATTTCAATTTCATAAATTGTTAGTAAAACTATTGAAAAATATGTGCCCAAAATTGTAAATGAAAATTCCGACTCGTTCTACTGTTATAAGCCATTAAGGAGAGAAATAGGGTTAGGACAGCGTTTTCTCAATGATTTTCATGAATATTTTTATAGTATAAAAAATGAATATAATTTATTGAAATTTTGAGAATATTTTATACATATATTGAAGTATATACTATAAAATTTTGAAGAATTTTTTGAAGAATTTCCTGGAAAAACACCGAAGATATTAGCGACCCCATATTGCTTGTTTTTCATGGTACTATTTTTTCAAACGCGTTTTTCTGAAAACGACTTTTTTTGAACTTGCGTACACGCTAGTTTGAAAAGTTTTCGACCAATCGTTCTGAAAATTGGCAGTTACTTTCTTCATAGTATTGCGCTCTATATGAACCTAAAATCGGAATATTATCATTATTTAAAATAATTGTTTTTTGCAAATAACGTTGTAAAAAATGGCAAAAAATCATGCTTTTTTGTTTTGACCCCTGTAAAATATGCAATTTTCTATTTTTTTTATAGCATTTAGGTTCATATAGAAGAGAGACATATAATAATAGTAAATTCCCACCTCGTTTGATTTCAGATGAAAATTGCGGCTTCCGGAATGTATGCAAAATGCTGAGTCTGATTGTGACCTGCAATATGGGGTTGCTAATATTTTATAGTATATCCTTAAATATATGTATACAAATTTTATAGTATATACTTAAATATATGTATACAAATTTTATAGTATATACTTCAATATACATATGTATAAAATATTCTCAAAGTTTCATGAAATTATATTCATTTTTTATACTATAAAAAAATTCATGAAAATCATTGAGAAAACGCTGTCCTAGCCCTATTTCCCCCTTAAAGTAACTCCTTCAAAACGATGCTCCACTTGCCCGTATATCAGTTCCTACATTGCATGGCTCTTCATAATTCGGGAAATTTTTTTTTTGTAATAAAATGACTTGAAGGCTATTTGCGGAATATCATACTCCATATGTATGCCAAATATCATAATGATAAGTTAAATCGTGAGATGACAGAAAAACCGACGAACGGAAGGGTTTGTCATAATAAATTTTGACAAAAGTATCATATTGTTTTTTTCATCATCAGATTGTTTTATTGCAGTGTACTGGCATAATAGCGATTCTCAAGGATTGCGAAAATGAAGAATCACTTTCCCAATGCCCTCGGGCGTTACAATTAACGCCACGTTCGTGTACTTTATTAAAACAACCGGGTGAGATAAGGAATCTAAGAGCGGATGAAAAAAAAAACGACGAAGAGTATATAAGGGAAAAAGAAAGGAAAAAAAACGTTTCCGATGAATTATCCAGGTTGGTATACATTTTACATATATGTATCATGTGTCATATATGTGTATATATATGCTGTACTGAACTCTCGATCCCACGGCATCTCTTTTTCTCTGTTATGCTGACACGTTCGCCAGTCGCGCGCATTATCAGTGACTTGCTTCGCGAAACCTTCTCGAAGAAAGTATTACGATTACGTGCGCCCGTACACACTCGCACACACATGCACATGTACGGACAATAATCCCGCGAACCCGGCAGCTATAGGTCCGCGAATCGAGATATCGTTTTCTTTCTTCTCCTATTATATCTTATCGAAATTAAACATACCGGAAATTCATTTGGCCGTAGAAAAAACCTTGTTTATAAATCGTAATAATAATAAAATGGAAGATATCAGTGAGGTGTCGATATCATACTTTTTTTATCATTAAAACAAAACTGTTCCTTGAGCAAAACTTGTTCCTTGGTTCGAAATTTGAAGAAAAAAAAACAACATTATGAAAAGTATTTTAATGCGAGTAGATCGATAGCTTGTTTTTTAAAATCACCTTCGTCGTTCAGTTCTCGCAAAAACTATTTTCTTCAATACTACTCTTGCTTCTTTTAATTCTCGTAAATAGTATCCTATGCGTTCCCCCCCATGACCTCTGAGGCGCCGCGTTCATGTTATTCGCCCTTTCGCCCCTGAGTTGCCGCGCACATGTCTAAATTGTGTAATCCCCTCGGACGAAACATTTAATACCAAGGTCAAATGAGGCACATAGGTTAGCCGTATCCTTATGGCCATAACATGCTCCGTTTGTATCCAATTGTCGCAATTGTTGATTCTGTTTACGCACAAACATCAAAGGTAATAATCCTGATTATCAGATCGTAGTAAAAACATTACGTTTCGTCAAAAAATTTACGATAATCAATGGTTTGCTACCGCTTTTCATGCCAACTAGTGACTTAGCTACTTAGTCAGCCTAGCTGGCTGACTTAGGCTGACCGGGGACGAGCGGGGTCATATTGAATAGGCCACGCCTCCGTGGTAAATCTCAATATAAGCCGCGTTTGTCTCACGAAAATTTAGTTTGTCACCGATTGTCAACCACCATTCGCCACCGAAACGACATCCTCTCTCCCTCTTAATTTTTTTTTCGTCATTGACCTTTAATCCGTTCGGTTCTAGTTTTAATTTCGTCGTTGTCGTCGTCGTGACATCAAATTGAAAGTTTTCGGGCTCATTAATCTTTCTCCCCAAGCCCACTCTCGAGGTGAGTACAAAAAAATCAAACAAGACTGCCAAAACTACGAAATAATTTCGCTTTTATCACAGTAATTGTTTCATGGGCCATTTATTTTTTTAAATAACTTTCAATCTACGGAATTTTAACTTTGACGGAAAAGGAATTATTATAACAAACAAACGAGTATGTGTAATACATATTTATGTACAGTGAAAAAAAAAAACTAGTCGCTTCAACCGGATGAACGTTGGATATTTTGGAATGCTGCTTTTTTTTCACTCTTGATGAAAGAAACCGTAATTCCACCGCGAAAAAATATCAAAAAACATAAATAATACCAACAGCAGTGTGAACATGCGGTCGGAGTGCGGTTTAGGCCATCTGCCATGTTATGCAGTATTGATAAATTATGGGATGGGTGGCCATGGCAATTTTTCTGAGTTTCTGATCATACTAGAACTGAAATTCAATAAAATGTAAACGTCTGTATCGGTAAGATTTTCGGCAATTTCTCTGTGCCCTTGTGCACTAAAGACACAGTAGAAAATAAGGGTAATTGAAGTAATTGGAATATTCATTATTTGATCCAATACAATAATCGATTATATTACAGACAGTCACTGAAATATTAATGACAAAAGCATGAGCGAAATTTATGGAAATACATATTCAACCCAGATATTTGCATAAATTCACGACGATGAACACATAATCCGATTACGTAATGATAATTACGTAATCCGAGAGGTGTTGTGTATCCTTCAGATATAGCTAACCGTACGAGTGAAATCGTCAAATCAGTATATACATATTGAGCGTTACATGAATTTCATTTAGTGATATCGAGTGTACCATGATTAAACAAATTTTTCGCTATTCATCGCGTATGGAAGTTCGGCTCTGTTAAAAGTAGGCCATTATTAGAGCCAAAAAAATATTGTCATTATTCCGCGGTCATCATTTTCTCGTTAGTACAAATTTTCATCAACTGTTCGACCCACCATTGCGTGAATTTTCTACAAAAAATTATATAGTTTCTCAGTAGAGTCTACAAAATATGGAATTATAATAATTACGATATCAATTAAGGTAGTAGTCTGGTAACTTCAGCCGATTTTCATGTCTTTTTTGGAGGGCGTTTTTTTGTAGAACAATAAAAATGAATCGTTTTAGATATTTAGGATGTTTTTATTTACATATTAAAGATACAAAAAAAAATTTGTTGACAAAATTTAATAGTTCATTATTATTATTATTGATCGAAGTTGGCATCCGAAAAAAAGCGCGTGGGTGGCTCCGGTGATTTTGGCTCTTGACGTTATCTGAAATCAAAAATTCTTGATTATTCTTAATCTATAGACATGTCATTCTGGTCGGAACTACTGAAGATAAATTTCATGGATAAATAACAAAGTGGAGGACTTTGGAAAAAAAAGTCCTTTTTATCCATGAAATTTAACTTCAGTAGTTCCGACCAGAATGACATGTCTATAGATTAAGAATTATCAAGAATTTTTGGACTCAGATAACATCAAGAGCCAAAATCACCGGAGCCACCCATGCGCTTTTTTTCGAGGTGCCAACTTCGAACAATAATAATAATAATAATAAACTATTAAATTTTATCAAAAAATTTTTTTTTGTATCTTTAATATGTAAATAGAAACATCCTAAATATCCAAAACGATTCATTTTTATTTTCCTACAAAAAAACGCCCTCCAAAGAAGACATGAAAATCGGCTTAAGTTACCAGACTACTACCTTAATAACCTCGAATTGTAATATTCTGTCAACCCCGATAATAATTCATCGACCTAAAACAAAAATGATTGGGAATAAATAAAATTTGTTACCTCAATATTGTTTGACAAATAAATTCTTCTTATTTTAAACTTCATCCCTCCCTATCACCTGCATTCATTTTCTGGAATTGCCGAAAAAAAAAGCCGTTAAATCATTTATAAGGGTTGTTTATTCGAAAGGGGAGATTACTCGACATTGTTTCTCGATAACCACAATATAATTTCGGTTAACAAGGCAAATAACGAGAACCTTGAAACTGGTACGAAATTCGCACGTGTCACGTTGAATAATTCACCTAGAAAAGGTTTTATTCGAACCTGTATCCGATTAAGCCTATCATGGCGTCCCATCTCCACAAATCGACTTTTCTTCGGCCACTCCGTTATATACACTCTAGTTTATCATTATCTTTTTTTTCCTGACGACGAGCGACGAAATGGAATTGAAATTTGTCGACGAATTAATATTAAATTTTATATTTAATACATTATATCTTCACGGACAGATGGCGTATCTAGTGAGTACAGTGATCGAGACTTACGATGACATTATGGCCAACAAGAGCGATCCAAGGGTCAAAGACTGGTTCATGATGAGCAGCGTATATCCAACAATATTCATATGCCTAACATACGTCTATTTCGTAAAAAATCTCGGACCAAAACTAATGGCTAATCGAAAACCCTTCGATCTCAAAGGATTAATACTGATATACAATTTCTTAAGCGTTGGAATCTCCGTATACCTATTTTACGAGGTACCTTAAACGAACTTTTTTTTTTTTCAATGTTTAACATTACGTTTTTTTTCGACATTACCCAGATTATTATCGATAGAAATCGTATTACATAATTCAATTGTCATCTGTAGCTTATGGCTGCCGGTTGGGCTGGCAAGTACTCGTTCAGTTGTCAACCTTGCGATTACTCGGATTCACCGGATGCTATAAGAATGGCAAGGGTAAGCTGGTTGTACTACTTGTCGAAATTCATCGAGCTCGCGGACACGATATTCTTCGTGCTTCGAAAGAAAAACAATCAGGTCACCACGTTACACGTTATTCACCATGGTATAATGCCGTTTTCCGTTTGGATAGGAGCGAAATTCTCACCGGGTAAGTAATCGCACTATCTACCGATAATCTAACAATAAGTGTTGAACGGAAGTTCGATATTTCACATTGAAAGTTTCAAGATTTTTATCTATGACCATACTATCGTTGCGGTCTCGAGACCCTTACATCTTAACGTTGAGACATTGTTACTTTTTTTTAACTTTCTATAGTGACATTTCTCCCAAGTTTCGCGCTGGTCACTCGGGGTCATAATAATCCCTGCCTTTTCTTCCTCAACACAGGAAGCTATGTTTTCGTGAAAATGTTTGACTTTGCACGGACTTCGGGCATCAAACCTCCATAGTGTGCTATAATTTTCGCTGGAATTACTAGAGCAGATTTAACGGGATTTTGAAATTTTCGTAAAATGTCTGTTATCGCTTTAGCTTTCGTAAATTGTTAGCTATCGAGTAAAAGCTTTTGACATAAATGCATTGAGGAGCAGGATGCCTAGTATTGAATTTGTCGAGAATCGATAGAGGGATCCAGATTTCATGAAATTTAATATTTTTCGAAAAATGCCCGTAAACGATTTATTTCAAGCAAATTTCGAATCATCAATGTGTTATTTTTTTCACAAATAAATTAACGTTACAATATGTTTAATACAAAATTTCGTGAGAATCGACAAAACGGTCAAGCTTTTAGAAAATTTGCAATTTTTAGAAAAATGATCCCGACCTTGAAACTGAAGCTGAACACACAGAACGGAAAAAATGTGCAAAATGAAACTTGCACGTTTTTTTCTCCTCGTTTTTGAAAATTTAAATATAGATATATGTGCTGTATATGTGAATTTCCGAAAACGGGAAGCTTCCCTTATAAGGAAGTCAAAATGAAAAAAGCGATTTGCTCATGGCGGGAGATTTATGAATCTTTGAAAACGAGCAGGGAGCGATGTGCAAATTTCACTGTGTTTGAGATTAAGATCTTCTCTTTTTTTTAAATCTATATCTCACGTTTGGCTGTATCTTAAAAATGAATTCCCTGGAATGTTGTATTGAAAAATGATAAAATAATCACAATGCGCTAAAGTTGTTATTTATTTGAATAAATTTCTTACGTCGATTAATACACTTTATTTTTCTTTCTCAAATGAAAGGTGGCCACGGCACGTTCTTCTGTTTGCTAAATACATTTGTTCACATATGGATGTATCTGTACTATTTCCTCGCCGCACTTGGACCGTCAATACAGCCCTATCTATGGTGGAAGAAGTACCTTACATCACTGCAAATGGTTCAATTCGTATTAATCATTGTTCACGAGATTCAGTTTTTGTTCATCGAGTGCGATTCTCCGAAAGCTATCCTGTTCTATACCGGAGCACATGCGGTTCTCTTTTTCTTCTTGTTCAGAGACTTTTACAATAGTTCTTACAAGAAGGCAAAGCAGGAAAAGACCGAAAAATACGATCTCTTATCAAAGGTCGAGCCCGACAGAGAGGGAATAAAACAATCGGATCTTTGGTCCGGTAATTACGAGCACATAGCAAGAAAACGACCTGAGAACGGTGCTCGAACGAAATAATCGTCGTTTTACGCTAATCATAACAAAATGGCGACAGGGAATACTGAAAAATACAATCTTTGTATTTATGGATTGTTGTAACTTTATGGGATCCGTATTGTAATGTATTCACAATATTAACAAGCTTGTTACTTTTTCTCTCGTAAACAAGTTTACGAGAGAAAAAGAAACCGTTCGGACCGGTTTTATAAAAGTTTTTCGAAATAGTCATTTTACCAATATTTCCTTCGCACAAAAATTACAAATTATCATATTATCAAGCTTCTGTTTTTCATAAAATCAAAACTAGCTCCGATCGTCAAGATCATCGTACGAGGTGAGATGGGTATAATTCAAATGAGAAATCATTGAGAAACTTTTCTAACAAAGTAAATGTTAGAATTACGAATAATTGTTAGAAAAATAAATTAATATTTATTACAAGAAAACGATTGTCGAAAATTCATCTGAATTATTTGTAATTATTTTGACATCGAACTTTATGGTTAAATGGAATGCCGCGATCGGTAACTACCAGAAGCGTGAGTCTTCATTTTTTTTTAATCTCATAGAAATGTATATAAGAGGGGAGACCCAAAAAAAAACGGGAATTTCGTCATAATTTCTTTATTTTTTAATATTTGTACACCAAATTTTGATCACCTTCAAAGTATTATCCTTTGACCACAACGCACCTCTGCAAACGATCCTTCCAATGTTCAAAACATTTTTCAAATTCACTTATCGGGATGTTCTTTAGGCCTTCCAGCGATTCTTGTTTTACCTCCACCACAGTGGCAAAACGCTTGATTGCTGCTTTCTTTCGGGTTCGTATCCATAGCACCACGATTCATCACCAGTAATCACCTTGGAAAAAAGTTCAGGGTCCTCTTCGAGCTGATTTTGAAGTTCAAAACATGCCTGAAGTCGACGCTCCCTTTGCTCGTCTGTGAGAAGGCGAGGTACAAATTTGGCTGCAACTCTGCTCATGTGCAAATCTTTGAATAAAATCCTCTGAATTGAACTCCATGATATCCTACACATCTCGCAGAGTTGATCAATGGTTCGGCGTCGGTCTTCACGAATGAGAGCACTGATTTTGTCGACGTTTTCGTCACTTCTTGACGTTGAGGGGCGTCCTGAACGGGGTTGGTCTTCAATTGACATTTCTCCATTTTTAAAACGTGAAAACCACTCGTAGACTCTGGTTTTACTTAGGGCAGCATCTCCATAAGCAGTCTTAAGCATTACAGAAGTTTCCGCAGCCGATTTCCCCAACAGGAAACAAACTTTCACAGCCGCGCGTTGCTCTCGACAATCGGCCATCACGTTTTCGCCGAAATAGAAAAAGATGTTTCACTACAAAAATTCCCACGGGCGAACCGATGCACTCACGGCGACAGAACTTCGCACACTAACTCAGGGGACGTGTCCCCAACGGACACCTGATCGAGCAATGGGTTCCCCTACTCTCCCTCTCCGCCACAGCGCAATTCCCGTTTTTTTTGGGTCCCCCCTTGTATGTATTTTTATATCTGTACACCGAAAGATCGAACGAGATGAATAGAATTTAAATTGCATTTGTTTGTTTCCGTAACAGAGACGCGACGACTAAATGAAAATGTGTAAGACTGGAGAGAGGGAAAGTGTCAGAATCGTAATGTAAAAAATAAGAAAAACAGATAAAAGCAAATATCAAAACGTTGGATGTGCGTAGTGCTGAAAAATTATACAACGATGCATGATACCGAATGTACATAACACTCATCTAATTCACTCTTCAATTATTTTTGATATACAGTTTAAGACTTAACCTGTGTCATAAAAGAGTTAATGTTATCGCCATTGTTATTATTTTTTTCGTACACCCGTTCTCGAGTTATATCTCTCTATATTATATAAATATCTCGTCGCCTCCGCCTCCGTGTACAAGAGTTGAGCAATCCAAACAAACGCAAGCATGCAGAGGCGCATTTCCGGTGATTTTCGATCACTCGGGGGTTTTATAGACGAAACTTTGTTTTCGTGAAATATTTTGTATTTGCCAGTTTTCCTAATGTCAATGTATTCAAGATGTGTTAAAATGTCAGGAAAATAAACTTACAAAAACGCTCCCGCGCGCTTGGATGTGCGATGGGGTTGAAAAAAATGAACTCCATATAACTCTGAAATGGCCTGACCGATTGGATCGAAATTTCGCATGCAAATGGAGCTGCCAACTCTTTTTGTCCGATATGACTTTCGTGAAGTTTGATATGGGCATTGAGATTTTACGCGATTTTGAATTTTTTTCATAATCGTGTAAATATCTTGGAAAGATATTTAGAGAAAGTTGAATATAAGAAACTCAATACTGAATTTCGAGAAAATGGATACAGGCATTCCCTGTTTATCGCACTTTTAATTTTTCGAACAAATTCTTTAAAAATCGAGCGAACCTTACGTGATCACGTTTAGGGATTGAAAAATGACCCATGCATTTTCATAATTAGGAAACTATGAGAATCATTGCGTTCGAAAATTTGTTCGATTCGACGATTATCTCCACTTCCCTATTATGATTTGTAAAACCGACGACAGTGGACGCGCGGTCGGTACGCGGCTCTGGCGATCACCCTAATTGATCAACCTTCGCCGAAGTCACTACTTGGATGGTTGATCGCTTAACTGTGCACGGGCGGGGCGCGCCGACTGTTGAAATTTGACGAGAACCGGTAAAACGTTGAAGGTTTTATAAAATTTCGAATATTCGAACAAATTGTGCACATGCACGTCGCTCCCGCCTCGTTTTCGAAGATTCATATACGAGTAGTTTCCTCCATGAGGACGCCAAAATGATGAAAGCCACTTGCACGTAGAGGGAAAGTTTGTAAATGTTTGAAAACGAGCGAACAAAGCGATGCGTAAGTTTCGATTATCATTTTTTTTTAAACGAATCCATAATCAAATCCATAAACTAATCCTTACAGATTTTTCTATTTTCCTAATAGGTACGAGGCACACGGCGCCTCATCATCATTATTTTTCAACCTCAGCACGGATAAAACTTTGATATCACAAAAGACGGTAGAAATACAAAGAGGATTGTAAGGTGTAGGAGCAACGAAAAGATAAGAAAAATCTCGCAAGTCCTGTGTTAGCCACACCGAATATACGACTGTATATACGATACGTTGTCTGTAGTATGTGAGCGAGTGCAGTTCTTTTTTTTTATCAGCGTTGCACACGGTTTGCCGAGTTTCACGATGCAGCAGAAAGGGGTTATACCCATCATCCTCGTATCGGAAAAGTAGGTAAGAGCAAACCCAGTAGTAACCAGAGATGTTTAGGTGATTCCGTGTCAAATCTACTTAAATTTTACTTACACCATTTTCCATTTCCTTCTCCGACATAGCACGTTGTAGATTGTGCCAAAGAAAATATCGTAAACGCATTTTTAGGTAACTTTCGATGAGGCAATTTTGTCGTTACTAATTACTGACCACGAAACATGGATATCGCAAACACGTCAACTGTTGTCCCGAGTCTATTAAAATTTAAACGGTACATTCGTTGTGGAAATAAAATATTTCAATTAATAACTCAAGAACAAATGAATAAAACTACACGACGAGTTAAAAAAGCAAATTTGTTCTTAGAGAAATAATAATTATCATAGTGATTGAAATTCGTTTTGCCTGATGAAAAAGAGCCGAGGCTTTATCATTTTTAATTACATCGGTGTAATATAGTTCTTTTTGGGAAAGAGCAAAATGTCGAATTCGCTCGATTTGATGTAAAATTGCCCGTATGTAGAACGAGCATAGTAACGTCGATGCGCGCCTTCTCTGTTTGCTAACATCTTCGACGAGAGGAAGTGGACCCGTTGCGAGAGCTCGTTCATTTTCTGACCACGAGGCATACGGTCTCGTCGACAGAACTCTCTCTCTCTCTCTCTCTCTCTCTCCCTTTCTCGTTTCCTATAGTTACTCGCCCGATGAGTAACGCGAGAATGACCGGTATACACACGTACATATCTATGTCTATATATATTGTTTTGTCTCTCCGTCGTCTATATGTACAATGTGCAACGGTGCCAGGCTCAATGTTTGGTCAGCCCAGGCATGTTTGTCAATGTTACGTGGATACATGGATACATACTAGGCAGTGCCACGCGAGCTTTTGAAACCCGATAGACGACTGAGAGGATGGGGGCAAATCGATAGTGCCCGGTGAGATTTGAGCTCGAGAGATTGGAGTCGATTAGGACAATATCGATTGATTGTGTGCTATGAGGCACGACGAGAGTTATATCGAAATGGGAAATGGATACATTGGTATGTACTTGAATACCTCATTGTATCCGTTCCTCAGTGATCATTCAACTGTGTTCTAAATACCACGGATGAATACTTAAAAAAGATGAACATTGAAAATTCGACATCGCGATCACGTCTTTTTCGAAAGTTTTCAAAGCTCCCTCTGTGAGCAAATGGGTTTCTTCGTTTTGGCTTCCTCGTACAGGAAGCTATCTGAATAATCGAAAACGAGGAGGAAACCATTTGCAAGTTGTAATATGCAACGTTTTTTCTGTTCTCTTCTGTGCGTTCGATATTGTTTTGCTTGGGTTTTACGGTTGGAATCATTTTGTTCTTTTTTCGAAAAATTCAACATTTTATAAAATGTCATCGTTTTTATCGAGTGTTACAGAATTTTCAATCAAACATTCCGTATCGTCAGTGTATTTGTGCAAAAAATTACGCATCGATGACTCGAAGTTGATTCGAGTTAACACGTTAGTGGAGATTTTTCGAAAAATTTTAAATTTCATAAAATATCAACCTCTCTATCCATTATTGTCGAATTCAATAACAAATATCATTCAGCTATTTGTGGAAAATTCGGAATCCTGTAAAATCTTAAGCCCTCGAGTAATTTTGATGAAAATTGCAAATAAAGAAGGTGGCTCGTCTATGTGGAATTTCGTTTGGAATTTCGAAATTCTGTCACATACGGAAATTAGGTTCTAAACGTGATATTTCGAAGTTTATGGGCGTTTTAACTACATTGGTATTAAAGAGTCGATAACCTTTTTTTTTCACGAAAACAAAGCTTCCTCCATGAGGAAGCAAAAATCATGGGAATTCTCGAATCAATGGTCAAATTCGCGCAATCTACTTAAAACATTTAAATCAATTTGATTTAATTATAATATATTTTGTTTAGTTTGAAGATAATTGATGAAGTAGTGAAAATGTATTTTGTTTATTTCAAACCAAATTGATTTACAATTAACTTTTGATAGGTGCTCGCATACTGATTCGAGGTGGAGGTAAATTTTCATATCGCACAAATGTCCCCACGTCCGCTCGAGGTCCGTGCCAATAGCGATTTCTATAGTTTTATATTACCAATTTTTTCCTTCATGTTAGGGATTGACAATAGAAACGAAAAAACTACTTATCGCACTTTAAGGTAGTAGTCTGGTAACTTAAGCCGATTTTCATGGCTTTTTTGCGGGGCGTTTTTTTGTAGGAAAATAAAAATGAATCGTTTTGGATATTTAGGATGTTTTTATTTACATATTGAAGATACAAAAAAAAATTTTGTTGAAAAAATTTAATAGTTCATTATTATTATTATTGATCGAAGTTGGCACCTCGAAGTTGGCAGCCCGGGTCCTAACTTTTTTTCTACCGAATCGATTGCTTCAAATTTTAACAGGCTACTCTACACACTTATAGTTCTCGTCGGAACCACCGAGAAATTTTTTCACCCCTAACTTTTTATTTTACAACCCCTTCTTTGCTAAAGTCCTTTTATTTTAGCAAAGAAGGGGTTGTAAAATAAAAAGTTAAGGGTGAAAAAATTTCTCGGTGGTTCCGACGAGAACTTTAAGTGCCTGTTAAAATTTGAAAGCAATCGGTTCGGTAGAGAAAAAGTTAAGACCCAGGCTGCCAACTTCGAGGTGCCAACTTCGATCAATAATAATAATAATAATAAACTATTTTTCAAACATTTTTTTTTCTGTATCTTTAATATGTAAATAAAAACATCCTAAATATCCAAAACGATTCATTTTTATTTTCCTACAAAAAGACGCCCTCCAAAAAAGACATGAAAATCGGCTTAAGCAACCAGACTACTACTTTAAACGGTTCATCAATTGCACCCGGAGAATCTCTGCTTCTCGGGAATAAAAAATTCTCATTTTGCTTTTATTTTCATTCAGCGTTTCGATATGTCGAACCAAAGAGAATTCCAATATTCCTTGATATTGAACAAAAATTGATTTCGTGAAAAAAAAACAGTATCCACAATCCGGCCTGGAATGTTTGATCCACGTTATATCGTTTTCCGGGGATCGGTGGATTAAAAAAAAAAGAAGATTTTCGTTGGCCAGCACGAAGACGTCTCTCGTATTAGTCCGACATTTTTATGACGGAAAAAAGACGAGTACGACATCGAACGAAAGAGAAAAAAAAATCTATTAACAAAAGACAAGCAATGGAGCATGAGTAGAAAGTTTTTTTTTTCTACCATCCACTCTATTATTGGGCTAAGAAGTACATATTCCGAGAGTTCGGACCACCCGGTGTCGCCGAAAATGTTTGAACGGGTTTTCAGTCCTTTAGGAGCGAGCGCCCCGCGCGAGCCATCATAAATAACCGACTGTTCCTGCACCCACGCCTTAGCATTATACCACTAGAGTTTCCATATAACGCCCCATAGTAACCATATATATATATATATATATATGGGGAATTTCACGTCAATTCAATCTTTACCATCTTTTATAATTTGTGTAAAAAACAAAATTCAAAGATCAGATGAATAATGAAAAATCTGCACGACACTAAAACTGACAACTGTTTCACCAAAACGCGTGCACAAAGAAATTACGACCAATTATTGTAAAAAAAAAAATGGAGATTTAATTACGTTTTATGAGGCTTAAGAATTATTTTGGATTATAAAACTACAATCGAGCGCATCATATAAGGAACACATTGAAAATCTTTCCTTCGACAGTAAAAAATACTATAAAAGTGAAAAAAAAAAATTGATAACGGTTGATAAAAATATTTTCGTGATAACGATTTTTTTTTAACAATCTCTGAAGTCCAAATCTGATCCAGATAATATACAGATTCATAGATGTGTTGATTTTATATGGAATGTCCTGTGTGACACATTACAACGATATATAGTGCATGGGTATATATATGTAATGCCTGTAGTATATCCTGTGTGTTTTTACGGAGAACCTGTGGCGGAGGTGGGTTAATCGTGTGGAGGATTGAAGATGAAGGGCGTTTGATGATGGGCGCCCCGCGTGTCCTTACGATGGTAACGTTATGTGTATATACACTACAGAGGAGAGGACCGCTTAATACAAGAACGGGAGTGGCTCTGAAAGGGTCTTTCTATTCAGTCTTGGGTGCGCGTCTATATATATATATATGTCTAGTATCAGTGTTGCCTCCCTTCTATAGTGCACGGAGCGGCAAAGTGCAGAGTGGGAAGCAGCCACACATCTCCATACGTCCTCAAAATAATAAAGGGCTTCGCATACCCAGTTATGTACCAAAATGGCCCTTTTGCAAAATTAGACTTGACAAAACACTGATTTCAGTACCCAGGCACGAGTGTTTATCAAAATTGTCGTTTCTCAGGACTCTACGTATACGCCTGTTGCGAACGCAGCTAACGAAACGTTCATTATGGCTTCGAATGGCAGCGAAATTATTCGCTCAAATAGAAATTGCAGCTTTGTCGATTGCTTCAATACTGAAGCTAAAAATCCGGAGTTAAAGTTCTATTGTTTTCCATCAAATAGTTATGAAATAGAAAGAAAGTAACGATGGATTCAAGCCGTTAAGAGAAGGTAAGTTAATGTATGATTATTTAATATATAAATAAGGTACAGAATTATTTCAATGAAATTTTTATTATGTGGATATAGAATTGTTCCATAGAACTACAGATGGCAAACTTTGGATGCCCAGTTCAAATTCTCGTGTATGCAGTGCTCACTTCGTAGTCGGTAAAAAATCAAACAATATGCATGATGAAGCATATGTCTCATCAATCTATCCTTCATGTTATAAGAAGAAAAAACCAAATACAGAAAAATATCAGCGGCTTATGAATCGCAAGAAATGTAAAGAAGCTGCAGCATTCACAAATCCTTTCATAGCTGACATTTAATGAATTAATTAATAATTAATTAACAAATTTAACTAATTAATTATATTATTTATATACAGTAGTTTTATTTAACTTACTGTTTGTTTCTAATATTTTGAACAAAATTACCGACAGAAAATGTCTATTAATTCACAAATTTAATAAACTTACTTCAATTGTAATTTCATATGGAGGATTATTTATTTTAGTTTCAGGTAAAACTTTCCCTTTTATGATCAGCGAAGCACCGTTGTCGTCTACAATCTCTCTGACTTCACTAACGTGATTACTTCGGAATAATTTTGTTCCTAATATATTAAGGGAAATAGACATAGAAAACGTGGTCTTTTTCTATAAATAACAGTTAATGTAACATTAAAATTTTATTTAGCATTTTCCGTATGAAATATATTGCGTTTTATACGTTAGCAAAATTTATTTATCAATAACCTCGTTCTCATTCAACGCGTATATTCTTACAAATACAATACCTTTGGAGATAGATTTTGGACGAAACAAATTGGTCTTAACTTTTTGAAAACCGCAATAAATTATAAAGAAGGTCATTTTGTTGAATAGGAATAATAAACGTTTCATTTTCTCTATACTTGTGTTTACATGTCGTATTTTTGCGCCAGTTGACCACCTTCGTTATGCCTTCTGTGGACCGATAGACGGCGCGTCGAGCGACCACGGGAGATACGCAACAGGCGTATACGGGACATCTTTCCTGTTTTACAATAGATGTTTAGTTAGGAGCAAACTTCACGCAGTTGTCTAGTGTGAATGGCCAATTTCCGATATTCTTCGTTCAATGAGATTCAATTGTTTTCAAATCGTCTGGAATTTATTTGTTGTTCCATAATAATTATTCGTATTAACACTTATTTCATTATTCATTTGTTTGTTTGTTTCTAAACTGCAAAGCCATCCGTTTATTCTTATCGATTTTTGTGATTGAATTTATCGTGCTTTTGCGGAATTAAAAAAAAGGTTCCTAACTTTGTGAAAAATTAAAAACAATATCAGGTTGGAAACGCCATGTGGAGATGCCTTTGCCATGATATAATAAATGCCTCTGTACAAAATACATTAGATTCCCTTGAGCAAAGAAAATCTAACATTCCATTCTGCCGTTGAGACGTTCAAATGATTTCTTTAACGATAAATCTGCAACTATAGAACTGTTACTGCTATCCATGATTTTATTTTGTTTTTTTTTTTTTTTCAATTTCGTTAATACTCGCTACGTGAGTTCACGAGTTTCCGAACAACTCTCGATTGGGCATTAAACACAAAGTTAAGTATAGTATGAAGTACATATAGTTATATCTTATATGAATATTCATAGGGTTAAAAGAAACGTCACGGAAAAAGCCCTCGGAGGTCCACGCCCGGGGTCGCGAGGTCGGCACGAATGGAATACAAAGCCTCGTTAAATCAGGACAATAATAGGAATAATAACAACAATGATATTAAGAATAGGAGGAAGAGAAAACGATGAATAAGAATAATAATGATAATAAAGAAAAGGATGGCGGTATAGCTTCGACAATGGAGGTTGGAGCTCTTCGCGCTGTGGTCACTGCACCCATATATATAAGCATATAAACACGCACTGTACCACAACTCCGACTTGCAAAAGCTTTTCCCCCTCGTTCAGATCTCCGCAACAGGGTCAGCGGCGCGCGGACTCGCGCAGGTATTACGTATATTATATATCTATCCGAGTGCAACACTCTTGGGCACCGAAGCCAACGCGATAAATACACCTACTCTACGGAACTACGTCAAGCACGTAGAGAGAGAGAGAGAGAGAGAGAGAGAGAGAGAGAGCGATTCCAAAAGAGGGAGAATATTGTGTTGGCTCCGTGAGTACACAGTGTGTTCATAGTACGTAGGACGAGATTGCGCGTCCGGTACTCTCCTCCATGCTCTTTTCTACGTTAATCTCATGGAATCTCGCGTTTCGTACGAAAAATCCCACATATAACATCGACCACTCGAAACTCTTTTTATTGACTCTAGGAAACTCAGACAATTTCATATCGCGTTGTGGCAAATGCTCGGCGATCATACACGTTTGTTTCGTAAAACTTTAACGTCGAAATGTTCCATCTCATGTTATAGACTTCATCCTGTCCGCGAATTTGCACTTGGTGGAAAGTTTCGTGCAAAACGATTGGACGCTACGAATCGACTTCCAATTGTACTGTAATAAGTTTACAGAAATTCTAATTCAACTTGTGAAAAATCGAAAGTATCAAAATCACCGAACAATCCAGTCATCTTTGATGCAAAACATCCTCCAGTTGTATGAAAATAACATCGACCTTAGCTTGAACCCACACCTTTAAACTATTCTCATTTTTTAGCTGTATATGTTTGCTCCATAATGTCATCTTTTTTTTTTGCTTTCAAGAAAGAAAAATCTCAATAAATAAATATGACGAAAGAAAGTAACGATCGTTACTTTATGCGTTACTCGTTACGTTCAATTTTTATGATTTTTTACCATCTAAAGCACCGGAAAAATTATCATTCGCACGATTGATTATACGGCTAACATACGCGGTTACAAACACTGGAGTCTCACTTATAAAATAATTAATGACAAATGAAATATAAATAAAATAAACAGGGAATGCTTTTTTAAAACTAACGAGTGAAGCGTATCGCTTTTCACGAAGAAATTGGCAGTATAATTCTACTGGCCAAGCTTTGGGCCAATATTGGCGGCCAAACTTTGGCCGCCAGTACTCGCACCGTACTGGCTAATTATCTGGCCATACTATGGGTCATACTGCGGGCCATACTACGCGCCGTACTACGGGCCATACTACGGGCCAGTATAAAATACAGTCTTATGCCAGTACTGGTTGAATTCTGCTGGCCAAGCTTTGGGCCAGTATTGGCGGCCAAACTTTGGCAGCCATTATTGTTTCAGTACTGGCTGACAATCTGGCCAAGCTTTAGGTCAGTATAAAATATCGTCTTGTGCCAGTACTGGTTGTCAATCTGGCCACACTACGGGCCGGTATAATAACCAGATCTGGGCCAAAATAGGCTATAAAATACGGCCAAGCTCTGGCTTCGATACAGGCTTAGTACTGGGCTATAGAAAATGCCAATACTGAGAGTATTTCACTTTAACAGTTGCGTTCTGTAATGTAATTGTAGATTAGGTTATTCTGATGAAAAGTCCATTATTTTGCAAACAACCAAATTGTTGAATTATAATTTGCCCCGAACTTGAAATTGCACGAGTAATACAATATTTTTTAGTGTAATATTTGCTTCATATAGCCGATATTTTATAAACACTATTCTATAAACATTTAAGTACGTATTTTAGACCTGTATATGTACTTAGTCTCTTATTAATAAAAACTACTCCAAGTATTTAGTATATATCAAGTGCATTTAATTATCAAACATTTATGCATAAACAACCCAGACAACACAGACATCCAAAGGACGTCCTGAAAACATCCGAAGAACGTCCTTACGTCCAAAGTACATCCTTTGGACGCACATGTGCTGCTTGGGAAACATCTGGTAACGTGGTAAAAAGAAATATAAATTACTCCCAGAGAGAAATAGAATTTAAATAGACATTGGATGGGCGTCCACTAGACGCCAAAAGTGTCTAAAAGACGTCGATTCGATATCTATTTAATTTGCCATTTCTCGCTGAGATGTAATTTGCACCGTCGGCAAAATCGTCTGCCAAGATCCGGCCCAATGAAATAACCAGTATTGGTACGACCGTTGGTGCCAGTGGTAAGCCAGAAGTTTGCCAGATCTGGGCCAAAGTCCGGGCCAAAGTCTGGGCAAAAGTCTGGTCCAACGTCTGGTCCAAAGTCCGGGCCAAAGTCCGGGCCAAAGTTCGGGCCAATTAAATAACCGGTACTGGCCCGACCGTTGGTGCCAGTATAACGGCCGGCTATTACACTCCTGTACCGAATCTGTACTGGCCCAATACTGGCAGCCAGTACCGGCACTACGGCAACCAGTATTGGCCCAACGCTCGGCCGTTACAATTTTTCTACGAGGGTTCCCACAATTCGACTGCTCCCGTAATCTTTATTTTTTACCATATCAGGCTTTTTTTCATCTGCTTGTAAAAATACTGTGTTCATCATCGCAGGATTAACATCCCTTTCCAGATCTTGCACGCGGAGGAAGGGTATGGAAAATAATCTCAAAACTAGGAGTGTAATCAGAGCACGAACTGAATTCCTAGGGGTTTATCGTATATCCTATCCGTTGGACAACGATTTCCAAACTTATATAAAAGTATTACTTTCGCTTTGTACTCCAATTATCGATCTTTTCGTTTCCAGATCGTTACTATTTTTTTCCATTACTCCGCGGAGAAAAAACAATTACTAGAATCAATAATGCGGATTTTCCAATATTCACCATAACCCATTTCTTTGGTACAAGGATATAGCTTAGTAAAATACACTAATATCTTTTTGATAAAATCTAATTTGCTTGAATCAATCAACTATATCCTCATATCGAAGAAGTTACGACGAATATTGGAAAACACGTTTTATTGATGAGAGTATTTTTTCTCAATGTTTGATCCCCCATCTCTAATTGCCTCATTTTCCAACATGATTCGGCATAACCTAGAAGAAGAAACTCGATTAGGCGATTCACACTAATCCTCACGTTCCCAATAATTAGTTCAATGTTTTTTGACATCGAGGTGCTATTTACGACTATTTACGAGCAATAACGTATACGACCGTGTAGATCGACGCATTAATGCGGGTGGCACGCTTTCACGTAGCGGAGATTCAATCTGAGCGACGTGTACGGTAGAAACAACTTACGCAGACCGCGCGCCTGTTGGACTCGGCGAATCTCTCATTTCGTGGTTCGCGCATTATGCATGCGTACGAGCCGTGCATCAGAGGCATGCATAGAGAGGATGGAATACATTTTAGGACCGCAAGATTACCGAGATAGACTACGCGTGTATAGCCATATATACAGCTTGACTACGACGATAATGTATTAATTCAACGTACGTACTCGTATTTACGCTCTAGGTATACTCATGCGTTGAAAAAAAAAAGTTAAGACCGGAGGGAATTGTAAAACTGTTTGTCACGTGTCAATTTTCAGTATGAGGGCGAACAATCGTTTTTTTTTTCGGCATTAAACAAAAAAAACGATTCATTAATAAACTTTGATTCTTTATCTTCAAAATGGCGGATAGTTTACCGCCGTAATCCCAACTATTCGGCCTTACAAGATCTTCAAAATCAGTCATAATACTGTTGCCATTGACCTAACAACTAGAGGCAATTGCTACTATTTTCTGGGGCAATTTCAACTTACTCAAAATCAGATTCTAACACCTTCACAAATTGTGCCATGCCTCGTAATTTTTTTTGTTCATCGTAAGTTATAATTACAATAGGCTCACAACGGCAGTTTGAACCCTTTTTTCTTGACTGCTTGTTCATGAAAAATGTTGAAAACCGTGTACGCATAAAATGAGTCTTTCAATTGTTTGAAAACTGCTTCCTCCATTAGTCATTTCCATTTTATTTGCTCTATGTTATAAATTAATATAGATTGCACAAATAAAATAAAAAGAGCGTGCCGATGTCGTACATATTGTTCGAATTATCCTAGGCCAGTATGGTTTATGCTTCGATAGGTTTGTTCGTAAATAGATAATAAATGCATGAATATTAGGGCGATTTTTTTTTCGACTATTTTTTTCTTTTCAGTCCCCACCCGAAATTTTGATGGATATGTCGAAAAAGAAATTCCCTGAAAGTTACAGCCCTTAATATTAATTCTACGTAGTTTCCCAAAGCGTGAGAAGATTTTCCATCTGAAATACACGTAAATCGAATTTTTTTTTTTTTTCAAATTTCTATAACGCAGCCACATTTTAAGCTAACATATTGTTCTTGGTTTCGATTTACTCAGAATAAAACAATCTAAAAAAGTGCCTTTTGCGGCAAAAGTGTAAATTGTACTGGTGAGTTGGTACGGGTCACTGAAGTTGATTTTACCCAAAATTCTCGTTTTTTTGCTGTTATCTCCGAAACAATTATCTTAACGAAAAAAATGTAAATGGAAAAGTTGTTGGAAATTTAATTTCCTACAAAAAAGGTCCTATCGACCCAATTGCCTAGATTAACATTTCTTGAGATATTGAACTTTAACTTATGAGTAGTATAAAATTTATAAAATATGAAATATTAAATAATAAAAAAAATACAAAATAAAAAAAGTTCAATATCGCAAGAAATATTAATCTAAGCAATTGGGTCGATAGGACCTTTTTTGTAGGAAATTAAATTTCCAACAAATTTTTCATTTACATTTTTTTCGTAAAGTTAATTGTTTCGGAGATAACAGCAAAAAAACGTGAATTTTGGGTAAAAATCAACTTCAGTGACCCGTACCAACTCACCAGTACAATTTACACTTTTGCCGCAAAAGGCACTTCTTTAGATTGTTTTATTCTGAGTAAGTCGAAACCAAGAACAATATGATAGCATAAAATGCGGCTGAGTTATAGAAATTCGAAAAAAAAAAAAATTCGATTTACGTGTATTTTAGATGGAAAATCTTCTCACGCTTTGGGAAAGTACTTAGAATTAATATTAAGGGCTGTAACTTTCAGGGAATTTCTTTTTCGACATATCCAACAAAATTTCGGGTGGGGACTGAAAAAAAAAAATAGTCGGAAAAAAAAATCGCCCCAATGAATATATTAACCATTGAAATTGAAGATTGACGTCCGATCTGTAAACCCCGTTCCTCTCATTGGTGATTATTGATATTCGGTGGAATCTCAAATTGTATTGCATAAGAAAAAAGTTATTCGTCGTAGTTAAAAATGGAAATATTACCGGGGAAAATTGGTGACACGTCGTCGACGGGGTTTTTTTTTTTTTGTTGAGGAAATAGGTAATGTGTCAAAGAATGTACACCGAATTGTACAGCAATCTGTGAATGCTATTTCACCAAAACCAGCGTTGCAATTGCCTCTCGCTCCCCACCACCAAATCTCCCCTATACTCAAGTAACGGTATGGGAATCGCGGACAAAAGATAAAACGTATAGACACCATTTCGTTTTACGCTCTTTTGTGCTCACTCGAATTCGCTCGGGAATGGCACGTTTTTTGTCGTGATTTCATTTTGGAGGCTTCGTCGAAAATCCTCGTTCTGGATCCAAAGCAGCCAACGCGCCGCTAGTCCAAAGTTGGACGTTTTGTCCAATTTTTCTAGTGATTTCTTTTGTTCTCCGTACGTTTTTTTTTCTTTTTTTTTTCAAGTTAACCGAAGTTGGCGATTCAGGATTTCAGGAGCGGGATGTAATTAGTATTCGTCTGGCGTACATAGTCGATGCAAAGGGACTCGTGCGTATTTTTATGCGAACAGTGTAACGAGCGTGAGTTATAATGTACGTAGCGCGGTGGTCCTAGCTTTTTCTTTTTACGGCGTATACATGTCATTCTGTCGGTGAAATGCAGAAATATGGAAAGGATGAACCGCGGCGAGGACCAGCAACCAGTACGCGTATATAGTTCTGGTTTTATTCAAAATTCAGAAAGAAACGCGGGACGGTGCATGGTAATGAGCTATAAATACGGTTTTTTTTCCTCCATTATCTCGAGACTCGTGAAATTTTACATTGCGAATATTGCGTGGACAATTATTTTCGTGTCGGGCGTGTTTTATATCGTCGCGTATAGTCTTTTTTCGTTGTATTTTCTGCAATCCCTTCCCAGTAAATAACTCATCTCGTTGCTATATACGAGGTCTGTTCAAAAAGTATCGCGAATTTTGAATTTCCGCGGGCTACATATATTCGAGTTTCGATTTTTTTTTTGTAGCTTTAGATTGGTACTCATGTCCCTCACTTATGCTGAAAAAATCGGCCATTTTAAATGTTTAGTTAATTGTTGACAGCTGTTTTGGTTAGACGTGTTTTGGCTTGACCTCGATTTTTGCCTATTCCAAAAAAGGAGCTTCCATTGCGATGATTGAGCTTTGGTTTCCACGTCATAACCATAAACCCATGATTCGTCACCAGTTATCACCCTCTGGAGCAAATTTGGGTCGTCGCGGACCGAGTCCAACAGCTCCATAGTAGAGCTTGAACTTTTCCGGGTATCCGGATACCCGAGTAATTCGGGTTTCATGGATCCGACGCTTCAAATCCGTATATCTCGATAACTCGATAATATCCGGGTAATAACGGATTCGGGTATGCGGATAGTTTCGGGGTATCCGGGTAACCGGGTACTCGGATAATAACGGATAATATCGGGCAATTACCGCCGATAATTGATGCCGAAAATGCTGAAAAAAATTGTTCAATTTACACAATTTGTGAAGCATGCGTAGATGTTGCCAAGAACAATGTTTGCGAAGTACATTTATAAGACGAATAATAAATCATTACCGGAAGATTGAGAAACCGGGATTATATCGGTGTTCATGTCCGATCATTTAGTTGACCATTTTTTATTATTACCGACTGATATCAATATTAAACAAATCAGATTATCCTTATAACGAAGATTCTTGGAAAGAATCTTGCAGGCGTACTTACTATTATTACCAAACTATTTCTTTACTGTAATTCACATCTGACAAAAACTACAATTTCAATAAAACATTCTTGTGGAGATGAAAAAAGCAATGACATAATCTTCTATACAATGTTACGGAAACACATGATCATTTCATAAGAACTTAATCAATATTGACCTGCACTATTTGCATCTTTAATATTATTTTTTAATCACGATTTATTATTATTTAATAAATATCCTTAGTTTCTGAAATGTATATTTGCTTTATGGGCGTGTGTGCAGTTTTTATGAACTTTAGAGTTGGAGAGAAAATATAGAATGTGAAGAAGCAGATCTCGGCTATTCTTACATGCGCAGGCAAGAAATTGTGATCGTAACAGCAGATTCTAAAAAATTGTGTGAGTCACATGTAAAATGTTTTCCCGAGTAAATACACAATTATTATAAATTGGAAAACCATGATGTCTGATTCGTCAACACTAAGTTTTCATTTTTACCGTAGTTTTGCACAATTTCTTTGAACAGAGCAAATTTGATACAAGTTATTTTCCAATTTTATTCAATGGTAACTATTAACGCCCTGTATTTCGGCTTATGTGATGACCAGACTAATAAAATATCATTATTTTTTTTTACGCCGGCGGTCCTATTTGAGTCTGTACGCGATAAATCGGGTAATTACCCGACATTATTCGTTATTACCCGGTTAATCCGTGATTATTCGGATATCCGGATACCCGGATACTCGGGTACTCGAATACCCGGGTACCCGGATATTCGAATCTGAAGTGTTGGATCCGATTTCCCGGATACCCGGATACTTTCGGGTATCCGGCTAACCCGGATAAAAGTAACAGCCCTACTCCATAGCAGTGCTAACGCGACACTGTTTTTGTTCGAAATTGAGCAATTTTGGCACGAATTTCGCGGCGACCCGTCTCATGCCCAAATCATTGGTAAAAATCGAATAGCACGAGCCAATCGTTATGTTTAGTTCCTCAGCAAATTCTCTAACGGTGATTCGACGATTGGCCAATATTATTTTCATCAATTCATTAATGTTTTCGTCTGTTGTTGATGTGCTCGGGTGTCCGGAACGCATTTCGTTGTTCGCATCTTCTCGGCCCTCTGAGAACATTTTGTGCCATCGATAAACGTTGCTTTGGTCCAAGGTAGCTTCACCATATGCCACAGTCAACATTCGGAATGCGTCCGCGCACTTAATTTTGTTTTTCACACAAAATTTGATACGGACTCTTTGATCCATTTTTTGGAATATTCAAAAATCGAATACAAGCCAAAACACGTCTAACCAAAACAGCTGTCAACAATTAACTAAGCATTCAAAATGGCCGATTTTTTCAGCATAAGTGAGGGACACGAGTACCAATCTAACGCCACGAAAAAATCGAAAATCGAATATATGTAGCCCGCGGAAATTCAAAATTCGCGATACTTTTTTAACAGACCTCGTACGGTCGCAACTCTCCCACACCGTAATCAGCAAGTTTGGCGCATACTTTTTTTCTTCTCGACTCCATACAGACAGATTCAATCGATGAATCGCGATATGCCGATGCTTGCGGAATTTTTATACACGTAACGAATCGCACACCTCATCAAGCCCCTGTGTTTGTATATATTCATCGTTCGATGTGAACGAATGCACACGCTGCATCGTTTGCGAAAGAGCGCTCTTCTTGTTCCCATTGGTACCAAAGCACCATTGAGCTTCCCGCGCCATCTATAGTTCCCGGTGGCGCTGCCTTTTATCGGCACGGCTCGTTAATTTCTCTAGTGCCTCTCGGTTTTGAACTCCCTCTGGGATCCGTGTGGAATCGAATAATAAAGAAAAAGTGGAAAATTGTATCGAGACTGCGGCTGACGCACGTAGTGCTGAACGAAGTAATTGATGCGCGACGTTAAATCAGTCACCCGCAGGACCAAAGCCACACCGTGACTATTCAATTGTTTGCCACAGTTGAAACGAGATACTCGTAGCCGTTTTAATCCCGGGTTAAATATCAAAATTGTTGAGTAATGTCACGATTAAAGACACTTGTACATTTTCATTGATAGTAGATAATTGTAGATGCAGTTATAGTTCGAAATATGTGTCACCGGATTCTATTTTACTAATTTCTAGACGGGATAGGAAACACGAGAAAAACAAGTGAAAATCCCGAACTTTTTGTTGCTTTTTGCTTATTTTATACAATTCTGATACAAATATATTTAGTATACATTTTTGATTTGTTAAAATTTCATATACTATTGCAGGATTTACGTCCCTTCGCGTTTCTATCCTATCCGTTGAGACCCCCCATCGCCACCCCTGTTGTTGTCCGCCGCAGCCAGTCTCTTCTAGGGGTTGGGGTTGGAGGGGCTAAAGGTCAATATAAAAAATAGTTGAGCAGTCCACGAAATTGATAGACGCAAACGGCCCCAGTATTTTATTTCCGTTCGATTAAGCCGTCTCCGAGAAAAATGTGATGGTAAGTTTTTCTCTACCTCTCCCGTAGCTTCCCATTGCGGGGAGTGGTTACCTCTACCATCGATGGGAAACTGCGAAAAACCTGATCGATACAAGGGCGGCCACATATTACTGAGTTACCGTTCTATAGCCATGGAAAATTCAGAAAAACTGCCTTCCAATCAGTAGTTCATGAACAAGCGAGTGCACGACAGAGCGGTCACTCATCCGAGTATTTTCCGCGGTTGATACTCGCTAGACCACGCTCACTGCTATAAATCTTCTACATCTATTTTCATATAGAAAATTGTTCGTTATCATGTATCGCGAGTTAATCTGTGCAAGATTGATTCTGCCCAATCCTCCAGATTGCTTTTAGGGAATTAACGTTCCACGGTTATCTATATTAAAAAAGGATGCAATTTCATCTCACGCCCTATCATCTACACCGGCGATACAAAAATTATCCCGCGCGATTTCCGATCGTTCACTCGTTTTTGTTGTTGTTAATATTTTCTGTATCGCGAGTTAATCTGTGCAAGATTGATTCTGCCCAATCCTCCAGATTGCTTTTAGGGAATTAACGTTCCACGGTTATCTATATTAAAAAAGGATGCAATTTCATCTCACGCCCTATCATCTACACCGGCGATACAAAAATTATCCCGCGCGATTTTCGATCGTTCACTCGTTTTTGTTGTTGTTAATCTTTTCTGTTTTTCTCGAGACATACGTAATGAAAAACAATTCCGTTCGTAAAGATATTAATTAAAATGGACGTTGTAAAAGAGAGAACAGAAACGACGTCGAGTAATCCCTCGTTTGAACAATACACTGCGAGGAGTAACCTGGTAGTTATGCAACATCGCATCGTGGTACATGAAACTCGGATGGAATATAAAGTGACACAGCAAAAAGTAATAAACTGCAGTCTGTTTTAAAAAGGATAAAAATAGGTGCTTGTTGATATATAGGCTCTGTCCCAACAAATTCTGGTTCCGATCACTTAATGCATCCAATAGCAAAATACCCTTCCTGCAGATATACGCAAGAACAAATAAACGCTGCGTGAGTGTATAGTGGAACGCGAAGCTTCCTTATGAGTTTTCTCGTAAAGATCGCTTTCTATTTATCCTTCGTGATGTATTCCCTAAATATCCTCTCTAGAAATATATTTCGTTAAGGCGGTAGTCTGGTCTAGAAATTTGAAAAAACCGATTTTTTTTTCTTTCATTTTCTTATTCCTTAGACCTTTCTTCATACGCTCTTGAAAACCGTTTATTGATATTTCAAAAATTAGCCGAGAAATAAAAATTCTAAGCAAGCCGCGCGCTCAGGTAGCGCGGCGCGCGCGCGACGGTGTCAACACTTTGAATGCGTTTATCTCAGAACTATGTTTTTCAAATCGGCGCCCACGATATCTCGATAACTAATGGACCGATCGAGCTCAAGATTTGCACGTACCTTAGATAGCCTGTTTCTGAGGACTGGTCTCAGAATTGAGTCGAACAATAATTTTCCCGACATTTTATAACTCGTCGAATACCCGAAAATGTATGAAATATCATTAATGAAAATTCAACAGGCCGCCATTTTGTCAAAATTTTTTTTTAAGTACCAATTCTGCTACCGGGGCTCAGAATACTCATACAGATTGAGAATATATATATATTTTTTTTTTTTTCAAATGCATATAACATCGTTCAGAGTAGGCGCCGATTGAGGCGGCTTTCGGCGCACCATGTTGCAGCAAGGCAAAAAACTACATGAAAATATTTAAAATAATTTTTTTTTTAAATGTACAAGTATTCTCTAAGGATCAATAAATGCACGTGTAAATTTTCATCAAGACAACTTCAACGGTTTAAACGTTATTGCACATTAGAAATGACGTCAAAAATCTCGCTCTAGACCAGACTACCGCGTTAATATATGCATCTGCTTCTTTGACCAAATCAAAATTTCTTAGAAGAAAATCCCTTTGACCTAATAATATTCATTGATGATAATATAGTTTTTATTTAATTGAGAGCTTGTGAAAGACGATGTGAAGCTTCAACAGCGTCGGTTTAGTATGGACCATTGAAATCTGATCAAAATTCAAGGCTTATTAACCAAATCCATCGCGTCAGAAGTGATTTACTATGTATTTTGGTATTGTAACCTCTAATTTGCCTGAGGAGCCAAAAACTCACGACAATTTTCTATGAATTTGAAAATTGAGTAAGGAAAATCTCGCGTTCGGATCTGCAAGTGGCATCAGTGAAATATAAACGAACTAAGCCAAAATACTTTTGGCTCAGACGATTACTGCGTGTTTTTCGGCCAAATGCCATTTCGTTACTTTCCTGCATAAAGTAACAAACAAAGGCTCGTCGGTTAGGGTTCTTATCCGTCTAGAACTTAATAGTGATTTTTTTCGGAATCACACTATAAAATAGTAATTATAACCATTTTTGTTCTAGACCTCTGAGATTTAGTTGGAAAAGTACATTTCTGTTTCGAATTTCAACATTTTCTCGGTATACGATTCTAGATAGAACTAGAATTAATTATTCGAATTTGAAAACATTCGGTTCGATAGTTTACGAATGGCGTTGCGGCAAAAATTGCGATGCATCCGGTGAAACAGACGTTTCACACGCTCTCAAAATCAATTCGATGCAAAGTGGTTTTCTTCAGTTCATCCAATATATTGACATACATTTAATTAATCCATTTTTCATCATGCCTCAATAAATATATCGATTTTATAATCTTGTGCAAAAAAGTGATGTAAACCCTTTCGCCGAAATTGCAGCAGTGGTAATTCTAGCCTTTAAAATCTTTATCTATGAAAAAAAAATTGTGTGTTAAACATCCTTTTTTACCCTTCTGTATCCCGAGATATAGATGGAGAGAGAGAAATATTCATCCATCGTGTGATATCCGAAACCGAACGCCCCGCTGTTTACCGCATGCGCGGTGCGTTAGTGAGAAGGCGCCCAGAGACGAGAGAGATGAAACGGGTTCGTTAACCGTGGTCATGTCGGTTAGCCGCAAGCTACCGTGCTTACGGAACACGGAGGTGTGGTATACATGTAGACGCGCCTTGAGGAAATTGACGAAAGACAGATGTTCGCCACCTTTCACGACGATCTCGTGCTTCTTACCTCGTCGGATTGTTCGTGTCGTTGCCCGGTTCCGATTTCATCTACTTTGTCTATCTCGCGTTCGTGCATCCATTGGCTCCAGCATCTTACGTCAATTTGAATCAACGCTCAATCAACTATTCAACTCTTTAGTAACTCTATTAAACGAATTTGTAATTCAGACACCAAAAAATATGATATCAAAAGATTTCGATTAGCCTGAAGAAAACAAAAGAAATTAAAGGATGAGACTGCAAAAAATTAAATAAATTGTTCTGTATCCGATTCGTTAAAATGCATTATTTATAATTAAAGTTATTCCACGAAATCAGTTCTAATTACGCTAATTGACAATTTGTCACGTTATACATTTCATTGAGGTAATTGTGCGGCACTTAAGTTTTGTTTTTACTTTCTCGTTATTACCGAATTGGAGTAATAAGGGAGAAAAAATACCGGATGGAAGAAAGATTGAAGGGTCGACAAAAATACCGAGTCAACTGACGAAAAGAGCGAGTGACCCTTGATTGTAACTCAAGTAACTCTATTAATTAGTGAGAGGACCCTACTCTCGACTGCCGCTCGGTCCGAATTGCCGAGACTCGATAATTCTCCCTCATCTTCCTCTCGTCTGTCCCTCGTGCTTTGCGAATCCCTCCTGCCGCCATTCTCAACTGTCTCTGACCATGCCTCGCCCTTCTTGCATATTTCGGGATCCTCCAGCAACCCTCGTATGATTTGTTCGCCCAAGGAATGCCACTCGATATCTCGATGGTGTAAGTATCGAAGTTTCGGGATCACATATCAAAAGAGAGAAAGAGACAGAGAGAAGGGTACCCTTGTGACTTTGGTTCGTGATGGAATTTCTTCATTATAGTGTATGTCCAGCATTGGTAACTTTTTAAATCGTATCTACGTTAAAAGTATTGTTTATGATAAAAGAACTTTTCACCTAAAACGAACTTTTTACGTGTGAAATATACGGCATAAAATTATTTTCATACACAACAATTTTAAATAATTCGATAAACATAAAATAATTAGATCAATTGATCAATTGATTAAAAAGTAGCTTTTTATATCGACGATACTTTTGAGGCTAATATTAACGTACATTTTAACGGAATTAAGGGCAAGTTAAATTATCAGATATCACGAAATTTGTCAAATTAATTGACGAACAAATCTCCGAAAATGACGAAATTAATTAAGCATAAACGTGATTTATATGGTAGATTTAGTCCATCCGGAGACTCGAATTGCTCGTTCAAGTGACGGGATAGATATAATCTTTCGTTTAATAACGATGATTAGTGTATACCGTGGGATATATGACGCGGGGCTTTCCAGGTGAATTTTATCGACCTTAACGGAATTCCTTCATTAGGAAGAAGTCAGTAAGCACTGGATGGTACACATACCATCACAATGCCCTCTATATATATATATATATATATATATATATATATATATATATATATATATATATATGTATGACAAGAAGTATGCACGTCTCGTGCCCCCCCGATAAAAGCCCTCTCTCACCTCTCCCTCGCCCGTTCGCATATAATAGGAAGGCACACGCGGAAAGTATGTCATTACGTCCACGCGATGAGGCGTGACCAATGACTTCTCGACGATCGCAGATTTTCTTTTCTCGTACTTCGGAAATGATTTCCGGAACGGCAAGAGAAATCGTTAAAAAAAAACGTACAATCTTAGAATCTAACGTCTGTCTGATACGTGGTGAACTGAACAATAGCAAACATTTTGTTTACAGCAAAGAAAAATCATTTCTGACCCTCGATATACCGTTTTAGAGTTCAGACATAGGAGTTCAGATCTCAGAAACACCATCTTATCCGGAAAATAATTTGAGATTTTATTACTTGAAATTAAGATTTTCGAAGTATCCTCCTCAATTTTGAAATGATCAATTAAATTTTTATTTTTAATTCATCTTACCTTTCAGGAAACTATTGGTTATATAAAAATTGTGTTAAATAAAGAAGAAAGAAAATGGATTTTCACAGCTATGATAGTACAATTTTGTTTTTTTTCCACAAACAAAAATCGACATGTAGTAGTAATTTAAAAAAAAAAAAACGATTGATCCATTCGGACACGAGAACTTTGCGAACGATCGAACGAGGTGGCATCGCGTATCGCGGAGCCACGAGATTTCACCGTATACATAGAGAGGATTATTTCAAGATCGACCGCAAGTATCGAGTGAAGGAGGCACGCGATGAGATATCGATGGCATTATTCAAACAAAAGGTTGTAACGAACACGATTTAGCCGGTAAAAGTTAAGTGGATTACGACTTTTTGTTTGTCAACGGTCATATAACGTTTATACATATATTTATATGTAGCTATATACCGCGAGAGACACCTACATTCGCGACAGACGAAGAAGTGGTGGCACGTGGGCAAACGTGAAATCGCTTTTGCGGTGATATGTGGGAAGAGTCGAGAAGGCCAGCAAGACGAAAGGAGAAGAAAGAATGGCGAGCGAAACCCGCCATATAGTAGCCAATTATACATATATATATATGTATCTATTATACGATCTCGTACAACCGTGAATTTGTTACTTTCACAGTTGAAGAAACTCGATACGCCAAGATAAGACCGTTTAAATTGAAATCCGCTGGAAAAAGATTTTTTTTTATATATCACTGCAAAACGTACGGATAATTTCTGTCGCATTGATTGGTGAAATATAATAAGGTTTATTCCTATCAAACATTAAATTCGCGATTGGTACATGTTTCATTTCGACAAGTATATTTTCATGCATAGAAATCGGTATATTTGTATTCGTAACTGATTTCACTTTCCTTTATCCATAAATTTAAATGACAGAAATTCAGTTTCTGCTGATCAAGCTTGTTTTTGTTTATTTGAATAATTTTTCCTCGGACGCAATTAAAAATCATACTTTCCATATATTTTCACTAACTTTAAAGGGGGAAATGAGGTTAGACGGTTCAAAAAATCGATTTTTTTTTATTCCATAAATTGTTATTAAAACTATTGAAAAACATGTTGCCAACATTTTAAATGAAAATTCCGACTCGTTCTATTGTTATAAGCCATTAAAGTGAGTAGCTCTCCTTTAGGCCCCGAGCGCGCCACGTGTACGAGGGGGGATCCAAAAAAAACGGGAATTGCGCTTTGGCGGGGAGGGAGAGTGGGGAAATTCATCGCTCGACCATGTGTCCGTCGGGGACACGTCTCCTGGGTTAGTGTGCGAAGTTCTGTCGCCGTGAGTGCGTCGGTTCGCCCGTGGGAATTTTTGTAGTGAAACAACTTTTTCCATTTCGGCGAAAACGTGATGGCCGATTGTCGAGAGCAACGCGCGGCTGTGAAATTTTGTTTCCTGTTGGGGGAATCGGCCGCGGAAACTACTGTAATGCTTAAGATTGCTTATGGAGATGCTGCCCTAAGTAAAACCAGAGTCTACGAGTGGTTTTCACGTTTTTAAAATGGATAAATGTTAATTGAAGACCAACCCCGTTCAGGACGCCCCTCAACGTCAAGAAGTGACGAAAACGTCGACAAAATCAATCCTCTCATTCTTGAAGACCGTCGCCGAACCATTGATCAACTCTGTGAGATGTCTGGGATATCATGGAGTTCAATTCAGAGGATTTTATCCAAAGATTTGCACATGAGCAGAGTTGCAGCCAAATTTGTCCCTCGCCTTCTCACAGACGAGCAAAGGGAGCGTCGACTTCAGGCATGTTTTGAACTTCAAAATCAGCTCGAAGAGGACCCTGAACTTTTTCCCAAGGTGATTACTGGTGATGAATCGTGGTGCTATGGATACGACCCCGAAACAAAGCAGCAATCAAGCGTTTTACCACTGTGGAGGAGGTAAAACAAAAATCGCTGGAAGGCCTAAAGAACATCCCGATAAGTGAATTAAAAAAATGTTTTGAACATTGGACAGATCGTTTGCAGAGGTGCGTTGTGGTCAAAGAAGAATATTTTGAAGGTGATCAAAATTTGGTGTAAAAATATTAAAAAATAAAGAAATTATGACGAAATTCCCGTTTTTTTTTGGGTCCCCCTCGTATAACCGAGCGGTCACTATTTTTTCAAACGCGTTTTTCTGAAAACGACTTCTTTTTAACTTGCGTACGCGCTAGTTTGAAAAGTTTTCAACCAATCGTTTTGAAAATTGGCAGTTACTTTCTTCATAGTATTACGCTCTATATGAACCTAAAATCGGAATATTATCATTATTTAAAATAATTTTTTTTTTTGCAAATAAAGTTGTAAAAAATGGCAAAAAATCATGCTTTTTTGTTTTGACCAATGTAAAAAATGCAATCTTCTATTTTTTTGATAGCATTTAGGTTCATATAGAAGAGACACATATAATAAAAGTAAATTCCAACGTCGTTTGATTTCAGATGAAAATTACGGCTTCCAGAATGTACGCAAAATGCTGAGTCTGATTGTGACCTGCAATATGGGGTCGGTAATATCCCCGGTGTTTTTCAAGAAAATTCTTCAAAAATTTTATAGTATATACTTAAATATATGTGTGAAATATTCTCAAAGTTTCAATAAATTATATTCATTTTGTATACTATAAAAAAATTCATGAAAATCATTGAGAAAACGCTGTCCTAGCCCTATTTCCCCCCTTAAGCTATTGATCATTTGAAATAAGTTAGTTGTTTTGCATAAGAATGTCTTTATTCAATTTAAACAAATATTTTGTTGAATATAGCGATAAATGTTTAGTTATCATAATCAAATTTCAATGTAAACATTGATTTCTTTTAACACGAGATTTTGTCGAACCCAAGACATCTGTGTACGATCACAGTATGTAGAGTAACATTATTTTTCAACGTACGTTAGACAATTTTTCATTGATTATTAAAAGTATTATAAAAATCATCTCCCGCGTTGACGGCGATGTTTTTAAATTTCTATCTGCCTTCCGTCAAGTGATTTCTGTTTAGTTGTGATCGCATTGATCCGATTGAGCTTGAAATATATATTATTCAGACATTAATACGATACAAATGATTGGCGAACGTTTTTCCATTGAAACGAGGCCGAGGGACGTCTCGTCGTCAATGTTTAAAAAATAAGCATAAAATAAAAAGTTTCGTATTAGCAGCAAAAGGATCGAATATGATTCAAAGTGTGCAAGAGTGCATGCAACGAAATGCATACATTCAAGGGGCAGTAAGGGGTGTGATACGGTGTACTAGCTGATGGTTTGGCTGCTGGAAGGTACTAGGGAGTTTAAGGGCCCAACAGCACGAATGCAGTGTGTTTGCGCGTTGCATTCCATTGCACAGAGCTCTCAACATCTCTCTTCTTGGTCGGTCGGTCGTCGTCGTAGAATATACCCTCTTCGTACATATATACATGTTTTTTTTTCATCATTGTGGCTCTAAAGGTGCGGAAAGATCGATAAGTCAACGGGACCACGAGAGAAACGCCCGTCACCCTCGTGTGTGTTTCTCTCTCCTAGTCACTCTTTTTTCCATCCCCCTTCCGCTCCTTTTCACCACTTCACGCCACGATGGAAAGAAAACCAAGAAAAATAGTTTCTCACACGTACGAGGAATGACTGATATGTTTGTTCTCGAGGAGTCAAGGGTTTCAAAAAGAAAAAAAGAATGAAAAATGATTTTTCTCTGATATATTACAAGATACTATTAATGATTTTTCTAGTGTACAATCAGTCATACTGGAATGAAAATCTTGAATCGTGCCAGTATCAATTTATTTCTTTAACTTAACATATATATATTTTTTTGATTTATCAATTTTTTTATTCACGATAAAATGTCATATCTTCGTTATATTTTCTAAATATTTCACAACCACTTTGGACATCATATTATTCTGGAATTTGGTAGAAAAATATTTGAGCAGAGTTGAAAAATTGACGCAGAGTAACCGGGAGTTCAGTTTGATGAAAAGACAAATATTTACAAAGTCCCAAATGAACATAACAATTTTCGCTGATATCACTTTGAGAAAATGAATCCTTAAAATTTCCACAGCTTTGAAAGCTTTTCTTTGGAATAAAGTGTCCCAATATATTTCAGTGGAAATGAAGAAATAAAATAAAAAAATAAAATAAAACATATAACAGAAGTGAAATAAGGGTGGAGAGCCCGAGGGTAGAAATATCGGGTCGCGAGGAGCGACTTGAGTCCGACTACACAATGGAGGTTTGAACCAAAAACTCTTTGCATTGCTGGTATCTCGTGGTTGGGAATTTTTCACAAATTGAAAACGATAAAGCACCAATCTCTTTGGTCTCGCGGTTTAACTCCTTTAATTGCAACGCTAACTCCTCGTCGATGGTTTACACACGAAGGTCGAGTGTATATACTCGGATTGTGGAGGAAAGAACAGCGACAAAGTTTTTCAGAGTTTCATTTCGTAGAAAACCTCTAGAGTTTTTCGTCTCTTTTCTTTTTTTCCTTCTTTCGATTCGCCTTTTGTTCAACCACGACGTGCTCGGTGTTCTCTGCTTAATCCAATTTCGTTGTCGGTCCCCTGTCGCGAGGGTGAAAAGCTCCCAAGTTTCGCGCTATACCGCACCGCGAGAAACGGATGTCGCACTTTAAGAACAAGATCCGAGCGTGATCTTTTGTCTTGGGAGGGTAGAAAAGAAAATTAATGAAAAAGGGCATTTCTAAAGGGCAACTAAATAATTTAACGTAATTTAAAAAAATGTAACAAATCGCATCTACTAAATTTTGTAGAATAACTAATAGAATTAATATTAACGATCTTTAGGATTTGAAAAATGTATTTTAACTAAAGTGTGCGAAAATTACAATATCTGTAGCAGGTCGATCGATAAATTTCACTTAGTTTCACATTCGAAATATTTTACGGTATTTCAAATCGTATAACATTATTTTTCATATTGAAACTTTAGTACATTACGGGAAATCGATTCTTATCAATGTGCTTCCAAATGTCATATTTTAGTTGTACGGTTAATTCTTCAATGGATCTCAAAAAACAAAAACGAATAGAACGAAAGGAATGATCTCGTTGGACTCGGGTTATTGCAACTCGATTATTTATGTCAATCTATAATAGGTTGCTTTAGTGGTAACTATAATACCTGGGGAGAGCAATCTCGTTGCATACCCATTGGTAGCCCAGAAAGAACATTTGAGCGTAGGCAGTGCATGCACCAGTTCCGCCCATGCATCGGAAAGCCGGTCGTTCTCGCTCGCGCGCTTCTAAATGATAAGATATGACCGCGGGGCCCACAGCAAACACGACTCACTCTCACGGTATATATGTGCATGTGTATCGCAAGATAACTAGGCTTTACTGATCGAGTCGTCGAAACGGGAACAACCAAGAGAGAGAGAGAGAGAGAGAGAGAGGGGGGGGGAGGGAGAGGGAGAGAATATACGTAATCAAAGTTCGCGGATAATTCATACGTATAAATTGCCTAGCGATAAAGTGTAATCCTTGTATCTATTTGGCGTGTTGCCATCATCATTTTTAGTCTAACTTGCGTACAACTTTAACCCATATACTGCAAATTAATTATGCCTCAATCCGTAAAGATTCGTTTTTGCTTCGTCATAAACGAAACTTTGCTCGTTACAACATTTTTTCCGGTTTTCAACGTGAGCGTTTTCAAAATGTGGCAAAACGTTGGAAAGCACACAATTGTAAAAAATGTCCGCATGGCTGTGTATGTGTGGTGAGGCTGGAAAAATCAAAGTTTTGAAATTCTGGAATGGCTTATAACTGTTCGGGTGCAAATGTTGTACGCAAGTGGAGCTAATGGTCTTCTTTGTGTAATGTAATTTTCGTGACGCTCGAAGTACTCGTTCGGATTTTACACAATTTTGAAGTTTTTCAAAAATCTCTGTTAAAATAACGCGTGCATTTTGTTACATCTATCAGGCTAAAACTTTTCGTCCAAATGGACTATCGTTGAATACTGTTCGTGATTGGATTTGATGGAAATTAATGGACGCCTACTAAATTTATGGGATTTTCGATTTTTTCGAACAATCCATTAAGGTAGTAGTCTGGTAACTTAAGCCGATTTTCATGTCTCTTTTGCAGGGCGTTTTTTTGTAGGAAAATAAAAATGAATCGTTTTGGATATTTAGGATGTTTTTATTTACATATTAAAGATACAAAAAACAATTTTTTTGAAAAAAAAAATTGTATTAGTTTACCGATTGCTTTCAAATTTTAACAGGCTACTCTACACACTTATAGTTCTCGTCGGAACCGCCGAGAATTTTTTTCACCCCTAACTTTTTATTTTACAACCCCTTCTTTGCTAAAATAAAAGGACTTTAGCAAAGAAGGGGTTGTAAAATAAAAGGTTAGGGGTGAACAAATTTCTCGGTGGTTGCGACGAGAACTATAAGTGTGTAAAGCAGCCTGCTAAAATTTGAAAGCAATCGGTTCAGTAGAAAAAAAGTTAGGACCCGGGCTGCCAACTTCGAGGTGCCAACTTCGATCAATAATAATAATAATAATGAACTATTAAATTTTTTCAAAAAATTTTTTTTTGTATTTTTTATATGTAAATAAAAACATCCTAAATATCCAAAACGATTCATTTTTATTTTCCTACAAAAAACGCCCTCCAAAAAAGACATGAAAATCGGCTTAAGCTACCAGACTACTACCTTAAACATCAAACAATCGTCGCACTATCAAATAAAAGTATACAAAAATTTGATAAAATTTAAAATTTACACGATGCTTTCTCATCTTAAGATATCTTAAGTAATGAGCACCGTTGCTCCATACGACCTTTTGTTTTTTTACAAATGTCATTAACCATGGAAATCATATATTCATTAAGCGCTAATGGAATTTGTTTGATTTAATTTTTTCCAATGTCTACAAATAATAAAACAATTTAATAAAACAATTTAATAAAACATCCCAGCGTGCGAATGAAGGAAATTGCGAATACAAGTTTCTTCGCCATCATCATTTCTCGTTCTTATTGTCAAGCACTTTGCACTCTCAGCTCGAAAGATTAAAAGAGAAATGGCGTTTCAGAGCTTTTGTCACAAAGCACGTTTCCTGTTTGGTGTATGTGTGTCAGAGACGAGGATAAAATCGTCGAGGGATCTTCTCTACGGTCGAGCTTCTGCTGATGCTGTTGTCGAGAGACAAATTAATTTTCATCACTTTTACCGTGTTCTTTCTTTTTCTCTTCGTGTCTCATGGCTTTTATCGTTCTTTACAAGGTCCACGAGGTTCATCCCCGCGGGAGTGGCGAGAATTTTTCCTCGGATCACATCCGTGACGAAGGATCTGGGATTCTCTGCTACATTGAATCTTGACGCGTTATACTCGTACGTAAGAAGATTCTCATTCGACACAAATGAAAAATGTATGCGATAAACGCATTAAGAAGAGCAAAACAATCGCTGGATACACGGAAGACCGTTTCACGAACGAAAAATTTATTCTCAAACCATATATTATGAAATTCTACAAAGAAAAGGCGCATATTTTAAAACTCTGAAGAGAAGACGCAATCATTGAAACTTCGAAAAGAATTTTTGAAATACAACACAGTAGAAAGAATCGCTCTGTATGGACTCTATGTACAAATTACGAAACAATAATGTCCATTAGATGGAACAAAATTGAAAAAAGTCGTTTAAATAACTGTATAAATCAACGCGAAGAAAATCGACAAAATTATCCATGCAATGACATTTTCTGCCCAATCAGATGATCAACAATGGAAACGTGGTTTGTTTTCTGTTGAAATGATTAATTGATTCATTGTTATATCGTACCGAAGTGAAATGTTTCGTAAATTGCGCGATTCACGATTTAATGAAATAGAAGAATACTGATAAGCACGAAATCGCCGGAGTTTACGCGTGAGAAACCCTCACAAACGAGACACGTCCTATGGAATCCCGAGCCAGCGCACGTAAAGTATTTCCGAAGCTACCAGTATATAAACGAATAAGAAAGAACATAAATCTTAATGGGGGTAGATTCGAGTGAGTCAAGAAAAGAAATGGTGTAGGAGAAAGTACGTTGCACCCTCAACCAAGTTCTCTGTCTTTACCCAATAGATACAGAAATGTTTTAAGGCGGTAGTCTGGTATAGAAATTTGAAAAAATCGATTTTTTTTTCTCATTTTCTTATTCCTTAGACCTTTTTTCATACGCTCCTGAAAACCGTTTATTGATATTTCAAAAATTAGCCAAGAAATAAAAATTCTAAGCAAGCCGCGCGCTCAGGTAGCGGGGTCGGGAAGCAGCTAACGCAGAGGCTACTGAGTCGCTCATTTAACGGTGTCAAAACTTTGAACGCGTTTATCTCAGAACTATGTTTTTCAAATCGGCGCCCACGATATCTCGATAACTAATGGACCGATCAAGCTCAAATTTTGCAGGTACCTTAGGTAGTCTGTTTCTGAGGACTGGTAGCAGAATTGAGTCGAACAATAATTTTTCCGACATTATATAACTCGTCGAATACCCGAAAATGTATGAAATATCATTAATGAAAGTTCAACAGACCGCCATTTTGTCAAAATTTTTTTTTAAGTACCAATTCTGCTACCAGTGCTCAGAATACTCATACAGATTGAGAATATATATATTTTTTTTTTCAGATGCATACAACATCGTCCAGCGTGGGCGCCGATTGAGGCGGCTTTCGGCGCACCATGTTGCAACAAGGCAAAAAATTACATGAAAATATTTAAAATACTTATTTTTTAAATGTACAAGTATTCTCTAAGGATCAATAAATGCACGTGTAAATTTTCATCGAAACAACTTCAACGGTTTAAAAATTATTGCACATTAGAAATGACGTCAAAAATCTCGCTCTAGACCAGACTACCGCGTTAATGACCGTCGAGCACGCTTCCCGATAGACTTCACGTGTATATATATACAGCGTTATTGGATTTTCATTAATTAAGTCACCAGAAATAATCCTTCACTCAAATATACATGTATACCTAAAAGGATTATTTCCCGTGACTTAATCTCCTCAAATGTAAATAATGTAGGTTCACAATGTTATCACGATTATTCAACTGTGCAAAGTCTTTGGATAAATAAAAATAAGCCAAAAATGTAAGATCCTTGACGCGAATATGCCATATATATATATACGAGGTCTGTTAAAAAAGTATCGCAAATTTTGGATTACCGCGGGCTACGTATATTCGATTTTCGATTATTTTGGGGTGTTAGGTTGGTACTCGTGTCCCTCACTTATGCTGAAAAAATCGGCCATTTTGAATGTTTAGTTAATTGTTGACAGCCGTTTTGGTTAGACGTGTTTTGGCTTGTCTTTAATTGTTGCCTATTCCAAAAAAGCAGCTTCCATTGCGATGATTGAGCTTTGGTTTCCACGTCATAACCATAAACCCATGATTCGTCACCAGTTATGACCCTCTGGAGCAAATTTGGGTCGTCGCGGACCGAGTCCAACAGCTCCTTAGCAATGTTAACGCGACACTGTCTTTGTTTGAAATTGAGCAATTTCGGCACGAATTTTGCGGCGACCCGTCTCATGCCCAAATCATTGGTAAAAATCGAATAGCACGAGCCAATCGATATGTTTAGTTCCTCGGCAACTTCTCTAACGGTGATTCGACGATTGGCCAATATTATTTTCTTCGCTTCATCAATGCTTTCGTCTGTTATTGATATGCTCGGGCGTCCGGAACGCATTTCGTTGTTCGCATCTTCTCGGCCCTCTGAGAACATTTTGTACCACCGATAAACGTTTCTTTGGTCCAAGGAAGCTCCACCATATGCCCACAGTCAACATTCGGAATGCGTCCGCGCACTTAATTTTGTTTTTCACACAAAATTTGATACAGATTCTTTGATCCATTTTTTGGAATAGGCAAAAATCGAAGACAAGCCAAAACACGTCTAACCAAAACAGCTGTCAACAATTATTTAAACATTCAAAATGGCCGATTTTTTCAGCATAAGTGAGGGACATAAGTACCAACCTAACGCCACAAAAAAATCGAAAATCGAACATACGTAGCCCGCGGAAATTCAAAATTCGCGATACTTTTTGAACAGACCTCGTATATGAAATATAATCCACTGCGAGGGTTTATACACTCGAAGGAACATTGCTCGATCGTTCGTGCTTACATAATTGTGAGATTCGAGATTGACTCGTCAACTTCTTGGGTAAAAGGAAACGACGCTATTCATATTTAACGCGGCCCACCCTCGGTGTACTTTCCAATCGGATATGCCCACTAATGTCTTTTATGAAATATACGTGCCAGTTTCAACGTCTCTTTTGCGTGCGGTATATCCTTACACGAGTTCTATTGCTCGACGATTGCTGCATACATCATTATCAAGCTCTATTACATATTTGTGTATTAGTCATGGATATACTTACACGTATACAAAAGGGGGAAAAAAGGGTTACGGTAATTGACAATTCATCACACTTATTGGCAGTCTCTGGCAAGTTATTTATTCGTTTATTTAATGTCCTACTTTCTTGTTAAATTATTTTCATATTTGTGAAACAAACTGATTATTTTATATTCCACTTGGTAAATTGACGGAAAAAATGATTTATTGACATAATATCATATATCTAGCGATAAGATTTGTACGTGAAAGATTCAATGTGCAACCTCCAATAGTTTCACCACGATTGATCGTGTGGCAGCTTTCAGAGATTTTTTTTTTTCGAATCGTCCTTTCGTGTCTGGTCATCAGGATTTTCGCGTAAAAATGTATAAATGCACGCTTAGTAATACAATGAAATTTAGTAGTAATTCGCTGTTCTGGTTCAAAAAGTAAAGAAATTTGTATTATAGCTACCCGCAGACTATAAACCACTCCATCATTCATACTTATCCTACATACAGTGTGAATTATGAGTTGTTCGATACTTACGTTACCATTGCCTCAACGTGCTATTATACCCACTTCTCCCACAGGCTCGTAAATGCGTTCAAAATGCAAGGTGCGCAAAACTCGCGATTCGTGCGCGTCAGTGCAATTATCATTGAACGATTGTGTGCGTAAAACGATCAGTCCCGGTGCACCCATAGCGTAGGTTTTATGTTGAGATTCATAATTACATATGCGACTATATAGTCAAGCTCTATATCTCTATCTCACTTCATAATCGCGGACCGCGAGTTGAAAGTAGCGCCGCCACGATCGTATTAGCTGTACACATGGGACATTCCACACCGTCTACCCAGCTGTGAGCGTCATCATTTTTTTTCTCCCTTCAAGTATGATATATAGTGACAGAAAAGAATGATCTCCAACAATTGTCAGATTTTTTCTCGAAAATCCGTGCGCTAACGATATAAATGATTAATTTGACCATTAGGATTGTTATCGATTTTGTTCAAGCTTACACAGTTAATTCGACGATGAAAAAACCATCGGTTTTGAGAATATTTCGATTATACTCGCAGCTTTATTTTAGGTAGTATATCTAAATCAATATTTTATTCAAGTTTTGGAATTTATCTTTTATTATTTATTTTATATTGACAAAGTGTTTCTATCGATCGTTTAATCAAGAAAAATAAATAATCGTAACGGTGTAAAAATCGCACTTATACGCAATAAACAATGGATAAATAAATGAATACACAAATAAACAATAAACAAATTGGATAACTTGCAAGTTACAGAATTTATTTATTTTTCTTGAAAATCGTACTTGTGGACTATCAATTTATAAATCATCATGAGTTACGAGGGGGGACCCCAAAAAAACGGGAATTGCGCTGCGGAAGGGAGGGAGAGTGGGGGAACCCATTGCTCGACCAGGTGTCCGTTGGGGACACGTCTCCTGAGTTAGTGTGCGAAGTTCTGTCGCCGTGAGTGCATTGGTTCGCCCGTGGGAATTTTTGTAGCGAAACAACTTTTTCCATTTCGGCGAAAACGTGATGGCCGTTTGGCGAGAGCAACGCGCGGCTGTGAAATTTTGTTTCCTGTTGGGGAAATCGCCCGCGGAAACTACTGTAATGCTCAAGACTGCTTATGGAGATGCTGCCCTAAGTATAACCAGAGTCTACGAGTGGTTTTCACGTTTTAAAAATGGAGAAATGTCAATTGAAGACCAACCCCATTCAAGACGCCCCTCAACGTCAAGAAGTGACGAAAACGTCGACAGAATCAATCCTCTCATTCATGAAGACCGTCCCCGAACCATTGATCAACTCTGTGAGATGTCTGGGATATCATGGAGTTCAATTCAGAGGATTATATCCAAAGATTTGCACATGTGCAGAGTTGCAGCCAAATTTGTCCCTCGCCTTCTCACGGACGAGCAAAGGGAGCGTCGACTTCAGGCATGTTTTGAACTTCAAAATCAGCTCGAAGAGGGCCCTGAACTTTTTTCCAAGGTGATTACTGGTGATAAATCGTGGTGCTATGGATACAACCCCGAAACAAAGCAGCAATCAGGCCAGTGGAAGACACCTCGCTCTCCTCGTCCGAAAAAAGCTCGCCAAGTGAAGTCAAACATGAAGACAATGCTCATTTGTTTCTTCGATTGCAGAGGTGTTGTGCACGCGGAGTTCGTTCCCCCGGGTCAAACTGTCAACCAGAAGTTCTACTTGGAGGTTTTGGAAAGATTGAGGGAGAGTATCCGGAAGAAAAGGGCAGATCTTTGGCGCACAAGTGACAGGGTCTTCCATCATGACAACGCGCCGGCCCACGCCGCTTTCTCTGTAAAGCAGTTTCTGACCAAAAACTGCATGGCACCAATTGTCCACACACCCCCCCCCCCCCCCCCCCCCCCCCCAACTCACGGGATCTAGCCCCCTGTGATTTTTTTGTTCCCCAGACTCAAAAGGGACATGAGAGGAAAGCGTTTTGCTACTGTGGAGGAGGTAAAACAAAAATCGCTGGAAGGCCTGAAGGACATACCGATAAGTGAATTTAAAAAATGTTTTGAACATTGGAAGGATCGTTTGCAGAGGTGCGTTGTGGTCAAAGGAGAATACTTTGAAGGTGATCAAAATTTGGTGTGAAAATATTAAAAAATAAAGAAATTATGACGAAATTCCCGTTTTTTTGGGTCCCCCCTCGTATACTTATAAACGTAATGTTGTTTTTTTTCCCCTGAGGATTATTCGGATCGTTAAATAACATTCACAAAAAATTCACGGATAAATCGATAGAACTGCTCGGTTCGATACTTTGATATAGTGCTTCTTTACGTTTTTATGATTATCGATCGTTGCCATTGAGGATCTAAGATTAAAATTTTATTCAACTATCGATAGGAACGCGAGAGTGCTCTGCTGAAAGACCACGCGTCTCTTAGTCTTCGCATCGCGGATAAGACCGAACGATAATGTCGTAGCGTGTGTTGTGCACGAAAGAGAACCGGTGGAGAAAAGAGCGAAGAGGCTTGGTCGATCTATCCCGAGGATTTTTTTACCTTTCTTAGGAAGAGAGATATGCTCTTCGTCGTGTAGTCTCCTGTGTATATAATATATTGGTACATGTACATAGGAGTATACAACGACAATAGGGGCGTTGTTTGCAATGGTTTATCGATCGCTTCCGTATTGACGATTGTGGCACACGAGAGAACGGCAGATCGCGTTGTATCGCGGACAAGAGGCACGAGAATGGTTCGTGACTGCCCCCTACGTTGCTCTTGAGATATTTACCTCGCAAAAGAGTTTATAGTTATAATCAACACGATGAAACTGATCACATTGAGTATTTGTGATCATTGTAGAATTTTTAACAGTGATTATGTAGCGTATTTAGTAGTATTTATTTTTAAAGGTTTTAAGACTGGACTTCCGCGCTTTTATTGTTATTCACGTTTTATTGTTAATTACACATTCTTCATGCCAGCTGAACATTCTCTCACCAAAAAAAGCGAAATGTTATTTTTATATTTTTTTTTATTAATCCGCTGGCTTCGTAATTTGTCAACGACGCTTGAACAGAAACCCAGCTTTATTAAAAAAAAATTGTTCATCGCCGATGTGACACTAATGATAGCAGGAACACGATTACGCTTTAAATACTACAACGGAATCGACGGAGCGTGAATTATGAAATATAATTGAAATGGGAAAAAATGGAACCGTTTCTGAAGTAAAGAAATACCTCTTGTCTGTAAAGGATTGTTTTATATTGCAAAAACTAGACTGATTCTTCAGAAAAAAGTTGTACATGCTTCCGGAAAAATGAGTGAATTGACAACAAAAAAACTATTCCTTTTTTGGCAAACGGATTTGTTAATAGACGAATAGTTTTTTTACCGCGAACGACATTTTCGTGAGAGTGTGAGGCGTATTTCGATCTACAACGCGTGTTCTTAGCATTATTCGATTGTTACCAATGTCTGAATGGATTCAGAACCATTGAAAAAGAATTTTCAATGATTTCATTTTGATTGCCGATAACACGTTTTGTTCGTTAAAAGATTTACTAATTTACCGAGTTATATTTTATACGAAATTCTCCGATTGAAAATTATAACCATTTTACGGGGCAGCTAACCTCTCTTGTAATATATTTTTGTTATGAACAAAACATGTAATTAAACAGAGTTGTGAACAGGGTTGCCAAAATTATAATGTGGAAATAATGCATTATCCATTACAGAAGTAACTACAATTGGATGACGAAAAACATTAAGCATTACATTTGTCATGAGAAATATAAAAGACGACCATTATGCATTGCATTAATTATGAATAATACAAAAAACATTACATTATCCATTACTGAAGTAATGGGTAATGCAAAAGTGTTTCATTATCCATTACTGAAGTAATGGGTAATGCAAAAGTGTTCCATTACCCATTACTATAGTAATTAGTAGTGTAAAATTAACTTTCCATTACTATAATGATGAATAATGTATTACCTCGAGTAATGCATTATTTCTTCGAGTAACGCATTATTACTCCGAATAATGCTTTATCGGAATACAAATACAATAATTTATTATTATACTTTAACAAGAAATAAGAGAAAATTTAATGCAATTATACACAATCGTATAAAATCATATATCCTCTGATCCAATCCTAAAACATCTATATGAGTCTTATATATAACAATATGTACAATCATATACAATTTTATACAAAATTGTCAAGTTTTTTAGAGTCATATACAAATTTATATAGTATTATCAAATTCTATAGAATCATATACAGTCATATGGAAAACAATTGTCGCATACAATTGAATATAATTCTATAAGAATTTATATGATTCTATATGATTCTATCGTCTTAATTTTTGATCAAGTTGTATAAAATCTTATCTTATAAGATTTTATATGGTTGTATAAGATCGTATCCAACCATTTTTCCCCGAGCAAAACACAAAAACATCACATCTCCTCTATCTGTGTGGTAATAGAGTACCGCGTTACATCTTTTTGGAGTTGCACATTACTTCTATTGATGTTGAAGGTCGTAAAAAGAAAATCTTTTTTCAAACTACGGATGATTGAAATGACTGTAAGTTAATGATATTTGCATCTTTAATTTGTAATGGAAAATCTCGCAGTTTTATTTTGATGATTTTGGCCTAAAGTATGAAGTTAATGATGTTTCAGAAGCGAATATTTTCAACGCTGGCTTTCATGTAAACGAAATAGAGCGAATATCAGAACTATTGGAATAGTCTGCTTATTTACTTTGTGGTGTTGCTGTCTCAACGTCTCTTTAAAACACGTCGTTCGTGAAGAAAAGTAAATGAAGACAAAGATAGCGGTCGTGCACAAAGCGCACGACCGCTGTCTGTGTTTGCGAAATAGTAACGCGCAAAATACGTAAATATGAGGTATAAACATCACGGTTTTGCCTAAGTCGCTTTGACCAATCGATAATCTTTTCCATATTGCCACATTCTTTCGGACAGTTTAGTACAAATAAGTGTTCGATCGTGGTCGGAGAGACAGAAAAATTGACATTGTTATATAAATTAATAAAGAATTTCGATTCCAATAATCCAACTAATGCATTACTCGACACAATGCAGTACTGGAAGTAATGCTCCATTTTTATATTTTGCATTATTTATTTCTAAATAAATGGAAAAATAGCATTGTCTTGCATTACCCATTACTGAAGTAATGGGTATCAAAGCATTACAATACCCATTACTTCAGTAATGAGTAATGTAATGCTTTCCACATTACCCATTACTTTAGTCATGTTCAATGTAACGCTGTGCCAATTAACCATTAATAACGTAATGCAAAATGATATGTTTTTTCATTTTCCAGTACTTATGTAATGCTTAATGGCCTGATATTGGTATTATTAATTAGAAGATTAATGCAATGTTTTTCTTGACCGCATTATTTATTAAATGAACGATGCGTAATGGAATTCAAGTCCCATTACTCATTACTAGAATAATTACTAATGAAATCAATAATGCATTATAAAAATGATGCATTTTTTGCAACTCTGGTTGTGAATAATCAAGATTCGCGCTGATCTTCCAACGAATATACGAATAAAAGAATAAAAATTGCACCAACAATGTGGAACACTTCTTGATAAAAATAAATAAAAATAACTCAGTTTATCCACTTACGAAAAACATGTGGAGCACTGATATGTGGAAAGAAAAATGTCCGGAAATATAAAAGAAAAACAGCAAATGATAGATGAATATGGAAATATGTTCATCGCCAGCTGGGAAAACTATCGAGGCTCAGTCAGTATAATCCTTCTTCGTTATTTCGATCATTTGAGTCTACGTGCAGCCATGAAACGGGACGAGCAATGTGACGCATTTATATTTTACGGGAAAAAATTATATTCGGTGATCGATCGTTCGCTATATGCAACGCTGCATTAATTATCTCGTTTTCTTTCTTCGCTCAGTAGCACGTGTGACAGACAAGTTCACGAATGACGAAATGAAGCGACAGACCCTCGGCCCGATGATGAATAACCCCAAGACTTGGAAAACAAACAAAACAGTCAACGATGAATCAAAGATTTTGTATACCATTGCCGTAAGTGGTTGTATATCGTTAGCGCCATTGGTAAGTACTTGATATTTTCATTAAAAATCATATATCTCAAGAATCATTGACAATTTCGCTTTAGTTTTTCTTCAAACTTTCCATATGCCTTCAAATATCAGAATTATTTCAGAAATTTCGATGTTGTTGAAAATATGTATCGAAAAATGAATTTAAAAATATGTTTTTCAACTCTTAAGTAAGCTCTCTTAAACGATATCTCACCCGACAGGAGAGAATAATTTTTTTTTTCAACAACGCATATGTTGGCCTCGCCAAATTCTCGAAAAAATATTTTTTCGAAAATAACTCCGAGGTTATGTTCGGAACAGATCACTCTAGTTGCATGCCAAATTTCATGTTGATAGGTTAAATTGTTTAGGAGTTAAAGGCGCCATATATGGTGCCTTTGAAAATTTTTGCGAAGAAAAAATAGCGACGAACATTGTTTCCTGCTCAGACTGTGAAATGTAATGGAATGATACGATACCCGATGATGTGTTATCGGCAATTGACTTACCACCGCCAAAAATTGTGTTATTCAAAATGAAGGGTTGGGAAAATTGTACAGAGTCTGAATCTCGAGGGTGTCAACAATACACACACATATATATATATATATATATATATATACGATCTGACTTTTCGAACATTCGAGATAAACGCTTGACGCGTTTGCTCCCTCGCCTTATCCGTACAGCAGACTATAACAAGCGAGGGTGTTGTGTTCGGGTGAGAGCAAAGAGAAAAGAAGAAAACAAAAAGGCACGTGCTTGTCAGACGCGAGTGGAAAAATCCTTTGAGAGTCAGACAGTGTGCAGTCGCGAAAAATGCGACAGCGACGAGATTAGCTGGTGACGGTGCGAGGTTGTTTTTCAACAATGCATAACTGTATATATCATAATAGAAGTATTTTATTTTTGCATATATACATAGCTTAACGAATGGGATTGAAAGGATGGCAGTGCAGGATAAAAGATCGTATCTTGCTTCGCAACGGACTTGAAACTTTGACCGCTGGGACGTTCTGCAGCAGACTTGCATAAATATTGCAGGCCCCGAAATTATGAAAAGTTGTAAAACTACTTTACCCGAGGTGATACGTCAATCGGTAAAATATAGCTTAGAAAAAAAAATTAATAGCCATATCAGCCAGGGGAAAATAACGTGTGTGTTTGTTATCAATCGATCTATTATATTCTCGTATAATCTTGAACGAACGACGACAATGCTCGGGAGATGTTCTCAAAAGATTATCTAGTAATAATACAAAAACAATTTTTTTTCTTGAGATATTCTTGTCAGAGTCTTCGAGATATTTCAACTAGTCGGAATATCCACTTGAAATAATATTCGAATCGATATTTGATCACGATATGAGAAATAAATCCTTTGACGTTTATAAAGCTTGTAGTTTTGTGAAATTGGCACACTTGACGAAGAATTGCTTGCCTTGCATTATTCATTAAATATGTTAATTCATATTGGTATTAATTAATTAGAGATTTCTCAGTCAATTTTCCTTATTCAAAGAGGTCTTCTATGTGAATCGAAAAAATTAGCGATTTCTCACAATCGACGTTTGTGAAAAACTAAATAAAAAGTCATGTACACATTTCACATGAAATTCCTTTATTAATTGCACTAACATAAAAGTTAAAAATATTACGATATCTCCCGAGGCATACTACGTTCTGCAACATCTTTCTTCATCTACCCTGTTGTCCGCTTATATTAAACCTAAGAGAACCAAAGGAAGAAAATTTAAACGAGGAATGGTGGCGCTCCGCGATCCCCGACGTGCATAACCCGAACGTTTCACGATGCGGCACGATCTCACGACTCGTGTATATACAAAGAGAGAGAGAGAGAGAGAGAGAGCGAGAGAACAGCTTGGGTCTCATCTCTCTACTTCACGTGAAAACCACTTTAGGACTTATTTTTATTGTACATTTTTTTCTGTCTGGTGTCGGTGGTGCTGAAGGCGCGCGCGTTGCAAAGGGGTGTGTTCACGGACACGACGTTGTTGGCAGTAAGCATCCACCCACGCTCTACACTTCTTCCATAGTTATAAGTATTTACCTTATATATATATATATATATATATATATATTTGTATGAGAATATACATTAAAGGTATAAGTAAATACGGGGTATTTCACACGAAACGGCATGACTGTTCACCGCACTTTTGGGACCTATTTAATTTGCAAATTAACCCTTTATTTTAATAATCCCACGAAAGAGTTCACAAGACCTTTGTTAAGCACTTTCTTCGGGGCACCAGTAAAATAGTAAACGGCTGTCAGAAAACCTTACTTTTTATTCAGGATGCCCCATGAAATGCAAGTATATATGGAAAATTCCACGTAAAATCAAGATACCTTTGAATCTCACCCACTGGGATTTGGTCCACAATTCTTCGCATTGATGTTACAATTCTAAGGGGGATGCTTTTTTTAAATAGGGGTTATCGTAAAAAATGTAGAAAAAAAACTGGACACCTTTTACGATTGTAACAAAAATTTGAAAAATTGTTGACCACCACAGCTTGAGAGTGACAGATCGATTTGTCCTCGAATGCCCCATATACATAATATTTATTCGGTAGATATATATTTGTACATAAACCAGCCGATATATAGGTTCACTATTATATATTGATGCGTATATACAGAACATCGTGAGCCACAGCTTTTACGACGACTCGCTCGCGGTTTTCTCCAGCTTCATTTAAACGAGAGGAGCCGCGACTCCCCTCCCTATATATCTTCCCGTACACATCGACAGCCGCGTTGTGTTCTATTTATAGAAGACGCGCAGTTTATTTCGGAAGCCCGACCGCGAGCGTCGAACGCCGAGTTGTCAGTGCATGTGTGTTCGCGTGGCGGCATCGCTCGTGTCTTCAGCTCCGCCACTGTCTCGGTCCACAAACTCGAAGTAGGGCCCCGCACGAAGAAAAAAAAGAGAAAGACAAAAAAAATAACCCGAGGATCACGAGGAACGAGAGAGAGAGAGGGAGAGGGCAACGTATCGAAGAATATCCGCGAGGTGCGTTACAGCCACGTGCTTGAAGCAGGAAATAAAACGATAAAGAATTTTTTGAAAATGAAAACATCTGTCGCCGAATAGACTGGGAGAAGGTGGTATTTATCGTATAATCTCTATCGAGCAGATTTGTCCGACCAACACTGGATCTATCTACTCTCTCCTTTTAAAGGTGAGGGTGGGGAAGAGACTCTTCGCGTGGTCAACACGCGCGCTTTATTTTCCTCCAGTTCTGTTGCGTCACGATTCAAACGCGACAGTCAATCTTGTTTATCATCGTTACGTTCATCTTCGTGTAATCTTACTATTGTACTGTTTGAGAGAAAATTTTATACAAATTTTCATAAATCAAAATTCATTTTTTAGACGGTTTTAGGAAAATGTAGCGATCTCTCTTCCAGAACATTTGTTCACGATCAAAAAAATTGTTTATTTGTCGTTGTTATTTTGACACATTATTTCGAAAGCGTGTACAGATTTTTTACTGAATAATCGATCGGGCTTGTGCAGTGTGAAATAATCCTTTATTGATGAGAGGAAATCCGCTATTTCCGAAACAATTTCTATTCTCATCGGAGAATTACACCTTGGATTTCGGAAAGAACGGATATTTTTGTTGTTCGTTGCAGTCATATATTCGAAGCCTGATTTAAGATTTAAAAAAACTCATTTTGCACCATTCCAGGGGGGTGGAGGGGATACTAGATCTTGATGTAGCGATATCTCGAGACGTTGTGTCCCTCAGCGATGAAATAATTGGCATGAAAGAGCGTATAGACTCGGAAGTGATTGATAACAAACAAAAAATTGAGTTGAAAAACGCTTTGTAATTGGAACGAGGAAATATCCAAAGATCCAATTGAAATCATTTCTGTGTCACTGGGCAGTAGATTCAAGCAATAATTAATATCTACTTGTGAAAATAGTTATTTAATGGATTATTCTACCACCCGAAATTTGTAGCATTGATGACACTCAACTTTATCGAAATATCATAGTACTAATGTTACTTGCAATGCAGAAATTTCTAAAATGTATATCTCAATTTTCTTTGCAATTTTTACTATCCTTCGTCGCTTCATATCCGTGAAGCTTATTTTTTTTCAATCATTCGTAACGATTAGTCAAAAGGACCGACGAATAAACGACCATCAGCCGCTGTTCTGTCGGGTCTGAGCTATACCAGCCGTAACTACTGCGAACACGCGACGACCGAGCTTTCACCGTTGCGGGATTTACATTCGCGAAAGCCGCGATAAAAAAAAATTGCCAATGGTACATGCGTGCGTGCTGGATATGAGTGACGGACCCACGAAATTATCGGACGAACCGAGGTTCTACATCAAGCTCTTATTTCTTCTTGCAAAGTCTGACAAAACACAAATGCGATGTCGACCGTCAACGAACTTCCGGAAATTCGACGCGAAGATAAAAAAGAAACGGAAGACAGGCTTAATTGTGCGTTGGCGAACAGTCGTAAATTTCGTGTGGACATGATAGATCGAGCGCTCTGTAGCCACGTGGAGAGCTGTCGAAGCGACGGAAAAAAAAATTTTCTCGTTATTTCAATGCCAAAATGTTTTATTCGATGGATATAAATTTTATTGATATATCACACGTGATATGGATATAGAGTATAAAAAAAAAACAATAACGAAAATCCACTCGACAGGGTTTTTTTTCGCACGAGAGAAAAGTCGTTCCCGTCTCTCTCTCTCTCTCTCTTTCGTCAGCTGAGCTTGAACAAAATGCAATAACGTCAGGCCGTAAATACCGGCACTGCCAAAAATGGAATATCCATGTGTGATAACTGTTAAAACGTGTTTTACATCGAAACTATTTATCGGAAATTCAAAAATAAACTATGTACCGTATATATAAATATACTCGAATATGTATAAGTAAGTACTTGTGTTCACAGAGTACGTATGTTGATACATAACTATATGTGTTATACCTGTACATATATTATCGATATGTAAAAAATATTCATCTATATGAAAAAGCGTGATTACCTTCAATTTATCTTCGTTTTCGTACATACATCAAACATCTCGTGGCCTCGAACTACAGTCTAATTAATCATCAGCGAGGTTTATCGATTTACCGGTCACAGAGCACATGAACGAAATTTTTCATGAAGGCGAAAAAAATACAAATATAAAAGTTACGATATCGGGACATTTTTTCTCGAAAAGGAAAAAAAAATCGAAACAAGAACGTAATTACGGTTCAATAATCCTGTCTAAAAAATTTCATGCAACGAGACATTGCACATTCAACCGGAAATGAATATATCCAGCACACTGTTAGGAAAATATACTTTTTTGTGTTTGTCCTTCGCTGGACAACCTCCGAAATCATAATTGCGATTGCATTAATTTAAATCAATGGACCATTCGCCTATATATCTGTTGATATATTCGTCCTTGGTTCGACGTATACGTCATATCGTAGACATTTTTTCCGCTACATTTTTAATGCTATATAAACCGGCAAGATTTATTCACGAATTCGTAAAAACTTTAAGAATATCATAAAAAACGAAGAGGTATAATTTTCGAGCATTTATTTGTCGAATAAAATTCTCCAGGAATCATCGAAAATTCGTGCTGTTTTACAAGAGAAAAATTATTCCGGAATTCATAGCATTAATGGTAATGAATGTTGTAACCAGTTTTATAGTTGGCACAACAACATTTATGGCTTTACCAAACATAGTCTGGTTCACGGATTGGAATAGCCTTCACGAAAACTGAACATTTCGTTGTAACGTACTAAATTTGTTTTAACGCCCGAAAATGTAAATTTGCATAAGCTTAATAAAAAAAAAAAAGTTCGTTATGAAGATCACGAAGATAATGAGAATTGATCGATATATTGATGCAATGAAAGATGCAACTTGGTTACACGCCGGTGTATTAACACGTTTTATCCACTTCCTCGAACAGACGTCAGAAAATTATTTTCAAGCGAATGATTCACTATCTTAAAAATTTCTACTGACAGTAAAATATCGAAAAGATGACTGAATCTCAGTTAACCTTTACATTGGTTTCGATGTTCCGTTATTTAAATTGTATATTCGTGAAAAATTCGTAGAAAAAATATTCATCGACGTTTCGGAGCCGAAAGGTTTGTACGATCATCAGTCTACGCGTACAGTAGTAAGAAAGACGTAAAACGCGGTTGGAATACGCGATAACGGAAATACAATTGTAGTATTTCATTTATATACGTACATCTATAAACTCACGATTTTTTGAGCAGATTATCCCCCGTTAATGTCCAAGAGAATCCGGCGCCTCACTGTCACTCGTTAAAAAGATAATGAAAAAAATAAATATAAAAAACTATCGAATTTATGCACTTGGTCGATATGTATACGAAGGTTTGAACGTCAATGCCGATTGACAATTGGCACGCGCGACACACCGGTTAATGAGAGACACGACGTGTTAGAACGATCGGTCTATCGAATGCTATAGGATATGTGTTTTAAGGGGCTCGGGCCGCCATGCACTGACTTGCTCGTCGTGTCTGGCCTTCTCGGAGCTCGCGCATGCCTTCATCGAACTCGCCCGCGCCCTCGCTATATCGCCGCAAACCCAGACTCTTTTCTCGTTCACTCGCTCGTGCGGTCATCTCGCACTCTGCGATTCCGACATCTACGATTTACCGATTGAAGTACATACGAGGTTTTTTGTGGGTAATGAAGAAAACCGCATTCTCTGTTATGAACGCTCTCGGCGTTATTAACAACGCCGAGAGTCCAGAACGCCGTAACTTACCGGACGTAGAATAAATCAATTCCTTTTTTACCTGCTGCGATATTTCGCTCGCTCTCTCAACAACTGGCTGTGTAACCCTGTGCCGGTATGGTAGGTATTTATAAGGAAGCTACGCCGTTTTTCGCGTTGAAAGTGTCAGATTTTCCCGTTCTTCCCGTTCGTAAAAGAGACATGACAATCGATTCTCGAAAATCTCGAAATGCGAGATATCTGTATCGACTCTCGAAGCCAGCTTATCATCAATCTGCCTCGCTCTCGATTTGGGTTCTTTAATGTAGATGACGCAATAACGCGATTAAAGTAGAACAATCATATAATAGGAGAAAAATAGTGCCTGTATGACAGAGAAATAAGATGTAGAAATTGAAGGAGGATAGGGAGCTAAGACCAAAGTAGAATATGGAAAGTAGAATATGGATGCTTAACATTAAATAAAATAGGAAGAGAGATTAGGGGAAAAAATAATAAATCGAGACCAGAGTACGACATCTGGAAGATAAAGCAGTACTCTTAATTACTTAACATTCCTTACTTTACTTAAGTTCCTATGAAAGAATCGTCAACACCTCTCAACATAACGAAATATCAGCAAATACTTCCTGCTTGTCTGCCAAGAATGACAATGACAATGAATGAAAGTACGATCACGAATCCAATAAAATTTTTGAACATTCATCAACTTTTTGGTAGAACAATCTTCTGGCTCGTCGTCTAGATTCTAATTCTTCATTTCCGGGCACAAACATCCCCATGAAGGCGGCAGAATAATTTCCAATACCGGGATCGTGAAAGACAATCTCGTCGTTGACGATCCATCGGCTGTAACGTATTTCCGATAAAGTTTTAAATCCCAAATCTGCCGCCAATGTTTGAGTGAAACCGGAAGTGAACATTCCAACGATCGCTGATAGAGACATGCTCGAAGCTACGTGAATACAAGTCTCAAGAAGTGCGCTTTCCAAATTCTTCTTCTGATAACTCGGATGGCAGCATAGAATGTAGACACGAAATATACTGTCGGCATTGAAAAATTTATAAGCATCCGCTTGCTTGACTACTTTGTTTTTCAGATGCATTATCTTTTCCAGGATTTTGCCCTGAAAAATCTGGCGAATTTTCAACGATCATTCAACATTGATCAGAAATGCTGTAAATAATAATAATTCTATACAACTAACAGAATTGAACCATTAAAATATTCCCAAATATTCATAAAGCTGTTTTGAAGAATGGAACTATTTGTTAAATTCGTGTTTATTGTAAAAATCTTCATGCGCCAAAATTTTGTCATTTTATCAATTTTATTTGTGCATTACCGTCTATACTAGAAAGTAATGAATTTATCCATTTCATTTGCAAATAATTTTAATTATGCAAATTACTGTGTATATATACAGACATTGCAGTTCGAGTTGAAAAAAATGGCGCTATGTTTTGCAAATGTACTGTTTGAAGAATTAACACATAAATTATTGCCCAATTCCAGGGTTAATAAGTGGATATCAAAGTTGACAGTATTTTACAAATATCATCAATTGTATAGATTTTTTCAAGAAAATTTTTACGAAATAACCTGAACTCGCGAATACGTGTTAGTTCTATCGAGGTTGTTGTTGATCCTCGCAATTGCGGTTCCGATAACACGACCGCTTATCGAACTCAACGCTACGATACTCGTCGAGTCCTTGATCCATACTCGTACAAGATTTAAATATCCGTTTATAGATTCCTCATCGTCGAGAATAAACGAAGCCCTGCACATGGGGTCTTCCTTGAAGAAGTGATGCTGCACGAGGAAAAATGATTGGTCTGGAGAACAAACTTTTAAATGCTCGGTGGGTATGTCAGTTGCGGTGATCATTAAATTTATTGTGGAAGAAGCTTTCTTTTCGTAAAAAAGATTTTTCATTCAATTTTTAATGTCAATGTGTTGAAAATGTGTCAAAATGTTTTGACACATTTTCAAAAAAAATCCGCGCTGTGCTTCCGCATGTTTATGATGAGGTTGAAAAATGAAAGTTCTATAACTCTGGAGAGGCTTAAGGGTTCACATACCCCGGAAACTTTCAAAAAATCGATTTTGTTTACAGATTTTTATTCTTTATACTTTTAGGAATTAAAAAAAAAAAACTTTTAAGAAAATTCCACTCCGTTACAAAGTTATAGGAATAAATGTGACCGGACGTCGGGTTCACGTTGTACCTACGAGAAACTTTCAACGCGTTTTTCTCGGAACTATGTTTTTAGACAGTGTCAGCATGATAACTCAGTCAATTTTTAATAGTTTTTTAACTTTTTTTTTTAATCTTGATAATTATTTTCTCTATAAACTGACCAGAGGTTTTTTAAATTTTTTGATTGGACAACTTTTTATAAATTATTAAACACTATTTTTTTTAAATTGCATACTTAAGTTTGAAATACTGAAATTTCATTATTTTGAAAATTAAAAAAAAAATCCCTCGGTCAGACTATTACTACTACATTATTTTACTAGACTCTTTTATTTTTGGAGATTGGATAATTTTTGGTGAAGTTATGATGTTGACAAGGAGGCGCCATGGTTTTCATCAGTAGTCCATTTATACCCGTAAAAAATAATGTTTATATAAAATAAAAAGTTAAAAAATTTTTTTTCTTATAGTTGAAAAGTTAATAAAAAATGTAAAATCAACAATTTTTTTTTCACCATATAACCTGTACAATAATTTTTCAAATTAATTCGGTTTTCAGCGCGCGTAGGAGGATGTGAGCCCTTAAGCGATCGGGTCGAAAGTTTGCACACAAGCGAAGATCCCCTTGTCTGATAGAAGATTCATTGAATTGTGAGATTGTGAAAACCTTTATCAGACGGATGACTTCATCGAAATGAATTTCTTTGAGATCAATTATTTTTGCGAATGACGGAGCTTCCCAGGTTAGCGGACCCTTGATTCTGCTCTGCATCGCTATCATTGCTTCATCCTTTTCTCCTGTTTCCATGATTTTTTTTTAAATTACGGAACTACGTTTTGTCGGGATATACAAACGAATTTAAGAAGTCTTCATTAAAAATCATCGATGCAAGTTCACGGTGGTGCTTTTTGTCGTCATTAGTTTTTCTTTGTTTGCATCGATAATTCGATGTATTCGGTTCGTACGATAACGATTGACATTATTAATATTACTCAAACAATATTAATGAATATCAATGAAATTGATATTAATAGGTCATCAAAAATCGCTGGATTTCTTGATACGTGATGATTAAACGAGTCCGTGTAAGTGCTGAATGTGCCGAAAAAGATGAACGGTCTGAAGTAAGCTATGACGACGAATCTTCGACGGATTTGTCGAACGATTTGACAACGACTGAATCGTTTCCATCCCAGACATCCTTGAATGCACCTGAAGTGTGGGAGAGAATGACGTCCTGCTACAGAATGATTGATCTACGTCCCGATCGCATAAGCCCTGCTCTCGCTCTGATAAACGTAATATTGAATATGTTATTCATCGGGAGTTATATTACGAGATGTTAAAAAAAACACCGTTAGCGCTTTCAACATACATTTTTATCCTTTTCACGTGTGATCATTAGTAATCACGTGTGATCATTAGTATATTCACGCGTATTAGTCCATTTTATAGTAAAAAATGCATAATTTTACGAACGGGAAGATTGGATGACTTTTTAGTGTCATCTCAATTAAATGTGAATATTTTCTTAATCGTCTATCCGCGGAAATTTTCTTACACTCTCGGGGATACAAAACCACATCGTATACAATTTACCACATCCCAGATTGTATACGAATGATATACACTAATGCATTCATGCAGTCTGGATGGAACAAGACCGAGTCGAGTCGAGAGTCATGATGGGTAAAATATTTACAAGCACGAACCTGGCATATAGACCGTTGAACATGTAGCTTCCCGTTCGATCGTAAAACTAATCGTACCTACTCTGGTTTTTTATTGCACATATTACGTACGAAACCAGCTGTCCGATTGAGATTTGCGAAACTCGGCGAGATACCGTACGTGACATATATTGCGGAATATGATCAAGACAATCCCTTTGCTAATATCGGAATTGGAAATTATTCCTTGGCTTGTATGGCTATGAAAACGTCTCCGGAGATTCGTTCGACTTCCCAACATTCGCCAATCTCGACGATTGTCTCAAAAAAATCGAAAAAACATTGAAATCTTTAAAATCAGGATAACAAGAGTCGGCAATGTATTGGAAATTATATATTGGAAATTTGACGCAAAAGAGAGATTCTTCATATATTTCTAATGGAATTCGCGAGTCCCCGTTATGGTGACCGTTCGATTTCCTTCTGATTGTCAAAAATGTCCTGAACACAAAATTCACTTTCTTCTGTCTTTCATCCCTCGTTATGTATACGTTTCTCGTTTTCGAACATCGCGTTCGTCTTTCATATGTATGAATGATGTATGAATCTACAGCTCGTCCCTAAGGTTATTATCCTTGACGTTGACTTCCACTTTGCCGCGGTGTGGTATGTTGGCCCAAAAATTCACTCTATCCGGTAACAAATTGGCTACCATCCGCAAATCCTTCGAACCTCCTATATGAAGATATTCGAGACTCGAGGTTCTTACGGGTTTCCATTTAACTGGAATTTCCGTGGCGTTGGATTTCTGAAATTAACGGAAGGAAACAAAGTATGATTGTCAATGATTTCTTTCGACATTGGACGATAGGATTAGGAATTTTGCGATATTTCAGAGATGAAATGGACCAATATACTGATGAAGAAAGATGTAAATTGAAACGTGGACAGCAGTTTCTCTTCGTTTTCAAAGATTTACAAGTTTTCCTATATGAGCAAGTGGCTTTCCTCATTTTGGCTGCCTCACAGAGGAAGTTTTGTGAATCCTCAACTTATCACAAGGAAAATATCAAATCAACAAGCTGATAGGCTTCGAGACACTCCACTAGTTCGTGGAATGAAGAATTGCCACGACATAGGGCACATAGGCATATGCCTATTTTTCACTAATACTTATGTTAATAATAAAAAGATTTGATAATTGATTGTTGATTATATAAACGTACCTTGTTTTGGCAAAATTGACCCAAATACCAGTTAATATATCCACGATTTTATGATCCTCTTTGGTGAGCGGTGTATCCGCGAATAATTGTTCACCAATGGGGAATAGATACTGTAGCTCGTCCGCGTGTGAAACTCCATAATCCTTTTTCGTATCACCGAATATCTTGCTGAACGAAAAACTTCCTCGATAAGCGAAATAATAATAGTATGGTAAACCGGTGAGCTTAGGGCTTCGGGGTGATCTCTCACGGCATTGTCAGCCGCGATGTAGAACCACGCGTCCGTGTACAACTGCGAGTTAAGTAATACGTCGGAAACATTAATGCAAACGACACGCAGAAAAGAATACAAATTTTGCAAGTTGCACATTGTATTGAAATTATTGTTACGCATTCGTAGAATCATCTCTGTATCCGCGATCGATAGAAGAGGAAACTTTGTACATTTGGAAAAATGATGGTGAAGCAATAAGCAAGTTTCTGTTTGCAATTTGTTTCTTTCTCTTTAGTAATGATAATTTCTTTGTAGTTTCTTTCCGTTAATACAAATAAAATTTTCGTGTCAACAAAAATTTGGGAATTCCAGCTAAATTTATTCCTAAACAATTTTTTTATATAATGTAGAACTCGATGTCGATTTTAATAAAAATCACAATGAACAAAAGACAGTCAGTGCTTCTGGGAGATGGACGCCATTTTTTTCACACGCGCCGCATTTTTTTAAATTATAATTTTCCAACTATTCGTCATACTTTATGGAATTTAGCATTAATATATCTCGAAGTATTTAGAACTTGCGTCAATGAGATTTGTTCTGGTGATTTCGTCGATTTTCTTATCAGCCGGATAAAACTTTAGAATTTTTTTCGTCACCTCGTTTTTTAATTTCTCGGGACCAGTGTCCTCGTAAAGAAAACTTCTTGGACCGAGTTCCATGAATTTTTCATCAAGCAACTTGTCAAGTCCTTTGTTTTCGAACCCGTAAATACCTAAATAGAAAAAAAAACGATATTTTTTTTCGCCAAAACTGCAATAATAAAAAATACAAAAATAAAAGAGAAATCATTTATTCACCAGCAACTCTGATGGCACCGTTGTGGAAAGTTATTCCCGTCATCCACGATATATCAGCCAATTTGCCAGACTTCAATGACTATCCCGGTTCTTCTTTCGAAAAGTACCTGGATGATCAGGCTCGATGACAGGTCTGAGTGGAATCATCGGACAGTAATCGAACACCTGTTGTCAACATTTCATTCAATGAAAGTCAAGTTAATTGAATACGGAATGACGGATAATTATCCGTCATCTATCATTTATTATCATTTGTTTTTTTTCTCCTCAGTGATTATTAGTATTTATCAACATTAAAAATTTCTATTTATTGTTTAAAAAATTCGTGTATATCACACAGGAAATGTCGTAGAGGATATATGTGAAATGTTACGCTCTGTTAATCGATGCAAAACGTGTACGTTTCGTAAACACGAGATCGGAAACGGATTAATCTAAAATTCCTCAAACTTGATACGTACGTGGTCTTAAGTCGAACCGGGAAGAATAAAAAAGCGGTTGAACTAGTGCCACGATTCAAGGTCGCCCATCGCCAACACCTCGCAATGATTGTTCAATAAATTTTGCTAACTTACGTATATATTTGTGTTTTTCATTATGTGTTATGTGGTGGAAACATTGAAATTAATCCTTTTGGGTTCGAAGCAGAGATCTGCTCGCGAGCAGTGCGCGAGTGAACTAATAAAGGTATCGACTTCCTTTGTTTTCATTCACTATTTTATAAAATGTATTTTTAAAAAGGAAAAAAAATCATCTTCCTCAGGAAACCTGAGAATTATTGAGGAAAACGTGACGGCATGACTCGACGATCCCAAATGATGACAAACGCTAACCAGACATTCTAGAATACCACTCGCCTTTTTTTATCTCTGAACACCAGATTGATCAATCAACGCCGATACAAGGATAGCATAAATAATATGCGGGAACGAGTCATCTCTCGGAGACGCATCACTTTTCGTCTTACTGGTCACTCTAAGGAGTTCGATTTTAAGGAAAATCCCCACCCCTTTGCCTCGCCTATACATGGTACACTTAAAAGTCACTCAAGCCCTTTTAGGTTAGGTTGTCTGCATATTAGCATAACGTCGTGTCCTTATCTAGAAAATATGGACATACATAACCCTAAACTTGCCGAGAAAGAGCACCCCTTACTGGCCCTAAGCGCATGGTTGTTTGTGGCAGTCTCGATTATAAATACTTCCGGTCCTGGTTATTTCTCACAATCGAGGTCTTACGGCATTATCCGCGGTTAAGACTACGATGAATGATCAATAGGTCATCACTTAGCCGTGCACTACCTTGCACATCGACTACTGAGAGGGATGCCGTTTTTCTGAGTACCTGATCGTAATATAACTGAACTTTGCCGCTCATATCGGACAGGCTTTCAGTAGTTTCCCTGCGCCCTCGTGCAAAAACCATACACTAGTTTATTAGGAAATAGTGACTGCGGATTAAATTCTGGGTGGAAAGGATTGGTTTTAAGGAATGGAATGGGAATGGGAATAAAGGGGAATGCAAAAACTTGAAAAAGTATACGATGGAAACAGTAGTAATAAATCATAGAAAATTGTTAGATTATTTTTAGTCCGATCGGTGGACACTTCAATTGATAGAGGATTATGTACATTGGTCTATGGTATCTCATACAGCTACCACGTTGTAATATACCGTCCATACATCCACTTTCATGTATTATACATTCACATGTGTACGTTTGGATAATGTAACGTAAGATCGAGAGGAGAATGGAACGACGAACCGTTACGTAAGTAAGCATAAACGATAAGTGCTTCGATAGTTCGTCAAGTGAATTAATAGGATCCTGTCTCCTCTCTTACGAGCTGTAATCTAGCTACAGGGCTGTATGGATGACGATCGTCGAGAATTTCGTACTCGACAACGAGCTGAGAGGACAATCTCTACGTTTTTTCTTATTTTTTTCGATCTCTCCCCTATCGATTTCTCTCGATGCTCTCGTCTTTGCTCGGTAAATTTTAATACCGTACGTGTGTAGAACATTACGATCGATTATTGTCGATAGATATATACTATTTACCATTATATCGATGAAAATAGTCTCAAACATTTTTTTACATTACAACGAACATCAAATAGAAGTAATAACGACGTGTAATTAAAGAATCTTCTTCACATTGCGTTATGAAAATTCAGTTATATATTCCACATCATTTTCTCAAAACTTATTGGCGAAAATAGTGTTAAAAAATATTTTTGTAATCCTTAAGGCCGTCGTCTTCATTTTTCTTATTCCTTAGACCATTCTTCATACGCTCCTGGAAACCGTTTATTGATATTTCAAAAATTAGCCGAGAAATAAAAATTCTAAGCAAGCCGCGCGCTTAGGTAGCGCGGTCGGGAAGCAACTTTGAACGCGTTTATCTCAGAACTATGTTTTTCAAATCGGCGCCCACGATATCTCGATAACTAATGGACCGATCGAGCTCAAATTTTGTACGTACCTTAGGTACCCTGTTTCTGAGAACTGGTAGCAGAATTGAATCGAACAATAATTTTGCTGACATTTTATAACTCGTCGAATACCCGAAAATGTATGAAATATTATTAATGACAGTTCAACAGGCCGCCATTTTGTCAAACGATTTTTTTAAGTACCAATTCTGCTACCAGTGCTCAGAATACTCAAACAGATTGAGAAAATATATATATATTTTTTTTCAGATGCATACAATATCGTCCAGAGTGGGCGCTGATTGAGGCGCACCATGTTGCAACAAGGCAAAAAACTACATGAAAATATTTAAAATGATTTTTTTTTTTAATGTACAAGTATTCTCTAAGGATCAATAAATGCACGTGTACATTTTCATCAAGACAACTTCAACGGTTTAAGCGTTATTGCACATTAGAAATTACGTCAAAAATCTCGCTGTAGACCAGACGACGACCTTAAAGTAAGTCCTTCAAAACGATACTCGACTTGCCCGTATATCAGTTCTCACACTGCATGGCTCTTCATAATTTCGGAATTTTTTTTTTTTTTTTTTGTAAAATGACTTGAAGGCTATTTGCGGAATATCATACTCCATCTTCATGCCAAATATCATAACGATAAGTGACAGAAGAACCGACGAACTGAAGGGTTTGTCGTAATAAATTTTGACAAAAGTATCATATTATTTTTTTAACAGCATCAGACTGTTTTATTGCGGTGTAATCGCATAATGGCGATTCTCGAGGATTGCGAAAATGAAAGATCACTTTCCCAATGCCCTCGGGCGTTACAATTAACGCCGCGTTCGCATACTTTATTAAGATAACAAACAAGGTGAGTTAAGAAACCTCAGACCGAAAGAAAAAAAAACGACGAAGAGTATATGTACGAGGTCCGTCAAAAAGTATCGCGAATTTTTAATTTCCGCGGGCTACGTACATTCGATTTTCGATTTTTTTGTGGCGTTAGGTTGGTACTCATGTCCCTCACTTATGCTGAAAATATCGGCAATTTTGAATGTTTAGTTAATTGTTGACAGCTGTTTTGGTTAGACGTGTTTTTGCTTGTCTTCGATTTTTGCCTATTCAAAAAAATGGATCAAAGAATCTGGATCAAATTTTGTGTGAAAAACAAAATTAAGTGCGCGGACGCATTCCGAATGTTGACTGTGGCATATGGTGAAGCTACCATGGACCAAAGCAACGTTTATCGGTGGTACAAAATGTTCTCAGAGGGCCGAGAAGATGCGAACAACGAAATGCGTTCCGGACGCACGAGCACATCAACAACGGACGAAAACATTGATGAAATGAAGAAAATAATATTACAAACCAATCGTCGAATCACCGTTAGAGAAGTTGCCGAGGAACTAAACATATCGATTGGCTCGTGCTATTCGATTTTTACCAATGATTTGAGCATGAGCCGGGTCGCCGCGAAATTCGTGCCAATATTGCTCAATTTCGAACAAAAACAGTGTCGCGTTAACATCGCTAAGGAGCCGTTGGACTCGGTCCGCAACGACCCAAATTTGCTCCAGAGGGTCATAACTGGTGACGAATCATGGGTTTATGGTTATGACGTGGAAACCAAAGCTCAATCATCGCAATGGAAGCTGCTTTTTTGGAATATGCAAAAATCGAAGACAAGCCAAAACACGTCTAACCAAAACAGCTGTGAACAATTAAATAAACATTCGAAATGGCCGATTTTTCAGCATAAGTGAGGGACACGAGTACCAACCTAACGCCACAAAAAAATCGAAAATCGAATATACGTAGCCCGCGGAAATTCAAAATTCGCGATACTTTTTTAACAGACCTCGTATAAGGGAAAAAGAAACGAGAAAAAAGTTTCCGATGAATTATCCAGGTTGGTATATATTTTACATATATGTATCATGTTTCATATATGTGTATGCGTATATATATATACTGTAGTGAACTCTCGATCTCACGGCATCTCTTTTTCTCTGTTATGCTGACACGTTCGTCAGTCGCGCGCATTATCAATGACTTCCTTCGCGAAACCTTGTCGAAGAACGTATTACGAGTACGTACGCCCGTACGCACTCGCACACCCATGCTAATGTACGGACAATAATCTCGCGAACGCGACAGCTATAGGTCCGCGAATCGAGATATCATTTTCTTTCTTCTCTTATAATATCTTATCAAAATTAAACACACCGGAAATTCATTTCGCCGTATAACGAACCTTATTTATAAATTGTAATAATAATAAAATGAAAGATATCAGTTAGGTATCGATATCATACTTTTTTTCATTAAAACAGAACTGTTCCTTGAGCAAAACTTGTTCCTTGGTTCGAAATTGGAGAAAAAAAAAACATTATGAAAAGTATTTTAATGCGAGTAGATCGAAAGCTTGTTTTTAAAAGTCACCTTCGTCGTTCAGTTCTCGAAAAAACTATTTTCTTTAATACTACTCCTGCTTCTTTTAATTCTCGTAAATCGTATCCTATGTGTTCCCTTCCATGACCTCTGAGGCAATGCGTCCATGTTATTCGCCTTTTCGCCCCTGAGTCGCCGCGCATATTTCTAAATTGTGTAATCCCCTCGGACGTATAACATTTGATATCAAGGTCAAACATGGCACATAGGTTAGCCGTATCCTTATGGCTATAATATGCTCCGTTTGTATCCAATTGTCGCAATTATTGATTCTGTTCACGCACAAACATCAAAGGTAATAATCCTGATTATCAAATCGTAGTGAAAACATTACATTTCGTCAAAAAATTTACGATAATCAATGGTTTGCTACCGCTATTCATGCTAACTAGTGCTAGCTGACTTAGGCGACCGGCGACGTGCGGGGTCTTATTGAGTAGGCCACGCCTCCATGGTAATTCTCAATATAAGCCGCGTTTGTCTAACGAAAATTTAGTTTGTCACCGATTGTCAGCCACAATTCACCACCGAAACGGCATACTCTCACCTTCTCCACGTTTTTTCCTCATTAACCTTCAATTCGTTCGGTTTTATTTTTAATTTCGTCGATGTCGTCGTCGTGACATCGAATTGAAAGTTTTTGAGCTCAAAAATCTTTCTCCACAAGCCCACTCTCGAGGTGAGTACAAAGAAATTGAACACGCGTGCCAAAACTACAAAATAATTTCGCATTTAGTGTAGTAATTGTTTCATGGGCCATTTATTTAAAAAAAAACTCTCAATCTAAGTAATTTTAACTTTGATGGAAAATAAATTATTATAACAAACAAACGAGTATATGTAATACATATTTATATATAGTGAAAAAAAAAAAAAATGAATCGCTTCAGCAGGATGAACGCTGGATATTTTTGAGGGTTGCTTTTTTTTCACTCTTAATGAAAAAAGCGTAATTGCACCGTGAACAAATATCAAAAAACATGAATAACACCACCAGCAAATAATGGGTTGGGTGGCCATGGCAATTTTTCTGAGTTTCTGATCATACTACAACTGAAACGCAGTAAAATGTAAACGCCTGTATCGGACAGATTTTTGACCATTTCCCTGTGCCCTTGTGCGCTAAAGGGGTTATACGCAGTTGGAGATTGCAAAAAATCGTTTTTTTTTATGCATTTTCGGAATGTACATATATTTGAGTATATTCTCTGAAAATTTTAAATCGATCCGGCAAATATTCTTGGAGATACATACATATTTGTAAGGGCGCTCGGAGCGTTACAAAGTAGGCGGCCCGAACTTTGAACGCGTTTTTCTCAAAACGGTGTTTTCAAAGTCAATGAGCACGATTTCTCAAAAACGGCTCAACCGATCAGTCAGCAATTTTAACACAACCTTCTCAGATATATTCTTCAGGTATTGATCGAAGGAATAAGATTTCCGATAATTATTTCTATTTTTTTCAACAATTCAACGACAAAATTTTGGTCGAAAATTGGAATGTTTTCTTTTTGGAGACGCCACTTTGTCAAAAATAAAAATGTCGACTATTCCTTCGATCAATACCTAGATTTATCTATCCACTAATAGAATCTCTTTGGTTTTTTTTCTTTCGGATAATCCAAACCGGAGATATCGTGCTTACCGCCAGACACATTTTTTTGGAGGAGCTCCCGGAGAGCGGCTATTCGCAGCTTTAAAAATCATTATTTTTACAAATAAAAAATATGAAAAATAAAGTCAAAAGTTATCACAATGCATATATAAATTTTTACGTTAATGAATTGAAATGCCTTTCCAGGAAAAATTCTTGAAAAATCGCCTTTTTTCGGTCTCCTGACTGCGTATAACTCGTACAAAGTAGAAAATGAGCGTAATTGGAGTAATTGGAATATTCATTATTCAATTCAATACAATGATCGATTATATTACAGACAATCACTGAAATATTAATGACAAAAGCATGAGCGAAATTCATCAAAATGCATATTCAACCGAGATATTTGCATAAATGCACGACGAAGAACATTACGTAATCCAAGAGGCGTTGTGTATTCTTCAGATAACATTAACCGTACGAGTGAAATCGTCAAATCAGCATATACATATTGAGCGTTACATGAATTTCATTTGGTCATAACAAGTGTATCATGATTAACCAAATTTTTCGCTACTCATCGCGTACAGAAGCACAGTTGTTCGATCCACCATTGAGTGGATTTTATACACAAAATTATATAGTTTATCAGAAAAGTCTACAAAATATGGAATTATAATAATGACAATTTTAATTAATAACCTCGAATTGTAATATTCTTTCAAACGCGATAATAATTCATCGACCTAAAACAAAAATGATTGGGAATGAATAAAATTTGTTTCATCAATATTGTTTGACAAACAAATTCTTCTAAAATTCATCCCTCCCTTTCACCTGCATTAATTTTCTGGAATTGATGAAAAAAAAGCCATTAAATCATTTACAAGGGTCGCTTATTCGAAAGGGGAGGTTACTCGACATTGTCTCTGGATAACCACAATATAATTTCGGCTAACGAGGCAACTAACGAGAACCCTAAAACTGGTATGAAATTCGCACGTGCCCGAGTCGCGTTGAATAATTCAGCTAAAACAGGTTTTATTTGAACCGATAACTGATTAAGCCGATCATCGCGTCCCATCTCCACAAATCGACTTTTCTTCGGCCACTCCGTTATATATACTCTAGTTTATCATTATCTTTTTTTTCTGATGACGAGCGACGAAATGGAATTGAAATTTGTTGACGAATTAATATTAAAATATATATTTATTACATTATATCTTCACGGACAGATGGCGTATCTAGTGAGTACAGTGATCGAGACTTACGATGACATTATGGCCAACAACAGCGATCCAAGGGTCAAAGACTGGTTCATGATGAGCAGCATATTTCCAACAATATTCATATGCCTAACATACGTCTATTTCGTAAAAAGTCTCGGACAAAAACTAATGGCTAATCGAAAACCCTTCGATCTCAAAAAAATACTACTGATATACAATTTGTTAAACGTTGGAATCTCCGTATATCTATTTTACGAGGTACCTTAAACGAATTATTTTTTTTTCAATGCTTAACATTACGTTTATTTTCGACATCATTCAGATTATTATCGATAGAAATCGTATTACATAATTCAATTGTTATCTGTAGCTTCTGGCTGCCGGTTGGGCTGGCAAGTACTCGTTCAGTTGTCAACCTTGCGATTACTCGGATTCAGCGGATGCTATGAGAATGGCAAGGGTAACCTGGTTGTACTACTTGACGAAATTCTTCGAGCTTGCGGACACGATATTCTTCGTGCTTCGAAAGAAAAACAATCAGATTACCACGTTACACGTTATTCATCATGGTATAATGCCGTTTTCCGTTTGGATAGGAGTGAAATTCTCACCGGGTAAGTAATCGCACTACCTACCGATAATCTAACAATAAGTGATAAACGGAAGTTCGATATTTCACATTGAAAGTTTCAAGATTTTTATCTACGACCATACTCTCGTTGCGGTCTCGAGAACCTTACATCTTAACGTTGAGAAATTGTTACTTTTTTTTAACATTCTATAGTGACATTTCTCCCAAGTTTCGCGCTGGTCACACGGGGTCATAATAATCCCTGCCTTTTGCTTCCTCAGCAGAGGAAGCTATGTTTTCGTGAAAATGTTTGACTTCGCACGGATTTCGGGCATCAAACCTCTATAGTTTGCTGTAATTTTCGTTGTAATTACTAGAGGAGATTTAACGGGATTTTGAAATTTTCGTAAAATGTCTGTTATCGCTTTAGCATTCGTAAATTGTTAGCTGTCGAGTAAAAGCTTTCTACATAAATGCATTGAGGAGCAGGATGCCTAGTATTGAATTTGTCGAGAATAAATAGAGGGATCCAGATTTCCTGAAATTTAACATTTTTCGAAAAATACCCGATAACTATTTAATTCAAGCAAATTTCATCAAGGTGTTATTTTTTCCACAAATGAATTAACGTTACAATATGTTTAATAGAAAATTTCGTAAGAATCGACAAAACGGTCAAGGTTCTAGAAAATTTGCAATTTTCAGAAAAATGATTCCGCCCTTGAAACTGGAGCTGAACACACAGAGCGAAAAAAAAGGTGCAAATTGAAACTTGCACGTTGCTTCCCCCTCGTTTTCAAAAATTTACATAAAGATATATATGCTGTATATGTGAATTTCCGAAAACGGGAAGCTTCTCTTATAAGGAAGTCGAAATGAAAAAAACCATTTGCTCATGGAGGGAGATTTGTTAATCTTTAAAAACGAGCAGCAAGCGATGTGCAAATTTCACTTTGTTTCAGATTCAGATCTTCTCGGTTTTGTTTTAAATCTACATCTCACGTCTGGTTTTGTCTTAAAAATTAATTCCCTGGAACGTTGTCTTGAAAAATGATAAAATAATGACAATGCGCTAGGGTTGTTATTCATTTGAATGAATTTCTTATGTCGATTAATACACTTTATTTTTATTTCTCAAATGAAAGGTGGCCACGGCACGTTCTTCGGTTTGCTAAATACATTTGTTCACATATGGATGTATCTGTATTATTTCCTCGCCGCACTTGGACCATCAATACAGCCCTATCTATGGTGGAAGAAGTACCTTACTTCACTGCAAATGGTTCAATTCGTATTAATCATTGTTCACGAGCTTCAGTTTTTATTCATCAAGTGCGATTCTCCGCAAGCTATCCTGTACTATTCCGGAGCACATGCGCTTCTCTTTTTCTTCTTATTCAGGAACTTTTACAATAGTTCTTACAAGAAAGGAAAGCAGGAAAAGACCGAGAAATACGATCCCTTATCGAAGGTCGAGCCCGACAGAGAGGGAATAAAACAATCGGATCTTTGGTCCGGTAATTACGAGCACATAGCGAGAAAACGACGTGAGAACGGTGCTTGAACGAAACAATCGTCGTTTTACGCTAATCATAACCAAATGGTGACAGGGCATACTGAAAAATACGATCTTTGCATTGATGGATTGTTGTAACTTTATGGGATTCGTATTTCAACGTATACAAAATATTTGATCGAATAAGTTTACGAGAGAAAAAAAATGTTTCGACCGGTTTTATAAGAGTTTTTCGAAATAGTCATTTTATCAATGTTACCTTCGCACAAAAATTGCAAATTATCATAATTATCAAGCTTGTGTTTTTCATAAAATAAAAACGAGCTCCGATCGTAAAGATCACCGTACGAGGTGAGATGGGTATAATTAAAATGAGAAATCATTTAGAAACTTTTCTAACAAAGTAATTACGAATAATTGTTAAAAAATAAATGAATATTTATTATAATAAAACGATTGGCGAAAATTCTTTTCACATCGAACTTTACGGCTAAATGGAATACCGCGATTGGTATCTACGAGCAGCGTGAGTCTTCATTTTTTTTTGTCTCATAGAAATGTATATATGTATTTAAATTACATTTGTATGTTTCCGTCACAGAGACGCGACGACTAAATGAAAATGTGTAAGACTGGAGAGCGGGAAAGCGTCAGAATCGTGAAGTAAAAAATAAGAAAAAACAGAGAAAAGCAAATACCAAAACGTTGGATGTGCGTAGTGCTGAAACATTATACAATGATGCATGAAACCGATTATACATAACACTCGTCTAATTCACTCTTCAATTATTTTTTATATACAGCTTAAGATTTTACCTGTATCATAAATGAGTTAATGTTATCGCCATTATTATTTTTTTCGTACACCCGTTCCCGAGTTATATCTCTCTGTATTATATAAATATCTCGTCGCTGCCACCTCCGTGTACAAGAGTTGAGCAACCCAAACAAACCCAAGCATGCAGAGGCGCATTTCGGGGGATTTTCGGTCATTCGGGGGGTTTATAGACGAAACTTTGTTCTCGTGAAATATTTTGTATTTGCCAGCTTTCATAGTGTCAATATATTCAAGATATGTTAAAATGTCAGAAAAATACATTTGCAAAAACGTTCCCGCGCGCGTGGATGCCCGATGGGGTTGAAAAAAACGTACGTCATATAACTCTAAAATGGCCCGACCGATTGGGTCGAAATTTCGCATGCAAATGGAGCTGCCAACTCCTTTTGTCCGATATAACTATCGTGTAGTTTGATATGAGCATTCGGATTTTACACAATTTTGAATTTTTTTCATAATCGTGTGAATATCTTGGAAGGATATTTGGAGTACTATAGGATATACTGAATATGAGAATCTCAGAACTGAATTTCCAGAAAATGGATACAGACATTCCGTATTTATCGCACTTTAAATTTTTCGAACAAATTCTTTAAAAATCGAGCGAACCTCACGCGATCAGGTTTAGAAATTGAAAAATGAGCCATAAATTTTCATAATTAGGAAATTATAGAAATTATCGCTTTTGGACATTTTTTCGATTCGACGATTATCTCCACTCACTTATTATGATTTGTAAAACCGATGACAGTGAACGTGCGGTCGGTGCGCGGTTCTGGCGATCCTCCAAGTTGACCAACCTTCGCCGATATATAATTATTTATTTTCTTTATTAAAATTATTATGATTATTTTTCAATGAAATACCGACAACTCTCGTTTTCTTTTATAATTTATTTATTTTTTATTTTTTTTTAAATTAGTAATATTTGATTGTAAATATTATTTTTCAATTCTTGTCGACTCGAGATCGTTTAATATTCTTTATAATTTGAAGGTGCCGCGATGTACAAACATAATAAATTCACACACATATTCTTAGGCATAGAAAGTTCTTGTTCTTATCTTCACTTTGGACTCATTGTTTTGAATTCTCTGAATTGTTCTAATTATTGTTCGTTAATTAACGAGCCTTAAGGCAGTCGTCTGGTCTAGAGCGAGATTTTTGACGTCATCTCTAATGTGCAATAACGTTTAAACCGTTGAAGTTGTCTTGATGAAAATTTACACGTGCATTTATTGATCCTTAGAGAATACTTGTACATTTAAAAAAAAAATTATTTCAAATATTTTCATGTTTTTTTTTGCCTTGTTGCAACATGGTGCGCCGAAATCGGCGCCCACTCTGGACGATGTTGTATGCATCTGAAAAAAAAAATATATATATATATTCTCATTCTGTATGAGTATTCTGAGGACTAGCAGCAGAATTGAGTCGAATAATAATTTATTTGCCGAACAACAATAATTTTTCTGAACAACAATAAGTTCAACGGGCCGCCATTTTGTCAACAAATTTTTTTTAAGTACCAATTCTGCTACCAGTGCTCAGAATACTCATACAGATTGAGAATATATATATATTTTTTTTTTCAGATGCATACAACATCGTCCAGAGTGGGCGCCGATTGAGGCGCACCATGTTGCAACAAGGCAAAAAACTACATGAAAATATTTGAAATAATTTTTTTTTTTTAATGTACAAGTATTCTCTAAGGATCAATAAATGCACCTGTAAATTTTCATCAAAACAACTTCAACGGTTTAAACGTTATTGCACATTAGAAATGACGTCAAAAATCTCGCTCTAGACCAGACGACTGCCTTACAACGATATATAGTGCATGGGTATAAGTATATATAATGCCAATAGTATATCCTGTGTGTTTTTACGGAGAACCTGTGGCGGAGGTAGGTTAATCGTGTGGAGGATTGAAGATGAAGGACGTTTGATGATGGGCGCCCCTCGCGTCCTTATGATGGTAACGTTATGTGGATATACACTACAGAGGAGAGGACCGCTTAATACAAGAACGGGAGTGACTCTGAAAGGGTCTTTCTATTCAGTCTTGGGTGCGCGTCTATCTATATACGAGGTCTGTTAAAAAAGTATCGCGAATTTTGAATTTCCGCGGGCTACGTATATTCGATTTTCAATTTTTTTGTGGCGTTAGGTTGGTACTCGTGTCCCTCACTTATGCTGAAAAAATCGGCCATTTTGAATGTTTAGTTAATTGTTGACAGCTGTTTTGGTTAGACGTGTTTTGGCTTGTCTTCGATTTTTGACTATTCCAAAAAAGCAGCTTCCATTGCGATGATTGAGCTTTGGTTTCCACGTCATAACCATAAATCCATGATTCGTCACCAGTTATGACCCTCTGGAGCAAATTTGGGTCGTCGTGGACCGAGTCCAACAGCTCCTTAGCAATGTTAACGCGACACTGTTTTTGTTCGAAATTGAGCAATTTTGGCACGAATTTTGCGGCGACCCGTCTCATGCCCAAATCATTGGTAGAAATCGAATAGCACGAGCCAATTGATATGTTTAGTTCCTCAGCAACTTCTCTAACGGTGATTCAACGATTGGCCAATATTATTTTCTTCACTTCATCAATGTTTTCGTCTGTTGTTGATGTGCTCTGGCGTCCGAAACGCATTTTGTTGTTCGAATCTTCTCGGCCCTCTGAGAACATTTTGTACCACCGATGAACGTTCCTTTGGTCCAATGTAGCTTCACCATATTCCACAGTCAACATTCGGAATGCGTCCGCGCACTTAATTTTGTTTTTCACACAAAATTTGATACAGATTCTTTGATCCATTTTTTGGAATAGGCAAAAACCGAAGACAAGCAAAAACACGTCTAACCAAAACAGCTGTCAACAATTAACTAAACTTTCAAAATGGCCGATTTTGTCAGCATAAGTAAGGGACATGAGTACCAACCTAACGCCACAAAAAAATCGAAAATCGAATATACGTAGCCCGCGGAAATTCAAAATTCGCGATAACTTTTGAACAGACCTTGTAATATTATTTATTTATTTCAGGATAGAATCGTTTGCCAAAAATATTAATTCACGAATGCCGATGGCAGATGAGTCGACAGACGATCATAGATTTCTTTTTTTTAAATTTGAAACGCACGAAAATTATAATAACACTGTCCGAAAATCACAATACCACACACGGTCAAGATACACGAAAAATCATAAGAACAATTTATATCATACAACGCTCATATTAGCACACACGTTCGAGATACATTAAATCGTTAATAAGCGAACGCACGGAGTACGCGCGCCGACAATGTTCCTTAAATTTTAATAAATTCCACGTCCTCTCAAATTATAGAGTGTTAGAAATAAAAGAGAGATAATTACGTAACTTTTGCGTTTGAGTGGTCGCTTCTTCGATGGCTCTTTCGTCTTTGCTCCGGGGTGCTGAAATCTCTGAATATAGAGTATTCCTCCAGTAATAGACAAGTCCTCACCGAATGGCCAATTCGATTGAGAAAGTAGGATGAGGATGCTTTCGTCTCTATCTCTGTCTCGATTGTAGATTTGATGCCGTGGACAATCACGAGTGCTCGAAATCCCGATAAGAAGATATACTTGTAGACGTGTCGGCGTCCCCGGAGCGAAAGAGAAAGAATCCGAGAAATTCGGAGAGAGGTGCCCGCCGTCCCCTCTTTGCACACATCACACTCTCGTTCTTCTCACTACGTCACATATTATGTCCGATACGCACGATTGCGAGCGCCAAATTTTTAAATAGCTTCGACATCTCACAATTTCCCCCCTTTTCTGTCCGGCCTGTGAAAATCGGGCTGGGCCGAAAATCTCGCCGTCAACTTAACCCATCTCAGATAATTCATACAGACTTCCAACCGGATAACTCACTATAAAACACTCGTCATTCAACTGTACAATACAGTGCATCGTTCATCACACAATACAAACGTATGGAATGTCAAAATCAATTTTCGCGTCATGGCTATACCTCGGTAAAGCTGTCATTCTTTTTATCTTCAATTTACACTAGGCTTATATGATTAATATACATACTTATGGAGTAATTGTCTTAAGGTTCTAGTCACATTGTGTTTTACGTAGAGAGCCTGAATTGGTCAGCGAACAAAGTCTTATCGTGCGTTATATTTCCGAAGGTTACAACGGTTATAGGTGCCCACCTCCTTTAAATTATTCTTTGGGTCCGATATCGCAAACGCATTTTCTCCGATCTTCTTGACAATCTCATAGGGTCCCTCGAACAAATGAAAAAATTTCTTTATAACCCGATCTAAAGCATTTGATAGATGCCTGACACGTAACAGAACAAGGTCTCCCACTGATAACGTTACTTTGGAAACATGCTTTTGACTCCGTCTTCGATTTTCAAAACTTCTAAGCATATTTTCTCGGGCCAAGGCAAGCAAATACTCATGAGTAGGCCTTGACGAGTCGGGAAAACGCACGAATCTGTGGATCGCTTCCTGAACAGGTCTGCCAAAATGAAGTTCTTCAGGAGATAATCCAGTACTTTGATGGACCGTCATATTGAGCACTTTTTCGATATCAGGGACAAATTGGACCCATTTTGTATGTTTGTCCGCACAAAGTGTCCTGAATAACCGTCCCAATTCCCGCATTACGCGCTCTGTAGGATTCGATTGTGGATGTCTTATCGAACTATATAAAACTTTAATGCCCTCGGCTTCTAATCGAGTCTTCCATAACGACGCCGTGAACTGCGTACCATGATCCGATAAAATCTTTTTTGGTTTTCTGAATTTAGGGATGAATTGAGCAAAAATTTTCTTTAACGTCATTCGAACTGTTGCATTCTTCATGGGATAGAGACTAACATATTTTGAAAACGCGTCAAGCATAACAAATATATATTGCGTTCCTCCTCGAGCCATTGGCAGAGGCCCATAAAAATCAACAGTTACGAGATCATTCGGCACATCTGACGAAACAAAATTATACTCCCCCTCCATTGATATTGACAAAAACTTTACTCTTTGACATAGATCGCAACACACCACATATCGCTTTACCTGACTAGACATTCCTTTCCAATAATAAAATTTCCTTAAGTGTTCCAATGTCTTAAAAACTCCCGGATGCCCTAATTTTTCATGGATTGCCTCTATTATAGCAGTTTGTAATTTTTCGGGGATGACTATTTTCCACCCCTCAATCGTTCGATGTCGGTGAAATAATATATCATTGTAGACCATAAAACACGAATCATCCGACTTCTTCGCGCACGCCTCCCACCTAACCTTCAATTTCAGATCGTCACGCTGCACTTCTGCTAAATTTTTGAAACTCTTTGCCAACCTAGAATCGTATTCCAATAACGCAATTGTGACTAATGACGATTCCTCTGGTCCGTTACACGTCGGTAAAAAACATTCATGTAAGCTTGATATAATGACCCTATCGATATTATCCTCAACAAACTTTTGCTCGGGGTTACGACTAAAAAAATCGGCTACCACGTTATCGACTCCTCGGCAATATTCCACGGTAAATGAATATTGTTGTAACAATAGACCCCATCTTGTAATTCTCGCATTTTGAAAATTAGCCGACTTCAGAAACGTTAAGCATTGATGATCCGTTACAATTGCAAAACACACTCCAATTAAGTATACTCGAAATTTAGTAACCGCATACACAATTGCTAACAGTTCTTTTTCTGTAGTCGTATAATTAACCTCTGCTCGCGTGAGACAACGGCTAACGATACCTATCACGTTATGGCATCCCTTATCGTCTATCTGATACAAAATACCGCTGATGCCCCGATCGCTGGCATCCGTTTGTACCCGATTTTGCGCTCCCGGAATAATCTGTTTTAAGGCAATACTATGACTAAAATCCCTTTTTAAAGTTTGAAATGCCCGCGCGTGCTTCGGCGTCCATTCCCAGGGTTTATTTTTCATCAACAGATCACGAAGTTTATCCACCGATCGACTATGATTTACATTGAACTGTCGGTAATAATTACAAATTCCAAGAAATTGTTGTAAATGAGCTTTTTCTTTTGGCTCTTCAAAATTCCGAATAGCCGCAAGTTTTCCCGGTTCCGGCAATATTCCCTTTTCCGACATTTCGAATCCGACAAAAGATATTCGTTTTTGGAAAAACACACACTTAGAAAATTTAATAGTAAAATTATATTCGCTCAACTTTCGAAAAATTCCCGTCATAACTCGCACATGATCCTCAAACGTTTTCGTCCCAATCAGAATATCATCTATATAACATGAAATATGCTCGTCAAATTCGTGTCCTAACGCTAAACTCAATGCTCGTATAAAGCCGCTGCCGGCGGTCTTTAATCCAAAGGGTATTCTACGGAATTGATACATCTTCGACCCAAATAGAAACGCCGTATATTGTCTAGACGACTCATGAAGAGGGATTTGCCAGTACCCCTGCGTTTAATCCATTTTAGAGAACCACTGGGCCCCATGAAATTTTTGCAACAACTCGTTTATTAGCGGCGGAGACTCATGATCGTCTTCAATGATTTTATTTAGAAATCGCGCATCCAAGCAAATTCGAACCGTACCGTCCTCCTTTTTAACAATTCTCAACGGATTGCAGTACTGACTAATCGCTCTCTCTATCACACCGTCTTCGACCATCGTCTCTATTACTTTAGCCGTGGGTTCCCTCAGATGGTACGGGATAGGATATGTATGCCTAATACTGGGCTTCTCTGTCGTCAATTTTAAATGGTGTTCATAACCTTTCGCACATCCTGGCTTGTTTGAAAACAACAGCACATATTTCTCCAACATTTCTACGAAAATTCTTCTCTGTGATTCACTCAGTAAAGCTAGTTTGCACGCGACTGACCGCAGATCATCAGAGAAACTACCCTCGCTCTGAACAGGCGTGTTTTCCGCGGACACACTTTCTTTCATATTATTTATTTCATTAGTATCGTTACTCGTTCGCATTACTTGCTCAACCCCCGAAACTACTTTGCAATTAGCGACCTCATTCTCTTCATTTTTTTCCTCTCGAGCAACGGTTTTTGTTAGCTCTATCTCACTTTTTCTTTTCGAAATGCTTTGAGAATTCCCCCCTATTTCCGGTCTAAACTCACACATCTCCTGCGATTCAATATCTTCCTCGACTATCGATGGAGTATCGAGAGAATTCGAATCTTGCTCTAATTTCGCTTCGTGCACATTAATAACGAAAACGACCGTCTTTTCGTCCTGCTGCGAGCAAATCAGCATCTCCGTCGCACTCCGGTCAAAACTCACTGAGGAACTAGAGAGAAGCTTTCCCCCCACCTCAATCGTACAATCCTTATAATTTAAAATGACTTCATTTCTCGACATCCAGTCGGTACCCAAAATAACGGTCGATGTTAAATAGGGGATGATCAAAAACGAGTAGATTACCTTCCTTCCCTCTATTTCTATTTCTATGAAAACTTGATGTTTAATGGTCGTGGTCTTTTTACCTATGGCTGTCGTGACAAACAAATTCGACACTGGCATAATATTCAATTGTTTTTGTAACATTAATTCCCTGTAAAACTCTTCTGATATGGCCGACACTTGACTCCCAGAATCTAATAGAATCGTCTTAGTCTTACCGAAAATAGCGGCTTTTATATGTGGACATCTACTAAGCGATCTTGACATTTTCTCCTCACTACCGATCCTTTTCCCTTCAATTTCACAAGATAAATCTTCTACGAAATCGAAGTCTTGGCGACACGCTGGCGGACCGCGGTATAACGCATCGCATTTTAGTTTAACGGCCGCGTGTTTCCCACAGTTTGATAATCTTGATTTGGGCTATTCTGCCGATCATGTGACGCACGTGAAACTCCCGGAGGAGGGAAACGCGTATCAGGTAGTTTAAATCGACGCGACTCATTTTGGTACTGGCGGTTATAGTTCGAAAATCTATTGTTCGATCTCGGATAATTATAATTCCCCTCACGATGATAAGAATATTTATCATTATTAGGACAATCATTGTAATTTACAGACGAACGATATCTCTCACGATTTTTCGAATCGTGATATTCCTCGCTATTACCGGTTTCCTGAATTGCCATTTGCCTTACCCTCTGAGCTACATTTCGCGACGGACCGTTGTTATTAACATGTCTATTGTCCCGTTCTCGTTCACGTTTTCTTTGAATTCCGTCCAGACTAGCCAATGTTTGCCCAATGATCGTTCCATCGTTATAATTCACCGTTACTAATGTTTCCTTTACCCAATCAGGATACTGTTGGACAATACTGTAATTGACTTCATACTCCGTTAACGCGGGTCTAAAATATCGCGCCTCTTTAACCTGGCGATAATAATATGTTTGAAGGGACTCTTTCTGTGCCTCATATCTACGCTCCATCCAAGTATTTTTAAATTGTACTTTAATCGGTATTGAATAAAATTCCGCGAGAAAATCTTCCTTAAATCGTTCATAATTGTCATTATTCGGTCGCAAATCCATCCACAAACTCGCACGACCCTCCAACGCGTGTTCGACTATCATCATTTTTCTTTCTTCTTTAATGTTCTTTACTTTAAAAAATCTATCCATTTCCTCGAGAAACTCTACAGGATTCTTGTCTATTTCGTCCCGAAATTTTGGCATTTTTATATCAATGTGGAAATTTTGAACACCGTTTACAATCGTTGTTATTTCGTCTATATTTACCGCACGTTGCTGATCATGATTATTTACGACTCGAGGATTGCCTTGCCTTTGTTGTTGTAGAAAAACAGCTTGCTGAGCTTCGATGTCAGCGCGTAATTGTTCAAGCTCTCTTCGCTGCCTGTCCAGACTCTCTCTCTCCCGCTCGTCAGCGTGCCGTCGCTCGGCCGCGTTCTCTCTCTCGTCCGGTAACACGGGCATATTTTTTTCTTTCCTCTGCTTAGCCACAAAACTATAGTTAGAAAATGTTTGTTTCGATCGACGACCAAATTGCGTTACATAAATTAATTTATCGTCATTTGCCATACGCTATACGACCAGTTGTATTTACACAAATATACTTTACCAAATTTTATTTTTAATTTTATTTATTTTTCAACTTTTGATTATATTTTCAAAACGATCAAATTAAAAATGTTGGGTTCACGATACAGCTACCAAATTATATCATTTCGTAACTATCGTGCCTCATTGTTGGGCGCCATTTGTAATATTATTTATTTATTTCAGGATAGAATCGTTTGCCAAAAATATTAATTCACGAATGCCGATGGCAGATGAGTCGACAGACGATCATAGATTTCTTTTTTTTTAATTTGAAACGCACGAAAATTATAATAACACTGTCCGAAAATCACAATACCACACACGGTCAAGATACACGAAAAATCATAAGAACAATTTATATCATACAACGCTCATATTAGCACACACGTTCGAGATACATTAAATCGTTAATAAGCGAACGCACGGAGTACGCGCGCCGACAATGTTCCTTAAATTTTAATAAATTCCACGTCCTCTCAAATTATAGAGTGTTAGAAATAAAAGAGAGATAATTACGTAACTTTTGCGTTTGAGTGGTCGCTTCTTCGATGGCTCTTTCGTCTTTGCTCCGGGGTGCTGAAATCTCTGAATATAGAGTATTCCTCCAGTAATAGACAAGTCCTCACCGAATGGCCAATTCGATTGAGAAAGTAGGATGAGGATGCTTTCGTCTCTATCTCTGTCTCGATTGTAGATTTGATGCCGTGGACAATCACGAGTGCTCGAAATCCCGATAAGAAGATATACTTGTAGACGTGTCGGCGTCCCCGGAGCGAAAGAGAAAGAGTCCGAGAAATTCGGAGAGAGGTGCCCGCCGTCCCCTCTTCGCACACATCACACTCTCGTTCTTCTCACTACGTCACATATTATGTCCGATACGCACGATTGCGAGCGCCAAATTTTTAAATAGTCGACATCTCACAACCTCGTATATATATATATATGTCTAGTATCAGCGTTGCCTCCCTTCTATATTGCACGGGGCAGCAAAGTGCAGAGTGGCAAGCAGCCACACATCCCCATACGGCCTTAAAATAATAAAGGGCTTCACATACCCAGCTTCATACCAAAATGGCCCTTTTGCAAAATTAGACTTGACAAAACACTGATTTCAGTACCCAGGCACGAGTGTTTGTCAAAATTGTCATTTCTCAGGACTCTACGTATACGGGACATCTTTCCTGTTTTACAATAGTTGTTTAGTTAGGAGCAAACTTCATGCAGTTGTCTAGTGTGAATGGCCAATTTCCGATATCTTTCGTTCAATGAGATTCAATTGTTTTCAAATCGTCTGGAATTTATTTGTTGTTCTATAATAATTATTCGTATTAACACTTAATTCATTATTTATTTGTTTGTTTGTTTCTAAACTGCAAAGCCATTCATTTATTCTTATCGATTTTGTGATTGAATTTATCATGCCTTTGCGGAATTAAAAAGAAGGTTCCTAACTTTGTAAAAATTTAAAAACAATGACAGGTTGGGAAATGCGGGGATGCCTTTGTCACGATATAATAAATGCCTCTGTACAAAATACATTAGATTCCCCTGAGCAAAGAAAATCTAACATTCCATTCTCCCGTTGAGACGATAAAACGATTTCTTTAATGATAAATCTGCAACTATAGAACTATTACTGCTATCCATCATTCCATTTTGTTTTTGTTTGTATTGTTTTTCAATTTCGTTAATACTCGCTACGTGAGTTCACGAGTTTACGAACAACTCTCGATTGGGAATTAGAGACAAAGTTAAGTATATTCTCAAGTATATATGTATATATCTTATATGAATATTCATCGGGTTAATAGAAACGTTACGGAAAAAGCCCTCGGAGGTCCACGTCCGGGGTCGCGAGGTCGGCACGAATGGAATACAAAGCCTCGTTAAATCAGGACAATAATAGAAATAATAACAACAATGATATTAAGAATAGGAGGAAGAGAAAACGATGAATAAGAATAAAATTGAGTGTGCTTTAGACCACACAACTGAAGAAAAACTTTTTTCGCAACATACAGATATATACATTAGGGTGGTCCTTATTTGGGGTACTCTCGAATTTTTTTTCACGATAGTCATACATTGATTCTACATGAATAAAAAAAAATTCGTGCCAAATGTTAGCTTTCTATCTCAATTTAAACGGAAAATACGTGTAGCGCTCGTACTGTGCTTACGGAACACGGAGGTGTGGTATACATGTAGACGTGCCTTAAGGAAATTGGCGAAAGACCGATGTTCGCCACCTTTCACGACGATCTCGTGCTTCTTACCTCGTCGGATTGTTCATGTCGTTGCCCGGTTCCGATTTCATCTACTTTGTCTATCTCGCGTTCGCGCATCCATTGGCTCCAGCATCTTACGCCAATTTGAATCAACGCTTAATCAACTATTCAACTCTTTAGTAACTCTATTAAACGAATTTGTAATTTAGACACCAAAAAATATGAAATTAAAAGATTTCGATTAGCCTGAAGAAAACAGAAGAAAATAAAGGATGAGACTGCAAAAAATTAAATGAATCGTTCTGTATCCGATTCGTTTAAATGCATTATTTATAATTTAATTTATTCCACGAAATCAGTTCTAATTACGCTAATTAACAATTTGTCACGTTATACATTTTATTGAGATAATTGTGCGGCACTTAAGTTTTGTGTTTTTTTTCTCGATATTACCGAATTGGGGTAATAAGGGAAAAGAAACACCGGATAAAAGAAAGATTGAAGGGTCGACGAAAATATCGTGTCAACTGACGAAAAGAGCGAGTGTCCCTTGATTGTAACTCAAGTAACTCTATTAATTAGTGACAAGACCCTACTCTCGACTGCCGCTCGGTCCGAATTGCCGAGACTCTATAATTCTCCCTCACCTTCCTCTCGTCTGTCCATCGTGCTTTGCGAATCCCTCCCGCCGCCATTCTCAACTGTCTCTCACCATGCCTCGCCCTTCTTGCATATTTCGGGATCCTCCAGCAACCCTCGTATGATTTGTTCGCCCAAGGAATGCCACTCGATATCTCGATGGTGTAAGTATCGAAGTTTCGGAACACATATCAAAAGAGAGAAAGAGACAGATCGAAGGGTACCCTTGTGACTTTGGTTCGTGATGGAATTTCTTCATTATAGTGTATGTCCAGCATTGGTAACTATTTAAATCGTATCGACGTTAAAAGTATTGTTTATTATAAAAGAACTTTTCACATAAAAAGGACTTTTTACGTATGAAATATACGGCATAAAATTATTTTCATGCACAACAATTTTAAATAATTTGATAAACATAAAATAGTTAGATCAATTGATCAATTGATTAAAAAGTTACTTTTTATATCAACGATACTTTTGAGGCTAATATTAACGTACATTTTAACGGAATTAAGGGCAAGTTAAATTATCAGATATCACGAATTTTGTCAAATTAATTCACGAACAAATCTTCGAAAATGTCGAAATTGATTAAGCATAAACGTGATTTATATGGTAGATTTAGTCCATCCAGAGGCTTAAATTGCTCGTTCAAGTGACGGGATAGATATAATCTTTCGTTTCAAAACGATGATTAGTGTATACCGTAGAATATATGACGCGGGGCTTTTCGGGTGAATTTTATCGACCTTAACGGAATTCCTTCATTAGTGAGAAGTCAGTGAGCACTGGGTGGTGCACATACCATCACAATGCCCTTTATATATATTTATATAAGACAAAAAGTATGGACGTCTCGTGCCCTCCCGATAAAAGCCCTCTCTCACCTCTCCCACGACCGGTCACATATAATAGAAAGGCACACGCGGATAGTATGTCATTACGTCCACGCGATGAGACGTGCCCAATGACTTCTCAACGATCTCAGTTTTTCTTTTCTCGTACTTCGGAAATCATTTCCGGAACAGCAAGAGAAATCGTAAAAAAAAAACGTACAAACTTAGAATCTAATGTCTGTCTCATACGTGCTGAACTGAAAAATAGGAAACATGTTGTATACAGCAAAGAAAAATCATTTCCGACCCTCGATATACCGTTTTAGAGTTTAGACATAGGATTTCAGATCTCAGAAACACCATCTTATCCGGAAAATACCCTTCAGGAAACTATTGGTTATATAAAAATTGTGTTAAATGAAGAAGAAAGAAAATAGATTTTCAGAGCTATGATTGTACTATTTTGTTTTTTTTTCCACAATGAAAAAAAGTCATGTAGTAGTAATTTTTCAAAAAGAACGATTGATCCATTCGAGCACGAGAACTTCGCGAACGATCGAACGAGCTGGCATCGCGTATCGCGGAGCCACGAGATTTCACCGTATACATAGAGAGGATTATTTTAAGATCGACCGCAAGTATCGAGTGAAGGAGGCACGCGATGAGATATCGATGGCGTTATTCAAACAAAAGGTTGTAACGAACACGATTTAAGGGGGGAAATAGGGTTAGACGGTTCAAAAAATCGATTTTTTTAAATTTCATAAATTGTTAGTAAAACTATAAAATATGTTCCCAAAATTTTAAATGAAAATTCCGAGTCGTTCTATTGTTATAACCCATTAAGCGGTGAAATAGGGTTAGAACAGCGTTTTCTCAAAGATTTTCATTAATTTTTTTATAGTATGAAAAATGAATATAATTTATTGAAACTTTGAGAATATTTTATACATGTATTTAAGTATATACTATAAAATTTTTAAAGAATTTCCTTAAAAAACACCGACGATATTAGCGACCCCATATTGCAGGTCAAAATCAGACTCAGCATTTTGCTATTTTTTCAAACGCGTTATTCTGAAAACGACTTTTCTTGAACTTGCGTACACGCTAGTTTGAAAAGTTTTCAACCAATCGTTTTGAAAATTGGCAGTTACTTTCTTCATAGTATTGCGTTCTATATGAACCTAAAATCGGAATATTATCATTATTTAAAATAATTTTTATTTGCAAATAAAGTTGTAAAAAATGACAAAAAATCATGCTTTTTTGTTTTGACCCCTGTAAAAAATTGAATTTTCTATTTTTTTTATAGCATTTAGGTTCATATAGAAGAGTGACATATAATAAAAGTAAATTCCAACCTCGTTTGATTTCAGATGAAAATTACGGGTTCCAGAAGGTACGCAAAATGCTGAGTCTGATTGTGACCTGCAATATGGGGTCGCTAATATCGTCAGTGTTTTTCAAGGAAATTCTTCAAAAATTTTATAGTATACTAGGGGGGCTCTGCCCCCCTGCGCGACAACCCCCCCCCCCCCCTCCGTTTCATCGCACCCCGACCAAACCCCCCCCCGTTCCTTCACGCCCGGCGCTCCCCCCTCAACTCTTGTACACGGCGGCGGCGGCGATATATTTATATAATATAGAGAGATACTTAAATATATGTATAAAATATGCTCAATTTTTTAATAAATTATATTCATTTATTTATACTATAAAAAAATTCATGAAAATCATTGAGAAAACGCTGTCCTAACCCTATTTCCCCCTTTAACGGGTAAAAGTTAGGTGGATTACGAATTTTTGTTTGGCAACAGTCATATAACGTTTATACATATATTTATATTGTTACGTTCCGATATGTAAAAAGAGGAGAGCGAAGCGAGTCCTGGTTAAATATGGGGGTTGCCTCTTATTTAGACCGGAATGTGCCGGTCAGGGATCGAGGCGCAGCGAGGGCGATCGTTGATTAAGGAAAATGATAATTTATAATTTGTTGATCGATAATCGATAATCCTCCTTAATTAGTGGATTGACACTTGGTAGCGTTGCCGCCTGTAGGACGTAGCGGGTTGATTGAAATAAAAATTCGTCGAACCATGTTTACTTTTTAACAAATAACAAGCATTTATTTTATTCAAATAGTTTTCGTTATTACGGAGATTTAAATTTCGATCATTTTAAAATTTCACAATTTTAATTCGCAATTTTGTTTTCGCAATATTCGTTCACAATTTTGATTTCGCAACTTTGGTTTCGCAATTTTCGTTCACAATTTTGGCTGACAATTTTGATTTCGCAATTTTCGTCCACAATTTTATATTTTGGTTCACGATTTTCGGTTCACAATTTAACATTTTCGTTGAACAGTTTTACAATTTCGGATTTGTTGCCCGTTCACAATCAGTTACAAAATTTTTGGTTTACGATTCGTCGCGTAAGCGACGTTCACTTTTCGATTATTTAACACCCCTGAGCACTGTCGCCCAGAGAAGTGTTTTAAAAGGTGAGCCCTTCGGAAAACCTGGCTCTGGACTGTCGCTAGGAGCAGTCTTCATGAAGCGCGGTTTCCGGAAAGGCGATGAGTGCCGCCCGTTCTAATTCGGGTGTCGGTCACCGCCCTGACACCCGAATATATATATATATATTTATATATATATATATACTAGGGGGGCTCTGCCCCCCTCCCACCCACGCCTCCGCAGCCCACGCTCGATCCGCTCACCCAGCCTACTCGATCCCGCTCGCTCTCCTCAACTCTTGTACACGGCGGCGGCGGCGGCGGCGAAATATTTATATAATATAGAGAGATATATATATATATCTCTATATTATATAAATATTTCGCCGCCGCCGCCGCCGCCGTGTACAAGAGTTGAGGAGAGCGAGCGGGATCGAGTAGGCTGGGCGAGCGGATCGAGCGGGGGCGGGGGAGGCGTGAGTGGGGAGGGGAGGGGGGGTGGCGCGCGAAGCGCGCAGGGGGGCAGAGTCCCCCTAGTATATATATATATATATATATATACCGTATATACCGTTATATTTTTCCGTTATTACGTTTCACGAATTTCGAACTTGCGCTTTAACAAATTTTCGATGTTCGCACTTCACAGTTTTGATTGCAATGGAGTGATAGTACCGGTTACACTTTGAACTTGATTGTTGATCTGAACTTCGGAGAATAATTAACACTGAACTTTGTATTTTACCGTGGTCGATCAAACTGATATAATATTCACTAATATTCGAGCTTGACCATCGTGGTCGAGCTCCCGAGAAAAGACTACTACTTTTATTTTAACTTGTATTTTAACGTGGTCGACCATACCGGTCGATCCACGGAGTAATCAGGATTAATATTCGAGGTTGACCATCGTGGTCAACCTCCCGAGAAGGACTAACTTACTTCTAATTCGTCCTAAATGAAAAAGCGCATTTTTATTTCGCGTATGAAGTGGGAAATACCGGCGCGTGGGGGACGATTTGTGTTCCTACACGCCTCGACATCTTCGTTATCAGGAAATTTTTAGCTTAGCTAAGGTGTCGGCAGAATCCCGTTTCGGACACAAGCTTTTGTCATGGGAACGCGTACAATGTTGAGAACGCTGACTTTTGAGTCATAATATTTATTCGATAGATATATATTTGTACATAAACCAGCCAATATATTGATTCACTCTTATATATTGATGCGTATATACAGAACATCGTGAGCCACAGCTTTTACGACGACTCGCTCGCGGTTTTCTCCAGCTTCATGAGAGGAGCCGCGACTCCCCTCCCTGTATATCTTCTCGTACACATCGACAGCCACGTTGTGCTGTCAGTGCACGTGTGTCCGCGTGGCAGCATCGCTCGTGTCTTCAGCTTCGCCACTGTCTCGGTCCACAAACTCGAAGTAGGGCCCCGCACGAAGAAAAAAAAAAGAAAGACAAAAAAATAACCCGAGAATCAGGACGAACGAGAGAGAGAGAGAGAGGGAGAGAGGGGGCAAAATATCAAAGAATATCCGCGAGGTGCGTTACAGCCACGCGCTTGAAGCAGGAAATAAAACGATAAAGAATTCTTTGAAAATGAAAGCATCTGTGGATGAATAGACGGGAGAAGGTGGGATTTATCGTATAATCTCTATCGAGCAGATTTGTCCGACCAACACTGGGTCTTTCTACTCTCTCCTTTTAAAGGTGCGGGTGGGGAAGAGACTCTTCGCGTGGTCAACACGCGCGCTTTATTTTCCTCCAGTTTTGTTGCGTCACGATTCAAACGCGACAGTCAATCTTGTTTATCATCGTTACGTTCATCTTCGTGTAATTTTACCATTGTACTGTTTGAGAGAAAATTTTATACAAATTTTCATAAATTAAAATTCATTTTTAAGACGGTTTTAGGAAAATTTAGCGATCACTCTTCCAAAACATTTGTTCACGGTCAAACAAATTTTTTATTTGTCGTCATTACTTTAATTTACATTAATTTGACTCATTATTTCGGAAGCGTGTACAGATTTTTTAATGAATAATCAATCGGGTTTGTATACTGTGAAGTAATCCTCTATTGATGGAAGGCAATCTGCTATTTCCGAAACAATTTCTATTCTCATCGGAGAATTACACCTTGATTCGTTAAAAATGACGCGAAAGAATGATTCCGGAAAGAGCGGATATTTTTGTTGTTCGTTGCAGTCATAAATTCGAAGCCTGATTTAAGATTTGAAAAAAAAAACCCATTTTGCACCATTCCGGGAGGGGGGGGGGGGGGATACTAGAATTTGATGTAGCGATATCTCGAGGAGTTGAGTCCCTCAGCGATGAAATAATTAGCATGAAAGAGCGTAGAGACACGGAAGTAATTGATAACAAACAAAAAATTGATATGAAAAAGACCTTTGTAATTGGAACGAGAAAATATCCAAAGATCCAATTGAAATCGTTTCTGTGTCACTGGGCAATAGAGTCAAGCAATAATTAATATCTACTTGTGAAAATAGTTATTTAATGGATTATTCTACCACCCGAAACTTGTAGCATTGATGACACTCAACTTTATCGAAATATCGTAGTACTAATGTTACTTGCAATGCAGAAATTAAAAAAATGTATATCTTAATTTTCTTTGCGATTTTTACTATCCTTCGTCGCTTCATATCCGTCAAGCTTATTTTTTTTCAATCATTCGTAACGATCAGTCAAAAGGACCGACGAATAAATGACCGTACGATCAGCCACTATGTTCTGTCAGGTCTGAGCTATACCAGCCGTAACTACTGCGAACACGCAACGACCGAGCTTTCACCGTTGCGGGATATAAATTCGCGAAAGCCGCGATGAAAAAAAATTGCCGATGGTACATGCGTGCATGCTGGATTTGAGTGACGGATCCACGAAATTATCAAACGAACCGAGGTTCTACATCAAGCTCTTTTTTCTTCTTGCAAAGTCTGACAAAACACAAATGCGATGTCGACCGTCAACGAACTTTCGGAAATTCGACACGAAGGTAAAAAAGAAACGGAAGACAGGCTTAATTGTGCGTTGGCGAAAAGTCGTAAATTTCGTGTGTACATGATAGATCGCGCGGTCTGTAGCCACGTGGAGAGCTGTCGAAGCGACGGAGAAAAAAAATTTTCTCGTTATGTTAATGCCACAATGTTTTATTCGATGGATATAAATTTTATTGATATACCACAGGTGATATGGATAAAGAGCATAAAAAAACAATAACAAAAATCCACTTGACAGGGTTTTTTTCGCACGGGAGAAAAGTCGTTCCCGTCTCTCTCTCTCTCGCTCTCTCTCTCTCTCTCTCTCTCTCTCTTTCGTCAGCTGAGCTTCAACAAAATGCAATAACGTCAGGCCGTAAATACTGGCACTGCCAAAAATGGAATATCCATGAGTGATAACTGTTAAAACGTGTTTTACATCGAAACTATTTATCGAAAATTGAAAAATAAACTATGTACCGTATATATAAGTGTACTCGAATATGTACAAGTAAGTACTTGTGTTCACAGCGTACGTAAGTTGATACATAACTATATGTGTTATACCTGTGCATATATTATCGATATGTAAAAAATATTCATCTATATGAAAAAGCGTAATTACCTTCAATTTATCTTCGTTTTCGTACATACATCAAACATCTCGTAGCCTCGAACTACAGTCTAATTAATCATCAGCGAGGTTTATCGATTTATCGGTCACAGAGCACATGAACGAAATTTTTCATGAAGGCGAAGAAAATACATATATAAAAGTTACGGTATCGAGATATTTTTTCTCGAAAAGGAAAAAAAAATCGAAACCAGAACGTATTTACGGTTCAATAATCCTGTCTAGAAAATTTCGTGCAACGGCACATTGCACATTCAACCGGAAATGAATATATCCAGCACAATGTTAGGAAAATAGACTTTTTTGTCTTTCTCCTTCGCTGGACAGCCTCCGAAGCCATAATTGCGATTGCATTAATCTAAATCAATGGACCATTCGCCTATATATCTGTTGATATATTTGTCCTTGGTTCGATGTATTCGCCATACCGTAGACATTTTTTTCCGCTACACATTTAATGCTATATAAACCGGCAAGATTTATTCACGAATTCGTAAAAACTTTAAGAATATCATATCGATCGCAATGATTCGTCGACGATATGTTAGTTTTACAAGGAGTTGTAAAAAAACGAAGAGGAATAATTTTCGAGCATTTATTTGTTGAATAAAATTGTCCAGGAATCTTCGAAAATTCGTGCTGTTTTACAGGAGAAAAATTATTCCTGAATTCACAGCATTAATGGTAATGAATGTTGTAACCAGTTTTATAGTTGGCACAACAACATTTATGGCTTTATCAAACATAGTCTGGTTCACGGATTGGAATAGCCTTCACGAAAACTGAACATTTCGTTGTAACGTACTAAATTAATTTTAACGCCCGAAAATGTGAATTTGCATAAACTTAATAAAAAAAAAGAAGTTCATTATGAAGATCACGAAGATAATGAAAATTGATCGATATATTGACGCAATGAAAGATGCAACTTGGTTACACGCCGGTGTATTAACACGATTTATCCACTTCTTCGAACAAACGTCAGAAAATTAATTTCAAGCGAATGATTCAGCATCTCAAAAATTTCTACTGATAGTAAAATATTAAAAAGATGACTGAATCTCAGTTAATCTTTACATTGGTTTCAATGTTCCGTTATTTAAATTGTATATTCGTGAAAAATTCGTAGAAAAAATATTTATTGGCGTTTCGGAGCCGAAAGGTTTGTAGGATTATCAGTCTACGCGTATAGTAGTAAGAAAGACGCGAAACGCAGTTGCAATATGCGTTAACGGAAATACAATTGTAGTATTTCATTAATATACGTAAATCTATAAACTCACGATTTTTTAGGCAGATTATCCCTCGTTAATGTCCAAGAGAATCTGGCGTCTCACTGTCATTCGTTAAAAAGATAATGAAAAAAATAAATCTAAAAAACTATCGAATTTATGCACTTGGTCGATATGTAAACGAAGTTTTGAACGTCAATGCCGATTGCCAATTGGCACGCGCGGCACACCGGTTAATGAGAGACACGACGTGTTAGAACGATCGGTCTATCGAGTGCTATAGGCCGTCATGCACTGACTTGCCCGTCGTGTCTGGCTTTCGCGGGGCTCGCGCATGCCTTCATCGAAATCGCCCGCGCCCTCGCTATATCGCCGTAAACCCAGACTCTCTTCTCGTTCACTAGCTCGTACGGTCATCTCGCACTCTTCGATTTCGACATCTACGATTTACCGATTGTAAGTACATACGAGGATTTTTATGGACAATGACGAAAACCGCCTCATTAACGCCGAGATTACAGAACGCCGTAACTTACCGGACGTAGAATAAAGCAATTCCTTTTTTAACTGCTACGATATTTCGCTCTCTCTCGCAACAACTGGTTCGGTAACCCTGTGCCGGTATGGTAGGAATTTATAAGAAAGCTATGTCGTTTTCCGAGTTGAAAGTGTCAGATTTTCCCGTTCTTCCCGTTCGTAAATGAGACACGACGATCGTTTCTCGAAAATCTCGAAATTCGAGATATATGTATCGAAGCTCGAAGCCAGTTTATCATCAATCCGCCCAGCTCTTCATTTGCGTTCTTTAAGGGATAACACCGCTGTGACCCCCTGTTTTTTTTCACATTTTTCAAGAATTTTTTTTGTGGGAAAAAAAAGAGATATTCGAAAAATTTGTTTGTGTTTCGTTCCTTGTTTATTAATGTATCAAAAAATATTTTTTTCACATTTTTCACGCCGCATGGTGGCGCTGGGGAAGTCCTCGCGTCAGGTGCCGCAGTGGTTCGCGGCACGCAGCAGAACTCTCTTCAACGTCAATCTGAAAAAAAATACCGAGTGTTTTCGTTAATAATATGATATTTTCAAGAGAAGTACATAGGATTTTTTCGATATCTCAATAATTATAAAAGTTATAGCCTATTTTCGACGAGAAATTTTGCTCAAAAATCATTCTTTAATTTCAAAGGCGTGCCTATTTTTTTTTAAATAATATTTTTCCAAATCCCTATGTACTTCTCTTCAAAATATCATATTATTAACGAAAACACTCGGTATTTTTTTTCAGATCGACGTTGAAGAGAGTTCTGCTGCGTGCCGCGAACCACTGCGGCACCTGACACGAGAACTTCCCCAGCGCCACCATGCAGCGTGGAAAATGTGAAAAAAATATTTTTTGATACATTAATAAACAAGGAACAAAACACAAACAAATTTTTCGAATATCTCTTTTTTTTCCCACAAAAAAAAATTCTTGAAAAATGTGAAAAAAAACAGGGGGTCACAGTGGTGTTATCCCTTAATGTACATGACGCAACAACGCGATTAAAGTAGAACAAGCATAGAATAAGAGGAAAATAGTGCCTGTATGGAAGAGAAATAAGATGTAGATATTGAAGGAGGATAGGGAGCTAAGACTAAAGGAAAGTCGAATATGGATGCTCAACATTAAATAAGGGATTAGGAGGGATTGGGGAAAAAATAATAAATCGAGACCAGAGTACGACATCTGGAAGATAAAGAAGTACTCTTAATTACTCAACATAATCTTCCCTATGAATGAATCGTCAACGCCCCTTAGTATAACGAAAGATCAGCAAATACTTCCTGCCTGTCTTCCAAGAGTGACAATTGACAATGAATGAACTTTCGATCATGAATCGAATAAAATTTCTTAACATTCATCAACTTTTTGGTAGAGTAGACTTCTGACTCATCGTCTCGATTCTAATCCCTCATTTTCGGGCACAAACATCCCCATGAAGGCGGCAGAATAATTTCCGATACCGGGATCGTGAAAGACAATCTCGTCGTTGACGATCCATCGGCTGTAACGTATTTCCGATAAAGTCTTAAATTCCAAGCTGTGTTCAAGTTTAAAAAAATGGCGATATGTTTTACAAATGTACTGTTTGGAGAATTGACAGATAAATTATTGCCCAAGTCCCGGTTTAATGAGTGGATGTCAAATTTGACAGTATTTTACAAATATTATTAATTGTATAGATATTTTTAAGAAAATTTTTGCGAAATAAGCTGAACTCGCGAATACGCGTTAGTGCTATCGAGATTGTTGTTGATCCTCGCAAGTGCGGTGCCGATAACACGACCGCTTATCGAACTCAACGCTACGATACTCGTCGAGTCCTCGATCCATACTCGTACAAGATTTAAATATCCGTTCATAGATTCCTCATCGTCGAGAATGAGGCCCTGCACATGGGGTCTTCCTTGAAGATGTGATGCTGCACGAGGAAAAATTATTGGTCGGGAGAACAAACTTTTAAATCCTCGGTGGGTATGTCAGTTGCGGTTATCATTAAATGTATTGCTGCGATCACCCACCAATTACTCTCCTTAACCATTTTACCTCCTCGTGGAGGAAGCTTTGTTTTCGTGAAACAGATTTTTCTTTCAATTTTTAATGTCAATGTGTTCAAAATGTGTCAAAACGTCGAAAAACACACATTTTCAACAAAATTCCGCGCTGTTCGTGCGCATGTTTATGATGAGGTTGAAAAATCGAAGTTCTATAACTCTGGAGAGACTGAAGGGTTCACATACCCCTAAAATTTTCAAAAAATCGATTTTGTTTACAGATTTTTCTTCTTTATACTTTCAAGAATTAAAAAACAAAACTTTCAAGAAAATTCCACTCCGTTACAAAGTTATAGGAATAAATGTGACCGGACATCGGGTTCACGTTGTATCTACGAGAAACTTTAAACCCGTTTTTCTCGGAACTATGTTTTTAGACAGTGGCAGCACGATAACTCAGTCAATTTTTAATAGTTTTCAACGTTTTTTTTTAAATCTCGATAATTATGTTCTCTATAGATTGACGAGAGGTTTTTTTAATTTTGTGATTGGACAATTTTTTAAAATTGCATACTAAAGTTTGAAATGCTGTAATTTCTTTAGTTAAAAAAAAAAAATCCCTCCGTCAGACTGTTACTACTACATTATTTTACTAGATACTTTTATTTTTGCAGATTGGATAATTTTTCGTAAAGTTATGATGTTGACAAGGAGACTCCATGGTTTTCATCAGTAGTCCATTTATACCCGTAAAAAATAATGTTAATAATTTTTTTTTAAATAAAAAAAAAATTTCCTATAGTTCTAATGTTATAGTTTCGTAGTATAGTTTCGTATAGTTCTAATGTTCACAAACTTAAAAAATGACGTTTTCGGGAAAATCGATTTAACGTTTTTATACGTACCGAGCGGCTACCGAGCAGGTATAAAAATCAGGTATCACGGCCGGTCGTTTGAAACGCTATAACTCCGTTAGTTTTACTCCGATTGACTTAAAATTTATACACAATATTCTCGACATATTGTTCATTCAGAAAATGGATAAATAAAAAAATGCAAAAACAAAAATTTTTAAACCCTACCCCCCCTTAATGGATATAACCTTTATAATAATTTTTCAAATTTAGCCGGTTTTCAGCGCGCGCATGGGGATGTGAGCCCTTGACCGACCGGTTCGAAAGTTTGCACACAAGACCCCACTGTCTGATAGAAGATTCAATGAACTGTGAGTTTGAATGGAGAAAATCGATGTGCCATAACGAATAATCCATGAAAACCTTTATCAGACGAATGACTTCATCGAAATGAGTTTCATTGAGATCAATGATTTCTGCCGAACGACGGAGCTTCCCAGGTTAGTGGACCCCTGATTCTGCTCTGCATCGCTATCATTGCTTCATCCTTTTCTCCTGTTTCCATGATTTTTTTTTAAATTACGCAACTACGTTTTGTCGGGATATACAAACGAATTTAAGAAGTCTTTATTAAAAATGATCGATGCATGTTCACGGCGGTGCTTTTTGTCGTCATTAGTCTTTCTTTGTTTACATCGATAATTCGATGTATTCGGGTCATACGATAACGACTGACATTATTAATATTACTAAAACAATATTAATGAATATCAATGAAATTAATATTAATAGGTCATCAAAAATCGCGTGGATTTCTTGATACGTGATGATTAAGCGAGTCAGTGTAAGTGTTGAATGTGCCGGAAAAGAAGAACGATCTGAAATAAGCTACGACGACGAATCTTCGACGGATTTGTCGAACGATTTGACAACGACTGAATCGTTTCGATCCCAGACATCCTTGAATGCACCTGTAGTGTGGGAGAGAATGACGTCAGGCTACAGAATCATTGATCTACGTCCCAATCGCATAAGCCTAGCTCTCGCTCTGATAAACGTAATATTAAATATGTTATTCATCGGGAGTTATATTACGAAATGTTAAAAAAAAACACCGTTAGCGCTTTCAACATACATTTTTTTCCTTTTCAGGTTCATTTTTTCGACGAAGAACCAATATGCCTCGTGACGTCTTTGTCGAAAGACGCTGCCTCCGTAAAATCTTATCAACAATTCATCCGGAAGAGTCTTCTGGAATCAAACAGTTTTTGTGCCATTCGCGAAGGAACAGGCACACTCGTCGGAGTCGCAGTCATGTCGCTATGTCGTAAAACCGATAACGAGGATCGAGAGAACCAGGGGGCAGCACTATCCATCGCAATGTCTTTAAAGAGAGATCTATTCGCGGAAACACAATTGGACAACAAACTCGCTGACCTTGTGGAATACTTCAGAATCGATGTAATATGTGTCGACAGCGAGCATCGTGAAAAAGGTGTTGCTACTGGTCTGCTTCGTTCCTGCATTGCTAAATCAAGGTCGTTGAATGTATCCGCTTGTATTGGGGTATTTAGTTCCGATGCCAGCCAGAGAATAGGTTAGTTTGTTTTATATTAGTACACTATATATATGGGCCATTTCACGCCCACTCGACCTAGCTGTTATCGTCGCTTTTTTTATCCTTCAAGTAAGTTACAGATTCGTATGAAAATAATGACCTCACACGAATTTTTCGATTTTTTTCGAAAATTGGTATGTTCGCAATAATTTAAACTGTTAATGTGACCATGAGGGCCGTCATCAAACACATGTTGTTATTTTTTTTTTAGTTTTTATTACTTGTGCATTGCAACGTATACACGTGCTGTTAACAATTTGTTTTCGTTCAACATTGTTAACAGTCCTTCGTCGTGGTCAAAATAACAATTCAGGATATTACGAGGTCACCAATTCTCGAAAAGGTCTGAAAATTTGCATGAGTCATTTTTTTGTGTCACTCTATAAACGTTTGAAGGAGAAATAATTAAAAAATGATGATGGTAAGAGTTAGATCGAGTTGGCGCGGATTGCCCCAAGAAATTGATGATAAAACGAGACAGAGATATACGCATTTATGACACTTCTATCACAAAACGTTAACGGCCAGATTAGTAGTTTGCCGTTATTGATAGTTGATTAAATCCTAGAAATCCTTTCGTATTCACACAAGTAATCAGGTGTGATCATTAGTATATTCACGCGTATTAGTGCATTTTATAGTAAAAAATGCATAATATTACGTACGGGAAGATTGGATGACTTTTTAATGTCATCTCAATTAAATGTGAATCTTTTCTTAATCGTCTATCCGCGGAAATTTTCTTACACTCTTGGGGATACAAAATCACTTCGTATACAATTTACCACATCCCAGATTGTATACGAATGATATAAACTAACGCATTCATGCGGTCTGGATGGAACAAGGCCGAGTCGAGTCGAGAGTGAAAGTAAAATTACCAATCAACGAGAAACTCCTTCACTATAGTGTAATGTAGTATTGGTTCGGTTATGATGGGTTAAATATTTACCAGCACGAACCTGGCATATAGACCGTTGGACATGTAGCTTCCCGTTCGATCGTAAAACTAATCGTACCTACTCTGGTTTTTTATTGCACATATTACGTACGAAACCAGCTGTCCGATTGGGATTTGCGAAACTCGGCGAGATACCGTACGTGACATATATTGCGGAAAATGATCAAGACAATCCCTTTGCTAATATCGGAATTGGAAATTATTCCTTGGCTTGTATGGCTATGAAAACGTCTCTGGAAATTCGTTCGACTTCCCAACATTCGCCAATCTCGACGATTGTCTCAAAAAAATCGAAAAAACATTGAAATCTTTAAAATCAGGATAACAAGAGTCGGCAATGTATTGGAAATTATATATTGGAAATTTGACGCAAAAGAGAGATTCTTCATATATTTCTAATGGAATTCGCGAGTCCCCGTTATGGTAAGCGTTCGATTTCCTTCTGATTGTCAAAAATTTCCTGAACACAAAATTCACTTTCTTCTGTCTTTCATCTCTCGTTATATATACGTTTCTCGTTTTCGAACATCGCGTTCGTCTTTCATAAGTAATGTATGAATCTACAGCTCGTCCCTAAGATTATTGTCATTGACGTTGACTTCCACTTTGCCGCGATGTGGTATGTTGGCCCAAAAATTCACTCGATCTGGTAACAAATTGGCTGCCATCCGCAAATCCTTCGAACCTCCTATATAAAGATATTCGAGACTCGAGGTTCTTACGGGTTTCCATTTAACTGGAATTTCCGGGGTTTTCCGTGGCGTTGGATTTCTGAAATTAACGGAAGGAAACAAAGTATGATTGTCAATGATTTCTTTCGACATTGGATGATAGGATTAGGAATTTTGCAACATTTCAGAGATGAAATGGACCAATATACTGATAACGAAAGATGTACATTGAAACGTGGACAGCAATTTCTCTTCGTTTTCAAAGATTTACAAATTTTCCTATATGAGGAAGTGATTTTCCTCATTTTGGCTGCCTCACAGAGGAAGTTTTGTGAATCCACAACTTAGCGCAAAGAAAATATCAAATAAACAAGCTGATAGGCTTCGAGACACTTCACTAGTTCGTCGAATGAAGAATTGCCACGACATAGAGCACATAAGCATATGCCTATTTTTCACTAATACTTATGTTAATAATAAATCTATTTGATGATTGATTGTTGATTATATAAACGTACCCCGTTTTGGCAAAATTGACCCAAATACCAGTTAATATATCCACGATTTTATGATCCTCTTTGGTGAGCGGTGTATCCGTGAATAATTGTTCACCAACGGGAAATAGATACTGTAGCTCGTCCGCGTGTGAAACTCCATAATCCTTTTTCGTATCACCGAATATCTTGCTGAACGAAGAACTTCCTCGATAAGCGAAATAATAATAGTAAACCGGTGAGCTTAGGGCTTCGAGGTGATCTCTCACGGCATTGTCAGCCGCGATGTAGAACCACGCGTCCGTGTACAACTGCGAGTCAAGTAATGAGTCGAAAATATTAATGCAAACGACATGTAGAAAAGAATACAAATTTTTCAAGTTGCACATTGTATTGAAATTATTTTTACGCATTCGTAAAATCACCTCTGTATCCAAGATCGATCGAAGAGGAAACTTTGTAAATTTGGAAAAATGATGATAAAGCATTTAACAAGTTTCTATTTGCAACTTGTTTCTTTCTCTTTAGTAATAATAATTTCTTTGTAGTTTATTTCCGTTAATACAATAAAAATGTTCGTGTCAACCAAAATTTGGGGATTCTAGCCAAATTTATTCCTAAACAATTTTTTCTACAATGTAGAACTCTAACGACAGTGTTGATTTTAATAAAAATCACAATGAACAAAAGGCAGTCTGTGCTTCAGAGAGTTGGACGCCGATTCTTTCACACGCGTAGCTCTTTCAAACAAGTTATAATTTTCCAACGATTCGTCATACTTTATGTAATTTAGCATTAAAATATCTCGAAGTATTTAGAACTTACGTCAATGAGATTTGTTCTGGTGGACTCGTCGATTTTCCGATCACCCAGATAAAACTTTCGAATTTTTTTCGTCACCTCGTTTTTTAATTTCTCGGGACAAGTGTCCTCGTAGAGAAAACTTATTGGACCAAGGTCCATGAATTTTTCGTCAAGCAACTTGTCAAGTCCTTTGTTTTCGAGCCCGTAAATACCTAAATAGAAAAAAAAACGATATTGTTTTTTCGCCAAAACAGCAATAATAAAAAATTAAAAAATAAAAGAAAAATCATTCGTTTACCAGCAACTCTGATCGCACCCTCGTGGGAAGTTATTCCCGTCATCCACGGTATATCAGCCAATTTGCCAGACTTCAATGACTGTGCCGGTTCTTCTTTTAGAAAAGCACCTGGATGATCAGGCTCGATGACAGGTCTGAATGGAATCATCGGACAGTAATCGAACACCTGTTGTCAACATTTCATTAAATGAAAGTCAAGTTAATTGAATACGGAATGACGGATAATTATCCGTCATCTATCATTTATTATAACTTTTTTTTTCTCTCCTCAGTAATTATTAGTATTTAACAACTTTACAAATTGCTATTTATTGTTTCGAAAATTCGTGTATATCACACAGGAAATGTCGTAGGGGGTATATGTGAAATGTCGTTACGCTCTGTTAATTAATGCAAATATCGTGATGCTGTGTCCATCAATGCAAAGCGTGTACGTTTCATAAACGCGAGATCGGAAACGGATTAATCTAAATTTCCCCAAACTCGATACGCACGTGGTTTTAAGTCGAACCGGAGAGAAAAAAAACCGATTAAACCACTGCCACGATTCAATGTCGCTCATCGCCAACACCTCGCAATGATTGTTCAATAAATTTTGCTAACTGACGTATATATTTGTGTTTTTCATTATGTGTTATGATGAAAATTGTAAAATGGAGAGACCAACAAATTAACAAACGGTACGTAAGCGATTTCGATACACTTGTGATTAATGTTTGTTGTGAATTCTTATGATTACACGACGAAAGATGTGTGTCAACCGATTAGTGGTATAATAACGTGGAAAATCATTACGACAGTTTCGCCCAAGAATGCTGCACCACTGTCGTCACATTTCGCTAAGACGTGATACGACAAGTTAAGAACATTTCCAGTTGAACGTACGGTAATAGTTATACCTGCTAAACACGTCTTACAGCGTACATATAGATCATTTCACGCGAACTCGACCTGGCTATACCCACGTACCATTTTACACATTTTTGTTCCTTTAAGTATGTCATAGAGTATATTAGTATCACTGTAAAACATAGTTGAAACAACAAAAAAATTGAAAAAGATGCTAAAGCTCACAGGCAGTTCAAATTTGCTTGAAATGCCTTATACGCACACATATAATATTTCATTTATTTTCATACGTATTGATTAGAGTGACTGATGTAAACTCTCAGAAACCTGAACAATACGGAAAATTCTGACACAATACGACCGTGACTTATTCGCTCCGTTTGCTACGGTGTACAAATTAAATCTACTTGACAATTCGTCGCTGTATATATTTAAAAAAAATGGAAAGCCTGCTTATGCTGCATTCTCACATTTTCCCATTTATATGATTGTAATTTTTTTTTCTTACAACCGCGAAATTGCCTCTCAATGATCCGTATTTGCGATAGCGGAACAAGCGAGTAAATGTGCTAGTTTTTGTTTCTTCAAATAAACTTTCGCTACAAATTTATCGTTGTGACGTTCTTAGTATTCAAGGAAATTCCGATAAAGTTTTATACATTTGGATCATTACAAAATCTGAGACTCGACGGATATGTTAGAAATTTTACATTCCTTTGACTCGAATGCATATTGAAAAAAAAAGACATGAAATAACAAATTTTCGAAATACTGGAGCGTCAAAGCGCGTGCTTATAGAAATATTTCATTGTTGAGTGTCAGTGAGCACTTGTATGGATTCTCCAGTACTGCGTCAGTAAGTGCCTTATAATAAAATCTATAAAGCTCTATCAGTATCCAGTGATTATGTTTTTTTTTTTTCATGATTATGTAGATTGATATATATACGAGGGGGGGACCCAAAAAAACGGGAATTGCGCTGCGACGGGGAGGGAGAGTGGGGGAACCAATTGCTCGACCAGGTGTTCGTTGGGGACACGTCTCCTGAGTTAGTGTGCGAAGTTCTGTCACCGTGATTCTATTCATAGCAATGGTAGCGGAATAACAAGTACTAGGTAGCGATTTTCCGAATAATAAAAAAAGTCGATTTTTCTCGAAAACTATTAGACTTTTACCGAGGTCATATTTGTTTATTCTGATAGGTCCGGAGCCAACCTAACCCCCGTGACACTCTGACGTGCTAGTTTTGGGACACCCTGTATATAGATTATATGTTAGCAATCCATATTCACGGATTCAAAATACGCGTACATATTTTCCGTGAGCTATTCCAATACATATTCGTGATGTTAATCCTGAACTTATACACTACTAGCGAATTCAGAATGTATCTTACGATCGGCGCGCGTTTAATGATCGCGGAGAAGGACGAAAAAAATAAAAGGAAAAAAAAAACGAAACACACACAGACACAAGTTCAGTTATACCTGAAAGTCGCGATCCGTGCCGATAATATCGACTGCCTCTTTTTTCCTCAAGCAATCTAGAAGATCGGCGGATTTGCCGGTTGGACAATCGAGAAGTTTGCCAAGCTTATTAGCGTGATTCCTGGCGATACCCGGTCTTGTCAGTACCCACGGGCATAGCACCGTGCCACTCTGCGAGATTCCACGATGAAAAAGACCTGTCGACACACCCACATCATCTTTTATTATATACATACATATATATATGATGGATAATTAACTTTTTCGCATATCGAGTTTTGAATGCGAGCGTGATAATTCATAAACGAGATGGAAATGATGAAAAACAAAAAGTTTGTCGCGAAGTCAAGGTGAAGATGACATAATATTGCTCAATCATTAGCAGCGTCATCTTCAAGAGTGTCGTCTATATATTCACTCGATGATATAATGTACTTTAATCAGCTTGAATTTATAACGAGCAGATTTTAATAAATATCTCAGCAATAGTTCGTCACTTCATTAGCATACATACCAGATAACTATAATATACGTATAACCGATGTTGCAAATTTAATTCTTCAAAATTATCTACATCTATATTAATGAACATTTTTTTTTTCTTCATATCCTCGCAATTATTCCTTGGAATATATAAAGACATTTAGAACCTATAGACCAGATACTGGTTTTAATCACGATGACGAAGTGTTCTCGTGCGAGATGATTAAAAAAAACCATTTATTTCACCGTCTTCTGCGTTCCTTATCCATCGATTAGCATTTTTTTTAATAGGCTACTCCAATATGTGTACTGAAAGATCGTGCAGATTATAGCAACGAGGGTATTGTGTTTTAATCGCCGATATTATCTATGTTACGGATGTGCATATAGCGTATATATATATATATGTAATCAAGAGTGTGAGAGAAAACGATGATCGGTCCATTAATATCGACAGATACGTACCATTTGGACGAATGGCAGATTAGTGGAATTTCAATCGGTACGCATTTTTCTCGTGTCTTTTTAATTGGCTAGTGTTACGACGAAAGTAACCGTCCTCCTATATCGCGTTGCGTTATTATTATTATTATTGTTCTGCCGTTATGCGCAAGAAAATTCTAGAATTAGAGAGTGGCTTGGAAAATATATGTAGGAAACTCGATCTTTTAACTCTGCAGCCAATCGCGCCGGTTTTCGTAACGTTCGTACTCGCCTGTGTTGCACTAAAAACTATTGTTATTTATATAAACATTTATAGGAACCGGTATCCGCTGTGTTTTGCTCTGAAAAATATTGTTGTTTATATGCAAATGTATATAAACTGGTACTCGCGGTGTTGCACTGAAAAATATTGCTGTTTATATGAATTGGTACATAAACAACAATGTAACACGCGAGTATGAGTATTACGAATATGCGTGCACTGAGAAAAAAAATTACTAAAATCAATGAAACATGTTTGGTCACATGCGCGATAATATATTTCTTTGATATTACGACACAACTTATTGTTAGTAAAATAAAGTAAATACTATTTTGATGAAATCTAATTTATTTGATTCAACTAATCATATCCTCGCATTAAAAGGGGAAATAGAGTTGGACGGTCCAAAAAATCGATTTTTTTTTAATTTCATAAACTGTTAGTAAGACTATTGAAAAATATGTTCCGAAAATTTTGAATGAAAATTCCGACTCGTTCTATTGTTGTAAGCCATTAATGGGGGGAAATAGGGTTAGAACAGCGTATTCACAATAATTTTCATGAATTTTTTTATAGTATAAAAAATGAATATAATTCATTGAAACTTTGAGAATATTTTATACATATATTTAAGTATATACTATAAAATTTGTATACATACATTTAAGTATATACTATAAAATATTAGCGACCCCATATTGCTTGTTTTTCTTGGTACTATTTTTTCGAACGCGGTTTTCTGAAAACGACTTTCTTTGAACTTGCGTACACGCTAGTTTGAAAAGTTTTCAACCAATCGTTTTGAAAATTGGCAGTTACTTTCTTCATAGTATTGCGCTCTATATGAACCTAAAATCGGAATATTATCATTATTTAAAATAATTTTTTTTTGCAAATAAAGTTGTAAAAAATGGCAAAAAATCATGCTTTTTTGTTTAGACCCCTGTAAAAAATTTAATATTCTATTTTTTTGATAGCATTTAGGTTCAAATAGAAGAGAGACATATAATAAAAGTAAATTCCAACCTTGTTGGATTTCAAATGAAAATTGCGGCTTCCAGAATGTACGCAAATTGCTGAGTCTGATTGTAACCTTGCAATATGGGGTCGTTAATATTTTATAGTATATACTTAAATATATGTATAAAATATTCTCAAAGTTTCAATAGATTATATTCATTTTTTATACTATAAAAAAAATCATGAAAATCATTCAGAAAACGCTGTCCTAACCCTATTTCCCCCCGTAACGGAATATGTTATCGCGAATATTGGAAAACACATTTCGAGTTTCCGAAGATCATTTTCGAAGATCAAGTTTCCTGTATATATTTTTTAATCAACTCGCTGATTCTGGAATTGGCAATTGTTTAGTTTTACGATACAAATTATGAATTAATGAGCAATATTTTACTTTTGTATTGGTTAGGACTGGCAGGTAAAATCAAAATTCTCACGTCTTTGCATGCTCGAATAAAGATACAAATGAATTTTGCGTTATCCCAATTTGAATAAAAATGTATTTTATCCTTGATGAACGATCGATGAATAAAATAATGAACAAAACGTCGCAATGTACACCTGTTGTCTTTTCACAGATCTCACGTATAACGTATAATTATGTTCGACCGTAAAAATCAGATTTTTACGATTAGTCGCGATGGTTAGTTGCGTTTTTTTTAATTATCAGACGATTTCTCTCAATGAAGACGAAAAAAAAACTTGAAAGTTACTCTCCGCTATTGAACGCACACATAATGGGTATACACAGTATATACTTGAAGTCGAGGCACTGTCACTCGTTTATCTCTGACACGATACTTTACCTTGGGAGAGGGGACTGATCATGTGGTAATGAACGCTTGCTCCACCGGCGCTTTCGCCAAAGATTGTAACGCGATTCGGATCGCCGCCGAATGCTCCGATATTTTCATTAACCCATCTGATCGATTGAGCCTGATCCTTCATTCCTTGATTACCAGGAGAAACGAGATCCTCCGTACTGAGAAATCCCAATGGTCCAAGTCTATCATAATAATTGTTTTCAATATTTATTATGAATATTTTCGTAATTAAAACTAGGTTAAGATGTTCATTGGAGTTTACGTGAAATGTTCGTTATAACCATATTAGAAAGAACGTTATTGAGAGGCATCGCTTAGACAAAAAGGTGCTTCGAGTTTATAAACTTTGCTGAAAAAGTATGTTAATATTTCGGGGAAACGATTGTTGGATTGACATTATAACTGTGTGGAAAGTATCTTGGAATATAGGTAGAATATAGAGAATATATCTACGTTCAAAGGATCGTGGAAACGATCGTTGAATTAATTTTAGAACTGTGTAGACAGTATCTTGCGATATAAGTGGAATATAGAGAATAAATGTAGGTTCAAAAATACATTGCGACTAAATAAAAAATATTTTCGTCAATGATCTCACTAGGAGTTTATTGAACTTTATATGTATGCTGGATTAATGAATGTCGCAACGCTTATTTACCTGAAGTTCACCGTCACCAGAACAACCTCATGATCGAGCAGATATTTCGGTCCATAAAATTCGGAATGTCCAGCACCGGTGACCCAACCACCACCGTGAAACCAAATCATCACCGGATAATTCGTTCGCGATACGTCAATCACGTTCGAAGTTAATCTCGGACTATAAACATTGAGATACAGACAATCCTCGCTACCGACAATTTCCACCTGATGAGTGTAGATATTACGTTGAGTGCAGATGTCAGCGTCTTCCTTTGCCGAACGCACACCGGTCCACGAGTCGAACGGCTTTGGTGGCTGTACGAAATTACGATTGTATCTTAGCTGTAGACTTTTAAATTTCGTGCTGAAATTCTCAGAGCTTATCAAGATATTTTTTTCATTATTCAATTATTAATTTTCCGACCCCTTTTAATATTTATATTTCATGGAATTCAAGATCATTACTGGAAATATACTTGTTAATTCCAATTATTATTCTTTGTTCCAACGTTTCTTTGTTCCTCTCAGCTTTTTACGTATGACCCTTCCAATTTCAATTTTTTTTCTTTTTTTCCCCTGTCCGCACTTCGCTAAGCTAATCTGCCTTCCATTGCGCCCGCAAACGTCTTAACTGCACTGTATCACATTTGTCATGGATACAGGGAAACTGCGGAAAACCTGTGTCGATACAGACGGCTTTTGTTTTGACTGAGTTCCAGTTGTATTTACTCAGAAACTCAAGAAAACTGCGTCCGGCTCAACAGTGGGCGGGCCAGCTAATGCACGACTTAAACGATCAACGATCCAAGCAGTCATAAAATATTTTATATTGACCAAAATGTTATTTAAGTTTCCTTAACTCGTTTAATTCATACAAACATATGTTTGCTTCTTTATTTTTGTATACACTCATATTGGACGAGGCATTTACTATGGATCATTTAAATTAATATCCCCCCTGATTAATTAGAGTTTCAATTAGTACTAGTAGTAATTAGGATAAAAATACTAACCATATGTTTTACCACGAGGTCAAATATCATTTTGAGGGGCTACAATACTGCCCAAAAGTGGTTTCGGTTTAATATTTATAATATGGAAATGACATTATATGGGAGAATTATAAAAGGAGTTTTACGACTAAAGCACAACAGGGTAGAAACATTGAAATTAATCTTGTTGGGTTCGAAGCAGTGATCCGCTCGCGAGCAAGCTAATAAAGGTATCGACTTCCTTTGTTTTCATTCGCTATTTTATGATCTGTATTTTTAACAAGGAAAAGTAATCATCAACGTCATGGAACCTGAGAATTATTGAGGAAAACGTGACGCTATGACTTAACGATGCCAAACGATGAAAAACGCTAACCAGACATTCTCGAATACCACTCGCTTTTTTTTATCTCTCAACACCAGACTCATCGATCAACGCCGATGCAAGCATAGCATAACGAATATACGGGAACAAATCATCTCTCGGAGACGCACCACTTTTCGCATTACTGCTCACATTTCCAGAATTTGTATCGATGAACTGTTGAATATCATGTTGAATTTCTCGTCGTACTAAATGTGTGTGTGTATGCGTGTGTAAAAAAAGTTTCACACACGCACATGCAACCGATGCTCGTAGAAACACAGTAAAACAAAAAAAAAATAAAACTTCCAAGCTTCCAGCACAAATATTTTTTACAAAAACTGAAGTATATAACCGCGAGCCTTATGCTGTAATCGCGTGTACTGAAGCTGTAAACACGAGTTCTTACTCGTGTTTGTGATGATAATGATATATAAGGTGTATTATTATCATCATACCTTATCACTTAGCATATGTACTCACGATGTCTCGCGAATCGAATGGGAATCCCTTGAGAATGACAAATAGTAATAATAAAATGACGCCGCAGATATTCTATATATTTTAAAATATACTGTATCAATCGCGATATCTGGGGGCACGCCCCGCGATCCAGCTGGAATCCTAGGAGGAAATTCTTTGTTGAAATTCCCAAAAATAATCGATAGATATTTTACAGGGCAATGATAATAATAGCCAGATTACTGAAACCAGAAACTTCAATTTATACATTGAAGTTTCGTTATTCAGCAGTAATCGGGATACCACTCGGGATCCAGCTGGAATCCTAGAAGGAAATTCTTTGTCGAAATCCCGAAAAATTGTCAATGGATATTTTATGGGACAATGATATTAAGTACGATTATTGATACCAGGACCTTCAATTTATACAATTTGAAGTTTTGATGATCAGCGCTATTCGGAATACAGCCCAGGATCCACCTGGAATCCGGAAGGATATCTCTTGATCGGGTAACCCTAACAAATCCTAATCGGGATTTGACTGGAAGTGGGGACCACCTACGAAATTTCTGCATGGGTTACCGGAGTCAGCGGTAAATCCTCTGTTACCGTGCTTCTTTGCATCAAATTCGAGGAAACTACAATGCGTTATGTCAGAATCGAATACCCGCTCAAAACGTTCCGGGAGACTGAATATTTTGGGATTATAGAAAAAGAAATTCTCTGAAAATCGTACTAAATCGTGGTAATACTAAAACACTTATCAGTCGACAAAATCGTAATAAAAGTTTGTCACATCTGTTGTTTTGAATGGCCTTCAATTATGTATACATTGGAACAATTTTTTTACGGGCGGAAATAGGGTTAGACGGTTCAAAAAATCGATTTTTTTTTAATTTCACAAATTGTTAGTAAAACTATTGAAAAATATGTTCCCAAAATTTTTAATGAAAATTCCGACTCGTTCTATTGTTATAAGCCATTAGGGGCGAAATAGCGTTAGAACAGCGTTTTCTCAATGATTTTCATCAATTTTTTTATAGTATAAAAAATGAATATAATTTATTGAAACTTTGAGAATATTTTATACATATATTTAAGTATATACTATAAAATTTTTGAAGCATTTCCTTGAAAAACACCGAAGAAAATTTATCACTGCCTTGACTTTGTTTTTCTTGGTACTATTTTTTCAAACGCGTTTTTCTGAAAACGACTTTTTTTTAACTTGCGTACACGCTAGTTTGAAAAGTTTTTAACCTAACGTTCTGAAAATTGGCAGTTACTTTCTTAATAGTATTGCGCTCTATATGAACCTCAAGTCGGAATATTATCATTATTTAAAATAATTTTTTGTTTTGCAAATAAAGTTGTAAAAAATGGCAAAAAATCATGCAGTTTTGTTTTGACCCCTGTAAAAAATTGAATTTGCTATTTTTTTGATAGCATTTAGGTTCATATGGAAGAGAGACATATAATAAAAGTAAATTCCAACCTCGTTTGATTTCCGATGAAAATTGCGGCTTCCATAATGTACGCAAAATGCTGAGTCTGATTGTGACCTGCAATATGGGGTCGCTAATACCTTCGGTGTTTTTCAAGAAAATTCTTCAAAAATTTTATAGTATATACTTAAATATATGTATAAAATATTCTGAAAGTTTCAACAAATTATATTAATTTTTTATACTATAAAAAAATTCATGAAGATCATTGAGAAAACGCCGTCCTAATCCTATTTCCCCCTTAAATGGTTTGAGGAACATAGTGGACACCGATGACCATTGCTCGGCTTTGTACTAAAAGATTAATATAAAAGGAAGAGGAAAAAAAGATCACTTATCGATATGATAGTTTTCTTATCGAGTTATTGGAATTTTGCGTACACTACAAAAATTTCTTGTCTGTCAAAAAATTATACGGTTATTAACAGAGTGAAAGTCGAAAAAAAATAGCACATTGACAGAGTTTGTTCGAACAAATTTTTTATCGTATATTAAATCATTGATCAAAGAACGATCGGTGCTCACCTCGAATCTGAGTTTACCGATAGGTGGTTGGGCGTAAGGGATACCCCTGAACGCCGCGAATTCTTTGCCCTCTCTGCTCGTCATAATGGTACCTTCCAGAGTACCATTTCTCACGTGAACCATAGGAGTTTCAGCGGCATTAACGAGACTGTCGCTGCATAGCCAAAAGATCGTCATAAAGATCGGTATGCCGATCTTGGTGAACTGTTGTTCCGTCATCGTTCGTTTCGATTGGTTAATAATGCAACAACGATATATCGCCGAACAACAATTCGTTCAATCGTGGAAAACAAACACTGCGAGGAATTTTTCTACTTCAAAACCGATGGAAACAAAAAAAAACCAAGTATATTTACAGTCGAACCACGTGTTTTATCGGGAAAACAGTGGACGATCGCGCGAGCACACCTCGGCACGGTTAAGACTCGACTGATTGTCACTCTCGAAAGTGAATGTGAGTTCTGTGATTATAGGAACGAGCGATGCCAAGACACTACAGCCGACGGGGATTTTATAGATTTCCTGGTGGAAGGAGGAAGGAAGAGCTCTTATGTAGCTAACGATCACGAGCAAACAGAGAGTACGAGACACTTTGATTGTACCTTTTGATATATCGTATATACATGCATGCCTGTGATTTAATATGTGTTTCAAACGTGTACTGCGCTCGGATTTGAACAGAAACGTACGAGACATGTATCGTTTCCTATATTTATTTATGTATGTATATATATATATATATATATATATATATATATATATTTTAGTTATATTTATTCAAGCGTGCATTAATGAGAATAAGAATTTGTATTATTATTACAACACGTCCCCGCTGTGATCGAACCTGTTTCACAGGTTCGCTGATCGTCTCATGTGGGTGCGCGTGCCTTTCAATCAATCCCATTTATAAACCTAATACATTTGATGCACGGCAGAAAAAGTTAGATAAACATAGATATGGACCATTCCATGCCAACTCACAAAACTTTTGGACCGACCAGCTTTAATTGCCCTGATGGCAATATTAAAAAAATAAAAAATTTCAACTGCCCTGAGCACAAATTTGATAGTTATTTCTGATTTCTGTGCGACGGGTCTTTCACACCATTAGTTCGGAATTTGGTTGAAATAATTTTTCTACTCGGCTCGAAAAGGTTCCTAATCATTTTTTTTTAATTATAAAAAAAAATGAGTGATTCGTTTCTTCGTCATTGCTGAAGGCTTAAAATCTCGGTCTTATGTGGCATTATTAGTATATTTTTCAACAAGTTCGGTGCGGGTGCTCTTGTGCAAAAATCGATTTTCTGTCTCTTACATTAGATAGAAATGGTCAACATGATCTTTAATATTTTTTCACAATTACTTAAGGTTAAAGTGCATAGCAAAACGAAAAATTGATGTGGTCGTTTTTCTGCATATCATTCTTTTTTAACAGAGTTAGATTTTTTGAAGTTTGCAACCTCGTAAGTGTTCAATACTTAATAAAATGAGTACGGAAGGGAAAAAAATCACCGATGGGCTCGTCAGTAGTGGCAACAATGTATTAAAAATCGGGGAAATTGAAATGGTCGGTCCCAAAGTTGTGTGAGGTGGCATGGAACGCCCGATATACATATTAGTACGTAAGTGACACAGCGCATATTAAGTCACGTCTCGTGACTCAGCTACTACACTGATATGACTTTATACGTTTTTATTTTTCACAATTTTTATCAAGAGACGCTTCAGCGTCTTGACGCCAAGTAATTAGAAAGAACGTTCTGTAGATTATAATTTCTGTGAATGCATATTAAACATTAGGTTTTACCGATAGCCATGTATAGTTAAGACAAAGTCATGCGAAACCTTCGATATTATTTACGAAATGAAAACTATCAATAATTAATTGCGATTTTTTTTTTTCATGGTACACTTGTGTTGACTTCCGGTTCTACTTAAGGGGGGAAATAGGGTTAGACGGTTCAAAAAATCGATTTTTTTTAATTTCATAAATTGTTAGTAAAACTATTGAAAAATATGTTCCTAAAATTTTAAATGAAAATTCCGACTCGTTCTATTGTTATAAGCCATTAAGGGAGAACACCACTGTGACCCCCTGTTTTTTTTTTCACATTTCTCAAGAAATTTTTTTGTGGGAAAAAAGAGATATTGTAAAAATTTTTTTGGGTTTTGTTCCTTGTTTATTAATGTATCAAAAAACATTTTTTTCACATTTTTCACGCTGCATGGTGGCGCTGGGGAAGCTCTCGCGTCAGGTGCTGTCATTTCCGCGGCACGCAGCAGAACTCTCTTCAACGTCGATCTGAAAAAAAATACCGAGTGTTTTCGTTAATAATATGATATTTTGAAGAGAAGTACACAGGGATTTGGAAAAATATTGTTTTAAAAAAAATCTCTTTATACTATAAAAAAATTCATGATAATCATTGAGAAAACGCTGTCCTAACCCTATTTCCCCCCTTAAGAATGTAATTTTATGCTCAGGCCATACTTTAATCAACGTATGTCGTATGCCGATAATATAAGCGATTTGTCTTACCCTAAGAGAAAACTTTACCGATTTACAACTAATGACGATATAATTAATAATTAGTTTTTGGTAATTGTCCACATAACGATTCAAAATGAGGAAATTATGGAGACTTTTACTGTAGTTTCATAATACGGCTCAGCAATTCATCGAAAAACGGGTAATGGGGTCTAAAACCATAAATTGACCAAAAGATAGAGAATAAGTTTACATAGTATTTTGTTTTTATCCAATCGTCCTTTTAAGAATATCTCAAATTGAATCATTGAAATATAACTTTAGAAATTTTTTAGTATCCATTGTGACCCACTATAGTCGATCGTCGAATTATCTTAACAGGGTTGTTTGTTGGTGAACCAGTCAACCAGGAACTGATCAAATCTGCAACGAGCCAATGCTCTGTTCAGTCGGGAAACGTTTTTGCAAGCAATCAATACTAGTCGTGTCACATTGCTGATTCCTTCAACATTCCTCAGGTTTAGTCGTTTTCGATTCTTGTCAGTCACGCTAATGTCTTGTATCGTACATTGACATTTTGTTTTTTTTGTTTACGTAACTTTAAACGCGAACTTTGTGTCCTCAGTATCCGGCACACAGCCCACACGTATCTTTACACGTAATATGGTGGAGCACGAAAAATAAATGTGAATATGATTGATAAAATGCTTATTTATCTAGACTATTATTTTTCTTTAAAAGAATTATCATAGATTTACGTAATGAAAAACGGTCTTCTGGCACAGCGAGATCACTTTATCGATCGGTTTCCCATTTGTCTTCATATGACTACACGATATGTTTTTTTAAGGCAGCAGCAACATCATTCTCAACGAATAATTCATCAAAGTGTCTCAAACAGTTTTTTATAAAAATTTTCGTGACGCAAAAACATTAATAATTATGAATTACCGTAGTGTTATTATGCATGCGAGTGATTACGAAAACATTTATGAATAATATATATATGTGTTAATTTTCTTCGATATCGACAGCCATGATGCGAATAATTTCTTGTTGTTGCGCATTTTCAGTGCTCACTGTCGGCAAGAGGTGCTTCAGAGCTGCCAAGCATATAATACCACCGGTCGATACAACAGCGACCCATATTATATGCACGGGGGAAGATAGGCACCGACTATATCGGTACAGGTTTACCGCAGTTTACCTGTGGTCGTGGAAGATGCTATACAGTGGGATCAAGACAGGCTGCGAATGGCAAGAGCGGGGTTTTGGAATGAAAGGGTTTGTGTAAAAAGCGGAAGCGGCGAAATAATTTCTGCAGTTCACCGTCATAGTGTTCCTCTTTACAACCAAAGGCAATAATTCTTCACGTGAATTTTTCATGATTGCTGGGATTACTGGATTGCTCAATGCGTATATATGGGAAGACACCGCAAAGGACGATTCCAGTAAATTAGTAAGTTCGATGGACCAGACTTTTCGAAACTTTTGTCTTTATTCGATAAGATAAATTTTTAGCGATGGTCACCGTTACCAGAGTTGCCAGATATCTGTTATTTCATACTAGATTATTTAAACAACGAGAAGAATATATTGTTCGATTCTGAGAATTGAGAAATAAATAACGGATTTCTGGTAACCCTGACTGTTACTTACCTATTAACCGAGAAGCCCGTTTTCATTTTCCTTTATCATACCGTCAAATTAAGAGATAGAACATTCGCTGTCTAGATCAATGTTTTATGATATTACTGGCGCACAGATATTCCTTCCAGTATGTACTTCCGTGTAGTACATCATAGTGAAACACTACAACTCGTCTCTGGAAACATCAGCATCATCCTTGAATTCAATCTTGGCGCGATATGGTAGACTCGCCCAAAAATTGATCCTGTCAGGAAAGAGGTCGGCTGCCATTCGCAAATCGTTCGGCCCGCCTATGTGAAGATATTCGAGTCTCGAGGTTCTTACTGGTTTCCACTTGAGTGGAATATCCGGAGTTTTCTCTGGCGTTGGATTACTGTAATGAATGGAACAACAAAATAAATTCGTGTCGCAATGTCGATCGACATTTCAGCAAATTCCATATTTCATTCGAACGAACCCTGATCTAGCAAAGTTCACCCAAAGACTGATCATAACATCCACTATTTTGTAATCCTCTTTGCTGAATGGTTTATCCGGAAATAGTAACTCGCTCATGGGAAAAAGATAAAGTAAATCGTCCCCGTGCGTAACGCCGTAATCCTTCTCTGAACCCCCGGATAGGCTACTAAGCGAGGAACCACCTTTGTACGCGAAATAATAATAATAATTCGGAGAGCTGAATGCCTCGAGGTGATCTCTGACGGCGTTGTCAGCTCCGATATAGAACCAGGCATCAGTATACATCTGCGAGTAAATGAACGCGTTCCAAACTATTAGTATACGTGCAAAAGAGCATTATTAAATATACGATAGAAGTTTGAAGAATTTACGTCAATGACATTCATTCTGGTTGACTCGTCGATTTGTTTGTTGTTCAGATAAAATGCACGGATACTTTTAGTCACGTTGTCCTTAAGTTTCTCAGGACAAGTGTGCTCGTAAAGCAGACTTATTGGTGCAAGTTCCATGAATTTTTCGTCCAGTAGCTTGTCGTATCCATTATCCTTCGTTCCGTAGATTACTTAATAGAAAAAAGACGGCGTTACTTGCGGAAGTTATGAGAGAATTATTCGTGGCACAGGAAATCAACAAAATTTTATACTCACCAGTAGCTTTCAGGGCGCCCTCGTGTGAATTTGTACCCGTCATCCACGGTATATCGACCGAATTTCCAGACTTCAACGACTTAGCGGGTTCCTCCGTGAGAAACGCGCCTGAATGATCAGGTTCAATGACGGGTCGGAACGGAATGATAGGGCACGCACCAAAGACCTGATTTTTAATTTAGTGTGAACGAAATAAAACTTTTCTATTTATTAAAGACTTTTGTTTAGGTTACAAACATTTTGTACAATTATGTACCTGGAAAGCATGATCCGAGTTTACAAAATCGGCAGGATCTTTTTTCCTCAAGCAGTTTATAAGAGCTGCGGATTCATCAGCTGGACAATTAAGAAGTTTTCCAAGGCGATTAGCATGGTTTCTCGCAACTCCCGGTCGGGACAGGGTCCATGGACAGTGGACTGTTCCACTTTGTGAGATTGCTCGATGAAAAAGACCTGTTGGCAAGTACTTTCGTTATCATCGAAACATGCATTTTATACATATCATTTTTCGCTATTGCTTGTAACGTTTAAATATATACGTAAACTGTAGGGTTCGTTGAGGTCCGTGATAAATGACTAGTACCCGGCAATAAGTTAATTCCTTCTAAAAGAACTAAAGATCAGAGTGCGTTGAGAGTCATTACACGGAGTCGTAGAAGGAAAACCATTTTCGTTATTTTTTCCTACTACGTTTTAGGTGTCTTCAATCGATTCATATTACTTGAAGTAGTCCTTTTCCTTCCGAGCGAGCAGACAACATTCAATTAATGGATATGTGACCAAACGGCTTCCCCAATTGATGCAATATTACGATAAAATAAAATCATAATAAATCCGACTTAATCACATCTTCGGTCGCAGCGATTACATAAAAGATCATGCGACACATTCTCAACTCTGCTAATTAGAACATTTCGTAAAACAACTCTGATAGAATATAGCTCTGCCGTACCATTTCCATGATAACTCTATGAAACATGAAAGCATGGTAACATTCTTACAAAATTACAATCAACGAGTGCGTTACGCTCAGATGTTAAATAAACCTACGTCATCTGGGTAATTAATTAAAAACTCGAGTATACTGTACCTCTCGAGAGAGGACTGATCATATGATAGTGAACGCTGGCTGCACCACTGCTCTCGCCGAAAATTGTAACGCGATTAGGATCACCGCCGAATGAAGCGATATTTTCGTGAACCCATCTGATCGATTGGGCCTGATCCTTCATTCCTTGATTTCCGGGAGACACGAGATCCTCCGTACTCAAAAATCCCAGTGGCCCAAGTCTACGACAAAGTGAGATCTTCATCATCAGTCAATTACAATCCAACCTCTCTAAAGTAAAATTTCCATAAGGTAAACGACTCAGTTGACTGGCCTTCTGAAACAGGCGTCTCAATCTATGCATAGAAATTGATAAAAGCAAACAAGGATGGCACCAGTGTCTTTGACCCTGACCACTTCCTGCCGTTGGCTATTTATCGAACGGAGAGAGAAGGAATCATTGCATCGATGTCCTCGAAGGATTACGTTCGGAAAATGGGATAAGGTCAGAAACTCAGTCGTTTACCTGAGCTTAAGGCGGTAGTCTGGTCTAGAAATTTGAAAAAATCGAATTTTTTTTTTTTTCATTTTCCTATTCCTTAGACCTTTCTTCATACGCTCCTGAAAACCGTTTATTGATATACCAAAAATTAGCCGAGAAATAAAAATTCTAAGCAAGCCGCGCGCTCAGGTAGTGCGGTCGGGAAGCAGCTAACGCAGAGGCTACTGAGGCGCTCATTTAACGGTGTCAAAACTTTGAACGCGTTTATCTCAGAACTATGTTTTTCAAATCGGCGCCCACGATATCTCGATAACTAATGGACCGATCAAGCTGAAATTTTGCACGTACCTTAGTTAGCCTGTTTCTGAGGGCTGGTAGCAGAATTGAGTCGAACAATAATTTTGCCGACATTTTATAACTCGTCGAATACCCGAAAATGTATGAAATATCATTAATAAAAGTTCAACAGGCCGCCATTTTGTCAAAATTTTTTTTTAAGTACCAATTCTGCTACCACTGCACAGAATACTCATACAGATTGAGAATATATATATTTTTTTTTTTTTCAGATGCATACAACATCGTCCAGAGTGGGCGCCGATTGAGGCGGCTTTCGGCGCATCATGTTGCAACAAGGCAAAAAACTACATGAAAATATTTAAAATAATTTTTTTTTAAATGTACAAGTATTCTCTAAGAATCAATCAATGCACGTGTAAATTTTCATCAAGACAACTTCAACGGTTTAAAAATTATTGCACATTAGAAATGACGTCAAAAATCTCGCTCTAGACCAGACTACCGCGTTAAGCAGTTACAACTTTAATTTTCATAAAGGAAACTTATATAAATCAAATTTCTCATATTTCAAACATTTCGTCGAGTTAACTGCGTCCCATTATTATCAGATCCATGGAAACAATGCAGTTGGAAAATCCGAAATTTGCCATCCGTTTAGGGGACACAGTGTCCACTTTCATTTGAATTCTACATTTAAGTGTTCCGCAATCATTACCGTACCTGTAGTTGACGCTCACGAAAACGATGTCATGATCGAGAAAAAATTTTGGTCCGTAAGATTTCGAATGACCTGAACCAATAATCCAAGCGCCTCCGTGTAACCAAATCATTACTGGGTAATTTGTTCGTGTCAGCTTCTCGTCGTCGGGTAATTTCGGAGTATAAACATTTAGGTACAAACAATCCTCGACACCGGTAATATTCTCATGATTGGTGGATGTTGGACGCTGAGGACAAACATTGGCATCTTCCTCCGCTGAGCGTACTCCGGTCCACGAGTCGAATGGTTCCGGTGGCTGAACGGAATATTATAAAAATGAAAAGTTCAAGCGTTACTTTCATAATTTTCGAAAACCATCATTTCCAATTTTTCAATGACAGTTGTTTTTTTCCGAAAAAAACTTTATTGGTTTAGTTATCTTCACAGCAGATACATTAATTAAATAGTCAAGCGAAAAGAAGTTATAAATATTGTTACATAATATTAAATCTTCAATGATGATTGATTCTTACTGACCTCGAATCTGAGCTTGCCGAGAGGTGGCTGAGCGTAAGGAATGCCCCTGAATGAAACAAATTCCCTGCCATTTCTGCTCTCCATAATGGTACCTTCCAGAGTGCCATTTTTTATCTGAACAAACGTCGATGTTGGTGTAGGATTTACGCTACTGCCCCATAACCAATAGATCAGCACAGAAATTGGCAACGCAAGTGCTACGGACCAGTGACTCATTATTGTATTCACCGTTTTGTTCAAGATCCCGTGATGATGTCTTATAAACTTCGTTGTAAAAACGTTCTAAACAAAATTGTTTAATACGACGAAAAATATTTGGACTCCTAGCGTTGCTGTTGAGAAGGCAAAGACGGGGCGTGATGTTCAAACCGCAACTATCTAGCACTACACCGTCCATATCTCCTTATATATGACTAAATTGCCGAGGTGACGTAACAGTTTGCGACACTCATTGTAACAATTTTACTATACTCTCGTGTACAAGCGTGGCTATTACCAATAGATAAGCTGCAAAAAGGTGTCATAAAGACTTATCACATCGCTGTAAAAAATATTCTACAAACACTCTCATGCTCCATTTGATAAAGATCTTTTCGATGTATCTCGACGATTTTGGCGAATTTTTATGAATTTTTTTCACGATGACAATTTACTATGTAGGAAATATTTTTAGCTCACTCTTTTCGTGCAACATGAACTCAGCACACTACGTTATCTGGCATACTTTGTGAGGCTATTAATTATTGTCGACGAATACTGGTTTAAAGTGCCTTGAAAATTTCTCATTAGAAGAACTGACCTAAAAAGAATTGTTTTTATTCTAGATGTACGAATCATAACAATGTTTTTGTTTATTTGATTCTGGAGGGAATACTAGAAGGTAAAGTATTTTGGAATGTTGACATTACAGATCTTTATATACCGCCTTAATTACAGCTTGAATTTAATCTTCAAAAATTCCCGTACCATTGCCTATTTACCACAGCAATGTTTTTGTTTGTTTGATTCTGGAACGAATACTACAAGGTAAAGTATTTTGGAATGTTGACATTACAGATCTTTATTTACTGCCTTAATTATAGGTTGAATTAATTCTTCAAAAATTCCCGTACCATTACCTATTTTCCCGACTACCAGTGAGTGCCAAAGTGAGATTGTTGATAATATTACTCTTCACTCGACAATACACATCTTGAGACATGATCAACTGTCGGTATCGTTTTCCCGAGTATGGTCAGTTTCGTTTCTTCATTATTACTGTATTGCAATATGAAATGACGATACTATAAAGTTTGTATTGAGGGAAATGTATGGACAATTAATATCAAGTATACAAGTGTTCGGAGCGTGTATGACTAATTGCATACAGAAACCGTAACACTTTTATCGTTGTTCTGTTAGATCCCAAACTGAATCATGCAAAGTACGGTATATTCTGTTAAATCAACAGTGGATATAAAATACAGCTCACATTTTTTGCAAAAGACTCTTAAGCTAGTAACGGAAATAGTTTCCTACCTCCTTACACTGTCCATTACGTTCAGGCGTAAGCCTTATCGGATGGATCATGAACTTTTTCTATGACTATTGATAAATTCGATAGAACAGACTTTTTACCAAATCTGTTTTTAAACTAAATTAATTGTTAGCAATGGTGAATCTTACATTGCAGTTTACCGAGTAAAACAGGTTTGATAATTATACCGTTAAATCGAGAGATAGAAAATTCGCTGTTGAAGCAATTTGTGAAGTAATAAATTACTAATGCATAGATATTCCGTAGGATACTGCAGAACTAGTTGTCAGAATCCATTTGATAATGTATTTCCCTGAATTGGATAATTTTTTGACACTACAACTCATCTCTCTGACGATAAGGATCGTCCTCAAGTTCAATCTTGCCACGATGCAGAATACTCGACCAAAAATTGACCCTGTCAGGGAGCAGATTATCCGCCATCCGTAAATCCTTCGTTCCACCTATGTGAAGATATTCGAGACTCGAGGTTCTTATTGGTTTCCACTTGACTGGAATATGCGGAGTTTTCTCTGGTGTTGGATTTCTATAATGAATGGAACAACAAAATGAATTCGTGTCGCAATGAAGATCGACATTTCAGTAGATTCCATGTTTCATTTGAACGTACCCTGATTTAGCAAAATTCACCCAAAGACTGATCATCACATCCACTATTTTGTAATCCTCTTTGCTGAGTGGTTTATCCGGAAAGAATAACTCGTTCATGGGAAAAAGATAAAGTAGATCGTCCCCGTGCATGACGCCGTAATCCTTCTCTGTATCTCCGGATAAGGCGCTAAGCGAGGAACCACCTTTGTACGCGAAATAATAATAATAAATCGGAGAGCTGAATGCCTCGAGATGATCTCTAACGGCGTTGTCAGCTCCGATATAGAACCAGACATCAGTATACATCTGCGAGTAAATAAATGCGTTCCGAACTATTAGTATACATGCAAAAGAGCAATGCTAAACATACGAAGTTTGAATAACTTACGTCAACGATATTCATTCTGGTTGACTCGTTGATTTGTTTATTGTCCAGATAAAATGCACGAATACTTTTTGTCACGTTGTCCTTAAGTTTCTCAGGACAGGTGTGCTCGTAAAAAAGACTTTTTGGTGCAAATTCCATGAACTTTTCGTCCAGTAGCTTGTCGTACCCTTTATCCTTCGTTTCATAGATTACTTAATTAAAAAGAAGACGGTGTTACTTGCGGAAGTCGTGATATAATTATTCGCGGAACACGAAATCAACAAAATTGTATAATCACCAGTAGCTTTCAGGGCGCCCTCGTGTGAATTTGTACCCGTCATCCACGGTATATCGACCGAATTTCCAGACTTCAACGACTTGGCTGGTTCCTCCGTGAGAAACGCGCCTGAATGATCATGTTCCACGACGGGTTTGAACGGTAGTATAGAGAACGTATCAAAGTCCTGTTTTTCAATTTAGTGTGAACGAAATAAAACTCTTTTATTTATTAAAGACTTTTGTTTAGGTTACAAGCATTTTGTACAAATATGTACCTGGAAAGCATGATCCGAGTTTACAATATCGGCAGGATCTCTTTTCTTCAAGCAGTTTATAAGAGCTGCGGATTCATCGACGGGACAATCGAGAAGTTCTCCAAGGCGATTGGCATGGTTTCTCGCAACTCCCGGTTGGGACAGGGCCCATGGACAGTGGACTGTGCCACTTTGTGAGATTGCTCGATGAAAAAGACCTGTTGGAAAGTACCTTCGTTATCATCGATGAAGTAAACGTGCATTTTATACATATCATTCTTCGCTATTACTTCTGACGTTAAAAAATAAACTTAAGCTGTAAGATTCGTAGATGTCCGTGATCAATAACCGGTGACCGGCGATAAGTTAATTCTTTCTAAGCGAACTAAAGATCAGAGCACGTTGAGGGTGGGGGGGGGGGAGGTTTAAAATTATTTTTTTTGCATTTTTTTTATATTTTTTTCTGAATGAACAATATGTCGAGAATATTGTGTATAAATTTTAAGTCAATCGGAGTAAAACTAACGGAGTTACAGCGTTTCAAACGACCGCCAAACTGATGAACTACGAATAACCCGAGCGAACGAAGAAGCTGCGCGTACAACAAAAGAGGGTAGAATTCAACGTAGACAAGAGCAAAAAGATGCATTGGATATGCTGAATGACAGTGTTTCACTGTATGGAGCTGGCATTGATGACTCTTTGTAATTATAAAAACTCATGTTCTTTTATTGATGGTTTATTTCGAATTTTTACGTATAAAAAACTTTAAATCGATTTAAAACGTCATTCTTGAAGTTTGTGAACATTAAAACTCAAAATCTACTGAACCGATCCTTTTGAAAATTTAAACATTACTTCTTCACATAAATCAACAGGTAATCAGGACAAGTTTTTTTTTTTTTTCAATTTTTTCAATTTTTTAATAACAAGTTAAGCGCGATTTTTTCAGCTAAAATTGCGTTTTTCACTTTCAAGTGCTGCAAAAAATAGAAAAAAAAAAAAAAAAACTCTTCCTGATTACCTCGAGAAATACATCACCTTTAAAATGCATATCAATTTTTTTGTTTCAGATGATCCGGTAACGAGTCATAATGTTCACCGCAAAACCACTTTTTTTCAAGGCGCCTCTGGAGATTCAACGTCACCGGCTTATTTATCAATATTTTTCATTGAACATTTTTTCTGAGATACTTCAATAGTTGTACAATAATATGTAATTCTATTTAATAAAATTATATTACTCATGTCGCCGCAAAAAAATCATAAAAATATCCTTTTTTTCGCCTTTAAAACCCTACCCCCCCTTGAGCGTCATTGCACGGAGTCGTAGAAGGAAAAAACACTTTCTTTATCGAAAAAACTACTATTACTCGAAGTAGTCCTTTCCTTTCGACCGAGCAGACGACATTCATTTCATGGATATGTGACCAAACCACTATCCCAATTGATGCAATATTACGAACAAATAAAATCATAATAAATCCGACTTAATCACATCTTCGGTCCCAGCGATTGCATAAAATATCATGCGACACATTCTCAACTCTGCTAATTATAACTTTTTCGTAAAACGACTTTACTATAATATAGCTCTGCCGTACCATTTTCATGCCAACTCTATGAAACACGAAATCATGGTGATATTCTTACAAAATTACAATCAACGAGTGTTTTACGCTCAGCTGTTGAATAAACCTACGTCATCTTAGTAATTAACTAAAAACTCGGGTATACAGTACCTCTCGAGAGGGGACTGATCATATGATAGTGAACGCTGACTGCACCGGCGCTCTGACCGAAAATTGTAACGCGATTAACATCACCACCGAATGAACCAATATTTTCGTGAACCCATCTGATCGATTGGGCCTGATCCTTCAATCCTTGATTTCCGGGAGACACGAGATCCTCCGTACTTAGAAATCCCAGTGGCCCAAGTCTACGATAAGATTACATCTTCATTATCGGCCAATTGCAGTCCAATCTCTCATAAGTAACATGTCCATAAAGTAAACGGTTCAGTTGACTGAGCTTCTGAGAGAGGCGTCTCACTCTATCTTTGAAAATTGATAGGAATAAATATAAGGATGGTCCCAGTCTTTGGGATCTTTGTTCCTGACCACTTCCTGTTTTGGCTGTTTAACGAGTGGAGAGAGAAGGAATCATTCAATCGGTATCCTGGAAAGAGTAGGTTCTGAAACTGGGACATGGTCAAAAACTAAGTCGTTTACCTTAGCTTAAGCACTTACAACTTTAATTTTCATAAAATAAAGTTATACAAATCAAATTCTCATATTTCAAACTTTTAGTTAACTGCATACCGCTGCCACCAGATCCATAGAAACAATACAGTTGGAAAATCCCAAATTTGCCATTCGTTTAGAGGACACAGTGTCCACGTTCATTTGAATTCTGCATTAAATTGTTCCGCAATCATTACTGTACCTGTAGTTGACGCTTACGACGACGATGTCATGATCGAGAAAAAATGATGGTCCATAAAATTTCGAATGACTCGAACCTATGGTCCAACCGCCTCCGTGTAACCAAATCATTACTGGATAATTCGTTCGTGTCAGCTCGTCGTCGTCGGGTAATTTCGGAGTATAAACATTCAGGTACAAACAATCCTCGACACCGGTAATACTCTCATAATCGGTGAGTGTTTGACGCTGAGGACAAACATTGGCATCTTCCTTTGCTGAACGTACTCCGGTCCACGACTCGAATGGTTTCGGTGGCTGAGCACAATAACATAAAAATGAAAAGTTCAAACGTTACATTCGTAATTTTCAACAAACATCAAATGCATTTTCGGAATGGTACGGTTGTTTTTCGGAAAATAAGTTCATTAGGTTAGTTATCTTTACAACCAAATACACTAATTAAATAGTCAACCGAAATAAAGTTATAAATAATGTAACGTAATGTTAAATCGTCAAATACGATTGATCCTTACTGACCTCGAATCTGAGCTTGCCAAGAGGTGGCTGAGCGTAAGGAATGCCCCTGAATGAAACAAATTCCCTGCCATTTCTGCTCTCCATAATGGTACCTTCCAGAGTGCCATTTTTTATTTGAACAAACGTCGATGCTGACGTAGGATTTACGCTACTGCCCCATAACCAATACATCAACACAGAAATCAGCAACGCGATTGCTACGGACCGGTGGCTCATTATTGTATTCACCGTTTCGTTCAAGATCCTGTAATAATGCTGTATGAACTTTGTCGTAAAAACGTTCTAAACAAAATCGTTTAATAGAACGAAAAATATTTTGCCCCATAGAGTTACTATTGAGAAGGCAAACACTGGCTGCGACGGTCGAACCGCAACTATGTAGCACTGCACCGTCCATATCTCCTTATATTTGAATAAACTGACGAGACGGCGTAACAGTGTGCGACACTCATTGTAAAGTTTTGTGTAACTATGAAACCGGAATTTGCCCGTAGATGGCCTTAACTGTGAATGTAGTCACCGTGAAACCGCGTCATTGCCGCCATTTCCTTTTGCTGACATCTGACAAAGGCTTTCAACTCGCAACAATACAAGTTTCATACAACAGCATACTTTGTAATAGCCGTTGAACATGTCGAATTGTGTGCCTGGAAACGACGATATGCGGACAGCATAGATTTTCTGTAACCATTTAAAAAAAAACTGCTGTAGAATCGCACCGAATGCTTGTCGAAGCCTACGGTGAGCATACTCTTGGTAAATCACAGTGCTTTGAGTGGTTTAAAAAATTCAAAAGTGGCGATTTTGACGTGAGAATCGAAGAACGTGGAAAACCACCGAAAAAGTTTGAAGCAGCAACAACAAATCGCGGATCAATTAAATATGATACGAGAAGCCGTCTCCAAACGTTTGAATGCCATGGGACACATCCAGAAGATGGGAAAATGGGTTTTACACGAACTGAATGAAAGACAGCAGGAAAACCGAAAAACCACTTGCGAAATGCTGCTCGACAGGTACCAAAGAACGTCATTTCTCCATCGATTTGTGACTGGCGATGAAAAGTGGATATATTTTGAAAATCCTAAGCGTAAAAGATCATGGATAACCCCAGGCGAATCATCGACATCAACTGCAAGGCCAAATCGCTATGGACGGAAGACAATGCCCTGTGTGTTGGTGGGATCAGAAGGGTATGGGATCAGAAGGGTACCTATTATGAGCAGTTAAAACCTGGCGAATCCGTTATTACTGAACGCTACCGACAACAAATGATCGATTTGAATCAAGCTTTGCGTGAAAAACAAACGGAATATCAAAAAAGGCATCACAAAGTGATTTTGCTTCATGATAATGCACCATCGCACACAGCAAAACTGGTCATGGAAACGATTGAGGGGTTTAGTTGGAAAATACTTTCGCATGCGGCTTACTCACCAGACGTGGCTCCGTCCAATTACTACTTATTTGCATTGATAAGACACGGACTTGCTGAGCAGCGCTTCACTTTTTACGAAAATGTACGAAAATGCCTCGATGACGAGTTTGCCTCAAAAGAGCAACAGTTTTTTTGGCGTGGCATCCACAAATTGTCAGACAGGTGAGAAAAATGTATAGCTAGCAATGGGCAATACTTCGAATAAAGTTTTTTGTTTCATTTTCATACAATAAACGTGTATTTTCTATACAAAAATGCCGGTTTCATAGTTACATACCTGTATACTCTCGTCTACAAGCCAAGCAATAGATAAGCTGTAAACAGGCGTCATAAATACTTATCGCATTGCGATAAAAAACATTGTGGAAAAACTCTCATGTTTAATTTAGTAAAGCTCTTTTCGATGTATCTCGATGATTATTGCGAATGTTTATAAATGTTTTTTATATCGACAATTTACCATGTGTGAAGTATTTTTAGCTGACTATTGTAGAGGAACATGATCTCGGCTCACTACAGTATCTGGCATACTTTGCGAGGCTTTTAATTATTGTCGACGAGTACTTGTTTAAAGTGCCTTACATATTTCTCGTAAAAAGTAATTATCTAACAAAAATTATTTTTATTGTCCATGTACGGACCATCCATAACGATGTTTTTGTTTGTTTGATTCCGAAAGGAATACTAGAGGGTAAAGTATTTTGCAATATTGACATTACAGATCTTTTTTTACAGCCTTAATTACAGCTTCAATTCAAACTTCAAAAATTCCCGTACCATTAGGTATTTTCCTGACTGTCAGTGAGTGGCGGAGTCAGATTGTTGACAACATTGGTTGTGAACTGAAGAGTCAACCAACAATATACATTTGTAGACATGATCAACTGTCGGTATCGTTTTCCCGAGTATGGTCAGTTTGATTTCTTCAATATTATCGTATTGCATTATGGAATGAAGGTATCATTAAATTTTTGCGGAGAAATTTATGAACACTAAATAACAAGCCTACGAGTGTTCGGAGCGTGTATTACTAATTTCATATAGAAACAGTAACACTATCATCGTTTGGTGTGTTAGATCCCGAAATGAATAGCGCAAGGTATGGTAGATTCTGTTAAACCAACGGTGGATATAAAATACCGCTCACACGTTTTGAAAACGCCTCTTAAGCTGGTAAAGAAAATAGTTTCCTACCTCCTTACACTGTCCATTACGTTCAGGCGTGAGCGTTATCGCAGGTCTCATGAATTTTTCCTATGACTATTAATAATTTCGATGGAACAGACTTTTTATTAAAACACTTTTTAAACAGAATCAATTGATAGCAATGGTCAACTTTACATGGTAATTTACCGAGTAAAATGCGTTAGGATTAGAAATAGGATTAGACGGTTCAAAAAATCGATTTTTTTTTATTTCATAAATTGTTAGTAAAACTATTGAAAAATATGTTCCCAAAATTTTAAATGAAAATTCCGACTCGTTCTATTGTTATAAGCCATAAAGGGGCGAAATAGGGTTTGGACAGCGTTTTCTCAATGATTTTCATGAATTTTTGTATAGTATAAAAAATGAATATAATTTATTGAAACTTTGAGAATATTTTATACATATATTTAAGTATATACTATAAAATTTTTGAAGAATTTCCTTGAAAAACACCGAAGAAAATTTATGACTGCCTTGACTTTGTTTTTCTTGGCACTATTTTTTCAAACGCGTTTTTCTGAAAACGACTTTTTTTGAACTTGCGTACACGCTAGTTTGAAAAGTTTTAATCAATCGTTTTGAAAATTGGCAGTTACTCTCTTCATAGTATTGCGCTCTATATGAACCTAAAATCAGAATATTATCATTATTTAAAATAATTTTTTTTTGCAAATAAAGTTGTAAAAAATGGCAAAAAATCATGCTTTTTTGTTTTGACCCCTGTAGAAAATTCAATTTTCTATTTTTTTGATAGCATTTAGGTTCATATAGAAGAGAGACATATAATAAAAGTAAATTCCAATCTCGTTTGATTTCAGTCTGATTGTGAAGTAATAAATTACTAATGCATAGATATTCGGTTGTATACTGCAGAACTAGTTGTCGGAATTCATTTGATAACGTATTTCCCTGAATTCCATAGTTTTGTGACACTACAACTCATCTCTGTGACGATTAGGATCATCCTCAAGTTCGATCTTGCCACGGTACGGAATACTCGCCCAGAAATTGACCCTGTCAGGCAATAGATTAGCTGCCATTCGCAAATCCTTCGTTCCACCTATATGAAGATATTCGAGGCTGGAGGTTCTTACTGGCTTCCACTTGACTGGAACATCCGGAGTTTTAACGGGAGTTGGATTACTGCAATGAATGGAATAACAACATGAATTATTGTCGAAGTATAGATCGATATTTTACTGGATTCCACGTTTCGTTCAAACGAACCCTAATTTGGCAAAGTTAACCCAAAGACCGATCATCACATCCACCATTTTACGATCCTCTTTACTGAGCGGTGTTTTGGGGAAGAGCACCTCATTCACTGGGAAAAAATATTGTAAGTCATCCCCGTGCGTGACTCCGTAGTCCTTCTCTGCGGTCGCGATTAGGCTGCTAAACGAGGAACTTCCCTTATATGCAAAATAATAATAATAAGTAGGAGAGCTGTATGCCTCGAGGTGAACTCTGACGGCATTGTCAGCTCCGATATTGACCCAGGCATCTGTGTACAACTGCAAGTATTTAAACGTACACGCGTCATGCAATTAGCAGACTTAACAGAAGGCATTATTAAACATTGAATATTTCTTTCCGCACTTACGTTAGTGATATTCATTTTCATTGACTCGTCGATTTTTTTGTTCCCCAGATAAAATTCACGGATACTCCTCGTCACGTTGTCCTTAAATTTCTCAGGGCAACTGTACTCGTAAAGCAAGCTTATTGGTGCAAGTTTCATGAACTTTTCGTCCAGCAGTTTGTCATATTCTTTATCCTTCCTTTCGTAGATTACTTAATAGAAACGTGTTAATCACAGAAGTTATGATGGAATTATTCGTCGGACATGAAATTAACGAAATTGTTTACTTACCAGCGGATTTCATGGCACCCTCATGTGAAGTTATCCCAGTAATCCACGGTATATCGACCATATTTCCAGACTTCAATGACTTTGTTGGTTCCTCTTTGAGAAAGGCGCCGGGATGATCAGGTTCGATGACAGGTCCGAAGGGAACCATGGGGCAAATACCGAAGACCTTTTTCGATGTGGTTGAAGGAAACAAATGCGTTTATTTATTTAGAAAGTACTTTTATATATTACAAAAATGTTGTATTACCTGGAAAGCACGATCCGAGGTGACAAAATCGGCAGGTTCCTTTTTCCTCAAGCAGTCTATAAGTGCTTTGGATTCATCAGTGGGACAATCAAGAAGTTGCCCAAGGCGATTAGCCCGGCTTCGGGCAATTTTCGGTCGGGTCAATGCCCATGGAGCATAAATTGCGCCACTTTGTGAGATTCCACGATGAAAATGACCTGTTGTCAAATGTTTTCGTTGTCATGAATGAGGTAAGAGTACATTCTGTACATTCGTCTGTATTAACACCGGCACTTTACCTATACCTATTCTTACCATAAGGGGTTATTTGATCCCTTATGAAATAAACGTTGATTTTTAGAAAGAAATTCTTAATTTATTAAAGGAAATAATTCGCAACATAACTTCTGATTTCTAATCAAATCGTCAAACAAATTTACAGAAAGTCAGATGCGTGAAAGAAAGAACAATGAATGTGCGATTTTAAAGTGAATTTTCAAAAGGGTCGACCCCTCTTGATATATTTAGTGTTAATCCTTCAGATACGGTTAAAGCGCCGAACGTGCATCGAACGATCTCTGACAAATTAGCCGGATGATGCGCCAAGTCGCAATATCATATTTCGCTACTACGCGTATGGTACATGACATTTCAAAGTAAGATTTGATTCATATTTTTCCGTTATCGCGTTTAAAATTTATTAGCATATATTTGAATGTGAAGTTTCGATGTCGCAGGACTGCCGATCCACGCAATCACTTGCAATGCGACATTCCCATATCTAAAACATTAATATATATATCGGTGACAAAGAAGCAGTGATTCGAAATAAGTTAATTCTTTCTAAGGTAAAATCATTGTCACATTTCGTTCAACATCCTTGAACGTAGTCGTAGAAGAAAAAACTTCTGACATTTTTCTTTTATGAATATGTTAAAGACTTAACTGACCATTATTAGTTAAATAAATACTATTGTTCCAACCCAGCAGACGACAGTTTCTTTTATGTTATGAACATGTGAAAGAAGTACTTTCCCTATTGATACAGTATATTACGCTCAAATGAAATCGCGATAAATCCAATTAAATCAGTCACTTTACCAGAACACAATGCTGCCTTAAAATCTTAGTCAAACAAGTCTATGAAACACAAAAGCTGGTTAGAAATTACAATAAAACGTCAAGCGGGTTGCTGCTCGGAGTTGTTAATAAAACTTATACCATTTGGATAATAAATTGAAAACTCATGTGCACGGTACCTCTGGAGAGCGGACTGATCATCTGATAGTGAACGCTAGCTGCACCGGCGCTGTGGCCGAAGATTGTAATGCGATTGTAATCGCCACCGAATGGAGCAATATTTTCGTGAACCCACCTGATCGCTTGGGCCTGATCCTTCAATCCTTGATTTCCGGAAGACACCAGATCCTCTGTACTTAGAAATCCCAGTGGTCCAAGTCTACGACAAGAGTGATATCTTGATCGTCAACCAATTACAATTCAATCTTACAATTAAGAGTAAGTAATGTTGAAAAGTTTACTCAGAGTAGCTTAGTTTTCAATATATTGCAAAAGGCCAATAATGATGATTGATTAAATTGGAAGATCGGGAGTGTAACTGAAGCCTTCAACTTTTGAAACATGTTACTATAATTGGAGCAGTAGAATATTTTTTGTCCGTAGAGGGCGAAAAATGTAAAAAATATTGAAACCGCAATTATCAAGATCCAACTATCAAAACATTTACGTTAAAAAATTACATATTTCCTATTCGGTAAGAGAACATAAAGTTCCAATCGAATTTCACATGAATTCCACATGAACGTATTCCATAACGGTTTCCTATACCTGTAATTGACGGTTACTAGGACGATGTCATGATCAAGAAAGAATTTTGGTCCGTAAAATCCCGAATGACTTGAACCTTGGGACCACATACCACCATGCAGAAAAATCATTACCGGATAGTTCGTTCGTGTTAAATTGCCATCGTTAGGTAATTTTGGAGTATAAACATTGAGATACAAGCAATCCTCGTCACCGACAATATTTTCCCAATTATTGATCGTGTCACGCTGAGGGCAAATATTGGCATCTTCCTCTGCAGAACGTACGCCAGTCCACGAGTCGAACGGCTTCGGTGGCTGAGGACAATGGCATAAAAGAGAAAAGTTCGAGTGTTACCTCCGAAATGTTCAACGTGCATTCCGTGCAATACAAATGCAATACATTGTCACCAATGCAATGCAAATGCATGGAAGTTCTATGAACTTCTATGTCACCAATGGCCGAACGTTTGTCACGCTGCAACGCCCAACAGTAAGCTCATTTACGAAAACAAAAAGAACCAGTTTATTCATCCCAATGTCTTGGTCAGTATTTCTTTAAAAATTCCATTCCATGGTCAATTTTAAACTTTTTTTTATTCGCAAAAATTACAATCTCGTGGCATTTACTTTCATAATGTTTGTATAATTATTTTCATATTTTTTTAGTACTGACCTCAAATCTGAGTTCACCAATAGGTGGCTGAGCGTAAGGAATGCTTCTAAACGAAACAAATTCTCTGCCTTTTCTAGCCTTCATAATGGCACCTTCCAGAGTGCCATTTTTTATTTGAACAATCGGCGATGCTTTTGCAAAATCTGCACTACGGCCGCATAGCCAGCAGATCGACACTGAGATCGACAACCCGATCGCTGGAGACCAATGACCCATTATTGTTCACACGGATTCCTCCAAGTTTGGGGCCAGATCAGTGGCAGGAAAAACGTTATAAATGAAATTTGTCAATAAAACGAAAAATATATGGTCATTTATAATGCGTAAAGATCGTATTGCGATGGCAAACTCGCGACGGTTAAGCTGCAACTATAACTTAAGTATTGTACGCGTGTATATCTTATATGATTACATTCACGAAGTCACGTAATAGCATATGCAGCACTGATAATATGGCATGTCGCTAAATTTTCGTGCAGATAAGCAACAATAAATGGTAGATAATTTGCAAGTGACGAGGGCAAACGTCAAAAAGACTTATAACGGTTTGTGAGATCGGGAAAATAAGTGTATCGATGAATCTAATTAAGAACTAGCAAGCATTTTCTACTTTCTAGTGCGTCGACTATTTGAAAAAGAGGAGGAAAATCTAGAGTATGCCACGCATATAATATGGCAATGCGACGAATTTGAAGGGATTATCAACGACGATAAAAGAGCTAAGATCGAGAAAGTGCTTGGGGTAGTGGAAGGAAAATAGATGGAAGGAGATCCTCAAGGGTACCATCGGATCAGCGATGTATGAATATCGTAGAGAATTTGGAAGAATAGAGAAAGAAAGAGTGAATGGAGGAGAAACGTACATTTAACAATATTAGACAAAAGTGTACAAGCAGAAATAAACGAGGATTACAATATCCTCTCTTATTTCTCCTCTTTGATTAAAAAATATATGGTCATTTATAATGCGTAAAGATCCTATTGTGATGGCAAATTCGCGACGGTTAAACTGCAACTATAACTTAAATATTGTACGCGTGTATATCTTATATGATTACATTCACAAAGTCACGTAATAGCGTATGCAGCACTGATAATATGGCATGCTGCTAAATTTTCGTGCAGATAAGCAACAATAAATGGTAGATAAGTTGCAAGTGACGAGGGCAGACGTCAAAAAGACTTATAACGGTTTGTGAGATCGGGAAAATAAGTGTATCGATGAATCTAATTAAGAACTAGCAAGCGTTGTCTACTTTCTAGTGCGTCGACTATTTGAAAAAGAGGAAGAAAATCTAGAGTATGCCACGCATATAATATGGCAATGCGACGAATTTGAAGGGATTATCAACGACGATAAAAGAGCTAAAATCGAGAAAGTGCTTGGGGTAGTGGAAGCAAAATAGATGGAAGGAGATCCTCAAGGGTACCATCGGATCAGCGATGTATGAATATCGTAGAGAATTTGGAAGAATAGAGAAAGAAAGAGTGAATGGAGGAGAAACGTACATTTAACAATATTAGACAAAAGTGTACAAGCAGAAATAAACGAGGATTACAATATCCTCTCTTATTTCTCCTCTTTGATTAAAAAATATATGGTCATTTATAATGCGTAAAGATCCTATTGTGATGGCAAATTCGCGACGGTTAAACTGCAACTATAACTTAAATATTGTACGCGTGTATATCTTATATGATTACATTCACAAAGTCACGTAATAGCGTATGCAGCACTGATAATATGGCATGCTGCTAAATTTTCGTGCAGATAAGCAACAATAAATGGTAGATAAGTTGCAAGTGACGAGGGCAGACGTCAAAAAGACTTATAACGGTTTGTGAGATCGGGAAAATAAGTGTATCGATGAATCTAATTAAGAACTAGCAAGCGTTGTCTACTTTCTAGTGCGTCGACTATTTGAAAAAGAGGAAGAAAATCTAGAGTATGCCACGCATATAATATGGCAATGCGACGAATTTGAAGGGATTATCAACGACGATAAAAGAGCTAAGATCGAGAAAGTGCTTGGGGTAGTGGAAGCAAAATAGATGGAAGGAGATCCTCAAGGGTACCATCGGATCAGCGATGTATGAATATCGTAGAGAATTTGGAAGAATAGAGAAAGAAAGAGTGAATGGAGGAGAAACGTACATTTAACAATATTAGACAAAAGTGTACAAGCAGAAATAAACGAGGATTACAATATCCTCTCTTATTTCTCCTCTTTGATTAAAAAATATATGGTCATTTATAATGCGTAAAGATCCTATTGTGATGGCAAATTCGCGACGGTTAAACTGCAACTATAACTTAAATATTGTACGCGTGTATATCTTATATGATTACATTCACAAAGTCACGTAATAGCGTATGCAGCACTGATAATATGGCATGCTGCTAAATTTTCGTGCAGATAAGCAACAATAAATGGTAGATAAGTTGCAAGTGACGAGGGCAGACGTCAAAAAGACTTATAACGGTTTGTGAGATCGGGAAAATAAGTGTATCGATGAATCTAATTAAGAACTAGCAAGCGTTGTCTACTTTCTAGTGCGTCGACTATTTGAAAAAGAGGAAGAAAATCTAGAGTATGCCACGCATATAATATGGCAATGCGACGAATTTGAAGGGATTATCAACGACGATAAAAGAGCTAAGATCGAGAAAGTGCTTGGGGTAGTGGAAGCAAAATAGATGGAAGGAGATCCTCAAGGGTACCATCGGATCAGCGATGTATGAATATCGTAGAGAATTTGGAAGAATAGAGAAAGAAAGAGTGAATAGAGGAGAAACGTACATTTAACAATATTAGATAAAAGTGTACAAGCAGAAATAAACGAGGATTACAATATCCTCTTTTATTTCTCCTCTTTGATTAAAAAATATATGGTCATTTATAATGCGTAAAGATCCTATTGTGATGGCAAATTCGCGACGGTTAAACTGCAACTATAACTTAAATATTGTACGCGTGTATATCTTATATGATTACATTCACAAAGTCACGTAATAGCGTATGCAGCACTGATAATATGGCATGCTGCTAAATTTTCGTGCAGATAAGCAACAATAAATGGTAGATAAGTTGCAAGTGACGAGGGCAGACGTCAAAAAGACTTATAACGGTTTGTGAGATCGGGAAAATAAGTGTATCGATGAATCTAATTAAGAACTAGCAAGCGTTGTCTACTTTCTAGTGCGTCGACTATTTGAAAAAGAGGAAGAAAATCTAGAGTATGCCACGCATATAATATGGCAATGCGACGAATTTGAAGGGATTATCAACGACGATAAAAGAGCTAAGATCGAGAAAGTGCTTGGGGTAGTGGAAGCAAAATAGATGGAAGGAGATCCTCAAGGGTACCATCGGATCAGCGATGTATGAATATCGTAGAGAATTTGGAAGAATAGAGAAAGAAAGAGTGAATGGAGGAGAAACGTACATTTAACAATATTAGACAAAAGTGTACAAGCAGAAATAAACGAGGATTACAATATCCTCTTTTATTTCTCCTCTTTGATTAAAAAATATATGGTCATTTATAATGCGTAAAGATCCTATTGTGATGGCAAATTCGCGACGGTTAAACTGCAACTATAACTTAAATAATGTACGCGTGTATATCTTATATGATTACATTCACAAAGTCACGTAATAGCGTATGCAGCACTGATAATATGGCATGCTGCTAAATTTTCGTGCAGATAAGCAACAATAAATGGTAGATAAGTTGCAAGTGACGAGGGCAGACGTCAAAAAGACTTATAACGGTTTGTGAGATCGGGAAAATAAGTGTATCGATGAATCTAATTAAGAACTAGCAAGCGTTGTCTACTTTCTAGTGCGTCGACTATTTGAAAAAGAGGAAGAAAATCTAGAGTATGCCACGCATATAATATGGCAATGCGACGAATTTGAAGGGATTATCAACGACGATAAAAGAGCTAAGATCGAGAAAGTGCTTGGGGTAGTGGAAGCAAAATAGATGGAAGGAGATCCTCAAGGGTACCATCGGATCAGCGATGTATGAATATCGTAGAGAATTTGGAAGAATAGAGAAAGAAAGAGTGAATGGAGGAGAAACGTACATTTAACAATATTAGACAAAAGTGTACAAGCAGAAATAAACGAGGATTACAATATCCTCTTTTATTTCTCCTCTTTGATTAAAAAATATATGGTCATTTATAATGCGTAAAGATCCTATTGTGATGGCAAATTCGCGACGGTTAAACTGCAACTATAACTTAAATAATGTACGCGTGTATATCTTATATGATTACATTCACAAAGTCACGTAATAGCGTATGCAGCACTGATAATATGGCATGCTGCTAAATTTTCGTGCAGATAAGCAACAATAAATGGTAGATAAGTTGCAAGTGACGAGGGCAGACGTCAAAAAGACTTATAACGGTTTGTGAGATCGGGAAAATAAGTGTATCGATGAATCTAATTAAGAACTAGCAAGCGTTGTCTACTTTCTAGTGCGTCGACTATTTGAAAAAGAGGAAGAAAATCTAGAGTATGCCACGCATATAATATGGCAATGCGACGAATTTGAAGGGATTATCAACGACGATAAAAGAGCTAAGATCGAGAAAGTGCTTGGGGTAGTGGAAGCAAAATAGATGGAAGGAGATCCTCAAGGGTACCATCGGATCAGCGATGTATGAATATCGTAGAGAATTTGGAAGAATAGAGAAAGAAAGAGTGAATGGAGGAGAAACGTACATTTAACAATATTAGACAAAAGTGTACAAGCAGAAATAAACGAGGATTACAATATCCTCTTTTATTTCTCCTCTTTGATTAAAAAATATATGGTCATTTATAATGCGTAAAGATCCTATTGTGATGGCAAATTCGCGACGGTTAAACTGCAACTATAACTTAAATAATGTACGCGTGTATATCTTATATGATTACATTCACAAAGTCACGTAATAGCGTATGCAGCACTGATAATATGGCATGCTGCTAAATTTTCGTGCAGATAAGCAACAATAAATGGTAGATAAGTTGCAAGTGACGAGGGCAGACGTCAAAAAGACTTATAACGGTTTGTGAGATCGAGAAAATAAGTTTATCGATGAATCTAATTAAGAACTAGCAAGCATTTTCTACTTTCTAGTGCGTCGACTATTTGAAAAAGAGGAAGAAAATCTAGAGTATGCCACGCATATAATATGGCAATGCGACGAATTTGAAGGGATTATCAACGACGATAAAAGAGCTAAGATCGAGAAAGTGATTGGGGTAGTGGAAGCAAAATAGATGGAAGGAGATCCTCAAAGGTACCATCAGATCAGCGATGTATGAATATTGTAGAGAATTTGGAAGAATAGAGAAAGAAAGAGTGAATGGAGGAGAAATGTACATTTAACAATATTAGACAAAAGTGTACAAGCAGAAATAAGAGAGGATTACAATATCTACGTATTGTGATATTTTCCAGCCTGATAAGACAAGAATGGCAAATAAATAAAATACAAATACCTTGTAATGAGTTTTGGCAACTTTCGTAAACCGCTGGGAAGAACGATAATTTATTTGATAAGTGTCGTTGGGACCGATCTCGACAATTTGGTGAATTTTTATTACATTTCATTGCAATTACAATTTCTTACATGCAACATATTTCCCGTTTATAATTTCAGAATCTTGTTGGCGGTGCAGTTAGTTGAATTTCACCATTCCAGAAACTTCATAACTCGTCTTTGGTACGTTGAGTATAATAATTGAATTCAATCCTATCGCGATACGGGATACTCGACCAGAAATTAATTCTTTCGGGAAACAGATCGGCTGCCATGGCTAAATTCTTCGAACCACTTATACGAAGATATTCGAGGTTCGATGTTCTTACTGGTTTCCACTTGACTGGAATTTTCGGCGTTCTCTCTGGTGTCGGATTGCTACAGCAAACGAAACATAAAGTAATTGATTGTCGAACCTTCGATTGAGATTTTATAATTCGATTACGGATGATTAAAACTAACCCTGATTTCGCAAAGTTGACCCAAAGACTGGTCATCACATCCACTATTTCATGATCCTCTTTATTGAGCGGTTTATCCGCGAAGAGTGTCTCGCCCATGGGGAAAAGATACTGTAGTTCGTCACAATGACAAACTCCGTAATCCCTCTTCTTATCGCCGAATAGAGTGCTGAAAGAAGAACTTCCTCTGTACTCAAAATAATAATAATAAACTGGAGAGCTAAGTGCCTCGAGATGATCTCGAACTGCGTTGTCAGCGGCAACGTAGAACCACGCGTCCGTGTACAACTGCGAATAAACGAATGCGTTCGGGTTAATCATTAAAAATACACATGGTACATCATTTTTGTTCAGCATTACTTTTTTTTCGTCAACTTACGTCGACAAGATTCATTCTTGTGGATTCGTCAATTTTTTTATTGCCGAGATAAAAATCTCGAATCCTCTTGCTCACGTCATCCGTGAATTTTTGTGGGCATGTGTGTTCGTACAACAAACTGATTGGCGCAAGTTCCATAAATTTTTCGTCCAGTAGCTTATCGTATCGTTTAGCCTCCAATCCAATGATGGCTGACGATTTAAAAAATTATATTGCGAACGGAATTACGTACTTGTGGCAGTTAGTAAAATGAATGGCTGATACAGTAATTGGGGGAAGCAGATAATTTAACAACGTCGTTGATTTACCAGGGACTCTGATTGCACCCTCGTGAGAATTAATCCCTGTCAACCACGGTACATCGGCGAAATCGCCAGACTTCAGTGATTGAGCCGGTTCCATCTTGATAAATGCACCTTCGTGATCAGGCTCGATGACAGGTCTGAATGACAGTAGAGGGAACGCATCGAACACCTGTTTGGGATTTAAATCAGTGAAATAGAAAATTGCATTATATTTGATTTATAAAATACTTGGATATAGAAATATCTGCAATATAAATATAAAATTATACCTGAAACGATGGATCCATTGAGATCATATCAGCGGGATCTTTGTTTCTCAGGCAATCAACGAGAGCTCTGGATTCGTCGGTCGGACAATTTAGAAATTTTCCAAGTCGATTAGCATTGTGCCTAGCAATTCCCGGTCGGTTTAGTGCCCACGGGCACAACACAGTACCACTCTGCGAAATTGCTCGATGAAAAAGACCTAATTGCATAATCAGTCGTTGTCGTCAATGAAAGAAACGTCAATTTTTCTGTACTACTAATACGTTTCATCAATAAAGCAGTCGCTACCAGTAGAACGTTAATCGTACTATCGAAAGGCAGATTCAGAGATAGCAAAGTGAATTTGAATCGGCACACGATGAAGAGACTTGGTAGTACCGTGCGCCACTACTGAGCACATCCATCGAGCCCTCAGCTTACTCACATTCGTGCGAAACAGTAAAATTATTTGGTAATAAATTGTATTTCATCGAATGTCTTGGAAACTATTTCTGTATTTAAAAAATATACAGTGTGTCAAAAAAGTATTCATACACCTTGTTTTTTTTGCGATGACTTTATAGACATAAGCGATACGCAAAGAAAGCCAATTTTATTTAATAGTACATCAGGTGCAGAGATAAACTGCAAATGGAGAATTTTTTCCCAAGAATAATAGAAGAATTACGCCAAAAAAACGAAAATTTTCGGGCAAAAAAAGTATTCATACATTTACGATTACAGTGAAAACCTACATCATCATAGTTGTTAATTATAACTAATATTTGGTGTGCATCCCTTTTGCTTCAATTATCGCCTCGAGTCTCTTAGGCATGGATTCTACTAGCTTTTGCGTTGTTTCTTTTGCTATTTTCGTCCATTCTTCTAAAAGCACTCTTTGGAGATCGGATTTGTTTGTTATTTTCCTTTTTCTAATTTCTACATCCACCAAGTGCCATAAATTTTCAATAGGATTGATGTCCGGAGATTGTGGTGGTGTAATCAATTGTTTGCGGACATTGTAGAGTAACCATCCCCTCGTTTTCACGACAGTATGTTTCGGGTCGTTATCTTGTTGGAAGTAGAAATTTCCATCCAGGCGCTTTTATCTACACTTGCTTTCAAATTGCTGCGCAACACGTCGATATACTTCTGGGCATTCATTGTACCATCTATAAAAGCCAGATTAACAACGACATAATATCCCATACAGCCCCAAACCATGACTCTTCCTCCGCCGTGCTTTACAGTCGGTATTAAATTTTTCTGCCGGAGCTCGGTATTTGATTTCCGCCAGACGAATTTTTTTCCATCGGACCCGAAGATGTTAAACTTCGATTCATCCGAGAATACGACACGTTTCCAAAATTCTATAGATTTTTTACGTAGGTTTTTGCGAAACCTCAACGTTTTTCTCGATTTATATTATTAATTAATGGTTTTTTGCGGACAGTTCTGCCGTATATTTGGGCAGAATACAAAACGTTTCGAATAGTCTGGGGACACACGTTCTTCCCCGATGTTGACGCGACATCATTCGCTAAACTGCGAGCACTTGTGAACGGTTTTTTGTAGCCCCCTGTAACAATACTCCGACGCTCTCGTACCGTTAGTATTCTCGGTCGACCGGTTCGTGGCTTATTTTCTGTGCTGTTTGTTCTTTCGTATTTTTTTATTATATATTGCACTATTGCGAAACTTAGATTTAGTTCTTTACTAATTTTTCGATAACTTTCACCGCGTTTCCGAAGAAAAATCATTCTATCTTGCATGGATATTGATATTTCGCTTTTCTTTGCCATCATGTCTGTTCAAAGCTTGAAGATCTACGAACCCATGGAATAAGTCAAAACCATTGTGTGAACGAAGACTTGTTTACATTGTACACAGAGGTCAGACCGTCCATGAGAGAATATCGAGGTTTAGCAGCTCAATCGTAAGTGGACGAATACTTTTTTGGACCGAAAATTTTCGTTTCTTTTGCATAATTCTTCTATTATTCCTGGGAAAAAATTCTCCATTTGCAGTTTATCTCTGTACCTGATGTGCTATTAAATAAAATTGGCTTTCTTTGCGTATCGCTTATGTCTATAAAGTTATCGCAAAAAACAAGGTGTATGAATGCTTTTTTGACCCACTGTATATGCTTAGTGTTTCCTTCGTTTACCTTTTCAGGTTTTTATGTCCCTTCCCCTTTGTTCTCATTTCTATTCCATTACTTGAGATCCCCCTGAGTGTTGTCCGCAGCCACACTTTCCTAACGCACTACTATATCGCATTTGCATAAGGGCACAGAGAAACTGCTGAAAACCTGATCAAAACAAGTGGCTACATTTTACTCAATTTTAGTTGTATTACCACAAGAAACTCATAAAAACTGCCTTCCGCTCAGTAGTCGTCGTGTAAGCCAGTGTACGACTAAGCGGTCACCCATCACAGTGTTGACCATGGCCAATACTGTTCAACATGGGAGAACGCTGAACTCGCACGCCAACCGCGCGTCCATGCACTGCGATGGGTAAGTATACTTCTCTAATTTATACATAGTATTACGGGCATGAAGAAACGACCGAATGAGCTATTATTCGCTTTCCGATGCAAGTTATTCCATGGAATAATAAGTTACGTCACGGAACTGTAATATGCGTATGGAATATAGACTCTATAATCACGATGACACGGTGATGTTACTAGTTGCAGATATAAATAAATCATAATGCCCCGACAATATATGAGGTTATTTTGCTTAGTAAAATATACGAGTCCCTGAAGTCGGCATTGAATGAATTCGTTAAAACGAATTTTTTCCTTTAGAAGAAAAACTAGAATATTAAAAAGCACTTGATCACGAGCAAAGTGAATCGCGATATGGTTACAAACTTAGAAAGAGTACCTCTGGATAGAGGACTGATCAAGTGAACTAGTTGAAGACTAGTTGAAGATATAAATAAAACATAATGCTCCGACAATATAAGAGGTTATTTTGCTTAGTAAAATATACGAGTTCCGGTACTCAGCATTGAATGAATTTATTGAAACGAATTTTTTGCTCTAGAAGAAAAACTAGAAGGTTAAAGAGCACTTGATCACGTTCAAAGTCAATCGTGATATACAGTGGGTCAAAAAAGTATTCATACACCTCGTTTTTTTGCGATAACTTTATAGACATAAGCGATACGCAAAGAAAGCCAATCTTATTTAATAGTATATCAGGTGCAGAGATAAACTGCAAATGGAGAATTTTTTCCCAGGAATAATAGAAGAATTATGCCAAAAATACGAAAATTTTCGGGCAAAAAAGTATCCATACACTTGCGATTGAGCTGCTAAACCTCGATATTCACTCACGGACGGTCTGACCTCTGCGTACAATATAAACAAGTCTTCGTTTACACAATGGTTTTGACCTATTCCACGCGGTACTAGATCTTCAAGCTCCGAACAGACATGATGGCAAAGAAAAGCGAAATATCAATATCCATGCGAGATAGAGTGATTTTTTTTCGAAAACGCGGCGAAAGTTATCGAAAAATTAGTAAAGAACTAAATCTAAGTTTCGCAACAGTGCAATATATAATAAAAAAATACGAAAGAACAAACAGCACAGAAAATAAGCCACGAACCGGTCGACCGAGAATACTAACAGTACGAGAGCGTCGGAGTATTGTTACAGAGGCTACAAAAAAAAACCGTTCACCAGTGCTCGCAGTTTAGCGAATGATGTCGCGTCGACATCGGGGAAGAGCGTGTGTCCCCGGACTATTCGAACCGTTTTGCATTCTGCCCAAATATACGGCAGAACTGCCCGCAAAAAACCATTAATTAATAATATAAATCGAGAAAAACGTTTAGGTTTCGCAAAAACGTACGTAAAAAAATCTATAGAATTTTGGAAACGTGTCGTATTCTCGGATGAATCGAAGTTTAACATCTTCGGGTCCGATGGAAAAAAATTTGTCTGGCGGAAACCAAATACCGAGCTCCAGCAGAAAAATTTAATACCGACTGTAAAGCACGGCGGAGGAAGCGTCATGGTTTGGGGCTGTATGGGATATTATGGCGTTGGTAATCTGGCTTTTATAGATGGTACGATGAATGCCCAGAAGTATATCGACGTGTTGCGCAGCAATTTGAAAGCAAGTGTAGATAAAAGGGCCTGGATGGAAATTTCTACTTCCAACAAGATAACGACCCGAAACATACTGCCGTGAAAACGAGGGGATGGTTACTCTACAATGTCCGCAAACAATTGATTACACCACCACAATCTCCGGACATCAATCCTATTGAAAATTTATGGCACTTGGTGGATGTAGAAATTAGAAAAAGGGAAAATAACAAACAAATCCGATCTCCAAAGAGTGCTTTTAGAAGAATGGACGAAAATAGCAAAAGAAACAACGCAAAAGCTAGTAGAATTCAAGCCTAAGAGACTCGAGGCGATAATTGAAGCAAAAGGGATGCACACCAAATATTAGTTATAATTAACAACTATGATGATGTAGGTTTTCACTATAATCGTAAATGTATGAATACTTTTTTTGCCCGAAAATTTTCGTTTTTTTGGCACAATTCTTCTATTATTCCTGAGAAAAAATTCTCCATTTGCAGTTTATCTCTGCACCTGATGTACTATTAAATAAAATTGGCTTTACGAAAGAACAAACAGCACAGAAAATAAGCCACGAACCGGTCGACCGAGAATACTAACGGTACGAGAGCGTCGGAGTATTGTTACAGGGGGCTACAAAAAACCGTTTACAAGTGCTCGCAGTTTAGCGAATGATGTCGCGTCAACATCGGGGAAGAACGTGTGTCCCCAGACAATTCGAAACGTTTTGCATTCTGCCCAAATATACGGCAGAACTGCCTGCAAAAAACCATTAATTAATAATATAAATCGAGAAAAACGTTGAGGTTTCGCAAAAACCTACGTAAAAAAATCTATAGAATTTTGAGAAATCTATAGAATCGAAGTTTAACATCTTCGGGTCCAATGGAAAAAAATTCGTCTGGCGGAAACCAAATACCGAGCTCCAGCAGAAAATTTTAATACCGACTGTAACGCACGGCGGAGGAAGCGTCATGGTTTGGGGCTGTATGGGATATTATGGCGTTGGTAATCTGGCTTTTATAGATGGTACAATGAATGCCCAGAAGTATATCGACGTGTTGCGCAGCAATTTGAAAGCAAGTGTAGATAAAATGGGCCTGGATGGAAATTTCTACTTCCAACAAGATAACGACCCGAAACATACTGCCATGAAAACGATGGAATGGTTACTCTATAATGTCCGCAAACAATTGATTACACCACCACAATCTCCGGACATCAATCCTATTGAAAATGTATGGCACTTGGTGGATGTATAAATTAGAAAAAGAAAAATAACAAACATATCCGATCTCCAAAGAGTGCTTTTAGAAGGATGGACGAAAATAGCAAAAGAAACGACGCAATAGCTAGTAGAGTCCATGCCTAAGAGACTCGAAGCGATAATTGAAGCAAAAGAGATGCACACCAAATATTAGTTATAATTAACAAGTATGATGATGTAGGTTTTCACTATAATCGTAAGTGTATGAATACTTTTTTTGCCCGAAAATTTTCGTTTTATTGGCATAATTCTTCTATTATTCCTGGGAAAAAAATCTCCATTTGCAGTTTATCTCTGCACCTGATGTACTATTAAATAAAATTGGCTTTCTTTGCGTATCGCTTATGTCTATAAAGTTATCGCAAAAAAACAAGGTGTATGAATACTGTTTTGACCCACTGTAGTTGTAAACGTTCAAACAGTACCTCTGGAAAGAGGACTGATCAGGTGATAATGAACGCTGGCACCACCGGCGCTCTCGCCAAAGATCGTAACGCGATTGGGATCACCGCCAAATGCAACGATGTTTTCTTGAACCCATCTCATTGATTGAACCTGATCCTTCAGTCCTTGATTTCCCGGAGACACAAGATCCTCGGTACTCAGAAATCCCAACGGTCCAAGTCTGGGACAAGAATTCATCATCACTCTTCATTAGCTTCCACTTATCGTGAAGTCTCTCCGTAAGTCAAATACTTACAATATAAATTATTATAACTCAAAATGCAAATGATTGCAAAAACTTTTAATGAAAATGCGCCCATTGAAATTAGTTTGAGTGTTGCATCAACGCGTTTCGCAATGTTTACTGTACCTATAGTTGATGGTCACATAGACAACTTCATGATCGAGAAGAAATTTTGGTCCATAAAATGCCGAATGGCCAGCACCGGACATCCAACCACCTCCGTGTAACCAAATCATTACCGGATAATTCTTTCGTGTCACGTCGTTTTCGGTCGAGGGTAATTTCGGGCTATAGACATTGAGGTACAGACAATCCTCGGCACCGATAACATCCTCACTATTAGTGAAAAAATCGTGCTGGGGACAAACATTTGCATCTTCCTTTGCCGAACGTACACCAATCCACGAATCGAACTGCTTCGGCGGCTGAGGATAATGACATGATAACGAGGGTCTCGAGATTTACTTCGCATATATTCGAATATCTATGTGCCCAAATTTTCCATTGGAGAGTACAACAAGATAAATAATAGACCCGGTTGAATTTTGAAGGAAACATAATTCAGTTAGTTAACTGTAAAATCCAGCAATTCAGTAAATCACTTTCAGCAAAAACGAGGAAAACTTTTGAAACAATTAACGTGATGTGAAAACTTTAAGGATCTTTGATTGTTGTTTACCTCAAATCGAAGATTACCGAGCGGTGGCTGAGCGTACGGAATTCCCCTGAATGCTACGAATTCTTTGCCTTGTCTGCTCTTCATAACGGTACCTTCTAGGGTTCCATTTTTTATTTGAACTGTCGGAGATGCTGCTGCAATAGCTATACCGCTGCTGCATAGCCAGCATATCGACACCAAAATTGATATATCGATCGCCATAGACCAATGGCCCATTATTCATTTACTCGTCAAATTTCCCACGATATTGACGAATGGTAAAAATGATAAAGAATTGAAAATATTGCAATGAAAAGCACTCCTCGAGACGGTTATGCCGCGACTGTCTAAATGCTACATGAGCGTCTATTTTACTCAATCGACAGCCTTGATACGTGTCAGAGTACGCAATACTCGCAGTGGGGATATGGCTGCATTCAACTGCTTTAATAAAACATAGATACTGCAATCACGTTGGAAATATTGACCACGATTTATCACATCGGGTCAAGGCGAATGACTCGAATTAGAACTGCAAACGCGATTCCATTATTTTTAGATCGTTTTTATTCGCGCGAATATCTTACATACAATGTTAGTGTTCATTCGAATACAAACATTCGATGATCAGCTGGAAAAAGAATTATGCGGAAAAGGATGGAATGTCGATCGATCGATCTCAATGGCTCATGATTTTGTGGAAAATTTCTTTACAATTATGATTATTTGTACTGTACTATAATAAAGCTGAAGAGTATGTTTGTTTAAACGCACTAATCTCAGGAAATACTAATCCGATTTGAAAAAGTCTTTTTGCATTAGATAGCCTGTTTTTTCAGAAAGGCTCTATGCTATTAATCTTCTTGCTATGACCCTAAGGAGCGCCGGCGGCGCCGGTGAGACCCCAGGACACGGATAGTACAGGGAATATTTATTGCACAGTTCCATAACAACAAGAACTTTGCGCTCTCATCGTCTGAAACACCTTACGAGTATTTTATCACGGAGAATTTGCTGCGACTATGAAAATAAAAATAATCACAAATGAATGTAGCAATTGTATGGACGAAGGGCGATTATTATTGAAACTTGCAAATCATCTTGTTCTTTTCATCGCACGAGGTAGAACGCGAATGCCAGCAACAGTCGATATAGCGACCCATTTACCTCAGTAGTAGATGTCAAGGCAACCAGTTGATATAGCAATAGCGATGATCGATGACAAACGTTACAGTCAATGTTCATTCAAGTCAACGTCTCTCGAATTCGCATCAATGAGTTGAAACTTTTCACAAGAAGGAATTTCCGCTTAGAAATTGACTCTGTCCGGAAACAAATCGTCTGCCTCACATGTGGCCACTATATTGAAATTTGCAAGCAGATCGAGGCCCAGTTTGGACCTCGATCGCACTTTTTTGTGGCAAATGGTTTTGTCATATATAAGAATAAGTGGGGTCAGGTAAAAACTATTTACTGCAATACAACCTCCAAGAACAGGGTCAATTTTACATATACATTCGATTTCAATGATTCGTGATTTTTTGGTGCATTTATTTACATTTACACTCATTGATACTAAAAATATTTTCCGTATATTTCTGACCAAACTTTATATTGCTATATCATCTGCTAACTCTTAACGAGATCTTTTATTATCGAGAAGAAATTTCTGAAAGTATCTTCAATACGTTTTGAACAATTGGTTAAAATAAATTGAATAAAAAAATAAGTATAAATCAACGTAAAACCATATTAGTGAAGGATTCGTTTTGAAAACATGTATAACAACTTCTTGTTCGTTCCGATATAATCACGCAAGCTGGAATTCTACGACGTCGATAGTCGGTACAGAAGATTTTTTATTATTGCAGTGCTCATGCCAGACAACAGACGATAATAGCTGAAACTCGTTTTTAGCTTTCCAATAGATATTAATATGCCATCAGCCGATGATATGACAACCAATGATAAGACAGACTCGAGAAACTTATATCAATGCACAGGAACATAAACGAACCTACAATGAAAGTTCTATCGAATCAAACTTTCATCAAGTTCGCATCGTTAACTTTTACTTGATAGATTCAACCTTTGCTCGATAGGGAAGCCTCGACCAAAAGTTAACTCTGTCGGGAAACAAATCGGCTGCCATGTCAAGATTTTTCGCTCCGCCTATGTGAAGATATTCGAGGTGCGATGTTCTCACTGGTGACCACTTGACTGAAAGTTCCGCAGAATTCTTAGGTGTCGGATTTCTGCAAGCGATAGACAAAAAATGAATTTTCGAGCCCTCAATCGAGAAATCATTGCGTTCGAATAGCTGAATTACTTAAACCAACCCTGATTCAGCAAAATTCACCCAAAGACGAGTCATCAGGTCAACCATTTTGTAATCCTCTACGGTTAGTCCAGTATCTACTAGGTTTTCGGTTATGGGGAAAATATACTGTAAATCGTCACAGTGAGCAACTCCATAATTCCTGTCCGGATCCCCGAATAGCATACTAAAAGACAAACTTCCTCTGTACGCGAAATAATAGTAATAAATCGGTGAGCTGAGTGCCGCGAACTGGTCTCTGATGGAACTATCAGCTGCAATGAAGAACCAAGCGTCTGTGTAAAGCTGTACGAATAAGCGAAGGAGTTTGAAAAATTGGACAAGTTACAAAAGTTACAAGTTACAAAATTGTCATCAACTTACATCAACGAGATTCATTCTCGTGGACTCATCAATTTTATGACCTGCCAGATAAAATTCTCGAATACTCTTAGTCACATTGTCTTTAAATTTGTCGGGACACGTGTGCTCGTAGAGCAAACTAATTGGTGCAAGTTCCATGAATTTTTCATCCAACAGCTTATCGTATTCTTTGTCCTTCAGTCCGTAGATACCTGAAATAGAAGAAATTTTACCTGCAGTTATTGTGAAGTACGCGAAAAGAACGGTGAATGAAGTTACGGAGCTTCTCCACGAATAAGAGTGAACGGCATTCTTTGCACCATGTCTTTTTAAACCATAAGGAAATTGATTTTTTATCAACAAATGAGAATATATCTTTAGGTTTATTCTATTCTCAATGGGATCAAATTTGTCATTGAAGTACAAGAGACAATTTCTTTATAATATAAAACTTTGATTTTTCAGAAACCTTTATTCGTCTACGTTAATGTTTTTGCATCACTGTTAATTCTAGACTTTGGTAGGTATTTGATATATCAAATGATACTAAACATTGCGACCCATGACAATCTATCGCACTTGTTCGTAATTAACCTCCTTAACTGAAATGTTATTTTACCAGCAACTTTGAGAGCACCCTCATGCGAAGTAGTTCCCGTCATCCATGGTACATCGGCCACATTGCCAGACTTCAATGACAGCGCTGGTTCTTCCTTGATAAACGCGCCAGGATGATCAGGCTCAATTACAACTCTGAATGGAATCATGGGGCAATAATCGAAGACCTAACATATTTAATATTAAATTAAATACAATGGAAGTTATTTGTGCTACATGTTAATTATGATTATCATTCTTTGGAATTATGATTCTTAAAAACTTTCTTTTGAAGTGCTTGGCGTCGACACGCTGCTGTGTCTCTCGATTTATAATATACATTCAATTAACATAAGCTACATTTTTAATATGTACCTGAAAGGCTCGATCAGTTCCGATAATGTCGACAGCATCTTTTTTCTTCAGACACTCTATGAGAACTTTAGAGTCATCGACAGGACAGTTCAGAAGATTACCAAGTCGTTTAGATTGATTCCTAGCTATTCCCGGTCTGGTCAGTGCCCAGGGACAGAGGGCTGTACCACTTTGTGAAATTACTCGATGAAAAAGACCTTTTGGAATAATTAGTAATTCGTCATTGGCCTAAATACAATTGTATTTCTCACACGAGTAGTCTTGTGAGAAACTTATGGACAGACTTTGAAGCGATACTAGGTACGGAAAGACTCGATAAAAGGTTGTAAACTTGAGTATGGTACCTCTGGAGAGGGGACTGATCATGTGATAATGCGCACTGACCCCACCAGCGCTCTCGCCAAAGATCGTAACGCGACTGGGATCACCGCCAAATGCAGCGATGTTTTCGTGAACCCATCTGATCGATTGTGACTGATCCTTCATTCCCTGATTTCCAGGAGACACAAGATCCTCTGTGCTGAGAAATCCCAGTGGTCCAAGTCTGAGGTATCAAGAATTCATCGTTTTCATTGCTCATAGTTGTTCGATTATCGCAATTCATCTTCCGGAAGACAGAAGTGTCACAGTGGATTACCTGTAGTTGGCGGTTACGAGAACGATATCATGATCGAGAAGGAATTTTGGTCCATGAAATGCGGAACCACTGGCACCTGCGACCCAACCACCTCCGTGCAACCAAATCATTACCGGATAATATGGTCGAATTACTTTATCATCGTGTAATGACAATTTCGGACTATAAACATTGAGATACAGACAATCCTCGACTCCGACGATATTCTCTTGATGAGTAAAGATATCACGCTGTACGCACATGTCGGAATCATTCTTTGCTGAACGCACACCAGTCCACGAGTCGAATGGCTTCGGTGGCTAAATTTATTGACCAAAAATTTAGAGAGATCAGTTACGGCGTTATACGCAGTTGGAAATTTCAAAAAATCGTTTTTTCTATTGCATTTTCGGAATGTACATATATTTGAGTATATTCTCTGAAAATTTCAAATCGATCCGGCAAATATTCTTCGAGATGCATGCATATTTGTAAGGACGCTCGGAGCGTTACAAAGTAGGCGGCCTAAACTTTGAACGCGTTTTTTCTCAAAACGGTGTTTTCAAAATCGGTGAGCACGATTTCTCAAAAACGGCTCAACCGATCGGTCTGCAATTTTAACACAACATTCTCAGATATATTCTTCAGGTATTGATCGAAGGAATAAGATTTCCGATAATTATTTCTATTTTTTTAAAACAGTTCAACGAAAAAATTTTGATCGAACATTGGAAATTTTTTTTTTTAAAGCCGCCATTTTGTCAAAAATCAAAATTTCGACTATTCTTTCGATCAATACCTAAATTTATCTATCCAATAATAGAATCTTTTTGGTTTTTCATTTTGGATAATCCAAACGGGAGATATCGTGCTCACCGCCAGACACCTTTTTTTAGAGGAGCTCTCGGAGATCGGCAATAGCAGCTTTAAAAATCATTATTTTTACAAATAAAAAATATGAGAATAAAGTTAAAAGTTACCACAATACGTATATAAATTTTTACGTTAATAAATTAAAATGTCTTTCCAGGAAAAATTCTTGAGAAATCGCCTTTTTTCGGTCTCCTGACTGCGTATAACTCCTTAAGAGAGTTAAATTCTCATTTTTGGGACATTTTAACTACATTGACATCGAATACTAGAATTGATTATTCCCAAAAACAATGCTTCCTCTGAAAAGAAACCGGTCAAGTATAAACTTCATGCGCCGAAAACTTCGTACCATTTCCCTATCTGACAGTCGTTTATTATCGACATCACTGCTAGGTACTAGATATTTTCATGAAATTTCATACATCGCAAAAACCAATAACAACAACGACATCGCTATAATTTTCCTTCGTACTTTCTACATGGCTAACGGACAGACACACGAGTCTTAACATAAGCATTTTCGGTAGGGTACTTTAAAAAACGATGAACTATCTTGAATTGTGAAGAAAACATTCTTCGATTCAAATTACACCCTCGTACCCAAAAAAATGATTAAAAAAATTCGGTAACATAATGCAAAGTCTTCGAAGATAATTGATTGCTTACCTCGAATCTTAGGTCACCGAGAGGTGGCTGTGCGTAAGGAATGCCCCTGAATGCAGCAATTTCCCTTCCTTTTCTGCTCATCATAAAGGTTCCTTCCAGAGTGCCATTTTTTATGTGAACCATCGGCGATTCTGCTGATAACACTATGTAGTTGCTGTACAGCCAAAAGAGAAGCGGAAACATCGATAGCCCAATCAACATTCCCCCCATGATCATTATCCTGAATTAGCCAATTTCTCAATTATTAAAAGTATGAACACAATGCTAACGAGTGTACGAACGTAATATTGAAAATGGACGAGTCTCAATCGTTATTCCGAAACAATCGAGGTAAACAAGGTCGTGATACCAAACAATTTTTTATTCGATAACTAATGTCGAAAATGAACCTATTTCGATGTCGATATACCTAACGCACGTCGCGATAGTAAGGCTATGACTGTTTTTAAATTTTTTCCACGTATTGCTGTTTGCTGTTTATCAGTCTGATTGTACGAAACAGGACAGTCTATATATAGAGCAATCGTAACGGGGATTTTTTAAAAATGTTGCGTAGATAAACTGGCGGGCCAAAGTAAACATGGCTCTCATCATTTCGACTTATCGTACATCTCTAAAATACACCGTGATCAATGAAATTAAAATGAGATATGACTTTTTCTTTATAATATATTTTCCAAGTTATTTTTCTCCATTACAATAGCCATCAAGACACAAAAATTCGTTGATCATCTTGACGAACATTAATCGTCAATTTACGTTGACCAAACAATTTTATTATATTTAAGAATGTAAGCTAGATACTGAATGAGTCGTTAAACACAGCTAAACCGTTCAAGTCACGAATATTGTATGAAAAAACAAATTTAAATTAATTTAGTGTCCACCGAGACTAAACAAAAGTCTTTAGTGCGCTACAAGTAAAAAAAATATAGTATAAAAATTACTTTTCACTTTGAATTTCACCTCGAAAAGTAAAAAATTACCTACCTAACATACATCCTTGAGAAACTAGGTTTTATTTAAACTTTTTTTCAACAAATTACAATTTTGAAATTATATTATCAATCGAACAATTTACAGCCTAACCGATTACATTTTACTTACAACAAATTAATTTTTATTTATTCAAAAAAACTTTATTTCATTTTCTACCGTACGTGAGCGTACACGCATCAGCGTTCGATGCATTAGAGAAGAATTTTACCGATCGATCAGTAAGGTAAGACAGAAAATTACCGTACATACACTCTCTCCGAAGATATTTTAGCGCTCGCCGAGATCGACGAAAGATCGAGAAGATCTCGTCGTTTCGCGGCCCCGGCCCATTGAATATATAACCGAAAAAATTTTCCGAAAACAAAAGTCACACATTTACTGTTTCGTTATCACGTAATACGTCAGTGAAGGGTGTGGCGTCCCTCGGGAAATGTGAAACTCGTTCGTAATTGTGAAGGTGCGTTTCAAAACGTTTCGGAAACATTCGTACCGTTCACGGTGTTTGGAATTCCGACCGCCATTTTGATATTCGCGAATACACAACGCGCAGTTGGCAAACAATTTATCTTCGTTTAATGACGAATGTGAGAAATCCGTTGCGTAACTTTCATTGTTTTAATCGATTAAAAATATTTTTATCTTCGTTTAATACCGAAACGATAGATTTATGCGCTTAAAAAAAAATCCCCTTTCGTATACTTATTAACGCGAGTGTAAAATATTGTCAGCGGATTTTATGTGTTTCTTTGTCTCTTCAATGGAAAATGTTTGAAGCATTTTATAGTCGAACGTTCGCTTTGGTTCTCCGGTATTTTTTTGTTTTTATTATCTTCTATCGCACACTCGTACAAACACCAGAAACGTGTTATCTAGAAGATAGTAAATTGTGTATACGAGGAAAATTACACATTGCCGATTCATTTCCCCGACACGTGCACCGAATTCGAACTATCGCGGACTGTGTTGAATATTTGTTACAGTGTATTGAGAATTTTCATAGAAATTTTACCAATGATAAAATTTCAGCGCCTTTCTACAAATTTTTATTAAGAAATGATGAATATATTTTACCCAAAGACAATTTAATTGCCAATCATTTGAATTATATTTCTTTTAATCGTCATACATTTTCTTTATTTCGAATAAAATGTTATAAATGCAAAAAAAAAATTGCCATAATGGTTGACCGTACTAATCGGGAATAAATGTACATCGATTTCGATGATATTACATAATTAAAATTACCTCGTGTATTTACTCGAATGTAGAAAATGTCAGACATCAGTCACGTTACTTTCTTTTCCGTAAAAGTCATGGACAATAATAAATTAATGTGTATTCCATTGTGTTGGAAATAAATAATTGGATACTGATATAAATCATTGAAACAAAAGATCAATAATCATTACCATAGGAGCATGAGATGAAAAATTGTTAAACGAACGAGATCCAACTAGTGGCGCCTCTAATCTCGTTCTCGTGTCGACTTCTCGTTATACACACGTCCGCCATTTTATTTCACAGCGTGATCCGCAATTTTGTCGTGCCGCTTTCCTAACTGATCGGCAACTTTAAAGTCGTTTCATCTGAATTACGTTACAACGACAAATTTATTTATTTATTACATAATGATTGATAAAAAGAATGCAAGATTTATCACTTATCGAATAAACCATTTGTCCAATACCGTTTTTACTTTTAATCGCTGTTTCGCAAGTGTTTGTATCGCTGTTCCTTGGAAAAATGGAATTCAACATTATAAACTTGTTTTCTTCGACGCTGAAAATTTCACTCTATTTTTTTAATTCACAATCGCTGTAACAATCGATAAACAAAAGTTATTCGAGTTATATATACGATCGTTTAATGATGATGAAAAATCTGTCGTTTCTATCTCGAGGCACAAATCGCGCAAAAAAAAATAAAGCGTCTCTCTCACTCCCCAAATAACCCCGTGAGATATACGAGAAGGAATTCCTGAGGAGCCGCGCACGGAGAAATTCACAGGAGAAGGGTCTCCCACAATTTTATCGGTTGCCACAGGCAACGAGAGCACAAGCCTCTCGAGTAAAGCTTCCGTGACTCTTTTGCCGGACGGCCACGGGGGAGAACGACGTTTCTTTTTTTCTTGTCCGTCGGAAAAACCAAAACACCCGTGACGAGATCTGGTCCGTTAGAAGGGTCTTCTAATTTAGATCCCCGGGGGGCTCGGATAATTTCATGACACTATCAAAATACATATAACCTGATCGAATAAAAGGTACTGTTTGAAATGTCGGATATCATCGAATCGAAAAAATTGTTCTTCAAAAGATAATCTCTTATAATATAGTTTTGCTGTAGTTCACTTAAGGTAATTACCACCGTTAATGTTTGAATTTTAGAAAATACCTTGGTCACTACTTTTCGTAAATCCGCCGACGTTGGATACGTATGGTCCTGCATTGTAAGAATTTACTAAATTAAACCGCACGAATGAACAAAAACATGAGCGCCAATAAATAAAAGTGGATTGAAAACATAAACACATATATAAAATGAAATTGATTTTTTTTTATTATAAATTTGGAAATAAAAATGAAAGAAAAATTCATATAAAAAAAATATTGATTATAAATTTGTGTGCTTTAACATTTCTCTTCGTCGTTTTTCCCAGTTTTATTATAAAAATAAAAGAATATATTATAAACATTGGAAACCGAGCACAAACGGGACAAAGGCATAAATGTATGAGAAAGAAAAATGCGATCGAAGCTTATCGTTTCACGTTGACAATGACTTTTATAAATGCTCCTGGCGTACGCGAGGTGGTTCATCGACCCTCCATCGCGGGTCGAGAAAATTCTCCGAGGGGTTGCACTGAACAAATGGCGAAATTCCCCCTCCTCTGGGCTAATCCCGGAAAGAAGGGTGCCTCCTATACCAATGAAAATTCAATGGTAATACGAGCTTTCCAAGGCCAACCTAGAAATCACGAACTCGAAAAACACTTTCTATTCTTTTCTCTGTACGGCTTTCAGATTATTTTATTCGCTGTGCCTTTTTTTATAACTTTTGCCGATCAATTAATTCACGAAATTTTCCCAAGACTCGAAATTTTGCTTTTAGCTCAATGAATTTCAGACTTTGATAAAATTTCTTCGCAAATTTCAATCGCCAAAATGTTGAAAACAAAAGATATAAATTTCGCCGTTGTCATTGAGCATTAGGTTGATTTAAAAGCAATTTATACTTGTCAATATATCGTTTAAATCATCTTCGTAGAGCCCCTAACCGCAATCGCGAGAAGAGTTCAAAAATGATTAGAAAAATAATAATTATTATTTCCGAACTTGTTAAGGAGTATTGACCGCGTTCAATACTAGGATGGGTGCCTGGTTGGTCGCGCATTAGCTTGCACATCGACTACTGAGCGAGGGGTAATTTTGATAGTAATAGAGTTGAAACTGAGTAAAATATAACCCCTTGGTCAACCAGCTTTTTCGCAGTTTCTCTATGTCTTCGTAAAAATTCGATGCAGTAGTGCTTTAGAAAAGCCTGCGGGCAACATTCTACGGGGACCTCAAGGAATCCAAGGGAAATGGGAAAAAAGGGACAGGAACATAAAAACCTAAATAGATATACAGTGGGTCAAAAAAATATTCATACACCTTGTTTTTTTACGATAACTTTATAGACATAAGCGATACGCAAAGAAAGCCAATTTTATTTAATAGTACATCAGGTGCAGAGATAAACTGCAAATGAAGAATTTTTTCCCAGGAATAATAGAAGAATTATGCCAAAAAAACGAAAATTTTCGGGCAAAAAAGTATTGATACACTTACGATTATAGTGAAAACCTACATCATCATAGTTGTTAATTATAACTAATATTTGGTGTGCATCCCTTTTGCTTCAATTATCGCCTCGAGTCTCTTAGGCATGGATTCTACTAGCTTTTGCGTTATTTCTTTTGCTATTTTCGTCCATTCTTCTAAAAGCTCTCTTTGGAGATCGGATTTGTTGTTATTTTTCTTTTTCTAATTTCTACATCCACCAAGTGCCATACATTTTCAATAGGATTGATGTCCGGAGATTGTGGTGGTGTAATCAATTGTTTGCGGACATTATAGAGTAATCATTCCCTCGTTTTCATGGCAGTATGTTTCGGGTCGTTATCTTGTTGGAAGTAGAAATTTCCATCCAGGCCCATTTTATCTACACTTGCTTTGAAATTGCTGCGCAACACGTCGATATACTTCTGGGCATTCATTGTACCATCTATAAAAGCCAGATTACCAACGCCATAATATCCCATACAGCCCTAAACCAGGACGCTTCCTCCGCCGTTCTTTACAGTCGGTATTAAATTTTTCTGCCGGAGCTCGGTATTTGGTTTCCGCCAGACGAATTTTTTTCCATCGGACCCGAAGATGTTGAACTTCGATTCATCCGAGAGTACAACACGTTTCCAAAATTCTATAGATTTTTTTACGTAGGTTTTTGCGAAACCTAAACGTTCTCGATTTATATTATTAATTAATGGTTTTTTGCGGGCAGTTCTGCCGTATATTTGGGCAGAATGCAAAATGTTTCGAATAGTCCGGGGACACACGCTCTTCCCCGATGTTGACGCGACATCATTCGCTAAACTGCGAGCACTTGTGAACGGTTTTTTTGTAGCCTCTGTAACAATACTCCGACGCTCTCGTACCGTTAGTATCCTCGGTCGACCGGTTCGTGGCTTATTTTCTGTGCTGTTTCTTGTTTCGTATTTTATTATTATATATTGCACTGTTGCGAAACTTAGATTTAGTTCTTTACTAATTTTTCGATAACTTTCACCGCGTTTCCGAAGAAAAATCACTCTATCTCGCATGGATATTGATATTTCGCTTTTCTTTGCCATCATGTCTGTTCGGAGCTTGGAGATCTACTACCGCATGGAATAGGTCAAAACCATTGTGTAAACGAAGACTTGTTTACATTGTACGCAGAGATCAGACCGTCCGTGAGTGAATATCGAGGTTTAGCAGCTCAATCGTAAGTGTACGAATACTTTTTTGGTCCGAAAATTTTCGTTTCTTTTGCATAATTCTTCTATTATTCCTGAGAAAAAATTCTCCATTTGCAGTTTATCTCTGTATCTGATGTAGTATTAAATAAAATTGGCTTTCTTTGCGTATCGCTTATGTCTATAAAGTTATCGCAAAAAAACAAGGTATATGAATACTTTTTTGACCCACTGTACGTTGGAAATATTAATAAAAAAATGAAAAAGATAACAATGTTGAACCGCACACAAGATAATATGAGGGTTGAAACATGACAAATGTTTCAACTCTCATAAAAGTCACACGTCTCCATGTCCCAATTTTAAAAAATTCGAAAAATCAATGATCCAATTATTGAAACAAATTATCTGAGGCACTCATATAAAAAAAGAAGCTAGCGACGAATCGTTTATACAAAAATCTATTCCAATGATGATCCTATTATCCTGCTTTCTTTTTTCATCCATAAGTATTCCACGCAATTTTTCTAAAGTCCCAAAACATGCCGTAAATGTTGAAAACAATTGTATATGGAAACTTCGCGAAAAAAAAAAAAATCATAGTGGTATATAGCGTAAATTTCAAGTGATTTCTCCGTGAAACTATATGTATTTCAGGATCATCGAAAAAAAACAACAAGATTGACTGAACGCACATTTTTCCCATAGATACGTTATATAGGTAGGTTCGGTTATTGCGATGCGAGAGGGAGAAGGAGAGAGTCAATGACCCAAATTCGTGAAGGGTAACGACCCCGAAAAAAGGGAATCTACGACGAGGCGTGCGGGCGCGCGGGCTCTATGCTCTCGTTCCTCTCGCTCTGTCGCGATAGTGTGTCCTGAGTGTATACACTATACATATATGTGTATGAATGCCTATGTGTGAGAGTGAGCCTCCTGCAAACCCCTTCGGCACCCCGTTTGTTCGTGGGATCTCCTGTTCTTTCGTGCTTCTTTTTTTTTTTTTTGTTCTTTTTCTTTTTTGTCTTCGATCTCTTGGCGAATGGCAGTCCTGTCTTTTGAATTTCGCATATATACAATGCTCTACGGATGGAAACTAGGCCGTTTTACCTGTGTTCTTAAATAGGACCCGTGTTACGAGAGGTTTTTCTGCTTGTCGTTTGCTTCAAACAGAAAGAGAGAGGAAGAGAGCTGATCCCAGAAATGTCGTATTGCCAGTTGCTAGGTATATAGGTAAGAGTAAACGGATACTAACGATGTATATATACATAAACCTAAATGAGTGAGTGTGCAACTAGGATACACCATCGAATTACGTGTTCATTCACGTACGTCCCTTTTGCTCCCTCAACATATACTTACGCACGAGAATATATACAGACGAAGGTTACCATACATAAGTTCACACAAGTTCGAGCATAAATCTCATTGGAACATGAGAACACCCGCGGTAACGTGTTGCACGTGTACATTTGCGAGGTTTCATATACCGACAGGGATCACTCACGATGCCGAAGATATTATTGAATACATAGAGGGAGGCAAAGAAAAAAAAGGAAATCTTAAAACGAGATATACAGAGATACGGGAACTGTTAGAATGAGGACACGATCGAAATTGTCTTAAAAAAAAACAATTGTTTAGATTTTCCTGAATAGTTCTGTTTTTCACCGATTTTCCGATATTTCATTTACCTGGCGGCTTCTTGTTCATTTATTCATCGAGCACGGTTCTCCGCGGTCAACTTCGCAGTATTATAAATATGCTGGATGAAAAAATGTCCGGACATTTGTCACAGATAGATTATTTTCAATAATTTTACGGGAAAATTCGAAATATATCGTTAAAAGTTGAGAAACGCTGCCCGGGTAGCAAGGGGTTGATGGGCTATGCTCGTACGTTTATATATTATATATATATTCAACGGTAGAAGAAAAGGAGATCTGTGTTGGTCTCGTCAGTCATCCACTATGTACCACGCGGCCATTCAACCCCTTCTTCTTCTTCTTCTTCTTCTTCTTGCTTCTTGCTTCTTTGCCGCCTAAACTACCCCTTATATATACACATATATAATATGTTATATATGTTCGTCGTTCTTGCTCTCAACCTTCCGGGACGATTGGATCAACTTGTCAGTTTCAGGCTTCACTCTATAAATCCATTGACCCCGTAGTATTCAACCAGAGCCAACACGAAATTACACTCGAAATAAATTTTTTTTTTTGTTCCTACATCAAACGCGAAAATCAACAAGATGAACGAACGAATAACGTGGTGTCCTCATTCATTTCCATTATTCACAACACCTCATCCTCTATGAGCCAATATATTGATACATTTTGGCTTACTTCAATAAGGAAACGTTTTTCAACAAAAATGAAAACAATGGACAAAAATTACACGATAGAACTTAAGAATTTTATTTACCCTTTTGTTTCTTCAATTTCAGCTGAATGGTCGCCGCTTAAAGTGGAACACTTTGATAAAGAAAAAGACAACATTTTATCGAAAATTTCACATAATTCGAACCCGATACCGATTATTTATTATGTCAGATAGGCGAAAAAGTGACAGCACAAAGATTCGCTTGATTTATTTTGCAAAAATCCCTCGCGGTGAGTTTCAGTACGTCATTGAGAACTTATCGTAGCCACTATTGTCTGCGACAGAATGAGGATATTACAAAATTCATTTCTATTCATAGTAAAATTTTATTTTGCACTAAAAATAAAAGAAAATTCACCATTACAAACATTTTTCTGTTACAAAGGAATAAGAGACCTTCCGTGTATTTTAAACTTGAAAAATAATAATTTGGAAGAGTATATGTATTTTTTTTTCGCGCCCGTTACAAGATGCGAATGGCGGCTGTGGAAGAGCATGATGGAGATGAGAGATGGAGAGAAAATTCCCCGAGTACATTTACGAATCCAACAGAGGCCCAAGGGTAGAGTGGTATATATATACAATATATACAATATATATATATATATATATATATATATATATATATCCGCCATATATGAAGTTTCCCGACGCCACCCCGAATATTACCGTTGGGTCGGGACTAAAGAACGCTCTACGCTTCTAGGAATCCAATGGCGTAGAAATACTTTTCTAGGACAGTTCTTCAAAGGCCATAGGTTTCGCTTAACGCTCAATATTTGAAAAAAAAAAAAAAAAAAAAAAAAACGATTGATGAAAAAAGAAAAAGAAAAATAAACCATTGAATATCTCCACATACAGCGAGAATAAAAAGTTAATTTTTTCAATGAAAAGATTTTGGCAAAAAATACACGAAGAATTTTTGGTGTTAAATGTTTGCAACCACAAAAGATAAGAATAAAAAATATGTGAAATATTTATATTAGCAATATTAAAAAAAATATTTGTACGAATTCGACATCAACGGAGAAATAAAGCCGATTGATTTGATGTTAATAAATGTTATTTGAGAAAAGAAGTAATTTATTTGAATTAAACGAAACGTGATAATGGTAGCTTGAAATTTGGTCATATTTTCATTAAACGAAAATAAATCACGATGAAAATAAAAATAAAAAACATCACTCGAATGAAATCATTTTTCCATCGATCCAAATTATCAAACAATTAAATTTTCTGTTTTACCGTTTGCCAAGCGGATCATCACGAGCTATGAGAAAACTTGCGGTGGTTGGACGAAAGGTTTTTCGTTTGAGAGGGCCGGAAGCTTTTTCGCCATTTCGCTAGCTCGCACGTGCTCGTCCTGAAGACCGATATACATAGAGGGTGACAGGAGCAAAAGTGGAACGAGCGACGGGGTTTTGAGGGTGAAAACGAATAGAGACGAAAGATTGCGAGGGGCACACGTACAAATCCATATATAGCGGAGAAACACTGCGACGAGAAACGGAAAAAGCGAATAAACAAGAACACGGGGCAGGGGAGGAAAGAAACTAGCGACAAAGAACAAAATCGAGGGAACGAAGAGCGAGTTAGTGGGGGAAGAACGAGGGAAAAATGTTGAATTTTCTCGATGCGTAAAATATATATATATATATATATATATATGTGTGTATATATATATCCCATAGTCACGTTTCTTGCCAGAGGGTGGCTGAAATCGTTCGCGCGCTTTCCGGCGCACCCCCTTTCCGACCGTGTAATTGGTCACAAGAGTGGCAGCCATCTTTCAAATGGGCGTGCCTATATGTCGTTAATGCAGGGGTGAGTCACCCCTGCTCACAGTACTATGTGCTGTAAAAGCCCGCGCCCGGCCATCGGCCCTCTATACATAACATGTATATACACACACATGTATATATATGTACATAGATAGGGTACATGGGGTTTTATACATATGTATATGTACATATAAATGCTTCCATGACGACTCCCTTCCTCGTTTGATCTCTCTCGCACAGAATCCACTTATTTCTTTCACCCCCTTTTGCTTATACTCCATAGCTCCTATATTCTTTTATTTCCGCAAAATAGACGCAAAAACTTCACGCTCTCGTTGAACCTTCGTTGTATGTATATTATCCTCGGATGAAACAGGAAGATCATTTTGTTGTTCTTACCCCCCGGTGAAAGCTTTACGTTCGTAAAAAAAAAACAATTATTTTCAAATATTCGTATAACAACCGATAATTCCGACTAAACATACGCAAGTGTACGCGTTGAGGGTGCAGTAAAAAAAAATGGATCGCTTATCAGAAAACTCGAATAACAAATTGAACAATAATTTTCGTTCGTTATAGTAACGGTTTTAGGTAGTTATAACTTGTGCAAAGTTCAAGCTAGTGAGTATTAACTTTTTCAACAGATACTGTAGTTGTCACGGTGTGGAATTGAGCTTAAGGCAGTCGTCTGGTCTAGAGCGAGATTTTTGACGTTATTTCTAATGTGCAATAACGTTTAAACCGTTGAAGTTGTCTTGATGAAAATTCACACGTGCATTTATTGATCCTTAGAGAATACTTGTACATTAAAAAAAAAATTATTTTAAATATTCTCATGTAGTTTTTTGCCTTGTTGCAACATGGTGCGCCCACTCTGGACGATGTTGTATGCATCTGAAAAAAAAAAAATATATATTCTCAATCTGTATTCTGAGCACTGGTAGCAGAATTGAGTCGAACAATAATTTTACCGACATTTTATAACTCGTCGAATACGAAAATGTATGAAATGTATGTATGAAATATCATTAATGAAAGTTCAACAGGCCGCCATTTTGTCAAAAATTTTTTTTAGGCACCAATTCTGCTACCAGTGCTCAGAATACTCATACAGATTGAGAATATATTTATTTTAATTTTTTCAGATGCAGACAACATCGTCCAGAGTGGGCGCCGATTTCGGCGCACCATGTTGCAACAAGGCAAAAAACTACATGAACATATTTAAAATAATTTTTTTTTTTTTAATGTACAAGTATTCTCTAAGGATCAATAAATGCACGTGTAAATTTTCATCAAGACAACTTCAACGGTTTAAACGTTGTTGCACATTAGAAATGACGTCAAAAATCTCGCTCTAGACCAGACGACTGCCTTAATGAAAATCAATCGAAGTCAATCGTTCTACATGGATAAATTTAAACACAAATAAGTTAGTAAAGTCTTCGGAAACTTCGGGAAAAAAATTTTGCAGATCAGAAATGTTCCCGTTGGTTCAATCGTCGTAATTTTCCTTTGTTCGTGAAGTTTTCTTGATGAGAAAGCTTTCCGAAACGAATGAAATTATGAGTTAGCATTGTAAACACTAACTTGCCGAGATTGTTCTCTTTATTCTTGTTCATTTGACAGTATTTTTCATTTGTCAGAGATATTTCTCGCTTTTTGAGATCACCGAATTGTCGGTGCAAAGCGTAATCCATTTGTTCCTTAGATTTCTAATCAACTTCATCGGATTTAAGAGTAAATGTAAACTAATCGTTCTTGCAAATAAAATAGCATTAGCGAAAACACGAAATGAGTTATATGGAGCTCAAAAACTCAAAATATTCGGACGACCATTTAGCAACGTGTCGTTTTTACTCACGACCAATTCGTCCACTCTTACTCTCAACTATCTGAAATATTTGGTAACATTAAAATTACAAGTTTGCATTTTTGAACAGATCAGTCATTTGGTTCAAATTTTGTCACGATTTTTAGTTTATTTTTTACGAACACATAATCCTTACTGTGCTCTGAAGTATTAGTATATTTACGAACCATTAAATCGTCGAAATTATGACCTGGGAAGTTCGTAATATTTCATCAATATAATTATCGTGCCAAATTTCCTTTTCCAATTTCATCGTCACGTTTTTCTTTCACTTTTCCCATATATTTTCGTTCGTCGTGTATTATATGTCTATTATATTTCGTATCTATACAGTAGTATTTAGAACACCTTCTCTATCGCACCTGCCGGATATTCAAATGCTCTTCGGCCATCTACAATCATCGCTTCTTTTATTTCCTCTTGTACAAGCACTTCTTTTTTTTCTATTCTTCGTAACGATATATCCTTGTACATATATATATATATATATATCTATATACATTCTCCCGCATAATTTGAATCCCCCTCTTAACTGCCCTGCTACTTTTTTCCAGCGACCCACACTTTAACCGATCGAGTGTCTCACTTTTCTCTTTAGCTACCCTCTTTATCTCTGGTGTCTTTGGTTCTTCAGCTATTACCCACTGTGCCAGTGCACTTTTCAACCATTTTACGTCCTGTATCGTTTGAAAGCCAATAGCGTAATTCTATATTGAAAAAGACACGTAATGGAGTCTGTCACCGTTAATACGTGATACTGATTAGCTATAGGCGCTGGTCACGCCGCATGACGCTTGGCGCTTAATTCAAATAGTATAAATGCCATTTAATGATTTTACATGTAACACCGTGACGATACATAATCGATAAGTAAATCGGAAAACCATTTTGAAGAGTGGACTTCACTTTAGATATGAATATGTGAAAAGTAACGAAATATTGAAATCACTTGAACGTAAAAATCTAACGTAAAGAGGAACGCGCGAAAGACCGCACTAGTTTAATTGATCGAAAAAGATATGTAACACGAGAAATAAAGAAGAATCTATTCACCCAATTGCTTGTGTTTACGATATGAAGAAGGAATATTCCAATTTTTTTTTGGTATCGTTACAATTTTTTTCCGTGTTCGTTGCGTTAAGCAAAAGAAAGCCTAAGTTGTATGAATCAACTGCAACGAAAAAGAAAAGAAGGAAAGAAAGCCTAAGTTGTATGAATCAACTGCAATGAATCAATCAGCAACGAGGCGTGTCCTGCAAATGGATTAACAACTAATTATGCACATTTAGATCCACCGTACGTCAATTTCTGCAGAGTTATATTTCCATTCAGTTTCGTCAACAAATAATAATACCCTTAAGTTAGCTAATTACTTGTATTACAGAGACTAACGGCTCGAGGAACACGTCACGAAGGGAAAAGTTATAGCAGTAAGTGAAAAGTGAATTCCCGTCACTTTTATCCTCATTCTATATCTTTTCCTTCTCGTGTCTATATATCGTTATCGATTTCTTATGGCTCTCGAGGACCTTGCTCGAGTGAGACAGTAGGGTCGATAGTTCCGGAAAAAAAACGAAGTTTTCCAGCTGCGAGTATACATATGTATCTAGAGACCTCGAAAGTTTACGTATATCATCCAACGTGAGATGGCTAAGGTGTTTCGCCCTCTCATGGTAGATGGTTATTTGAGTAGCTGCGTAAACGTTTTCTAGTGTGTGTACATTTTTCTAGTGCGTATGACTGTCGTTACGTGGCTGTGAGACAAGATACATGCTGCAAACTTTATTATAATGTAGATTATCCCATAGTATACGTGACAATTTCTCATCGCTAAGGAATTGATAAAACGAATTGATGTATTCGATTTATTCTTAAGAAATGACAGCTTCTCCTTGGCCATACCACGCTTACCAGGGGATAACAAAGATGAAGATAAACTGTCGCTGCTTGTCTCTTCTGCCACGATCAATCGATGGGTTCAAAGTGTGTTTGTGCATAAATATAATTCAGCCTGTGTCTCATCCGCACAACCCTCGTTGCAGAAACAAAACTCTCAACAGAATTATTTCACCCCCACCCCTCTCTAAATTATACAAAAATATCAAGAGGAAGCCTTTCTCGATGCCAAACAATTATTTGAATGTTGTTGTATAGAGCTTCAAAACTCGAAGCTTCTTTTGACGAATGTTTTGAGACAGGAAGACTTACACGACTTCTGGTGTTCAAGGTGGGCAGATAATAATATAATCGTCTTAAAGAAACGTAGTCTTTTTAATGGATTTAGTTGTTTATATAGGCACGTGTGTGTGATACTGATAGAAAACGAAACCCCAGTGCATATGAAAAAACCCTGAATACTCTATGGTATTAATATAATGTCACGTGTACGTTTACCATAACAGTAATGACGTGCGACAATCAGTACTTTAAATATCAGCTGGAATAGTTAAAAGTTGGAAACAATTCTGCTAATTTACAATACGATCAACAATATAATGAAAAATTCTGTAGTAATAAAAATGGCGTATCAATTGGAGCACTATTTGAGCGAATCCGTATTATAGGCTTGTGCGATGAAAGTCATGGATTTGCCAGCTGCTATTCTTTCGAAAGAGAGAGAGAGAGCTTGCCAGGTCTCGATTTTCCGGAACAGATGTCGAACTGCCGAAGGAAAATGAACACAACTATATATAGCCAGCTTCGCTTCGAGCGCAGTTACTCGAAATGGAATAGATACATAGTATAGGGATGATGCTTTGGAACTCTATACTCTATACATTTAGACAAAAGTCTATATCTGTAACGTTCACCTCGAAGGAAAAGAGAATTTTTTTTTCATCAAAATAAACGTTATTTGAATGAAACTTAATGTAATTTATAAATGAAAATTTATTTCAACGAAGGACAATTTATTGGACCAACAATCGTTGATTTAGCAGCTTTATCAAACAAAGATTAAAAATGTACGACTGCTAAGTTGCAATGCGACTTTGATGCTTGAAATTTTTGTATGATTTAAAGAAAGACTTTATACGTCGATTTTCAGAATTTAAACAATATTGACCTTATAGCTTCTTCGCAGTAAAATATAATAGTTAATCACTTTCAATCGAATACAGTACGAAGCCAATGCAGACTGTGGCTTCGGAGATATGTTATCGCCGATTTGGTGCACCATCAATCAACATAAGGTCTTCGGAAACCTCACAGTCGATAAATTTATCACGAGGAATAACGTAAATAATCCAAAAATTCTATTTCATCGTGTAAATTGAACGCTATCGTTGCTACAAAGTTGATTTTCACGTTCTAAATAAAGAATTTTAGATGTAATGGCTGATGCTTCTAGAAGATCAACCTAACCTCACCAAAGATGTGGCTGAGTTTGCAACGAGAACAACACGGGGAAAAACACGGAAAAAATAGCAGAAAAATGGTTGGAAATGTTTAGAGGACAATTTTAATTCGATAACCTTGACGACTTTTAAGTTATCGAAGCGTTATACAGGAAATAGCAAGTTAGAGAGGTTAGAATTCTCCAAGCGTATGCCGACGAGCATTCGGCGACTTCCGAGTCATTGAGTGTTTTATATCTCACTTTTTGTTAGTTAATATCCAAAAATGATTACAATACAGCACACAAGTAGCAATAATAATTAATAATAATAATATTGAAAATTAACTGGTATAGCTGTAATTATTTTTAGTATAAGCACCTTTTTTGACACCAAAGTAATAGTCGTGTCTTAAGCATTCTTGGTCATTAAGGGAGGAAATAGGGTTAGACGGTTCAAAAAATCGATTTTTTTTTATTTCACAAATTGTTAGTAAAACTATTGAAAAATTTGTTCCCAAAATTTAAAATGAAAACTCCGTCTCGTTCTATTGTTATAAGCCATTAAACTGAGTAGCTCTCCTTCAGGCCCCGAGCGTACTATTTTTTCAAACGCGTTTCTCTGAAAACGACTTTTTTTTAACTTGCGTACACGCTAGTTTCAAAAGTTTTCAACCAATCGTTTTGAAAATTGGCAGTTACTTTCTTCATAGTATTGCGCTCTAAATGAACCTAAAATCGGAATATTATCATTATTTTAAATAATTTTTTTTTTGCAAATAAAGTTGTAAAAATCGGCAAAAAATCATGCTTTTTTGTTTTGACCCCTGTAAAAAATTCAGTTTTCTATTTTTTTGATAGCATTTAGGTTCATAGAGAAGAGAGACATATAATAAAAGTAAATTCCAACCTCGTTTGATTCCAAATGAAAATTGCGGCTTCCAGAATGTACGCAAAATGCTGAGTCTGATTGTGACCGGCAATATGGGGTCGCTAATATTTTCGGTGTTTTTCAAGAAAACTCTTCAAAAATTTTATAGTATATACTTAAATATATGTATAAAATATTCTCAAAGTTTCAATAGATTATATTCATTATATATAATATAAAAAAATGAATGAAAATCATTGAGAAAACGTTGTCCTAACCCTATTTCCCCCCTTAAGCAGATTGGTAACATATGACATAAAATGTGTGCGTTAAAAATAAATATTATTTACATTGAATCTTTTTGTTCATTAAAATACGTCTTATTTCGAACAAATTCAATTTAAGACATAAAAGTCCATTTTTCCCGCTTATGGATTTGACCATATCGCAAAAGACTCATCTAAAAAAACTCTATCGCTCAAAGAATACGGGTATCTTGTCTTACACTCCGGCTAATGTTGCCGGAATTTCCGATTTTCTTTTGCCACAAGAGTTGCCGAGGGAATAATGGCACACAGGCGGAGGCGCACATCGAGCTCTGAATTCTCTGGGCGCCACAACGTGTGGCATATCCAGCAGGGCTTTTTGAAACCTTTGAATATACCTGAGAGGAATCTCTGAGCGGAAACGTGCCGAAACTCCAAAACCTCACGAGAGAACTAAAGACCAAAGTTTACACGGGACTGCGTATTGTCCTTCCACGAATATTTTGACTGGAAGGACTTTCAGAGGATGACAAGTGACTCAATGGATTGTCAAATGTCGTGAACCAACTGTGTACAATGTTTTATTACAATATAATAACTGTTTATAAAAGGGATAGACACAAACTGAATAAAATAATCATTCAAAAATAATGTTCTAACATGATTGTTATAAAAATCATTCATATTTCAGTCGCGAGTTCGTATAAATAATGTCTATTGAAAAATCAATATAATATTTATTATTGTAGAATAATCATTCGAAATTTATTTTTACGAGTGCCCGAAAAAAAGGTATTACATTGAGGCCTTACATACGCGATTTCGCCGATTTTCGAAGGTACTTTTCTAGACGTGGTTAAAAATGATGCATATATTGACAACATTTTTTTTACAGATCATTTATGCACATGGTTAAGTATATGGAAATAAAAAATCAGGAATATTAACAAATGACGGAGATATAACAAAATAAAGCAATGTATTGTTTTTTTTGCGTGCGTTGATGGTGAAAATTCTCGGCATCGATGTGGGTGTCTGAAAAAATAAATAAATATATTTATAATTGCATAATGAATGTATCTTCAGTGTGAACCAACAACATTATTAAAAAAAAAATTATTACAATAAAAAATCGAAACTTAAAATTTGTTTACTCAATTTTCTGTCGGTATTTTATTTTTTATATTTTTTTGTGTCATTGAAATTTTCGTTTCTATGGTTCACACGATAGGTGATGATACTAAGAATATGTTGTAAAAATTTCAAAGCAATCTGAACCTTCGTTCAAGAGTTAGAACTTTCAGAAGGTTCAAAAAAGTGAATCGTGGAAAAACGGCTTTGAAGTTAGCGGTCGGGCGCGCCGCGTGGCAATTATAAATGCAATCTTACCTTATTTAGTAGCAATGTTTGGTATCATTCAATTCTGTATAGCTTAAAATATTCCTATCCATTCAGGCTAATGGAATCAATGATTTTTTTTTAATTTAAAATTTTGAAATTTTTCGCGTATACGAGGTCTGTTAAAAAAGTATCGCGAATTTTGTGTTTTTTCAAAAAGTATTTATTTATTCATTAATATTTATTTTGTCCCCTTCAAAGTAATACCCCTCGGATATAATACATTTATGCCAACGTTTTTCCCAATCCTCGAAGCACTTAAAAAAATCATTTTTTGGGATCTTGTTTAGCTCCTCCTTCGATGCCGTCTTTATCGCTTCAATCGTGGCGTAGCGTCGTCCTTTTATGGGCCTCTCCAGTTTTGGGAACAGGAAAAAGTGACAGGGGGCCAGGTCTGGGGAATACGGTGGCTGCGGCATCATTGGAGTGTTGTTTTTGGCCAAAAATTCGCGCACAAGCAACCATGTGTGAGCAGGGGCGTTATCATGGTGCAAAAGCCAATTTTTGTTCTTCCACAAATCCGGGCGTTTATGGCGGATTGCTTCGCGCAAATTGCGCATAACTTGCAGGTAATATTCTTTATTGACTGTACGACCCTGTGGCAAGAACTCATGATGCACCACGCCCCTGCAATCGAAGAAAACTGTGAGCAAAACCTTCACATTCGACCGAACTTGGCGCGCTTTTTTCGGTCTTGGTTCATGCGGCAGCTTCCATTGCGATGATTGAGCTTTGGTTTCCACGTCATAACCATAAACCCATGATACGTCACCAGTTATGACCCTCTGGAGCAAATTTGAGTCGTCGCGGACCGAGTCCGACAGCTCCTTAACAATGTTAACGCGACACTGTTTTTGTTCTAAATTGAGCAAATTTGGCACGAATTTCGCGGCGACCCGTGTCATGCCCAAATCATTGGTAAAAATCGAATAGCACGAGCCAATCGATATGTTCAGTTCCTCAGCAACTTCTCTAACGGTGATTCGACGATTTTGCAATATTATTTTCTTCACTTCATCAATGTATTCGTCTGTTGTTGATGTGCTCGGGCGTCCGGAACGCATTTCGTTGTTCGCATCTTCTCGGCCCTCTGAGAATATTTTGTACCACCGATAAACGTTGCTTTGGTCCAAGGTAGCTTCACCATATGCCACAGTCAACATTCGGAATGCGTCCGCGCACTTAATTTTGTTGTTCACACAAAATATGATACAGATTCTTTGATCCATTTTTTGAAATAGGCAAAAATCGAAGACAAGCCAAAACACGTCTAACCAAAACAGCTGTCAACAATTAACTAAACATTCAAAATGGCCGATTTTTTCAGCATAAGTGAGGGACATGGGTACCGACCTAACGCCACAAAAAAATCGAAAATCGAATATACGTAGCCCGCGGAAATTCAAAATTCGCGATACTTCTTGAACAGACCTCGTATAATTCTCGACGTATGTAAGGCCTTAATGAGTTATTATGAATTTTCTATAAAATCATTTCTAATTTGATATTATCGATTTTTCCTCGTGTACATAATACGAACTTTGTATGTAGGCAGGCAATAAAACTATCATTATTACGGAATACTAAAAAAATTAGTCAAAATAGGAAGATGCAAATTTACTAATTTTTGAAAAATTATAATGTATCTTCATTGTGACAAAAGTATTCGTATGTATGTAAAAAGAAAAAATACGAACCACAATAGTCAAGTTCATCTGAATTGACTTGAAAACAGAAAAAAGAGCGAAATCCAACGATATTTAGGCCGACAAATCGATGCACGAATTTCTCCGTTATTTTTCTGACGAATAAATAACAATTTAAGCAACGATATACGAGAATAATTTGACACATCTCAACTACAATTCTGTTGCAATAATTAATTTGCAACAAATTGGCATCAACATTTTATAAAATATCCTAAAATCAACTGCATAAATGCACATAATCCGAGCGTACAAATGTCGTCCGAAGAGAAATAAGGTATATCATATATATAAACCGAGATGAACGATAAAAAGAGGGGGAGAAAGAGAAGGAACGAAGAAAAGAAAAAAAAGAGGGAACGAGAGCGCACGCAAGCCGTGCATCGGTCGACGTAAAGTGCATTACCCCCCACCAGCGTGTGCAGCGATGAGATTCGCCGTGGCACGGAAAGTTGCTGAAACTAATCGTCAATTATTTTGTAATGCATGCGGGCATCAAGATGCCTCAAATTGCTTTTAAAAGGAGACATTTGGAGGTTTATTTTTTATTCATAAATTTACTATGAACAATAATATTTTAATACATTTATTTCACATTTTTTTTCAAATCGATAAATTTATTGACAAATATTTACGAAGTGTTCACCATCACCACTCGAGCAACAATCAATTCTTTTTCGAAAACTATACAAAATCATTGTTTTCGGAAAACCGGAAAATGAGTGTGAAGTGCATTTTTGTAACGTTCTGTATGATTTGTTGAACAGAAGATATAATGAAAATCTTTACGTTTCCATGACTCTGCCGATTTCGTTGAAATATCCTGTATTGCCACCTTTTTCTATGTATTTATTGTTGAGATCGTTGAATTCGCCGTCGGTGAAAAGAGGGGAGAAAACGGCGAGTTTCACGAAGCGAGAGATGCACGCGCATCGTAGCTCTTTCTCGCTTTCTCTCTCTATCTGTGCATGCACTCTGATGTTGTACATAAGCCTAAAGGGGGAAAAAAGTTATATATACGCGCGTTGCATTTGTGCGACAGAGGGGAATTTCTGATAGGACAGCGTTTCAACGGCAGTGGGGCGAATTATCTCCTTGTTTGACCAATCGGTAAGCAACGTCGAGGCACCGATTCTACTTCTTCTCTTCCATATACCCACATATACATAACAATATAATATTATTTTTATCATATACTACACGCAGAATTTCCCAGTGCCGCAATTTATGCGTCTATATATCCGAAGCATTTATGAGACATGACTTCTCGAAGAACAAGATTTTACAGTAGTTTCCACGTATTTCAGATAAAATGTTCAATTTTCCGTTATTCTCTCGAAGAAAATTCATTCGCATTTTTCCGTACTACTTAAGGGGGGAAATAGGGTTAGACGGTTCAAAAAATCGATTTTTTTTTATTTCATAAATTGTTAGTAAAACTATTAAAAAATATGTTCCCAAAATTTTAAATGAAAATTCCGACTCGTTCTATTGTTATAAACCATTAAGGGGGGAAATAGGGTTAGGACAGCGTTTTCTCAATGATTTTCATGAATTTTTTTATAGTATAAAAAATGAATATAATTTACTGAAATTTTGAGAATATTTTATACATATATTTAAGAATATACTATAAAATTTGTATACATATATTTAAGAATATACTATAAAATTTGTATACATATATTTAAGTATATACTATAAAATATTAGCGACCCCATATTGCTTGTTTTTCTTGATACTATTTTTTCAAACGCATTTTTCTGAAAACGACTTTTTTTGAACTTGCATACACGCTAGTTTAAAAAGTTTTCAATCAATCGTTTTGAAAATTGGCAGTTACTTTCTTCATAGTATTGCGCTCTATATGAAACTAAAATCGGAATATTATCATTATTTGAAATAATTTTTTTTGCAAATAAAGTTGTAAAAAATGGCAAAAAAATCATGCTTTTTTGTTTTGACTCCTGTAAAAAATGCAATTTTCTATTTTTTTGATAGCATTTAGGTTCATATAGAAGAGAGACATATAATAAAAGTAAATTCCAACCTCGTTTGATTTCAGATGAAAATTGCGGCTTCCGGAATGTACGCAAAATGCTGAGTCTGATTGTGACCTGCAATATGGGGTCGCTAATATTTTATAGTATATACTTAAATATATGTATAAAAATTGTATAGTATATACTTAAATATATGTATAAAATATTCTCACAATTTCAATAAATTATATTCATTTTTTATACTATAAAAGAATTCATGAAAATCATTGAGAAAACGCTGTCCTAACCCTATTTCTCCCCTTAATCAAAAACAATACTAATTTTCGGAAAGGGTTAAAAAGTATTCGTTTTTAACAAATAATGATTTAAATTCTCAAAAAATGTATACAGGCTAATAGTGTGAATTTAACACTCTTTTGTTGATAATTTTTTAAGTTATTTTAGTTTTGTAATGTTTTAAGAGTGTCCCGCAATTCATGTGTCTATATTTCTGAGACACTTATGACACATGACTTCTCAAAAAAGATCCTACAAAAGTTTCTACGTATTTCGGAGAAAATTTTCTGAATTTTCCGTTATTCTCCTTCACCTTCTTCAATGCGGCGTTATATTTTTTAAGTTATTTAACAATGATAATATCGCGAAAAAAAATCCAGAAGAAAATTCCACATTCTTCCGTATTGCTTAAGCAAAAATAGTACTAATTTTTGGAAATGGTTAAAAAATATTTGTTTTCAAATATCTGACAATGATAATATCGTGAAAAAAAACCCAGAAGAAAACTCCTTCACATGTTTCCGTACTGCTTCAGCAAAAACAATACTAATTTTCGGAAAGGGTTAAAAAGTATTGGTTTTTAACAAATAATGATTTATATTTTCAAAAAAATGTATACAGGCTAATAGTGTGAATTTAACACACTTTTGTTGATAATTTTTAAGCTTGTTTTAGTTTTGTAATGTTTTAAGAGTGTCCCCCAATTCATGCGTCTATATATCTGAGGCATTTATGGCACATGACTTCTCAAAAAAGATCCTACAGAAGTTTCTACGTATTTCGGAGAAAATTCCCCGTCTCCTTCTTCGATGCGGCAATATATTTTTTAAACATCTGACAATGATAATATCGCGAAGAAAAATGCAGAAGAAAACTCCTTCACATTTTTCCGTATTGCTTAAGCAAAAAGAATACTAATTTTGGGAAATGGTTAAAAAATATTTGTATTTAGCAAATAATGATTTAAATTTTTCAAAAAATCTATACAGGCTAATAGTGTCAATTTAACACTCTTTTATTGATAATTGTTAAAGTTGCTTTAGTTTTGTAACGTTTTAAGAGTGTCCCCAATTCATGCGTCTATATATCTGAGGCATTTATGACACATGACTTCTCAAAAAAGATTCTACAGAAGTTTCCACGGATTTCGGATAAAATTTTTCAATTTTCCGCCATTCTCGGTATATTTTTTAAATGTCTAACAATGATAATATCGCGAAAAAAACCCAGGAGAAAACTCCTTCGCATTTTTCCGTACTGCTTCAGCAAAAACAATACTAATTTTCGGAAAGGGTTAAAAAATATTGGTTTTTAACAAATAATGATTTAAATTTTCCAAAAAATCCATACAGGCTAATAGTATCAATTTAACACTCTTTTGTTGTTAATTGTTAAAGTTGTTTTAGTTTTGTAATGTTTTAAGACTGTTGTTTTCCGATGACATATCGAATACTAAATTGGGGATGTAATTGTGATGATGTGCTTCTGTTAACAAAGTTTTTTCTTTATGAAAATAATTTCTCTCGTCCTCTCATTAATTTTCTCGCTGCAAAAGTTCTGCGAGCATGAGAGAATTATCAGGAATTTTGCAATTTTCATTTTTTACCAGAAATTAAAATTATAAAAGTAAAATAATCAGAACAATTGTTATTACTAAACAATAATTCCAAATTCAATTGCTCCGTGTCTCACTTTATCAATGTTCTTAAACTCTATCGAATAATATTTGTCGGAGTAAAAGCACTCACACTTATATTTCACCAAATGCATTCATTTCTCATCAAGCTATCAATAAATAAGATCTGCGTCGATTGTCGTCAAACTCAATAACATACAACTTTATCGATCGGTATAGTTTGTGCCGAAAGTTTTATCTCGATTGCTCGAAGTTTTAACAAATCAAAGCTAAGCTTCTTTACAAAAAAAAATACGACATCTCGTTAAGTGTCAATGGGGGCATTGTTTCGAATGAAGATCATGACCAACAAAAAGTTGACAGATCTTTATACTTCCTGCTTGCCAGATTTCCGTTCAATACCTCGAGTCATTCTCGAATTATATATATTCAATTTTTGCAATTTTATGACACACGGAATGCACGCATACGATTTTTTTCATATAATTATAATTTTTTCACTATTTGGAACATTTTATTTCTAATATAAATATCGGGAATATAGTTTTTTTTTCTTTAAAGAAATAAATTTTCGGTCGTATGAGAAAGAATAATTGTGTGAGCTTCACCCAGTTCAATGATCCCTTCGATTTTCAAATATGTACATATACGCAACCCCACATAATATATATACATCTATGTATATTCCATATTTATGTATCTCTGTTGATGACGTGAACAAATAGACGGGCACGCTTGAAACGACGTTGCGTATTATGCACGCCCGTTCGTTTTGTCCGTTGTGCATAATTATGCTTTGCAGTTTTGCACATGTACGGGCACAAGCTCATCGGGACTGGGGAATTGTTCGCTCGACTGTGGATGACAATTGTTGAGTACATCGGGTCGCCATTTAATCGGGGCATCTCTTTTCACGTGAAAACAAAAAAAAAGAACTTAACGGATCTCAAACGTTCTTACAATAATCCTCGTTGTCTATTGGTGAACTTTGTGAATTTGAAATATCTTAACCCTTAAACCTTTTTTTTTGAGACTGTCAAGTGTCAAACAATATTACGGAGTATTTCGGCAAGATATTTAAATTTTACAGTGGTCGTTTTAGTTTAAGTTATCCTGAAAAATCAACCGGTCATAAACAAAAGTCGGAAAAAAGTAAACTACCGATTTAATGGAGATCTGACTAATTTAACAATAATTTTGATCACGAAGTTGTGAGCTTTTTCTCGATTAGTTGAAAAAGGAGTTGGGTCACGGGATATTTCACAGAAATTTTAATGATAATCAGCTAAATTACTTCTGCATAGCAACTTAGAGAAGCAAAATATGCCATACCATAATTTCTACTATGGCTGATGGTTTCTGAACGAGCACTAAATTTTATCGTAAAAATCATTCACTGAACAATACGGGTTTTGTGATCCAAACATTCGGCGTCATGAGTCATCATCATGGTAACTATAATTATATATGCCTTGTATTTACCCATCAGTTTTATTTGAAGTGACAGGGGCGAGAATGATTCGGCGGTTTGATAGCTGGCGTATTCAAATTATCTGTTATTTTCATGAAATTCACTATCTTGAATAAACCAACAAACTTATATTATTGAACGCTTCTAACAAACGCTTCTAACAAACTTATATAATTGAACGCGTATTACCAGACCGATGTGTTAGTTGAAAAAAAAATCGTAATGCACGATACAACTGAACTTTATTGATAGGGACAATTTAAAAAAAATGTTTGTCCGTGAATTGCGAGTTAGGCTAAATCAACTACGCACTTTGACTTACAGCAACTAGATATTTTTAGCTGATTAACTACAGTTGAAGTGGCTCTACATATATTGAGTAGTATTTTCCACTACGTTATTAACAATTGGGTGAAACTCCGAAGGCTATTATAGATCGATGCACATTATTGTTCGCCCCTGCTAAAAATACAATCTGAAATACTAAAAACAACTTTTTACCATGAAAATTAATTACTATGCACTAGTATAGAACTCTTTTAGTGAACAATTTTACACTACAAGTGTTGTAGTATTCGTAACAATTTTGACTAATTCTCAACAGCTCACTCTCTATCCCCTACTATTACTATACGTCATAAAATGATATCTAGAACTGAAAAAAAATAGTGAAAATTAAAACCTACATATCGCTTCCTCTTCATATTTGCGCTTTCACAAATTTTCCTCTTAGAGGGGATACTTCAATTTTGACTTCCTCATAGAGCTAGCACTGTGCATACGTGAAAATAATGAAACAATATGTAAGTTTCAATTTGCACAATTTTTTACACTCCTCTAATTTGAGAGTGAGTTCTGCTTGATTTTCAATGATTTTCTTCGAAAAATGGTAAATACGATAAATATAAAAACTCTTTTGTCAACTTTCTCTAAATTCAATACCAAAAATATCCTTTCATAGTGCTCAACTAATATTGGAACAGATCGACCAAAACTTGAACGAACTAACCCCTCAATAAATACTTATAGCGATTTTTCGAAAAAAAATTCAAAATTCCGGAAATTTAAATTCACCATCACGATTTTCTTCAAATTCGATAGCATACAGTGTTTAATGATAGTTCTATTTGTGTAGAAAGTTGAATGATAATTCGAAAATTGAGTTAGGGTCTTAACCGGCTTTTGTTTTTGAAAAAAAAGCCTAAATCTCGTAATATTTCAACGAGCAATTCAATCTTTGGCATTGTAAACTTGGAAAAAAATGTTTTAACGAAAAAAATTCTTACTCCGTGAAGAAGCAAAATAGTTACAGGTTCGTGTAAACGTATAGTATATTCATTAGAACAATTCTAACATTTTTGAGGGTAGACAAGAATAAGTATTGAACCGAACTAGTTAAATATAAGGCGCCAAATCGGAATTGTTTTTTAAGAACCAATCCAAGGACTGTATCTACAAAATTGTCCTTTAACTAATGAATAAGAATGAATTGAAATATAATTTAAAAAAAAAACCCCAAAAAGATAATGATCAAATGTATAAAAAGCATTTTTTTTTTGAAAATTTGCCATTTTTCTTAAATCAAATTTGTCGTATCTATAAATATTTTCAAGACTGTACGAATTTTTATTTTTGTTGCAAAACGGAAGAGTTACCAAGGCGCCATTGGTACGCGCTTGTTATGCGTTTTCGCGACAGAGAAGAGGGGAAAAAGTGCGTGTGTGCGTTGGCAGAGAGAGAGGCAGAAGACTGCCCCACTACTCTGTGTGCACCCTAAAGCGCATGCACATATTATGCGCGAGTGAACACGACGGAGATGACTTTTTCAAAGGGAGCCGAACCGAGTATGCAACGAAATGGTGTACCGTAAGAAATAGAAACAACATTCACCATGTGATAATAACATTTTTCAAATTTTCCAGAATATTTGAAAAATGGCGATCAGCATCGTTGTCTTCAATTTCCTTTTTTCCTAATTTTTTTTTTCAAATTAAAAAAAATTCCTTCGCGATCGGCATCGTTGTCTTCAATTTCCTTTTTTCCTTCTTTTTTTCTTCAAATTTGAAAAAATGTCATTCTTTTTTGGTCGAAGAGCCAAATTGTCTTTTGTCCTTCGGCCAAAATAAAGCTTCCTTATTCTTGGTTGCTGAAGCTGGGAATAAAAAATGTACGAAGAAAAAAACATCAGTAAATCTTCCAGAGCGTCCGCTGCTTCAAGATGAGTCGTTTCATCTTTTACATCTCGCGAAACTTTAACATTGCCATTTTTTTCCCCCTGAACGAACGATAGAAATATAGAAAAAAAAGAGGAAAACGGTTTCTATTTGCCTTGGAGTAGTTTTTTTTTTTAACGTGAAAATTCGTTCTCCCTGCATCCCTTAAATCCGACACAACAATCAGATACGTCGGAATAACGTTCGAAGGATGGAGACGGTAGTAAAAAAAAAGGTGTCGATAAATAAGACTTTTTCTGCCTGTAATAAAATTCTTATGCAACTGGGAACGGAAGAAGCAAAAGGAAAAAAAAAAGAATCATATATGGGAGAATACAGGAGCATCATCCACGGCAACAATTTAACAAGCGCACCCTTCAACGAACGTGACTGACTTTTAATTGACTTAAACTCGTCATATGACCCTCAAACATCTGCAAAAATTCATTCATTAAAACTTTTCTTTTATCCTATCCGAAAGACCTTTTTTTTTCCTTCTCTAAATTCAACGATCCCTTTCCATTCGTACAAATCACGTTCAAGGGCTTTTCGCTTCGCAGAAGTGACTTTTGTCCACGAACAATTGCCGAAACGTTGTAAACAATGTGGATGGAGAAATAAAAAGAAGAAGCGCTCTTTTTATCCGGCAATAAAATTGTAATAAAACTTTAAACGATTGAGTGTGGAACGAACCTTTTTTTTTTTTTTTAGATATGCTTGCATATATATACACGAGTTATTCCGTACGTAGCTGGACGATTCGTGGGCCTAAATAAGTTTTGACAGCTATTTAATTAAAATAACAAAAGACAACCCTTATGAACAATATTTGAAAAGGCTTTCTTTCCGTAATTTCTTATTCGCAGCTGTACCATCGACTAAAACGAGTCCGAAAGATTGTCGCGATAAAGAAAAATCGTTCCTGTACTTCGCGTGAAATATCCCGTATCTTTTCTGATACTTAACAGCTCGTAACGCCGGGTTTTTCGTCCCGGTTACCTGGTGCTTAGGTACAACGCGCTTTAAGACCCTTGACCCAGCGTCATATAGGTCGCCGTATAATCTGTAAGAGGGCGAGTGGGTATACCTATCAGGTAAAAATATATGTATATGTATAGAGTGTATATATTGCAGTTTGGTGAAAGAAGAAGGAGGACGAACGATGGGCTTATGAAAAGCTCTCTCGGCGCAACTTCCCCCAAGCCCCTGAATTTTGTCATCTACGGATCCTCCGTGAGATCCGTTTCTTTTGTCCGCCACAACGTTCGGTTCGTTTTTTTTTCCTTCGCTTCTTCTTTTTCTACGTTTTTTTTTTTTTTCTTCTGACTCTTCCTTCCTCTCGATTTTACAGTGGACATAATGGGGGATTCCGTGATCCTTTGGATGCGCTCGTTATCCTCGCATTCTTAACGCTTGCAGCTGTCTTCGCAGCGAGGAAACGACGAATAATGAAAATGAAAAATGAAAAAAAAAGAAGAAATTTATATATAGTTTGTATGTGTCGTGTACTTGTATGTAGGCGAGCGAAGAACTAATGAAAGATTGGCGAGAAATGGAGGTATTGTATAACGATGGAAAAAAAAAAGAGTGGGAGGAATATATATTTGCGAGAGTCAACGGATGGATTATCAAAGATCATCGAGCGATGCCCGGAAGTTTTTTTTTTTTCACCGAACGACCTTCGAAAAAAACCAGTTCAATGTCGCGCAATCGGTTTTCATACCTTTTGCTTCCTCGTCGAGGAAGCTTTGTTTTCATGAGAATAAAAAACCTGAGTTTCTAATGTCGATAAAACAAATGTTCCAAACCATCCGAAAATCACATTTAGAAAAAAATATCCTTAGGTATTTGCAAAATGACTGGATCGTCTTCGACAAATTATTTAATCCTTTTATCGCGCTGTTTGCGCTTGATTCTAATTATTCGATTTTCGATTTTTTTGTGTCGTTAGGTTGGTACTCGTGTCCCACACTTATGCTGAAAAAATCGGCCATTTTAAATGTTTAGTTAATTGTTGGCAGCTGTTTTAGTTAGACGTGTTTTGGCTTGTCTTCGATTTTTGCCTATTCCAAAAAAGCAGCTTCCATTGCGATGATTGAGCTTTGGTTTCCACGTCATAACCATAAACCCACGATTCGTCACCAGTTATTACCCTCTGGAGCAAATTTGGGTCGTCGCGGACCGAGTCCAACGGCTCCTTAGCAATGTTAACGCGACACTGTTTTTGTTCGAAATTGAGCAATTTTGGCACGAATTTCGCGGCGACTCGTCTCATGCCCAAATCATTGATAAAAATCGAATAGCACGAGCCAATCGATATGTTTAGTTCCTCGGCAACTTCTCTAACGGTGATTCGACGAATGGCCAATATTATTTTCTTCACTTTATTCATGTTTTCGTCTGTTGTTGATGTGCTCGGGCGTCCGGAACGCATTTCGTTGTTCGCATCTTCTCGGCCCTCCGAGAACATTTTGTACCACCGATAAACGTTGCTTTGGTCCAAAATAGCTTCACCATATGCCACAGTCAACATTCGGAATGCGTCCGCGCACTTAATTTTGTTTTTCACACAAAATTTGATACGGATTCTTTGATCCATTTTTTAGAATAGGCAAAAATCGGGGACAAGCCAAAACGCGTCTAACCAAAACAGCTGTCAACAATTAACTAAACATTCAAAATGGCCGATTTTTTCAGCATAAGCGAGGGACACGAGTACCAACCTAACGCCACAAAAAAAATCGAAAATCGAATATACGTAGCCCGCGGAAATTCGAAATTCACGATACTTTTTGAACAGACCTCGTATAGTATGTTGTTTGTGATCGAAAACAAAGGCCATTTTGCTTCCTGGGCAGAGTTTCAGTAACTCCTATATTCGTCTTGTTTCGGCAGTTTGACTTTCTTTGCATTTCTGTAAATTCTGCGCATAAAAAGTTGAGTGTTTTTTCAAAAATTATTCATAATCATTAGGGTAAAAAGTATATGAAATGATTTTTCGTTCGAATCGTGCCCATCGCTGCGTATGCTATTGAATTAGATCGAATAATAAAAGAAAAAAAATGGAAATTTCTCTTTCAATTCGCCACGGACCAATTTCGTATTATCCGTAAAGTTCGTTGCAACTATACGGATTAACGTTCGTAGATACTTATGAAACGATGGCGAGGGGTGACGTATTATATTTTCCTAGACCTCCACCGGGGACAAAACAGCAGCTAGGCTAGAGGAAGCTAGGAGACAGTTCGTATGAGAAATGGCGTATAGCAGGGGCTTAGAGAATCGTTCGGGCAAATGCAGAGGGGCGAGAGTGAGAGAGGGCGTTAGAAACACGACGAAGCCAGCTGCGCTACCCTTATATATAACGAGCCTAGACGCGGTATTCTATACTCGACAAACTTTAAAAACTCGACATTTTTTTCTCTTCATTTTCCTACGATTTAACGTCTCGAAAATTTGTCTCCTAATATACTATGGTGAAATCTGCAAAACTCCTGGCTTAAGTTATATAGGTTTGAAGGTCGCGGCAGGTAGTCGCGTTCATTCGACCCTTGTATCCGCGTTGCAGACCGGCTTGGGCAATTCCTGGACCTATATCATTTACCCCTTTTCTTTGGTTACAGTTCAATATCACATTTGCGTTAAAACAGTCAGTATCCTTTGGAACTCTGAACGAAGTAGATGTGAATTTTTGAAAATTTGATAAGAAACGGCAAACTTGGTAATCACGCGCTTAAGGGAGGAAATAGGGTTAGACGGTTCAAAAAATCGATTTTTATTTATTTCATAAATTGTTAGTAAAACTATTGAAAAATATGTTCCCAAAATTAAAAATTAAAATTCCGACTTGTTCTATTGTTATAAGCCATTAAGGAGGGAAATTGGGTTAGGACAGCATTTTCTGAATGATTTTCATGAATTTTTCGATAGTATAAAAAATGAATATAATTTATTGAAACATTGAGAATATTTTATACATATATTTAAGTATATACTGTAAAATTTTTATACATTTATTTAAGTATATACTGTAAAATTTTTATACATATATTTAAGTATATACTATATAATATTAGCGACCCCATATTGCTAGTTTTTCTTGGTACTATTTTTTCAAACGCGTTTTTCTGAAAACGACTTTTTTTGAACTTGCGTACACGCTAGTTTGAAAAGTTTTCGACCAATCGTTTTAAAAATTGGCAGTTACTTTCTTCATTGTATTACGCTCTAAATGAACCTAAAATCAGAATATTATCATTATTTAAAATAATTTTTTCTTTGCAAATAATGTTGTAAAAAATGACAAAAAATAATGCTTTTTTGTTTTGACCCCTGTAAAAAATCCAATTTTCTATTTTTTCGATGGCATTTAGGTTCATATAGAAGAGAGACATATAATAAAAGTAAATTGGAATCTCGTTTGATTACAGATGAAAATTGCGGCTTCCAGAATGTACGCAAAATGCTAAGTCTGATTGTGACCTCCAATATGGAGTCGCTAATATTTTATAGTATATAATTCAATATATGTATAAAAATTTTATAGTATATACTTAAATATATGTAAAAAATATTCTCAAAGTTTCAATGAATTATATATTTTTTTATACTATAAAAAAATTCATGAAAATCATTGAGAAAACGCTGTCCCAACCCTATTTCCCCTCTTAAATCACTACCAAAAATACGAAAATTTCGTTTGTTTTTTGTTTCAGACGACTAGAATAATTACAATTCGTGCTTCCGATTAGATCAGCATTTCACGACATGATCTGGACATCGACGTATAACGCGTATATCTTTCAATGTTATTTTTTCAACGTTAAAACGGTCGGTATACTTTCGAACTCTGAACAAAGTAGATGCGAATTTTTCAAAATTTGATAAGAAGCGGCAAACGTGGTGATCGTGCGCTTAACTTAGTGCCGAAAATACGAAAATTCCGATTGTTTTTTCGTTTCAAACGACTAGAATAATTACAATTCGTGCTTCCAATTAGATCAGCATTTCACGATATGATCTGGACATCGGTGGTTAACGTGTACATTTGTCAATGAATTACACCTTATAAAAATTTGTATTATTTGTTTAAATATTATTTATTATATGTACGATACCTCTGTTCAATTGTTCAATTGTTCAAGTGTTCAAAATTAAGTCCTTCAAAAGCACCTTAAATATGGGTGTCCATCAGAAGTCCCATTGAGCCTCGAGCACCAATAGAACACCAACTCATCAGTCCGTTCATTAGTCCTGTTCTCACAGGCTGTTCCAAATTATTGTTCCTTCGGACTCTTGTTCGGATCCGTTCATTGCGTCTTTTCCAACGTGAAAACAAAAATTCTTATGGGGGGATAATAAAAAAATAAATAAAAACCGAAATACAATAATATTTCAAAAAAAAACGACGATTTCCTGGTTATGTACAATAAATTTCATAGCTAGAACAGCAATTCAATATTATCGTCAGTAATACTATCAGTACATAGCATGCCTGAAAAGTTCCCTCTTCTTTTTATTGTAATAAATTTACCGATTTCCTTATCGATTTTTTCGATAACTATAATGATTCGGAGAACAGTAAACTTTATTCGGCAACTAGCACTTTGGAAATTGATATTTTTTTTGTCCGAATTCAAAATGAGCGATATAAAAAATTCTTAACTATTTTGTTTGTTTGTTGAAATTGCATGATATGCTGCTTATTTTTCATTTATGTATTGACAGAGGAAAATAATAATAATACATATAATATATCAAAAAATAAAGTTTTCTATATTGATGAATTTTTTGTACAACAGGTATCGGTCTAAAAATTCTATTCTCCAGCATGATAGATCCTTCGAGCAAATTTATCGCTGTAAAATGTAGATCGCACGTTCTAGCCTATTAATCCAACGGATCTAGCCAATTTTTTTTTGCTCCTCGCACGATTAATAATATCGAAAAGAAAAAATCGAAAGAATTCAACGACAGATGTTAAACGAAATTTTGATCCTTGTAACACAGCCGCGCGGTAAACACCAGCTGCTGTGCGGGCAAGACAGGATTCTCCTAAATCAGGTATTACCGACGTTTGGGATGGTAGGGAAAAAAAGGGTTGATTTCATTGATTTTACGGTTAAATTATTTTTTTATTTACAATAAAACCGAAGGTTATTAAATTAAAAGAAAAAACACAAAAATACAGCAATCACGATGAATCATCGTAAATTACTGTTAATTATTTCTTTTATAATAATAAATTTTTCTCGTAATCTTCGGGATAGCTATCGGGCTTAATGCATGTTAAATCAGTGTTCACTTTTAAAAACCATTTTTACAAATTGTCATCGATTTGTCAACGGTAACAAAGTGTGAATTACAGCGGCGTAAATGTGTTATTAACAGAAAAATATTTGCAGCAATGAATTCGTGACAAAAAATCGACCGATTTATATCTATTTGCAACGTGGTATATTTTGGTTTGGTGGTTTTTCAAAAATGAATTTATAGCAATCGTCCGATCATGACGAGTATTATCTACTCACCGCTTTGACAGTGAATTGTTAAAGCATTTCTCAATAAACAAAATGAATCATCAGCACAATTGTATTAAATATGAATTATTTATTGAAAAACTGAACGAAAATACACCTCGTCGGAAATTGACATACATCAGTCGATTTTTTTTCTATACTAACGACATATATTGCAGTACGATCAATCCTTCGTTACTGTCTTTCAACAAACTAGGCTATCTTCAATTTGCCACTTTAAATTTGAGTGAAAGATCTGCGAAAGCGTTGTTGCACGGGTGGGCCGTTTTCAACCTCGCATATTTTTCTGAGAGAACGTAGAGGGATTAAATTTTCAAGACTGAAAGAGGGATTATATTTTATATATATAACGGTGAAACTCGCTTAGAATGATAATGCGAGCACAAGCAGCAGGCACGCACAGGGGCAGCTGCGGTATAGAAACCTCGAGGATTTCCATGGGGGCATTTTCATTTTCTAGCTTTGAGGGGAGTGTGGGCGAAGCGCTACACCCTCGTTGCTTTTGGCGCCCCTTTCGTGCAGGGCACGACTGTTAGCGACGCGATCCCACTCAGTGCACATGCGACCGATGGGTGTTTGTGAAGGAGAAGGGGGATGAAAAGCGCGCTCATTGACAAGGGTAGTTGTGGAAAAGCGTGGGGGAGCAAGGAAAAAAAAAGATCATAACGCCAAATGAACGTTCGTTTGAGGCTACAAAAGGGGGAAACATTTATTTCGTGAAACATAACTGTATAATGTGATTCCATAAGAAAATGTTGTCGAACGAAACTCACCGTAATATTCGAATGAAAAATCACTATCAATGGATTTTATAGCAAAACTATGATGAATAATTACCGTGAAAAAAAAAACAGAAAATAATTGACACTGATGTAAAATAATTATTCTCCCATAATGAATATTCAACTTTTTTTTAAAATAACTATAATTCATCATTCGGATAATATTTCACGATCGAATGTCATTGATATGATAGTAAACCATTCGACATTATTTTACAAAAAATTAATTGTACATACGATCAATTGACGCGAAGATATAAAAATACATTTTTGTCGAATAATGGGGGATATTTCAAAAATAATTCTTCATTCATAGCGACAATTAATATTCTATTAGAATAAATAAACGCAGCAAAAGTTAAATAATTATCGATGCATTTCGTTGGAAAATTCTATCGTATGGTTTTTCGATCGAATGATAGCTGTTGCCGCCTCTCTGCTTAGGGAATCGAACAGATGTTCGAATTTCAACACGGCAAGCTCGTAGGATCGGGCTCCATTATCTTCGCGTGGAGAGAAAATTCTCTGAGATATAACTCAGTGGTGATGTATTGAACACCAAGTATCGTAGCAAAAATCCAGATGGATTTTTCTTGTCGATGAACGAGGAACTACCGAGTCCCTTATATATCACGATTCAATGAAGCCCCTATACACTACTCCTGTTTACAGAGTATTATATTTAGTGAAGATGGGGGAGATCACGAGAACCACAGGCATTAAAGAAAATTATATTTTATTATTATTATTAGTGTTTCCGTCGTTTACCTTTACTGGTTTAAGGGAGGAAATAGAGTTAGGACAGCGTTTTCTCAATGATTTTCATGAATTTTTTTATAGTATAAAAAATTAATACAATTTATTGAAACTTTGAAAATATTTTATACATATATTTAAGTATATACTATAAAATTTTTGAAGAATTTCCTTGAAAAACACCGAAGATATTAGCGAGCCCATATTGCAGGTCACAATCAGACTCAGCATTTTGCGTACATTCTGGAAGCCGCAATTTTCATCTCAAATCAATCGAGGTTGGAATTTACTTTTATTACATGTCTCTCTTCTATATGAACCTAAATGCTATCAAAAAAATAAAAAATTGAATTTTTTACAGGGGTCAAAACAAAAAAGCATGATTTTTTGCCATTTGTGACAACTTTATTTGAAAAAAAAAAAATTATTTTATATAATGATAATATTTCGATTTTAGGTTCATATAGAGCGCAATAGTATGAAGAAAGTAACTGCCAATTTTCAAAACGATTGGTTGAAAACTTTTCACATTAGCCTGTACGCAATTTAAAAAAAAGTTCAAAAAATTTGCGGCTTCCAGAATCTTCGCAAAATGCTGAGTCTGATTGTGACCTGCAATATGGGGTCGCTAATATCTGCGGTGTTTTTCAAGGAAATTCTTCAAAAATTTTATAGTATATACTTGAATATATGTATAAATATTCTCAAAGTTTCAATAAATTATATTCATTTTTTATACTATAAAAAAATTCATGAAAATCATTGAGAAAACGCTGTCCTAACCCTATTTCCCCCCTTAATGGCTTATAACAATAGAACGAGTCGGAATTTTAATTTTTAATTTTGGGAACATATTTTGTAATAGTTTTACTAACAATTTATGAAATAAAAGAAAATAGATTTTTTCAACCGTCTAACCCTATTTCCCCCCTTAAGCGTCTCTTCCTCTCTACTCCCATTTCCATTTCATTCTTTGGGCGCCCGTTCCCTTCTCCTAAAATATTGACCGTACTCACTCTCTCTCCTAATGCTCCCAATGTATTTGTACGAGGGCTGAGGGAAACTGCGAAAAACCTGGCCGAAACAGCTAAATTTTACTGACTTTCGGTTGTTTCGTCTCCGTGAAAATATAATTCGCACTTCCGAGAAACAGTCAGAGCGTATGCGCCCCAGTTTGAGGGGATGCTAAAGGTCAACATAACCGCCAATAATTTCTAACCCATTTTTCCATTCGATTAAGCCGTCTTCGAAAGAAATGTATCAACAATTATTTTTTCTATCTCTCTTGCCTTTACATGTGCGGAAATGCAGGGTGGAAGAAAAATCCTTTTCACCCTCGCCTTCCTTTGATGGGAGACCGTCAAAGTCGCCTAACGATCGCGCGTCCATGGCCGTTGGTGAGGATTAAAGAAAATTATATTTCCACCATTAGCAATAGTTATTTCATCATTTACAAACAATAAATAGCAACATCAAAATATACTACCGTTTGTTTTCACTCAGCCAACATTCTTCATGTTTTCGATTCTCTTGATTTTTCAATTTCTACAATTTTATAGTTTCTATTTAGTAAATTAATTTCACGGATTTCATTGATTGCATCAAATTTTCTTATTATCATACATTTAATTGATTGTATTTATATTATTATTGTTCTTTTCTCAGTACGAAATATCGTCAATTTTGTCTCGTTACTACAAGCTCATTTGCGGCGTTACTTTGTAACATTTGCATACATATAAGAGCGATAATTGAAGAGAAAATATTGTTGGTCCCGACAGCGTCGAATCCACTATTTGCGGAAGACATTCAGAAAAAGAGTTATAAAAAAATAATAAATACTCTCGCAGGAAAGATAGGATCCAATGTGTATGGGAAAACGTGTGATAAGATTAAAGATTACGTTGCCTCAATAATTCTCTTCGTATTCGCTTAGTCAATTTTCCATTCCGGCTTATCGCAAGTGTGCTTACTTCGTTATTTATATTTGAGAATAAAAAATACATCGTCGTCATATTTAAATGAAAACAAACCGGTTCCACTGAAATATCGCCACCGGGAATTAAAGTTTATTTCAAGATTCCCTTTACACGATTATGAACTTTTATCGACATCTAACGTTTATTGCATCCCTTTGAACGGTGCAACATTTTTTTGCAATGTTTAACAACGATTATTCTGACAGAATGAAGGGATGGAACATTTTCCTCGGATGGTCCTATCTGCGCTTACTTTTATCCTTATATGCACGAAACAACGAGAACGCCGATAGTTCGAAAATTGATCGTTTAACATCGAGCAGTGATAAGATATTGAACAAAGGTCAATTTGCGGCATCCTTTTTTTTCCTACCTAATCTTTGTCTATTGATCCTGAAAGGCGACGAAAAAAAAAAGAAAGGATGCTGAATTCTAAGCCCACTGGCACATGTGCGGGAGCAGCGTTATGATATATACATACACACATATAACTCGGTGAACGTGGAAACGATTTGCTCGGCTCGAAGGACCTTCGATCCTTCGAGGAAGGTTCCGTGTGTGCGCTAAGGCACAGCGCGGTTGCGTGGGATCGTGGGGATAGCCACCCCACATCAATTCCCTCTTCCTCGAATCGCAACCGATCTCATTCCCTCTCTCTCTCTCCCTCTCTCTCTCTCTCTCTCTCTCCTTCTCTTCCTTTCCGAGTATCTCAAGGCCGAGCTCGTATCCCATATACCACTTTCTCCCTTTGCCTTATCCTCTCGTGCAAATACCTCACTGAACGTACCACGTTTATGTTTATCTATACCCTGCGCGCTATAGCGAGTCCCGGAAGTCGATTTATCATATCCCGACAATTCGACTCGATTTCACAAAATAACTTTGATATCTGATTCGAAAACTCTTTATTCTCCCGCGCATTACGAGTATATACGTGAAACACAACACATACAGTTTGACAAGGCAAATAAAAAAATTTTTGTAATCTTCACGTTTTTAATTTGTCAGAATTGTAAATATAACTACCGCAATAATGTTTGTAAATTCCTTGTAAATTAATCGCATTGTTGACTCCCACAAGTTGTCGCAAAATGGTGCAGCTCAACGTTTCGTCCTCCATGTCAATTAGTTCTTTATTTCGCTACCAGATATCGCATATACATAATTGAGGGACTTGAATTGCAAGCGAAATATTATCTTTATATAAAACCCGTAAATATTGATTAATTTATCGATAACGAAACCCCGGAGTGACTACTTCAATTCAAGTTTTATTTCGTAATTCACTTTAACTGTTTGATGAAATTTCTTCGAAACCCGATATTTTTCCCTTTTAATCTTTGTACTTTGGAGTCACAGACTCTGTTAATTACGGGTGCAACTGTAATTCCGTTATTGTAAGATATTTGTAATATTGATTGTTGATCTTAAAATTGCGTACCATTATTTCTCACGAATATTATCTCCATTGTGATCAAATGTGTTTTTAAGTTGAGGTTAATATTATTGAGACGGAGAGAGTAATATTATAATCGTTAAAAAATAAAAAATCATGCGATATTTATCGAGGAAAAATAGGAATTGTAAATGGAGCTTGAATTTACAATTGTTATTATCCGAACGGACTCATTTGTTATTTATCGATTAAAAAAGTATCCATTTTTTTTGTTCTTTATACTAAGTGTGAATTTACGAAGTTGAGTGACTGTAAATCTCAATAAACATTAGAACAGCAATAAAAAATATTATTAAACAATTCTCTCATCGATCCATATTTTTTTTTATTACGATCGCCAATCCATCTCGATTATAAGTCGGGATTAATTGAAATTCAGCAAGTTGACTCATTTTCATCGATTTTAATTCTTTTGTTATTTAAACCGGCACAACTGTAATAAAAAAAAAATGTACCATAAAAATTATGATAAAACGATGAAATTAATATCTCTTCTCATTGCAAAAGAATAATCGCCGTACAGTTCTAAATTATTCGTTCAACCTAAACATTTGTATTTCGTGAACCGTCTATTCCTATTATTTATTCGCTCGTAAAATCACCGCCAACAGTTCCCTTTCTTCAAATCTATTAGCGTACTAAGTTGATTCGTTAATAATAAATTTCGCGGCTGATCGTTATTTTATAGCGTAAATTATCGTATAAAATTCGGATCTTTGGCTAATTTTATTTGCATGAGAATCGTTCGAGTGGCCAGCCTCGTGCACAATGGACATATACACGTGTGACACATTCGCGAGAATTATCGCAGCGAGCTGAAAGCTCTAAGGTTGCGACAAGAGAAAAAAAAACATGGCGAAGAGAAGGGAGCTCGACAGAATGAATAAAAAAAAATATATGTAGAGACCGGGAAAACCGGAAGTCGCAGTGCCTCCAGTGCTGAATTAGAACTAGACGGTATCTCGAATCGATACAGGCGAAATCTCTAAAAGACTCTCTTTGCGGATTCTCTCTCTCTCTCTCTCTCTCAGCCTCCCTGTCTCTCTCCCTCAAGGTTTTCCATTGAGAGCCCCAGCGAACGTAGTACACACGCGCTCAGGAGGGATGGCTACGCGAGATTCGCGCCCTTGAAGTTTTGCGAAACTCTCCGGAGGGGGATGACCGCGAAATTCGTTGTTCTCGAAACACCGTGTAGATCTTGCAACGGCGAAGAGAAAGACAGAATTATATATATATATAGAGAGAGAGAGGGAGAGAGAGAGAGGTTTCTAAAACTTTACTGAGAACAAGACCCGCAGCTCAGAGAGGGCTGCGGGATATTGGATAGTGAACAATGGCAAAACTGAAACAAATCGCACAAGCATATATTCCATCGTAGTCTCACATACACATATTCTCCTGTACGAAAAAAAAGGAGTACATTATCAAAAGGAAGTTTATAATATTCAAAATTTATGATTGATGTGCAGAGAAAAAAAAAAGAAGATGTTTGGCCATAGCATAATTTCTACTGTACCTGATCACGGTCGCCAGATCTGAGCGACAATAACATTGGATTTCATGGGAAAACCTGATGGTTCTTGAGCGAACACAACATTTCTTTCGTAAAAATCATTCGCTGATCAATGCTTCAAGTTTCAAACATTGGCTGCCATGAGCCACCTTCATGGCTCATCATATTTAAAGTTACCCGTACTATTACCGTATCGTTAATTCTATTGTTTATCGATCGGGGACATTTTCTTCGTAAACAAACAGCTGTATCATTTTAACGGACAATTCTATGAAATATCTGGATGATAGAGTTTCCATGGAGAACGGGAATGAACCGTAAAAACTTATGGAATATTTACCTATTTGAAAGTTGGCACATGCAAATTTATATTTTTTTTTGCAAATAGATTGTTATTAAGGTTTTTCTTGGTTAAGAATATATGCTGTAATACAAATGATAATTCACCATAATCAATTTATTATTTATTTATCCATGAAGCTTTGTGTACCCACGATTTTAGAAAAATTTCCACTCTCCTGCACTGACGTCTTTTTCGTATTTCCCGGCGTCTTTTTTTTTACGTCAGACCCAAATTACCGCAAATTACGTACCATTCGCTGTATACATTTGTTTAAGTGTAATGCACTTTAGAACGTAATAGAATATATTTTTCTACGAATTTACGAGAAACGTAAATTCGTGGTATATTTTAAGACTAATTACGTTTAATAATATGTAAAATGTGCGATTGACGTAATATATTTTGAAATGTAATAAAATGTATGAATTGCATGAAATTAATTTACGAGTTGGATATTGAGATTTATGTAATGTAGGTACATACGGAGAAATGATGTTACACTAGACGCAATTTCATTCGTAAAACTGTTACATTTATTCGAAAATTGCAACTTTGTCAAATTCGTATATTTCACACTCAATGCACGCCCCTCTGGGACATGTGATAAATTATTTTTCTTTCTTATAAACAAATAATTTGCCGATGAATTTCAGTGAAAATCTATCGTTACGATCGAAGAATTTTCAAATTTTTTTCTTCATTCACTGCACGAATTATTCGAAATATTTTCGGACTAATGAAAAAAAATGTATTTCAACCGAATAACGAACCCTTAATTTATTAATTCTAAAATTCATTTAATATTCATTCTTTCCACAAACTGATACTACGAATAGAAAAAAAATATATTATACAAAAATTACCCGGAAAAAATATATATATTTTTTTCACGTAACAATTATCACTTTTGTCCAAAAAGTTAGTTTTCTATTTCGGTCTGAAACTATTAAAAAAATATCGTTAAAAGAATCCATCATTCCGCACGAAATTAAGGCGGTAGTCTGGTCTAGAGCGAGATTTTTGACGTCATTTCTAATGTGCAATAACGTTTAAACCGTTGAAGTTGTCTTGATGAAAATTTACACGTGCATTTATTGATCCTTAGAGAATACTTGTACATTAAAAAAAAAAATTATTTTAAATATTTTCATGTAGTTTTTTGCCTTGTTGCAACATGGTGCGCCGAAATAGGCGCCCACTCTGGACGATGTTGTATGCATCTGAATAAAAAAAATATATATATATTCTCAATCTGTATGAGTATTCTGAGCACTGGTAGCAGAATTGGTACTTAAAAGAATTTTTAGACAAAATGGCGACCTGTTGAACTTTCATTAATGATATTTCATACATTTTCGGCTATTCGACGAGTTATAAAATGTCGGCAAAATTATTGTTCGACTCAATTCTGCTACCAGTTCTCAGAAACAGGCTACCTAAGGTACGTGCAAAATTTAAGCTCGATCGGTCTATTAGTTGTCAAGATATCGTGGGCGCCGATTTGAAAAACATAGTTCTGAGATAAACGCGTTCAGAGTTTTGACACCATCGCGCGCGCGCCGCGCTACCTGAGCGCGCGGCTTGCTTAGAATTTTTATTTCTCGGCTAATTTTTGAAATATCAATAAACGGTTTTCAGGAGCGTATGGAGAAAGGTCTAAGGAATAAGAAAATGAAAAAATAAAAAAAAATCGATTTTTTCAAATCTCTAGACCAGACTACCGCGTTAAAGATGTTAGGTTTATTGTTATTAGTGAAATAATTAATATTAGAGAAACGACGAGACAAATGAACAACGAAATCAGCTTCAAATTTTCGCCACATGAGTCGTATTTTAAAAACATTTCATTCACAATGATAACAAATATTTTGAAACTTCTTTCTATTCATTTTTCTTATCGACAGAGCACGAAATTTTCCCACAAATCTTTTCTTCCTATTTTCAATAAATACAACGACATTTCCATAGTGCCTTACGAAAATCGATATCGATCGAACAGCGCGACAAATAACTATTGCCCTTATCAAAGTGACGGGGGGAAAAAAAAAATCACAATTTTCCATTACTTTGCGCAGTTTCCTTCGGCGATCGAGTCAATCCTCGATGATCTCTTCCCGCCGAAAACACCCGGTAGATTTTGCAACGAGCGTGCTATATTCGTGCGCGCGCGCGGGCGAACGAGCGCAAAAGGCTAGAGGGGTACCTCTCCTCGTGTATAGGCACACACATCTCGGAGCACGGAGTCCGAGCAACGGAGCTACGAGAAGGAAAAAAGAAAGCAAGAAGAAAAAAAAGAAAAAAAATCAGCAGCGGAGTACAAAAACCGGCGTGCGAAATTTCTGCCAATTGGGCAAGAGAGTCGATGGTCGGGTGGGGGGGATAGGCGCCCACGTGGTGCTCCCTTCGTCCAATGAGCTAACGCGAATTCGCAAATTTTCAAGCGCTCCCGAGGCCCCGCGGCTTGTCGCGACCGCGTCAAGGGCCCCGAATGGCGAGAGAAAGAAGACGAATGGAAAAAAAAACAACACGAGGAAGAAAGAAAAAAAAGCGCACACGACGAAGAAGAAGAAGAAGAGGAAGAAGAATGAAAAAAAACAACAACGGCAAGGCAAAGAGAAAAGGAGAGAAAAAAAAACGAGTTTGCATCGCATAGCGCGTCGTCCGATGCCGGGAGAGCACGGGCCCCGCGAGCTAGCGGACGCGAGCCAGCCGTGCTCGAGTGCCAGAAGTGCTGGAAGTAGAGTCCAGGCTACTTGCTTCTGCTGCAAACGCGTTATCTCCTCTCTGCGGCTCACAAATTTTTGCGAATCTCCGTAATAACGCCTCGATCAACTCGTCTTCGCGCGAAAGAACGCAGAAAAAAAAAATCACCATTCACACGATTATTCGCGAGAGTAATCCACTGTCTTTTCGCACGCGCGACAACTCGTATCGTGGGAATAAATAAAAATTAACGTTTTCGGAGTAAAGCAAAAAACAACAACAAGAGGCCCTTCTAACGAGTGCCGCGAGTGGTTAATTCTTTGCGTTTTGAGGTTCGTAGGCACTTGAACACAAAACTAAAATCATACGTACATAAATACATATGTCGTCGATAAAAAAATTTTCTATAAATTACAATCCATTCCGATAAAGAAGAAAATAAACGTACGAAAAACAGAAGCACCGTCAACTTGAAGAGAATATTTTAAGGGAATCGAAACAAAGAAAAAATCGTCACGTGCGACAACGAGATCGCTGAAAGGAGAGAAAAAAAACGGGAAGTGCTTTCGCGGTGCAACCGGAAGGAAAAGGGCGGTGGAGGAGCAAAAAAATATATACTCGTATCTTGACCGTGTCGGAAGCGCGAAGAACGTGGAAGCGAAGAGGAGGCACTGCGATAAGCGAGAGGAGAGAAAGAAAAAAAAGAAGAGGGAGAGCGAGAGAAGCTTAAAAATAATTGACTCTCGTACCGAGGAACATCGACAACGTCACCGTAGTACAACGATCGCAATCGAGAAAGCGCGACAGTGCGTGCGAGGAAGAACCGATAGAGTGAGAGAGAGAGAGAGAGGGAAAGGAGAGAAAAAAAAAGCCCATCGGCACGTGACAACTCCGATTTTACGTGAAAAATAAAATAAGAATAAAAAAAATATCGTTAAAGAAAGGAGTTATTCGTCATTTAGTGAGTTCAATAAAAAAAAAACGCGTCCACACACACACACACACGCCTTGATCGTCATAACAAAAAATCGTACGGCAACGAAATCTTCGGGAAAAAAAAAAATCATCCTCGTCGAAGCTAGGATTAACCTCTCCTGTGTCTATAAAAAAATATTTCCTAATCAAACGGTGAAGAAGGAGAGGAAAAAAAATTGATAAACCTCGCGTCGTAAATTTTTCGTCAAAAAATATCTCGGGAATTATTCGTGCTCTGTTTTTTCTTATTTTTTTTTTTTTTTAATCTCGTGCAACGTCCCGATATCGATCGAATCGTCGTTTTTTTTTTTTCATTCGCGGAAACGCCTGCCGTACGCGTTTTGCCGAATCGCGAGATCATCTAGTGGCGAGATAAAAAAAACTCGCGACATATATATACAGTGCGTCGGGGTATAAGGAGGAGAGGAGAGGAGAGAAACGGCGAGAGGAGATCCGAGAAGTTGCGAGAATCATCATCAGCGACGAAGCCACAGTTAGCCAGTAAGCCCCGTCAAAGCAGACGGCGAAAAAAAAAAAGGAAAGCGATTGTGCGAGAGGGTTAAGAGAAAGAAGGGGTTCGAGGAGGAGCGATTGAAAATTTTTCATTTGTGGTTTAGAGCCCGCGCGCGAAGGTGACAGAAAAGAGACACGAAACAAAAGTGGTAACCCCTCTCTTTCACCGTGTCAGTTTGTGCGTGTTTTTTTTTGTGTTTCTTAATTGTGTGTGTGCGTGTGTGTCTGTGTTCGCGTAGAGAAACGCGTGTACGAAGAAACGCCGGGACGTAGTCGTTGAATTTTTTAGTTTTTTTTAATTTATTTTCTTTCATACCGATCCACAGACAGTGAAGCAAAAAGGATCGAGGAAGACGTACAAGGGGAGAAAGAAAACAAATTGTCGATTCCTCGCCGAGAACGGGGACGAAAAATATTAGCGAATACGACAAAGTCGCGGGAAACCAGAGAATTGACAAAATTGAGTCTTCATAGTCTTCCTTCTACGACCGAGTGATTATACCTAAATCGCCCAAGCTCTCAAACGTCATAAATCAAATATTGACAATTGCCAATCGGTTTCGCCGAGCGAAAAATCGAAATAACTTAAAGAAAAATAAACTTAAAATATCAGCGTGTCTCTTCCGAGGTTACAACTCGGAAAATAAAACGGCTTTCATCATAGAGTCCGCGGGAAGAAATAACGAAGCTCAGCAGCAGCAGCAGCAGCGCGGTAGTTCAAACGGCGTTAACAACGGCGTTGGTACCAGCAATAATAACGTTTCTATTATCATCGCTGGAACGAGCAATATCAACAGCAACACAATGTCGAAGCTTTACGTTGGTAATTTACCATCGGACTGCAACGAGGCGTCCCTCAGACAGCTATTTCAAGTTCACAATCTTTCGTGCACGACGATACTCGTTAAACGGGGTGGTTATGCATTCGTCGATTGTTCCGATCAATCGACCGCCGATCGCGCCATCGATAAACTTAACGGTGAGTAAAATGAGAATTTCTTTTTTTTTCTCTCTTCCAATTCTACGATTCACCATAATTATTGACGATGATAATACATCAATGACAATGAAATGTCGTTAATCATTATTTTCGAACAAACGAGAACAACAACAGAATTCGTAGATTTACGATAAATATTCAATGACGAAAAATCAAAGATCGTCGAGCTGTTCAACGCGTAAAATGAATTTAAATCCTTACGATCAATTTATTTCGCTGATATCACGAATTTTATTCAGCAATATCGAAATATCGTTATATAAAAATAAATGATATTCAAAAATACTTGCAGAGAACTTGGATTTTTCATAATTTTTTTGCCAAATTGTTTGCCGTTCGATAAATACGGCTCCGTGCCGCCGTACAAATTGGCAAAAGCAAATGGAAAAAACATTTTTAAAAAAACATTGTCAAACTCAAGTTTCCGGTATACGGGTAAAATCACCTTCGCTAGAATAGAAAACTTTACAGCAACGCAGACTGTATATTATACCACGAGCACCCCCCCCCCCCATCGCAATGCTTTTTCTCGCTTTTATAAACTCGATTACCTGCTTTCAGAAACAGACGCTTTTTTCGCCAGCAACGAGGGATCTACGACGCTTCTAAACTCGCTTGTGCTTTGTCTCCTTTTTTTTTTGTACGCTTTACACACGCTTTGCGATTTTTTTTTCTTTCGTTTTGCAGATTTTACTTTCGCAAAAATTTTATATAAAGGAGCGAGCTTGATGTCGAGGGAACGCACACGCACACACACACACGCTCGTAAAGGATTGAGAATCGCTGGTGCGGTCTTGATCGAGACGTCTATCCTGGGATGCTGCTGCTGCTGCTGCTGTGATGCTTAACGCTATACATGTTGTTTATAGGTGTAATATGTATATATATATGTACATATATATAACATGCTTCAGTCTCGAAAGAGCTTCGCTATTCTCACCATCAGCTTTGTGTCTCCCTACTTTCCCATTCATTTTCGTCCGCAAGTCACTACGACAAAGTTTGACGGAGAGCATGCATATTCCGCTTCGTTATTATGATTTTTTTTTCTTCTTTTTTCAAGCCTGAAGTTGGCTCGTCTCTATAGGATATCCAATGAACCACTCCCTTCAAAATTCCGCTTCGTCAATGGCATAAAAGCCGCTTCATAAAATGTCACAAAGGCCACAGCCTTACGGGGCAGCCCATCGTGGCCAAAATTCGCAACTTTTGTCAGTTACCGATGGTATCGACGCTACGAAAGTAAAATAATGTCGTACGGGGTGTCTATAAGCATCAAAATACAAGCCCTTCTGGCACTAAGTTGTTGGAGGATGTTGTATAGGGTAGACAACAAAAAGGGGTTGATTGAAATTTGCACATTGTTTTTATCCTCGTTTTTCGAAGATTTGCCAATCGACGTCTGTGCAGCAGTTGGCTCTTTTCATTTTGGCTTCCTCGCGGGGCCTACTGTGCAAATGTTCGAGAAGGGGGAGGAAACGATGTGGAAGTTTCAGTTTTTTTTTTTTCGAGAAATTAAAAATTCTATAAAATATCAATCGTTTTGTCGATTCTCAACTAAATTTGGTCGTAAACATTCTGTAACGTTCATTTATTTGTGAAAAAAAATTACGCATTCATGGCGCAAAATTTACACGAGTTGAATCGTTAAAGGACATTTTTTCGAAAAATTTTATAAAATCTGAAAGCGATTATCGATTATCGCCAAATTAAATACCAAAGATACTCGATTCCTCGTCTACTCGTGTAAATATTTTGATGACTCTATACTTAAAAATTTACGAAAGTTATGACGATAATAGGTATTTTTCGAAAAATTCAAAATTCTGTACAATATGAAAGCCTCGAATGATTGCAATAGTTTTTTAAACAATGCTTCGTCTATGAGGAAGCAAAGTTTCTCAACTTCGTCGAAAATCTATATAAGTTAATTGTAACCAGCGATCCACAATAATTTATTGTCAATTCAGCAAAGATTTATAATTACTTTTTGTACCCTGTAAGTAGGCTAAAGAAAATATGTTTAAACTGTAAGCAGTTTACAAAATTTTGTTTCATAAATTATTGTTCAATCGACAATAAATTCTTCTCGATCGTTTGCTACAACAAATTGTTGCAGATTTCCGGTAAAATTTACAAATTTATTGTACCGTTGTGCAAATAATGGACAAAAATGCTAGATTTCATCACTAGAGATGTTAGTACTGTGTCTGCACCAGGCGAGTATAATTTATTTTATAATATTATATTTATTGTTCCCATGTTATAGTATTTTCGCGTCTTTTACGCATCCATCTTATTTTTCAGTTGTGAATTTCATCGTTCATCTCCATATTTTACACGTCCTTTCGCTTAATTCTTCGTCTGTAAACGTGGGTCTTTCACGTCCGGCCATTATTTCGCCCCCTTAATGCAATCAGAAATTCTGAAAAAATTCATGCTAATGTTCGAACTATATATTTTGAAGTACCAATCGTAAAATTCTCTAAAATTTAATTTTTTCATAAATTTTCTTGTGAAATAAATGAAGAAATTGGGAAAAAAATTTTTATTTACAAAAAAAATTGTAACCCAGGGAAAAATGAAGATAGCGTAATTTTCCAAATTGCAAATCAAAGGTGAATAGTGTAGATTTAAGAAAAAAATTATTTCGTTTCGTTTGTTTAAAGCTAAATGCTTAAGTTTTGGACATTAAAACAGGCAATAAATTATGTACGATGTATTGCAGGTACAAACCAAAGGTGTTTTTGCTCGGACACGAACAACCCAGATTTACAGACGAAGTGTTAATTATTCTCGTACTCCGAAAAATCGATTATATCAATAATTTACGATAATTTTCATTTGGCCAGACGTAACAAAAATAAAATGAACATTTTAATCAATCTTAACAAAAATAATTTTATTTAGAACAACGTGCCTACACATGTGTTATTTCTATAGTGCAACCAAAACATCGACTATCCTAAACTTTTATAACCGCGTCGAGTTTTAGTCCGTATTCCCAAAGCAATTTGAAAATGTATGGAGAAAAATCGTAACTCGTCCATGAAAGTTTTCTCGTTGTTTTAGCTGCTACTCCAACAGCACAAATGACTTTATTTTACTCAGACTTGATCATTTCGGGGATGAAAAGCCGTCTCATTCGTGAACATTGTAGAAGTGATTGTATATTATAATACAAATTGTTTGAAAAATTAACTAAAAACGATTTGAAGATTTTTTTTAAATAAAAATTGCATTTTATGCAACGAATAGTTTAACTAAAAAAAAATGTGCCGATCAAATTGATTAAATCTCGATCCCGGGCATTAGATCATTAAATATTTTGTCAATAAAACTCAATGTTTATTATTCTTTCGGTAGCGTGCCAAAAAATTCGTTGAATCAATCAAATAGTAGTAGTTTATTTCCATGTACACCCTTTCGAGTTTTTACAGTGCCCCTCCCTGTACATATCCCTCTCTTACATATCTATTTATACTCTTCCAATTTCCAGGTTTCCGCACCTTCGGATTACGAGATTCCTTCGAGTTTTTCAGATTTCCCGTGTCCAAATTCCAGATTTCCAGCTTCCCCATTTTCAAGTTACCGATTCCACGTTTCGGATTTCCGATTTCCGAATTTATTTCCTGTTTTGAAATTCCAACACTTCTCCCTAATTCCTCGTTTCCAGATTTCCAATTTTCCCATTTTTCAATTTCCAAATTTCCGCACCTCTAGTTTTTGAGTTTCCACATTTGCACTCTCCAGATTTGCCAATTTTTCAATTTTCACTTTTTCCAGTTTTCAAATTCCACATTTCCAGTTTTCAGATTCCAGATTCCTAGATTCCCGTTCCCCAATTTCCAACTTCCCCAATTTCCAACTTCCCCATTTCCAATTTCCAGGTGTTCACTTTCCACATTACCCCTTTCCAAGTTTCAGTTTCCAGATTTCCCAATTTCTTCCGCTTGCCACACTCCAAGCTTCCACATTTCCAGATTCCCTGATTTCGCCATCTCAGATTCCTTCCAATTTCCAGATTTCCGCACTCCAGTTTACGAGATTCCAAATTTCCAGAATCAATCAAATAATTAATTATCTAATCGCAATGAGAATTTTACTTGCCCAACCTTTACTTAACTTTTACCCAACCTTTTCGGAACGTATATATGTAATTCCCGGTATTTTCTCAAATTTTTTTCTTGGGGGTATATCACACCCCAGTTAATAACAAACGTGATAATTTTTTTGTCCAAAAAAACGTTCGAAAGTTTTAAGAATTTTTTATGTAAAAAATGAACGTGCGACGTGAACAGCGATAGACGTTATTTCTACACGAGTAGATTCGGCATATCTCGCCGCTGGCGTCACGTCGGCATAACGCGCACGCACTATAGATGCCCGAGAAACTCCCGCGCTTTTATAAGTTCAATGAATTAAACGGCATGCGGCAATCCGAGTGTGTTAATACATTTTTTTTGAATCCATCGAAATTCCGTTATAAAAAAAAAAAAAACTCAAAAATGGAGCATATAAAAAAATGTACTCCAAAAGTGTCAATAGTGGACAAATTCGAAAAATTCATCCTACATTTTAAATCGAATTCTCAACGACGAAAATAGACGAAGAAAAACAACTTCAAATTAGCCAATATAAAAAATGTCTTTGACCCGAAATATCTTGATAAAATAATAAATCTTATTCGTAAATTCTAGTTTTTTTTTCTCTCTCTCTCGTGCCATCTCGCGAAAGAAAAAAAAAATGTTACCTTGGCGGAATCGTCGAATTAACAAGCATCTCGCCGGTAATTAAAAATACGCAAATTCCATCGTTACACGTGTGAGTGCGTTTTTTTTTATATATAAAAACGTAATAGTACACTACAATGTACGGTTGTGCGGCAAAACGTCGAACACGCGACTGCCTAGCAGCTCTATCGTTTTCGACCATCTGTATAACGCGCCTCGCGTGGCCTCCGGCACAGCCGTTTTCACTCTATCTCTCTCTCTCTCTTTCCTTCACGACGTGCCGAATTAGTGTGCTGGTTGGCCCCTTTTGCCTCGTCTGCCCCGTGCCGGCACATATTTTCGTCTATATCAGACGCACACAAACACACAAACACACAAGCACACGAGATGCTCGCTATAAAGAAGTTTGAGAACCCCTTTGCTCGGCCTCGCCAACGTTTCCGCCGAAAAAAGGCGCCTCTTCTTTCTCACTCTTTCGCCAATTTCTTTATCCGCACTCCTCATAGACTCACTCCTATATCCCTCCCTCTTTCCACCCACCCCCCTTGTCGCATACTTGACTAGCACAAAGTATACATTTTTTTTTATCCGCGCTTTCAAACTCGCCGAATACATTCGATATATATCAATAATTTCTAAGTTTTATCGATCGACGACTAATTTACGATTACCCAATACAGTTCTTTTTCGCTTTTTCCACAATTTCAAATGAACAGACATTTTTTTTCTCTTCTCATTTTCATTCGTAGTACAAGGATCTCGATAAAAAATCCTGCAAATTGCGCAAATTTGGACATTACATTTTATCGTGAGTGACCCCTTTTTCGAAAAAAAAGCTTCGCGGTCTCTGTGGCTTATTTGGAGATGGAGAAAGTTTCGTGAGCAAAAGCAAAAGTTGTGAGAGAATCAAAGTAAATGCTAAAAGACATTGATTAGTCAGGTTTATGGACGTTGATAATTTGGATAGCATGAAATTTGCGAGAATACAAATTCACGTCCTTTTCTTTTTCTGTCAAATTTTATTCCGATCGCTGAAACTCCATTCTCTCGAATCATCGAAGAATTAATTTTTGGCACCCTTTCTCTCTCTCGCCCACACCCACTACGAAGTTTTTTTCGTCTTTTGTTGTTTGTCCGACTATTTGGACCATTTTAAACGGTCTGGCATGAAAAATCATAAAAAAATGTTCCCAAAAAACACAGATTCCGCCATAAAGAATTAAAAATACATTTTTTTGGCACAAAAACCGTCTGGCTAGTGTTGCTCCAAAATAAATGCCTTATTGCTGTTGAGGTTAAAAATTTAGAAAAACAAAACATCATATATCGACTGAATAAATATAAATAATAGTTGTCAGGCATCTTTCAAATTATCGTTTATTTCGTGTCGAGAGTACATGTTTCATTGGTTGAATTTTAAATAAAACGTTAACAATATATTCTAGGAAATTTTCACGAATTTTATTCTCTCGTAATCGTTTCTCTCTTAAATTCGTAGTTTCTTTTTTGTACTCCGAAATATCTCGTTTCTTTTATTTCCCTCGTTCTCACACAGCTCTTGCTCTCTTTGCTCAGACATCGTGGCACAAAACTTAAACATTAGAAACCACATCGTTGTAATCGTCGTCCACGTGGTATATGACACAGACTCATGGCCACATCATGGCGTCTCGTCGCGACAGTGACGCCGCGATCGGGCGCGATTTTCTCGTCTCCATAATTTTTGCCATCTCGCTCTCTTGTCGCGTATTTTAGATAGCCCCCATCCCACCAGTGCCACACGAGGAGATCGACAATATCACCCAGTCTCAAAAGTGTGCATGCTAAAATACCGCATATATGTATATATATAGGAGTCGTACAGTATAGATAAAATCACTGATAATCGCGACTTCGTTTCATCGTGTGTAAACTCTATATCTTCGAATAACTATTCGTTACAATCCGATTCTTTTGTGAATTCGCCTCTATAGAATGAAAGGCAGAAAATAAAGCTAGCTCCGAAACTTTTCCGGGGTTTTGATGATACAGAAACCGTTTTTTTTAACCTACCACGAAAATTATGAAATTATGTTAAAAGGGTACTACTATTAGTCGCAATGCAACTCTGGTGCTCGAAATTTTTCTACGGCTCACTACAAGACTTTGCACGTCGATTCTCAAAGTTTAAATAATCTATATATATATAAATGAATCCCTATTTCCCTTGGTCACGCCATAACTTGAGAACGACTTTGCCGATTTCATTCATCTTTTTTTTTAAGTTTTCTAATACTCTGTAGAAGGTTCTTACCGAAAGAAAAATTAAGAAATTTGCGCAGAAAATTGGAAACTTTCAGAAAACTTAAAGACTAGTTAACCTTCGCGCGTTTGATAGATGCATCGGTCGGCATCTATCGATCAAAAAAGTCATTTATTCATTTCTTAGTGCACAGTCCATTCGATCTGAACGTTTATCCAGTTTTCAGTTTGTTGAGTGAGTTTTTTGAGAAGTGTTTGTTCATCGCAGTTAGTTCACCGCAATCACGCCCTATATTAAAAGTTTAATTCAATATCGATTTTTGGTAAGTTTTGATAGACTAACACGCGGTATACATGGTTATACAGAAACACTAAAGGAGTCAATTTTTTATTTTCAGTCACAATAAACACTATGTTTTTGAAATAATTTTTTTTAAATTATTTATTCCAGTTCGAATTGAATATTCATAGCTCAGACAGGACAGCGTCTGTCGGGTCAGCTAGTATTTTATAAAAAAATTGATAATCGTTCGAATTCAATTAAGGTAGTAGTCTGGTAACTTAAGCCGATTTTCATGTCTTTTTTGGAGGGCGTTTTTTTGTAGGAAAATAAAAATGAATCGTTTTGGATATTTAGGATGTTTTTATTTACATATTAAAGATACAAAAAAAAATTTGTTTGAAAAAATTTAATAGTTTATTATTATTATTATTATTGATCGAAATTGGCACCTCGAAAAAAAAGCGCGTGGGTGGCCCCGGTGATTTTGGCTCTTGATGTTATCTGAAATCAAAAATTCTTGATAATTCTTAATCTATAGACATGTCATTCTGGTCGGAACTACTGAAGTTAAATTTCATGGATGGAAAAAAAAGTTTTTTTCCAAAGTCCGCCATTTTGTTATTTATCCATGAAATTTGACTTCAGTAGTTCCGACCAGAATGACATGTTACAATAAACACTATGTTTATGAAATAATTTTTTTTTTTATTATTTATTCCAGTTCGGATTGAATATTCATAGCTCAGACAGGACAACGTCTGTCGGGTCAGCTAGTATTTTATAAAAAAATTGATAATCGTTCGAATTCAATTAAGGTAGTAGTTTGGTAACTTAAGCCGATTTTCATGTCTTTTTTGGAGTGCGCTTTTTTGTAGGAAAATAAAAATGAATCGTTTTGGATATTTAGGATGTTGTTATTTACATATTAAAGGTACAAAAAAAAAAAATTTCAACAAAATTTTTTTTGTATCTTTAATATGTAGATAAAAACATCCTAAATATTAAAAAATAAATAAAATAAAAATTTGTTCAAACTCATTTTTTTTTGTATCTTTAATATGTAAATAAAAACATCCTAAATATCCAAAACGATTTATTTTTATTTTCCTACAAAAAAACGCCCTCCAAAAAAGACATGAAAGTCGACTTAAGTTACCAGACTACTACCTTAATTCGTTAACGCATACCAAATTGCTCCAATAATCAACAACCTCGGAACATTCGAACTAATCATTTTCGCAATAAATTTCTAAAATAAAAATCTGCGTATCGTAATTGGAAAGTTAATTTTAACAGCGTGTGTCATCAGAGAGAGAGACAGTAGGTAAAAGGTTTTGAAGTCTACTAGTTCTTGTTCACTAAAAAAGATTTTAAGGTCAAGTTCACGTGGTTAATTGCAAGCGAGATCACGGTTAGCTATCGTATCAAGTAGTGTCAAGACCACAAGATCTAAAAATCTCTCTCTCTCTCTCTCTCTCGTTCATCGCGAGGAAACGAGAGAGATGGAGATGGGGACGATGGCCGTTCATGATGCAGTACTTCGAATCTATCTTTTGATCGCGTCTCATCGTCGCTGTACGCTTTGTACAGCGAGCCAACGCGATGCGTAATCACTTCGTCACACTTTTCTCTCCGGTCGCGTACACCATATTCAATGTGTATATGAATCATTTCGGGTCAAATCAACAGTCACGTAAAACTCACAATTATTCTTATTTATTTCTCTTTTTCGTAGTATTTTTTAACGTTGACACGAAATAAAACTGTTCTATACGAATTTTCAGATTTTCACGAAAATCTGAAAGAGTTCGTTATCGAAAGAGTCAAAAAAGAAGAAGATTCTTCATTTTTCTGTAGCACCTATACTGGAATTAGCCTTCCGACAATGTTTGCTTCTTTAATCGAGAATCAACTGAAAAAATGTTATTAAAAAAAAGTCAACAACGTCCACACAATGTTCCCGTCATCCTCTCGCTTTTCCCGGCACGTTCAACGAACAAAAATAATCTCAAATGACAACTTTTTTGCTTATTGTAACAATTATCATGCACCACACAATTGTACGTCATGGAATGATAACGTAGCATGTTGAAGAAAAGTTATGAAATATAAAAATGAAAAACCGATGAAATAAATGTAAACGAACGATCGTAAGCCGCTCAGAATCGTCCGGTATTCCTCGTGAGCACACGTAACACAGCCTGGACTGCTATTGTCTCCGTCTCTGTCTTTTCTGGTATCCGTACGAAGAGCTTGTATAGTGGCAGAACGAGAAGAAAGAGAGAGAGAGGGATAATCTCGAGCGAGAAAGATCCTTGATACACAATGAGCTTAGTATCTCGTTCTCGCTTGAACGTTGGCTAGTTCAGAGTTTTCGAGGCCAGAACTAGTTTGGTAGGTTAGACTTTGCGCTAACTTGGTTAGAGCCCACAAGCGAGAGAGTTGAGCGATGAGAGTCCTTCGAGTTTTAGAAACCCCATCGTCAATGTGTGCTGCTATTACGTACTGAGTCACGAGCGAGAATCGTCTTTCCCGCGCTTAGATTAAACGGCAGTGTGATTGGTCACCTGAGCTGATAAACGGAAATCTTTCGTTACGATTTGATTCTCGGATTTTTCTCTCGTCACAGGATTGTCGAAAAAATCGGAAAAAATTTCACCTCACTCGTCAATCACTGCTACAGACTCGTGATTTTTTTTCGATTTCTCGAATAACCCTATGGGGAGATAAAAAATTCAAAAGACACGAGCAAAATCTGTGTTGGCGAGTAACTTTTTTATATTTTCTACAATCCTTTCGCACGCAAATTGTAAATACCACATTTCCTCGCAATCAATCGATAATGTATGGAGTGCAACGAAACGAGAAACTTCTGGGTAACAACAATATTGTTTCGTGACCAATTGTCAATCCGACGATTAAACGAGTCGGTCAATCAACTTGTTTTCACCGTATCATCAACCAATGCAGATCCTCACACTTTGATCTTATAAATCGGTAGTCTTTTAATTAATTTCTCGTAAGCCGAAAAAATTAACTTACAGTACGCCCATAGAAACAGAAACGCTGAAGACAGTATCAAGCAGTTGTCCTAACACTATCGGTGAATGGTGGCCCCTGTCGATGTATGTGTAGAAACTTTGGCCTGTATGACACGTGATATTAGCAGTGGTTAGTAGTGGTGGGTTTTGATCGTAAACCACGAGGCCACACATTTGCTGCATTAGGGTTCCGCGATGGCCCCCGGGAGTCGCGAGTAACTACACGGGCTCTTTCGTCGTCGACGACAGGAAACTGCCACATTCTTCCATCCTCTCTCTTTCTCTCTTTCTCTCTCTTGTTCTTCTTCCTCGCGTCGTTCCGCCGTATAGCAGTAGTAGAATATCTAGCGTGTCCGCCGACGAAACAGCCGCCAAACGGCCTGAAAACGACGCGATCCTTCGAAAATATACACCCGGACGTGTACCGTCTGAAGGGGTTTGGCTTTTTTTTTGTTTCATCATTAAATCTCCGCGAAATTTCTTCCGGAATTTATGCCAAGCGATATCGAGTTAGGAGGGATCCACGAGTATCATAATTATTCGGTAAAATGTTTTCAATTTTTATTTCTCTTATTGTAATCATGAAATAAAAAAAATCGTAACTATATATTGAAATAACAAATTACTGAAATGAATACAAATATATTTTCCAATCATCGCCGTAACATATTTCTTCAATAGCAGGATACCATTTAGTAAAAGTAAACTAATACATTTTTAATAAAATAAAATTTGCTTGAATCAAACTAATTATATCCTCATATCAAAGGAACAGGTTATGACAACCAAACAAAACGATCTTCTCATTCTAAGATGCAAATGGAAATTATTTCGGAAGTACTGGATTTTCTCTTCGTCTACAGAGATTCTTTCGTATCGCATAAGCTCAATTGATTCTTCTGAAAGAAAGCTATACATACTTCTGGAAAAATGAGTCAATTATCACCGAAGAAAATTTCTTTTCTTGGCAAATTAATGCTCCCTATAAAAAAGACATGTCACGAAATATCTCGAAATGCGATTTATTTCTGAAACCGGCTAACTCGTCATTATGATTGGCTATTGATGTCGTGCTCGGAGTTAGGTCATATGCGCATGCTTCAAATCGCACGATCGTAGACGACAAACCTAACCTACAAAGTAACTCGCGAAGCGCTGACATCGATTCTCGTTTGTTAAATGAAAAACCATTTTTCATCGTGATCCAGTTGTTTCGGGAGAGGTACATCGATCAGGATACCTTATTAATGCTCCTATTACCGATCAAGTCCCAATTACTGATTAGGGATCCTTCGCCAATCCATCATTTGTCAGCGGGTCCCCACCACCCGTTAAAGGGGGAAATAGGGTTCAGACAGCGTTTACTCAATGATTTTCATAAATTTTTTTATAGTATAAAAAATAAATATAATTTATTGAAACTCTGAGAATATTTTATACATATATTTAAGTATATACTATAAAATTTTTGAAGAATATCCTTGAAAAACACCGGGGATAATAGCGACCCCATATTGCAGGTCACAATCAGACTCAGCATTTTCCGTACATTCTGTAAGCCGCAATTTTTATCTGAAATCAAACGAGGTTGGAATTTACTTTTATTATATGTCTCTCTTCTATATGAACCTAAATTCTATCAAAAAAATGGAAAATTGAATTTTTTACAGGGGTTAAAACAAAAAAGCATGATTTTTTGCCATTTTTTACAACTTTATTTGCAAAATAAAAATTATTTTAAATAATGATAATATTCCGATTTTATTTCATAAGGTTCATATAGAGCGCAATACTAAGAAGAAAGTACCTGCCAATTTTCAAAACGATTGGTTGAAAACTTTTCAAATTAGCGTGTACGCAAGTTCACAAAAAGTCGTTTTCAGAAAAAACGCGTTTGAAAAAATAGTACCAAGAAAAACAAAGTCAAGGCAGTCATGAATTTTCTTCGGTGTTTTTCAAGGAAATTCTTCAAAAATTTTATAGTATATACTTAAATATATGTATAAAATATTCTCGAAGTTACAATAAATTATATTCATTTTTTATACTAGAAAAAAATTCATGAAAATCATTGAGAAAACGCTGTCCTAACCCTATTTCCCCCCTTAATGGCTTATAACAATAGAACGAGTCGGAATTTCCATTCAAAATTTTGGGAACATATTTTTCAATAATTTTACTAACAATTTATGAAATTAAAAAAAATCGATCTCTTGAACCGTCTAACCCTATTTCCCTCGTTAAACAGCCAATGACGCTTCTATTCTCTCAGTCCCGTTCGCTCGTGCGCCCCTTTACGGCTTATTGGTTTATACAGTTAAGGTAACTGACGGTATTCAAGCTTTTACCATTGATTACCCATGCGTCGTTGGTCCTGGTGTGCAGGACTCGATTTTTCGATTTGCCAGAACCCGAGAGACCACCTGCCTATCAAAAAAAAAACGTAAGTATATAAAACGGAAGCATCGACGGGTCTTCTCGCAGAGGAATTTGCGAAATGTTCGTAACATGCTCAAATGAATTATTTTTTTCGCAACATGACAATCGAGGATGCCTGAAAAACGATTTTACGTGCCCTAGGATACTTTTAATGGTCGAAGGAAAAATTCTAATATGAGAGAGAAAAAAAAATGTGGTTAAACAAATACGATGATTTGAGAACCCCTGGAGGAAGAGCTCAAGATCTAAACCGTTATCTCGTCGACGTGCTCCGCGGGCGCGGGACCCGCGGTATATTCGGGTTCACGACACTCTTAATATAAGTTACCGAATCGTTTTCGTTCTCTCGTCGTCTCGCGCGGGAAGTCGTGGACTTCGATCCTCCGTTCTTATACACTCACATTTGAGCATCACGGATTTGAAATAACCCCCCCCCCCCCTCTCTCCCCCGCCGCCCTTCGCTGGTGTAGTATAACATAGTATATACATACATTATAATATATACGTGTAGTATTTTCATAGTATTCGTCGCGACTTGAATGAAAGGAGATATTAGCGCGTCACGTGCCAAACGGCCAACAGTATCGTGATGATTTTTTCGGGGCGGGAGTATGAGACTTTCGAAACGTCTGATAAATATGTTTCCTTCTCCTTCTTCTTTGCTCCCAAAGCGAGACGCGTTCTTTCGGCTTTAGGAATATTATGAAACTAACGATTGGTCGAATTGGTGGAAAAAAAATTGACAATTATGTTGTACTTGAAAAAAAAAATATCTCGAACGTTAATTTTTATTTTACAACATAGTACATTTGTTAAGTTTTATTTCTCACGATGCCGGGATGGAAGGTAAATGGTTCAATTGCTGACGATCGCTGGGTCGCCGGAGAATTCGATTTTATTAGTTCGTACACTTTGTTTGAGAGCTTTCGAAATTGTCGAAAGTTTAGATCGATTAGCATTCTTCAAATTTTCAATTTGCGTCCAGAGTATCATGTTGAAAAATCACGTAAGGGATGGGGGATAAATCTAGTTAGAATTATGTACCAATCCAAATTAAGGGTTGCAACAAAAACGTGTATTTTCGTTCGAACGGTTTTTTGGTTGATAAACCTTCCGGACAAGAAATGTTGATGAATTTTACAGCTAAAAATGATTCATTACTTAATTCGTTTATTGTTAAAAATGTCCTGAAAATTTCGTAACAAAATTTTCGAGAACGCCGGGCTACGGGTAAACCGAATACAATTTTCGTTATTACAGCGCATGCATACAAGTAGTACAGACGCATAGTGTCCGGCGTACGGATATAGTTTAGGACCGAAAAAAAAGTGCTTATGGGCTCCCGCACAACGAGAAAGGAAGTGGTTGCTATCTTTAGAGATGCTGTGACTAGAGACCCTTATTCCCCTATCTTTATTTCACCATCCTTTTTATTCTATTTTTTCTCTCACTCTTCGTTCTCTCGTTCATTGCCTCCTCGCTCAGGCTCTTTCTCGCACAGTTTGCCGGTGATCATCGTTTCCTCATGGTCTTTTCCGTCTAGCGTGTAATCAACAGACGACGACGACGACGGATAGCTCGCGTCAGTTGATCCCTCTGACGGTAGGCAAAAGCTTTTGACGATGTTTGCTTCTTGTTAGACTCTCACCAAAGGAAGAAAGTCCATTTTCTTTCTTTGACTCTTACCGTCCTCACGCTACCGGTGAACGTAGATCTTTTTGACGCTAATAGAAGTGCCACATTTTTCCTATTCAAACAAAAAAGATTTTATAAAAAAATATAAATAATTACGAAAGCATATCTTGGATGATCTTAAACAACGTAATTTTTTTCTTATTGAAAAAAAACTATAGCCCAAAAAATTTAAGAATCTGAGTACATTGCAGTTGATATTATAAAACATTGTGAACTAAGTTCAGGAGGGTCAGTGTTAGGATCTTGGTAGAATTGGCAAGAAATTACTCATATATGCGGGGCATACCAGAACGGGTATGAACTGCCCTTTTTAAAATATGTGGACAGTTACAAAAACCAAATTTTCATCAGATTTTGACGAAAAGCTTTACAGACCGAAATGTTTTTTTAAGCACGCATTTACCGTACAAATGTCATTAAAGTTCGTAACGTTAAACCGTGTTACTTTAAGGGGGAAAAAGGGTTAGGACAGCGTTTTCTCAATGATTTTCATGAATTTTTTTGCAGTATAAAAAATGAATATAATTCATTGAAACTTTGAGAATATTTGATACATATATTTAAGTATATACTATCAAATTTTTGAAGAATTTCCTTGAAAAACACCGAAAATATTAGCGACCCCATATTGCAGGTCACAATCAGACTCGGCATTTTGCGTACATTCTGGAAGCCGCAATTTTCATCTGAAATCAAACGAGGTTGGAATTTACTTTTATCATATGTCTCTCTTCTATATGAACCTAAATGCTATCAAAAAAATAGAAAATTGAATTTTTTACAGGGGTCAAAACAAAAAAGCATGATTTTTTGTCATTTTTTACAACTTTATTTGCAAAAAAAAATGATTTTAAATAATGATAATATTCCGATTTTAAATTCATATAGAGCGCAATACTATGAAGAAAGTAACTGCCAATTTTCAAAACGATTGGCTGAAAACTTTTCAAACTAACGTGTACGCAAGTTAAAAAAAAGTCGTTTTCAAAAAAATGCGTTTGAAACACGTGGCGCGCTCGGGGCCTGAAGGAGAGCTACTCACTTTTTAATAGCTCATAACAATAGAACGAGTCGGAATTTTCATTTAAAATTTTGGGAACATATTTTTCAATAGTTTTACTAACAATTTATGAGATAAAAAAAAATCGATTTTTTGAACCGTCTAACCCTATTTACCCCCTTAATAACTTCGTCGATAATGAGGAAACCAATGCTCGGAACAATCTGAAAATTGTTATGGAATTCCAAAAGGAATTGCTTTTATTCATGACATCGTCCATTCTAAAAACTGATAAATATATTTAAAAAATCGTGACGTCGCTCCATCCTTGAATGTCACATATATAAATAATTTTTATAGGTTTGTGCACGGTTAAATAAATATGGAGATGTGTACGTACACCCGACCAATCATAACTCAGCATCAAGAGTACATGAAGCTTGAGAAACGACCGAAAGATTCTCACGTGTTTGTCTTAGATATCCGGCCATTGACTCCTTCAAAGTGAAACCGTCTCTGCTAATAGAGCCACATATATATACTGTCGCGGGCGAAGAATTTTCGGCAACGTTCAACCAGCAGATATAACACGCGTGACCTTGTGCTGATCCTCGATTCTTCTTATCTCTTATCATATGATGCTTAATTGTACCGACAATCACGAGTTCATGATGATTAATAATATTGCTTAGAAGTTTCGTTATTTATTTAAATAGAAAAATCCTAATTATCAATCAATGATTAACCAATTATTAAATAATGTTCTATAATTAATTCAAATGCATTGCAATCGAGTACAACGAAATTAATTATATTAATTAATTATATTATGGTATTAACGATTTATTTTTTCGTATGAAAATAAAGAAAAATTTATTTCATTAATTCTCATTGCTTTTATTTGTTGAAAAACTACTTATTAGCTAATTGAAAGATTTTCAATTTGATGAAATAGAATTTCACTGAAATGACATATATTTTTTGTTCGAACCACCATAAACTTCGTTCGAATCTCAAGTTCACTTTTATCGTTACATGTCCCCGGAGATTGTACGCGATGAACAGGATTGGCATAAGAAAAAAAGCTTAACCGCAAATGCACGTGTGTTTTTGTATATATATATATATATATATATATATATATAAGAGAAATCCGAGAGATTCGACAGGTGTCAACGAACGCTAGCAACTGCTCTCCCAATCATTTTTTTGCCACATCCAGCGAACGAAACTTTCGCACCTGTCCTCCAATCGCGAGTATCTATACATATATGTAGATAAATATATGTATAGTCATTTAAAGATTCCACATTTTTTCGTAGTCCTGCGGCACTAACGAAGGGACCGAAAGGATTTCACGAGGAATTATTTTAGCAGTGGGGAATTTACATAATTAACCTTTTATTAGTGCTCGTAAGATATGGATGCCGACTCTATTGCTTGTGTTCATTTTGATTAAAAAAAAAATACATATACACAAGGTGTAAAATGTTGTCTGCAGTTGAAATAAAAATATGCCTCACATTATTAAGGCTATACTTAAGGGTAGACGTGGTATATTTTAATTTCAACGGCAGACCACATTTTACGTCTTGTATATTTTTATTTTATTCACATATACCTCAGATTATTACGGCTATATTTAGGGGTTGATGAGATATATTTTTATTTCAACTGCAGACAACATTTTACGTCTTCGTTTTTTTTTTTTAGTAAAATAAACACGAGTATAGCCACATATCTTACGATCACCAATTTGGAAAATGTTCATTAAAACTTGCAACGAATTTTGCGGCGCAATTCAACAAAAATTAAGATACATTTTTTTTTACCCAATTTTCTGTACTGGTGTAGAAAATTAAACTTTCGTTGTAGTCTGTCACCGCGAATTCGTGATTACTTAATTATAGTTTTGAATGTAGTCATATCGATGAGAGTACAATGTGAAGTGATTGAATCGTCAAGATTCGGAACATACGCTTCGAATCGAAATCTATACGAATAAGTGAAGTTACTCGTGAACATTGTCAGCCACGTTGTTGCCTAACTACGGACCCCTCTACGAACAACCCTTGACTCAAACATCTCCCCTCTGCGCCGAACAGAGCGCTATGGGGGAGCTATCATCGGAATAGTCAAACGGTTCCGTTCCATTACAGGGAAAAAATTATGCAAATTGAAACTTGCATATTGCTTGCTCATCATTTTTCCACTTTTACAAATTTTCCTCTGTGACCATGAGGTTTTTTGCATTTTTGGCTTCCTCACAAAGAAAGCTTTGGATATTCGCAAAAATTATGTCGACGCAATAATGCAAGTATCAGTATTCACCATTTAATCACCGTGTTCAAGACGATCGTGCGGTTTGCTTTATTTAAAATTAATTTTTTCGGATAAAATCGAAGATGCCACAAATTCAGAACGCTTATATCGATTTTCTGCAAAGTCAATACCAAATATCCTTCGATGGTATCCAATTTATGTAGGAAGTGTTGACTCAGCAGTTTAAAATTTGCACGAGCCTTAACAGAGATATCGATTTGATGAAAAATTCGAAATTTCACAAATTTTTCAACGTCCAAAAGATGTAGTGCAGAAATTTCCAGCCTGATAGCTCGAAAATTGCATGTGATTATACTCTTAACCGACTTTTTAGAAATACTTGAAAATTTTATAAAATCGAAAATAATTTGTCAATTATCACAAAAATCATAGTGAACATAAGGCCAATATTGATTTACTTGCGTGCCAAATTTCAGCACGAAAGATCAAACCAATTTGAAGTTACAGCTGTTTCAATTTTTCACCCCTATCACACACACGTCAATCCGGCAATATTTTTTCTAAATCTGATTTTTCGATGTTTAAAATTTTAAACACACTGACATGAAAAAACACAATTTTTATTGTAAATAAAGCTTCCTCTATAAGAAAGGACAAAAAAAAGAAAATTTTTAACGAATCAGACTGTAGTCCAGTGCAGTTTCATGTAGTCCATAAATAGAGCATAGCTATATCGCATCAGAAGAAATTCTTTAGGTAGAAAAATTGTCGAGGACCAACCGCCATTAATCTCTGAACAAACGGATATATTATTTTAATACTTGAGGACTTGGTCCATCTCTCTTTTCCTCTGTCTTCTTTCTCTCACATATACAGATATATAGAAGCCGAAAGGCCCTTCCGAGAACGGGCGGCTATACCCTTTGTCAAATGTTCGGGCTCCGTTTCTTGTCCGATGAAAGGAAAAGTTACCGAATTATTTGATCTGCGCTTTCGACTTCTCTTCATCCGATGATTACCTTTTTTTTCTTCTGATTCCACTTAGCTTGTTTTTGTTACAGCATTACATTTTTTTCGATTGCACCCTCGTGTTAATGGAGGATTTATTAACATGTTTCATAGACGGAGGAATGAGGGAATAATCGCGACTTTTCATTACGGCAGAAAAAATTTACTTAAACGAGTAAAAATTGATCTGTAAAGACTAAAATAAAAAAATATGAAAAATCTACATATTTGATGCTTGTTGTTTTATCTAGAGCAGCTGATTTTTAATAGCACCAATTGTTTTTCAACGAAATAATTAATAATTCTTCGAAAATATTAATAGTCGCTGTAAAAGATATACAGTTTTTCCACATTATTAGAAAAAAAGTCGCAGTTATTTATATTTTTCTTCGCATCGCTCTAAATTGTCATTGAACGTGGAGATAAAAATTGCGGTGTAAAGTATCAAAGTTCTTCCAGGGTCTCACCCTCATGACGAAGACTAAAAAAAAATAACAAGTTGGCAACGAATGCAAGATAAAGAGGACGAGGGAGAGAGAGCAAAATGACCCTAAAAAAAATTGATAAAAAAAATCGGGATCGGCTTTCATGTTTCTGTGAGCACTTTTATCTATGCAGTATATGCATGTGTATGCATGTATATATTGTACGTTATATTGTATATAGAACACAGTCAGGACCTATCTTAACATACGTGGGTACGTAGAAGACTGGCGTTCCTGGCGTCTCGCTTTCTCTTCTTTTCTCTCTGTCTCTCCGTCTTCGTACATGTAATATTACTTCTTACGGCAAACTAACCTACCCGCGTAAATAATCCATTGTGCTTCCTCCGGGCGTTCTCACGCCGTGAGGGTGGCTCATGGTGGGCCATGTATACGAGATATACGAGAATGATGAGACGAAGAAGAATGGGAAAAGAGAAGTATGTCACAAGGCCACACGGCTTCGAAGCAATTCTTGCGGTAAGGATTTACGAAAAAAAATCTAAAAGTGCGTGTGTGTCAGTGTGTGTACTGTCGATGCAAAAATGAAAGTTCTATAACTCAAGAATTCCTTAACTGACCAGGCTGAAAATGTGTACTTAAATGGAGCTACCAAACTCCTTTGTCTGATAGAATTTTCGTGAAGATTGAATAGCTCGTTCAAATTCAATGATTTTCAATTTTTCTAAAAGTATCTTAAAATCATAACTCGTGCAATGCTCCAGCGATCAGTACTTTCCACATGAAGACAGTATTATAAAATATTGTTCGCTATTGAATTAAGCGAAAAATCGATCAAGGCGATCTAAATTTAGGGAATTTTGAATTTTTCGAAAAATCACTAAGGCGCATCGTGCAATTTTTTATCTGTTGGGCTAAAACGTTCTATATGAGTTGAATATGACGAAAGGATATTTGGTATTGAATTTAGAGAAAAACGATAAATGCGTGCTGGGAAAAAATGCACTGAAAGTCCAAGAACATCTTACACTATCGAGTTAGCCCTTGGGTGATGAAAGATTCAATGACGTGGATAAAAATGAATCACTCAAAAAGGGGCGAGTTTCTACATCTCGCGGTCACAATAGTAGAGCGTAAAGTCGCGAGAACGGTTTAGTTGAAAAGTCGCGCTTGAAAAGTCAAACGATAAGAAGATTATACAATTGAGAAAGGGAACGAAAATGGTATTCTCTGCTTCGAGAGAAGCAGAGCCAACAGAGCGACAAAAAAACACAAGTAGCGTAATGTATGTCAGTTTTATATAGATATACGAGGTCTGTTCAAAAAGTATCGCGAATTTTGAATTTCCGCGGGCTACGTATATTCGATTTTCGATTTTTTTGTGGCGTTAGGTTGGTACTCATGTCCCTCACTTATGCTGAAAAAATCGGTCATTTTGAATGTTTAGTTAATTGTTGTTTAGTTAATTAATGACAGTTGTTTTGATTAGACGTGTTTTGGCTTGTCTTCGATTGTTGTCTATTCCAAAAAATGGATCAAAGAATCTGTATCAAATTTTGTATGAAAAACAAAATTAAGTGCACGGACGCATTCCGAATGTTGACTGTGGCATATGTTGAAGCTACCTTGGACCAAAGCAACGTTTATCGGTGGTACAAAATGTTCTTAGAGAGGGCCGAGAAGGCACGAACAACGAAATGTATTCCGGACGCCCGAGCACATCAACAACGGACGAAAATATTGATGAAGTGAAGAAAATAATATTGGCCAATCGTCGAATCACCGTTAGAGAAGTTGCTGAGCAACTAAACATATCGATTGGCTCGTGCTATTCGATTTTTACCGATGATTTGGGCATGAGACGGGTCGCCGCGAAATTTGTGCTAAAATTGCTCAATTTCGAACAAAAACAGTGTCGCGTTAACATTGCTAACGAGCTGTTGGACTCGGTCCGCGACGACCCAAATTTGCTCCAGAGGTTCATAACTGGTGACGAATCATGGGTTTATGGTTATGACGTGGAAACCAAAGCTCAATCACCGCAATGGAAGCTGCTTTTTTGGAATAGGCAAAAATCGAAGACAAGCCAAAACACGTCTAACCAAAACAGCTGTCAACAATTAACTAAACATTCAAAATGGCCGATTTTTTCAGCATAAGTGAGGGACATGAGTACCAACCTAACACCATAAAAAAATCGAAAATCGACTATACGTAGCACGCGGAAATTCAATATTCGCGATACTTTTTGAACAGACCTCGTACTTGATGTATCGCGCGATAACGTGTTACTGCGTCGCTGTTATATAGCGTTGTAAAGAATAACCCTTGAGCATCAAAGCTTTTTCAAAGTCTCTCAAATCACAAACAGTGTGACGTATTTTCAAAAATGTTAATTATAGTCAATAGTAGCCGATATAACGATTTGAGAAGTCATTTCTAACAATAAACTATTTGCTGTTCACGATTAACGAATTAAAAGGCTTACAACAATTTCATTCGGAGAAAATCCTTTCCATTTCATCTGGGATATTCCATATATATATATATATATATATATATATATATATATATATATATATATATTTATATATAGTTATAACGCCAAGTGAGGCGTCGGAGCAAAAGATCGGAGAAGGGTGTGCTCTTCGTGTTGATAGGGTGCTCGCGTGTGTATACACGCCGTGAAACGATTATAGGTGCGTTATTTCGGGGCAATGTAATCCGGGAATTTTAGGCTCGTTTTCAATGGATCCGGTGACCTCGCGGTAACGCGTAAGGGAAAAAGGATTTTTCCGTATAACCTAGATGTAGGTTCGCCCTAAGCCTTAGGGCGAATCCCTAAGGGTAGGTCTTATGTGTGCCGAACGCGTTCCGAAAGGAAGTACACTAATATTAGAATAGGTAAATCCTAAGGGCACATGCTAGATGACCCACCCCGACATAAAAAACAGTAATTTATTCATCTACATTTATGCATATATATATATATATATATATTTATATATATATATATATACATTATTATCAGTTTTCATCCTGTACCGTTTTTAAGTTTTTACATCCCTTCCCCTTTGTCCCCATTTCCATTCCATTATTCGCAACCCCGCTACAGTATTGTTCGCACTGACTTTTGTATCCCCTTAGCACAAGGGCACAGGGAAACTGCTGAAGACCTGGCCGATACACGTAGCTATATTTTACTTGATTTTCAGTTGTATTACCATCAGAAAGTCGGCAAAAACTACCTTCCGCTTAGTAGTTAGAGTACAAGGTAATGCACGTCTAAGGGATCAACCAACCCAGTATTAACCGCGGCGAATACCGCTTAACATAGTCCGGAAGAACGTCCCGCGAGAGCTAGAAAAGACGACTCATGCCAATCGTTCGGTGTGTCCATTCCGTAGCATATTCGGCATCTCGTCGTGGAATGCGCAACAGGAACCTGTTCTCGTTCCCATTCCTCTGTCTCAGAACGAAAATATTTCTTTCCCAAGCGGCAGGCCAAAGGACGGAAAAACGTGCCGGTTCAACACTTTTCTGATGCGGTACTGGCGCCCAGAAGAACGTATTTTCGCCCGTTCCCATTCCTCGTTTCATCTACCATCCTTTTCGACATAATACAATCGAATCTCCATTCTATCGACTTCAGATTCTCTGGACATTCTTTCTCCATAGAGCGAAAATTGGAGAGAGCGAGCGTCTGTGAAAGGAGGTTTGATGGTAGCCTGGTTATTTCGCTCTCGTATGAACGAGATTCTCTCGACATTCTCGACTCCTCTTGTCCGTCGAATCGACGTCCAACTGTACGGTCCTATCCTATCGGAAATCGTGGAAAAGCTAACCCAGAAACTGGCTTATAGTTCCTAGTAAAAAAAAAAATGTATTTATCAATGCTTTCCTATCGAATCACCATGGATCATCGATTCCTCATTCTCTCTGCGAGACGTTCCTAAAAGAATCCTAAATATGATTATGAATTATGTATCCGAATGTGTATCAAATAGTTGAAAATTTCCTCGAAAATTTTCATTTTACATCTTCAACACTCCGGACTCACACTACGAAAAAGTCGTTTGCTTCTTCTTCTACTGGATGTCCAAAACGTATGAACGTATCGATCCTTGCTTCCTGACCTCTCGTATCAGTCAACGTTCCTGAGAAGAAAAAAAAATGGTTTTCATCTTCTTTGAACCGTAGCTAACCACGTAATTGCGTTTAGCGGCTAGCAATTCTAAAAGAGCCGGTAAAATAGAACGATCGCTAAACGAAAGGGTGGAGTTGATGGAATAGAGAGAGAGAGAGGAGTGCGGGAGGGGGATAGAAGGAAGTGTATATATATATGTAGAGAGAGAGGGAGATAGAGAGATAGAAAGAATGAATATATATTAGGTGGCCTACGCTGGCTTGGCTCACATACGCACCAGAAACCTCTTTAAGCCTCACTCACTCACTCGACTCACCTAACCTAGTTGTACATATGTATGCATCGACGTTTCCGTTTATGTATGTACATACCTGGTAGTTTAGGTTTTAGGGGAGTTCAGCGACGACTATGGGGCCCAAAGACCTTGAGGCTCGGCGGGTCTACGGGCCTTGCCCGGATGGTGGTGGAAACGCTCCGCGCGACTAGTACTGACCCACTATATAAAAGGCACTTGCCATCCTCCTCGTTCCACAGTACAATTCCCCTGTTACTTTCTCCCTCGGGGAGCCTGCTAACCTACTCTTGGGCTCTTGAGCCCACATCCACCGGCTCTTCTCTCTCTCTCCTTCCCACTCTTTCTCTCGCTCTCTCTCTCTCTCTCTCTCTCTCTCTATGTATATATATGTACTCCCTAAAACTCGCTCGAGCTCCGTTCAGTCCTGGGCTTGAAACACCAGGGCTCACCCCTCCTCACAACCCCTACTCCCTCTTCGAACTTTTTCGGTCGTTTCATCTCGCTTCTACCAATACTTTTAGCCTGATCACCAGACAGAATCCCCCCCCCCCCCTTTCATGAGTCTTTCTCTCTCTCTCTCTCACACACACACTCTCACTCTCACACGATCTCTCTTTCTCTCAGTTGTCCCGATCCATCTTTCTCCCTTCGTAGTTCAACTCCCTCGAAATTTTCAAGCGTGTGAGTCTCACACGCTGCAGGAACCCTGCGTTGGGTTCCTACACGTCTTCCGGAGCGCACACAAGGAGGTAAAACATGCGTGCTCTTCACGATTTTGTATCATCGTTGTGTATAGTATCGTTGATACGTCGGAGGACACACAAGCAAATGAATGATGTACGCGTACACGTGAGCCTTGAAATTTTTGGGACTATGCTGGTTTAGGATCTTATTGGTGTATATATGTAATGGTATACAACCAGCGTTTTGTGCGTGTGTTTTTTTCTGTGTGTGTGTGTGTGCGTGCGCGCGTTTTGCGGCAACTCGGGGACCGAGTGTGTCGGAGGGAATATCCACCTAGCATAGCAACTGCTGTTTCTGCATTTCTTAGCAGAACGCTCGCGCACGCCCCATGCTACCACACGTTTTATAACCACACACATTTACGCATAGACCCTACATCTTTCCCGTATAACGGGTGTACGAATAACAAAATCGTTCGATATTCAAGCAACACGAGGAAACCATTACATTCCATTAATTTAAAATTAAAAATCTTTTTTTTTCTTCATTTATCCTTTGTCAAATCAGTATTGTAAATTTGAATATTAAAAAAAATTTACGTAACGGAGTGAAATAACGGCAATTTTTTCTTCGTTAAATTTTCGTTTTAGCGAATTTTTCTGCTAAAACAAATGTAATTTGGAAAAAGATCCCTTTCAATAGTTCTGACAGAAAGTTTGAGAAAAAAATTGGTGTCCGAAGGAATAAACAATATATGGTAAACGATGAAATAAGTAAAAAGTATGGATTTTCAGAGTAATCAGTGGTAGTATCATTAATAATTTAATCAGCAATCGATAATGCGCTTTGTTTGTACGTTTGATGAAGATAATTTTAGTTTTGGTATCGCAAGATAAAGTACCGAACGCAATAATATCAATTTTAAGACTAAGTACCATTTTTATCATTTTTCCAGCTACCCAAACTGAATAATTAATTATTTCGTTAAATTCGAAACAATTTCACGATTTCCATCCACGATTTAAGGTAGTCTGGGTAAGGGGGTCTGGTAACTTAAGCCGATTTTCATGTCTTTTTGGAGGGCGTTTTCTTGTAGGAAAATAAAAATGAATCGTTTTGGATATTTAGGATGTTTTTATTTACATATTGAAGATACAAAAAAAAAATTTTTTATTTAAATTTAATAGTTTATTATTATTATTATTATTGATCGAAGTTGGCACCTCGAAGTTGACAGCCCGGGTCCTAACTTTTTTTCTACCGAACCGATTGCTTTCAAATTTTAACAGGCTTCACACTTATAGTTCTCGTCGGAACCACCGAGAAATTTTTTCACCTCTAACTTTTTATTTTACAACCGCTTCTTTGCTAAAATAAAAGGACTTTACCAAAGAAGGGGTTGTAAAATAAAAAGTAATAAAAAGAAAGAAATTTGAAAGCGATCGGTTCGGTAGAAAAAAAGTTAAGACCCGGGCTGCCAACTTCGAGGTGCCAACTTCGATCAATAATAATAATAATAATAAACTATTCAATTTGTTCAAATAAAATTTTTTTTGTATCTTTAATATGTAAATAAAAACATCCTAAATATCCAAAACGATTCATTTTTATTTTCCTACAAAAAACGCCCTCCGAAAAAGACATGAAAATCGGCTTAAGTTACCAGACTACTACCTTAACTCGAAAGAATGATAATATAATCAGATCAACTGTAAGAGCAATGGGAAAGATTCAAGGTTCAATGGGAAATTCACTTCTCGTAATGTTAGTCAGTTATAACGGTGTCTTTCACGTCAACGAAGACCGGTCTTTTATTTCAGCGAAATATTATGCCAACTCATTTGTTCTCTCTCTCTCCGAGCGCGTACTCACGAGAAACCGTCGAGCGTTTTAATTAAGACCGCAAACGAAATGGTTTTTTTTTTTTCGTTCTTTTTTACCGGTGAAAATCTATTAGCGAGTAGTCTTATGCTAATTGCCAATAACAAGAAAGAACGAAGAAAAAGAACGAAAAAAAGAAAAATTTCCTCGTTACAAATTCTCGTCTACGAACGTCATCCCGTCCAAAATTCTCTCGCGATTTCTCCGACAGGCGTGCCAACCCGACCCGTGGCACTTTCCCTCGTGGTCTAAGAGACCGGCCTCGCGTTCAAATCGACCGTGAAATTTGAGTCGAGCTGCGGTGCGTTTAGATATTCGCGAAATACGATTCGAATTAGAAGATCGTATCCTCTATGCTCATTCTCCCTCCTCTCCCCCTCTCCCCTTCGCCCCCCACCACTTTACACCACCCCTATTTTTTCGCTAGCATATCTCATCAATTGAGTGTGTGTTTGTGTGTGTGAGAATGAGCGAGCGACGACGGTGGTTCCTCGCGCGAAATCGCATCGCCATTCACGCTAAACCTGTTATGTTACGTATTTCGGAGCGCATTCTCTACAAGTTGGGGCTACTATGTAGATACGACACTTTACGTATATTATTATATATTCTATGAAGTCGGTGTCTCTAGGGAAAGAGGAGGGTTGGGGGGGGGATTTGAAACGGCACGTTCTAAGTAGCCATCTAGTGGCTATAACTACTGCCCTTTTTTTCAACCCTATATATATACATATAAATACTCCTCGCTCGACTCTCACCCCTATTTTATCCTCTCTGTCTCTCTCTCTCTCTCTCTCTCTCTCTTCATCTCCTCGTAGCGACACTGATCCTCCAACATTTCACACATGTAGCCCTCTCTCTATTCATTCGAATTTCTAAGCAACCGGAAGCCTGCTGCCGCGTTGGTAAACCTTTCTTTTTTTTTTTTTTCGGGAATACATGAAAATTTTGTAACGTATTGCGAAGCGCATAGATATGAACGAATTTATTTATAATTCTAGCGTTTAGCTTCGTGCAGCGAATTTATAAGAATTAAATAAAATGTTTTATTTCCAATCGCTAAATCCTCATAATCATATCTAAATGACAAGTTTGTACCGGTAAAAATTAAATTTGTTTAATCAACCCTCCGCGATCACCAGGGATCAAACTGACAACGACAACTTTAAATTTTCAACTATATGATTATGATTATAATTCTATACTATATGATTTTGATTTATAACAAATGAAGTTTGAACCGAAATCTGGAGGCTCGAAGTTCCCTTTATCGAAGTTCTCTTTGTGGGAATCCCTTAGGGCTGATCAGCCCAACCCCTTGGAGCTGATGGCTTTTCTTGAAATGCTCAACATGGAAGAAAATTTTCCTCAAAATACTATAACTCACGAATGTCCGGCCACAAATTTTATCGTAAATAAAACTTACAAAATAAAGTTATAATTTTTTTTATGAAATATTTTTTTATCGTTTGATCGTTTACGTAAACGATTCGTTCAACAATGTTCGATGTATGTTCTACAATTTTTGTGTATCCAATTGGACCGAAACGTACAAGCATTAAAAAAAAAACTGGTGGTCATTCTGACCCCGTGTCACGAGCGCGGAACTGGGGCGAAACCGTGACCACGAAGGGTTAAAATTAAATTTGTTGTACTCGATAATTTTAACGTGCTGATTAGCTGCTGCTAATTCAATCGATTCTTTCACTCTTTCTCGACATTAAAAAAATAGTACACAAAAAAATAGTATATTGAAGTGGAAAAGGCTCGAAGATTCAACGTTTTATAAATTTTTTTATTAATTTTTGACGTATCCGCCATCAAAGTACGAAGAATGATTGAAAAAACTCGCTTCTTAGAACCGCAAATTCATTAACTGCGCTCTGGAAGATTATTGTTATATTTTTAAACAAGTAGTCGATCTTTTTATCCACTTCATTGTGAATTTGAGTCTTGAACGAGCTGTCGTAAGTAGCTCGAAACTGGTTGACGAAAATTGGTGGATATATCCCACCAGAAAATATATACTAGCTCGTTGTATATATATATATAAACATAAACTCATATAGCACAAGATTGTAGGCTACAGATATAGATATATGCTGGTATATAGTAAACTGGCAATTCGAGACACCTGGCGCGCGGTTTATAGGTAAAGGAAAGGAAATACGAGTGGATAACTAGTCGTTGTTTCGTCCTTCCCTCAGCTCTCGTCATCTTCTTCTTCTTCTTCTTCTTTTTTTCTCGTTTTTATCCGTCTCACTCTTTCACGGCGTCTAACTCAATATAACGAGAAATGTTGGGACACCCGTTGGGACGCTTATCCGTTCGTAAAGAACATCACCAACACGTCCTCAATCATCTATACACGTCTTTACACTCTCGGTTAACAAGTACGTATTATTATTTTTTTTGCGTACCCGTGCATAATAAGCGCATCTAGTGCGAGAGCAACGGAGAATAGGAAGAAGCATGCGTGAAAAAAAATTTTTTTAAATCGCGAGACCCGGTTCCACGATACTTTCTCATAACCTCTTGATCCTGATTAGAATATGACTAGGGAACGAAACTAGAAGTATAGCCGGGTAGAAAACTAGCCGAGTGTCGACGACCCAAGTGGTCAAGCCAGGACGCGCGTTGCTCCGACGATTCTACAGCTATATAACATGCATCCTTGTATGCGGAGCTTATATCGGCCATTGCGGGGTTTTGCCGGTAAAGTGTGCACGTGCGTAGGGCCTAACAGCTCGGGCCGACAACCCGGAAGCATAGGTGCTTTTCCGGTTTCGTCGGAACACACATATTCATATATACAGGCGTAACATATAGCAAGTATGTTAAAACCGGTATATAGCTATATGTATATGCTTTTGACGCGTTAAACCGCAGAGCGCAAGTCCGCTAGTCTGCTTTTCCATGGGAAAAATCTTCTTTATCATTATGCAGGAGATGAAACGCGAGATGTGTGTGAGGGTTCGTGGGTTATACGGGGGAGAGAGAAAATGACAAGACAGAGAAACACGGATGTATTATCGTTGGATGGAAAAAAAAAAGTGATGACCCTCGAAGATCGAACTTACGATATTGAAATATCGAAAAAGTTAAGCAGATTTAAGAACGAAATAGAAGATGACCTTTGGTCACGTGTTAATTCAACGTCAACGCAATTGTCTCTGTTGAATCTCGGCTCAGCCGATAAAGCATTCTAGTACTTTCATAAAAAGCGTGACCACGCTCGAAGATCGAACTTCGATACATTTATATCGAATCGGAGGATGAGTTTTACGTCACGTTTTCATGCAAAATCGAAACACTTCACTCTATTGAATGGTGCCTCTAAACAAAACCTAAAAACCTAAAAACTTTATGATACAAGATCGCGCGAAATGCTCCTGTTGATTCTAGTTGTACTTGAAAGTATGCTGATTTGATGTAAATAATTTATGTCCGTTATTTTTTTATTTTTCAAAGATCATTATTTGTATGTCCATCGTATATCCTTTTAAGGTTTAACGTCCCTTCCCCTAGGTGGGGGTCGAAATAGCGAAACACCAAAAAGTTCAACGGTCGAAAAAGCGAAAATGGAAAAAATCGTATGACCGAAATGGGAAAGACCAAAAAATCGAACGGTCGAAATAGCGAAAGACCAAAAAGTTGAATACCAATTGGCGCGTACGAATGAGTCGTCCAAATGTTCCCATTGGTAATCCACTGTTCTTTCACTATTTTCACCGTTGGGCTTTTTGGTTTTTCCTATTGCGGCCGCACAATTTTTTGAATTTTCTCTATTTCGAACGTTCGACTTTTCGACTTTTCGTTATTTCGACCCCTGTCCCTTCCCCTTTGTTACCATTTCCATTCTATCCCTTGAGATCTCCCCAAATTCTTGTCCCCACCCACTCTTCCTTCATGTACTATTACAACTGTGGTAAACCTGACAAAGGGAAACTGCAGAAAACCTGTCCGATGCAAGCTACATTTTACTGAGTTTTACTTGTCTTACTGGCAGAAACAGAAACTTCCTGTCGCTCAGTAATCGGCGTGCAAGTTAGTGCGTGGTTAAACGATCACCCATTCCAGTATTGACCGCGGCTTATATTTAACATATGGGTGACCGTCGAAGCTGCTCACTGATCGCGCGTCTACTGCAGTCGGTCATTTTTTTGAAAAGTTAATTTAGTAAATTTTACTCTCAATTCGGAAGCGACCTTAAAAATTGTACATCCTCTCAAAAGATACCGAGCCGGTAACGAAGAGGTTGTAACATTAATAGAAACTAAAAGTTACGTTGAACAAAGAGAAAAACTATCTGCCCAGTGTGCGCCACGAAAGTCCTTAAAGGGGGAGGGGAGGACGACAGGTGGGCATACTATCACTATTTTTTTTAAGCTGACAATTGTACAGATTGAAAGTTCTCGGAACGGACTTCCATCAAATGAGTTCGAGCAAAATTCAATTGATTATATATTTCTCGCGGTGTTATATGTCTCTCATTAAACGAAAAATCGACAATTTTTTTTCTAACATCCCCTTTTCTCTTTCTCATTGTTTTTTCAGGATACACCTATCTTGGATTTGCACTCGTTGTCGAGCCATCTGTAGCGAGCGGCACGAAAAAACGGTGAGTCGACGAGTGGTTTTTCTTTTTTTCTGTTTTTTTTCTTCCTTTTTCCTTTTTACGTTCAAACGATACAACGATTGTCCATGGAGAACTGACGATTTATGAACAGGTAAAGAAAAAAAAACTATTTTTTACCCGCGGTGGTTTACGAAATAAATTCTTTTTCAACTAGTTTACTTGCACCGTAATGTATAAAAAGACTTTTTGTACTTGCGCAGCAAACGTATAAAAAAAAAAAACATAAACAAAAGAATTCCACAAATTTGTACGTAAGAATTTATAAATTCATACATCGAAAAAAAGTGTGACAATAATTATTATTGTGTATACAAATTGAAATCGTTTTGCAAATTTTTCTTGGGACAAATTCATGAAAGGAATTTACGAAAAAATAAATAAAAGTTCTTCAAATCAATCAGTAATAAGGGGTGACCAATCGATGTAACGTTTGCCCCCGCCATGTGTGTGTGCGCTTATATCTACGAGGGTTGAAAACAATTTTGCCGAATGATCCAGTTGCTTTTGCTGCAGGTAATGGGGAATAGAGTATTATAATTGAGATTATACGAGTGTACGAATACAGTACGATAATTCCACAATTTTCACGTTACCAATCAACACTTTTAAGACCTGCATCGTATCAAGCTAGATCGCGTGTAATGCCAGGCTAATTAGGAGGATAATCGGGCACGTGCTCGCGAGTCAGCCAAAAGAGAGAGAGAAAAAGAGAGAGAGGGCACGCAATCGGCAACAGCACCAGCGGCAATTTGCAAACATCGCGAGTGCTGTGAAGTGTGGTCAGTGAAAAAAAGAAAAAAAAAATTCTTGCGGAATTTCCTCAGTGGAACTCAATCCCAAAGCTTTTTCAATTTTCATTAAATAATAAATCTCATCACGATTGATCACAAAAATGTCACATTTCCAAACATCAATTTCTATAACTAAGCGTTTTGTTTTTTACCTCATTTACATTTATGAATCCGTCGCAAAGTGAAAAAAACTTTCGTTCAATCGTTTATTCATTCACAAAGTGATACCTACGTTAACATTTTTTTTAATGCAAAGTATCCACAATTTTCACGATAGACATTCGAAGTAAAAAGATTTCGTTGATTTGGAAACATTTTTGCGTGAATCAAACGAAATTGTTTTTCTTTTTATTAAAATGTATTCGTTGTAAACTGAATATTTACTGGCGTGTTGAGTTTTTTGTTAATAATTCAAGTAAATCCAGTTTGACTTATGTGATATTTCATTGAATGCAAAAAAAAATGTACTCTTCTCGATCTAATATCGATCGAAAAATGATTTATTCATTAAAACGTGAATTACACACGTGAGAATAAATTAATTTGCTATTATGAAAGTGAAGTTTATTTCATTCAAATAAGAGTCACTCGAACAAGTTGCAAATTCCGTAATCACCGAGCGAATGAATTTCATTTAATTTCAAACAAAGCTTAGAGATTCAATTTTTATTGAATTAAATTGAAATGCAATTTTTTTTCGCGTGCATGTCGACCGCGTTATTTGGGAGCCGCTGCATTATATTCCTTGTCTCGAACGAGCAACGCGATCATCCGTTCGGGGTTGGTTCTCCAAGTGGAAGCGAGAAGAACACCCGAAAAACCGTGGCACCTGCCTCCTCTCCTCTTATTTATATATATATATATATATATATATATATATATAACTACTTATTCTTTATGGCATAGCGCCGGCAAGCTCATCGAGCCTAACGCTGCGACCAACCAACGTATATTACACGGGGAAGCCTTAACAGACCTCGACGGTCGTTTCATTTCGATAGTTTCCGAGCTCGTGCCAAACAACTGCCATTCTCTCTCGCCGCGCGTCCCGAGAGAACCTTCTACGATCTCTTATTTCTTCAATTTGTCCGCCCACTCAGCCTCCTTATTATCGGTCGCACGGACACTCATAAGGGATGTGAAGAAAAAAAATGAAAGAAATGTGTCCTCCAAATTGTTAAAATATAGCAAAAAACAATATCGCGCAACGGAGTACACATACAGATCGTTGACGGCCATTTTGGTACCGCTTCGAGGTACATTTATCACTCGACGAAGCAAAACAATGCCAAAACCTGTCGGATGTTTCAATATTGAATTTGCGAGCTCAAATTAGTCACTAACTTCCATGTCATTTACTGCTGACATTAATAATCATGCTCAAATGTCTTTTTGCGACTTTACTCGTTGTATCAAGGGATGCGGAAGCGTCTTGACGCCATGTTAATTTTCATACATAAAATAAAGTTGAACGAAAAAAAATTAATCATAACACACATGTTCCATTGATTCACTCTCCTGAAATCATTTTGGAAAACGGTTATGTTTCTAGAAAAGAAAAATAAATGACGAGCAAACAAAAGACCTGGAATGGTGAACCGAAGATATGAGATATAGAAGAAAAAAAAATACAAATGAATATTAAAAAGAAGTAGCGAGATTGTATCCGACAGACGTCGCTCGTCCAGCCTCTTTCGACAAATCTATATACACGCATGTATATATAGTTTATGATTCTATAGGTATAGCGTTAATATTAATGTCTTGAAGGCAGCGAGTTTAGCGAACACTCGATGCTACGTTTTCGTAGCTATGCGGTTGCACATTAATTTCCATACAAACCGATATATGTTTCAAATGTAAAGTACGACAATATACGAGGGCACCTCGCGGACAACTGTACAGAAAGAGACAATGATGATCGTTGCTCGAGAAACGCGCGCACGAGGGTGCAAAGAGACGGAAAAGGGGCGAGCAAATGCCTCGTAAGGGATGGAAGAAAACGAGATGAAGAAAAAGTGGAGAAGAAAAAGTATGAAGGGGATGAACTGGTATGGGCGAAAACTAGTTTTTATACTTGGGGTCTCAACCCCTATTCCTGTATGGTCGATCACAATGTATATACGGCTACAAGGCATTCGAGGAGATCTCGAAGAAGAGCTCGCTCTGAATTTTCCAGCGGCTTTCTAACTTTTCACGATTTGCCATTTTTCGCCATTTCTTCAGAATTCAGCTCTATTCGCCTTAAAGGTTTTTTTTTTGTTATAATCCTTCATAAACTAAGTATTCAAATTTTCTAAAGTGTCGTAAGGTGATGTAAAAAGTATTTGAACTCCAAAAACTTATATCTCTTGTAATTTGCACGTAAATTTTATGGGCTCAATTTTAGGGGTAACTGGACCCTGTCCATTCGGTCTGGAATGCCCCATAGCCAACATCCAGTCATGAATTTGCGATGCAACAACGTCAGAGTGGCTAACCATCGTATTTACATGCATAGCTGTTTGCAGTAGCTGTGCGGTTTAGCCTTTTTCTCTGTTTCTCTTTTTCGTCCACCTTTATTCACCGATCTTAGCGTTACCCTCATATTATATGCGATTAAAAGTCTCCAGCGATTTCACTACTTTCTCTCTTTTTCTTTATATATACTACCCACTTCATCCCTCTCCGCGATACGTAATTGACAAACTGGGAATTTTCATTTATTCGTATATCCCATATGTAACTATTTCTTAACAATCGTTAGGGTACGTTTAGAAAAGAGGAAGTATGCTGCCTCGGTGCATATTTTTCGACATTATTTAGTAATAGAGCGAATTTTTTTTGCATCAATTGCAATATTCGAGCAAAAAATGTATTTTCTTGCTAAATGCCATGATTAATTTTTAATAAACTCTTTTTAATAAATAAATAATAATTACATTTTTAATAAAGACTTACTAACTGATTCGTAAATTAATATAACGAAGATTGATTGTTGCATTTAATTGCAATATCAAAAGGACGGTCATTGGGATCGAAAAACTGTTACCAAAATCAATTCGTTACCATCAATAACAAAAAGAAAAAAATGAATTTCATTTAAAATCGTGTTTTCCTCTGTTAAATCTCCGTAAACTCTTTATTACCATACGAGATTCCACCTGTAGATCTATAAGTACAACAAACAATTCACCCTACGCGATTTACAAGACATTCTCGTGTACATCATACTGTACATACGTGTATATGTATATAAATACATTTATGCTCGGTGCACCGAACGATAATCGTGCATTGCCCTCTGGTGCGCTCAGTGCAATCCCTATTCTTGCACCCTTCCTCGTATGCGCTTCGCGTACTTGCAGAGGTTGCACTTTTCGCAATTTGCATAACAAGGCCGCACTCCATGTACTTCGTACACGTCAAAAAAAAAAATGTACGTACCGTCGACGGGCAAACAAAAGGGCGTAATTCGGACGATTTTGGTATCAATGGGATGGCAGCTGGTCCCTTTTGTTTGTTAACAATCGTTATACGTCGTAGGAACTGTACCGGATGCATAAATGCATCAGGCGCACTGTATGTGGTTGCAATTGAGTCGTGGCGTTAACAGGTAGTACGTATGTTTCACCTCACCCCTTTTTTTTCGGTCAGTCAGCACCGGTGTGGGTCTTACCCCCCTTCAATTGCGTATGCACCTCGCATCGTGCATATGTACATGAGTATTACTTTGATATATATATATATACGTATACGAGGTATGCACTTGCGAAAATCATTTATCTCAAGTGCGCCCAGCCCGTATGGTGCATTTACCCGATGGGGAAGGTCCGAGAGCAACCCTGATTCCTTGCATCTCGGATATTACAATTACTCATATTCAGAGGGATGAATTACACAGCCCTTCTGGTTTGTACCACTTGACTTGTTGTATTTATATCCGGGGGGACTACGATTTTCTATTGTAAACATTTTTTCTTACCAACTTTTTATAGTTTATTTTACTTTTTTAAATTCATTTACCGGTTTTAGGGTTTAATTTTTTTATTAAAAAAATTCTATAGAGAATGTGCAATCACGCGTACGTATAAATGATTTGGTTGACTTCGGGGCTTTCTGTACACTCAGGAAAAATATTTATTTAAAAAAAAAAAGTATTTTTTAAATTTCAATCATGATGAGAAAGGAATATGCCATTAAAATTCTCGTAGAATTCGTAAAACATGCTTTAACTTCAATGAATCAACTTTAACTTTCAATGAATCTGATATATGGCTGTAACGAAGGGGAATAAGTCAACATTTATCGGACAAACGAATATCGCGTTGCAATGCACTGTGGTTATTCATTGCACTTTTTAACTGGTTTACAGTAGCGCCATTACGTATGTACAAGTACGTATAACTATAAACACATACTTTGTGAGCACACTACGCGTTTGTCCATTTGCATAATAACTCGTTCGCACATCAACGTTTATTTACATTGGAGCGAGTACGAGGCAATTGAGACCGGTGGTATATAACACTACGTGCGAGATATTTAGTGAGTAAGGAATAAAATATAAAAAAGAGTGGTCCGAGAGTTCCCCTCCGAGGCGATTTCGCTTGGTTATAAGTACGGCAATTCGCACCTGTGACTCGTTTCTCGCGATTCATGTACGTACTTCAAAACAGTTCGTTCTTTGCTCGTAACTATTAAACAACACAAATGTTATTACATACTTAACGCGCCCGTATTTCAATACACGCTTCGAGTCAATTTTCGTTGGGAGCCGGCCTGTTTAAATATTTTTTATACACGTTGGATATTTTCGTGAAACGAAAATTATCGGAAATACGAAATCAGACAGATGAATGTATTTGATTTAAACAAGTTGTTGCTCGAGTCGAACGAAAGTGATTTTGACAACAATAATAGAAATACAAGAAAATTGATTACGACATTTATTTAAATTGACCAAATTTTATTTAAATCGAACAACTTTATGGATGTTCATAATAATAAAAAACAATGAAAATTTCTCACATTTGTTCTTCGAGAAAGAAGTTTCGTAAAAATTTTCTAATTTGCAACTACTATTTCTTAATTATTCCGAGTGTTTTGATCACTAGCATACTAGCATGAATATTCCGAAAACAAAGCTTCGCTTTTGAGGGCGTAAAAATAAATATGAAATGGAGAATATACAATCGAGTGCAGCTGGCAATACAGAACCGCTACAGTGTCAATATTTATAAAAAAATTCTAATTTGCAACTACGAGTTCCTGTATAATCCGAATGTTTTGAACACTAGCATGAATATTACAAAAAACAAAGGTTCGTTTTCGAGGGAATAAAAATAATTATAAAATGGAAAATATGCAATCGAGTGCAACTGGCAACACAGAACCGCTACAGTGTCAGAATTTATAAAAAATTTCTAATTTGCAACTACGATTTCCTGATTACTTCGAATGTTTTGAACACTAGCATGAATATTACAAAAACAAAGGTTCGTTTTCGAGGGAATAAAAATAATTATAAAATGGAGAATATGCAATCGAGTGCAACTGGCAACACAGAACCGGTACAGTGTCAATATTTATAAAAAATTTTTAATTTGCAACTACGATTTCCTGATTACTTCGAATGTTTTGAACACTAGCATGAATATTACAAAAACAAAGGTTCGTTTTCGAGGAAATAAAAATAATTATAAAATGGAGAATATGTAACCGAGTGCAACTGGCAACAGAGAACCGCTGCAGTGTCAATATTTATAAAAAATTTCTAATTTGCAACTACGATTTCCTGATTACTCCGAATGTTTTGAACACTTGCATAAATATTAAAAAAACAAAGGTTCTTTTTGGAGGGAATAAAAATAATTATAAAATGGAGAATATACAATCGAGTGCAACTGGCAACAAAGAACCGCTGCAGTGTCAATATTTATAAAAAATTTCTAATTTGCAACTGCGATTTCCTGATTACTTTGAATGTTTTCAACACTAGCATGAATATTACAAAACCAAAGGTTCGTTTTTGAGGGACTAAGAATAATTATAAAATGGAGAATATGTAACCGAGTGCAACTGGCAACAGAGAACCGCTGCATTGTCGTTATTTATCTCTTTCACTTGGCAATTTTTCCCGAGGGTGCTTGCATAAAGATACATAAATATATGCAACCTATACACAAGCATATAGGCATATTTTGCTGCCGCTGGTGCAACCTGCTGTTTGCACCAAGTGGCTCCAAAAGTGCAGGGCCCTCTTGTCTCATATATATTTCAAGTGCAAAACTCGCCTCTCTTTATGACCCCCCGTTTTCACTGTCTCTCTCTCTCTCTCTCTTACTCTCTCTCTCTTTTACTCTTTCTTTCTTTCTCTTCGTTTCTCAAGTCACGTGCATCAGACGAGTATCTGTTGCACGCTAATGCAACGGCGTATATGCGTTTCATTAGCCCGAAAAAGTTAAATTTCAAACAGGTTACGGAAGAAGGAGTGCGAAAAAAAACATCTTAAAATATGCTTTCAATATTTAGATACTAAATTCTAATTAAAATACATTGAGGATTTAATGGAAAAGAGAAAAAATGTATGAAATAAAAAAATTGAATAAAAAAAAATTTTAATTAACACTATACGTTTTCAATATTTTGATAAATCATAAAAAATCTGAATAAAAACGAAACTTGGAGGAATTTTGAAACGGCAGAATCGCACGGAGTAGAAATTAAAATACGAACTGCAGGCTGGTATCGTTATTGGAGAATAAAGTGGAAAAATTGTTCTCACAATTCCCAAAAGTTCTACGCTCAAGGTTATACCTATTATTCTCTTCTACTCCGAATATAAACGTTGATAAATAAAAATTCGTATCAAATTTAGCGTAAATAAAAATCTTCACATCTAATTCTAATGCACTCCAAATGCGCGATAATACAAAATGTGATTATAACCATCGCGAATCGCGATGCATTCACTCCACTAATCCATACACACTCACTCACACATATATATGTGTACCTCGTTCTCATTGAAACTGCTGCAGTTGCTATCTTTCTCGTTCTTCCTCTCTCGGTCTCCCTCCCCTCCGCCCCTCTGTTTTATCCCCACCAAGGCTCTCAACGGGAATCGTTGCATGCGGCGCGTGCCGACCGCGTGCTCCAACTCCTCCCCGAGTCCTCACCCCTTTCGTTTCGCCAAACCGATGCTGCACCTCAACCCCTCCATACTCTTCCTCTTCCTCCACCTCCTCCTCCTCCTCTTCTTCTTCTTCTCCTTCTTCTTCTTCTTCTTATTCTTGTACGACAACGACGACAACGACGCTCACGCACGCTCTCGTCGTTTTTTTTCGTTTTTTTTTCTTTCGCATTTCTCTTCTGGTCCTTCATTTTCTCTCCTCTTTCACTCGAACCGCGGCGCCTCTATATACTTGCCTCCCACCTCACCCCTAAGCCACCCCGATCCCTTTTCTCATCCTACGGCCGATTCGGGTGCATCCTGTGTTGTTTGCACCATATCGGCAGTAACCACGCGGCACCGTATTCACGCACGCACGCGAGAGACTCCACTTGTTGCATCGAGCCGTCTGCCATGCAACAAAACGACTCGGGGCCCTCTTCTCTGCGGTCTCTACACCGCGTACACGCGAATTGCACATTGATATATATGTTTATAATGTCTTATACGTCATGTATGCCGGAAAACGTTGAAGACCCTCATTGTACGATACGTTTTACCCGTTGATTCTTCCACCGATCATTTCAATTACACTGACTTTGTTGGTGCATTGATTATTTAAAGTCTCGATTGTACGAGTACCTTGTAACAAATGATCCCTTAAGGATCTTACGATATCCCGGGGACAGGTGCAACGTCAATTTTATTTTTATCCATCTCCTTATCCTTTCATTCAATTTTGGCCAACGGATAATAAAACACAAAGCTCTGAATATAATCGAATTTAAGAAAGGTTATCGATAATTTTGTAGATTTTTATGACTATTATCGACGCACCAGTATCTGAATTCGGAAAAATAACGTTAAAAACGTATTAATTGTGAAAATGGCCACGAATTGTGCCTTAGCCTAAAATGGTACATCTACGCTACAAGAGATATGACGTAAAAATTGATTTTCATATTTCTCGCGATATAATTATGAATATTTCGATTCTATATACTGGATAAACATGATAAATTGCTTAATAATTGAACGGGGAATGAAAATAATAAATTTCTTTAAGAGGGGAAATAGGGTTAGGACAGCGTTTTCTCAATGATTTTCATGAATTTTTTTATAGTATAAAAAATGAATATAATTTATTAAAACTTTGAGAATATTTTATACATATATGTAAGTATATACTATAAAATTTTTATACATATATTTAAGTATATACTATAAAATATTAGCGACCCCATATTGATGGTCACAATCAAACTCAGCATTTTGCGTGAATTCTGGAAGCCGCAATTTTCATCTGAAATCAAACGAGGTTGGAATTTATTTTTATTATATGTCTCTCTTCTATATGAACCTAAATGCTATCAAAAAATATAAAATTGAATTTATTACAGGGGTCAAAACAAAAAGGCATGATTTTTTGCCATTTTTTACAACTTTATTAGCAAAAAAAAATTATTTTAAATAATGATAATATTCCGATTTTAGGTTCATATAGAGCGCAATACTATGAAGAAAGTAACTGCCAATTTTCAAAACGATTGGTTGAAAACTTTTCAAACTAGCGTGTACGCAAGTTCAAAGAAAGTCGTTAAAAATTTTGGGAACATATTGGTGTACGCAAGTTCAAAGAAAGTCGTTAAAATTTTGGGAACATATTTTTCAATAGTTTTACTAACAATTTATGAAATAAAAAAAAATCGATTTTTTGAAACATCTAACCCTATTTCCCCCTTTAAAAACAAAAACAATTCTTTTTTTAATTTTGATTTAAAATATCTATTTTTTGTCATAATACTGAATAATGAAGGAGGGGCTCGACAATGGATGTAAAATCGCGTTTGTGAGAGAGACAGGCGACGGAAAACCCTTTCCTCTCTTTATCTGTGATCCACATTCACTCAGAATTCAACCCCTTCTCTTGTTTACCGTTTTCATGCATCCGCAAATTTGGGTACGTTTAGTTGAATCGAACAATCTCTCACGTTCGTTTAATTTTCAGTGTATATTGAGGGAATGAAAATAAATTTAAATAACTAAAGGGAGCCTGTGACTTTATAGTAGGATTAAAGGATGAACATATGTTCATTCGCCCTTTTCTTGCACACTCACACACACACACATAAATAAAATTTACAGTGAGAATTGACGTTCAAGATCGCGGGGACGATTCCACAGCGAGTGACGCGAGGGGGAAACGTCGCGAAACTGGTGTTAAGCTAAAAAACAACTTGTATATGTCCTCTTGTCAATGCGGAATCCGTTTGGCAAAGAGCACGCGAGAACACGCCTTTCTTATGTCCGAGATGCATATAATTTCCATTTCTCTATAGTTACCCTCATTCAAAACGATGTCGAAAAATCTTGTTCCTTTTTTTTCTCACGTGCATATGACAAGCTACTTGTTAAATCCTGTAGCTGTCTATGAGTGTGTGTGTATTAGTGAAAGAAAAAAGAGCGAGAAGTTGAAATCAGGCGAGTTTGGTAGGTAATATGTGTACCGTAGATATTTACATCTTATGCATATTATCGCATTATATATTCAGAAGATATGTTTGCTTAAAGTATCATTCGATCTTCGCTCCAATATGCGCGCCCCGATATAGGTGCGTGAGCCAATATGCTCAGGGCGTGCAGCATCCCTCAGGGCATCCCTGCAAAAGTGCGCAGTGGTTGAAAATACATATCAACTTACACAAAGTGAAGAAAGTTCAACGACCAAGTCAAATAATTCCTATAATTTACGTTGCCTTGCCAAAGGACGTTCAAATTAACCCGAAAAATTATCACACAACAAAAACACCCCGATAAAATAACTTTTCGATCGCGTATAGCTTCGCTTCAGATTTATCATCTGGTCAGTAAACGAATAAAGCGACTACATTTTATATGAAGAGTTTTAGATATTTAAGTTATTTCACATATTTGAGATATTTCTATCAACATAGGATTCAATCGTAAAATAGTGATTTTTAGTGATACCGAAGTACGGGTAGAGAGTGATAGGAGGAAAATCTGGAAAATGGAATTGGGAAGGGTCACACGTAAAAACCCAAAAGGGTATATTAGGGTGGGACAAATAAAATTACTAATTTTTTTTTTCCTCGATGTAATGAAAAATGTATTGTTTGGCATCTCAAAAAAAAACACTCTGCAAGTATGAGCCCTTCATATTTAAATTAAGAGGTCCCTCGTCACGAATTTTCATTTCTCATTTAAATAACATGGGAACATTTTTTTTTGAACTTTGGAATTTTATTAGACTTAAACCGTTGATGTTAGGAGAGTCTTTTAGCACATGTTTGTAGAACATTTGATGCTCTACAAAAAAGCTCTCTTGTGTCTAATCGATAAAAGTAACCGTACAAAAAATAATCGGTGATAATTAGCTCTGGATTCTACTTATCTCGTTTTTAGTACATAAATTTCAAATTAAAAAAAAATTTAGTTATCAATATGGATAAATATACTACTAATATATACTACTAATATATTACCAATATACTAATATACTACTAATATATTACTAATTGTTTTCAAACAAATATGAGAAAATCCAGAGCTAATTATCGCCGATTATTTTTTGTACGGTTACTTTTATCGATTAGACATAAGAGAGCTTTTTTGTAGAGCATCAAATGATCTGAAAAAATGTGCTAGAAAACTCTCGTAACATCAACGGTTTAAGTCTAATAAAATTCCAAAGTTAAAAAAAAAATGTTTCCATGTTATTTAAGTGGGAAATGAAAATTCACGATGAGGGACCTCTTAATTTTAATATGAAGGGCTCATATTTGCAGAGGGTTTTTTTGAGATGCCAAACAATACATTTTTCATTATATCGAGGAAAAAAAAATTAGTTATTTTATTTGACCCACCCTAGGGTATACATTGGGACAAAGAACATTTTTTTTTATAATCACATATTTTGTCTGTTATATATTTGATCGAATTGGGACAAATGTATATAGAGGGAATCTTTAATGGCATGTCGTATTCGTAAGCCTCTTAATGTCCATAAAAATCACGAGGAAACCCATCACGGTTACCGAACGTAATAACAGACCTTTCCAATCCAAATCGCCTCGATCAGGTCGGGAAGATCCTCCGGGCCGTCTACGGACGGAATGCAATTTGCGCACTTGGGTAGTGCCTCCCTCGTTGCGGGCGACGTTTCTCGCGAACAAGAAGATAGAAGAAAGGGAGAGAAAGGGAGAGAGATCGCGAGAGGATGCGGGAGCAACGAGGCGCCGTCCTAAAATGCGATTATATCGTTTGGCGCGCCGAACGACTCCCCCTACACTCATCTCACTCTCTCCCTCTCTCCTCTTTCTCTCTCCGCAGACCGTCAGACGCGTCACGTTAAGAGAATAATTTTGAGGCTTCCGTCAAGAAATAAAATTTTATTTTTCACTTTATATACTTCACCCCCTTTCTCAAATCCTCTCTCCTATGTCGTGAGACAATCTCCCTGGATTCGCAAATTTAAACAAAAAACTCGGTTGCTCATTTGCCACGCGATAACGTATGTAAATCGTAACACGAAGAGAAATATCAATATAAATATTGATATTTTTTATGACAGTATCAATGAATTGATCCATAAAAAAAGAAAGATCGCTCGCGTAAGGGTGAAAAATGTTTGCTAAACTTTTTATTACCGCCAAGACGAGAATTATACAGGAAGCGAACGAACGAAAATAAGAAAAAGGATGAAGAAGACACGGCGCTGAGTAGAACGAGTTCTTCGTTCACAGTTCCTCCTGGTGGTTCCGCAGGTGATGAGAAAACGTCGTTCTGAAACGCACCTCATCCCAACTACCTCTCTCTCTCTTTCTCTCTCTCCCTTCCCACATCGTTCTCGCGTCGTTTAATTATCCCGAAAATTGAAGCACGCTGACGTGCAATAATTATTGTTATCCCCGTTGCTCTTTTGTTCTCGTTCTCCTCCTCTCAGCCACAATTTCATTCGGGCGCCCGTTCTACAATCGCGCGCGGTGTCCCGCGATGATGCACTTTTCGGTTCTGCTTTGACGCGCGCGCCGTTGCGCGGGGCTTTCGAGATTTTTCGTTCACTCGGCACACGACGATGGTGATGATCGTAAAAAAGTCACGTCGCGCCGAGACTCTTGACCGTTGGTTGTTCCGTAAAAACCGCGATTTTCAGGTGCAACTTTGGAATCACCGATACACCTGCTACCGACATTTTATTTATTTTATTTTTTCGTACTTGCGCGAATCTCGGTAGCGTATCTTTGATGCATTCGCGCGATTAATTTCATTTTCCATTAACGAATATTGCAATACTGAGCCTTCAATTTTCTAATTCATCAATGCTGTTGTTCTAGCTATGTTTTTTTTACTATCCATCTTTTTTTCGTAATCACGTATTTCAATCTGTAACTCTTTTATTGGTACGATTAGTTCGCGAGGAAATAATTAAGTAAATAATTAATTTTCATTTAAAAATCGATACCTTTTCAAAATGGACCATGATCGAATACCGTTCACTATTGAATGTGGCGGAAAAATTATCAAGGTAATCTAAATTTACGGAATTTTTTATCTTTCGAAAAATCACTTTAACCGTTCGTTAACGCAGCTCGTGTAATTTTTTGCTCATCGTGTCAAAACTCCGTACATGCGTTGAAAACCGAGAAAGGATATTCGGTAGAGAATTGAGGGGGGAAATAGGGTTAGGACAGCGTTTTCTCAATGATTGTCATGAATTTTTTTATAGTATAAAAAATGAATATAATTTATTGAAACTTTGAGAATATTTTATACATATATTTAAGTATATACTATAAAATATTTATACATATATTCAAGTATATACTATAAAATATCAGCGACCCCATATTGCTGGTCACAATGAGACTCAGCATTTTGCGTACATTCTGGAGCCGCAATTTTCATCTGAAATCAAACGAGGTTGGAATTTACTTTTATTATATGTCTCTCTTCTATATGAACCTAAATGCTATCGAAAAAATAGAAAATTGAATTTTTTACAGGGGTCAAAACAAAAAAGCATGATTTTTTGCCATTTTTTACAACTTTATTTGCAAAAAAAAATTATTTTAAATAATGATAATATTCCGATTTTAGGTTCATATAGAGCGCAATCCTATGAAGAAAGTAACTGCCAATTTTCAAAACGATTGGTTGAAAACTTTTCAAACAAGCGTGACGCATGTTAAAAAAAAGTCGTTTTCAGAAAAACGCGTTTGAAAATATAGTACCTAGAAAAACAAGCAATATGGGGTCGCTAATATTTTATAGTATATACTTAAATATATGTATAAAATATTCTCAAAGTTTCAATAAATTATATTCAATTTTTATACTATAAAAAAATTCATGAAAATTATTGAGAAAACGCTGTCCTAACCCTATTTCCCCCCTCAATGGCTTATAATAGAACGAGTCGAAATTTTCATTTAAAATTTTGGGAACATATTTTTCAATAGTTTTACTAACAATTTATGAAATAAAAAAAAATCGATTTCTTGAACCGTCTAACCCTTTTTCCCCCCTTAAGAGAAAATCGGTGAAACCGATATTTATGGTATTTTCAATTTTGCGAATAATTCCATAAAAAACCACGAAAACCTCACACTATGCAGTTGAGAGTGGCGAAAAAAAAATGATGCAAATTGAAACTTGCATATTGTTTACTCATCATGCATTCCGCATACACAAAGCTTTTTGTATGTGAGGAAGCCAAAATTGAAAATGCCCGCTGCTCATTAGGGAAAAATTTATGAATGCGCATATGTGATGACCAAGTAATGTGAAACTTTCAATTTTTTGCACTTGACACGTAGTGAGCTTAAACAAAGACCTATGGATTTTGAGTAAAAAATTGACATAAAAATGAAATAGAAGTAATTTAAGACTGGCAGATCCGACGAAACGATTTTAATTATTCTCGTGCACTGAAATTATAATTATACAGGTGGTGCGATTTGGTTCGAGTGAAAAGCACGTAAATAAAAATAGAATAAAAGCTTTAAGATAATTGGTACTTGTAAATATAAGTTACAATTGCATTACGACAGAGCATTTCGGTGTTATTCATTTTCTCGAAACGGCTTAATGCACCTTTACTGTATTTTCTCATAAATACAATTCTTTTCGATATAATGGAATGTTATAAGATGCCATAAAGGGAATTACCGGGAAAAGGAATATCAAAAGCGTACTGTAGAGTGGAAAATATTTCGATGAAATTTCATACTGATCAAGTACGAAATTTCGAGGTAATAATCATAAAATTGAACCATTTTTATGATAACTTGACCGTCGTTACTAATTCGCTACGTTAATGTCACATTCGTGATTAAAATAAATCGTCTCGTTCTGTCTACAAAAGTTAATGTACAAATTAATGTGCAATTTTTATTTTATTCCATATGAATTTGTGACATTTATTTCGAAAATCATCAACGACTTTGTTTGCATTGAGGCCATTTTAAAAATCGCTACTTACTTGGATCTGCGCATTACGATACCGACCCCTTGCTCACGAAGGGTTAATGCGAATTCACGATTATATCACGAGCAACAGCATTACGGAGGAGCACGAGAAGAAAAAAAACGCCCCACTCCATATTCGGCCAGCTTGGAATATTATCGAAAGGGAAAAAAAAAAAAGCTTCGTACACTCTCTCGCCCCGGATTAAATTCGCCCGAGCCACAAATTGCACTCTCGAACGAACCTGATAAATGAAAAGTAAGCTCGCCGGGAGAATGAAGCATAAACAAAAAGAGATGGATAAGATTGCAAGGAATTAAGAGGAGAGAGGAAGGGGGAAGGGAATGAAAATACCCAGGGATCGTTGAAAATGAGAGTGTGTCGGTCTCGTCCAGTGCTCTGAAACGGGTTTTGGCAAATTGAAATTCCCTTAAAGTGACGCAATCGTGCCAAAAGGATCCCTCGGTATCGAGCACTTTATTTCAACCCATGCGCGTATATTTAACTATGTAAAATACATGTGTGTATGGAAAAAGGAAGAAAAAAATAAACATAAGCGATAAGGGCGCGAGCCTCAGATATTTAACGGCGATTTGGCTTAATTGGCGTAACCGGGGCGAAAAAAAGGGCCCGATTATGTATCCCCGTGGTCTTCGTCGTCGTTGTGTCGTTTCGGTTCACGAAACAAGACGGCGAACCGAGCACCTGGCCCCTCGATCCTATCACCGTTGGATATTATTATTATTTTTTTGTTGTGTTTTTTTTTTATCATCTCGTTTGTCACTTGTATATACGCGTTAGCTTATGCGTATCACGTAATATCGCGGTTAATTATACCGAATGACAGTTAAAGGAAGCTTCGACGTCGTAATGTCAATCACGTGGTTAACCTTGCAAAAAAAATGCATTTTGCATATTTCCGAAGGGAAAATTGAGGAGTTGAATTAGGGTGAGCCCGGATCAACGAATTTTTATATCGTGTAGAAAAGACGATGAACGTATGATCGTATCGAACGAACGAGATACAGAAAAATAATGCATTTTAACGCCGATAATCCGGAAGACACACTTTTGACAATTTTTCATTTAGATATTTAATTTTTAATGTTCGTTCGATGTTCATGAGTGACTCATTTTATTTATTGAAAGATCCTCTATGAATGCCGCTATTTTTTTCGTAAAACTGTCTCTGAGATGTCAATGAAATGCCCTACTTAAAAAATTCAATGATTAATTTTACCGTGTTTATTTATGGAATGTCATTGAACGAACAACATTAATCAAAACTTTGCGCATCCCTTCCTCCTCATTTCTGAAGATTAACAAACCTTCTTCTACGAGAAAGTGGCTATTTTTTTATTTTCTCATTCCTCATAGAGAAAGCTATGTGAATATGTGAAAACGAGGAGGAAGCGATGTACCAATTCAAATTTCCACGATTTTTTCTATCCGGTAGTCTGGTCTACAGCGAGATTTTTGACGTCTTTTCTAATGTGCAATAACGTTTAAACCGTTGAAGTTGTCTTGATGAAAATTTACACGTGCATTTATTGATCCTTAGAGAATACTTGTACATAAAAAAAAAAATTATTTTAAATATTTTCATGTAGTTTTTTGCCTCGTTGCAACATGGTGCGCCGAAAGCCGCCTCAATCGGCGCCCACTCTGGACGATGTTGTATGCATCTGAAAAAAAAATATATATATATATATTCCCAATCTGTATAAGTATCCTGAGCACTGGTAGTAGAATTGGTACTTAAAAAAATTTGTTGACAAAATGGCGGCCTGTTGAACTTTCATTAATGATATTTCATACATTTTCGGGTATTCGACGAGTTATAAAATGTCGGCAAAATTATTGTTCAACTCAATTCTGCTACCAGTACTCAGAAACAGGCTACCTAAGGTACGTGCAAAATTTGAGCTCGATCGGCCCATTAGTTTTCGAGATATCGTGGGCGCCGATTTGAAAAACATAGTTCTGAGATAAACGCGTTCAAAGTTGCTTCTCGACGGCGCTACCTGAGCGCGCGGCTTGCTTAGAATTTTTATTTCTCGGCTAATTTTTGAAATATCAATAAACGGTTTTCAGGAGCGTATGAAGAAAGGTCTAAGGAATAAGAAAATGAAAAAAAAAAAAAATCGATTTTTTCAAATTTCTAGACCAGACTACCGCGTTAATTATGAAGGAAAATTTTACTACATATTTAGCAAATTACCAAAATTACCTCCTCAGAAATACCAAGGCATTTATTATTCGAGCACCATTTGTTAAACAAAAATGGCAAAGGAATTTGTAACGAGAATATAATGTTTAAGATCCAGGTTACAATTAGCCAAGTGTTAAATAGACGAAGATGAAGAAAAAAAAATGAGAAAAGGTATATCTCGTCCATTCGGAAGGGAAGGTTTGTGTCGGTTAAAGCACAATGAGCGATTTGCATGCCAATTCGAATCTACCCTCTTCCGCCTTTCGTCTCTCTCGCTCTCTCTCTCTCTCACTCTGTTTCTCTTTCACACTTTACTTTTCAAACATTATATCTCGATGCTTAGCATATACGTCCATTGGGGAAATGCAACGAGGAAGAAGTTACGTTAGAAGTGCTAAAAAACGGGGGGAGGGTAGTTGTTTTTTTTTTTTTTTATAAATAGAATAAACGATAATATGTATACGAGAATATAGGGCTGCGCATGTGTGTAGGCAGAAGAATAGAATAAGGGATGTGGAAAAGCAAAGCGCATACATGAATTTTAGCCTATTGTGTATTATAGCTGTACCGGTATGTATAATATGTAGACTTGTAGACAAACGACACAATATATCGGTGACCCATCTTCTCTCAATATATATACATAACGCCTCGATATTCCTCTCGTCCCTCTCGCAAGCCACTTCCTACAAATGTGTTTTTTTTTCTTCTGCTTCCTATGCTTTCAGGGGTAGCGGCACTGCTCTACCGGAAATCCCGGTCGACCAGGTCGGCAACGGATGGAGGTGAGTTTATTCCCTGCTTATTTTCCTCCCCTCACGCGAACGGTTGTCACTCTGTACGTACATTTACTTCCTTATTCGCATTATAGTTAATATTGGTTTATTTTTTCTCGAGTATGGCTTTCCTTTGTTCGCATACATATTCAAATCGAACGTTTTAACGATGCACGACATTTGACTTGTGGTGACATTTTTTTTTTTTTCCCCAGTGAAATATGGTTTTTTTTCGTTGACTTTTCATTTTTGGAAAAATGGAGTTTGAAGGATGGGCAATTTTCATTTTACTTTTTTTTTTATTCTCCTAATTTCTCAATGCATAATTGTAGAATAATGAGCCTTCTTTTCGTAAGATGCGCTGCCATTATCCTGTATAGAATACAAAAAATGATTATGTTTAGTTTTTTAAGTGAAATTATTTTTAGTTTATCGAATATTTATATATATTTTTTTTTCAGTGATGAATATTCAATGCTATATTGTACGTCATAAAAGATTTATTTCATTCACCACTGTACGAAAGTACTCTACGGAATGCACACGATTCAACTACAGAATTGCATTTGTGAGATTTTTGCGATGAAATGAATATTGTATTAAATAGGGTTAGGACAGCGTTTTCTCAATGATTTTCATGAATTTTTTTATAGTATAAAAAATGAATATAATTTATTGAAACTTTGAGAATATTTTATACTTATATTTAAGTATATACTATAAAATTTTTGAACAATTTCCTTGAAAAACACCGAAAATGTTAGCGACCCCATATTGCAGGTCACAATCAGACTCAGCATTTTGCATACATTCTGGAAGCCGCAATTTTCATCTGTAATCAAACGAGGTTAGAATTTACTTTTATTATATGTCTCTCTTCTATATGAACTTAAATGCTATCAAAAAAATAGAAAATTGAATTTTTTACAGGGGTCAAAACAAAAAAGCATGATTTTTTGCCATTTTTTACAACTTTATTTGCAAAAAAAAAAATATTTTAAATAATGATAATATTCCGATTTTAGGTTCATATGGAACGCAATACTATGAAGAATGTAACTGCCAATTTTCAAAACGATTGGTTGAAAACTTTTCAAACTAGCGTGTACGCAAGTTAAAAAAACGTCGTTTTCAGAAAAACGCGTTTGAAAAAATAGCGCGCTCGGGGCCTGAAGGAGAGCTACTCACTTTAATGGCTTATAACAATAGAACGAGTCAGAATTTTCATTTAAAATTTTGGGAACATATTTTTCAATAGTTTTACTAACAATTTATGAAATAAATGAAAAACGATTTTTTGAACCGTCTAACCCTATTTCCCCCCTAAAAAAACGACGATTATTTGTGTCAAAACAAATAATTTAAAAAAATATAACATTTGTTTGCATTAAATAAAATATACTATAATTAAGAAATGGTGGTTCGGCCATTTTGAAATTTATACTTCCAGTGGAACTGCAGTTTTATTCAAAGATATCAGAGTATTTTATCGTTATTTATCAACGTTTCGTGAGATCGAACGTGACCGATAATAAAAGCTCTTCCCAGAAGCACAAAATAATTTCCATATTCGCCAAAGAAACGTAGTCCCCTTTTATGCTTCACGTACGGAGGATATACTGGCCAATAATAAGATTTATGAAGAGAATTTGTGTATCAAAGTTATCGCGTATTGACCGGCAGTTTTTTATTAGGCTACACACACACACACACACACACACACACACACACACATATATATATACTTGCAGGCGTATAATAAAGTACATACTCTCGTAATCACGTCATCCACTAAAAATGCGACGGCGTCTGCTCCGACATGTTAGGTCGACGGGATGATCTTGTCTTTTGGAATATAACCAACGGCAATGTACAATTATTCCTGGTCACGAACCGCCGCAGTTCAGGTAAACGTATACAGGGTGAATCATTTCAAATTAATTTCTCAAATATTTCGAGAAAAAACAAAATGAACGACAAAAGTATATGAAAAAAAAAAATTAAATGATAATTTTACTAAGACTTTTAACGAATGTCAGACCGAAAAAATAGCAGCATAAACAATCGGACTACAGTCAGTTCAACGAGAGGATAATTTTTCATACAAATTATTGGTGATCACTGAAAATATGTCATTTATGCATTTTATTTTATAAATTCCGTTTTTTTTTTCATACTTTGCAAACAAAATAAATGAACAAATATTACATAGAAATCGTTGTAGAGACGGAGTCGACGAAAATTGAGAAATCATCCCACCACGCGATTGTTTATTCTTTGTTATCAGAACGACAGAGAAAAAAATGTTGGATGCTATAAGCAAACATTTTGTGGCAATAAGCAAACATGTTGTGGCAATAAAATTTTGTTGCACCGACCCCAAACTTCGTTACGTTTCTCAGACTTTTTTTCTGAGTGTACGCTCAATGTTCGATTAACTCTGACTGTTCGGCGTTCAAGTTTTTTTGAACGCTAAAAAAAAACCGGTTCTCCGAACACCAACCCCCACGTACGACGATTATCCCTGTTGAAATGAACCAATTCCTGTAAAAGAAAACAGGGGATGGTTTTCGCCGAACGAACGAAAATGTAAGTTGGAAAAGAGCCGAGACACATGCCAGAGATTCCGAATTCACGAAAACTAATAAAATCGTTTGGGGGTTAAACGCGAGGGGTTGTCGACGAAGGAGAGAAATTTAGGAATAAAGAGTGCGAGTTCGGTGGCCCTCCGTTTGGTTATTTTATCGTTTCACAAAGCGGAGCTCAATCGGCCAAGTGCTGGGTTGCGAAATAAAGGTTTCGCCTTCGTCTCTTCGTATAGCACTTTTATACAATATATACATATAACTATTTGCCATTTCAAAGTGGCGACCTTCCTTGGACGTCGGCTGTTCTCTTGGATGATGGTGTGTGCGCCGCAAAACTCTTCGTCGATCGTCCGGTTCTCTCTCTCTCTCTCTCTCCCTCTTTCTCTGTCTCTCCCATGGGACAGAGGGCGAAGAGAGTCGAAAATTGTTCAGAAGTATATATAGGGTCAGGTCGAAATCGATTAATTTTTACGGGTCGTTCGAGGCCATGGCAAAAGGCGGGAGGAATCGCACTCGTTGTTATACACAGATGCCTCTGCCGTGGTCTTTCGACGAACATCTCCTTTCGTCTGTCGGATACGTGTGCAGTAGAAAGAAAGAAGGAAGAAAAAAAACAGGATTTAAGAAGAAACTGGCAATGAGTGTAGCGCTTGGTTAGTTTATAAAGAGGTGCGTTTCTGAGGGTGCCGGAAACTATTTACACTATCGAGCTCTGATGCTTCTTAGGACGAGAACATATCTAAATTGTATATGTGGCATTCCAAGCGAAATTAATATGACTTAGAATTTGTATTTATTTATCACCTTTTTAGTATGTTCGCCAATATAGAAGCGTCAATTTTTAGATTTCTCAAGCAGACCTCGGTTAATAGTGGTATGCTATTTAGTCTTGCAATCATTTAGTCTTGCAATGGCTTGGGCGCCAACTACCCAGCAAGAGGTAGTTTTTTCTTTGGAGTTTCTGATGGCAATAATCACGGCAATGTCGGAAAAATTAATCTCGTTCAACCGTGTGAATCTAACAACTTTCACCAATCATTCGAACGTTCGTAATGATCGTACCAATTTTCAAGAAAATTTGAAAATGGTGGTTACTACGATACGTAGTAAAAGGCAAAAAAAATTGTTGAACTTTCTGTAGATTTGGACAGGAATGGTCCATATGTAAAACAGTAGTGACTATAGTATATCTGACTATAAAAACTGACTAGATATATACTATCTTCGGTTCGTAGATTCTTATCTTCGGTTCTTAGGTTTGCACAACCTCGTATACTTATCCGTGTGTTGTTTTTATACATACGTATACACTAGGGTGGCCCATTTTATAGAAAATTTCAAATTTTCTTGTTCACATATTTTCAAATAATAGTTGACTATAAAAAAAAGACGTTATGATTTTTTTTAGATTTCTAAACTCAAATATGAGTCTGCGCTAATCATCCAAAGTTTAAGTGAAATATTTGACCTACTGGCAATTTTAAGCAGTAAACATTGGTCAGAAGTCAAATGGTTTTATCGCAGTCCCTTCCAGGTAGAAAAATATCGCATGGACGTATTGAACATTTCTGTAGTCATGAGTAATACCTGCCCATGTACGAATATTGCAGTTGCTAGCAGCAAGCAGCAAAAGTAGTGGGGGTACCGCTCGCAAGGACAAGTTATGTCGGTGTGATCTCTGTGCTTCGGCTTTCGGTTAGGATAATAAATGAACGAAGCTCTTCGTGCATACTCGGTTTTCTACCTGATGACGGGATGACCATTTACCGCGCACTACTGAGTGCTGACTCATGTACGAATGAATTTTCCTTTGAAAGTAATATTCATCGGTGTTTACTAGTAAAATTTTCCTATCCAATTGTATAAACTAGCAAAGTTTTGCTTTCTATAATTTTAGCGAAATATCTTATGAAATATCACTTATCAGTGAAAAATAGTCATTTACGACAAAGTATCTTACTTCCGTAGGATTTTTTAGGAATATCAATTTGTGTTTACACCGATATACCAAGCGCTTGTGCGAGGTAGCCCCACTACTTTTGCTGATTGTTGCTAGCAACTGCAATATCCGTACACTTACTATGATAATAATTATACCTGCACTAATGTTCCTACCTTTCTATTTGAGGTACGACATCGAAAAGTACTTTCAACTATGTCAAAGTAATTTGATAAAATCTGTCAAAATTTTATTTTTTCATTAACAAGAGTTTAGCTTTTCAGAGATGTATTTTTGTTAATTTCATTGTTTTATGTGGCTCGACAAAATTTAATAAATAAATTTCCAACATTAACTCATCTAAAATGTTAATGAAAAACTAAGCCATTAGCCATCAGCGATGTCAAATTTTATATAAAAATTTAGTTAAAAATGCATTTGTATCATCTATAGAACTGGAAGCTATTTTTATTGAAAAAGTCAGAGTTTGAAATGATGAAAAAATTAAATATTTATGGTACAGTTCGGTGAGATATTGTTCTCAATTTTTTGACTAGATTTAGTTATTATAATTAATGATTAAGATTCCAAATCATATAGTGGAATCGTGCGTCTCGTTACCTCTCTTCACGGAAACCCGAGAACCCTACCCGAGAAGAATATTTTTTTCAGAAAAGGGCTACCCAGCCAGTTGACCGTCTCACTTTCACTGTTTATGATACTTGTAAATGCACCTGATAATCCCAACACCTGATTCTTCTAAAAAATTCAAGAATTTTTCATCGCCTTTTTTTTAATAATGTAATGGAGCCAGATATTTCTTTTTTTGTGTAATGATAGTTCGATAGTTGAATAATCAGTCAACGTATTTTGAATAAGATCCGTCAATTTTAAGCGGTCCGTAGAAGCCTTCAAATACCCTTGATTTTCACCAAAATCGGATTTTTTATTTCAATAACAAATGGAAAAAATAAAATAAACAAAACTTCATTATGTTCATTGATGTTTTATAAACAACTTCCAGAAGAAAAACATATATAATCTCAATAATTATATCACCAAATTTTAATTTAAAAATTCATTACCCTCATCGTGGGCTAAAGTTCATAAAAAATTAAAATCTTTAGCGTAACCTCATATTTGAGTTTAAAAATCTGAAAATAATCATAACGTCTTTTTTTATAGCCAACTATTATTTGAATATATGTGAACACGAAAATTTGAAAATTTTTATAAAATGGGCCACCCCAATATACACCCGTAGAATCCAACGCAAGCGCTTCATTCACCTGGCTATTTACGAGCCGTGCAACTATTAATTAACTTTAGAAAGCGTCTGTGGCCTCGGCAGAAACCATGCCAACCACCCTAACCATCCCTTAACCTACCCCAAAATTTTGCCACAGGTACGTTTCGATCTAAACTCCCGCGTCGACCCAGACATTTGTCTCTCCCTCATTATGTATATAGCCCGCACAAGGTTGAGTCTAGACAACGAGAGAGACTAGCGTTTACTACACCGGAAGACAATCTTTGGATTTCCTTTTTTTTTTATTCCTGTTTTACGTCACGTGCAAACATATGCCATGGGTTTTCGACCTAGTACCTTGAAACACCATCGGGCTCGGGGGCCGAGCGATTGGATCGCCGTTGAATAAATGAAAACAGAGAGCGATATTTTTACTCGGCGCATAGAAATATATATTTAGACTGAAATTACACGGTAGACCATAGAAATTTTTTTATTACTGTCAAATCACACATAGATTACCTAGTTTATTTACAAACTCGGAATATACTTTTTTTCATACTCTATGACGTAGGGGTGAATTTTTAAATCTTCGAAAACGAGGAGGAAACTTTGTTTTTAGGAAAAAATAAAAAATCATGTCAATGTTATTGTGTTGACAATTTTCCAAAACATTGGGAAATGACATTCAGAAATAAATGTCCGGATCGCTCAGTTTGCGTATGTGTGTGATAGGGGTGCAAAATTGGGGTAAAAGGGGCGCGAGATTTTGAAAGTTTTCAACAATATGAAGGATGATTGGGATGGAATTTCGCAGAAATCGATGAAAAGGTTGCGATTTTATTGTGGAAGTCAAAATTATTGATATTTACAGTACATCGGTTGGGAAAAAAACTGCAGATTGCTTCCTGAAAATTTCACACAATGTTTAAAGCTTTCTCCATGAGGAAACCAAAATTCAGAAAGATATAATTCTTTATAGAGGACACTTTGAACATTTTATCAAATTTCGAGGAAGTCGTAACTTGCAAATTTCTACTTACAGTTTTTGTCTCATACATTCCGCAGATTTGTTCATAAAAAATAATCCAGATATACGCGATTTTATTATGGAACTTAACATTATTCGAAATTGTTGAGATTTACAGTATATCAATTGGGAAAAAAGCTGCAAGTTGCTTCCTGAAAATTTCACACAACCTTTAAAGCTTCCTCTATGAGGAAACCAAAATTCAGAAAGATATAATTCTTTATAGAGGACACATTGAACATTTTACAAAATTTCGAGGAAGTAACTTGCAAATTTCAACTTACAGTTTTTGTCTCATACATTCCGCAGATTTGTTCGTACAAAATAATCGAGATATACGCGATTTTATTATGGAACTTAAAATTATTCGAAATTATTGAGATTTACAGTATATCGGTTGGGAAAAAAGCTGCAAGTTGCTTCCTGAAAATTTCACACAATCTTTAAAGCTTCCTCTATGAGGAAGCCAAAATTCAGAAAGATATAATTCTTTATAGAGGACACTTTGAATATATTATAAACTTTCGAGGAAATAACTTGCAAATTTCAACTTACAGTTTTTGTCTCATACATTCCGCAGATTTGTTCGTACAAAATAATCGAGATATACGCGATTTTATTATGGAACTTAAAATTATTCGAAATTGTTGAGATTTACAGTATATCGGTTGGGAAAAAAGCTGCAAGTTGCTTCCTGAAAATTTCACACAATCTTCAAAGCTTCCTCTATGAGGAAGCCAAAATTCAGAAAGATATAATTCTTTATAGAGGACACTTTGAATATATTATAAACTTTCGAGGAAATAACTTTCAAATTTCAACTTACAGTTTTTGTCTCATACATTCCGCAGATTTGATTGTAAAAAATAATCGAGATATACGCGATTTTATTATGGAAGTTAAAATTATTCGAAATTGTTGAGATTTACAGTATATCAGTTGGGGAAAAAGCTGCAAGTTGCTTCCTGAAAATTTCACACAATCTTTGAACCTTCCTCTATGAGGAAACCAAAAGTCAGAAAGATATAATTCTTTATAGAGGACACATTGAACATTTTATAAAATTTCGAGGAAGCAACTTGCAAATTTCAACTTACAGTTTTTGTCTCATGCATTTCGCAGATTCGTTCGTACAAAATAATCGAAATATACGCGATTTTATTATGGAACTTAAAATTATTCGAAATTGTTGAGATTCACAGTATATCAGTTGGGGAAAAAGCTGCAAGTTGCTTCCTGAAAATTTCACACAATCTTTAAAGCTTCCTCTATGAGGAAACCAAAAGTCAGAAAGATATAATTCTTTATAGAGGACACTTTGAATATTTTATAAAATTTCGAGGAAGCAACTTGCAAATTTCAACTGACAGTTTTTGTCTCATACATTCCGCAGATTTGTTCATAAAAAATAATCGAGATATACGCGATTTTATTATGGAACTTAAAATTATTCGAAATTGTTGAGATTTACAGTATATCAGTTGAGAAAAAAGCTGCACGTTGCTTCCTAAAAATTTCACACAATCTTCAAAGCTTCCTCTATGAGGGAACCAAAATTCAGAAAGATATAATTCTTTATAGAGGACACTTTGAACATTTTATAAAATTTCGAGGAAGTAACTTGCAAATTTCAACTTACAGTTTTTGTCTCATACATTCCGCAGATTTGTTCGTAGAAAATAATCGAGATATACGTAAAGCGACCATTTTGTCCGGTTAGAGCATCGATCTCTACCCCAAAATGTCGTGAAAAACCATAAAATTCGTTCCATAAATCTATTTACATATATATATATATAGATACAGGTAGGTTAGAAGACACGGGTTTGCCACCCCAGTTCGACCAATTTCGTTAAATAACCAATCGATTATCTCCTCGGCGAAGCGTGAAGTTTCTCCGATGTCACCCCAGACTGTTGTCTTTGCCATTCTAAAAACTTGTGTACCAGCAAGAAAAAAACCACCCCCCCCCCCCCCCCACCTCGTCCCTTCGCCCATCGTATCATCTCTACAACGCAACGACTCCCGCACTCATCCCTGGTACGTGACTCTCCGCTTGTATTGTTAGTGGAGTGTGTATTACAGTACGTGTATACATACACGGGACGATTTACTTTTGTTACTCGGGTATAAAATTGCAATGAAGAGCCTCGTACACAGACGTTCCCATCACTTTGCCCACCCTTTCCCTAAACCCTTTTAACATTTCATCCTTCGTTCACTTTGTATCGCCTTCCTATATACGGGACAAGCGATAGAGTGATCGAGCCATCAACCTCTGTCATTGACATTGTCCACTACGGTGCATCGACTTCGTTAAAAAGACTAGAAAAAGATTCTTGGTGATTTTTTTTTCTTTTTCGTCTGCTCTAAGTGGACGGTCACTGTATGGTTTATCGTACGTTTTCTCTAGACGTTTTTTTTTCTTTCGTCGTATAGTCTGGAGAAGGGTGCTTGACCGATGTGTCGCAATCGCAAAAGCAACGACAAAAGGAAAGCTGTCCCGTGGAAGAAAAAAAGAGAAGGTTAGGAAAATAATAATAAAAGAGAAAGTAGCGGTCCCTCGATCTCCTTTTGACAATTAAGGCTATCGATGGGGGGTGGGGCGGGGGCTGGGGATGATACCCTCTATCGGATCACTCTTTGTACGGATTGTCGACGCCATTACGAAAATTACTCTGTTATTCAATGAGAAAGAAAAATTTTAGATGGTCTATCATTCGCGAATACATTTTTTAATTTTTTTTTATTTGTCCTATTGCTCTCGGGCAGTTCGTTAATTTATTCGAAGCAATTATGTGTACAGTGTTTATGTATGCTTGTGTCCGATAAAAAGGTCAATGATTTTCTTGAAATCGCGAAGTGAGCATGCAGCATTTTTTTTTGTTTCTTCATATTTTTTATCTTTCTCATCTATTGTCCTGAATGGTTTAACGAGCAATCAAGCAGCGAATCAGCTCAGCGACAAAGACGACAGACCCCGACGATCGTGCGACTCAGAGTCGTCCCCGTCTCCTCTCGCCCCTGAGCAAGGAACTTGAGCTTCGCTTGACGAGGTAATCACGGGACCCAGGCCAAATTCTTAAACGAAGCCGAGGGGAAGGTCGTATTCATCAGGGCAATAATTCATTTGGCCTGTACATAAATTAGTTATTTCTTTTGGCCGCCACGCCGACGTGCACTTCCTATCCTCGTCTCCTCTAATCGTGATGATTACGCGGGAATCTCCGTGAACCGTGAAATTCAGAATTATTCAGAATGATGATCTTCTGCTTACGGAGCAAAATAATCGTAGCTACAGCCATTCCCAGAGCGGCATATAGGTCGCGGTTATCTATAGCGAACACAATGCTCTATACCAATCGTTTTATTCTTACACAATTGCAAATTTAGTTTAACGTTTTTGTTAGCATCAGTCGGCATTTCGACAGGACCTTAAGGAGGGAAATAGAGTTAGGACAGCGTTTTCTCAATGATTTTCATGATTTTTTTTCTAGTATAAAAAATTAATATAATTTATTGAAACTTTGAGAATATTTTATACATATATTTAAGTATATACTATAAAATTTTTGAAGAATTTTCTTGAAAAACACCGGGGATATTAGCGACCCCATATTGCAGGTCACAATCAGACTCAGCATTTTGCGTACATTCTGGAAGCCGCAATTTTCATCTGAAATCAAACGAGGTTTGGTTTGGTTTGGAACCTAAATGCTATCAAAAAAATAGAAAATTGAATTTTTTACAGGGGTCAAAACAAAAAAGCATTATTTTTTGCCATTTTTTACAACTTTATTTGCAAAAAAAAAATATTTTAAATAATGATAATATTCCGATTTGAGGTTCATATAGAGCCCAATACTATGAAGAAAGTAACTGCCAATTTTCAAAACGATTGGTTGAAAACTTTTCAAACTAGCGTGTACGCAAGTTTAAAAAAAGTCGTTTTCAAAAAAACGCGTTTGAAAAAATAGTACCAAGAAAAACAAAGTCAAGGCAGTCATAAATATTCTTCGGTGTTTTTCAAGGAAATTCTTAAAAAATTTTATAGTATATACTTAAATATATGTATAACATATTCTCAAAGTTTCATTAAACTCTATTCATTTTTTATACTTTAAAAAAATTCATGAAAATCATTGAGAAAACGCTGTCCTCACCCTATTTCATCCCTTAATGGCTTATAACAATAGAACGAGTCGGAATTTTCATTCAAAATTTTGGGAACATATTTTTCAATAGTTTTATTAACAATTTATGAAATAAAAAAAGTCGATTTTTTTTAACCGTCTAACCCTATTTGCTCCCTTAAACAGATGCCAATTGAAATTTGCACTTCCTCCTCTTTTTCGAAGATTTTCGAAATCTCCATATACGAGCAAGTGGCTTTCTTCATTTTGGCTTCCTCGTACAGGAAGCTCTGTGAATATTCGAAAACGAGGGTGAAACGATGTGCAAATCCCAATTTGCACCTTTTTTCTATCCTCCGAAATACATTTTTCGATAAATTCAAAATCTTACAGAATCTTCATCGTTATGTCGATTATAACCAAATTCGTTACAATCCGCATTGTCAATGTAATTGTCCAAAAAAATTATACTTTGAGAGGCCAAAGTTTATTCCAGCTTAATCGTTAACGGATATTATTTATAAAAATTAAAAATTTCACAAAATCTGAACTCCTTTATCGGTTATGGCAAAATTAAATAAAAAAACATCCTTGACCTTTCGATTTGCGTGAATAGTTTTTACTCGATAGTTAATAATTTACGATAGTTATATAGCGAAAACGAATATTTTTTCTTTTGGAAAATTCAAAATCCTGTAAAATCTCACTTTTTCTTAATGCAAGCAAAATGATAAACAAATATAAACTCTTGCATTTTCCATTAAATTAATTCAGCATAACATTTTTTCCCAATATTATTACAAACTGGATCTATTATCTTTCGAAGAATTATTAAATTTTTCACTGGCTCAAGTGTCAATTAGAATTTATGAGTAAACATGGCCGCGTCGTTCGTAATCGTAGCTAAAAATTTGTTAATCCGTTCACGACAACAAAGCTTTTCCGCGACTCAAAGTTATCATATATACACGAACGAGGACAAATGTCAGAAGTGAAAAACAACTCGTACAAAATGGTCAAAAGCAAGAATTCACGCAGCCGGAAGGGAACAAACGTTTGCAGTCTTCTTCGCGAACGCAGGTGGTCTTGTTGGGCCCGTCCAAGAATGAATATGATAAATCTGATCCACGAATATATATCTATATGAATTTAGCAAAGGAAAAGTCGTAACCCACCATTACTTTACGTTGTTAAGTATGCCGTAAACGAGCACCTTCTTACTTGAGTCCTGCGGGAAGATAATGGAGTAACTGTATAAGCGAGGAAATTCTAAGACGCTCGACTACAATGTATTTGGAAGTTCACGGTATAATACACCCCCAACTATGTTCCAACATTGTTACCGTGAATTTTAAGCTTCGAGCACATTGCAATTACAACATCGGCGTATATAGAAGACACGTCTGGGTAAGAATAATACTTCACGTGGGCAATTTATATGCTCAGACTATGTACTAATGTACATCGTCTTATATACGGTCTGTAGATATATAATAAATGTACATATGGAGAACTAAAAGTCAAACGGACGTATCCCACATAGATTTAAAGCTTATGTCATGTGGGGATAGGACCGTCTGACTTTTAGTATTCTTCGTATCTATATATACAAAAGAGACGAATCCTTTTACCTCTCTACCTGGAAACGAACAAAGAGACTTGCCGTAACGGAATCAACCCTCCGGCAAACCAACAACGCCAACTTTCCGCTCCTCTCCGTGAAATTCCTCCAGACAACTCGGTTTTGCGTTTATATCTTTTCGCACGTTTCGATATCACATTCGTCGCGTGTTCTGCTTCCTCATAAAGAATTTTTTAAATTTATTTCGAGTTAATAGCGTCGTGTTTAAAATTTGTTAAAACGTGAGAAAATCACGATTAGAAATGAATGTCCGCATTATAAGTGGGTGTGATGCTTCCAAAATGGCAAATGACCATGTCTCAAGAATGACAGAACCAACCTCCTTTATTTGCAGCCAATTTTCATTGAAATTAAATGTGTTCGGTGTAAATTTGTATTTGAAAAAAAAAAAAAAAAAAAAAAAAAACAACGAAACAATTTAAAACAAACACAAACAACGAATATAATTTGTTGTTAATAAAAATCAAGTTACTATTGCGACGGTAGTTTTCGGAATAAACAATTGAATAGTTGACTATTTTCTTTATAATCGACAAGTTAGTTTTTCGACTTTTTTGGACGTTAAGTACCCATAAAAAAAATGACAGCAATCGTGAGTCTACTGTCACTTTGTTTCATTGCGAAGTGACAGCGACAGTGCCTGAGATGGGTAGCATAGCCATTTAAACCTGATTTTTTTTTCTATGATTCAATTGGTCCTACATGTTGTTTGAAAATGTCCCTACTCATCTGAACAATTGCATCGAGATCATGGCAGACTTCAAAAAGCTGTCACGTCAAAACAACGCGGGCTACCGAGACGAAGGGTGCGTTATTTTGAAAATAAAGGGATGACAGTATACGGGACGTTTTTTTTTATGTCCGAATGGCACCGTTCGTATCGGAAATCCGTAAATAGGAAAAAAGTGATGCATTTGCTCTCATCCTCCTCAGAATTTTTCCAGTCCTCAGAATTATTGTCCTTTTATAGATGTCTAGAAATAACTTCCTCCCGACCACTATAGCCAATTCATTGATTATTTGGCAGCCTACTTTGAGAGAAGAAGGCACGTCATTTCGAAGGCTGATATAAATCGATACGTCACCAAAAAAAAAATGTAGCCGAGATAGGTGAAAGTACATGCCAGTATGTTGTCAAAGACCGTTTCCTCAAGACACCATCCCCTTTACTTTGGAATCCGTTTAAATATGAATGTCGAGCGGTTTACACCTGTTGCTTTTTAGGGAAATTCAACCGAATAGTCCATTTTTCGCTCCAATTCGCGACAATTTCCGTACGAACATTGCCAGAGAGAGATTTTGATAGTTTCATCCATCATGAATCATCTTAGGAACGCCAACCTGATCATGAATCACATACCCCGTAATGCACATTTGACAAGATTTTAGTCAGTCGCGAAACACATCGCGATGTTTATATTTAAGAATGACAATGAATGGACGAGAAAATGGTAAATGGAATAACTTGATGTAACATCGATAAAATTCGGGACAATGAAGATTAAATTGAACTGCAAGAAGAATGATTCTTATGTTGTTTCTCTAAGTTAGCAAGATCACGGTCAATACACAAGCCGGGTAGACTCCTCCTTTAGCTAGTAGTTGATGGTTGCTGCAGACCTCGAAGTTCACTCTCGCTATTCTAAACATGTGTGTGTATGTATGTAGGAGGGCGGTGGTCGCGGCGGCGCTTTGGGAGGATATCCATCCACGTGGATCGTCGGTGGTGGGGCAAAGATGGAGGAAGAAAGAGAGATACATAGATGGGGATCGTCGGATGGGGAGGGGGTTGGCGGGGGCGAGAAGATTGGCCTTGGCGGGTGGTGGTCGGATCTTGTGAGCAACGACGACGATTCTAGCGTGCCATGCTTGTTTCGTTGCCGGCTTGAATTCACGTCTTTTGCCTTTAACCAAGGCGTAGTTTACTTTTGGGCTCGGGGTCGTCGTCGTTGTCGTCGTTCCTCGTGGATTTCATCGTGTCTACGTAGAACGAAATAGCGCAGATCCAAGTGTCCAATATATATACATCGAAATAGGTATTAAGGAAGGGATAAAAGCGATATATATATATATATATATATATATATATATCTATTTATCGAAATAAGTATTAGGGAGGGGATAAAAGCGACGCCGGTTTATAAGCACCGTTGGCGGCTCAACGACGCCTTGTGAAGCGTCGCCGCAGCGGCTGCGTTGTCTACCGGCGCCCGCCAGATGTCTCCCAGACTCGGGACACACAACGTTACGAAGAGATGCAAGCACAAGTGATGAAGAGAGAGAAAGAGGACGAGAGCCGAGAACCGGCGGGGCACGATGACGTCACGCATTTTCCAGTTCGCGCGCGGGCGAATGCGCGAGGGTACCGGAGCGTATCCGGCAATGTCGAGCGATTTTACGGAGGCAATGGGAGTCATATGCATTTGTTTTAAGAATAATTCCGTGAGACAACGTTGATCGCGATGTCGACGAAAAATGTTAATTTTTTATCAAATGATTTTCTCGATCGGATTTAAAGAACATACGTTCAATCAATGGGAAGACGAAAAGTACGTTGTTGCATAGATTTACATTCGTCAATTTCCTTTGTATTTTATTTATTAACTCGTATATAACGATTAACAAAAACAAAGGACGAACGCGACAGCAAAATTGAATAAAGTTGTTTGTTAATAATTTTTCTGCTTTAAGGCTGTAGTCTGGTATAGAGCAAGATTTTTGACGTCATTGCTAATGCGCAATAACGTTTAAACCGTTGAAGTTGTCTTGATGAAAATTTACACGTGCATTTATTGATCCTTAGAGAATACTTGTACATTAAAAAAAAAATTACTTTAAATATTTTCATGTAGTTTTTTGCCTCGTTGCAACATGGTGCGCCGAAATCGGCACCCACTCTGGACGATGTTGTATGCATCCGAAAAAAAAAAATATATATATATTCTCAATCTGTATGAGTATTCTGAGCACTGGTAGCAGAAATGGTACTTAAAAAAAAATTTTATTGAGTCGAACAATAATTTTGCCGACATTTTATAACTCGTCGAATAATGAAATATCATTAATGAAAGTTCAACAGGCCGCCATTTTGTCAAAAAATTTTTTTAAGTACCAATTCTGCTACCAGTGCTGAGAATACTCATACAGATTGAGAATATATATATATTTTTTTTTTCAGATGCATACAACATCGTCCAGAGTGGGCGCCGATTTCGGCGCACCATGTTGCAACAAGGCAAAAAACTACATGAAAATATTTAAAATAATTTTTTTTTTAATGTACAAGTATTTTCTAAGGATCAATAAATGCACGTGTAAATTTTCATCAAGACAAGTTCAACGGTTTAAACGTTATTGCACATTAGGAATGACGTCAAAACAAGCAATATGGGGCCGCTAATATTTTATAGTATATACTTAAATATATTTATAAAATATTCTCGAAGTTTCAATAAATTATGTTCATTTTTAATACTATAAAAAAATTCATGAAAATCATTGAGAAAACGCTGTCCTAACCCTATTTCCTCCCTTAATGGCTTATAACAATAGAACAAGTCGGAATTTTCATTTAAAATTTTGGGAACATATTTTTCAATAGTTTTACTAACAATTTATGAAATAAAAAAAAAATCGATTTTTTGAACGGTTTAACCTTATTTCCGCCCTTAATTGTAGGAGGACTCGGCGTCCTCGTCGCAAAAATCAAAAGAATTTGAAGTGAGCTAAAAAAATTGCGTAAAACCTTTTGTAAGATTGACGAAAAATTAGAATGCAACAAAAGGACAAAAAGGTGCGAAAATCCTGTCGGCTGCGTGTTTTATGTTAAAAAATCGTGGCGGTTCTCCATTACGGAAAATTTTCAAAAATTCATCGATCACTCAATTACGATTCTCATTATTCCATCGAACCGCTTTGCCCCCCCCCCCCCCTCCCGCCCCGATTATCTCACGATATATAATGGTCCCGCGAAGAGGGGCGGTAGAAAAGCCGAGGGGTGGAGACGCGGGCGCCCCGGCGCCGGGCGCGTCTCTCGGATTCAACCGCGCCGGGAGGAGGCACGGAACCCACGGGACGGGAGGGAGTACAAACGCGCGCGTGTATATTACGCTGGAGTAGCAGAGGAGCGAGACGGATGAAATAGGAAAGAGGATGATAGAGTTATATAGATGCGTATAATATAGTACTAGAAATGGTGGAGGGGGTAAAAAGCGTTGGTGGGGAAACGATCGTGAGCGCGCGCACCCGCGCGCCTTCGCGCGATCAAACCTTCTTTTCCTAGTTACTTCTCCGCGTATATACACGTTTATGTACACTTTCGTACATTACCCAGCGCATAAACTCGCGCACATGTACGTAACGGTCGTTACATATACCTATATTTTATGTACGTTATATATAAAAGGGGTGACAAGGGTTTGGGTTTTTCGGCAAAGAGGGGTGCGCGGCGCGGGATGGTTTGGGTCGGGGGAGGGGGTGGGGGGGGGTCGCGAGGAAGCTCGCGATGTTTGTTGAAACGGCAGTGGGGGTAAAGCTGGGCGCGGCCTATCGTACCGTTTCGGGTACGTCTCTCGGTGCCCGAGACGTACGGCGATTATAAAAATAATATCAGTGTACCGCGCTTTCTCGCATAGATATCCCGGGGCCCCACGATATTTTGCCACAGCGCGACGCGCAATATATATATATATATATATAAATTTTTAGATATACAGACATATGTATATGTATATATATATATATGTACACAAAATTCGCGTTAAACTGTGGTGAGAGATTTTTTTTTTCTCGAAATTGTTGTCATTAATATTTCATTTATCTATTGTCATTATTGTCGAACTCGTCGGGGTTGTACGCGCGGTCATTTTCACAACGCTGCGATTCATCAAATGCCGCACGTCGAAATTTCGAAAGGATTGAGCGGGCTGACAAACAAAAAAGAGAAAGAACAAAACGAGGAAGTCAAAAATCGCGCACGAGAGGTGAAAAAATCGAACGGAAAAATACACTTTTCGCGTTGTGTCGTTCGCGGTATTTAACGCGCGATAACTACAACGCGGACACGTGTGCGCGTCTCAGCTATATATCGCTCGTGCCGCAACGTCTCGAAACGAAAATAATAATTTTTGTGAAATAGTAAAAAAAAAAAAGAATTGTTTGTGGATTTTTTTTTCTTTTTTTTTCTTTCTTTTGATAAAAATTCTCGCGAATCACGATCGCCCTCGTTACTGTCGTTCGTCGAGCGGGGAAACAACGACAACGAGAGAGATCTCGCTGGCAATTTTCTCGTTGCGCAGAGCGCCCGATCACAAGGGTGGTAAATTAACGAGAAACTAACGGCAAACGTGGAATAAACACACAATAAGTTCCGTCAGCTGTTATCGATGATTGTCTCTTATCGCGAGAGACAAATTCGTTATCGGTGCTCCGAAAAACTTTTTGGATAATCTCTAAACGAAATTGAAAAGAAAAAAAAAAAAAATATACACACATAGATGTATATCGTTGAAGAACAATATTCGTCGTATCGCCGAAAATTATCTTTCATCAAATTCCAAACACGTGTCGCAATCTTCTCTGCCCGCGATTTTTTCGACGATATATAAAACGCGAATTTCCGCGTGGCAATCGCACATTCACCACCGGTAAGACCGCGACGAGAGGTACAATTTCCAAACGTGCGCACACTACCGGGGGCACGCAAACAGGCAGAAGTCTATCCGCGGCCCGGGGTCTCATTTAGACGAAAACGAACGAAAAAAAAAGCGAGAGAGAGAGAGAGAGAGAGGAAAAGAACGATCTGTCTCTGTCTCGCTCTTCTCGCCGAGGCCTTTTGCCCGGTTCGTCTAACCTCGGGAGTTTAGTCGACCGTCAACCCAGCAGCCTCATAGTCGCGCTCCGTGTGACTCGCACCGTCTAAATTCAAATCGCCACCGATCATCATTAACAAACAATAACAAACCCCCTCCGGCACCCTCCAACAATAGAAAAAAAAACAAACCCCTTACTCGCTTCATCAATTGTTGGATTATTATTGTTTTTTTTTCTTTCTTTTCTTTCTTCAATCCGCTTTGCCCCTCCTTAAGACGCGCTTAACCCGGCCAGTATTCAGCGATCATATATATATATATATATATATATATAGAGTTTCAAATATATATATATATTCATATAAACATCCTATACGCAAGAAACATTTATGATTGAACAACGTAATTCCGCTGGAATAAAAAAACTCTTTCGCAATCGGAGCTCTACAATAAAAGTACTATAGACGCTTCTTGTTTTACATTTTGTGAGAAAATAAAAATTAAATTGTGAAAAGTTAAACCACCCCTTCCGTCGACATCGTCAACTTTATTGGATTATTAAAAAAGAAAAAAGGAAATAAATATCAAAGTGATGAAACAGTGAACAAGGTTGATTCTAATCACGAGTTATTTCATCGACAGTGAACACAAATACGCAACATTTTGTATATATATATACATATATACGTGTATATATATACATATATACAAGCTACGAAATTTAAATCCGTGATATTGAACCTGGGGGTGGTTATCGTTCTCGTTCGTAAAGCGCGCCAAGCGAGAGAGAGAGAGAGTTTCAGCGCCCCCCTCGCATTCAATACGATAACGCATAAACTTTAACTTGTTATTCGTCGTCCATTTGTTTTCTACGATCTCCCGCCAGGATATAAGAAAAAATTCTCGTAATTTATTGTTCACGAATAAAGCGTTCGTTCGGACGTAAAACAGTTGGATTAACGAGGGTGGATTCCGTGATATATATTACCTGGTGCGGGCAACATTTTAGGAAAGGATCCCGAGCGGTAAAGGAGGGCTCTGAAAAGGAAAATTTGTGGGGAAGGGGCAACGAGGAACAAACGACAGGACACTATTAACCGATCAGTCTTGGTACTGGCGCCGAACGAGGAAGAGATTCGGTGGCGTTCGTGCGAATTTTTCGTTACAATCAGGGATTAAACGAACAGAAACGAACAAAATTGTGCTTTTTTTTTCTTGGGCATTTACTGGTGTTACAGTTAAATTGTTTGTTTTTTTTTTTTTTTTTTCAATCAATTAATTAACACTAAATTATTGATTGAATCTATCAGAGACCTCGTGGTTAAGATTTTTTTTTTTCGGGGAATTTGTTTCGTGAGCTCGCGCTCCTATCGTTTATATCCCCTATCATTATCATCCACCGTCCGCCGTTTCGGCGCTTTTTCTTTTCCATCTCTCTCGCTCTCTCTCTTTTGATATATCTCTCATCATCGCCGCAAAAGCAACGGTGAGCAACATTCGAGAGAAATTATAATCCAGTGTGTGCCAGTGTTTAACTCTACCTCAGCCGTTTAACGAAAGCTAACGCAAATTTAAGATCCCTTCGGAAAACTAAAGTTGGAAAGAAAAATCCAACGCTTATATTTAGAAGAGAGAGATTTATATATATATATAAATAAATACATATATATATATATATATATATATATATATATATATACACACACCCGAGGATACATTTATAATAATTATAAATATAAACATAAGATTAAACAGTGTGCTAGACGCGCCGTTATAATTCCGTGTATATAAAAAGCAAAGCGCCAGTTTCGTAACGTTTATTTTTTTGCCTTTTTTTCTCGTCATCCCCCGTACCGTTGTCTTCGTAAGGTCGTTTGTGAGTTTCGTGTGAGAGAAAATTCAAAGCGTCACGCGAAGAAAACAAAAAAACAAAGACAGGAAAAATGTCACTGGATAAATTCACCGAGGGTGGGATGCTCCACAAGGAGATGGAACGTTTGGATATCGAGGATAAGAACGGCGATGGTCCAAGGTAAATAAAAGTAGAAATAACCTAATAACTAAAGGTATAATAATAAAAGGGAAAAGATAATAATTATTGTTTTATTGATTTATTTGAGATGGTTATTCGATGATTTTTTTTTCAATTATCCGTTATTATTCAATCGTTGATTCGTTCCCGCCAAATCGCTCGACGGTAACTCAAATCTTCGACGTTCGTGAGATACGACTTTTTTAACTGATCGCTATCGTATCTGGGCTCCGAAATGTGGAATTTACTCCGAAATGATATCGCTTTTTCTTCTTTTTTTTCACTCCTGATTCGAACGCCTTGCTGTTACCTTGAAATTCATAATCTCCCGCCGAAAATTTACTTCGACGATCGGTTTTTTTCCGGAATTTGTAAAGTCCTCGTGATAAAAATAACAACATACAGTTCGAATTCACGTTCCTAACATACTTGTGCGTGATTTTTTAATCACGTGCAAGAAACGAATTACGATTTACTCCAAAATGATGAAATTACTCGGAAATAAATTTCGTTCGATAATATCATTTTTTTTACTCCAAAACGAATTGCCTCAAAACGTTAAATCTATGGAATATTTTCGGCTAGAATATTTTCCAATTTTCGTGTTCAGCGATTGCGGGAGGATATCTGCTCCGAAATACGAAATTGCTCCAAAATAGATTTCGTCCGAAAAACAATGCTGCTCCGAAACGAAAATTTCTTCCTAATCACGTACTTGATAAAATGGTAAACAAATTTTCCTCGCTACATTTATGCGCATGTAAATTATGTATATTTCGTGAGCAGAATGTTTTGAACGCTTTCGTAACCCTGGAGTTGGCTAAACGAGCAAATATTTGTAAAAATTCGAGGGTTTCGTAATGTGCTCACGAAAATATTATGGTGATGATTTTATTTTTTATTTTATTATTGAGAATAATATTCACAAACACGTAAATATCGTATATATATAAACGATCGACTAATCGATTATCGTCAATTTATCATTTATTCATCCATACGTGTCTCTTCTCGTGCGTCATCGATGTTTTCGGTCGTCGAAGACCATGAAACCAGGGATTTTGTGCGGGATGAGTGTACATACACGTGGGACCGTCGTATCTCTCTTCAACAAGACGATAGACGATTAATTGGAAAAACAGATTATCCTCGGGGGCCCATTCAATCGTCGTCTCGTTGTATTATTTCAAAACGTCAAATCGTATTCGACACGAATGAGGAATGAATGAATTTTCGAAAATCCAAATAATATCAATGAGTAATAATAGAATCGTGGTTAATCATTGATAGAGTTGACGGCGGTCATTTCGTATTTATACGCCATCTAATGTTATGATTTGTGAGAAGCGATTAGTGGACAAGATTTTCTTATAACCCAGGATTTGATGAATCAAAGAGATATCGACGATAGTTACATTGAGTCATAGTTACAATGCCATTGTCCCGTTGAAACGAAAGAAAAATTTGTTAAGGGGGGAAATAGAGTTAAGACAGCATTTTTTCAATGATTTTCATGAATTTTTTTATAGTATACAAAATGAATATAATTTATTGAAACTTTAAGAATATTTTATACATATATTTAAGTATATACTATAAAATTGGTATATACTATATACTATAAAATTTAAGTATATACTATAAAATAAAAAAGACTCAGCATTTTGCGTACATTCTGGAAGCCGCAATTTTCATCTGAAATCAAACGAGGTTGGAATTTACTTTTATTATATGTCTCTCTTCTATATGAACCTAAATGCTATTAAAAAAAATAGAAAATTGAATTTTTTACAGGGGTCAAAACAAAAATGCATGATTTTTTGCCATTTTTTACAACTTTATTTGGAAAAATAAAATTATTTTAAATAATGATAATATTCCGATTTTAGGTTCATATAGAGCGCAATACTACGAAGAAAGTAACTGCCAATTTTCAAAACGATTGGTTGAAAACTTTTCAAACTAGCGTGTGCGGAGGTTCAAAAAAAGTCGTGTTCAGAAAAACGCGATTGAAACACGTGGCGCGCTCGGGGCCGAATGAGAGCTACTCACTCTAATGGCTTATAACAATAGAACAAGTCGGAATTTTCATTTAAAATGTTGGGTACATATTTTTCAATAGTTTAACTAACAATTTATGAAATGAAAAAAAATCGATTTTTTGAACCGTCTAACCCTTTTTCCTCCCTTAAATCATACATAGGTGACAAACGAAATTCGCGAGCAACAGAGAAGAGGCCATTTCAACTTCCGGTTATGTTTTTACCAAATACGCCAGCGAACTTTACCGATGTAATTGTTGATAGGTGGAGATAAAAAATGTCACCAACAACCACCTTCGAAGGCTCTTTTGTTATGGTTTTTTTTTACAATCAAGCTTTGTTGCAATAATTCTATATCTTGATCCGAAAACCTTCGAACTTAATAATAGAGTCAGTATTTACGGATCCGAAGTAATAACTCGCAAATTTTTTAGATTGCTTCCTCATAAAGGTGAAAATAAAGTTCGTTTTTTCAATGTCAATGTCTTGAAAAAAAAAAGACAGTTTCCGCGGAGAGGGGCTGTGAGGATTATGTAAACTTTTGAGCAGGTAATTTGCAATTTTATGTCGTAACAATTTTGAGACTTTATTTGGAACTGTTGATAAATCGATTTGTCGGTCGGGACCTTCACGAATATATGGAAAAGCGTTACGACGTTGATTCGATATGTAGACCGGAAGTGTCGAGCAATCATCAAGGATATAGAATTATTCAGCTCAGCGAGTCGGAGATCGTACGGACATTTCTCCTTGTTAATTCATGGTCGGTTTACACCCAAAAAATTTACGAGATGTACCAATTTTTTTTTGTTTTTCGTTAAATCTATTTAACACAAATTCAGGTGAAATTCTGCAGCTGGAATAATTAATAAAGTAAATGATTTTTCTCGTTTATCTTTTCGTTTTGTTTTTCGTTGTGATCTTGATGAAACATTGGGCAACGTTTGCGAACCCGTCACTCGTGATTCGCCCATCGTTAATATAATCGAATGTGATTAATTAGACGTGTGACTCATAGACAAAGGTGACGATGTCCGCAGAGGCGGCATTATCAGAATCGATCGTCGATCAATCTCCGCTAATGGACTATTTTTTCGTGTACGCATTCGCTCACACAAGTGTATCAAAAAATTGTTTTCTATCAACTATGAAACTGTCCGGAATTTGTGTAAATTGTATTGATTTATGAAAAAGTTTACTAAACCATTAATTAAAGATCTATTGAAGTCGATTATATTAAGTAATAATTTTGTGAGCAATTGAATTAATCGAGTAATTATTGTATTTCTAAAATAAAGTTTCTTAATACATTTTTCCTTAACAAACTTGCTTTAAACAAATATTTGTTTTTTTTTTAATACTTTGTCAAATTATTCTTTTACGAGAAATGTCAAATTTGAAAATTCGGCGTTTTTTTATCATTTTAACGTAGGCGAATCTCCGAGAAAAATTGATCACGTTGAGTGAAGAATATTTGATGGTAAAAAAAAACCAATAAACGAAAAAGATGAACGAGGAAATGAAAGAAGAAGCGGCAGCTTGAGTTCGGGAACAGTTTCAGCCCCGGCGTTCCCGCGTCCGTCTGCACCGGAAGTATCGTAGTAATAAACCACGCGGTCGCAAGTGCAGCTTTTCACGATTTTTTTATTTTTAATTTTTCTATTACTTGCCGCTTCTTCGAAGCTATATTCGTGGCATCGTATAGAATACACGACAGACAGAGAAGCTTTAGTGATACCGTGTGTGCAATATATATGTAAATAGACACTCGCCGAGCGTTGATGAATGAGGAGGGTAAAAAAAGCATCTATAGAAAGATCGTCTTCTTTCGTCTTTTAAATATTTCATTCTGAGCTTCTTTTACTCGTGAATGTCTGTGTTTAATTATAAAGTGTTTTTTATGATTTTGATGATTCAGTAACGATATTATATTTTGCCGAAAAATTAAAGTTTCGCGATACGAATAAGTGCGTCATTTAATTATAATTTTACGTAAAAGATTCGTGATATTATTTTTGTCGGTACAATCAAAAGAAAATTTATCAGAATTACATATTGCTTCGGGATGAAACAAATTTTTGTTATTAAAAAAAAACCTGCAGGCAATGAATAAGTCACAAAATTTCTGCACGTTTTTGCACACATAGACAATCAGAAAAAAACTCTTCGATATAGAATTTGAAAAAAATCGATTAAGGAGCTCCGAATGCATGGAATATTTTATCAAATCGTTATAGATATTTGTTTAGTCCGTTCAATTTTGTAGATTTGAAATGTCCTACATGGAAGGATATTTGGCATTGAATTTAGAAAAATATCGATAAACTTATTTTACATTTATGGTATCTTCGATTTTTCCGAAAGCTCCATTAAAAATCGCGTCTCATATTATTAATTTCAGTAAGAGAAGAATTGGTGGAAATTGAAACTCGCATATTGTCTCCTCATTATTTTCGCGTATACACAAATTTTCCTCTACGAGGAAGCCAAAATAGAAAGAGGCCCGTTGCTCCAAGAGAGAAAAATTTGTGAATACCCAAAAAATGAGTCAGCAAATCATGCAAGCTTGAATTTACACCATGCGTTTCTGTTATATATTTTGTGAGTTTGTACGCGTCGCCATTTTGTCACGAATAGAAAAATTTTCCACGGAGCTTCTCGTGGTTTAGGCTAGCCGAGGTCGGGCAGAAGGCTTCGTGTGTGGCGCTCGTGTAAATTGGTGGTAAACTCGTCTCTCGGTTAGTGACGCTGCTGGCCCGGCTACTATATACTATCCGGTCGAAATGTTTCTCACTCTATCTCTACTTAAATATCATACATATATATACACACACGTACACATGTACGTACATAGTAACGCTCCTGCCGGCAATCCAACCGTGGTACAGTTCTCGTGGTCTCGAACGATCTTCCGTACGGGTTTTTCATCCGTCTCGTCTATAGAAGTATGCGTAACGCGAGAGCGCTTGCGTGAGTTTTTCCCCATCTACGCACTTTTCAGAAAACATAGAGAGAGAGAGAGAGAGAGAGTTACGCCGATCGGGGCAACGCGGGGGAGTGAATCGCGATACTATACCGCCTGTGCTTACGTGGCCAAGACTAAAAACCTTCCAATCTTGCTCGTGGATTCTTTTGCATTTCGCGCGCTCGCCACGAGGCCAAAGACATATAAATATATCGTGAATACACGTTGCGCATGCGCTCGCCGGTTTCGACGTGGACATTCAACTCGATAGATCGAATGATGTCTAACACACGGTGTATATGTATGAATACATAAATACATGCATGTTGAATGTTAAAAAGCAAATAGCCAAAACCATTTGAAATGAAAAAAAAATACGTGAATTACGCCTTTAGCTTCTAAACATTCGATATATTTATGTGCGTATGTATTTATCTGTATATACGAGGTCTGTTCAAAAAGTATCGCGAATTTTGAATTTCCGCGGGCTACGTACATTCGATTTTCGATTTTTTTTTCGTGGCGTTAGGTTGGTACTCGTGTCCCTCACTTATGCTGAAAAAATCGGCCTTTTTGAATGTTTAGTTAATTGTTGACAGCTGTTTTGGTTAGACGTGTTTTGGCTTGTCATCAATTTTTGCCTATTCCAAAAAAAGCAGCTTCCATTGCGATGATTGAGCTTTGGTTTCCACGTCATAACCATAAACCCATGATTCGTCACCAGTTGTGACCTTCTGGAGCAAATTTGGGTCGTCGCGGACCGGAGTCCAACAGCTCCTTAGCAATGTTAACGCGACACTGTTTTTGTTCGAAATTGAGCAATTTTGGCACGAATTTCGCGGCGACCCGTCTCGTGCCCAAATCATTGGTAAAAATCGAATAGCACGAGCCAATCGATATGTTTAGTTCCTCGGCAACTTCTCTACCGGTGATTCGACGATTGGCCAATATTATTTTCTTCACTTCATCAATGTTTTAGTCAGTTGTTGATGTGCTCGGGCGTCCGGAACGCATTTCGTTGTTCGCATCTTTTCGGCCATCTGAGAACATTTTGTACCACCGATAAATGTTGCTTTGGTCCAAGGTAGCTTCACCATATGCCACAGTCAACATTCGGAATGCGTCCGCGCACTTAATTTTGTTTTTCACACAAAATTTTACACGGATTCTTTGATCGATTTTTTGGAATAGGCAAAAATCGAAGACAAGCCAAAACACGTCTAACCAAAACAACTGTCAACAATTCACTAAACATTCAAAATAGCCGATTTTTTCAGCATAAGTGAGGGACATGAGTGACAACCTAACGCCACAAAAAAAAATCGAAAATCGAATATACGTGACCCGCGGAAATTCAAAATTCGCGATACTTTTTGAACGGACCTTGTATATACTCTTGTGCAAGGTGTTTTCAACGTCTTTTAATATGTCTCGACATTCAAAATGTTATCTTCTCCTTTTAGTAACTCATTTACAACCATATAACAAGTATTAAAGAAATAAAGTTCATTTACATTTTTGTACAATTTCATCTAAATTTACAATATAAATTTATCGATCCGCATTATTATGGATTCTACACAACAAAGAAACGCAGATAATTCTTGAAAATCGTTTATTCGAAGGGTTTTCAAAAGAGAAAAAATAATCTTCAAATTTGGGAATTAAAAACCAGGATCTCTGATGAATTATTACCTCGAGCAATGTGAATTACAATGTCAGAAACTTTTGTAACATTGAAGTCTAATATAGAATTGAAAAAAAATTAAAATACCGCTGTATAATCATTTTCGAAAAATACTTGAATTATAGGTTTTTGTAAAAATTGATTATATAGCAGAAAATTACGAAAAATTCCTATCTGTAGTATTTATGATATATAATTGTATCGCCGAATATAGCACGAATCGGTCTCGCGCACACGCACGTTTAAAAATCATTAATTGTGATATATTTATATGCTTGTATCTCCGTAGTTATTAGAAAGTTGACCGGGGTAATTCGATACCATAAAATTTTTTTTTTGATCCACCTCTCTCTGCGGTCCCGAACGTTTAGCTGACGGCTCTGCTCTCATTCCCACAATGTGTCCATTAAAAAATTTCATTTATAAAAGAAAAAAAAACTAATCCATCAAAAATTGTTCGATTCAGTTTGCCGGTCTGTTATTTTTTTTTTCCTTCATTTTATTACAACTTAATCGGAAGAAAACTCGAAATGAGCCGAAAAAAATCGAGCTGCTTGACTTGTACGACGGATTAAGGAAAGACAAAAAAATATCGTACGCGGTTTGCGGGCGAGATTTCCGAGAATCGCGAGCTTGGTACGATGACGTAAATCCTCTCTGTCGTTATCTCCGAAAAATTAGCGTTTACCGAAAGTCACGCTCGCGTTTTTTTTTCTTCTTTTTTTCTTTTCGTACCAACCCATCGGCGTGGTCTGTATGTCACGTTTTTTTTTTCACTTCTCTCTTTTGCTGGAGGAACCACGTTAATAATCGAGAGTGCCGCCAATGGTTGCTCGCCCGTTAACAGTGAGTCATGTGTACTGTGTTTAATACAGTTGTGAATTTCATGCGGTCCGATGGTTATGGCAAAATGTGATGTAAAAAAAAACAGGATTTCAGGGATTCGTATCCAATCGTTTTAGTGCAAAAAGCACTTCGACAATTCTCAGCCTCTTTGCCTTCGAAAAGATGATTGCATATCGCAATGAATAAATCAGATAAATTACGAGAATATAAAAATTGCGGCACCCCTTTTGCGTAAAAGAAAACGAAAAAAAACAATTCAGCAGCTAGTTTTTGACGATGAGAAAAGGATTTATATTATTCGACAAGATTTTATCTAAATCATTCAAAGTGTATCTTAATTGAATGAAATATATGACCAAGTTGTGAGTTTTTCAATTATCGGTCATCAGAGGTTTGTTTATCTTATTGAAATATTTTTTTCTGTCATTCAAGTCAGAGTTGTTTATTAATTTTCAAGTTTTTTTCAAGTAAAAGAAAGAGTTTAGTTGTTTTTTTTTATTGTCCAATTGCGAATCGATTTTTCAAACAAACGATTTTTTTTCTTCATCAAACAAAAACGAGTTATTCGAGTTTCATTAAATTAATCTTATTACCAATCGAGAAACATAAATTGTAGCAACGAAATGTATGAGATTAATTTGCTGATCTTTTCTCGTTACGAAAACCGGGGGTTAGCGTGTCCGAAATTCCGTTCTCACAGGATCGCCCGCGGTATCGCGCGTGGCGAAGATCTTTGCCTCTGCCTGTGTGTATTTGTGTGCGTGTATGTGTGTGTGTATGACCGAGGTCGCGATCGTTGACGCAACTATTTCGTTCTTCGTGAGGTCGGCACTCCGCGAGTTTCGCGTTTCTCGCGGTCCGAGAAGCAAAGAGAAAGGAAACGCGAGACATTGCTATATACGACGGGCGTTAGAACTCGATCTCAAAAAGAAGAAGAAGAAGAGGAAGAATAAAAAAGAAACCGAATAGAAAACCAAACGGTCTCCGTGAATCGTTCGAATGAGCAATCGTCTTTTTCCCTCGCCGAAGATCTCTCACTTCGTGCCCTCCGCGCCTCTATACACTCTCCGGCTGCGACTAAGCTCATTACGAAACGCCCGCGCGATAGTTTTTCTTGCTAGCTACGTGTGTCGATTGTGCGTTTTGTTTCACCCGTAGCGCAATCTTCTGGCTGATTCGAGCGTTTCACCCACGCAAAGTCGATAATGCCGCGACCTGTATTCGCCGTTGTTCCATCGTCGACTCTTTATTTTCCTCTCGGTATTTTCGTTTGAATAACGGACAAACGAAAAAGCTTGCAAGTTGAAATTTTCAAGTTGCTTCAGCAAAATTTCACACAATGCTCAGAGACTCCTCTATAAGGATCTGTAGCTTTCTCTGTTTTTACATCCTCATTGGTAGAGGTTTGAGCATTGCATGAAAGTCTGGGAAGCAATTTGCAAATTTCAACTTCTACTTTATTTCCCTAGAACCATTGTAAGTCTCAAATTCTTCGAATAATTTGAGAGTTCATAAAATCGCAATCGTTTCCATCGATTCTCCTGAATTTCGGCCCCGATCAGTCTTCAATGTTGTTTTATTCAAAATTTTACCGCGTGATCTGCAGTCACAAATTGCAAGGGTTAAAGAGTTTGACAAATACTTATACTACTTTTTTTTTAATTCAACATTCCATAAATTCAAAATGTCTCTATCGAATTTCTTAAAATTCAACAACCGACATCCTTCGATTGTACTCAATGGATTTACGAAATTTTCGCTCGTTAAACAAAAAATTACACGATCTAGAATCTTAACAAACACTTATATCGTTTTTTTTTTTGAAAAATTAAATATTTTACAAATCGAAAACGGCTCAATAGATTTTCATGAAATTCGATAAGAAATATCATTTAATAGTAGCCAATCGATGTACAAAGTTTTCACTCGATAGTCCAAAAATTACACGAGACAAATTCTTTGAAAAACATTTACAGCGAATTTTTGAATAATTTCAAATTTCATAAATCTACAACCCTTCAATCGCTATTCCCCAAATTCAATAGCGTGCAGTATTTGATGATAGTCCATTTGTGTAGAAAGTTTTACACCGATAGATCATAAATTGCACGAGCTATGCTCGTGACAGCCTTTTGTGAATAAATTCAAAATTTCCCATGACAAAACCATTGACCATATTTCATGCCATTCGAGTGTTTGCAAGATGGTTGCTCGGGAGGGTTTCTCATTATTCAGGTAAACGTCCGTTTCGTTCAGCGGTTAACATGGAAACAGGACGAAGCATTCTGTGTCTTCTCTCTTCTTTTCACAAAAGGTCTCCCATCGATCGTATACGTTTGCCTGATTTCACAGGTACCCAAAATAGACTTGCCCAAAACCCAAAGAGAATCCTCTAAAGAGAGGAACGAGGTGTTGTTGCTTAAGTTTCTGGGAGTCCCTCTTTCTCACTATGTGCTTTCTCGTCTTTTCGAATATACGAGTCCGAATATATATATATATATATATATATATATATATATATATATACTATCTTTGATTTTTGCCGATTTCCAAGAAGAGATTCAACCGCCCCCGAACGCTCGGGACAACGCTTATTTTTCAACCAACGACTAACCGCCGTACATAAAACCTTTTTTTATATTCGTACGTATATATACACAATATTGGTTATAGCTACTATAAATATGTATAAGAGCTGTATATTTGCATTCTGATTCTAGAATGCGGGAAAAAATTAACAACTTTGAAAATTCCAATCGCAATTCCTACCTGACAATTTCATGTAACTTCTCCTAATCATATCATGCAGTTGTATGAAAATAATGTTCAGTTAGAGAATTCGAGGCCCGACAAAAGGGTTTTTGTATTTTTTTAACTTACATCCATTTTGGAAGCTCCGTTGTGATATGATTTTTGAATACGTGCAGTGAACATATGCACTTTGATTGGCTTGATATGTCAAAAAGGTGGAAACCAGGTCTAAGAATCCATAAAAATATTCGTTTGGACATTGAATTATCTAGGGCACTTATTTCCAATCATTTTATCGCAAAATTTCATTGTAAATATCGCGAATTACATGATAAATAAGAAATTAAAAGTTACAATTAATTGTCCAATTAGAGAAATTATGAAAAAACGTTTTTTTTTCTTCATATTTGTACCTTTTCAAGCTACAATTTTCTATCACATTTCAAGGTTTCCACACGTGCAACGTAATATACAATTTCCCAAGCTGTCATTCGAATTACAACGATCGCACAAACTATTCTGATTCGACACTAAATTTCGTAGATACTGCCTTTGTGCATGCACATTTAAAATAACTTTCACGTGCAATTGGTCATCGTATAATTTCTGAAACTCGCGCGAAATTCTACTTTCTTTTCAATAGTGTTTCGTTTTGTCCTGTTCATCCTTAAGGGGGGAAATAGGGTTAGGACAGCGTTTTCTCAATGATTTTCATGAATTTTTTTTATACTATAAAAATGAATATAACTTATTGAAACTTTGAGAATATTTTATACATATATTTAAGTATATACTATAAAATTTGTATACATATATTTAAGTATATACTAAATATATAAAATATTAGCGACCCCATATTGCAGGTCACAATCAGACTCAGCATTTTGCGTACATTCTGGAAGCCGCAATTTTCATCTGAAATCAAACGAGGTTGGAATTTACTTTTATTATATGTTTCTCTTCTATATGAACCTAAATGCTATCAAAAAAATATAAAATTGAATTTTTTACAGGGTCCAAAACAAAGGAGCATGACTTTTTGCCGATTTTCACAACTTTATTTGCAAAAAAAAAATTATTTTAAATAATGATAATACTCCGATTTTAGGTTCATTTAGAGCACAATATTATGAAGAAAGTAACTGCCAATTTTCAAAACGATTGGTTCAAAACTTTTCAAACTAGCGTGTACGCAAGTTCAAAAAAAGTCGTTTTCAGAAAAACGCTTTTGAAAAAATAGTACCAAGAAAAACAAGCAATATGGGGTCGCTAATATTTTATAGTATATACTTAAATATATGTATAAAAATTTTATAGTATATACTTAAGTATATGTATAAAATATTCTCAAACTTCCAATAAATTATATTCATTTTTTATACTATAAACAAATTTATGAAAATTATTGAGAAAACGCTGTCCTAACCCTATTTCCCCTCTTAATGGCTTGTAACAATAGAACGAGTCGGAATTTTCATTATAATTTTGGGAACATATTTTTTTGGGAATAGTTTTACTAACAATTTATGAAATAAAAAAAAAATTGATTTTTTGAACCGTCTAACCCTATTTCCCCCCTTAATATGTGCCGAGGAGAACTGATATATGTGTATATTTGGGACATTCCACGCCAACTCGACCTGGCCGTGATTCTTACTATTATTTATCATTTTTCCCTTCAAGTATGTTTTAGAGTGACACAAAAAATGAGCTACACCAATTTTCAGATTCTGTCAAAAATTCCTGCGCTCAAGAGAATCTAAACTATTAATTTTACTCATTGATTCTTTGTTCACCAAATGTTGGAATTTATTATATGCTATTTTTGATACTCTATAATATACTCGAACAAAACAATGGTAAGTTCCATAGCCAAGTTGAGTTGGCGTGGAATACCCAATATAGTAAATATTAACACATGTCACGTGTTAATATTTAATATAATATTTAATATATTAACATATGTACGTGTGTTCTTTTGATTGCTGAACCGGGGAGGATTGTTTGGCGGGGAAAAAGAATGAGCGAAAGATAGAAATGAAAGAGACGAGAAAGGAGACTGGATAAAAGAATGCTACGAGGAATTACGAGAACCGGAAGAACCGCGCGAAACTTTAGGATGAGTGTACTCGTATATAGCCGCCAGAATCCACGCATTCATGGCTGATGGATATATTATATATAGATATATATATATTTATACATAACCCTGTGGGTTGTCTCTGAGTTCTCCAGGAATTATCTACCTGTGTCACTTTTATATTTGGTGTTTACTAATCCGCCGAATCCCTTTTCGACCTGGATCGATCGACCGAGATTTTTCAGGAAGGATTGGTCATATAATTATTGTCGGCCGCGCCAAGTTATACACAGGTATAAAGACAACATTTCAAGACGATTCATTGAATTCTTTTTCCACGAATCTAATCGTGACACAAGTAAATTTACAGAGATTCCCAAAAATAATTTATACATGCCTACATTTTCTCTCATTTTGTTGTTTTAAGGGACGACATTTTTTTTCGGCAAAATTCAACTGTAGATCGTTCTTTCATTTGTTATTTTATGGTGCAAATTAATTTGATGCAGCAAATAATTTTTAAGGCGTACCGGGGAATATCGCGAAAGCGTCAAAATGGCGTCTGTGCTCATTGGAACCGACGTAGCCATATTGGAAACAAAACTCGCGTATATGTATCGCCGCAGATGACACGAGTCAGGGTTTTTAACAATACATGCTTCGTTCATGTACGATGAACGATTCAATTTAATCGTTACTCAATTGAATGTTAATTAACTCTTAACTCTAATTTTTAATACACCTTTGCGTTTGCCATATTCAATTAATTTTTACTTTTGTACCAAATTGTACATAAAAAACAGTTCTTATAGCAAACTGATTCATTTATATCGTTGAATAATCCTCATTAATGTAATTATGCACGTAGTGTCGCAAGAACAACGAAATTAATTAATTAAATAAGATCTAGTCGCGCTTACCCCATAAGGGAGATTGTAAGAATTCAATTGTGGATATTGATCTATCCAGCAATTTATTTGCAATCATGGGCAGAATGCATGCCAAAAACAAAAAATTCAAACTGCTCTTAAAAACAAAAGGAGTAACAGGACTCCGCTAGGAAGCAAAAAGCCCTTTTTCAACCGTAAACAACATACTTTATTAGGCATTCTTCTGAACTTTGTGGCAAGAAAATTACAGCAGTGTTAATTTTTGTCATATTTCGGTAGCTCGACCACTTTAAATAACATTAAGCATTGCGTGGAAAAAAAGAACGTGAAAAGTAAATCTGCGTGCTGTTAGGCACTGCGATTGTGTCAGAACCATCCCTATCGCTTTTTGTCACTCAGGAACCCATCACACATTTTTACGATTATTAAATATTTCAATTTCTAAACGATCGGACGTTATGATACTTGACATTAATATTTATCTCTGATCGAAGCTGACGTCATATAATTACACTTTTCACCGACGAACTACCATAGAAGGAACCGGAACAAATGATGAGTCGCAAAAATTTACGTCCGGAAGCCTCGATCATATCTGTATTTATAATAAAATAATTAAACTTGACGTAATTTGCTAACGAAAATAAACGTTTTTACACTAGAATCGACTGTTTAAGGAGTAATACGCAGTCAGGAAACCGAAAAAAGGCGATTTTTCAAGAATTTATCCTGGAAAGACGTTTTAATTTATTAACGTAAAAATGTATATACGTATTGTGGTACCTTTTAACTTCATTTTCAAATTTTTTATTTTTAAAAATAATGATTTTCAAAGCTGCCATAGCCGATCTCCTCCAGAAGCTCCTCTAAAAAAAGGTGTCTGGCGGTGAGCACGATATCTCCGGTTTGGATTATCCAAAATAAAAATACCAAAGAGATTCTATTAGCGGATAGATAAATCTAGGTATTGATCAAAGGAATAGTCGACATTTTGATTTTTGACAAAATGACGACTCCAATAAGAAAAAATTCGAATTTTCTACCAAAATTTTTTCGTTGAATTGTTTAAAAAAAATGGAAATAATTATCGGAAACCTTATTCCATCGATCAATACCCGAAGAATATATCTGAAAAGGTTGTGTTAAAATTCCAGACCGATCGGTCGAGCCGTTTTTTTAGAAATCGTGCTCACCGACTTTGAAAACACCGTCTTGAGAAAAGCGCGTTCAAAGTTTAGGCCGCCTACTTTGTAACGCTCCGAGCGTCCTTACAAATATGCATGTATCTCCAAGAATATTTGTCGGATCGATTTGAAATTTTCCGAAAATATACTCAAATATATGTTCATTCCGAAAATGCAATAAAAAAAATCGATTTTTCGAAATTTCCAACTGCGTACAACCCCTTAAGTGGATGATAGCGTCCGAAACTCGGGCTGTCTCACAGAGCCACGTGGCACAATGAGCCCCACTCTCACTCTAACATTTTGGGTTTTTACATCCCTTCCATTTTGTTCCCATTGCCATTCCATTTCTTAAGGGAAGGTTCCCGTCCAAAGACCCCAAAAATACCTCAATTTGAGGAATTCTTTTTCAATACAAAAAAAATTATTCTGCAAAAATTTTGTTGTGGGTTTTATTTGTATATAAAAGAAGTATTGTACTGAGTTTTTTCACAATAAAATAATTCCAAATGGCGACCCCAGCTCCCGCCAAAGAAGCCGCTCCCGGCGAGAAGTGATGTGCGCGGTACCTTCTACAGCCTCATCAAGTGGTCTGAAATCCAAAAACCGAGAAGACTCTTGAAACAGATAAAATTTGTGGGACCCTATCGGTTTCCGATTTTTAAAAAAGCCCTTTAAAACAAAATGGCGGCCGTTTAAAAAAAAACTTATTTTATCATGTTTTTTTTTGGGCTTTAACGTTAAAAGAGAAATATTTACAATCATTTTTTCGAAAAAAACGCTCCGTCAGGGCCGCCTAAATTTAATTAGCTTCAATTTGAGGGGTGAAACTTTGAAATCGGTGCATTCCTCGAAGCTGTAGAGCGTACCGCGCGTCGAAAAACGTTGTTTCGAGAGAAACGCGTTTAAAGTTTTATCCTACCTACCGTAGACTCACCCATCAGGTCGGACTGCCCTGCTCGAACCCGTATATCTCGAGAACTACATCATATATCGAAATATCTTTTCTCCCACGGATTCTCGACAACATAAAGATGAAAATTGAGCAAAAAAAAATTTTTCGATTTTTTCATCGGTTTGGACGGGAACCTTCCCTTGAGGTAGTACTCTGGTAACTTAAGCCGATTTCATGTCTTTTTTGGAAAAATGAATCGTTTTGGATATTTAGGATGTTTTCATTTACATATTAAAGATACAGAAAAAAAAAAATTTTTGTAGGAAAATAAAAATGAATCGTTCTGGATATTTAAGATGTTTTTATTTACATATTAAAGATACAAAAAAAAAAAATTTTTGTAGGAAAATAAAAATGAATCGTTTTGGATATTTAGGATGTTTTTATTTACATATTAAAGATACAAAAAAAAAATTTTTTTTAATTTAATGGTTTATTATTATTATTATTATTGATTGAAGTTGGCACCTCGAAGTTGGCAGCCCGGGTCCTAACTTTTTTTCTAACGAACCGATTGCTTTCAAATTTTAACAGACCACTCTACACGCTTATAGTTCTCGTCGGAACCACCGAGAAATTTTTTCACCCCTAACTTTTTATTTGACAACCCCTTCTTTGCTAAAGTCCTTTTATTTTAGCAGGTTTGCGATATAGGCGACATTTTACTTAGTTTCAGTTCAGTAGTTTCCGAAAAAGTACGACCCGCTCAGAAGTTGATGAGCACGCTAATGGAGGGTTAATCGATCACCCATCTCAGTATTAATCGAGGCCAAGTATAGCTTAACTTGGTAAACCGTCAAAACCACCCTCCGACCGAACGTCTACTTCCGTAATACATCAACAAGTTGCATTTAAGTTGAATCTCATTTCACATTTGTCTTCGATTTAGCTCAGGTAAAATGTCGTTAAAAGAAAATGATTACATTCACGCTGTGACTTTTGTCGTGATTGTCGGACTTGCTCGATACCGTTGACCCGCGTTCGTCATCTTATCCACATAACGTGGTATATCATGAATCATATATATGGATAGACCGTCAGGAACATATGAAAATGCAACGGTTGCGATCGCAAGAGGGATATATGCACCTCTCGTTGCGATAATGAAAGAATTCTCGGATCTTGCGTATATAATCATCATATCATGGAGTCTGTGTCATATCTCCCCAACTATTGTTTCTTCGCTCATCTTGCATATGTAAGAATCTCTCGTGTTAAATAAGTGGTGTGTTGCTAACACTTGATCCACGTCATCGTTTCGTTTGATTCTATTCCCGAGGTTTCGTTTCATCCTCTTCGCCAACTATATGTATATAATTTATGATGCTGCTCCACGAGCTAATCTCATTACGACAGCTGAAAGGATAATGCTCTCGAATCTGGTCTTCGGACTTTTGCTGAAACGTGTCTATCGCTGTGATATCATTGCGATTTTTTCTCGGTAAGACATTTTGTTCCTTTTATGTTTCATCTACTACTAGAGAGGTGTGACTCCGCCGATGGCCCAATTGCAAGAAGGGATTACGGCGATTTGCAATTTTCAATTGAAAAGGGTACACTTTTGGGCACTTTTGAGTTTGCAATGTTTGTCACTGGGTTTTTCCATAAATGGCTCATTGCTAGAGTCTTTCTCCTATCCAGATCTACGTATACATGGGTTTTTGTCGCGAAGCAGAATGACGGAAATTTTCCGCGAAGCTTTACACTTTAGCGCTAAAGTATCAACGTTCAATGACCCGCAAGAGAAACGTATAATATATATGGAAGATTTAAATAAAACATATTTTAGAAAAGTGTCGGAAATTTAATTTCCTATAAAAAAGGTCCTATCGACCCAATTGCTTAGATTAATATTTCTTGAGATATTGAACTTTTTTTATTTTTTATTTTTTTCATTATTTAATATTTCATATTTTATAAATTTTATACTACTCATAAGTTAAAGTTCAATATCTCAAGAAATATTAATCTAAGCAATTGGGTCGATAGGACCTTTTTTTTGTAGAAAATTAATTTTCAAACAAATTTTTCATTTGCATTTTTTTCGTAAAGTTAATTGTTTCGGAGATAACAGCAAAAAAACGAGAATTTTGAGTAAAAATCAACTTCAGTGACCCGTACCAACTCACCAGTACAAATTAAACTTTCGCCGCAAAAGGCACTTTTTTAGATTGTTTTATTCTGAGTAAATCGAAACCAAAAACAATATAATAGCATAAAATGCGGCTGAGTTATAGAAATTAGAAAAAGAAAAAAAAAATTCGATTTACGTGTATTTTAGATGGAAAATCTTCTCACGCTTTGGGAAAGTACTTAGAATTAATATTAAGGGCTGTAACTTTCAGGGAATTTCTTTTTCGACATATCCAACCAAATTTCGGGTGGGGACTGAAAACATAAAAATAGTCGAAAAAAAATCGCCCTAATATCTATAGGTGTGAAATTTGTTAATTTTCCTCGTAACGCTTTTTTTTCCTTAATTTAAAAATTTGAAGCGTCACACCGAGAAATATAAACTTTTCGTCACTTAAACTAATATATTTTTTCATTTCAATTGTCGACACATTTGTATGAATGAAATGTATTTGTGTTTTTGGAAAATTCAACAATTAAAGTGGCCAAATGTATTTACCATCATTCTATTATTCTTTTATGTAAATGAATAATATTTAAGAGAAATGAAATTCATTTTTCTAACGTATAGATTCGAGATTGAAAAAAAATGTAAATTTCATTTGTATACAGGGAGAAGAAAAATGAGATAATATAGGGATGAATCAAACGTTGATATTAAAATTTTTTACTTTTGTGATATTTAACTATTGTTCCTCCTTCTTTCTTCTAATATTATTCAGAGGCGATTATATCGTTGACTAATTTATGTTTTTCCTCAAAAAAAAAAAAAAAAAACATACGATATAGAGCTTGTAGATTGAGAATCTTTCCTCTTTCCCTGCTGTCCTCACATTTGCTACCACTGAAACGTGAACACTGCTGCTGGATATGGGCCAATTACGTGACGCTTGATTGCTCAATGGGGCTTGTCTCCTTTCTACCCTGCACTTACATTCTGAATCATGTATATGCGCGTATTGAAGTGCAAGCAAACTTTTTTTTTACAACGCAATGCATTTGTATCCGAATCGTCGCCGTGCCCGCCCAACCGTTGGGGTTGTAAGAGTTCTATTTAGGCACACCCGCGCGTACACTTTTGCGAACCTCATAAAGACGATAAAGAATTAATATACGAGAAGTACATCGTACACTGTGAACAAGAACTGTCTACAAGAACATCTCATTTTTAGAGTTACATACCACCAAACGGAATCGTTATGACGAGAATCGATTGTCCGTCCGTCCGTCTGTCGTTCTGTCACAGGCCTCTAACGCCTAAACGGTTCAGCCTATCAACTCGAAAGTTAGCATGCAACTAGAGTGAGATGTTCCGGAAATAGTCCTCCGAGTAATTTTATGAAAAAAAATGGTTTTTTCGACATTTTGAAAGGACCAAATAGTCGGATCTTAGAATGAAAAAAATTCCTGTCGAGTGGGATATCGTTTGAAAGAGCTTACGTTGAAGATTGAAAACATGGTTTTTGATGATTTTTTTCGATTAATATTTTCAACGATATCCATCAAAATGTTAGTTTTTTACTTTGTCGCGGCCCTTGCCTCTTTATTACAATACCAGTGCTTTGAAAATTTCGAAATAATTCTGATATATAAAGGGATATGAGAAGTATCGAACTATAGTGATGTGAATATTGTCATTGGATTTTGAGGTATGTGAAATTTAAGGGGGGAAATAGGGTTAGGACAGCGTTTTCTCAATGGTATTCATGAATTTTTTTATAGTATAAAAAATGAATATAATTTATTGAAACTTCGAGAATATTTTATACATATATTTAAGTATATACTATAAAATTTTCGAAGAATTTTCTTGAAAAACACCGGGGATATTAGCGACCCTATATTACAGGTCACAATCAGACTCAGCATTTTGTGTACATTCTGGAAGCCGCAATTTTCATCTGAAATCAAACGAGGTTGAAATTTACTTTTATTATATGTCTCTCTTCTATATGGACCTAAATGCTATCAAAAAAATAGAAAATTGAATTTTTTACAGCGGTCAAAACAAAAAAGCATGATTTTTTGCCATTTTTTACAACTTTATTTGCAAAAAAAAATTATTTTGAATAATGATAATACTCCGATTTTAGGTTCGTATAGAGCGCAATACTATGAAGAAAGTAATTGCCAATTTTCAAAACGATTGGTTGAAAACTTTTCAAACTAGCGTTTACGCAAGTTCAAAAAAAGTCGTTCTCAGAAAAACGCGTTTGAAAACATAGTGACCACTCGGTTATACACGTGGCGCGCTCGGGGCCTGAAGGAGAGCTACTCACTTTAATGGCTTATAACAATAGAATGAGTCGGAATTTCCATTTGAAATTTTGGGAACATATTTTTCAATAGTTTTACTAACAATTTATGAAATAAAAAAAAATCGATTTTTTGAACCGTCTAACCCTATTTCCCCCCTTAATGGAGGTACCTAGGTACTTGGCAATGGTGTCAATGCTATTCGGATGCGTTTAGAGAAATGGTACGGAACACCCAGCGCATGAAGTTCATGCTTGACCAAGTTTCTTTCCATAATTTCCCATAAATAAATATATAAATACATAAAATTATTATGTCTATTTTATGTGTTTTTATAGATATAATACACATTTATACGCGCATACTGCCAACCACAGTGACACCAGTATCATTTCACCCACGCACCTTCCCAAAGTATTGATCACTTTTCGTTGCTTCGCTGTGGTAGTAAGTAAAGGAGAGGGTGTATGCGAGGATGATGAAGGGAAGAGAGGTGAAGAGCTGATAGAGTCTTTCTCTTACTCTCTCTCTCTCTCTCTCTCTGTTTCGTTGCCTCCCTGTAGGGTGTATCGACTACTAAAAGTAGTAAAGGCCCATCCCACACCTTTTCGCGTGTAAAATAACGCCCTTTTGACTATTAACAGCCGATACAGTATATATAGAATACTTAGCATGACATGTACGTAGGATACGGAGTGTTGGTGAACAGGGAAGCAGAGAATATAGCAGAAAGGAAGTTGGAGGCAGCGAAGGAAACGCAAGAGGATACTGATGTGCGTCGTTGCCCCATACGCAAGGACGAAAGGGCTTGGCTTGCATTGACATTCCTATTTCATCCTTCCTTCCGCGTAACTATAGCATACTAATGGCCGGTCACCGATCTGTCATGAAATTTGTGTAAATAACTGTTTATTCATTTGAAAAATGTTCCCCTATATAAGTGATTTAACCCTCTACAGGGAAAAAATTCTACATGACCGTTTGATGAAACTCTCAAGTGACTTTCTGACAAAAGTAAATTATCGAAATGCGATAAAACAAAAGTTAAGACATTTCTTTATTATTAATCACTATTAAAATGTTAATTAATTCTTTTTTCGTTCAAATCGTATTCGCCAATGCTATATAGAACGAATGTGAGCGAGATCGATAAAATTTATACACATCCACCTGCTTTCCATGAATTCCTTGAATATCCTGTCCCAATGTGTTATTACATCGTGGAGGGGAGACGATGCGGATTCTCGGCGGAGGGTAAAAGCCCGACGATTGAATTGATCGTTGAACCGATATTTCCGAGAAATCATCGGTCTTACCTAAAGCGAATTGGTTGAAGAAAGAAAAAAAAAGGGTCACAGTCGATCGCGATGATAACGTGAGAATATTGATTGCACATATTTTTTCGATTAATCATTATAGTGAAGAAAATTGATGATTAAAAATCGTTAGGTAAATATATTTAACAATCGACATTTATATTTTCGTTACCATCTAAATATAATTGTATGACGTTTCGCTTCTGTTAACGATCTTCATACCATTTCGTTTCAGGCTGCCTCTCTTGTCCCGCTATTGTGCTCTCGACGTTTTATTATAAATGCTCGTTCGACGAAACAAGCCGTGTAAAGAGAGAGAGAGCGATAGAGAGGGAGAGACGGACAAGAAACGAAAAGAAATACGCGCCATCATCGTGGAGTCGCGCGGGCGCGCACTCAGTTGGACCCAGTGAGAGAGAGAGAGAGAGGGAAAAAGCGATAGCACGTGATGCGGGTGCGTTGCGAAGCCAAGGACGTAAATCGGCGTCGCGGTCGATCGCGCGGAGCCCTCATCTCAAACGGTTGAGACCGAGACTCTTAATTTCACATCGCCATAAATAATTTGACCGCAGACCCATGGATTTCCTGGAAGCTGGGTACATCCCCTCTCTCTCCCTCTCGTTCACTGTTTCGCTCACCCACTCTCTCATTTTAGCGCACGTTCTATATGCCAATCTCCAGTTTCTCTTTTTCTATACGTTTATATACGTGTATATATATCGAGAGAGAAAGAGAGAGAGAGAGTAATTGTATGTGTGCTCTCGACGAAATGAGAAGGATACGTATATCCGCACATTTTCTGTTTCTTCTCTCATTCCCTCTGTCTTTCTCCCCTGTTTTTTTTTAATCTCTACGTACGTCCCTCCGAGCAGCCATGCTGAGATAGCACATATTCGTAACAGCTAGGGCTATTTTACGTCCTTGGTTGCAAAACCAATGAAATTTGTACCGCGAGTTAATGTGTCCGTTGATGTCGTGACGGAAATTACTCTGCTTAGCCCCAAGCCAAGATCGCATACTCAAAAACGTATAGTGATCGATCCGTACTCAGCAAAATGACAACACTCTCGGTCAATTGCATATTTTGTTTCGAACTCTCAAATTTCATAGTTCACGAACGACCGACGGAATGGAACGTTTGAGCAAAGAACATTTCAAAAAACCCTTTTCGTACAGAACGTTTCGACAAATCAATCCTGTTGCCGTCATTATCAGGCTCTCATTTCTGAGAAGATTAAACGCACATCGAATATTACAAACATTCTAAGTATACCAAACTTCCAGTTGGACACCACAAACAAAACGATTCTGTGCATTGGACTCAAAGAAGATATTGTACAAAAGTGATGGGCTGTGTGATAACTGAGCAATAATGGACTCGGTTCGTATTAACGATGCTTCCCCACACCGAGTCATTTCTCTTCCAATGTCTGACTGCAAATGTTTAGCGAATGACAATATATGCTCCGTCATCAAAGTTTCCGGAACAATAGAGAATCGTTGAACGTAAAGGATTAGGCCGGAATATGACGCACTTGACTGTTTACACTATCCATTCACAACGACTTAATGTACCCTGTCGCCTAAGTAAACCCGCGCTCGAGATGATTGGCCCATTCTCAATTGAATGTTTACGCTGGAACAAAAATTTTTAAATACAATGGTTAAAACTAAAAGCGATAATGAAATTGTCAAATGATCGTGACATTGTCCGCAGGATCGCCTAAATATCCTTTCACGCGGTTTCAAGCTTCCAACCAACTTAGAGGGTGTTTTACAATGCCGGGGATCTCTTTGAACGACCATCTTTTGATGCTGGTATTCGTAAATTTTCTAGGCCATCCCATCAAAACCCTGTAATGCTTGGAAATATGTAGGTGACATTTTGCTTTTTGGAATCAATCTCTCTATTAATGTACAACAGGTGTTCAATATAGTGGTTGTCGTTAGATCACTCTAGTTTAGTCGCGATACACTCAGACTTACTGCAACAATTTGTTTCTCAATTTAGATATTGTTATCGATATCGCTATCTAATTGATGACTCGTTCGTAACGAATCGATCGACCCAGATGAACCGCCGGCAATCTGGATTGTCGAGGCTATCTGGGTCCAGTGAACCATTGGTACCTGGACGAGCCCCGAATACAGTTGTCAATCGTTCGTTCTTTAAAATGTCGAGGATATTCGTGGATTGCTCAGCGTTGCACCGATTGGCAGTAATAGATTCATGACTTTGAATGGTGATCTGGGAGACTGACTATTTTAAGGGTCGTCGTTGCTTTCATCGATAAATGGTTATCGATAACTGGCCAGTTATCTATACGATATGTGTTGTGCGGGTGCACAATTACAAAAAACCGGATAGTATTTTTGCATCAGGTTATCAGATCGGGTCGTGATAATCATCACTTTAGCCAGAACTTTCATATTCTATCTGCGTCGAATCGATCCGTTAAGCTTTCGTGCCTGCTCCCATACGTATTTATAAATCGTAGTCACGTTATATGCTTCAACTATTGAAGCATTATTGTGATTGAAGAAAAAAAAACAACCGCCCAGGACACGGATAAATAAAACAAAAATCTCTTTCCTTTCTTTGTTCCAGGTAAAGGCATCAGACGTGATCAATCATTCTCGAGATGCAGACAGAGTATATAAAAGAGTTCGATTAGTACTATTTTAAAGATCCGCTACGAACTGCCCTAGGCTATATATAAATGCTGAGATCGCGGTGAGTCGTTAGCAGTCAGTAAAAAAAAAAAAATCCGCCAAATAGTGTCTGTACATGGCTTTTGAAATCACGAAATTTTTCGTTGGTCATCCCGTTGACGCTGTAGTCTCTACAGTATAATACACAATATTATGATTATTGTGCCAATTTAATGTACAGAGAATGCGGCAGGCGTTTCTTGAAAACGTTTAATTACTTCGCGTCAAGACAGTGCCTCGTCTTTTGATTAGTATTTTTCGCCCAATAGCTTAAGGGGGGAAATAGGGTTAGGACAGCGTTTTCTCAATGATTTTCATGAATTTTTTTATAGTATAAAAAATGAATATAATTTATTGAAACTTTGAGAATATTTTATACATATATTTAAGTATATACTATAAAATTTGTATACATATATTTAAGTATATACTATAAAATATTAGCGACCCCACATTGTAGGTCACAATCAGACTCAGCATTGCATACATTGTGGAAGCCGCAATTTTCATCTGAAATCAAACGAGGTTGGAATTTACTTTTATTATATGTCTCTCTTCTATATGAACCTAAATGCTATCAAAAAAATAGAAAATTGAATATTTTACAGGGGTCAAAACAAAAAAGCATGATTTTTTGCCATTTTTTACAACTTTATTTGCAAAAAAAAAATTATTTTATAGAATGATAATATTCCGATTTTAGGTTCACATAGAGCGCAATACTATGAAGAAAGTAATTGCCAATTTTCAAAACGATTGGTTGAAAACTTTTCAAACTAGCGTGTACGCAAGTTCAAGAATGGTCGTTTTCAGAAAAACGCGTTTGAAACACGTGGCGCCCTCGGGGCCTGAAGGAGAGATACTCACTTTAATGGCTTATAACAATAGAACGAGTCAGAATTTTCATTTAAAATTTTGGGAACATTTTTTTCAATAGTTTTACTAACAATTCATGAAATTAAAAAAAAAATCGATTTTTTGAACCGTCTAACCCTATTTCCTCCCTTAAACAACGAGAAATAAAATTGCTCGAAAAGTCCTCATAGATTTTCTACCTCTGCATAGTTATTCTTTTTCTCAATTAACGCACTTACGTTAAATACTTTAATTTTGCACGGACAATATTTATAGAATTTTTTTTATTAATATTTAGAAACATTTTTTGTACACTGGCTTCAATACGATCCAACAAAGGGCTTACAGGTCGAAAAATTGGAATAAAAAAAAATGCAGAATAATCAAAAAACGAATTCTGAAAGTAATCCAAGATTCGCAACTCTGGTCAAGGTCTCTGTCGTTCGCTTCCCACCTGTCAGGCCAGTTCGGTCTGCCTTTGAGACCCACAGTTTGGGGTTTACCTTCGTTAATGATGATGCCCGATTCTTCCTGGACTATGCGAACGAATCGCGTTCGTGTATTCGTCGACATGACAGATCGATCGAAGATTCGGCCAAAGATTGCCACCTTTCGTTACTTTGAAACGGCACTCGTTATTTACCCAATCGTCTATCCAGTATGAATTATTTGACCAAATGTACCGAACTCCTGGAAATTGTGTGTTTCAACTTTTTGTTCAAATGGGAATAAGAATAACCTTTTTAATTTTTGTACGACAAGAAGATTGAAAAAAAAGACCAGTATAACAGAGGTTAGGATTCTTCCTTGTCGGTTATTGGTATCCAGTTGTTTTTCTCCTAACGACATTTATGTTGTTGTGGATTTTTTGTTAGAAACAAAAACAAATTGAATACATAATGGTATTGAATGCAATGCTTGGTTCGGTGAAATAATTAACAGGAAATAAATGGACAGGGAAAATATGGAAAGGGTTTAAAGTAACTCATCTGGATTCAACGGATTCAAGAATTTCTATGACAGATTTCGATTGTAAGCTCGAGTAGCACGGTCTCTCTTTGAGGGATAAGAGGACAGAGTTAAGGGTTGCGTAGGGGCAACAAAAACAAAAAGGATGAACGTTACTCCAATTACTCTAAACACTTCAATCACAAACGTGACTGTGCAGTACATACGCGGGTACTGTGGGGCACACAGTGTCCTCGATCTTTTCAACCCTCTCGTCGTCCTCAATGTAAATATATACGGAGGGCACGTGAAATCGCTGAATTCCAAAGCGGTGATGCAGTTGCCTCCGTATTGTCATACTATGTGGGGATCCATATGCTATTAAAGCGAAGTTCCTCGAAGCTTTCCCGGTGAATTGCCCTTGCGCAGGATTCGTGGGTGCATTTGCTTGGCCTTGAAATTTCGCCATCGTTTCACCCTCGCCATTTCTCCATCCCTTCTCGTTTGGCCTTCAACTTGCTACGGCTTTAATGTACGGCTCTCGTCACTTTCTCCATTATCGGGGTAGGGATTGAGGGCGCAACCAAGTGGACAAAAGACGGGCGTGGGTATTGAAAGAGACGAGAGAGGGGGCGAGAGAAAAGAGAAAAGAGAAATAGTGAAGGGGATGCAAGATGGACTGTACCAAAGAGGATGGAAAAAAAATAGACGCTATACTGGCAGGGCAAACGACCCCTGGTGAATTTTTTTTTCTGACGAAGATAATCGCTACGCTAGGTTGCAAATGCAATCCGAGCTAACAGCGCGGCGTACCAAAATTGCTAATTATCAAGATGCGAAGAATAAAAGTTCTCGTTTATTGTCGATGCGCGCACAGGAAACGGACGGTCGATTCAAAAAAATAGTTAAACCCGGAAACGGATTCATTGGGTTCAGATGAGATTTATTCGGCTTAAACCGAATTGAATTAAACAAAATTAATTTTATTCACTCGCAGATGGTGGCAATTACCATTCAAGTTAATGGTACTTGGTTCAAATAGATTGGGACTTTATTAAAATAAAATGCATTCCAATCAAATATGGCCATTTATATAAAATGTTTATTTTATTTTTTCGACGTTTTGCTTTGGTCTACCGCATACATAAACGGCCAAGGGATGAAAAATAATTTTAAAAAATGCATCCTATCTCGATTCAAAAATTTTTCCGGCTAAATGAGCAGTAAATAATCGATTTTGGTACATCCTGTATATAGTAATGGCATGTACCATTGCCATTGGTGGGAGAAATACGGGTTCTGCGATGGAAAAAAGAGCGATGACGAAGGGGAGAGGGCATGAGGCCTGGAAAAGGTTGGTTTGAGGGGAGAACGTTCGGCAAGGGGATGCGATAAGGTAAGGGGGTGGAAAGGGGCTCGAAGAGCCGGGACGTCGTTCTACACAGAGCGCAAAAGAACGATCGGAGGGTGGTTGTACGGGGATGTCTGAGGGATGAAAGTCACGAGTAAGGGGGTGGTCGTGGGTCGTGCAATCCATCCCCCTCTCGCCCCGGCAATGAGGTATATAGCGAGGGTAGGAGTGGAGACGAGAGGCAGGGACGACGAGAGGCAGGGAGGACGAGAGGGGAGCCACGCGCTCCCGGAGGGTCGTTCATCCTCGGGTCAAGGTTACCTTTCCAGCAAACCCGGCGCGCCCTTGCTCTTGCTCTCGGCAATCCTTGTATACCGAGATATACCGCACATTTACCGCCAATTTTACATTTAGTGAGACAAAAAAATTTCTCGATGCCACACACCGTTATACTTGAGTTTTTTTCTTCTCTCACGAATAATTCAACTTTCGATCAATGATATGCATCGTATTTGACACAATAAAAATAATCAAAGACGACGCGAAGACGCAATGATTACGAATAAATATTATTTTATAACGAATATTAATACCTTGAGGTGATTGTTTATAAATATTACTTCACAACGTTATTTCCAATGGCTTTACATAACACATATTTTGAAAAAATTAATCAAAAAGGATATTCATCTTTGCACATCGGTAGTGTATCAATCAGTACATTTTGGAATAACTCGACGAATATTACTTTCTCACGAAGAATGTATAAATTTCAGCATGGTTGATAACAACCGACATCGTTTGATCGATACTTTTATTGATGACTGTCAAGTTATGTTTCCAAATGACCTGAAAAATTGGGACGTTATTTTGTGACGGTGTACATGCTAATTTTTAAAATAAATTTTAAAATATGACGAGGAATAAAGATCGATTTTTATTTTACTGAAAATGACCATTAACACAGAAGTATATAACGTTATATAAATTTCGTTACATCCAGATGGAAATATCGATATATTTACATTATGAATGTACATGAATGCATATCTGAACATCGAGTACTTTGATGTACGTCACGTGTTGATTTTCCCATCGTTGACTTGGCTCGGTCGATAAACGGAGTCTTTCTCCTCTCGGCATATAATATTCACCCCCATAAAACTCATCTTTAGCTATCTAACCGTAGTCGCCAGTTTGTGATTGTATGTCAGGATATATGAAGTTTCCGGGTAAATCTCTTGTACAACGAAACTACACGATCGATCCCCTCGCGGTCGCGTGAAGTTCCGATATCTTTGACTTCCTGTATCACACCGACCACCCTACACTCTACACAATTACGTCATATAGTCTGGATCGTCGATATTTCCGGTTCAACGATATATTTATCCGTTCTTTTATCATCTTCGTGTCCGAAGTGTTGCACGATCGAGTCTGCCAGAATTATCGCTCGCCGTCATTAAGGGGGGAAATAGGGTTAGGACAGCGTTTTCTCAATGATTTTTATTAATTTTTTTATAGTATAAAAAATGAATATAATTTATTGAAACTTTGAGAATATCTTATACATATATTTGAGTATATACTATAAAATTTTTGAAGAATTTCCTTGAAAAACACCGAAGATATTAGCGACCCCAAATTGCAGGTCACAATCAGACTCAGCATTTTGCGTACATTCTGGAAGCCGCAATTTTTATCTGAAATCAAACGAGGTTGGAATTTACTTTTATTATATGTCTCTCTTCTATATGAACCTGAATGCTATCAAAAAAATAGAAAATTGAATTTTTTACAGGCGTCAAAACAAAAAAGCATGATTTTTTGCCATTTTTTACAACTTTATTTGCAAAAAAAAAATTATTTTAAATAATGATAATATTCCGATTTTAGGTTCATATAGACCGCAATACTATGAAGAAAGTAACTGCCAATTTTCAAAACGATCGGTTGAAAACTTTTCAAACTAGCGTGTACGCAAGTTCAAAAAAAGTCGTTTTCAGAAAAACGCGTTTGAAAAAATAGCAAAATGCTGAGTCTGATTGTGACCTGCAATATGGGGTTGCTAATATCTTCGGTGTTTTTCAAGGAAATTCTTTAAAAATTTTATAGTATATACTTAAATATATGTATAAAATATTCTCAAAGTTTCAATAAATTATATTCATTTTTTATACTATACAAAAATTCATGAAAATCATTGATAAAACGCTGTCCTAACCCTATTTCGCCCCTTAATGGCTTATAACAATAGAACGAGTAGGAATTATCATTTAAAATTTTGGGAAGATATTTTTCAATAGTTTTACTAACAATTTATGAAATAAAAAAAAATCGATTTTTTGAACCGTCTAACTCTATTTCTCCCCTTAACAGCAAACCTTCGCAATAGATTTAAATACGACTGTGTAAATGACAATTATCTGAGGAAGTCGATTTTTATTGTGAATTAACATTTTCTCAATAAAATTCAGCTCAGACAAAAGTTTTTTATATTTTACTAGAAAAATACTTGAATTTCTTAAAGTGGAGCAAAATATTTTTGTCTTTGCGAAAAAAAAACAGTGTTGCACCGAGCCTCAAATCCATTTTCCCAATGGCAATTGAGGATCCGATTTAAAGTCATTGGTGTAACATATCGGCAAGTTATTTTAATAAAAGTTTTCTCTAGAAACATGGTTGGGCATTAATATTTAACAAAAGCGTAAAAATATAACTTTTGATAGTACATGTTACGATGTGAAACAATTTCTATAATCGTTAATGCCATTTTTCCTTGGAGACTTCCGCATTTTACTCGATAACGAGGTAATTCCAATTGTGGACCAATTCGAATTCCAAGCTCTGATAAAAATCACCAACGTTCAAGTTTCATACTGTAATTCTTGCTTTCGCGAAAGGGTTCTGCATTTTTTTTTTACAAAATCTGCGATTTTGTATCTTTTTTTCCACATTGCAAAACAATCAAACTTTTGCTCGATATTCTTCGCAATCGGATTTGAAAATGAGACTACGATCGAATTTTCCATACGAAACGTGATCAATTATTCAGGTTTCAATATTTTCAGCTAGGCTCATTATACTCGGGGCATACAGAATTTTGTGACATTTTCTCTAATAGACGTTTATTTGACAGTTACTCGTACACACAGACACATACGCGCCCACATTTAGATGTATATAACGTAATAAGTCGGTTTAGAAAATGTTCACCAACTTTGCCGGGTCCATGATGTACGTGTCATGGCGTCGTACGCTAATCGAATTCGCGATCGATTTTCACTCGGAAATCCCTCGGTACATGGATAATACAAACGATGGAATGACGCACTCGGAGTTTCTGCGAACGCGAGGGAGGTTGATGAAAGGGTTACGAGTCGCGGTACTTACATTATGTACAGATATATAGCAGCGCATACACATATATATACATATGTGTGTGTGTGCGTGTAAATGAGTCGAGCTCGATTGTTTGCCGAGTGCATCGATAAGAAGGGAGTTGTAATCGTTATCTCGCGCGTGTTAAACCTCGACGTAGACTCGTTTTGTCGTATCGCTCATTCGCGAATCCAGTATAACCTAACCAATTGACGCGCCTTCATGCGCTTGTGTAGCTCACACTCAATATTATATTTTGTATATATATTATATATATATATTAGGGCGATTTTTTTTTTCGGCTATTTTTTTTTCTCATTCCCTACTTGAAATTTTGTTGAATATGTCGAAAAACAAATTCCCTAAAAGTTACAGCCCTTAATATTAATTCTAAGTACTTTTCCTTAGCGTGAAAAGATTTTCCATCTAAAATACACGTAAATCGAATTTTTTATTTTTTTATTTCTATAACTCAGCCGCATTTTATGCTATCATATTGTTTTTGGTTTCGATTTACTCAGAATAAAGCAATCTAAAAAAGTGCCTTTTGCGGCGAAAGCGTAAATTTTACTGGTGAGTTGGTACGGCTCACTGAAGTTGATTTTTACCCAAAATTCTCGTTTTTTTGCTGTTATCTCCGGAACAATTAACTTTACGAAAAAAATGTTAACGAAAAATTTGTTGGAAATTTAATTTCCTATAAAATAGGTCCTATCGACCCATTTGCTTAGATTATTATTTCTTGAGATATTGAACTTTAACTTATGAGTAGCATAAAATTTTTACGGTAATATAAAATAAACCATAAAAATTGTATACTACTCATAAGTTAAAGTTCAATATCTCAAGAAATATTAATCTAAGCAATTGGGTCGATACGACCTTTTTTATAGGAAATTAAATTTCCAACAAATTTTTTATTCACATTTTTTTCGTAAAGTTAATTTTCTCGGAGATAACAGCAAAAAAACGAGAATTTTGAGTAAAAATCAACTTCAGTGACCCGTACCAACTCACCAGTACAATTTACACTTTCGCCGAAATACGCACTTTTCTAGATTGTTTTATTCTAAGTAAATCGAAACCAAGAACAATATGATAGCATAAAATGCGGCTGAGTTATAGAAATTTGAAAAAAAAAAAAAATTCGATTTACGTGTAATTTAGATGGAAAATCTTTTCACGCTAAGGGAAAGTACTTAGAATTAATATTAAGGGCTGTAACTTTCAGGGAATTCGTTTTTCGATATATCCAACAAAATTTCAGGTGGGGACTGAGAAAAAAAATAGTCGAAAAAAAAAATCGCCCTAATATTTATATGTCGTGTTTTTTCTGGTTTTATTCTAATGTGACGAAACATCGAGCACTTTCATCGTGTACATATATTTTGACATTCGCAAACACACGTTCACCAATCGGGGAGACACTATCAACGGGAAATGCTTGCAGACGAACGCGCGACTCGCAGTGATAGCATAGTTTCGATTTACTCCTCGAAGCGTCGCCTTACATAGACCACCCACTGAGTTACACATAACGATATAGTATATAAAATGAAGTATATAAACAATATTTTGCGTCTAACTACTGTTAACGAAGATCTAAATGATTTTTCATCTCTAGAATCTTGTCTCTTCAATTTCTCTGAAAATTATTGCCATTCCACTATAAATATACAGTGGGACCGTATTAAATGTTGATGCGTTAAAATTCACTCAGATTGTCATTATAATTTACTTTTCGACATTCTTAACACATTTTGAATGCATTGAAGAGTGGAAAAAAAAATTTTGTTCACTGAAACAAATATTTCTCCATGAGGAAGCAAAAATATAATGTTTGCCACTTTTCTTTTCGGTGTACAGGTTAAAAAAATTAATTACCGTAGCGAACATTTTTTATTCAATATTTTTACGCGACACATACATATTTTTCGATCACGCAACGATTTTTTCAATCCTAAAATTAACAATTTTACGTTAAACATTAATCTTCCATGTAAAAGTATTTGCGCAACAAAAGCAAAGTAGTCAAATCGATGAATCAAATCATTGGTTATCTCATATATTTTCATTTTACAAGAGTATACCGTCGTTTAAAACAAAGTTTTCCAATAATCCCGCAACATATAAATAATTACGAAATTCCGTCACCCTTTTTCATTTCCTCCAACCCTTATAACTTCTCACGACGCCGTCCTATCCCAAAAATTAGCATCTACATGCATAATTCGAAGATTTCGACTGTATCCCTTATGCACGAAAAGGGTGTCCCCTCCTCCGTTCCACGAGTGCATATATCGCGAGTTGTACTGCAAAATTCTGTCGCTTCCCTCGCGCGTTTATTCTCTACGCGCCGAAGAGGAAAGCACACTAGAGAACGATGTAGCGAGTTTCGCGAATTCTGTCTCGTTTTTTGTATTCGCGAAAGGGGTGGCGGGGGTGGCCACTGTTCGTGCATCCGTGTCGTCTTCCCCGGCGATGTTTATGCGAAGGGTGACGGCATTATGGGTGACCGAGACAACCGAAAAGCCCAGCTCGGATTTTCGCTACTTTCGGGGGTTGCATACGTACCATGCCGAAGAAGCGCAACGACAAAGCTTCGCTTATATTAGCATATAAAATGATTGCATATCCCGTACGTATATTCCCAAAATTATTATTCTTACTCATTTTTTACTAATTTATTTGTTATCAAATATGTAATAATTGTAATAATTGTTCATGTATATGTACATGGACTGTTGAAACTCAATAGGGCGTATTCAACGTCGTTTTACATGTTAAATCATCTCTGATAGTACTCTAACCGACTTTCAATATATATATATGTACATTAGGGTGGGTCAGACAAAATGACTATTTTTTTTTTTCCTCGATATAATGAAAAGTGTATTGTCTGGCATCTCAAAAAAACCCTCTGCAAGTATGAGCCCTTCATATTTAAATTAAGAGGTCCCTCATCGCGAATTTTCATTTCCCATTTAAATAACATGAAAACATTTTTTTTTTAACTTTGGAATTTTATTAGACTTAAACCGTTGATGTTAGGAGAGTCTTTTAGCACATTTTTGTAGAACATTTGATGCTTTACAAAAAAGCTCTCTTGTGTCTAATCGATAAAAGTAACCGTACAAAAAATAATCGGTGATAATTAGCTCTTCACTCCCTACCTGCGCGCTTCTCTAAGCGAAATTTACTTCCATTGCACCCGCAAACATCTCAGCTCTATCGCCTTTTCGATGGGCACAGGGAAACTGCGAAAAACCTGCGTCGATAACGATGGGTTTGTTTTGACCGAGTTTCAGTTGTATTCATTACATCAGGAACTCAACAAAACTGCCTCAGCTTCAGTCGTCGCGCCAGTGAAAGGCTAAGCGGTCATCCATCCAAGTAGTGATCGCGACCAAAGCTGCTTAATTTGTGTGATCGCCAGAGCCGCGCACCGATCGGGCGTTCACTGTTTTCTGCTACATATACATATACATATATTGTAGTAAACGGTGAACTACGAAAGTCACGAAGGAGCGAGAGAAGAATGAAAGGGAGAGAGAGAGAGAGGGATGCGAGTGCGGGAGCGCGTGCGCCCCCGTTTATTGCCTTAAATTGCTAATTGGGCTCCACAAGCAACGGAGCGCGGTTCTCCTCGTATATTATGCTCTGCAAATGCGTCCTTATTTATTTCTACTTTCTTTCCTTTTTTCTCTTTTTCTTTTGGCAAGGGAGCGCGGCGCGTTTTAAGGATCTTCCCTCTCTTGTTCCCTCGAGAGATTATTCTCTCTCTCTCTCTCTCGCTTTCTATATATATATATATATATATATATTTCTCTCTTTCTCTTTCACTGTGCACCCCCTATTGTCGTGCGTGGATCTGCTTCTTTGGGAGGAGGCACAGCGTCGAATACGAAAGAAGAGCGCGAAAGAGAAACCGAGAAGTGAACGTTTGCGGAGCATATAAGCAACGTGTGTATATAAATATACATCGAGATTAAAATGTGTGCGATAAAAATAGAGATGCATCGGATAACGAAAGAATGAGAAAGGAGTCAGATTGACGAGCGTTTACCTCTCTCTGTCTCTCACACACTCTGTCTCTGTCTTCGACAAATTTCCTACCATTGTCCTCGACACCGTAAAAATTAAACGGTTGTTCGAGGATATTGCGATTTTTACCTCTACTTCGAGAGTTATATACCCGAGCGAATTTTGAACCTGGAAATGTCGCTATTTTTATACCGTTTCAATTAATAATTTCGATACAATGCTGATTGACGTTCGCCCAACCATTTCTTTTTAATTTCAATTGAGATATAAATGAAAATGAAAAAAATTACGACAAATTCAGGGTTGTTATTTCTCTGTTGAAAAAACTTTGTTGAAAACAAAATCTCACTTCCTGCCACAAGGCTACTCTGAGGAGAGGAACAATTTTTTTTGTACACCACATGATATCATTGCTTCGGACGTAACGAATATTGAACTTTGTCGCCATTGGCTGCTTTTGTAGAATGGAATTTTATCGGAGCTAGAACGAATTGGGCACTCTTAGTTCACTACATCGAACGTGGGGAAAATTCTCAGATAGTCATTTCGATAACGCTAGACATTATACACAGACACTCTATTTGTCATGATATATTACGTACACGTGTAACATGGATAGCAGCTGCTTGCGCAGCTGTTACATAGATAGCTGATACCAGGAAAGAATCTTGAAACTATATCTTGCACTCTCTGTTCACGCACCATGAATAAACGCGAGTTTTCCTTTCCATTCTATCAACGAAAAGTCGATCTCCTCGCAATAACACAACGCACATTTTTCCCCTCACTTCCGGTGTGACGTCACAGTGTTCTTTCATCCCGTACACATTCCAATTTCAAATTTCATCCGACAACGTATTATCATCGAGTGATAAGGTCACGAAACTCGAGATAACGCTATCGAAACTTATTTTTCACGCTCGTACTACATTCGTAAAATTCTCGCAGGTAGAAACGTCGTATAGCGAGATAAATGAATTTACTCCATTGAAACAAATTCAATTGAAGTGAAAAACTGAAAAAAATCCTTCAATTGAAGGTCATTTTTTAAACTGGCAATTGGGCAATTTCATCAAATAAATTTTATTTTTATCCGATAAGGTTTATCCGCAACAATTAAAGTTCATTTACATCCAAGAAAATTTGTTATAATTAATTACGATTCGAAAATCAAGTAAAGCCATTTTTTGCCCGCGTGAGAGGAAATAAAACTTCGAACTTTTGATATTTTTCAAATTTCCTCAGTTATCTTCAAGAGGCTCTTTATTTTTCATATTCAGCAGAAAAAAAAAATTTGTTAATTCTTTAAACTCATTAAAATATTTATTAAGGCTCATCTTTTTTCGATGAGATTTCTTATTTTATCACTTTACTATATCACGTGTATTTTCGTCTGCCGGATTACACGCGTCGTATATGCCGGACCAAGCGCTCGTTCGAGTATTGATTAATTAGAAAAAAAATGAAATAAAAAAAAGTTCGAGGACGATGAGGGAGGATTGAAAAAAAAAAGGAAAAATTCGGGAGTTCGTGGGAGGGAGCGCGGGCGTATAGTTTGTACGAGACCGAACGGCTCCGCACAACTCTAGCTCCAGCTTTGGGAAGAGAGAACCGGACGGCTGAGCACAATGAATGTACTTGCTGCGTCGACTTTCGCGTCGTCGGCTCGTTTCTACTCCTTCCCTCTTCGTTCGATGTTTCAGCTCCGTGTATGATACGTAATACAACGCATGCCCGAACAAAAGAAGAGAAATGTCGAAGGAAAAATGGAAATTTGTTTAGAAGAATTTATTAACTATTCTTTGCATACCCTTTTGCATCCTGAGCTTTGACAAGATGAATGCATCCTGCTCGTCGAAAGGTCAACCAAAGATATTACAATCACATGATACATATTTTCGACTTATGATTATGCTACACTTGTTGGTGACAGTTATAAACATATATTCGATTTTAACAACGTTTTACTGTATATCAAGTAAAATGCATTTGTTCAAGTCACAAATGTCCGAAAACCATCGAAATCAACTTTTTTACAGTTCCATAAAAGTTTATTTCGACTTGATCAAAATTTTGATTATTTTTCATTAAAAAAAAAGCAATTTTAACACATTTTCTGAACATCTAATTGATATTATATTCGTTTGAAATGATCTTAAAAAAAAATAACGCAAGTGCGAGTGTCTGACTACAACACGCCATATCTACTGAACAGCGTCCTAAGAGGGCTTTTTCACGCGATTTTCCCAATCGAATGTTTCAATAAAGCAAATAGAAAGATATCCCCATATCCTAGTTGCACTAACTTTCGAGTTATTTGTACCGTCTGTTCGATCTGTTTCTGGCTGAATAATAACTTCCGTCCCTACTGAAACAAATGGAAGACGATCGAGTAACGCGTTCGCATGTATATCAGACCCCTCAAATAAGCTGTAGAACGCTCCGTTAATGGTCGACTTCATGTATTACAAAAATGTACTCTTAAGGGGGGAAATAGGGTTAGGACAGCGTTTTCTCAATGATTTTTATGAATTTTTTTATAGTATAAAAAATGAATATAAATTATTGAAACTTTGAGAATATTTTATACATATAATTAAGTATATACTATAAAATTTTTGAAGAATTTCCTTGAAAAACACCGAAGATATTAGCGACCCCATATTGCAGGTCACAATCAGACTCAGCATTTTCCGTACATTCTGGAAGCCGCAATTTTCATCTGAAATCAAACGAGGTTGGAATTTACATTTATTATATGTCTCTCTTCTATATGAACCTAAATGCTATCAAAAAAATAGAAAATTGAATTTTTTACAGGGGTCAAAACAAAAAAGCACGATTTTTTGCCATTTTTTACAACTTTATTTGCAAAAAAAAAATTATTTTGAATAATGATAATATTCCGATTTTAGGTTCATATAGAGCGCAATATTATGAAGAAAGTAATTGCCAATTTTCAAAACGATTGATTGAAAACTTTTCAAACTAGCGTGTACGCAAGTTCAAAAAAAGTCGTTTTCAGAAAAACGCTCGGTTATACACGTGGCGCGCTCGGGGCCTGAAGGAGAGCTACTCACTTTAATGGCTTATAACGATAGAACGAGTCGGAATTTTCATTTTTAATTTTGGGAACATATTTTTTAATAGTTTTACTAATAATTTATGAAATTAAAAAAAATCGATTTTTTGAACCGTCTAACCCTATTTTCCCCCTTAATCGGGATAAACAAACAAAAAATGGTGCAAATTGAAACTTGTATATGGTTTCCTTCTCATTGTTGTGCGTTCACAAATTTTCCTCTATGAAGAAGAGGTCTTTTTCACATTTGGCTTTAATGTTTTGAAAAGTCTCTCTGAAAATTTCGTAGAAAAAGTACAAAAAGTAGAAAAATACAGGAATCTTTATGAGAAACAACATATTCCTAGCCCAAACAAACCGAATTTTCGTGTTAAAAAAGAAACAATCTTTCGAAGGAGAATCTTGGTCGTAAATTCGCCTGAACAATATCCAGAGAGAGTTCGTGCATTGCCCCGTGCGTCTATGAGAACACTGTATGCAGTAATAATAAACACACGTCGTTAGCACATTAATACCATGACTCTACTCCGAGTACTGCACTATAGTATTGTGATAGCAGCTACAAGGGAGTATGAAGCAAAGAGGCTACGGAAAAAGCATATATATATAAAACTGTACGTATATCAACAGCTGACAAACAGAAGGTCTTATCTAAATAAATTTTTATCATGAAAATAATAAGAATTGCGCCCTATTGTTTGTTAGACTTTTGCTCGTATAATGTACCGAGTCGGGGGTGCCTGGGGTATACAGTGTGCGATTGTGCTGCCGCGAGAAGTACACCCGCTCGCGCTTCTCCGTTATACTCGGACTTTTGCGTTTGCATCAGTACGCCGCGGGATGTTAAGCTGTCGCGAGGCTCGCGTCTGTACGGCGGAAATATTATCTCTCTCTCTATAAGGTTGCCTCTCGAAATATAGTTTTAACGAATTTTATCGTACATAGAAAATTCCGATTTTCAATGGTACGATAAAAGCTAAAACGTCTTCAACAGTCACGTAAAATGTCATTTAATGATTTTTTAACGGAAACAATCCACGTAAATGGGAATTTACAGTGTTAATACCCTAGTGTCTTAAATCGGTTTTATTTCATTTTTTTTTTAATTTGTTCTGAAAAAAGTACGAATTTATAAATCCATGCCTACACTTATGCGTACGGAAAAAACGTCGCTGTGTGATTATCGCGTTAATACCGGCGTTTTTTTTGTCCCTTCCGTAATCTACAAGAAAAGTCATTTTTAAAAAGTGCACTTAATTACTCGGAGTCTCAAATTTCCCTCTTTTTTTTGTATCAACAACAATTTGTATATATTATCTTGGTGTGAACAACATATACAACCGAGGGCGTTCGACACAACGTGCGTCCACGTGGTTACACAGTTATCCAGCACTTTTATACATACATATGAAAATACAGTCATATGCACTTGCAGCACTCGGTGCACTTTTACACCGAGTGCATTTGTGATGTTAAAAAAACGAGTGGCTTGATATACTCGGCGAGCCGGAGAGAGAGAGAGAGAGAGAGAGAGAGAGGGAGGAAGGGAAAGAGAGAATTCTAAAGCAGAGTGGTAGACTTTTGCAGCAGCACAGTCGCTCCTAGTCGTTCGCAAAGACTTGAAGCACTCCGGTAACCGCGGCATCTCATATATATATATATATATATATATATATATATATATATATATATATATATTTATATCAACGCCTATTTATCCTCGTGGATGTCTGTATACGCATAAAAAATTTGTTTCCCTTTCCTTACATTAAATTAGACTGTAAACCTTTTTTTAACGAGGTAACGTGCCTCGTTAAAAGGCGAATTGCTATAAAAATCGAAGTAGAATTATACGGAGAATCATATCGGGCTCACAAACTCTTTGAACGACACGACAAAGTATTGTTCCTTTGTCGTGGCTACGAGACTTTTCGCGAAAAGTGCTAAAACCCATGTCACATAATATAATTTCGTGTGCGAGTGTAAGGAAAGCAAGAAAAATAACATAAATAATAGAGGAGAAAAGTTGGTGGAAAAAAAAACGAAGGAAAGAGCTTTCGTGCAAGAGGCGATGACACACAACGAGAAACGACGAGACGGTGGCTACCGAGTTTCCTGAACCCGCACTATATAACGCTCATCGAGACGCCCGCGCGGATGTAGCACACGCTTACAACCACACGTCGTTCATCGATATACATATATATATGCTTTATGTCTATGCATATATATTTGTGAGTACGTGTTGGTAAATAATCGAGACTTGTAACGTTAATGCGACACCACTTTGAGTCTGTGCCGCGTCATTTTCACCTCTGGGAAATCGCGAAATTGCGGACTCTCGCGGTTGAACAGTGGAAAAAGAAGTGTATGAGCAGACAGTTTTTTTTTCCTCTCTAGGACAATCATTATCGTTTGAAATAGTACAAGCGAGGATACAGATAGGATTTTTCTCTTGAACGAAACTCATCAATTTACATCCATCGATGACAAAACAAATTGTTCATACTATGAATTATAATTTATTTTTATCTAGCGTTTAAGGGGGGAAATAGGGTTAGGACAGCGTTTTCTCAATGATTTTCATGAATTTTTTTATAGCATAAACAATGGATATAATTCATTGAAACTTTGAGAATATTTTATACATATATTTAAGTATATACTATAAAATTTTTGAAGAATTTCCTTGAAAAACACCGAAAATATTAGCGACCCCATATTGCAGGTCACAATCAGACTCAGCATTTTGCGTACATTTTGGAAGCCGCAATTTTCACCTGAAATGAAACGAGGGTTGAATTTACTTTTATTATATGTCTCTCTTCTATATGAACCTAAATGCTATCAAAAAAATAGAAAGCTGAATTTTTTACAGGCGTCAAAACAAAAAAGCATAATTTTTTGCCATTTTTTACAACTTTATTTGCAAAAAAAAAATTATTTTAAATAATGATAATATTCCGATTTTAGGTTCATATAGAGCGCAATACTATGAAGAAAGTAACTCCCAATTTTCAAAACTTTTAAAACTAGCGTGTACGTAAGTTCAAAAAAGGTCGTTTTCAGAAAAACGCGTTTGAAAAAATAGTACCAAGAAAAACAAAGTTAAGGCAGTCATAAATTTTCTTCGGTATTTTTCAAGGAAATTCTTCAAAATTTGTATAGTATATACTTAAATATATGTATAAAACATTCTCAAAGTTTCAATAAATTATATTCAGTTTTTATACTATAAAAAAATTCATGAAAATCATTGAGAAAACACTGTCTTAACCCTATTTCCCCCCCTTAATGGCTTATAACAATAGAACGAGTCGGGATTTTCATTTAAAATTTTGGGAACATATTTTTCAATAGTTTTACTAACAATTTATGAAATTAAAAAAAAATCGATTTTTTGAACCGTCTAACCCTATTTCCCCCCTTAAAAGAGTCTGAGGTAGATTAAGATTTTTTTTTTACGAAAATTTGAGACGTTACATTTTACCATGAAAACTTTCATTACTTGATTTATCAAACTCAATGATAATATTTTTTATATTTTCCTTGTATTATTTTTCATGCTGTCTATTACGAATTGTTATTTAATTTGCCTCGCCGAACCCTTTTAGGCCGATCTCTGTACATTTTCGCTTGGATAAACTGGTGTCTCTTTTTTTATAGTGTGTTTTTTTCTTCTTCGCGATTAACATCAAATGGTATTGAGCAAGGTGGCCTTAATGCAAGGTTGCGATCACTTGCAGCTGTTGAGATTGCGCGGAATCGAAAGGTGGAACGTTTATAAACGTATAATGATGCTTGCACCTTAGTTTATTATCATAGGATGCCATCCACCGACTGAGTCTTTGCGCTAAACAGATATATGCATTACAAATGATTTTACTCAATCAAGCTTAAATCTTGGTTTTCCTAACTGAGCAATCATTTTACTGTTCGTGACAGTCGATTCAGGCAATCAACCATTTTTTCGCAGTTTATCGTGAAAAAAAAATGGGTTATCTCCAAAGCCAATGACAATTCCAACATCACTAAGATTCTCCTTCAAACTTTCCTCGTATATCTGGAATATTTTAGAATTTTAAATAGAGTAATTTCAAAATTGAGGCCGACACGGTGCATTAGTAACAAAACTGAATATTTTGATGGATACTGTTGAAACTACTCACCAAAAAAAAATATTTAAAAATATTTTTCTATGCTTAAAGCAAGCCCATACAAACGATACCCCACTCGTCAGAACAAAATACAAATTATTTTAAAATCACACATTTTAACATCTCCAAATTCACGGAAATAATTTTTTTTTCAAATAATGGCTCGAACAATATTTTCGGAACATCTCGCTCTAGCTACATGCCAAATTTGAAGTTGACAGGTTACACCATTTAGGCGTTAGAGGCCTGTGACATAAGAACGGACGGACGGACGTACAGATCGAGTAGCACGATTAGGATGTTTTTCGATACGAAGTCTTGAAAATCATTTACGTACACTAAAGATATCCACATAGATAAACCGGCGGGATAGATACGTGGTCGAATTAAAAATTAAACTATTTTTTATACAAATTATATTATAATCTGAATACATGAAACAAAGTTCTCAATACCAGTTCCCATACCACGTGTTATTTGACCACCTTTTTTATTGTAATAAGAATTCCTATTCTCTTGGGTTATATATATATATATATATAACATGGACTGCATAAACGTGGTCGAAATCACCTAGCTAGTCTTCAAATGGTCGCGGCGGTTTTGCGGGTGTCGTTTCGCAGCTCGCTAACGCGATAACTCCGTGGGAAGTCGTAATCGCCTGGCTATTCTCGCACTTTATGTGTACTCGCCGCATTGACTATTGGCGTTGAACAAGCGCACCCAAGAGAATAGGAATTCTTATGGCAATAAAAAAAGGGGGTCAAATAACACATGGTATGGGAAACTGGTATTGAGAACTTTGTTTCATGTATTCAGATTATGATATATATTTGAAACGATAACGCGCCAACTTGGCGTTCCCGCACGAGTAATGCTAATATTCTATTGATATTTATCACTTGGGTTTCGAGAGACGACACTTTGAGATATTCAAAGCGCGCAATTCATCCATATTCTTATGTAAACTCGTTCTTATCGATATTGGGGTTGTCACTTTTACTTATTTTTTTTCCCAATTATTACAATTTACATGAACAACTTTTATTTTAATTAAACAAAAAGTTACATCAATTGCATAGAATTTAAAATAATGAAAGGCATTTAATTTTCAATTCACTGAAATACATATTGATATTGAGTTTTATAATTCGTAATTCGAGTGAATTGGATTTATGGTAAATCCTGTAAATTAAAAATTTATCACTCGATTCATAATTACAACTTTTCTTATATACCTTTTATTTATCTCGAATAGGGTCTTATTTTTTTCACGTACGACACGATTCCTTCAGCAATACAAAAGCACGATAAACATGAGTGTACGAAAGTGCGTTTAGTGGAAACTGAAAAAGAATTCGTGCCCTAGCTTAATTTGAGAATGAATAAATCTCGGATGTTATGACGCTGTAGGGCCAATAATAGCACCCGAGGGTGGTTTGCCTTACACTGCCTTTTCGCGCCTTCTCCACGTCAACGAGAGCAACCTCATTATATTACATTTTACCGTGGTATATATACAAGAAATTTTCATCGAAATAATAATAATATTTTTTCAATACAATCGATTTATATATTAAATAATATATATAAATCGACAGGTGAATAAAATTCGATCAGTGTCAGTTGTCGAGCATAAGCTTCTGCTTACTGGATCACGTCTCTCAATGGTGATATTCACCGATTGCAACATCAAACTTGACAAATATTCACAGAATAATGAATTATTGATATAATAACAAATTTTATTTTCAAATTTTTTTCAAATTTAATCGCTCAACACCGTAATTGATACGTAATCAATAAACAAATTTGTATAGACGTTCTTTCGATAGAATTTTATTCAGCTAATTATAAAATCTTGACGAATAAATTTGGCAAATTAATTGCAGCGAAAAATAAATAAGTTTAAGCACAATTTTTATCAAGTTTCGAGTGCTGTGTGAAAAGAAATTCCTTAAAATGATCGATAATTTTTGCAATAAGAATATTTTTACATTAAATGCGAAAGTAACTGGTGTTTTGAACTCTCTAGAGATAAAATCATCGATTTAGATTGATATGAAAAATATTTGAAAAGTTGTTTGTTTTCATAGATACCATTTTTTTTTTAGAATGCACTATATTACCGTCCCGAGACGAATGAACACAGAAGTACACCAAATTTTATGAACGTTAGAGAACGCTCTTTTCGACAGAACACTTACTGTCGACTTCGCATAATGTACAGGCTCTCAATCGGTTCAATCTACCGAGGGGTTAACGTCACAGGTCATATTCATATATTACCATCGATATGTACTGTGGAGTAAATATACGATGGATTATAGTTAAAAGGGCATAGCTAGTATTTATTAAGGCAGAGTTGTAAATACATTTTGGAGTCATAACTTCATAAAGTTGTTTTCCTGCTGACATTCGATTTCACACGAGTTGCATCGAGCAAAATGGATATAATTGATTGAAAGAAATTTTTATTGCTTTAAATTATCATTTTCTTAAGCATTATTTTAGGTCGAGAGCAAACAAAATTTGTATCACTCAAATTAATTTCATTCAAAGTAAGTAAGGTGTATTTCATTGAAATTAGTTTGACTTACAGAAAATAAATAAATAACATTAATTTGATTGAAATAAATAAATAAATAAATAAAATAAGTTTGATTGGCATCCAACAAATTTGATTTCAATTCAACAAAGTTTGAAGTAAATTTTATCGAAACCACACAAACTCAATTTTCTTCGTGTATGCTTATGTTTTTTCAACAACAAAGCTAACGAAGAGAATTTTATTTATTTTTACCTATATTTGTGCAATTTTTATGAAGCCACATACTTTATCACTTTCTCTTGCTTCTTTCTCATTCGCGCGATGAATGAATTTATATTGAGTATTTGCGTCACGAAAGTACAAGAGTCTCTCGCCTCTTGTGTATATAATTTCTGACGCTGAGTCACTTGCAACGGGCGCCCACACGACATATCTGTCGAGAAAGGGAAGACGCAAAATAAAAAGGAAACCGATGAGGAGAATGAAACATTTTCTGACCCGCGTACTTTCAGTAATTCTCACTGCTATTCCTACTGGTATATTTATAGATTTATATATGTACATAAATATATATTCTATTCGTAGTTTGCTTCATTTTCTAAAAATAATATTCATTCATAAATGGCAGTTGTATATACGAGGTTTGAAGAACGTACATGATTAATAATCGAAATATGGGACGTTCCATGGCAATATGGCAATGAAATATGCAACAAAGACAATTCGTCAGTAAGAACGTCTGTGCATTGACTTAGGAAACACTGTTTTTAACCAACTTCTAGAAATGTTGAACTAATTTTAGTATCGAACGTTTCCTGACAGAAATTTTGCACGACTATGTTTTCTTTAACACATAAAAAATATTCTCTAACGCACAATTTGTGCGAGTTTATTCGATCAATTAATAAAAATTGCCTTTAGTATTTTAAACTTTATGAAAGTTCATTACGAAGGATGACGATTGGCAAAATTTATTATCTTTCATTGTATTGTTAAGATTGCATTGTTTTAAATGATTTTTTATCTTATTTATATTTCGTCGAATTCATATTTTTATTAATTGCATATACGACTGAACTCGACTGAAAGTGCTCAGCAGAATGCAATCTCTTATAAATACCAACGACTAATCGTGTAGCATCGTCAGGCCCCAGGAGTTCTCGTGTATCAGTCAATCCCATCGTATCGACGCGTGTGTTCGCATTGTAATTCGCATGAACGCTGGGTGGGCTTTATTTTTCGCGTAGTTCAGAAAGTTTTTACTCGTGATATCTCACGCTCGAATTACTTGGCCGGAACACAAATATAGGATAAATTAAAATGTCTGTTTTAAGAACATTTCAGCGGTACTGATGAGAGTATTTAAAAAACGTACCAATTCAAAAAATGATTTAAAATAACGGTAGATCTGTAATAAATAAAAACGATTACTTAACTTAACTTAATATAGTAAAAATTAATAATGATCAACGCACACTACGATAATCTATTTTTTGCTAATCAAACATAATACATTTCTTTCCTACAGTTTGTTTTAACTGTAATTGACACACAAAAAAAACACTCGATTTCAATTAGTGGAAGTTGCTTTTGTTCGTTAAATAATATTCTATGAATTCACCGAATAACGTTGTTCGTTCATCTTCTCTATTTCATTTCTAAGAGAAGCTTGATTAATTCGTTTTAGATTATAAAAGAATAACGATAATTTGTAAACATTTAATAATAAGTGTTTAGCGATGATTCATATTCGTGAATTAAAAAAAAAAACATGAGTTTTCACACATCGGGGTTGTAGCGTTACTAGAATTTCGAACTCCAATGAAACTGTGTGAAAATGTGCCTTGTGGTTTGTTAAAACAATTTTTCGAAATTTTTTAGCACTCGATTGACTTTTAATTTGTAAATTTGTCGGATTTTTTAAATAAATTACGAAGAATCGTGAGAGACAATCCATTACTTCGAAAACCTCACTATGAGACCATCATATCTCGCGGTTTGTTAAGGTACGAGCTTACGTCTATTCTCGCAATCGTCTCGTCGTTGAATTCAAACGCGCGAGTTTTCGCGATTTACGAGACACTGCTGTGTGACACACGAGTCTGCAAAAGCATGTCGTCGACCGACAGAAAGAGACACGTACTCCCCGTGTACGTTTATAGTTTCCGGATCGTGGTAAACACGAGATACCGAGACGACGTGAGAAAACGCGTAATGTACGACTGATCCCACGACGAATTGCGAAGGCATTCGTTTTTCTTACGGTCATTTTATCAATGGCTAATGTATGTATGACGCGGGAAAATATGAAATAACGAATAACGAAAAGAGACTATAACGACTTGAAATTACATTACGATTCGCTAATTTCCGTCTAAACAAAATTCAATTTAACGAACTCATTTTAATGATTTAAAGAAATCATTTTGTTGATTCGACAGATAACTTTTCGTCATTTGAGAAATTAAATCGATTGAATTTTTTAAATAATATTAGCGATCGTAAGAAAAATAATTTATTAAATTTTACATTATTTAAGAAAATCATTCAAGTCATTTTGCTATTAATTTTATTGAACAAATACAAGGTATTGTAATTTTTTAATGAACTTTCGACTCGTGGATTCAATCGTTATGTAATTGGAATAAAAAAATACTTTTGTATTTTAAAAAATCCTAGTAACATTATTGTTTCGAATATCCTCGTGGTATATACGATTTTTTTTCATCCATTCATACATTCATTCATTCGTTTTCAACAACGATAAAAAAGAAATATTTCGTACCAATAATCTTCGTATCGTGAGTTTCTAATCGCACTGTTCGAACTTATACCAGCCGCGGTCGGCTTATCTCTCTTCGCGTATATACGTGTGTCCAGATAACCAAGAAGCCAGTCACGATTTGTGCCACGGCTTTTTCTCCTCCGAGCTGATATCAACTCCCCGTTTCTGATGGCTTCCGGGTGGTGGGCGAGAGAGCTCTCTGTGAACTCAAAAAGGGCGTGAGCGCTCGCTTTATCTCGCTGTGCAGATAAGAGGCTGCATAATATTCAAAAGTTTTGTGGGAAAAAAAAAAACATAGGCCCTACACGCTGGATTTTATTAATGGCTTTGTTTTTCCTTACAAACTATCGTACATCACACTATTGTTAATATTACATAATAATAAGCATTGGCAATAAAAAATAAACAATAATGATGTTTTCATTTAACAACAGCTCATTTTATTATTTCATGTTTTTTTTATGAGCAATCAATGTTGAAAATTGCAATGACAGAAAAATGAATCGTTATAATTTTATTTATTAGTTTTTCCAATCGTAAACCTTTCTAGGTTTTCACGTTCTGCCCCTTTTGACCCAATTGCCATTCAATTTCTTGAGACTATCCCCCAGAGTGTCCGAAGCCATTTTTTTTCCAATGCCCTAATCCGTCGCGTTTGCACGAGGGCACGGGGAAATTGCCGAAAACCTCGTCGACACCAGGCAGCTACATTTTCACCGAGTTTCCCTTGTATTACCATCAGAAATTTGAAAAAATTACTACTAATTGATTAGTCGAGGTGGAAAACAAGTGCACAGCTAAGCGATCACCCATCTAAGTATTTACGATGGCCAATTACCGCTTGGGAGACCGCCAAAGTTGCGCACCAACCGCGCATTCACCCCTGTCGTTGAACAGATCGTTATAATTACGAGCGAATAAAAAAAAAAGCCTCTTAGAGCCCAATTATAAAATCGCAATTATGCCATTAATGTCCCTCCTAAACGTGCAGTTCGTCATATTCCCGCGATTTCATAGAACGAGACGCGTACAACACGTGGAAGAGGTCTGAACATTTTCTTCATCTCGCTTCACATATAAATGCGTTTGACGGTCTCGAACACCGTACGGTGATTATAGTGCTATAATTTCTAGCTGATGCCCCGGCGTTAAATGAGTCATTAAACGACGAGTCTCTGAATCATTGAGGATCCGGGACGATGGTCTCGTCCGGCTCGCTCTGCGACTGAGAGACCACGCCAGAAGCTCTACGAATAGCCAATTTAAGGGGGGAAATAGGGTTAGGACAGCGTTTTCTCAATGATTTTCATGAATTTTTTTATAGTATAAAAAATGAATATAATTTATTGAAACTTTGAGAATATTTTATACATATATTTAAGTATATACTATAAAATTTTTGAAGAATTTCCTTCAAAAACACCAAAGATATTAGCGACCCCATATTGCAGGTCACAATCAGACTCATACATTCTGGAAGCCGCAATTTTTATCTGAAATCAAACGAGGTTGGAATTTACTTTTATTATATGTCTCTCTTCTATATGAACCTAAGGCCGTAGTCTGGTCTAGAGCGAGATTGTTGACGTCATTTCTAATGTGCAATAACGTTTAAACCGTTGAAGTTGTCTTGATGAAAATTTACACGTGCATTTATTGATCCTTAGAGAATACTTGTACATTTAAAAAAAAATTATTTTAAATATTTTCATGTAGTTTTTTGCCTTGTTGCAACATGGTGCACCAAAATCGGCGCCCACTCTGGACGATGTTGTATGCATCTGAAAAAAAAATATATATATATATTCTCAATCTGTATGAGTATTCTGAGCACTGGTAGCAGAATTGGTACTTAAAAAAATTTTTGACAAAATGGTGGCCTGTTGAACTTTTATTAATGATATTTCATACATTTTCGGGTATTCGACGAGTTATAAAATGTCGGCAAAATTATTGTTCGACTCAATAAAAATTTATTTTAAGTACCAATTCTGCTACCAGTGCTCAGAATACTCATACAGATTGAGAATATATATATATATTTTTTGTTCAGATGCATACAACATCGTCCAGAGTGGGCGCCGATTTCGGCGCACCATGTTGCAACAAGGCAAAAAACTACATGGAAATATATAAAATAATTTTTTTTTAATGTACAAGTATTCTCTAAGGATCAATAAATGCACGTGTAAATCTTCATCAAGACAACTTCAACGGTTTAAACGTTATTGCACATTAGAAATGACGTCAAAAATCTCGCTCTAGACCAGACTACGGCCTGAATGCTATCAAAAAAATAGAAAATTGAATTTTTTACAGGGGTCAAAACGAAAAAGCATGATTTTTTGCCATTTTTTACAACTTTATTTGCAAAAAGAAAATTACATTAAATAATGATAATATCCCGATATTAGGTCCATATAGAGCGCAATACTATGAACAAAGTAACTGCCAATTATCAAAACGATTGTTCGAAAACTTTTCAAACTAGCGTGTACGCAAGTTCAAAAAAAGTCGTTTTCAGAAAAACGCGTTTGAAAAAATAGTACCAAGAAAAACAAAGTCAAGGCAGTCATAAATTTTCTTCGGTGTTTTTCAAGGAAATTCTTCAAAAATTTTATAGTATATACTTAAATATATGTATAAAATATTCTCAAAGTTTCAATAAATTATATTCATTTTTTATACTATAAAAAAATTCATGAAAATCATTGAGAAAACGCTGTCTTAACCCTATTTTCCCGCTTAATGGCTTATAACAATAGAACAAGTCGGAATTTTCATTTAAAATTTTGGCAACATATTTTCCAATAGTTTTACTAACAATTTATGAAATAAAAAGAAATCGAATTTTTGAACCGTCTAACCCTATTTCCTCCCTTAACGAGACATACACATGTCTCTTTGATATTCGTAAAATTTGGGCAGTGTGCCTTGGAGACTGATTCAAATTTTCTCTTTTCGCCTCGTAATAATTCTCGAAGTACGTAGGAACCTCTCGATTTTTTTTTTATTGTTTATCGTGTCTCAGCATCCACGTGGGCAATTTTTGTTTTGCATTCCTGTAAAAAGCCAGGCATTCGTTTACAACATTTGGAAGTGTCAGCTCGAAAAGTAGAAAATGCCCTAGCTAACATACATCAGTAAATCAGGCCAAACAGGATACTAAGGGAAGGGAGTTTTTTTTTCTCGAATTTTTGAAATCAGAGAAAATTTCCGTCATTTTTTAAATCCGAACATGGGAGAAACGCCCGAGCCGCGCTTAAACACATATACCCCATTCGTGTATACGCGGGAGCTTATCCGCACGCTTCGGTGCTTTCATCATCACCCGTACTCACACTTATATGTATATACGTATCACGAAGAGTATGAGTATACGGAAGAACGAGACAGCTACGTATATGCATACGTATAAAGTAAGACCCCCCTCCCCCACTCCCTCTCGCGTCCCGCTCGTGAAAGCTCAGACCCAAGGGTATGAGAGGTGGTAGACTAAGGGATGCAACGACTCATGCCCCGGGTGAGGGTTAAACAAGCAGTGAAACGCCAGTACCGGCGCCTTCGTTCGATCCACGCGGTTTCTCAGTAAAATATATATATAGTAAGAAATAAACATCAGCGTCATATATATATATGTATATTTAGTATAGTACGTGCTTGCACACACGCTGATGCCCGCACTTTCCCTTTTCAAAATCGATTTTGGCGGGTTTGGAACGCAAGCGTGAGGCGACGACGTCGGCGTTTCAACCCTGAGGGGGTTGAAACGCCGCCAAGGTCCTGGCTCGTTTTCTGTCTCCCTCTCTCGCTCTCTGTCTCGCGCTATCACTTTACTTTTTTCGCGATCCCTTTCACCGTCATGATTCGTCAATGGAACATTCCCATTGCCATTAGAGTTGTTTGTTGCAGTATATATATGTGTAAGTGCGCGTGTAGCACATTGTAAAAATGTTAAATGACAAACATTCATTTATATATTAACGTACAATGCATATTTAGAATCGCAACGTTAAAGATGAACGCACGAAATGCCGCGCGAGTGCCAGTCAATTTCGCGATAATTTTGCCAGAGGCTAAAAAAACAAAAAATTTATCTATCGTTGTATCCAAAAGGCTTGATCGGCTAAATGCAATGCATTCGTCGCCACGATTGATTTTTTTACGATTTTTGTTTTTCTTTCAATTTATTAAGGATTATTAGTTAATATCAGTTTTAAATAATCTTTCATTTCCATCAAATTCTATTCTTATCCCCTTTCATTAATTTTCATTGTTTCTCGTAGTAAAAAAAAATTCTTCTTAATAATTAAACTGTGAGGAAAAAGCAGTCAAGTATATGTAATTGACTTGCTCTTGGGATTTATTCTATGTCATCGTTATATCGTACTCGTTCGCTATGCGACAATGTGACCTCGTAGAAGTTAACGTGTCACAAGTATGCGCACTCTAAACGCGGCGAGCACACTTTGAAAATCCGAAGGGGGTTGGCGATCAGCCTCGGACGGTGAAAGAATCATCGACAAAACAACGGGGAAACGGCACCCAGATATAACTATGTAACTATGTAGCATCAGTGAAGTAGACGGACGGTAGCATCAGCTATAATCAACGCGTCGTCGTTCGTAAAGAGCGATAGAGAGGATAAGAGAAAGAGAACGGGAAAACGAGAGAAAGAGAGAAAGTCAATGCGCGGGAGAAAGCAGACGCGCCGGAACCGAGAATATCAATGGCCGTGCAGCCACCGCGTGCACCTCGCACCCTCGGGTGCCGCCGAAAATCCCCAAAAGCACACGAAACAAAGAACACCCTACTTCTACCCCTCGCCCCAGCCATCCCTTCCTTCTCGCAGTACTCCTCATCCTCATTCTCGTCCTATCACGAAATCCCTCTATTCTCCCTTTTCCTCTACCGCCCCAACTTCGCTATCTCTACATCCTTCCCTTCCTCCCTCCACACACTCCAAATTTTTTTTTGTTCCCCCTCTAAAGGAATATCTTCTTTTTTTCTCCGTTGGCCACCCATCAACTCTCTTTTCCTCTCGCTTCATCAATCCCTCTTTCGACGAACCGTCCACAAGCTCGCACTCATCGTTCATCAACCATACACTCGTCAACCACCCCCCGCAACCCCGATACACATATTTATATATAGGTATATTTACGGCGCTCGTGGTAAAATGTTTGAAAAAATTCTTTCGACCGGATACTATGGCGGCTCCGAGGGTGTTATCGGTGAAACAGTTCATTCATCTAACTACATAAGTTGTTAAAACGGAAAATCATTATCTCAGCTTTATTTTACCAGATATATCGTTTCTTTCCATCCCTTACACTAGTTATATAATAGGGGCCGGGTCGAAGTTTTGAACCGTAAAAGCTTCGACGGTGCAAAACTCCGAATTTTAATAGTACGAATTACATGGTTCATTCCGACGACAGGTTAATCGACTGTAAATAACATCGAACGTGTATGAATCGATACCAAAAATGATACGAATTTGATATCGTCGAGTAAATATTTTTTCGAAAGATAACGCAGACGACAGAGCAATTTATCGAACGGTCAGTAGTACTACTTGAAAAATTCCGAATTGGTGATTATTAGAGATCCGCAAAGTTCCGAAAATTATATTATCGAACAAGAAACTATCGGAAAGGTGCGAACGTAATAAAATTGACGAAAAGAATTCTCGGGTATACGGATTTTTCGGACTCCGAAAATTACGGCGTCGACGATGCGGTATTCCGATAATAAAAGTTCCGAAGGGGCAAAATTTCGAAAATTTCCAATTCGTGCGTTTAGATGGCAGCACCACTGGTGTTATGTCGTATGGATCTTTTTTCACGAGCGAGCGTCAGAGCCCACTAGTAGCGCTAATTTTGCTCTCTTTCGAAATTTTGCCCTGTCGGAATTTTGCCCCGTCGAATTAATGCACTGTAGTCTGTTTACCCTTTTCGGGACATACAAATTCTAATATATTTGGCTTCGAACTTTTTTTTTCTGAACCTTTTCGGGTATAAAACTTGACCATTCGCGCAACTCGAGTTTCTAACACCACAATTTTTCGGAACTTTACGGTTTCTAATCATTAAAATACGATTTTTTAAGTAGTAGGATTTTTTATTTTCGATAATTTTGCAGGTCGGTCCCATAATTATTCGTGTCATTTAATCCCCGATGTATAACTATTCTTCGCAATGACATTTCTGTTTTAAAAAGGGTGGATTTTAAAAATTTCGAAAAGTTTTAAGATCGTCCCACGTAAATTCGGAGTTTTGAACCGTCGAAGCTTTTCGGATCGAAACTTCGACCCCGCCCCATATAATAATAATAATAAGTTGAATACGCAAATTAATTAACCACGATTGATACACTGTCGTGATAACCTTTGAAGATCAATATTGTCGGAAAAATCCAATTCTATATGGTTTCGATGCCTGAAGCAGGAAACTCCATGAGTACAATGAAAAAAAAACAGCAATAAGGGTTAGGGGAGATATGTGAATTATGCAGAATGATCGCTGATTGCAAAATAACAATATCTACGAACTTTACGTGTGAAAGTAGGCGTCCCGTTTTGTTCCTTCCGTTGTCAAGATGTAAATCCATTGATCAGTTGGTCACGCTGTCTTAAGACATTCATAAAAATACACAAACATATATGTATTCGTGTATGACGAAGCGATCGAAGGGGATTCCGATTCGATGAATAACGGCGACCTGCAACCCCATACTCGTTGGTATATAGCACACTTCGAGTACGGGGTGTGCAACGTGCTCTCTCCGTTACATAGACTCTCGTTGCATGCTGACTTGTTGCACTCTCCCGAGTCGAGTCACTCTCGTTGCTCGGGTTGGAGGAGAGGGAAGGGAAAAGTCTCCGAGTCGGCTGTTTGAAAACGGGGCCAAAGAAACGGTCGTGATAATGGTAACAATGACGACGACACCGTGACTAGAACACAGGGGTGGTTCCGCGTTCCATATCGAGAGTACTCCCCCACTTATCCTTTCGCTTCACTCGATTTATTGTCAACAACACAGACAACAAGAGTCTCAAATCCGAATTTAACATGTGCCACCTATATACGCGTGAAATTATATATGGAACATTCCATGATAATTCGATTGAATTTTAATTGAGACTTTTTGATTTTGTTCTTGTCAGTCATAATAAAAGTTTAGCAATGTTAGACTTGTGACTGGCGACAGAATTACAATTTGACAAGTTCCCTTTGTAGTTAGTTCGACTGAAAAAAAAATTGAAGATAATCGTAATTGATATTTTTGCCTGTCTCTGTCAATTGCACTTTGCAGCTTTTTATTAAAATATTAATTATGAATACTGTTAACGAAAATCCGTTGAAGTCAATGGCGTATCGTTAACGAAAGTGCGAATTAACTTTTTTCTTTTTTTTTTTTGCAAATAAACCTCGTTCCGATCACGACCTCGTTGCATCTTTCAAAGGAATGCAATTCAACAGAAAAAAAAAAGTAAATATTTCAAAGCCTGTGAATTAAATAAACCGTTAATTTAAAAAAGAACAAAATAAGAAATTGCATTCAAAGATTCAACTAAATTCGTTCGACTATATTTTGTTGTTCATAAAAATGAGATTTGGTTGGATTTACCTTTTTGTATCCTTCGTTAAATCAATAAAATATTTTTTGCGGTGTATATAATATTTTCATATTTCTACGTTGCGTATACTTTTCATGAAACTTGCAGAAAGAAAAAGAAGAACTTTCCCCCAGTTAAATGCGCTTGACTATATTCTCGTTAAACTTCCTTTCTCAGCTCTCAAGGTGTATCCAACGAAAGATATGAGGGTTGTGAGAGTGGCGAGAGAGAGAGAGAGAGAGAGAGAGAGAGAGAGAGAGAGAGAGAGAGAGAGAGAGAGAGAGAGAGAGAGAGAGAGAGAGAGAGAGAGAGAGAGAGAGAGAGCTCCCTCAGTAACTGGGGTTTGTCGGTTCGAAAAATCAATACCTGCGAAAGCGAAAGTACGCGGGAGTCGGCGACGGGGTTCTCCACACCCTCCTTCGGTTTTTGGCTCATCCTTTTTTTTCTCTCTCTCTCTCTTCCTCCCGATTTCTCTCGGCACACACACCCACACACATATATGTTGTAAGTCCTCCCGCGTTTTTTTTTTCGCTATCCCCCTTTGCGTTTCTTCTTATGTGCAGGTACTCTCTACCTATACTCATCTTTTTCCAACTGTTCTGACGCTATTTCAGTCGTTCATTCATAAAAGGCCCCCCCTCCTCCCGCAGCCACTACCCCGCGAGCTCGTTGAGCGTGCCAAACTCGTTTCACTCTACACTCCGCTCATCTCAGGGGGGGGGGGGGGGGGTCTCTTCTTTCTTGGAGTATTTCGTTTATTCTTCTTTTTTTTCAAACGTTTATCACGGTCATTCACGCGTTAGAAAGACAATATCAAATCGTGAATTAACAAAATACAAAGTTTTGCGAAAAAAAAAAAGTACTCATCGAGCACGCATTCATTTTGTAGTTCTTTTTTCGTCTCGTTTAATTAAGTACACACATTTATGTTGAGTCTTTAGATGCAAGCACATTAATATAAAATGTTAATATAAAATGTGTACACACACGAAAGGCAATCGTAAATACTTGACAGTCATTGTGAATACTTAAAACGCAATTCCAATGATTTCTTTCACTATCCTCCCAGTGTCGGAAACTGCGGGATGACCGCTGACAATTATAGCGAACTTTGACAAAACTCTAGGTCTGTAGAGCAGTGCCTTAAATATCACAAACTTGTTATCCGCTTCTGCGTTACCGAACGCTTACGTAATAAACATTTTTCACCGAACCGAGAGTTCACTTTCGTTTGAGTATAAAAAAGTATAATAAAAATTTGGTCACATTAAAAAATGTTTTTCCTTGGGTTTGTTTGCATAAAAAACGTTGGACCATTGTTCGGACATTTATTCATAACGAGACAATGAAATGTTCAATGGCGCGGCTAAACAGACGCAGTTCTGCTGATTTCGTAATCATGTTTACGCCGATAGACCCAGAAGTCCGAGGAACTTTACATGAGAAACGTTATATACAGACGGTCTCGGCACGCCATTCAATTTTCACGTTACATTGATCGACAACGCAGTTTCCCTCGAAATATCGTATACGCAGATTTCTCGACAAACAATAATGCGGGATCGATAAAGCCGTTATTTCTAATTACAAAAACAAAATAACATTAAAATTGCTGTGAAACATAAATATACAGTTAGGATGAAGGTATATATATTTACAAATCAATTCCAAGTTAAGGGATTAGAGTCACCAAAATATGCCAACAATTAAAACCATTGCAATTTTATTGCCACAAATTTTAAATGAATACCCGAGTAAAGTATATTGTTTGCGATTGAAAAAAGAACGCTTTGCATCCTGGCAAAGTCCCGTAGAAAAATGTTTTTTTTTTTTCGATCGCAAACTGCGGGATGACCGCTGACAATTATCGCGAACTTCGACCATACTTTAGGTCTGTAGAACAGTGCCTTAAATATCACAAACTTGTTGTCCGCCGCCGCATTACCGAACGCTTACGTAACAAACTTTTTTCTCCTGTCCGAGAGTTCATTTTCGTTTGGGTATAAATGAGGATAATCAAAATTTGGTCACATTTAAAAATGTTTTTGTTTGGGTTTGTTTGCATAAAAAACGTTGGCTTATTGTTCGGACATTTATTTATAGCGAGACAATAAAATGTTCAGTGGTGCGGCTAAACAGACGTAGTTCTGCTGATTTCGTAATCATATTTACGCCGGAGGAACTTCACATGAGACACATTATATAATGCGTCTCATGTGAAGTTCCTCGGACTTCTGTATACAGACGGTTTCGGCACGCCATTCAATTTTCGCATTACATTGATCAACAACGCAGTTTCCCTCGAAATATCGTATACGCAGATATCTAGACAAACAATAATATATTACGTTAACATGAGGACAACATACGTTTCACATCACTTTCAAAATTGTACCATTGTTAATAATTCGATGTGTAGCTTCTCCATGGTTTCGTAATCGACGCTTTAACGTGATGGATAAACTTGAATCCTCTTTGCAATTTATATCAATTCCAAGTTAAGGGATTAGAGTCACCAAAACATGCCAACAATTGAAACCATTGCAATTTTATTGACACAAATTTTTAATGAGTATCTGATTAAAGTATGTTGTTTGCGATTGAAAAAAGAACGTTTTGCGTCCTGACAAAGTCCTGTAGCAAAATGTTTTTTTTTCGATCGCAAACAACATACTTGACTCAGGCATTCATCTAAGCTTTGAGAGAACAAAATTATAACGGTTTCAATTTTTAACATCTTTTGGTGACAACGGCCTCCCTAATAAAAATGTATCGAAAATAGATGAATAATTGATGGACAATGAAGATTCCAATTTTCTTTCCAACTAGTAAGCTTGGATTTGACCCATTTTAATTAACACGTTCGCTGAAAAATAAACAACAAACAAACCTTCACTTTGAGACAAAGATACATTTCTAAAGTGAGAAATAAATTCGTCAGACGACGTACGAATGAGTGGTCGGAGCGTTGTCTTCTGCACATGTGTTAAGCGCTGTTTCCGTGCACTCGTTTTGCACAAATGAAAAACAAAACACCGAGTGACGCAAAGCTCTTTTTTTTTATTTTCTCTTTATGTGTATTTGTGATTTTTGAAATTTTACAGACAGGCGCCGCCTCCGTCGACTCTTTTAAAGATTCACGAGACTGTGACGCACCGTGAAACTCTTCGGTCTCTTAGCCCACGTTAACCCTTACCACATGACTGACCAGCTCTGTGCCAGCCGACAATATGAAAATATTCTAAACGCACAACCGTGTGTGCGTTTACGGTCACGCGGTAATTACGAGGTGACTCGACATGCAACTTTGGCAAAGCCTTAATTCACAGTCGCATTAGCGTTCAAGCAAATGAAAAACGGGCTCGCGACGATTTCACGGAAATCGATCGAATTATATCAATAGTAATAATAATAATATCCTTGCTTACTCGCGTATACCTTCATCCGTTTCGTACCCGACTTAAAAAAAAAAAGGCAACGCAACATAATGATTTATGTTAATAGTCGCGACATTTTTTTAATGTACAAAATGTAAGAGAATGTAAATTAATTATAATTTGTTTATTTATTCGTTGTTACAGTGGTGGCTCGGGGGGAAAAATCCTCGTGAGCAATTTGCCGATTCACGCGAGATTCGAGGACGTAGAGATTCTGTTCTCGACTTATGGACAGGTGCAAAACGTCGAGAAGGTATCGTCCCGCGATCTAACCACCCAAACCGTCCTCGTCAGTTATGAATCGCAGGATCAGGCACAGCAGTGAGTAAAAAAGTTATAATTTCGTAAATATATACAATTACGATAAACACCCACGGTGGTGACCTTTCGCGGGCGCTCACGAGATACCTTTCAGGTATTTCGTGTGTTCTTATTTATCGTGGACAAATCAATTATTAATCAATGTCCTTAATTACTCGGTTCGGTAAATCAAATGGTTCTATGTATTGAGTTGAAAATGTTCATTACAAATAAATGGAATATTTCGAGTTAATAAATTTTAGATAAAAATACGTAACCAAAAATGCCGATAAACGTTATAAGTTTCTTTTGCAGTAACAATTACAAAAGAAATAAGTTTCTTAACTTTTTCACCGTTTTGTAATGATTATTCGCGAATTAATCGATCCTCAATTTTGTTATATCGACGCTGCTTACGAAAACTAGCATGTTTCAGATTTCTTACGAAAAGAAGTACGCTTGATATCTGCGCGAAAACTAGCATGTTTCGGCTTTTGCCACGAAAACTAGCAGGTTTCGATTTTCACCGCGAAAATTAGCACGTTTCAGTATCACTGGAAGTGTTTCTCATTTTTTACTCCACGTTTTTTGAACATCCCTTCCTACTCCAAATTGACGAAATATTTATGCTTGTTATTTTATACTGTTTTATTTTTTGTTTGAATTTATTTCATACATATTTTACTGTTTAAATTTTGGTCTGCTAGGCTATCATAAGATGGCAAACGGCAAATGCCTCGTCATTTTGGAGTAAAAAATCCATGGTCAAAAAAATTAGAGAAAATAAAATCGAAAACAATTGCAGTGTATGCAAAGTTAACAATGTCAGTTTTCTTCCCTCTAGCTACTTCGTTCAAGACCTGACATTTCTCGAGATATCTCAATCGATTGTTTTGAAGATTTTGTCAACTGTACTTTATACTTATACTGTACTTTATACTTTAGTCGTTGATCACTCCAAGATTGTATTTTTTTTTATGAAATAAAAACACAATGAACGACTGTTCAGACTGTAAGTAGAATATACTTTTTATAAACAATAATTTTGTTCAATTCCATCGCTGACTCCGAAACTTGAAGTCATGAAAAATATCATTGATGAACAATTTTAGTTTTTGAGTGCTGGTTTTTGAGTGGTGGTTGCGTATCGTATTTGCGAATCGTATTTTTAATAATGTTATTATTTTCTTAATAGAAAACGAATATAAATGTTTAAGGGTGTACGGGCGATACACCCTTAATGTTTTTCATTTATTCCTTATAGTGCTTCCGAAAAAATTATTTAAACATTTGTGAAAGCTCGGAACCCTAATCGAAGTAGTTCGGCAAATATACTACTTTTTCCAGTGCAAATCGAAATATGCTAATTTTCGCGACGAAAGCCGAAACATGCCACTTTTTGCGGCAGAAGCCGAATCATGCTAGTTTTCGCGATAAAAGCCGAAACATGCTAGTTTTCGCGTCGAATATCGAAACGTGTTGATTTTCGTGGTGGAATTCGAAACGTGTTAGTTTTCGTAGGAAATTTGAATCGTGTTACTTTTCGTAAGCAGCGTCGATATTTCAATAATCGTTCATTAATTATTTGTTTACTTGCCAAAATCGATTCCTCCATGTGACACCGATCCAAATATCAATCAACGACTTTTCAAAGGCCGATATACAGCCATAGACAAAAAGGGGTTTGGAACTTTTATTTTTTGGACTATATCGACCAAGCCAATGGTCGTGAAATAATAAAAATTCACTTTTAGCCCACAATATATGTTGTTTGAATCAGTGTGACATTTAGTGGATCCTAAATGAAATGTGAAGGGTTGGAAGTTTAAAAATTTCAATATACTTTGCATGTGACAATATTTTACTTTTCTCGCCATTATCCAGAGTTGTGACCCAGCTTGATGGATACCAGTACGAAGGTACCCAGTTGAAAGTTGAAATGTCGAGTGCGGAGAGTCGACGAAGGGCGCGTAGCCAACGGGGTGGCGTTGCCTTCTCGGGTCTGCCGGGCTCGGGTCGTCAGACGGACTTTCCGCTTCGTATACTCGTGCAGTCGGACATGGTAGGTGCGATAATAGGACGTCAGGGCTCGACAATACGTCAGATAACGCAAATGACACGGGCGAGAGTTGACGTTCATCGTAAGGACAACGTCGGCTCGGTCGAAAAAGCCATCACCATTTATGGAAATCCCGACAATTGCACTAACGCGTGCAAGAAAATATTGGAGGTGATGCAGCAGGAAGCTAACAACACGAATAAAGGGTAAATATACATATTATTTTATGTAAATCCGTATTAAATGTAACAATAAATTAGATTTCTTCGTTTTTATTTAATTTTGTAAATTATCCTTAAAAAAATTCCATCAATATTAACACCATGTGAAATCAATTATAGACACTTGTCAATCCATTGAAAATATTTTATTTAAATCTAACTTTTTCAGTTTTATGAAATTTGTAAATTTTACTTCGTCATAGAGAATTTTTTGAAAAGTCGCTATAGATGTTTGTTAAGACTTTATTAGGACTGAATTTAGATGAAATCGATAAAAACATTCTGTATTTGCTTTCATCAATTTAATAATAGAAAAATTATGACCAAATTCACAATGACAATCAATAATAATTAATAACATTGTACGTACGTTAAATTTGATTTATCGTGATATTTGCGGCAGTGAAATAACGCTGAAGATCCTGGCTCATAACAATCTGATCGGTCGTATAATCGGCAAGGGTGGCAACACGATCAAGAGGATTATGCAGGACACCGATTCGAAAATTACCGTGAGCAGCATTAACGACATAAATAGCTTCAATCTCGAGAGAATCATCACGGTCAAGGGTACGATCGACAATATGAGCAAAGCGGAATCGATGATCTCCAGTAAATTGCGTCAGAGCTACGAGAACGATCTTCAGGCGATGGCGGTGAGTATTATATATGCTTCTTTCTTTTGTAAATTTTCGCCAATTTTTATGGTGCTCATAAAAGTATGATTTTACAATAAGTTTAACAGAAAATTACTCTTTTATTTCGTCTTTCATTTATTATCGCAATCTTTCCGTTAAAATTATCGGCCATACAAACATCGCGTGTGTACTCCCAAGCGAAATTTATATCATGAGATTTTCAATAGCCTTAATATCAAGAATAACATTTTTAAAAATAATTTATCTAATAACTCGTAAAAAAATGGTTATTACTTAATTTCACCATTTCGAATCTCAGAATTATTGTATTGGATTCAAAATCAACGACACAAAAACCCCTAAATACGTGTTATCGTTGAAATCAAAACAACTTCTCCTTTCCCCATTATTTCTGTTCGTGAAAAGCAACAAAATGACTGTTACATAGAGGAAATAGTGGTAACAGCTTAATAAGTATTAAGAATTACAAAAAAAAAACGAAAAATGTAGAACAAAAATTGTAATAATTCGTTACAGCCTCAAAGCTTGATGTTCCCGGGACTACATCCAATGGCGATGATGTCGACAGCTGGAATGGGTTATAGTTCGCGTGGTCCCGGTCTCTACGGTTCCGGACCAGCGCCGTACGCTTATCAGGGGAATTTGCCGGCACAGCAGCACGCGACAGTACCGGCGGACACGCAAGAAACGACATTTTTGTACATTCCTAATAACAGCGTCGGGGCGATTATCGGAACGAAAGGATCTCACATAAGGAACATCATAAGATTCTCAGGTGCTAGCGTCAAGATAGCACCGCTCGAACAGGACAAACCGGCTGATCAGCAAACCGAGAGAAAGGTCACCATAGTCGGTTCGCCAGAGTCACAATGGAAGGTGAGTTTATACGCCGCCATGTTTCTTTTTTTTTTCTACCTCTGATATCACTTTACCACTCGATGACGTCGATGTCGAAAGTCTATATGTACAAACGAAAGAATGATTACACCGCTTCGTCGGTGGCTGTGTGGTCAGCGTGCCGGTCTCGTAACCGGCCGGTCCTGGGTTCGATCCCACCTTGTTGCACGGATTTTATAGGGAATATGGTTTTCCTCTAATATATCAATATTCTAACGAATTATCTTAGATTGTTGGGGGTGGGCATTGTACTAACAAATGAGTGTAATATTAATTAAACAGGGGTGTCATTAATTAAAAGGAATTAAGTAAATAAATTCCCTACCCATTTGGGGTGATGACGTATTATTTAGGCATCACCTTGATAAATGTAGGAAAATTGAAGAAGGGGCTCCTGTGGTTGGATTACACATGACATAGCAATACAACCCCCGTACCCCTGCGACAAACAATTTTTTTATTAACAACTAGATGTACCCGGCCACGCCTTGCTGTGGCTGAGTTTTCTTAAATGGAAAAGAAAGACCTGCGACATCTATATAATAGTTATATAAAAACACGCGCGTATTCGAATGCAATGTTGTGTCAAAATTTCAAAGGAATCGGTGAAGAACTTTCGGAGATTTAAGATTTTGAACAAACGAACATTTACATTTTTATTTATATAGATTAGGGCGATTTTTTTTCGACTATTTTTTTTTTTCAGTCCCCACCCGAAATTTTGTTGGATATGTCGAAAAATAAATTCCCTGAAAGTTACAGCCCTTAATATTAATTCTAAATACTTTCCCAAAGCGTGAGAAGATTTTCCATCTAAAATACACGTAAACCGAATTTTTTTTTTTTAATTTCTATAACTCAGCCGCATTTTATGCTATTATATCGTCCTTGGTTTCGATTTACTCAGAATAAAACAATCTAAAAAAGTGCCTTTTGCGGCGAAGGTGTAAATTGTACTGGTGAGTTGGTACGGGTCACTGAAGTTGATTTTTACCCAAAATTCTCGTTTTTTTGCTGTTATCTCCGAAACAACTAACTTTACGAAAAAAATATAAATGAAAAATTTGTTGGAAATTTAATTTCCTATAAAAAAGGTCCTATCGACCCAATTGCTTAGATTAATATTTCTTGAGATATTGAACTTTTTTTATTATTTAATATTTCATATTTTATAAATTTTATACTACTCATAAGTTAAAGTTCAATATCTCAAGAAATATAAATCCAAGCTATTGGGTCGATAGAACCTTTTTTGTAGAAAATTTAATTTCCAACAAATTTTTCATTTACATTTTTTTCGTAAAGTTAATTGTTTCGGAGATAACAGCAAAAAAACGAGAATTTTGGGTAAAAATCAACTTTAGGGACCCGTACCAACTCACCAGTACAATTCACACTTTCACCGCCAAAGGCACTTTTTTAGATTGTTTTATTCTGAGTAAATCGAAACCAAGAACAATATGATAGCATAAAATGCGGCTGAGTTATAGAAATTTGAAAAAAAAAAAATTCTATTTACGTGTATTTTAGATGGAAAATCTTCTCACGCTTTGGGAAAGTACTTAGAATTAATATTAAGGGCTGTAACTTTCAGGGAATTTCTTTTTCGACATATCCAACAAAATTTTGGGTGGGGACTGAAAAAAATAAATAGTCGAAAAAAAAAAACGCCCTAATATAGATACATGTTTTACTTTATTTAACGAGACTAAATATTTTGTTATAATAATATTCAATTAATATTAATTACATGAATGATTCCACTAGTGATTGACCAAGGGTGAGCCATTGTTGTCAATTTTCGTGCATTATATCGAATGTTAATGTTCAAAGATGATATTTTTTGCTTTCTCACAGAGGTAACTTTCGTAATGATGACACAAAAATTGTCGAGTTTTCAATAACAATGTGTTTGAAGGACTCTAATTTTCATCAGAAACCGCGAATAAGAAATTTTTGCATTTTCATTATTACAGGCTCAGTATTTGATCTTCGAGAAGATGCGAGAAGAGGGTTTCGTCGCCGGTACCGAGGACGTGAGGTTGACGATCGAGATATTGGTGCCGAGTGCTCAGGTTGGACGTATAATCGGCAAGGGAGGTCAGAATGTCAGGGAGCTTCAGCGCGTAACCGGAAGTGTTATTAAGCTTTCGGAGCAGCAAGCAACACCACCTCCAGCTGACGAGGAAACTACCGTTCATATCATCGGGCCGTTCTTTTCCGTTCAGGTAAACATGAACCTTCAATTTTGCATCAACTTTATTTTTCACGTTACACCGACCAGACACTAATCGTTTATCACGATTCATTTCGCGTTTTTTTTTAACTTCTCATTCTTCCTCTATCCGCTCAATATGGCCTCTATGTGTTTATCGAGAGGTCGCGTCACGACGGAGGAAAATCAAATTGATGTGCTCCACATTGGATCGCGCTATTTTCAGCGGTACCAAAACTAACGCCACCAAACATTCGTCAACTTTCAAATCAAAGATATCGTTTCAATCTGATTGAAGATCAAATTGAAATAATAACAATAAAAATAATAATTATAATATTTTATTTAACTTTCATGAGTTTTGCTATGAAAAAAAAGAGTTGACTAGAATCCCGCAACCCCTCATTGAAATCATACATTGTGAATTGTGTTATTCATGACAATGTACTCTTGGTTATGACAATGGACATTTAATACGACAATGGATTTGTCTATGTTATCTTTAACAATAATAGCTGCAGATTAAATTTTTGTTGAAAGGAAATAAAGATAAAATCGTAAATTCTATTGGAATTTCATTCGGACACAAAACAGCCCATAATCTCGCGAAAATCACGACCAAACAGTTTTCAATTATCTGTTAACAAAATGTTCGTTTTCTTCACTTAAAATTTTTACAGTCGGCACAGCGTAGAATTCGCGCTACGGTGATGCAGTCCGGTGCTCCGGGTAGCGGAACGACCGGGGGTCCTGGTTCGCGCGCTGGACGCGGAAGTAGCCAGGAGGGTGGTTCCCGTTCCCGACGAGACGATAGCGCAACGTCCCAGCAGGGTAGCACGCAATCACAGAATCAAAGCTCGCAGCAACAGTCGAGCACGTCGCCGTCGACCCAACAGCATCAGCAGAGCCAACAGTCGCCCCAGCAGCAACAATCGCCGCAACAATCGACCCAACCGCAACAGCAACAACAGCCGCAACAACAGAATCAGTAACGTTGATTAAAACAGCAACGACAAAAAAATCACCTGACGCCATCAACCAAAACCACGCCTCACGAAAGAATACCGTTTTAATCGGCCTGTGTGAAGTCTCGTTGATGAGATTTTTCTTTTTCTTTCTTATTTTTCGTTCTCCGATCACCGTTCATTAAACGCGATTGCTCGTTGTAACGAGCGTACGCGCAAATAATGTGTGAAGAAAGAGACAAAAAAAAACAAACGTAAACATCAACAAGAACAGCAACGGAAGAAAAAAAATGAGAGTCCAAAGTTGGAGGATGAAGACGACGATTACGACGAGGATCTTTGCGTTACGATGTAGTTTATTAAGCCCTTCCTCCCAAAAAAAAAGATCCTCGATATTTTAAAAACCAAGAGGATTTCATGATTCACGATAAACACACACATGATGCATGGCCAAACGAACGCGTGTCGCGCGAGCTTCGCACATCTTTCGGAACTATTATTCAAAGTACTTCTTATTATTGTCGCGAGCTCGCAAATTCACGAATGTTTCGTTGAATTTTTTTCACTCTCACCCATCCAAAAAAAAATGGCGGACTCTGGAAGTCACGCAAAAGGAAAAAAAGGCTACGTAAGATTATCGTGAAACGTGTGTGTGTTTGGCTCGTACTTCGTCGTTGGTCCAATTAATCACGAGGACGGGATTCGCATTGATCGAAAATTCGTCGATCGCACGATTAACGCGTTTTTGTTATTTTTTATTTGTTCTTTCTTCCTCGGAATATCGAGCGTCAGCGTTGAACGTGAGAATTCGACGACTCAAAGAGAAATAATAAAGATGGGTCAACGATAACAGAAATGCGAGAAGACTTTTGCGTTATTCGAACGATCGCAATGAATTTTCAACGGTGCGATCGCGAAGAAAAAAAAAGAAGAAGATGAAGAAATATCACCTGGCCGACGTAAACAACGTGAGACATGATGAGAGAGAAAGGGAAGAAGAAAAGATATATGAAGAGAGAAAAAAAAACAGAAGAGACAACAGCCACAACAACAACAAACGACGGAACACACACAACCTTATTACCTCATTCATTACGATTAAAGATTTAAAATATGATAAAGTAAAGTAAAATGAGAAAATGATAAACCAACTAATCTAAAAAGTCTACCTAATATTAAAGTTATAATGATATAAAGAGAAGTTAAGTAACGATTACACAATACGTTATCACCTGTTACTACTACTGCTACTATACTATTATTATTACTACCAATAACTACTATTATCATTATTATTATTATTATTATTAATACTTAAAATACCAACCAATTCTTCTACCATTGCCCATGATGAATATGGTTTCTTCTTCTCTCTCTTTTATACATATATAAATTTTTTTTTTTCTTACGAAAGTAGATGCAGTTTTTGTTTCTCTCGTAAAAGAAAACAAACGAAAAAAAAAATTGCCCAACACCGTACACACTGCGAAGATTTTCTTTGTGCTGTGAGGTTAGGACAGAAAAAAAAAAATAGATTGCCAACATTCTCAACGACAAACACAAGCGAGCGTAGACGAGCTTCACGAAACGGTTTTATGTACCCATGCGCCGTTTAATACCAAAGAAACGATTACGATTTTTTTCGTATTAATAAGTGAAGTGAAAAAAAAAAACATGCGCGTTGGGATATTTTCATGTGACGCACGTGTGTGCTGTTTGCACACAATGTTCGATTCCACTTTGCGAAGATTCAGAGCTGTACGCGGTCAGCGTAGAGATCCGAAACGCCACGAAATGTCGTGAACTCGACAACAAAATGGCCGCTCGCGTTCGCGCCAAGCGTCCGGAGGATCAAGAGGCCCCGCGAACGATGCGTTTCCGGGTGACGAAGTAGGAAGAAGAAGAATAAAAAAACATGGTGTCCGGTGCTACGCAAACGGAGAATGACGTGGAAGGTTGAAGCGTAGTAAACCAAACAAGAAAAATAAAAAAACTAAAAGTAAAGAAAACCGTGGAAGATTAAAAGAAAAGACGATATACGAGCCACACAACTTTTTTCAGGGATTATTACTTTAACCACGGATGTAATAGCGTGTGTGTGTGAGTGTGCGTGTGTGTTGACTGATAACTATTAATTGATAAGTAATTTGATAAATTACGTTGATCGAGGATGGCGTTTTTGGGCGCGAAAAGAGGCGCGGAAAAAAAAAGAAAGAAGAGGAGAATAAAACGGAGATACACGCGCGGTCGGTTTAGCGCAGAGCCATCGAAAGTCTCGGGTATGTTGACGTCGACAATCCGTAATTTTTGGGCCCCGGGGCGCGTGACCAATTGACTCTTGACAAAAAAAACAACACTCCGTGTACAAAAGAGGAGAGATGGAGGTGAAAGAAATTAACGTAAATCGCGATGAGAACAGCACTATCGACGTTCGTCGTGTACCTTCGTTCGTCGACGCGTTGATTTTTGGACATGACCAAAAATAACCAAATATCGGACTGACGAAACAAAAAAAAATACTAAACAATATGGGCGCCAACGGTGAATGCACCTACTTTTTTTTTCACGAGAGCTCCCGAAATTACGGGCAGGCAAGGCTCTCGTACGATGTCAACGAGAGACACACTCTTATCTCCTCGTTACATCATGTATCGCACGTACAAACTTATGCACATTGGTGTAGGGCGCGGTAGAGAGAAAAAAAATTCTTATTTTTTTTTTCTTCTTTTTACTTAAACCTGCGAGATCGTGGGTGTAAATTATCAATCGGTAATTTATTCTATCTCTCTCACGGAATATAAGCGATACATATGCGTTTAGTACAAAGATTAACCACGAGTTTAAGAATTTAACGAAGTTGAAGAATGGAGAGAAAGAAAAAAAACATGAGAGCAAGAGAGAGAGAGAGAAAGAGAGATAATGAAGACATAGCTCGCGTACAAACGATCAAATTTGGGAAGTGTGCGTGATGTGCGAAGATTCCGCGTTATCGGCGTTGATAACGAGATATAGAGCGGATAATGAAGTACGAGGGTTGATGAAAGCTTCGGGAAACAAAAAATGAAATTAAAAAAATAAACAAAAAAAAAACAAAAAATAAACAAAAATACAAAAAAATCGAACAAAAAAGTAGGCGAATCCTTTCGAAAAAGGAAGAGACCCGCTTGAGAATTGAGAGAGAAAGTCATCGATGAATTGAGGGTTGGATAAACAAAAAAACAAAAAAATAAGATGAAAAAAAAAAGCAAATAAGAGTATAAGTTTATTTTTGATACATTGTTGGGGAGATCTAAGTAAAACTTTCTTTTTTTTTTTCATTTTTTTGTTACATGTTTTAATAACTTAATGAATTTTAACGATATTAAGGAGTGTCGAGAGGTCGCGAGAGAGAGAGAGAGAGAGAGGTGCGTGATTAATGGGAGGTGAAATTTTTAATATAAAATAAGGGAAGGGATGAAGAGAATAAGAAAAGAAACGCGTGACGAGTGAGGAAAATGCGAGAAAGCGAGGCGAAGTAATTTCGTGAGTGAGACATTCAAGGTGAGATATAAAGAATAAAAGAAAAGTTGAAGAAAAAAATAATAATAATAACGAAAATTCATGAGAGAGAAACGAGTGGGACGCGCAGTTTTTTGCACTGCGACGTCGGGAATAAAGGAGATTTATAGTCGGATAAAAAGAAATTGTATAAAATATTTAATATATTTCGAGATATACGGCGGTGGTGGAGAGTGTCATTTTGGACAGAATCGTTATGCATTTTAAGAAAAAGAAAAGAGATAAAAGTAGACAAACAATCCGATGACGCGAGAAAGATTTCGTCGATATTACGAGCGATTCGGGCTCGGAGTTTTATGCGACGCGAATTCGTTTTGTCCTCGTTGGATCTTCCCGCGTCGACCGCGGTTACGTAACTTGCCGTATATAGTTGCGTGGAAAATTAGAGGAAGAAGGAGAACACGATGGAAAAAAAAAAATTAAACAACCACGAAACATGTTAACGTGAAAAACGGGCAATTTAACGGCATCCGAAGCGCACAGACAAACGGAATTAAATGAATCAGACCGCGAAAGAAAAAAACGTACGAAAGACAAAAAAATCTGCACTATCGAGAAATGAAGATGAGAAAGATAAAAGAAAACATTTACGCTATTTAGAGACGCTCTACTCCCCTTTTTTTCCGGCAAGAAAAATAAACGTCAGTATACTTTTGTTCTTTCGATCAACCGTTCCAAAGTTTCAGAGACAAGCAACGGAAAGAACGAGAAAAAAAAAAGAATGAAAAGAATCGCTCTTTCACATTCGTTGGTCGAATGAAACGAAAAAGAAAAATGAAAATCATAGAAATTTTCTCCGCCCGCCTCACGATTCAAACGAGAGCCCCCAACCCCCCACCCACCGGTCTTCGAGAAATTTTTTTTTGTCCGTTCATCACTCGAATCGCAAGAACAATGAGGAAGAACATTGACAAAAGAGAAAAGAAGAGGAAAAAAAACGCGACGAAGGAAGTTTTCATTGAAAAATCAACGAGAAAAAAAAACCGCCCCGAACGATCACAACGTTAAATCGATCGCAATCTCACACTTTTTCGAATAAATTGGAAGGCTTTTTTTTTCGCCAAACTTGTATACCCTTCGACTTTGTTGCTCGCTCATAGTTCTCAAGCTTGGCAACCAAAAGTATAATCAAGAAGAAGAAGAAGAAAAAAACACACACACACACGAAGACATGGACCAAATAGAAACCATCGTCGCGCTAACCAAAAGAGATGAAAAAATTATTGAGAGAAAAAAAAAAGAAGAGACACGTGAAAGAGGAATGAAATTCCGACAGAAATCACGAACTTTTTCCACGTAATCTTTTTAGGCCATTTTCACACCTAATAAAATAGCATTTCAGCCCATTACGCAAGTGAACCGCTATAGAGAGAGGTCGTGACTGCTGGAGTGGCCTTGGCGAGAGGGACGTTGGAAAAAAAAAATCGCGAGCAATTGTCGCGCAAAAAATGGAGAAAGGCAAAAAAAAAACCCTCGACCCTCGCACCCATCGAGAAGAATGTACAAATCAAACGCATTAAGAGAGAAAGAGAGAGAGAGAGAGAGAAAGATCGAGAAAAAGAGACGAAGAGAGAGAAGAAGTATGAAACAAACAAACAAACAAACAAAAATGCAGAGAAATTATTAATATAATGATGATAACTTAAAGATTTTAAAGTTATTAAATTATTAAGTAAGGTGAGGGAGTGTAGTAAAGGAGGACGAAGAAGAGGGAGAGAAAAGAAAAAACTTCGAAGAGCAAACGGTAAGGATACCACAGACAAATGTACAAAAAAAAATCGAGTAATCGCTAAATCTTAAATGTTAGTATCTTAAAAGTATTTAATTGACGCGCGAAAATTTATACGCGCGCTTTAGAGACGAACGTGTTTGTGAATCAGGGAAATTGAACAAAAGAGGAAAAAGAAAAAAAAACAAATTTTAAGAATAATTAAGATTGTTCGTAAACGCGAGACAAAATCGGTAGACAAACCGTGCGAGACGTACTTTGGGGAAGCGAAAAAAAAAACAAACAAACGAAAAAACAAAACAAAAAATCCAGCTTCATGAATTGTTTGCTATCGATATCGCAAAGGAGCAAGAATCAATATAAAATTGACTAAGCACGTTATAATCCAGACCACAGGACTCAACAGTCAAGCGTCTAACGCGTAACCGCTACGTGATTCGCTAATGAAACAAAAAAAAAGTAGAAAATCATCGAACTGTGACCGTAAAGTATAACTGCACAGACTGCCACGTATATGTATATATATATATATACAACATATGATATATGATCCATGACCTATGATCCATAATATATGGTATATATATATATATATATCGATCTGTGATTTATGATCTATGATCTATAATCTATGATGTGTGATATGTGATGTCTTTAATCGGGCCAGTCAAGACAACAAATTAGTTTTCGCGCAGTTCAGAATACGAACGTCAATAACAACAACAACAACAACAACAACAGAATCTTTCTGCCATGAAATCTGCTGACAGACAAAAATCAATCGCAAAAAAAAGAAAGAAAAAAATCTGTGCTCATACGCCGACGCGTAAGCACAAATGCATATCAGCAGCATATATAAACGCCGCATTACCGCGACCCTCCCGGGCAACCCTCCACGAGGTTGTCGTCTAAAGATCATCGTCTATGATAATCGATGGTCCAGTGTCGACCGGTTCGTCTAACCTAAAACGTTAAATCCGGTCTACTTGACGCTGAACGTTTATTATAACCAGCCAGGATCGATGAAACAATCATTAAGAAAAAAAACGTCATTAAACAAAAGGAAACATAAAAAAATCCGTCATCCACGTCGTTAACGGTTAGACTATAAATTTGATGAATTAATCGTAGACAATGATAATCCATAGAAAACGGTAGATGAAAGAGAATGACGAAAAGAAGAAGAAGGAAAAAAGAGAGGAAATATATAGTAATGCCTCTGACAAAAGCACTTTGCCAAGCAGAATGAACGCTATTTTTTTCCGCTCTATAAACCGCGACTACGATTAACACATTATTATATACATTTATATAAATCTATATATATATATCTATATCTACACACACACTCGAGCAGGCAAACACACGCACCAATTAAATATTAAATATCGACGCTCCGCAAACAACCGCGTATGAAATATAACAAAAAAAACGAAACGAAGCAACAACAAACGGCAAAGAAGGAGAAAGAAAAATACAAATTGTGCCGAGGACACGATTTTCGTGTTACCTTCGTTGTATATCGACGACGGTCGTGGCCGCGTGGAAGGATAGTTATTAATGAGACATAGTGAATAGTAATTAATAGTGATAATACGTGAAACATGAGGGCGAAATGATAATTTGATCGTCGTGCGCGTACGTGAATGGTTTTTTTTTTTTCACTCTCATTTTTATCTTAACAACGGCAATGACATTGTTGTCGTTGTGGTTGTTGTCGTCGAAGGATTCAGTGTAAAATTCGAAACTCACGGGCAATCAACGGTCGACAAAATAAAATACAACAAAAAAAATGACACCGTTTCAAAAAAAGAAAAACCAAACACGTAATACACGAAGAATTGATAGAATATTTTGGGCTTTAGTATTGGTAAGTTCAGAAGTACTGACATACGGCACTGGGAAACTCAATGGTGATCGCGATTATTCGCGAATAAAAATTCGAAACTTCAACGAGAGAAAACAAAAAATCAAATTTCCACGAAACGACAATTCGATTCGACAGTTTGACAGTGAAAGAAATGCAAACGTTTAAATTTCCCGCGGCAAAAAATTCGATAATCTCGCGGTCACCTCGAGTTTCGCCACATTATTCGTACAAAAAACACAAACTCGAACACCGCCAAAACAAAAATACAGAAAAAAAAAAGAGAAACGAAAAAAACGTAAGAACGAAAAATTGTGAACGCGGCGACAAGGAAAAAAGAAAGAAAGAAAAACAAAAAAGTGGGCCTTATTGTATACACAGTTGGGCATTGTTGTTATGTGAACGGTTTCAAGTGATATATCGCTAACAGATAATATATCAGATATGTGGAGTCAGACTATGCGATACGATGACTAATACGTTAGTGTCTTCTCACGTAATTCACTCAGCTCATTAGTGCGAGAGAGAACAAAAGAGGAAAAAAGAGAGAGAGAGAGAGAGAAAGAGTAAAATGGAATTCCTGTTATTTAAACTGATAAGAATTAATCCACACGAATCGTCGAAATTATGAGAGAGGGGGGGAGAGAGAGAGAAAAGAAAAGATGAAAAAAAACATGAGAATTGCGTGAGATCGATAGTTAGAGGGACGATTGGAAGTGACAAATAGATAGATGATAACGAGATAAATCGTGTTTCCAGAAGTCTTAATATATTATCTATTATTATCTTATTGTTGCCAATGATGGGCATTATGAGAAAACCGCGCGGGTATGTAACTTATTATCTACACTACGACAAACGTTCCCTCATCCATTATCCCCTATACAATCCCTTATGTACATATATACATGTGTATATATATATATATATACATATATATATATACTATAATAACCCAATAATTAATTAATGAGCTGACATATATTTATATTTATATATATGTGTATATATACATATATATAGTTAATACTACGAAATCCTTCGTATTGTCCCTCAACGGTGGCAAAGGGTCGCATTATTTCGTTTTGCTAAAAAAAAAAAAAAAACTCTTATCGAGCGTCGTGACGACACAAGAACATACAATAAAATTTTCCCGAACGTTTCACACGCGATTAATACTAAAACCCATAATATCGTTATTTCGTAATACTTACCGGGATTAAAATACAAAAAAAGAAAAAGAACTCAATAAACAATTGACGCGCGCCCCTGAACTCGAGGTTTGTGGAAAAACAATTCGAGTGAAGTGAGAAAAAAAAAAAAAACGTACGTACGTGCCAGGCTATGATGAATATCGAGCAAAAAAAAAAAACAATGCATCCCCTAATCTCAGGAGTTTTTCGTTTTTCTACTTTATCAAGCAAAGGAATAACAGGATGAAAAAAATAATAATAACAATAAGTTAAGCGACAAACAAAAAAAAAGTAATTGGAGTAAGAACAGACTCGATGATAATCGTTGATTTTACGTTTCATTCGTTTTTATTTTCTTGTCACGATTGATATTAAAGTTTTCGTCGATAAGAACGAAGAATAAAGATCAAAAGAATAAAAGTGTTTCCGATTTGTCAGACTCACCATTAGTCGGATAATTATGAAATAATTACTTTTACACATTTTCCTCGATATCTTATCTCTTTGTCACATTGTTTCTTCATTGCTTTTTCCGCAAATTGAACGAGATCATTTTGGTTTTTTTTTTTGTTTTTGTTTTTTAAATCTCTTCTTGTACGCGCACACGAGTGTTATTCGATTGTTCCGTTGATTTGTTCGTTTTTTGAATAATATCATAGTTCTTTTCTCCGAAGGAGAGGGAGAAGCATGTGGGCTTAGGAAGAGACCGGGGAGGGGGGATTTAGTGACGAGAGAGAGAAAAAAAAAATCATACGCACCAGGGTGTACACCGCGAAGATCACACAGCATCGCGAAATTATAGTGGCTCTCTCGCGAAAGAAAAAAAAGAAAGAAAAAAAAATCGAAAACGCAGCAGAGAAGAAAATATGCACCCGCAGCTACAAACGAAACACGAAGATCTCGGCACTCGAAATCAAACTGTTCTGTGTCACACGGAAACGAATTATTTCCACATACACACGAGAGAAAGAAAGAGGACAAAAGAAATAAAGAATGGAAGGAAAACGGAATATGAAAAACAATAACGATGACTCGATCGAGTCGTACGATGAGTTACAAATGAAAAAAGAAAAAAAACTAAAAATAAATAAATAAATAATAATAATAAAGAACGCTTAAAACGCGGAGCGATAACGACCCAGCACAGCGCTCGGGCGGACGCACATCATTAAATATTTAAACCGTATAATGTTGGTTGCATGCATACAAAATAAAAAGTAATAATAATTTAATAAAAAAAAAAAAAGTAAAAAAAATAATAATGATAATGATAAAATAATTAAAACAGGCGAATCTCGGCAACAACGCCGAGTGCCAAACCAAACTTAATCGTCTATCGATACATAATAATTGATGCTTATGATTTTCTTCTTTTTTTTTAATATTTCTTGTTTTTTTTTTTTATAGAAGTTGCGCATTCGCATCGGAGACAACCTCCGCGCTTGGCATTTGCCACGCAAGTGCTAAGTTGTTTTTTTTTTCTTATTTTCTTCATTTTTATAACTTTGTGCTTCGGGATCGGGCATTCTGGTAATTTTTGTCGGACGTCATTTGAACGTTTTTTTTTTGTTTTTTTTTTTTCGACATCTCGCAATCGATTGCGTGAAGAAAAAAAATACAATAAATGAAGAATCAAAGATCGTCAATGAAACGTGTCCCGCATCCAATCAACGGTATAGCGGTGAAATATTTTACTCGAGACCGTGGTAACGGACGATTTGTGGTGTATTGCAAAAGATCGACCGACGATTTTCGCCAGTTTCACGACCCGCATTTACGATATTTTCACAATAATTAATTCAATTTTTTTTTTTTTTTTTTTTTTTTGTTGATTGCCTACTTTAGTTTACTTTAATTGGTACTATTTCTACTATAACTCACTACTATATAAACCTACTACTACTACGATTTTTCCGTTTTTTTTTTTTTTTTGTGACTTCGATTATTGATGATTTGCTTCTTTTTCACGAATTCAATGATCCACATATATACTAATAAGTGTATACTTGGTTTTGAGGCTCATTTCGAAAGTATCGTCGCAATCTAATAATTCTCACCCCCTTCGGCAACTGATCGATTTTTTGTTGTTTTTTTTTTAAAGGAAATCATCGAACGATGATTGAAACAATTTTAAGGATTATACGCGGTTTCTGGAAACATAAGAAAAAATCATTACTGCGCGAAATTGGAAAATACAACAAGGCCATACGTTTTTCGTAAACACACTTTTGTGGATTCGTTCGAGAAAAAAAAAAGAAAAGAAAATGAGCATCTCTTTTGATTATTATTGTTTCGCAACTTCATTTCTCTTCTCTTCTTTATCCTCTCATCTTCTCAAACTTTCTCTCTGTCTATCTCCCCCTTCTTTCTCTCTCACTCTGTCTTCCTCTCTCTCTCTCTCTCTCTCTCTCTCTCTCTAATTTTGACTTACACATAGTGCATTGAGGTTTCGACATACAAAACATGAAATTACGGCGTTTTTTTCTTTCTAGTAAATAATGTTTAAAGTTTACTGCTACATATACGGATAATCATTAAGTACACACTGCATAGAAATTTAAATGAAAATGAAAAATACATAGGCACTAAGACGGGAAAAACGTACTGGTCGATGGCTTCACTCAAGATTCAAAATTAACGATCGATTAATGATGAAAAAAAAAAAATAAATAAAATAACATGAAACATTCAGTCTCAATTTTAGTTTGAAGAAGCAAAAAAAAAGAACAAAACGGCAAATGAGATTCAAAATGATGAGATTTGTTGTTCTGGAGAGACAGCCTTCGACTGGAAACGAAAATAAGAATTGAAAAGGAAAAAAAACACAAAAAAAAACAAAAAATTTCGGGTTTATAGAAAAATTACGCGAAAGTGAGGAATTGCCGTGCGAGATGCGCGAATGCAAAATTATACGTTCGGGAATGATTGAGCACGTGCGCGCCGCGGAGGCGCGAGGAAAGAGAAGAAAAAAAAAAAAAATTTCAAACATTTCGAAACACCACATATATCCATGATACGCCGCGCAGGGAAATACGAAAAAATTAAAATTCTACTCATTTTTTTTTTATTGCTTCGTTCTTCTCCTTCGTATTTCGCGTCATGTTTTGAGAAATACACGAGAATACCATAGAAAAGCTAGCAAAATATATATCCACATTTGTATCTACACCCATTTGCGTCATAGATACTTTTTTGTCAAGCAAATGAAAAAAAATCGTTTACACATATATTAATGATACAGCCTACAGTCATTCATCTCTACACCGACGATGTATAGTTATATTATAGTTAAATACGTCGCGATGCGATAAAAAAAATAGAAAAAAGAATCACAAGTGCAATAGTTACCCAATAGAAACGGATTTAAAACGTGATTACGATCTCTGCTTCATCACCGTACCATCAAATTTTTCGATATTACACATCGTATCGACAGATACGAGAGAAGAGAAAGAAAAAAAAAAAACCACCCCCATTGACGAACATAGTGACCGATTCCTCGGTGATGAAGAATTTAGAACGTATTTCGCGTTCACAAACTACCTCGCAAATTTTGACACAGCTGCAAACTGTTACAAATCGTACATTCACAATTCCATGGAAAAAAGAAGAAAAAAAAAAAGAAAAGAATAATAACAGAAAAAAAATATCATCGTCGCTAAGTCCAAAGTCAGGGATTTAAATCGCGAAGAATCTTCGATTATAATTCATTTCTTTTTCTCCTCAAAAAAAAAAAAAAAAAAGAAAAAAAAACAAACAAACGGATATTTTTGATGCCCCATTTTTTACGAATCTATTAACGAAACAAAGTGTGTATAGATATATATATAATACGATAATCGTGACGCAATAGAACCTGGAACCTGCCTATACATAAACAAATACATTATATATCGATACACACGGGCATAAGCGATGAAATTATATATATATATATATATATATATACATATATATATATATTTAAAAAAATATATATTATATATGTTAAAATATATATATATATGTTTATATATTTAAAAAAATAGAAACAAAAAAACAATAACGAGGATGAACATCGTGCTCGATTGATTTACACATAAATTAATATATATATATGTGTAATTCATATACACGATCATACTCCAATATTGCTGCCGTTTTTTACATATATCGTTTTTGTTTTCCAGCTATTTTTATAACGCAGAAAATAATCAATCGATATATATATATATATACACACACATATATATATATATATGTATATATATATATTACAATAAATCATACATAAATATACGCAAACACAAACAGCACGGAAATAATAACAAATAAATAGAATATTAATCGTTTAATAATGATAAATCATAAATCGACACGTTGACGATAAAGTGATAATAGCCACGATAATTGCCGCGTGTCTCGTCGACGAGAGAATGAATAATAAAAAAAATGATAAACGTTATACAACGGTAAAACGATTAAAAAGAAGAAAGAAAAAAGAAATATACAAACAGCCAATCATTCACATACGAAAATCCTTTAATCATTCATCCTTTACCGAAAAAAAAAACCATGAAAATTCCTGTCATCCAATTAATTGAAAAACAACAACAAAAATATGTAATCGCAATCGATGAACAGTTGTGAAATACTTTACGATTTTCGCGCGCTCTGGTCGATGCTCGAGTTTCATCATAATCGAGAAACGATGAAATTGACTCTTCTCATTCACGCTATTCATTACGACAACATGTATACTTATAATATTTCATTCGTATAGCAAATATTTTCAATATCTCTCGTGATCTCTCTTTTTACGAGAAACTTTCATGAAAATAATCGATAAAAAAAAAGAAATGGTCGAATTCGTTCAAAGGCCATTCTAACACTCCGCCAAAAAATCGTAATCAATGATGAAGAATTCTTTTTTTTTTTTCTTTCGCGTAAATGACGTGACATACGAGAGAATGAAAATAAATGCGCATTATACGCACGAGATCAAAGAGAGCGAATAATCTGTTATATTTCGTCGTACACCGCGTTAACCACCGAAGATCTTGCAATATATATATATATGTATATATATTGTCAAAATAGAACGATTGAGAGAAAAATTCGGACTGAAAAGTCTCTATTTTAGGGGATGAAAGGGAAAAAAAACAAACGCTCCAATTTCCGTGTGTAAAAGAATTTTCTGTCTCTCGCCGGATTTTTCCCATCGTCGATCGTTTTCTTTTGCACGATTTGTATCGACGATTTTGTTATAATGCCGATAAAGAAAGAAATGAAAAAAAAAAAAAAGAAAAGAAATCTGTTACTTTTTGTCCTTACGTATTAGCGTTAAATAGAGAATAAAATAAATAGAGTGTTGGCCGTTGTGTTTTACCATTTATTCCGATATGAAATGTGATGAAGGCGAACACGACATGAAAAAAGTAAAAAAAATAAGCAAAAAGAATAAACAGAAAAAAAACGAAAACTGGTAGATCGAGAAGTATCAGTATCGGCGAATCGGCTGCGTTTATTTTCAATACCGTCGTGTGTCCTTTTTATTTTGTAACGCTTCCGGATAGTCACGATCGAGGCGAGTAACAAACGTCAATAATTTTTGGCCATTATCTAGATATCGAGGGACAGGGGAGAATTTTTTTCAACCCTCTCAATTCCTTTGATAGAAATAATAAATAAATAAATCGCGAACACTTTCGATCGTGATATAAATGTCTGGATTGCGCGAAAAAGGGCATTGTAAAACTTTATCCGAGTTTTTACAAATAATATAAATATATATATTTATATATATATATATATATATATAATACGTTGTCGTATGTGCTCGACAAGAACGGAAAACAATTCCTCACCGAAGCGAACATTTCGTACGCCCCCGACAGTTAGAAAAAAAAAACAAAAAAAAACAAAAATACACAAATTATTAAACTGTGTAATCCTTTAATAAAGTCTATGGAATGTAAACGCGTTAAACTATTAAGAGAAAAAAAGTAACAAAGAAAAACGAAGAAAAAAAAAAAAAAAGAAAAATGTGCGCTACCACGGTTAGCCATTATCAAATAAGCAAAGAGAGCAAACCACTTTTACTACTGTAAGTTTCGAAGAGAAAGAAAAAAAAAACGTTTTCCTTAAGAATAAAAGAATGACTTAAAAAATTACGTGTTTAGATGCTAAAAAAAAATCGAAACGAGACAAAAAAAAAGGGAAGAAAAAAAGTAATTAACACCCACGCGGCACTGCAAGATTTTTAGTATCCGGAAATAACCGAGAGGGTATATATATATATGTATATATATATATACAGTTAAACGTAAGATTGTTGAGAACAAAGGAGAAACGAAAAAAAAAAAAAAAATGAAAGAAAGAATAAGTATACTGTACGGTATACATTTTTTGTCTTGTCGCGATTTGCCAAATGCGAATTATAAGGAAGACCGAACGAAAAAATAATAATAATTGTCTATCACTTTAGCTTGTTTTGCGTATTTCGGCACTGCTTGCTGTAATGATTTTTTTTTTTTTTTTTTTTAAATCTCTTATCATCCATGAATTGTTGTACACCGAAAAACTTACCGAGGATTGGCAGAAAGAGACGCGAATATGAATTATCAATTGACGAGCACTTTTGAGTAATTTCGTCAATGCGACAAATGAGACGAAAAAAAACGAATACGAAAAAAAACGAAAGAAAACAAAAAATCCATTGATTCTTCTCGCTTCAGACGGTCCATCTACTCTCATCTATCTGCCATTCTCTCTCCGAATCAGTACGTAAGAAAAAAAAAAAAAAAAATTCTCAAACACCAGCATCGACGAACATACATTGCGCACATATGAAAACGAAAATTCGGGTGCTCGAAATGGCACGTCGTTTTTTTGTTTTTCGACATAACCGCAGATTACAAACGGAAAAAAAATGAAAGAGGATGAAAAAAAAAACAAAAAATAACAAATGGAACACATTCACGATGACGGAGGGAAAAATCAATTTATAATGAATTTATGTGTAACATTCAATTGAGGATTGTATGTAATTGTATATATATGAGTACAATGCAGTCCATGAGTTAAGATACATTCTCCTTTTTCTACCATGAAGAAAAAAAAATAAATTATTCTAGTTAATAAAAAAAAAAAAAAAACACCAATGTGCGTCCTTTGATGAATGATAAAACGGCCATTCCTCCTCTTCTCATCCTTTCCAAAAACTAAAATCCATCATTACGTTCAGGCGTAATTTCGTCATCGAGTTTTTTATCGCGCAGACAGATGGAAAATTGTTTCGATGCTAAACAGACGAAAAGAAAGCAATAAAAAAACGAACGAACAGCAGGTCTGTATGTACATTCATTTTAATCATTTTTTTTTTAATTGATCAATTTCTATTTGATTCTTGTATACGAGGTGTGACTAGACAGGGTATTATTTATTGTGAGAATCTCGTATTCGCATTTCCAAATATTTTTTTCTTACATTCCGATACCCAAAAAATGCATTGTTATGTACATTGGACGACTTCAAATCAAAACGTTACGTCGTCCAATGCCAATACAATTTTCTTATCGCTCCGACGAATATGTCGCGGTAAAACACAATTTACCAGTAATTGCATTTTTTTTCACACATCGCTAGAAGTAGTGAGATGTATTACAAAATGAAGATATAATTCGAGATATTGTTTTTTTCTTGACAAGTCTATATTAATTGCAAGTACGATAGTTTCTTAAAAATTCATCCTCCCTAGATAGACTTTGTTATAGACAAATTTCGGGGTATCGGAAAGTTTGATAAACAATAACGCTTTTATTTGATATCGATAATTCTAAAAATTCATTGCATAACTTATCGATTTGTCGTAACGATGAAAAGATTCATTTTAAACATTAAGTCTTAGTTCATATCGCAATCGATAATGCACAATGAACTACAGGAGACATTTTCACTCGAATGGTCAGCACATTTTTTTCTACTCGACATTTCATAATTTCATATTATATACACGTTCTTAGAGTAATTTATTTGTAAATTGCACTAAATTTTAAGAATTACATGTTTCTCGCATCGATAACGTTTTTCGATTGAAGAGCAAAAAAATTATTAAACCGGTCTTGTCGCTCTGACCATGTCGCCCAATAATCTCTCGACGCTCACATCACCTACTGTAGGTTTGAACAAAAGCTCTTGCAGTGTACCGCGACAGAGCGATCGCGCCGGTGGTAACAATAGAAGCAGACGTCCAACCCTTCCGGCACCCCTTTCACCGAGTACAGCAACGGTCTGTTCCTGTATTGTCGACACTCTGCCGGCATCCACCAAACCTCGTGACTCTATAAAATCGCCGATAAGGTAGAACGAGAGATAAAGTTGAGATTGCTTGAACGATATAATCAGACAAGTCAAGTTTACCTATGTTTGAAAAATTGTTTGCGCACCCTCCCAGAAAACATTATAACAGCGTGCAATGAATACAATGATAGTGTACGAGGTCTGTTAAAAAAATATCGCGAATTTTGAATTTCCGCGGGCTACGTATATTCGATTTTCGATTTTTTTGTGGCGTTAGGTTGGTACACATGTCCCTCACTTATGCTGAAAAAATTGGCCATTTTGAATGTTTAGTTAATTGTTGACAGCTGTTTTGGTTAGACGCGTTTTGGCTTGTCTTCGATTTTTGCCTATTCCAAAAAAGCAGCTTCCATTCCGATGATTGAGCTTTGGTTTCCACGTCATAACCATAAACCCATGATTCGTCACCAGTGATGACCCTCTGGAGCAAATTTGGGTCGTCGCGGACCGAGTCCAACAGCTCCTTAGCAATATTAACGCGACACTGTTTTTGTTCGAAATTGAGCAATTTTGGCACGAATTTCGCGGCGACCCGTCTCATGCCCAAATCATTGGTAAAAATCGAATAGCACGAGCCAATCGATATGTTTAGTTCCTCAGCAACTTCTCTAACGGTGATTCGACGATTGGCCACTATTATTTTCTTCACTTCATCAATATTTTCGTCTCTTGTTGATGTGCTCGGGCGTCCGGAACGCATTTCGTTGTTCGCATCTTCTCGGCCCTCTGAGAACATTTTGTACCACCGATAAACGTTGCTCTGGTTCAAGGTAGCTTCACCATAGGCCACAGTCAACATTCGGAATGCGTCCGCGCACTTAATTTTGTTTTTCACACAAAATTTCATACAGATTCTTTGATCCATTTTTTGGAATAGGCAAAAAATCGAAGACGAGCCAAAACTCGTCTAACCAAAACAGCTGTCAACAATTAACTAAATATTCAAAATGGCCGATTTTTTCAGCATAAGTGAGGGACATGGGTACCAACCTAACGCCACAAAAAAATCGAAAATCGAATATACGTAGCCCACGGAAATTCAAAATTCGCGATACTTTTTTAACAGACCTCGTAGTTTCGTGGCAATTATATCCAGAGGCCATTTTTGTTTTTCGTTACAAACAATAATAGCGACGACTTAGGCTCATAGATAAAAACTAATTGTTTATTAATTTTTTAACCCTATTATTTTCCTCGTTTTTTTCGAACATTCAGAGAGATTCATCTGCGAGCAAAATGAAAAAAAAAACACTTGCTCAAGGGAGATTTGTAAATATTTGAAAAAGAGGAGGAAGCGATGTGAAAGTTTCGGTTTTGCAACTTATTTTTTCTTTTTTTTTTAAATGAAAATTTCGAACATCACTCACCCCCTTTGAACAGCACGATAGCCTTTAGGCAAGCATATTCGGAATGATCGACCCTTAGTATAGCGAATCTCGTCAACAATTCGCGAAGTCTTCTCGCTTCATCGACGAGAATTTGTTTTCTCTCGGTCGACAATGAAACAGATACGAGGCTCGTTTCGTCCACTGGGAAATTCCATTGAGCTGCCGTCAGAACGAAAAGTTCGCTCCAGGATTCTTCCAACAGAATTGCCTGATCTCTGAACGATAGCTGAAATTTTTTTTTGTACAATATCAACTATTATCCCGTTCCATATTATTTTGATAGTTGATAGGCCTAAATGAAATGTTCAATTTAATAAAAAATGCTATTTAATTATCATCAATAATAATCTAAAGTGTATACCTGAACGAAATATTTTATTTATAAATAAACATACCTCTAGAAACGAAGGAATGCTTCTGGCCCATTTGACAGCGAGGAAAAGAAGCTTCGCCGCCGATTCGTAAACGTTTTCCGTTGGTAGCAGTGACAAACTCGATATTGCATATTCCGACAATGTTTGACCGATAACAGGACCTCCGAGACGAACACCCGCGGAATCTATACTCCAGAATTTCGACAATTTAACAATTAAATAATTAATAATGTTCATAACAATTTAAATTACGGTAAAATATTTGTTCATCACCAATTGACAAATGTAATTTGTAAAAGATTAATTTCCCTCAAAGATTTGGTAGGGAATGAAATATTGAAACATTCGTGATAATTTAAGATTAGGATGAAAAAAAAAACGACGAACTATTTAGAATACCTTTTTGCTCGTTTCGATGGACTACGGTGCTCGCTTCTTCGGAGCTCGTTACCTCGTCTTCATTGCCATTACTCGTCGACAAAGGCTCGACAGTGGGACGTGGCAAAAAATGTGCTAAACCATTAAATGATATCCATCAAAATTTTATTTATTACTTACTTTTTTTACAGGAATATTTAAATATTATCAAAAACATGCCAGGAATTTAAATAAAATCTAAAATTCTATCGATAATAAAAAAGACATAAAATAATGTTCAATTAAAATATGATATGTGTGAAATTTGATTTTGGTAAAGAATTAAAAAAAAAAAGGTAGTTCCTCGACACGAGGAAAATACTCACCGACATTCGGGGTAAATGCCGACACGCTAGGCTTGAATGGAAAGAGCGCCGGATACAAGAGTGGATGATAGGGGCTGCTAGTAGTGTGGTAGACGTGTGAGATTCCCGGATAAATTCCCTCGGGACCTCTTCTCGTCGCGGCAACCAACGATGACGTACTTCTTGGCGCTCTCTCGTGTTGAACAGCTGAAAATGACACTTCCTTTCGAAAATCTATTCTATACCGTAACCGAACATCCAGAGCACTCGTTTTCGCGGTACTTCTTCGACGTACGGTATTTCTTTTCTTGTTCGATATTTCTTTTTTCTTTTTTTTCTTTTGCTCTCTCAAATACTCATAACGCGGTTCGAAGATTTTGCTCGGCATGTGTGAACGTAATGAAGCTTTTACGAACTCCGAACAAGAACCACCCTCTGCAAATTGAACACTTCGAGAACTTTTGATTTTTATCATAAATCATTGGAAAGTACAATACGAAAAAAGAACACAGTTCTTATCGAAATATTTCATGATTTTTCTTCGTATTTTCCAATTAGTATAACATTTTGTACTTATAACGCGGCCATCCAAACAGTAAGCGCCATTATTGAATGCTCTACGAAGACGCGTCAAAGATGTACAAAATTAATTTTAGGAGTCCACAATAATTTACAAAACATGAATAATATTTTTTATTTATACGGTCATTTTCGAAACTATCGTCCTTCACGAAAATCCAGTTTTTTACGAAGTTCTATCTACAAAGTTAATCGAACTTAATGCGTTATCGGTAAGATTGAATATTATTTCATCCCGATTTCGTTTCTATCGACAGCAATAAAGTGCGTCATAATTGGGAGAAGAAAAAATAAACCGTGATCGCGATTGAGACCCCCTCGATTTTCCTCAACCCTCCGTGTACACTATATTTATTTATAGATGTAGTTGTATGTGTACATTTTCGTCCCTACCTACATATAGAACGAACTGCACACTGAATTGTCGCAGACTTGGGCCTCCGCGCTAATTGATATCTCGACGCAATCAAGTGTTTGGATTATCGTTCTCGTGGCCGAACGCGGAGCGTTGTAGGTGGAGGGTTGAAAAAAAAGACCGCTCGGACAGTGTGTTTACAAAAGCTGTGAACGCAAGCCTGCTTCTGACACACCGCATATGTACGATATAAACGGGGCAAGAGGATAACTAAGCACGCACTAAGGACCCTCGAAGGACTCTCCTCGAGTTTCGTGCAATGCGTTTCATTTTTTTTTGTCTTCTCTCGTTCTCTCTCAGGACAAACGAAAATGTCCGATGTAGATTCATGAATTGTAATATGTTCCAGAGATCGGTCGCGCAGGGATGCGACACACTTCCAGCGGAACCAAGGGTTGTTTGCTATGGGCTGCGCAGAGTGGTTTACAGAAGTGGATCGATTACGATGGAAATCATATATATAATGTTCTATGTATAGTACAATATATACATTGAGAGGATTTTTTTTTGAGAGGTGACAGAAACTCTGGTGCAGGATCAAATCACCCCGAGGAATGGGAAGACTCCGTTCGGTCATGAATACATCCTATCAAAACTGCAGGCACTCCAGCTGGAGAAACTTTTTAGCTTAGATACATTTTGCATGGTTTATAAAATAATAATATGGAATTGAACAATTTAACATTTTTTTAAATATTTACATTTGGTATAAAGATTTTTATTTTTAAGTTGTCGCGAAATTTGGACTTATTCGGAAATGAATTGGATGTATTTTTATCGGTTTTTAAGAATGAGCATACCCTTGAAATTAATTTAGGGGAAAAAGGATTAATGAACTAGAAATTAATTTAGAATATGCGTTTTGATTTATTTACCAACATCGAATTTAACGAGCTTTATTTAGTGGGAAAAATTACTACCTCCATAAAATAGGGGTAGTAACGGAAAAATTATTTAATATACAGATAAAAATAATAATTTGTAACTTGCAGTTCAAAATACTCAAATAGCAAAAGTTTCGTTTATCGAAAATTGTTTATTTTGCACTCAACATTAACCCGTTCTCCCCTACATTTTTTCCTCACAGAGGTTCAAAATGAAGTTTGAAATCTAGAAAACACTCACCGTCTCGTTTCATGTTAACTTGAAGACATTTCGTGAATCTGCAAGCCTGACACTGATTCCTTCGTGAAACATCGACCACGCATCGTCCATTTTCCTTGCAAACGTAGTCCAGATTTCTGAAGAAAAAAAAAAAAACGAAAAATCAAAACGAATTTTTAATACCATATATTGTATCGACCTGACCGAGTGTATTGCCATTGTTTGGTATTCCTGATTACACGCGCCATGTAAAGTAATTTCCGTTGTGGATAAAATCGATAATCGATAAATACAGCTATTTACCTGGCGTGCCTGCGGATCGACCGCTTGAAGAAACCACGACATCCGTCGCAACTTGGCACACCGTAATGCTTTCCCGACGCTTTGTCACCGCATACCTTGCACAGAGTCTCACCCCGTCCGTTTTCCTCCATTTTACTCCACGAATATCTACGATCAAACGTTATCAGCATTCAGAATATGTTGTCTTTTTCCTTTCCCTCAACAATCAAGTATTGGCACTTATAAAGTAAATTAAATTAAATTAAATTCAACATCGTAATAACAGTATTTCCGTTTCGGTGAATAGATTGTTCATCGTCGTTTGAAAAAGAATCAATTTTACATCACATTGTAGCAATGTTGTGTTAGAATTTAGTCCATTGCGCAAATTTCATTACTTTTCACAATTTATAACGAATTTTTAATCGTCAAATTCATTCCGTTTCTTCGCAGTAAGGGTAGCGATGGACAAGTAGCATCCATGAACCATATATTTTTTATTCCTTAGTTTATATCGAAATATAGTCATAGAACAAATTGCACTTGAATCGATATTTGGAAAAGTCACGACCATCACAAATTGCTTAACTCGTACGTTTGAGTTAAGTTGTGTGTTTTCGGACCCGTTTTAAACCCTAATGTCTAAGGGTTTAGCGCGAGTATAAAACTTACGGCAATACACCCCCGAGCGTTGTAAAGAGTGGATCATTCGAAATGGTCGATAACTCACTATCGTAATTCTTCTTCTCTCCTAGATCCGTGACAATCTCTTAAGGGGGGAAATATGGTTAAACGGATCAAAAAATCGATTTTTTTTTATTTCATAAATTGTCAGTAAAACTATTGAAAAATATGTTCCCAACATTTTAAATGAAAATTCCGACTCGTTCTATTATTATAAGCCATTAAAGTGAGTAGCTCTCCTTCAGTAGCTCTCCTCGCTATTTTTTCAAACGCGTTTTTCTGAAAACGACTTTTTTTGAACTTGCGTACACGCTAGTGTGAAAAGTTTTCAACCAATCGTGTTGAAAATTGGCAGTTACTTTCTTCATTGTATTGCGCTCTATATGAACCTAAAATCGGAATGATATCATTATTTAAAATAATTTTTTTTTGCAAATAAAGTTGTAAAAAATGGCAAAAAATCATGCTTTTTTGTTTTGACCCCTGTAAAAAATTCAATTTTCTATTTTTTTGATAGCATTTAGGTTCATATAGAAGAGAGACATATAATAAAAGTAAATTCCAATCTCGTTTGATTTCAGATGAAAATTGCCGCTTTCAGAATGTACGCAAAATGCTGAGTCTGATTGTGACCTGCAATACGGGGTCGCAAATATCTTCGGTGTTTTTCAAGGAAATTCTTCAAAAACTTTATAGTATATACTTAAATATATGTATAAAATATTCTCAAAGTTTCAATAATTTATATTCATTTTTCATACTATAAAAAAATTCAAGAAAATCATTGAGAAAACGCTGTCCTAACCCCATTTCCTCCCTTAAATGAACCGTTGATGCTGCCACGAGTGAACTAGTAATTTATAGCTTTAAGAATCTTTAATAATTCGTATAAAAATGATAACTTATAAGTATAAATGATCAAAAGAATGAACATTTATTGATAACACAGAAGTGGTTCATTAAGAGATTAGGCCACTCTAGAATTTTCGAAAAATCAATTTTTTTTTAAACGGTCCCTCAGGACCTCAAAAATGATGTCCCAAAAGATGGCCGCCTGGTTCGCAGCGAGCTCCTTCAAAACTTCAAACGCGTTTATCTCAAAACTGCATTTTTCAAGTTGGCCGGAAACATAACTCAGACAATTTTCAACCGATTCACTTGAAATTTTGAATATATCTTTAAAAATACATTGTCTATGGAAGTACGTAGGATTTTTTTTTATATTGCATAGTTCATTTGTTATTATCAATTTTCTGACGATTTTTTAAGCAAATTTTTCACTTTTCACTTTAGAAGTGCGCCATTTAGCCAAAAATCAATATATCGAAAAAATCCTACGTACTTCTATAGCTGTTGTTATATATAATTGAAAAAAATTCATTGGCTCATCATAATTCAACAATTACACTAGCTGTTTGTCCGGCCGTGGACCCTGGAAAAACGGAGACGTCATCGCAAAAACGCTGCACAGCCGCCATTTTGAAATTAATCGCTTCAAACAAATTATTGTATACAGTCACTGATATGTATGATAAATACCCTATTTTGTAATCTCGATTTATTTTGTAGTTTTTCTGAAAAAAAATCCCTTCTCTTTGTTCCATCATTGAGACCCCCCGGACTGTCGTCCATAGCTACTCTTTCCCTCATGTATCGCATTTGCACAAGGGCACAGGGAAACTGCGGAAAACCTAGCCGGTACAGTTGGCTGTATTTTTACTGAGTTTCAGTTGTATTTTCACCAGAAACTTAGAAAAATTGCCTCTCAACAGTCGACGTACAAGCAGCAGTGCACGGCTAAGCTGTCACCCATCCCAGTACCAACCGTAGCCAATGGTGCTTAACTTGGATGATCGTCGAAGTCGCACACCGATCGCACGTCCCCTGCTGTCGGTGAAATATACTGTATAATTCAATTGCCTATGTCCATGACAAACTTTTACAAATTAAACTACAAAATGGCAGCAAAATAATTCTGAACTACTCCCATTTATATCTATAATTCATCCGTAAAACAAATGTGGCTTCAGCGGCAAAACTATGCCAAAATGTATCGATATACTAACCACAAATTGGCGGTCAAGAGTTTGTACACACTCCCTAGTAGGTAGGTCCCTACGATTCCAAGCCATCGACATATCTTTTATGCATTATTGCACACGGCATCGCTTCTATAGACTGTTCGTTTCTTTTTTCTTTACCTAAAAAGTCATCGAGCTTGCACGCTATAAGCGAGGGAATAGGCGACTAATCGTATAAACTCGTATTTCGATAGTTATTGATCAAACTGCGAACGAAAACTTCTAGCAGTATTATCGGAGTCACTTCTCTACTATTTAACGATTCCTGAACTAAATCCTTCCGGTATAGAATTCCCGCGGACACATTTCCCTGGACAGAATAATCCCCCATGATAAAAACAATAGATAATAAAAAAATTTCGTTCAAGAGACACCAATACATTAATAAATAAATATATCGACATTCGCCGAATGAAAATCATACGTGAAACCATTCTTCAACGATTTCCCGCTTTTCTTGTGACTGGCGCGGCAAAATTTGAACGGCCCAACGAGAAATGAACTTAAAACAAAATCTCAGCAGCGATAAACTTTAATAGCATACTAACGATGTGTACGACATCAATTCAAAGATGAGACTGAATAATAATAAATGATTGAGAAAACGATGATCGAGGAAATTCACTCACACATTGACATACGAGGTCTGTTCAAAAAGTATCGCGAATTTTGTGTTTTTTCAAAAAGTATTTATTTATTCATTAATATTTATTTTGTCCCCTTCGAAGTAATTTCCTTCGGATATAAAACATTTATGCCAACGTTTTTCCGAATCCTCGAAACACTTAAAAAAATCATTTTTTGTGATCTTGTTTAGCTCCTCCTTCGATGCCGTCTTTATCGCATCAATCGTGGCGTAGCGTCGTCGTTTCATGGGCCTCTTCAGTTTTGGGAACAGGAAAAAGTCACAGGGGGCCAGGTTTGGGGAATACGGTGGCTGCGGCATCATTAGAGTGTTGTATTTGGCCAAAAATTCGCGCACAAGCAACGATGTGTGAGCAGGGGCGTTATCATGGTGCAAAAGCCAATTTTTGTTCTTCCACAATTCGGGCGTTCATGGCGAATTGCTTCGCGCAAATTGCGCATAACTTGCAGGTAATATTCTTTATTGACTGTACGACCCTGTGGCAAGAACTCATGATGCATCACGCCCCTGCAATCGAAGAAAACTGTGAGCAAAACCTTCACATTCGACCGAACTTGGCGCGCTTTTTTCGGTCTTGGCTAATGTGGCAGCTTCCATTGCGATGATTGAGCTTTGGTTTCCACGTCATAACTATAAACCCATGATTCGTCACCAGTTATGACCCTCTGGAGCAAATTTGGGTTGTCGCGGACCGAGTCCAACGGCTCCTTAGCAATGTTAACGGGACAATGTTTTCGTTCGGAATTGAGCAATTTTGGCACGAATTTCGCGGCAACCCGTCTCATGCCCAAATCATTGGTAAAAATCGAATAGCACGAGCCAATCGATATGTTTAGTTCGTCAGCAACTTTTCTAACAGCGATTCGACGATTGGCCAATATTATTTTCTTTATTTCATCAATGTTTTCGTCTGTTGTTGATGTGCTCGGACGTCCGAAACGCATTTCGTTCTTCGCATCTTCTCGGCCCTCTGAGAACATGTTTTACCACCGATAAACGTTGCTTTGGTCTAAGGTAGCTTCACCATATGCCACAGTCAACATTCGGAATGGGTCCGCGCACTTAATTTTGTTTTTCACACAACATTTGATACAGATTCTTTGATCCATTTTTTGGAATAGGCAAAAATCGAAGACAAGCCAAAACACGTCTAACCAAAACAGCTGTCAACAATTAACTAAACATTCAAAATGGCCGATTTTTTCAGCATAAGTGAGGGACACGAGTACCAACCTAACGCCACAAAAAAATCGAAAATCGAATATACGTAGCCCGCGGAAATTCAAAATTCCCGATACTTTTTGAACAGACCTCGTACATTGATGAAATCCAGTGGAGCGTATCTCACCATTTATATAATATGAAACAAATGGGTAAACACAGTATTCGCGGGAGCTCATGCGAACATTCACGTGTGCATCAATGAAAATAATTTCACCGGAACATTCGATCAGGAAGGGAATCACTTCGTCCGGGCAAATTTCGTTTAAGGCCCTAGTCTGGTCTAGAGCGAGATTTTTGACGTCATTTCTAATGTGCAATAACGTTTAAACCGTTGAAGTCGTCTTTATATATGTTATTGATCCTTAGAGAATACTTGGACATTAAAATAAAATTATTTTAAATATTTTCATGTAGTTTTTGCCTTGTTGCAACATGGTGCGCCGAAATCGGCGCCCACTCTGGACGATGTTGTATGCATCTGAAAAAAAAAATATATTTATTCTCAATCTGTATGAGTATTCTGAGCACTGGGAGCAGAATTGGTACTTAAAAAAAAATTTTATTGAGTCGAACAATCATTTTACCGACATTTTATAACTCGTCGAATACCCGAAAATGTATGAAATATCATTAATGAAAGTTCAACAGGCCGCCATTTTGTCAAAAATTTTTTTTAAGTACCAATTCTGCTACCAGCGCTCAGAATACTCATACAGATTGAGAATATATACTATATATATTTTTTTTTTCAGATGCATACAACATCGTCCAGAGTGGGCGTCGATTTCGGCGCACCATGTTGCAACAAGGCAAAAAACTACATGAAAATATTTAAAATAATTTTTTTTTTTAATGTAAAAGTATTCTCTAAGGATCAATAAATGCACGTGTAAATTTTCATCACGACAACTTCAACGGTTTAAACGTTATTGCACATTAGAAATGACGTCAAAAATCTCGCTCTAGACCGGACTACGGCCTTAAGGTTGAGACATGGGAGATTTTTTTCACGGTGATTTAGACCGGACACCCTACCTAATCGGTATGTCCTAAAATTGTGCAAGACACGTAACGATAACTGTCACTAATACATATTCCCTGGACTCGTGACTTTGTGACTATTATTTTTGTACGCAAGCACAAGTTTTTCAAGCCATACTGTAAAATTATATACACGACATGACTAGGCCATTACAATTTGTAGATGCAAAGACACGAATATTGTGAATAAAGATAAAAGTCACAACGTCAATATCTGAAGATGTCAGGAAGATATTTTTATTTTTTTCAAGGGAAACTAATAGTGATTAAAATCAAGCATCCGACACGAACCTAAACCATTTTACCGTTGGCGCTTTACGACATACAGAAGAAAAAAAAAAGCCATCAGTCCAGTATCAGCTATCTTTATTATCACCCTTTCGTTTTCAGCTCACGAGTCATCACATAATAGTAGATAGAATAAATACAGATATACGTATGTACGTATATGTATCCCATAATGGACACATGGACTCCATGAAGTGACTTTTACGAGGCTTTATCCTTTTCCCTTTCCCTTATGTTATTTTTTTTTCCACCCTCCGGCAATCCTCCCTCGCTCGTGCTCTAGTCGCGGGGTCGCTGTTGGCGAGCCTCAGGGCGTTCCTGGTGTGGCGCGAGGGGTCCTTTTTCACGCTAATAGGAGGCCATAGGTACCGCGTTACTACAAACGGGAACCCGAGGGCCACCTGTAGGTTTCCCAGGCTCAATAATGCAACGACGACACGGGGCGACGGACCAGCAGCCTCGATGGACTCGAACATATATATATATATATATACGTATAACGATTCTCCTTGTTCACCACTCTTTCGAACTCCTTGCCATGGTACATGCTAAAATATACGATTATATATACAATAACGCGTAGAAGTCTCGTCATATATATATATATATATATATATATATGTGTTTGTAGGGGTGGAACGGATGCTTCGCGTTGCCGCACGCCCTTCGCGGGGCAGCCACGAGTACGGTAAACCCGAGACGACCGCTAGACCACCATCTTTCTAAATGTGTGTATAGTAAGTTATTGTAGCACTGGTACATCGTTGGGGTTTGCGTCATTGGATTTTGTCAAAATCCGAGAAAAATGCAAACGTTTTACAACTTTTCTTCGTGTGATTCGAATCTACGGAAAATGTTTGATAGGATCGGATGCAAACATGCAATAAAAGACGGAGAAAAACAATTTTCTTTGTTCGCCATACCTTGCTTCGGGTTAACCGCAATTAAGAGTTTATTCGGGGCGTTTCTATACTTTACGCATAGACGATAAACTAGCAATGGCATCGTTGGGGTTTGCGTCATTGGATTTTGTCAAAATCCGTAAAAAATGCGAACATTTTACAACTTTTATTCCTGTGATTCGAATCTACGGAAAATGTTTGATAGGATCGGATGCAAACATGTAATAAAAGACGAAGAAAAACAATTTTCTTTGTTCTCCATACCTTGCTTCGGGTTGACCGCAATTAGGAGTTTATTTGGGGCTTTTTTTTATAGTTTACACATAGACGAGAAACTACACGGGGAAACGCACCATCATTCAACGAGACGTACATTTCTGGCGTTGGGAAAAAAAAGAAATTTCCGAGATTTTTGACGACCCGGCGTTAAAAGATCTAGACAAAAAATTTTATAAATGATTGCAGCTTAATTAACAATGCATAATTTTAAAGCTTTAAGAATTACGAAGAACATGTGGACATAATTAAGTAACGCTGCAGCCATTTTAGTCAACCCATAATTTTTACCGTAAATCGATGTTTTTTTCCGCTGATTATCAACCTGCTAATCGTTGTTTGAAAAATCAACAATATTCATAAAAAATCATTAAATGAAGCAGAATTTCCCCCAGTGGTTTACCACTTGTATGCCGATAATCATGTAGCAAGGACAATTTGACAAGCAATTATTCCTTTTGTGAAGAGACGCAGTAGCGTCTTGACGCAGCAACGTTTTTACGCCAAGAGATGGCAATTTATACGTAACTTCTACATCGGATGGATGATATAAAACCCTTCGCGTATTCGCTATATGTACACAAAACCGGGTGCGATCTCACCCTCTCGTGCACCACGACCATCGCGCCATCGAGTTCACTACTGCCGCATCTACTTGTCACAATATTGTTCAATGGCCTTCTCCTCTAGCAACAAATAACACGCGTCGGAACTTTTTCCAATCGGCAAGAAGGAAAATAAAGTAGTTCTCGAGATGCGAAGAGGCAGAAGAAAAAGATCCATTGAAAATGGCTATTATAGGAGTGATGGAGTACTCGTGTCTTATTCTTCCAGGGAAAACATTATTTTTACTTCAGATTTTGTTTTTCAAGACAAATGTGTGCAATATAGAGATTTCGAATTCTCGTCTTCGTGGCCGGACAATATAAACCATCCGTCTAATAAATCTTGAAATAAAATCATAATAGGAATTGTGTCTATCTAAAAACTAAACTTAACTCAAATTATGTAGCTTCATTAAATCGACGATCCCGGGATAACAAATAAAATGTTGGTAATCCATATATTCTTTTCAAGGGAGCGAGGACGGAATTAATCGGCGATTGAACTAAAATATGACGGAGAATTTGAGAGATCATTCATGAATTTTTAGTGATGGTTTTAGTTACAATTGCATGACGGGGGTATTTAATTTCCCGAGGATCGATAAAAAGGCTTCAAATTTACAGATATTGTAAGATTTTTGAACAATGTCTATTAAGTATTGTAATTCGAACAACCTTGGAGTTATCCACACGATTGTTTCTCCACAATTGTGAACTACAGTTACACGATTTTGACCGTACAACTTCGTGAAAATAAATAAATACGTTCTAAATTTATGATATTCTGAAATTTTCAAAGATTTATTTGAAATGAACAATGTGTCAGACGTATCGAACCGAAGAAACAATGAAAATTTAAACCAGCACATTGCTTTTCGTTATCGTCTTTGTGCATGCACAAAACGTTCGCAAAAATGAAGCCAACATTGATGATACCGATCATAGGGGATTTATGGGAATGGACAAGAATTGTGATAAAGGAATATACATGTTTCAATTTGTACGTTTTGTTTTTTTTCATTATTTTATCACAAATGAAATTAATCGTTAAGATTACCGTTAATATGAACGACGAGACGTGTCCCGCGGTTTCACCCGCGTTAAATTTCCGTTCCCCGATTCAACGCGTCGCCACCGCTCGTTAAGGGGGGAAATAGGGTTAGACGGTTCAAAAAATCGATTTTTTTTATTTCATAAATTGTTAGTAAAACTATTGAAAAATATGTTCCCAAAATTTTAAATGAAAATTCCGACTCGTTCTATTGTTATAAGCCATTAAAGTGAGGAGCACTCCTTCAGGCCCCGAGCGCGCCACGTGTATAACCGAGCGGTACTATTTTGCCAAACGCGTTTTTCTGAAAACGACTTTTTTTAAACTTGCGTACACGCTAGTTTGAAAAGTTTTCAACCAATCGTTTTGAAAATTGGCAATTACTTTCTTCATAGTATTGTGCTCTATATGAACCTAAAATCGGAATATTATCATTGTTTAAAATAATTTTTTTTTGCAAATAATGTTGTAAAAAATGGCAAAAAATCATGCTTTTTTGTTTTGACTCCTGTAAAAAATTCAATTTTCTATTTTTTTGATAGCATTTAGGTTCATATAGAAGAGAGACATATAATAAAAGTAAATTCTAACCTTGTTTGATTTCAGATAATAATTGCGGCTTCCAGAATGTACGCAAAATGCTGAGTCTGATTGTGACCTGCAATATGGGGTCGCTAATATCTTCGGTGTTTTTCAAGGAAATTCTTCAAAAATTTTATAGTATATACTTAAATATATGTATGAAATATTCTCAAAGTTTCAATAAATTATATTCATTTTTTATACTTTAAAAAAATTCATGAAAATCATTGAGAAAACGCTGTCCTAACCCTATTTCCCCCCTTAAGGTCATAGCATGAAATTATGTGACGCAAAGTCTTCCTAAATCAAGGGCCTATGTAGCGCGAGAAGAATTTTTCAAATCTGATAAGTATTTCCTGAGATTAGCGCGTTCAAACAAACAAACTCTCCAGCTTTATTATAGTATAATATAGACATAGTAATATAATAGTAAGATAGTAAGATTAGGGTAAAAGCATGAAGTTATATGGCCTAGAGCCTTCCTGAATTAATGGGCTACCTAATGCAAAAAGAATTTTTCAAATCGGATTAATATTTCCTGAGATTAGCGCGTTCGAATAAACAGACGGACTAACAAACAAACAAAGTCTCCGGCTTTGTTAGAGTAGTAAGATTAAATTTGAAGGAACAAGACTTTTTAGTACTTGCCCAATCCTTCTTTTTATCGCTAAAAGTCATTGGGGTCTAAAATCAGTACGAATTTTTTACCTCGTCCCTTATACATATAAAGCTGCGACAGGTGTATAAATTTACAACAAAGTGTGGAGAGTCAAAAGGAGGCATACTGGGTAGTGCAAACCATATATATATATATATATAAATGTCAGTATAATACGAACACATACACGTGTTCAACCCTACCAGAGAGCAAGGGTCTGGCTAGAGCATATATATATATATATATATATATATATACAACCCCCGTGTTTAAACTGCAGCATGCGTTTCTACCGGTGTGCAATTACGAAAGGGCGCGAGTTGGGGAGCGAATTATTTAACTTCGCCTCTCGATGTCTGTCCGCATGTACGGGGAGCGTGACCCACGCGACTCCCGATAGTCCGGTAACATATGTTACGTATATACGATGTACGTCGAGAAGTCGAGATGTCGACGAGAGGGCGAAACAAAAAATCGGGCTAAACCGTGACGATCGCGAGGGCGAATCGCAGCCGGCTTGCAGAAAAAAAAAACATAATTTTTATACATACTTGATCTATTTTAAATGATCGAGATATACGAAAGATATCGAAAATGCTAAATATAGAATATTTTGAAGGTTTGAACAAAAAAAGAACTGATCACTTTCCGATTTCAATTTTTTGTTGGTGAAATAAATTTTTTTAAATAAAATTAAATGAACTCAACTCTTAACACTTCATGAGAGTTCAATTAATTTTTCATCATTTTATCTTTTCCAAAAACTTACTGAATTTTTTAAATATCACAATAACTTAAGTTTTTATTTAGGGAAAAAAACCTTCTTGTATTCTTGTCCTAATGGGGGAAAGCCGCCCTTAGATTAGACAAAAAAAATATGTAACCGATTTATATATAACAAATTAAATAATTATTCAATTGCGCGAATAGTTATTGTGATGATATAAACATTTTTAATAAAAATTAAACAAAAAGATTATTTATAATTATCATGTTGATAAATTATTATGGTACCCGACTCTGGTCTCATGAAAGATCTCTGTGGTATTCATGGAAAATCGTGTTTGTTGAGATAATTTATTTTCTTCTTGTATTTTTCAAATAGAACGAACATAGAAGAAAAGTAAATTATCAAATTGCTACTTTCGTTAAAAAGCATAATGTGGCTTTTGGTACTCTTTGGCCATTAATCTCATTATTTTTTGAATTGCCTTTGTATTTGCAAAAATACAAGAATTCTAAATGTATGTAAAATTCACCGTTTTAATAAACTGACGCCCCGAGAGTGGTGAACCATTCGAATGAAAAATCATCGAAAATAATTTTTCACTTCAATAATTCTGTATAAAAACAATCCATAAAAATATTATATTGTCTAGAAAAAACGAAGTTACCAAAAAAAATCATCAATACCCGATTTGAAAGAATATGATGACATTACATTCGAATTATACATGTATATAACGCGTTCCTCACGACATATTTTAATAATGCAAAGCCCATCGATCACTAAAAGTTTGACAAAGCTTTTTCGCACTCTACGCCGTATATATATATTAGTTATAACTCCGACGTAACATCGAGAGACTCACGCCTAATGTCGTTTCGATGACTTTCCGATAGTTTGGCTCTCTCGTGCAAGGTGTCACGGTTCTATAAACGGGGCGAAGGAACACAGTAGAAGCGAAACATATAGAGGCCTTCGATGAGAAAGAAAAACATACAGGATGACAGGATATCACACGGGATAACGGCGTTGATGCACCTATGCTAATTTTTTTCATCGTCACGTAACACGTGCGTTATTTCGCATAAAAAAATGCTAATCGATCTTTGACTATGTTCGAAAAGCGACGTAAGATCGTCTCTATAGAATCAACATCTCGAATCACCCACGATGACACTTCATGATTCGAACATTTCGCGCATTGACGTACTTTCGTCTATATTGACTGTCCCATAAGAATTCAAATTGTGTTACATAAATTAACATATTAATTTGACATACTGTGTACCCCTTTTTACACAGTGAAAATCGTTAGAATGAAGAATGTTCGTTGATAAATCAATGTTTTCTCGTTGCGTTTTAAACTTTTGTTTTTTTTTTTCAAATATCGCAATTTAAATGAACGTATAGATTTGAATAAAAATATATTTTTTGCTTTCTCATACAGACGAAGCTTTGTTCTTTCGTCAAAAAATTATTTTTCCAGTTTTCAATGCCAATGAAAATGTAGCAAGACGCCGAGAAAAACACATTTAGTAAAAATGTCCCGATTAACGTATGTGTGCGAGTTAGGGCGATTTTTTTTTCGACTATTTTTCCTTTTCAGTCCCCACCCGAAATTTTGTTGGATATGTCGAAAAAGAAATTCCCTGAAAGTTACAGCCCTTAACATTAACTCTAACTACTTTCCAAAAGCGTGAGAAGATTTTCCATCTAAAATACACGTAAATAGAATTTCTTTGTTTCAAATTTCTATAACTCAGCCGGTATTTCTTGAGATATTGAACTTTAACTTATGAGTAGTATAAATTTTATAAAATATGAAATATTAAATAATAAAAAAAATAAAAAATAAAAAAAGTTCAATATATCATGAAATATTAATCTAAGCAATTGGGTCGATAGGACCTTTTTTTATAGGAAATTAAATTTCCAACAAATTTTTCATTTACATTTTTTTTCGTAAAGTTAATTGTTTCGGAGATAACAGCAAAAAAACGAGAATTTTAGGTAAAAATCAACTTCAGTGACCCGTACCAACTCACCAGTACAATTTACACTTTCGCCGCAAAAGGCACTTTTTTAGATTGTTTTATTCTGAGTAAATCGAAACCGAGAACAATATGATATGAAAATCTTCTCACGCTTTGGAAAAGAACTTAGAATTAATATTAAGGGCTGTAACTTTCAGGGAATTTCTTTATCGACATATCCAACAAAATTTCGGTTGGGGACTGAAAAAAGAATAGTCGAAAAAAAAAATCGCCCTAGTGCGAGTGTGTGTGTGAGTGTAACGAGGCTGCAAAAATGTCTGTAATTCGAAATAGCTCAAACCCTTTTTTCGATATAAATTTCGGTAAAGATTGAACAACTCGTTCATGTTTAACACGACTTAAACATTTCCTACAAAATATCTGTTAAGAGCAGATCTTCGGTTATTTTCGAGCTACGACACTAAAAATTACTACATTAACAGGCGATCATAAAATGCTTTTCACTATTGAATTTGGAAAAAAACCGATCGAGGCGTTCCAAATTTATGGTATATTGAATTTTTCGAAAAATCTTTATGGGTGTTTGGTGAGGCTTTTTAACCGGTGCATTTTTGTGGATCTATCGGGATACAACTTTGTACATGAATTGGATATCATGAAAGGATATTTAGTATTGAATTCAAAGACAATTGATATAACAAGCGTTCTGAAGTTATGGTATTTTCAATTTGTCGAAAATTGCATTGAAAATTGAACAAGCTTTACACCCTGAAATTAAACAAGAAAAAAAAATAGTGAAAATTGAAACTTATTTCCTCATCATTTTAAATTAAAATTGAAAAAGCGATTTGCTCATACAGAAAAGTTTGTGTATGCGCAAAAATTATAAGGACGCAATATACAAGTTTCAACTTCCATCATTTTTTATTAATCAACGTTGTACTGGTGGACGTCTTGTTGTTAATTAAATAGCCATTTTGATCGTTCGATCCAGTAATGAAAATACTTAATTAATAACTGATTAATTAAAACCCTCCCCCATTAATGATTGGTGGAGACTCTGATTTAAGAAGAAAAAAAAGAAATAATCTTGAAACTGCGAATAGAAAAATTATTTGTGCATCGAAATTTATTTTTATATATCTACGATAATGATAGATAAGAATCGGTACATTATCAGCTTTCCGGTCATAATGGTTGTCGGTTTCTCGGTTATTTCAGCTGTCATTACAGTATAGGACATCAGGAAACAGCGTACTATCGAGAAAACCCTCGCGGGAAAAAAACATGCTGTGATTTGGTTGCTCATTTTAATTTGACTTCCATCGCGCGGCCACCCACTGTCCGGTTACCCGCAAACACGTGCTGGCTTCACACGAGTGTTGCAGGGATTGCGTGACTCGGTGACTTCGTTATGCACGCTGTGACTCCGGTCGCCCCTCTGCTATGGCATTGAGCATTATATATATGTATAAGCGGGGTTATGAACGGGTTACAGACCACGACCAGCAATATGATGGTATAACCCTTCGATATCGATATCCGGAAAAACCATTTATTTTTCTCTTTGGTTCTTCGTAACAAAATATCAGAATGACAAACTTTCATTTGTTTTTAAATTAACCGTGAATGTTTCAATCATTTATTAAACTCTGAATGTCTACTGTGGGGTCAAAGTGTACAATACGATCTTTTTGGAAATAAATCGATGTATTGAAAAAGAAAAAAAAAATTTTTCCGTTTACCCACGATTGTGCATTTTGACTCTCCGAATAAATACTTTTTTTTGGAACGCACCCGATCGCACTAATGTTTTTTTCTTACAGTGGCACATTTCAAGAATAACGGCTTACATTTTATTATTTGAAATAACAAAAATTATATAAGTTCTGATTTTTGAGTAGAAACAAATAATTTTTCTCTATTCTTTTCCTTTTAGAATTTTTTCATCTTCAAAATCAAGTGTTATATGTTTTTTTAAATATTCCGTCGTATAGAAGGATGTTTCAAAGTTATACTGTAATTTTGTCAAATCGAAAATTCAAATAGTTTCATTACCGCAAATATTTTAGTAGTGGAGGCTGAAACAACCCCAGTGTGATCGTTATGTAATTCTGCTGAAGTGTGCGCGTTAAGGGTTGAAAAAAGGAATTATACGAAACAAGAGAAAGCATAATAATCAACGACTGATAAAGAATTTAATTATTCAACTTTCATTCATTAAAATCAATGATTTTTTACCGTCATTCGTTTTCTTAATTTATTGCACTTTTTTATATTTCGTGCATTTTTCACACATAAACAATTGACGATTAAATTAGATTTATACTTTGGATTATTTTCGAAAAAATAATAACATATTGGCAGGGTTAGTCCTGTAGACACTGAACCGTGACATATGCGCCTATAATGAGCCTTTGACATATGCTCGGCACCGACTGTGATATTATAATAATGGGCTTTATCCCGTCAGAACTGGCAATTAGGCGGTGCAGCACCGGAAAACATGTTTTACAGGTGCGTTAAATCACGGGCGTAACTAAACGCGCGCGGACGGTCTCCGATGGTGACCACAGCACGTGTCCGTGACCCACCAATCAAAAAAAAAAAAAAAATATATATATATATATATATATGTACTCAAATGCAATCGGGGTAATTTTATAAATAATGAAATACGTTAATATTAATTTTGCTGATTAAATACCAATGGCATTTACATTAAAACGAATTATGAGATTTTATAGACGATCATTCGTTCGATATTTTTACAAAAAATTATAGTAACAATGAATTACGTTAATGTTATTAATAACAATAAAATTGTAAATATTTCTTGAAGTACTATATCCGGCAAACTGATTCACGGAAGTCAAACAAATTTCATGAAAAATGTATGTAATAAAAAATGTTAATCTTTTTTTTTTACGAATAAACGCTCACATACCCCTGCGCGCGCTGAAAACCGAGTAAATTTGAAAAATTATTATAAAGGTTATATGGTGAAAAAAAAATTAAATTAGTGATTTCACATTTTTTATTAACTTTTCAACTATGAGAAAAAAGTATATTCATTTTTTTTTAAATATTATCATTATTTAAACACGTTTTTCTCGAAACTATGTTTTTAGACAGTATCAGCACAATGACTCAGTCAATTTTTAATATTTTTAAACTTTTTTTTTCAAATCTTGATAATTATTTTCTCTATAGTCTGACAAGCGGTTTCGTTCATTTTTGGGTAGGACAATTTTTTATAAATTATCAAACACTAATTTTTTTTTTAATTACATACTAAAGTTTGAAATACTGTAATTTCTTTACTTCTGACATAAATAGAAAAGTCCCTCCGTCACACTACTACTACTACATTATTTTACTGAATTCTTTTTTATTTTTGCAGATTTGATCATTTTTGGTGAATTTATTATGTCGTCAAGGAGGCGCCATGGTATTTCATCAGTACTCCATGTATACCCGTAAAGAAAAATATTAATAATTGAAAAAAAAATGTTAACATTTTTTTATCTCATAGTTGAAGCGTTAATGAAAAATTTTAAATCAACAATTAAATTTTTTTTTCACCATACAACCTTTATAATAATTTTTCAAATTCACTCGGTTTTCAGCGCGAGCTGGGGTATGTGAGCCCTTAATCAAAATTGTTTGTCTCCTGCCCCCCCCTCCAAAAATTATTTGAGAAAGCGTATCCAACCATAAGGGGCTAATGGGATAGACGAAATCCATGCTAACCATTATCGCTGACACTATTCAAAAATTAACAGATAAATTGTTACTGTTGCTTTTGCTCATATAGGAAGGGGAAAGAAAACCATATCTTCGTAATACTTAAACGACAGTGGTTGAAAAATTTCAAAACATTGTCAGAAAATCACGTTTTAAAAAAAAATTATTCATTATTAATAATAACGTGTTTATATGTATGTGTGCGTTTGTGACCAGGTCGTCGAAAAATATAATTGTACATATAATTCGACAACTCGTTCTCGCTATTACACTGAATTTCAGCACACAAGGTGAACAATAATTTTCCACTCTTAACGATGCTTTTAGTTAGAGTCAATACGATTTTGAATTGAAACATTTTGTTTCGTCGCACTGAAACTTCTACACTGACACATTACCAGATACAAGATTGAAACATGAAATGATTTCTGTAAATAAAAAAAGACAATCCATTGAGAAACTGTCACATCGCTCTCTTTTAATATTTCCTCGTTCATAAAGCTTCCAATTAATAATACGAGAAATCCAAAAATGTTCAGACGCTTTATGTCAGAGAAAGCATTGCGAAAAATTGGAAATTATGAGGCAATTTGGAAATTTCTAATTTCTTAAATTTTACATTTTATGGCAACAATATTTAAACAAAAAAAAATATATATTTAACCCACTTACACACCTGCAATTTTTTCGCTGCGCCCCTAACGAAAGCCGAATTATTCTACGTGGACGATACAGCCGAGATTCGGATGCCTGAGCTTTTCGTGAACTTATTCAAATTCGAAAAACTATAAACGGGCCTTTACGATCGCACTCACTTTTTATCGTCACGAAAATTGAACTTAAATAAAATGCTAGAAATGTTTCGTTACTATTTGATTAATCGGTCATCGAATGGTCGATCTTGTGGTCCGGTCGCGACTGATCACAACCGACCTCGCTCTCTCGCGCTCTTTCTCTCGAGCAAGCGATTACTGTACGATCTATGATTCCTAATTTTTTGGTTTCAAACGCGTGGTTCGGTAGTGAATACAATTTTACCTCTAGTGAAACAGAGGAAGGGGGTATGATCCAACGATGATCTTCGAGCGAAGGGTTGTTTTTAAACCACGCCCAAAATACTGCGCGTACCAGCGAGCTTTTCAGGATCCAATGTTACGATTGGTCAATGGGAGGTGCTTGGAAACAACCCTTGGGGCGTTCTTGCAATTGGTGATCGGATATTGTGTGTTTGTATATATAAAATGTGTGTGTGCATGTGGGTGGGTGGATGTGGGGATAAGTATGACACGCACCCTTGCGGTCGACAAGTATAGGGGTTGCTCGATTGGCAAAAGTGCTTCGAGGCAGAGTAAAAAAGTCGAGAAATGAGGGACGGGGGGAGAAAGTGAGACGACTCGGAAAGTCGCGAAAGTCAACTCGATATCCTCGGAGTCTCGTCGTTTTAGTAACTCTCAATTATACTCGTATTTAGCGTAGTATGTACACAGTTATTTGTTTTCTTTTCTTCGTGTGATTTATTCGGTGAAACTTCAACAAGATTATTTTTTTTTAACCTTTCAATTAGTCAGTCTTAGACATCATTTCATATTTATTTATCTGCTATACTGGTAGAATTTTTAATTTTTCGAAAATTTAGTTAAGGCGCTTGTTAAGAAAAGTTCCTGCATGAGTCGCGAACTATGGAAAGATATTTGGTATTGAATATAGAAAATATCGATGTGAGCGTTATATATTTATGGTTTCTTCAATTTTTCGAAAGTATGCTATAAAAATCAAGCAAACCTCACACTATCATGTTAGAAGCGAGATAAAAAATGATGCGAATTGAAACGTTTATATTGCTTCCATGAGGAAGGATATGAATGCGAGTTACAATTTGCCCCATTTTTTTATTCCTCCGTAAATGAAATTCTGAGAAGGTATCGTTAAAAGCTGTTAACATCTACTCGATTTGATCTGCGATTGCAAGCACACGTTTTTTGCCTACTGATTAATTTCGAAATTGATTGTTTACTGTAAAACAGATCGCAGAAATATCGGAATTACCCTACCAACAATTCTCCTATGCAATGGAAAATTTGTGGAATACAAAGATGTCTACTTTTCAGAACTTTTCTCTCCGACGTTACAGGGTTTAGATTAATTTTGCTATCGATTTCAATCTAATCATCAATTAACAATAGAAAGAATCATTCAATAATTTTCCAATTTACTATGGAATTTCCCTGAAAATATTTTTCGACAAACTTTTCTCTCTATCCTGAAAAGGTCGAACCGACGTGCTCGAAAATATGCATTAAAAATGAAACAAACCTCGCACTATCATGTTGGAGTCGAGAAGAAATGATGCGAATTGAGACATTCATATTGCTTCCATGAGGAAGGATAAGAATACGAGTTACAATTTGCCCCATTTTTTTATTCCCCCGTAAATGGAATTCTGAGAAGATATTATTACAAGCAGTTAACAACTACTCGTTTTGATCTACGATTGCAAGCACACGTTTTTTGCCTAATGGTTAATTCCAAAATTGATTTTTTACTGGAAAACAGATCGCAGGAATATCGGAATTACCCTACCAACAATTCTTCTATGCAATGGAAAATTTATGGAATACAAAGATGTCTACTTTCCATAACTTTTTTCTCTGACGTTACAGGCTTTAGATTAATTTTGCTATCGATTTCAATATAATCATTAATTCACAATAGAAAGAATCATTCAATAATTTTCCAATTTACTATGGAATTTACTCTCTATCCTGAAAACGTGAAACCGACGTGTCTCGGGTTACGAAAAAAAAAAAAAAAAAAAAAAAAAAAACGTGCGATCCGTGGGATAAGGATCTTAACTATGGATCGAATGAAATCGTATAGAAAATTCCCCTCGAAGATACGCCGGGAGCAGAGAATCGCACTGAAGCGACAGCGGTCGGGCTAATGGTTCGGCGATGCTATTTTGTTAAACAAGAAAACCTTTTATCCCCCTTCACCTCATACTCTCACGCGCGAAACACTCGAGTGCAGAAGCGCGCCACTCAATCCCGTAGGAGAAAAAGATTTCATGCTCAGACGCGACAAGAGTGTTTCACGTTGCAACTACTCGCTAGCATTGTGCTGTCTATATGTTTGTGTTTGTGATATATATATATATATGAATTGCCAATCTTAGTGTCGATATCATAATGGTTTATATAACATTTATCAATTTATAAAAATATATCATATTATTCGTGAAAAATAATTAAAAAATTAGCAAAAATTACTTTATCACTTTTGGAGTATCATCAGTAGGGGAAAGAAAGTAATATTTTTGCATTTTCATGAAAATTCCAATGCTACAACACGCAATTCATTGTAATCTACGTGAAAATTTGTTAACTAACATTCGTTAAGGGATGAATCTATTTAACGATAATTACGTTTAAATAGATTCATGGATCACAACCCACAATCATGTATAAACATTTGCCTACAGTACTTTGTTCGAATGGAGGAAGTAATTCTTTACTTTTCACTCCAATAGCGCGGATGGTTGCATCTGTAAACAGGTAACAGTTGTAAACGGTTGAAAGTATCGTATAATTAAATATTTCGCCCTCCTCCACTCCAACACAATCATTTGCACAGTGAGAATAATTAAGATGTGCGTTTGCAAACGCTGCCAAAATCATAATCATCAAAAATCCAAATTTTACTTATCAACAACACTATTATCTTAAATGTCGGTGCCGATTATCGTTCTGATTTATTTTCTGTCATTTAACTGGTACTTTACTTACCGTAATGAACAATTGCAGAGAATTTTCGTTTTCGGCTTTCTGATGTTCGACCTTAAAGGCCATTCGCAATATCGATAAGCTGTTTATTAAGGGGAGAAATAGGGTCAGACGGTTCAAAAAATCGATTTTTTTTTAATTTTATAAATTGTTAGTAAAACTATTGAAAAATATGTTCCCAAAATTTTTAATGAAAATTCCGACTCGTTCTATTGTTATAAGCCATTAAAGTGAGTAGCTCTCCTCCAGGCCCCCCTTGGTACTATTTTTTCAAACGCGTTTTTCTGAAAACGACTTTTTTTGAACTTGCGTACACGCTAGTTTGAAAAATTTTCAACCAATCGTTTTGAAAATTGGCAGTTACTTTCTTCATAGTATTGCGCTCTATATAAACCTAAAATCGGAATATTATCATTATTTAAAATAATTTTTTTTTTGCAACTAAAGTTGTAAAAAATGGCAAAAAATCATGCTTTTTTGTTTTGACCCCTGTAAAAAATTCAATTTTCTATTTTTTTGATAGTATTTAGGTTCATATAGAAGAGAGACATATAATAAAAGTAAATTCCAACCTCGTTTGATTTCAGATGAAAATTGCGGCTTTCAGAATGTACGCAAAATGCTGAGTCTGATTGTGACCTGCAATATGGGGTCGCTAATATTTTCGGTGTTTTTCAATGAAGTTCGTAAAAAATTTTATAGTATATACTTAAATATATGTATAAAATATTCTCAAAATTTCAATAAATTATATTCATTTTTTGGACTATAAAAAAATTCATGAAAATCATTGAGAAAACGCTGTCCTAACCCTATTTCCCCCTTAGGAGGGTTAAGTTACCAAAATATGGCATAATTTAAAACCGCTATTATTTGTAAACTGCTTGACAGATCAATGTCGACGAAGTCTTAAAATCTTTGTTACAACTTCACCTGCTGTATGAACGCGGTAAATTTCAAATAAAACCAAATTTGAAAGAGATGCATTGAAAAATACACACTGAGAAAAAAAACTTTGCTGTGTTTCACAAAATTGGTCGATATCCCTGGGATCGGAGCAAAATAAAATTATCTGCCGCCCTTATCCCATAGAGGGTGTTGTAAGAAAGAGTTGAAGATTTCATAGACATTGACACGAAACAAAATGTTTTTTTTTCGGCCACAAACAACATACTTTACTACTGATTCCATAAAAACTTTATGGCAATAAAATGATAGCAGTTTTACACTAAATGTACCGGCACTTTACATACACCTATCATTACCACAAGGACTCGTTTGACCTCTTATGAAATAAACTTGATTTTTAGAAACACATTCTTAATTCATTAAAGGAAATAATTCGCAATATAACTTCTAATTTCTAATAAAATAATTAAACAAATTTCCGGAAAGTCAGATGAGCGAAAGAAATAACAATGAATGTACGATTTTAAAGTGAAATTTCGAAAGGGGTCATTTGACCCCGCTTGGTACGTTTAGTGTTAATGTTTGGTGACTCGAACCGCTAAAGAAAGATAAATTATAAGCTGAAATAAATTATTGAACATATGAACAAGTATGGTTCTCATTGTTTTCCATATTTTATAAGAACAACTCGAGAGATATAATAAAATTGAGAAACAGGAATGATCCCACGAATCGTCTAAATTTTGTGGAATTTTAGGAAAATGACGTGACGAGAAAAAAAAGAAGAAATTGGATTTTTTTTTCAGAATTAAAGCGATCCTTCGAGGCGAACTCCTCGCGACGCCACTTGGTTTTATTGTCAGCGAAGCCGCGAATCGTCAACCACTACGAGACAAGCCGGCCAACTGTCGTTTTTCTCACGATTCGCCCACGCAACCAGCCCTCATCCATTCTCGCTGATTCTTGCACTCTCGATGCTTTCGGATATTTTCACACTTTTACGAGACGTGGGAATCGATATAAGGCGCTTTTTCAGATATACCTCTCGAACTTCTTTAGCTCTATGGGAAATCAAATGTTTTCTTTTTGGTGACGCATAAAACCAGAAGTTATAGCCGTAAACATAAAACATAATTCTCAATAAATAGAATTATAAGACATAAAAATGCGGACTTTTTATATTATTTGTATCATTGTTTATCATTATAACGATTATTATTATTATTTTTTATTATAGTTTGTCAATTGCAATTTGTTATTATTTTAAACATTCGACAATTTTATTGGGTGTATTGACTTTTGCATGAACCAAGTTGGCATCCAATGATGTTGGATCCTTAGCTGTTAATAATTTTTTGTTAATTCCGTTTTAGAACTTTTTTGAGTTTGTGTCTTTTCATTCTCCTCCTTATTTTCTCTTCTTGGAGTAGGTTCGTAGCAAGGTGATTTGGGTGGTTGTTGATTCTCGTGGCGTTCTCTTTGCCGTGGTTTGTTATTTCTTCTTTGATCGTCCGCATATTGAGGTCTCTGTGAAGTGCCGCATTCGAGATATACATTGAGATGTGCATTGGCTATAAGTCGTAGAGTTTTAGATCGTAGCCTTTGTAATATTTCGATTTTCGAGCAGCAAGCTGTGCCCCAGAGCTGGATGCCATAAGTCCATACAGTTTTAGTACTGTTTTGTATACGAGTAGTTTGTTTTCCATTGATAGTTTTGAGCCTTTCCCTATGAGCCAGTACATTTTTTTTATTTTCAACTCTGTTTCTTTCCGTTTGGTCTTTATGTGCTTTGCCCAGTTCAGTCAACGATCGAGGTGCATTCCTAGATCACGTTTATGAATAATAATTCAAATCTTATGAAATGTAGATTATTTATACTACTTATTAATTATATGATATTCTGAAAAGTCTTTTGTTTATTTCTGTAAAAGGCAAATATCCTAAATATTTTTATAACGATCGGTGTGAGAAAAAATGAAGAAAAAAAACGTGGTTCCGGCCGGGATCGAACTGGCGACCTTCTGCGTGTAAAGCAGACGTGATAACCGCTACACCACGGAACCAACTTGTGTTTGTAATAATTAAGAGATAGTCATAAGAAATCGATTTTATCAACACTTAACGTTATCAATAACAACACTTTTACTCTGTAAACAACGAATTTTTATTTCACACATAAATATCACGTTATAGACATCGAGGTGGCGAAAGATTCAACGAAATATACGGCTGTACAGAATCATCTGTATAGTCTGAGTGTTACGGAACGTTTCTACTACCACAGCTGCTACAAAACAGTCAAGACCACGCCCAGATGAAAAGATTTATTCAAATCGAATTTGTTGAGCAGCAATAATGTTGTTTTGTACTTGTCAGCATATCCTACAAATTCAGACAAATTTTATTTTTATTCAATAACATTTTTACTTTTCTTTTGTTTATTTGACACAATGTAATATGGTTTTCTTTTAAGCACTCCCGATTGATTATCATCTTCGATGATAAAACGAGGATTTTTCCCCCAAACAGCGATAGAAAAATATCATAATTCCGAAAAGCCCTCAAACTACGATTAAGGCATCTGAAGGATAAGGTTTTTCTTTGTTCCACCGATCGTTTATCCTTATTTATGACCGAACGAACATATTTCTGCAAAGAGCAAGCCGGAATAATAAAAATTCGCAAAAGAACTGCATAATTACGTGATTTAAAAAAATTATAATACTGTCAGAATTTGAATATAGTGAATTTACGGTTGCTGGAATGATGAAAGTACTCTGGAAAGAATCTCTACTCGCGACGTTTTGAAAACACCGGTTAAAACCCAAAATCAATGAAACGGGAGCCAAGTTATGACCATTTGAAATTTCGACATTTTTAGGTTTCCGAAAAGGTGGGCAAAAAATGAAAAAAAAATATTATTTTTCTTTTTTCCACATTTCGAGTTTCTCGAAGAAATGGCTACTGAATTAGTAATCAGCGAGTCAAAATACATCGATATAGCGTCCTAAAGGAAAATTCAAAAATACAAAATTTTTTTGCTCAGAAAAAAATGAGAAGCCCCTTTGCATTTTTTGTCGCCGATTTTCCACCTGCTCTCACGGCTACAATTATTGAGATATCGGGATGATCCAAAATGCATTCTCTAATTAATCTCTAACGACATCTTCGTTAAGTATAAATTTATCATTTTATATTACGGAAATTGATAAATATAAAATGTATCTTATCACTGAAGATTGATTGTAGATTAACGTAAAGATTCATTTAAATGGAATTTGTTGAGCAGCAATAATGTTGTTTTTTACTTGTCAGCATATCTTAAAATTAAGACAAATTTTATTTTTACTTAATAAAATTTTTAATATTTTTTTTGTTTATTTGAGACAATGTAATATGTTTTTCTTAAGCTCTCCCGATTGATTATCATCTTCGATGATAAAACGAGGATTTTTCCCCCAAACAGCGATAGAAAAATATCATAATTCCGAAAAGCCCTCAAACTACAATTGAGGCATCTGAAGGATATGGTTTTTCTTTGTTCCACCGATCGTTTATCCTTATTTATGACCGAACGAACATATTTCTGCGTAGAGCAAGCCGGAATAATAAAAATTTGCAAAAGAATTGCATAATTACGTGATTTAAAAATAATAGTACTATCAGAACTTCAATTTAAAGAATAAACGATTGCTGGAATGGTAGAACTACTCGGTAAAGAATCTCAAGAATTAATCTCCAAGCACATCTCCATTAAATATAAATGTATCATTTTATATTACTGAAATTGATAAATATAAAATTTATCTAATGAACGAAGATTGATTATAGCCATTCGGTAATATTGCTATAATTTGAAGGAAGCATAGGAAAGGTGATGAAACAAAAATAATCTTCGTCAATGTTCACTTTGCTTATATTATAAATTTATGAAAAAGAAAAGAAACGTGGCCTGTACAGAAAATTCTTACGATAAATTGCGATCCACGATCGGCACTGCTTATTATAAATCATTATTACAAAGATTATAGTAACATAATAAAATAAAAATTCACGCGAATGTCATACATACATTCTTATAATAAATTGCACTTCTTACGTTTTAGTTAAATATTACATTTTTCATCGTCGAATGGAAAGAAGAATTCCACTTATATTATACATGGCACGTTGTATTATTATTATTTGTCTACATCGCTCTAACGTCATTTCCAACGAATTCATAACTCAATTTGTATGTTGAACGTCTAACGGATCAAAATTTTATATCTCGAAGTCTCGTTTGAAAAAAACTTATCGCGAGAATTATTTTAAGCAGATCGGACCAACGGAAAAGCCAAATGCTTGATGTGGCATACCATAATCAACCGGATAGAAATCAACGAGTGGCAATTGTTGTAGTTTTCTCGTTCTAACGATAAACACCGTTTCGCTTTTGCTCTTACGACTGTTGCAACCATCGTACGATATATGAGGACGTGTTCGATTGTACGAAAACTCCGTCTCATTGTCGCCTAGCAATTTAATCGATAAATCGTTATTATTGTCGGGATGGCTCGACCATGCTGCGCTATTTATGCAGGTATACGTAAAATTTTGATATCCGTCCTCGCTCAATAGTCTCAAGAATGTCATTTGCACAACGCCGATTGTCTCGTAAGTTATCTGTTCAAGGAGAATGAATAATCAATTTTTGTTGACGAATAAACAAACGAGATTATTAATAAAAGTACCTAGGATAAAAAACATCACGGGCACGTGATGAAAATATCTCGAATATGGTTATAAATCTATTATTACCATATCCGAGATAATATTGTAAATCTATTATTCGACACATTTTCGACATTTTCATCACGTGTTCGTGTTATTTTTTATCCGAGAGCCTGGTACTTGTGTTGTAGATCCTTTTCTTCTATAAGACAGCTCGTGTCTATTAATCTCGTTTATTTGTTCGTGATTTTTCCCCTCAAATTTATTTATTATTCTCCAGACCCTGCCCTTCACCCTCTCGCCCTGTAAACAATATCACACGCTTACCCTGAATCCGCCTCTGAGTTTCGAATACCAATCGTTCTTGCCGCTCTCCTTTCGCCACGGAATATTTGGCATTTGACTACTGTGAATGTCCGGAAAGACGCACGTTTCACCGGAGCCGGTCATGTTACAATAAACATAAACAGCGTCGTCGGGCATTCCCAAATTTGGATCAATCCAGTACCATCCTAATAGTCATAGATTGATCAAACGATTTTTCTCACAATTATTCTCGTCGTGTAGTCCGATAAAGATCTTGATAAGTAACGTTACCATCGTGAAACTGAGGATGCCCGTGGTGAAGGTCCTTGCACGTTCTACTGGGATTTTCTCGGCTACCCGTGGGTTTTCTCATTCTATCCATATCTTGCCTCATTGAATATATCGAGCTGTACATGTCCAAGAATTTTGGGCCCAATTCTTCATCGTCGTTCTCCGATATCTTCGATTTGTCCTCGTAATCTGTTATATTGTCTTCGATGCTTCTACGACACACACACGCACACACATTTACTCTATCCAATCCATATATTTGGAAAATTGAATTGGAATCGTAGATCGGAGAAGGAATTGGAAAGTGGAATTTTCAATTTTTACTTGTGCACACAATTATTTGTTCGGAGTCATAAGTGTCTTCGTGTTAATTATTCGAGGACTAACATCGTGGAGTGATAAAACGAGGTACTCACTCATCGACTGTTTCTCGCCGACGTCGAGTTAATTGATCGCGGGTAAAAAGTAACTCGGGTGGAATCATTGGTTGCTCTGCCGGAGGACCTGGTGGTCCTGGTGGACCCGGTGGACCCATGTCACCCTTCGTGCCGTCGTTTCCAATGGTCCCCTTCGATCCCGCTGGTCCCTCCATTCCCGGCAAACCCGAAGGGCCATCGTTGCCCTTCAAGCCTTGGGGACCTTCCGGTCCGGAACTTCCTTTAGGACCTTCCGGCCCGAGCATTCCTCTGATTCCCTTGTCACCTTTCTCGCCTTGCTCCCCCTTGATTCCAATTTGACCGATTTCACCACGATGACCTTTCATTCCTCTGCGACCACGATCGCCACGCTGTCCCTTGGGACCTGCAGGACCAATGGCACCTGACGCACCTGCTATACCGGGCATACCGGGCGAACCATTTTCTCCGGCTGCCCCAGGCTGACCAATCAGTCCCTGTGGGCCTTTGGGACCCGGTAATCCTTGCACTCCCGGAAGTCCTTGATTACCAACGGGACCTGCTAAACCGGAGTCACCTTTTTCACCCGGAAGCCCCGTGTTTCCTTGCAAACCTGCCGGACCTTCCGGACCCTTCGAACAATAAAATTTACGGATCCAAAGTCATCTATGGAATAATAAAGTCCAGTAGATCAAACTGCCATACCGATAGACACGAATTCTCACTGAGACTCACGGATACTCACGGATAACAAAAACCATTATTTCCAACCGCTGTGAACGATGAGCCGCAATACGCTGCTAATAGTCAATTAGGATTTTTTACTTAATATTATTAATTGCGTACCGGTTTCCCCGGAGTGCCAGGACTCCCTTCTTTCCCCGATGGTCCCATTTCCCCGGACGGACCCATTTCGCCAGGAGGTCCATCGTCTCCGTCTTTGCCAGGTTCGCCCTTGACACCTGTGAGCCCAGGCTCACCGGGAGAGCCAGGAAATCCCGGAGGACCGATGTTTCCTTTTGGACCCTCAGAACCGGGAACTCCGCGTTCACCCGATGGACCTGCCGGACCAGTTCTACCCTCTTCGCCTTTCGGCCCTGGGCCACCCAATTCGCCCTATAAAAAACAAAGTATGTCTTTTATTCAAATTATCACTTTTATTCAAATTATCACATCACATTGCTTCGTCATTTTTTTTCGAACTGTTGCCAAACTCGCTTTCTCAATTTTGACTTCCTATTGGAGAGAGCTTTGTGAATCTTCTAAATCTACGAAGAAGCATTATACTAGTTTCAACTTGTGTCTTACTTCTACGTAAGTGCATAAATTAAATATGTCAGTGGCAGAAGATTTCACAATGAGTATTAAAAGTGTCGTCCAAATTATTGGCTGTCGTGGCTTATGAACAAAAATCGTATAACATAGCGATCATACCGGTTTTCCCTCTATGCCCGGTGTTCCTGGTAGTCCCGGATTACCGGCATCACCCTTCGCCCCCTGCTGACCTTCAAGACCAGGAAGTCCTTGAATTCCTTCGATCCCCTTTATTCCTCTCGGGCCCTGCTCTCCCGGGTTACCAGCTGGTCCTATAGGGCCTGTCGCTCCGTCGTCACCAATCTCGCCTTTGACTCCTGGGGGACCCGGCAGTCCTTGAGTCCCGATAGGACCAGCTGAACCCGGCACGCCAGTTGGACCATCCTCTCCCTTGGTTCCCCGTCTGCCAATTTCACCAGGAGGGCCCTTCTCCCCGGGACCACCGGTAAGTCCAGGCTCGCCTCGCAAACCTTGAGACCCAGGAGGCCCTGGTGGTCCCTAACAATTGATAAAAGAAGGGAAATTCAATTTATTCATATTGTCCACTGAGTAGTTACGGCTATGAAGTCCAATGTATGACTTTTGTAGCGTTGTTTTTCTTAACTCTAGATAACTCACGATCTCGCCTCGCGATCCTTTGAAACCCTTTTCACCAGGGGATCCTAGCTCCCCCTTGTCACCGTCTTCGCCAGGCACCCCGACAGGACCCGGTGGCCCAGGCAAACCGCGTTGTCCGGGTAAGCCGTCTCTTCCCGTAGGGCCTGCGATTCCGGACTCACCCTGTGTAGGAAAAAATAGTAAGTAATAATGCGTGATGACACAATAAAAGCGTAAAGTTTCCGTAATAACGATAACTTCACTGCGATATTATACCGTTTCGCCTTTGAGCCCGGCAAGACCTGGAGGTCCTTTAGGACCTGCCCGGCCTTCTGGACCAGTGGAGCCGTCCATACCAGGTTCCCCTTGTGCCCCTTTGTCCCCCGTTGCACCCGGTGGACCAACAGAGCCTATTTCTCCTTTCAATCCTGGCATTCCGGGCATTCCGTTGAGTCCCCTATCTCCTGGAAATCCCGGTAGACCGCCCGTACCCGGGGGGCCCTCTTTTCCACGAACTCCAGGCGGACCGGACGGTCCCTCTTTGCCAGTCTCACCTGGCGGTCCAATTTCCCCCGGAACTCCTGTACTTCCAGGAGGACCCGAATCTCCCTGCTGACCAGCTTCGCCAGCTGGTCCATGAGGGCCTACGACGCCAGGTGCACCTGACGGTCCGGGAGGACCGGATTCCCCAACAGGACCACGTTCACCAGGCGGTCCAGCAATACCGTCTTTTCCATCGAGACCAGTCTGCCCCGGTGGACCAGCGAAACCCCGTGGTCCCTCCATTCCCATTGATCCCTGCTCACCTTGAGGTCCCGGACCTCCTGGCTGACCGGTGTCACCTTTTGGTCCTGGCATTCCTTCAGATCCTCTGCGACCGCGTGCTCCTCTAAATCCCTTCACGAATAATTATTCATATATTGGTGAGTTTTAAGATAAGTATTCATGAATTTGCAGAGTTTTTAAGTCGTAAATAGTGCGAATCGTTACCCGTGGACCAGCTTCACCGCGTTCTCCAGCTAATCCCGTATGTCCCTGGAAAGTTATGAATATGATACGATTTTCAACTATAACTGCACAAATTGAAATTCAAGAGACGTGGCAACGTCTCGAGGACGGGTGAAAATAAGTATGCAAATGAAGTTGCCTCTTCCTTCACGTATATTGATCAACTTCGATTTGATTTGTTTAGATTGTTGCCGTCGCTATAAAGAATTGGGAATCAATGTACAAATGCCATTGGCAGGTTTATTTTCTCTTTTGCGTTACGTGAACGCAAGCGCGTGACTACTTTTTTTTAAATTGAATTGAATCGAAAATTAGTTTATTTTTTAAAGTATTTCTTTGTACATTTATGTTAAAGATACTCACCCTTTCACCTTTATCGCCCATTGATCCATGTCGACCGGTCTGACCTTTGTCTCCTTTGTCTCCAGAATTTCCTGGATATCCAGCGAGTCCTGGAACCCCTATCCTTCCTTTTTCACCCGTTTGGCCAGTTGATCCAGTTTCACCGCGTGGTCCTTCCAATCCTTTCGGACCCTCGAGACCCTCCAGACCAGGTATGCCCTGAGGCCCGGACGGTCCTGCTTGACCTTTAGCACCCAAGTCTCCCTTGTCACCTTCCAGACCTCTTTCACCCTTATCACCACGATCACCAGCCGCACCGCGTTTTCCCTCGTCACCTTTGATTCCACGAACGCCGGGAAATCCTATGGCACCTTGAGAACCTTGCAAACCTTGTTCGCCCTTCAATCCGGGAGTTCCAGGATTTCCAGGATGTCCAGGAGAACCATCTGCTCCAGAGAGACCAGGGATGCCGGGCTTACCGTGTGGTCCCTATATCAAAAACGAGAATTTGTTCCATAACTTCTGTGGAATGCTCGGAGTCTGAACGACAAAAAAATTAATTCTGTACAACACATTTGTTCATTCGTTTCGATGACAATAATATTACGGCCAAATCTGCTGCTGTATTTTGAGCTAAACTGCAATTGTAGAATGAAAGAAAAACCGATAACATGTCAGCAGGAGCGACGATAATATTTGATTATCATGAGACATTTAAACTCAAACAATATTTACAACTAAACCAGTTGGCCCCAGAGGTCCTTGAGGGCCAGGAGGTCCAACAGGTCCAATCGGGCCATTTTGCCCTGAAGGTCCCGCTTGCCCCGGTGGCCCGGTATTGCCCTTTGAACCGGGGGGTCCTTCGCTTCCTGGGATCCCAGGATTACCAGGCAATCCTACAAATCCTCGTGGCCCGGTAAATCCTCTCGGCCCCTTCGAGGTATTTTTCATAATTCAATCGAAACTTTAGATTTCAAACAAATCCATTCATACGATTAACACATACCAGTTCTCCGGGCAAACCAGGCAACCCTGGTGGACCATCGTCGCCCTGCAAGCCCTCGTGACCCGGCAACCCTTGATCGCCCGTAGCACCGGTGGCTCCTCTTTCACCTTTGTCACCGGGTAAACCGGGTAATCCCGGCAATCCTTGTTCGCCCTTAAAACCCTGATGTCCTGTGACACCTCGGTCACCATCCCTTCCGGCTCGGCCACGTTTTCCTTCGCGGCCAGGATTCCCAGTCATACCTTAACAATCGTAATGAAAAAACGTAGAATCATAACAATCTGCGACACTTGCATTCTCCCTCTTCGTATACCTAATAATATTATTCGAAATGATCAAAATATAATGCCTTTTGAGTTGTTCATCAACTGAATTGAAATATACCTTCAATTATCCTCTATCTTCTTACCTCTTTCACCCCGAGCACCACGCTCTCCTATGTCACCAGAATCGCCTTTTTGACCCTGCGATCCCGGTAGACCTTCCGGCCCGGGGACCCCCGTCAGTCCCATAGGACCCTCTATACCGCGCATCGCCAGCATATGCTGAGACAACAATTGTCTTAACACGTCTGCCTGTGCATCAGGACCTTTTTCGTTACCCTGCTGATTCAATGGTATCATAAATACGTGACCGGGAGGTCCTGGAGCGCCTTCCGAGCCGCCGAGACCGTCGCGACCTGGTTCGCCCTTCTGTCCCGTAACTCCTGGAATTCCCGGAGGACCGGGAAAACCTCTTGCGCCCGGTGGACCACGAACGTTGTAATAACCATAATTAGTGTAATACGGTTCATTACTTTCTGTGATCAATGGTGAATCTGTCGGTACTTTTTTGACTTGTTCGCCATTCTCTTGCTCGTGCGGTATCTCGGTTTGGTAACCAGGAAGTAACGCCGATTGTAAATAAATGGAATCCTGTACATTAAAACAAAAAAAATCGCTCAGCACTCCTGAAGTTCAGATTAGTTTATTGTTTATATTTTTTTTTAAATGATTTTACGTTTGGTCTCGTGGGAAATTCGTCAAAAGTCGTTGGTGTCGGACCGGTTAAAATTCTCGGCTCAGGGGAATAGGCATCGACGTCGTCATCACCTTCCGACGTTGGGCTTTCGGTAAATTCGTCCTCGTCATCATAATCCTCGTTTACCATGATTCTCGTGGAATTACGTCGATCACGACCATCCACGCTGACGTTAACATTTTGCACAAACGAAGACGAATCATATCTCGAAATTGGGCGCGAACGATGTATCAGCGATTCATCGCGAGATGATGTATCAATTGGCGAAAATGACAATCTGGTGAAACCTAACGATCCTGACCTAACGTGCTCAATGGCAAGCTTCGCTGCGCTTTGATCGTTTTTTAATTCACCATCCTCGTACCTGTTTTGATAGAATGTTTAATCAAATGAAAAGTTAGTCCAATAATAAATGAACAGTGGCCACTAGTAGAGAAATATTTAACCTTTGAACGTGTCTTAATTTACATTCCGGTGCAAAAATCGTTGAAATTTCATACGCAGCATCGGGGGTAGGTGCTATCTTCAACATCTCAATTTCGCCCTGCGTGAAACATCAACAAGTTAAACAAATTTAATTCAATGAATTCGACCAATATATTATCTATCACAAGTATATTTCATTAAGTTAACAAAGCTGGACAACATAGTTAAGATTATAGAGAAAGCAAAATGAATAAATTATTAATCGATAATTCATTTGATAAATTGAAAAATTGTATCAACCAAATATAAATTTCCATCCACAAGCTGCTGTCCTATTATCACAATTCCGCTGGTAGTTATCGGTATCCTAGTGTCTCTGCGAAGTTCACGGGTAATTTGCCTACCCCGATCGGCGATAAGAGTTACAGAATCGCCTTTAACGCTGAAACCCAATCGATGCCAATTACCGTCAGCAACGTCAATACCGAACGATATAACTTCGACTATTTCATCGGGGAACGTGTTGTACAAGAGTGTTACGTCGTTTCCCAGAGAAACGACTAATTGTTCCTCGCCATTGTCACTGTACAAGGTGAACAACGTCGACACCGGAGAATCTAACGATATTTTTTTTTTTTTCAAACTAATTTATTAAAAACATTCTCAACCAATGACTATGAAAATATTGGAATTTCAATGAAAAATGCTTACGAGGTTTTGGCCTGGCTACTATAAGGATCGAAAAATCTTGTGGAAAATCATTGGGAAATAGATTCATTGTGTTTGCAGTGAGCAAAGCAGCTTCCCCGATCTCATAGGCAGTGGTTCCGTTGTTTCCGCAACGACTCGTTGTTACGGTCACTCCAACAGGTTCTTGTTGCATTCCCGTGGCTTCCAATAGATCGACGAGTCCTTGAACTGCCGATAAATCGATCGATCGTAGCCATATAAGTGCTAACAAGCTATAATTTATACAGCTAATTTATTAAACTCGCGAAGCAATTAGTTAACACTAATTAAAATTAAAAATCACTTCAATTAGCACGTTAAATGCGTTCATTGTGTATTTTATAAAATTATAAAAACACTCGATACATAGAGTAGGTGAACTTTGGTGCATTCATTTGTCCATTGCAAAAGTAATTTCTGCCTTTAATAGCAAATTTAAACTATCAAGTGAAAATACATTCAATGATCCCATTTATTTATTTGTTTACGTGCTTATTCGTCTATTTATTTTCTACTGTTAGAAAGTACTGCACTTTAACTATTTCTGATTTTCCAATAAAATTGATAAATTTTTTACCACATTAAGAGGTTCCCTTAAAACATTAATTAATTATTCAAAATTCAATATGGATATTTTTATTATTTTCTCAAATAATTCGAATTATTATATTGCCATGTTCACTTTTCTCGTGACAGCCACGTATTACGTTGATTATACGTAGCGAATTAAGGGTGCAAGTATTTAAAAGACATAGGTGTGATATCGCGATGTTAAGTTAAAATTAAAATTAATCAAATTAAAAATGGACAATTGATTTTAATTATTTTCTAAATTAACTCCAATTATTTTATTGTCATGTGCACTTTTCTCGTGAGAGCCACGTATTACGTTGATACGTAGCGAATTAAGGGTGCAAGTATTTGAAAGACATAGGTGTGATATCACGATGTTAAGTTAAAATTAAAATAAATAAAATCAAATACGGACAATTGATTTTAATTATTTTCTCAATTAATTCCAATTATTTTATTGTCATGTGCACTTTTCTCGTGAGAGCCACGTATTACGTTGATTATACGTAGCGAATTAAGGGTGCAAGTATTTAAAAGACAGAGGTGTGATATCACGATGTTAAGTTAAAATTAAAATAAATAAAATCAAATACGGACAATTGATTTTAATTATTTTCTCAATTAATTCCAATTATTTTATTGTCATGTGCACTTTTCTCGTGAGAGCCACGTATTACGTTGATTATACGTAGCGAATTAAGGGTGCAAGTATTTACAAGACATAGGTGTGATATCACGATGTTAAGTTAAAATTAAAATAAATCAAATTAAATATGGACAATTGACTTTAATTATTTTCTGAACTAATTCCAATTATTTTATTGTCACGTTCACTTTTCTCGTGAGAGCCACGTATTACGTTGATTATACGTAGCGAATTAAGGGTGCAAGTATTTACAAGACATAGGTGTGACATCACGATGTTAAGTTAAAATTAAAATAAATCAAATTAAAAATGGACAATTGATTTTAATTATTTTCTAAATTAACTCCAATTATTTTATTGTCATGTGCACTTTTCTCGTGAGAGCCACGTATTACGTTGATTATACGTAGCGAATTAAGGGTGCAAGTATTTAAAAGACATAGGTGTGATATCACGATGTTAAGTTAAAATTAAAATAAATAAAATCAAATACGGACAACTGATTTTAATTATTTTCTCAATTAATTCCAATTATTTTATTGTCATGTGCACTTTTCTCGTGAGAGCCGCGTATTACGTTGATTATACGTAGCGAATTAAGGGTGCAAGTATTTAAAAGACAGAGGTGTGATATCACGATGTTAAGTTAAAATTAAAATTAATCAAATTAAATATGGACAATTGATTTTAATTATTTTCTAAATTAACTCCAATTATTTTATTGTCATGTGCACTTTTCTCGTGAGAGCCACGTATTACGTTGATTATACGTAGCGAATTAAGGGTGCAAGTATTTAAAAGACATAGGTGTGATATCACGATGTTAACTTAAAATTAAAATAAATAAAATCAAATACGGACAATTGATTTTAATTATTTTCTCAATTAATTCCAATTATTTTATTGTCATGTGCACTTTTCTCGTGAGAGCCACGTATTACGTTGATTATACGTAGCGAATTAAGGGTGCAAGTATTTACAAGACATAGGTGTGATATCACGATGTTAAGTTAAAATTAAAATAAATCAAATTAAATATGGACAATTGACTTTAATTATTTTCTGAACTAATTCCAATTATTTTATTGTCACGTTCACTTTTCTCGTGAGAGCCACGTATTACGTTGATTATACGTAGCGAATTAAGGGTGCAAATATTTAAAAGACATAGGTGTGATATCGCGATGTTAAGTTAAAATTAAAATAAATAAAATTAAATATGGACAATTGATTTTAATTATTTTCTCAATTAATTCCAATTATTGTATTGTCATGTGCACTTTTCTCGTGAGAGCCACGTATTACGTTGATTATACGTAGCGAATTAAGGGTGCAAGTATTTAAAAGACATAGGTGTGATATCGCGATGTTAAGTTAAAATTAAAATTAATCAAATTAAATATGGACAATTGATTTTAATTATTTTCTCAATTAATTCCAATTATTTTATTGTCATGTGCACTTTTCTCGTGAGAGCCACGTATTACGTTGATACGTAGCGAATTAAGGGTGCAAGTATTTAAAAGACATAGGTGTGATATCAGGATGTTAAGTTAAAATTAAAATAAATAAAATCAAATACGGACAATTGACTTTAATTATTTTCTGAACTAATTCCAATTATTTTATTGTCACGTTCACTTTTCTCGTGAGAGCCACGTATTACGTTGATTATACGTAGCGAATTAAGGGTGCAAATATTTAAAAGACATAGGTGTGATATCGCGATGTTAAGTTAAAATTAAAATAAATCAAATTAAATATGGACAATTGACTTTAATTATTTTCTGAATTAATTCCAATTATTTTATTGTCACGTTCTCTTTTCTCGTGAGAGCCACGTATTACGTTGATTATACGTAGCGAATTAAGGGTGCAAATATTCAAAAGACATAGGTGTGATATCGCGATGTTAAGTTCGTGGTATAATCAATGGGCCCTGGTAACCCCGTGAACCTTGCGATACATTAACCACTTCGTTTTAATAAACGCTTGAACTAATTCCAAGTCAGAACTGACCGTTCATCCGGGGTTGAAGTATATATTTAAAAAAAAAACCACGTACATACGCATACTTTTGCATTATATTCATATCTCGTACTCATAGACACGCCTCTTAATTAATGCAATGGAGCTCACTTAAACTAGCCTCTCTCGTTCCGTGACTGTTAAAAGATCCATTGAAATTCTAGTGCAATCATATATTGACGCTATTCGTTTCTCGGATGCATATCTCTTTACGATCGTTTTGACATGACTTTATGGGGTTGAGATTCCAGTCTTATACGACCAAGCTGCTATCCATGATCATCGTTTTATTACCACGTTTTTTTTTTCAATTATTATTATTATTATTACTATCACAATCGTTATTATTTATAATTATGGTAATTTATTATTATTCTTTATTCAGACATTTACCACTTCATTATGATTTTTGTCAATTAAGAAATAAAATCAAACACACAAAGAAAATGATTCAAGATTTATCTTATAATTCCAGCAATTTTTCTGACCGCGAGAGACGAGTTTGAATTTCAAAGTACGATTTCATTGTCATTAAATTTTTAAACAAAACGAACGTTTCTTGTTTTTTGGATTGCAACCATCTTTTGTCCAATGTCCACTCACCGATATCCGTCGGCGCCATTTCCGCTTCGACACCGCGCATTTCGAACTGCACAATTGTCATTGCAACGGCGTACAGGTATAAACATTTTTTCGTAATGCGGACGACGAGACGTCTCGTTTTCCATGTTAGTTTCGCGTCGTCACCTCGCATGCTACTTTGTTCAATTTATCTCAAATCATTGTTTTTTGTTTGTTGTTGTTTCGTTATTTCTTTTTTCTGTCTCCTTTATCGAAAATCCGTTAAGATTTGATTGATATTTTATTGATTTACGTTCAATGACGATCGACGGAACGATCTTGCAGGAGTTTGTAACACTAGTCGAGACTAAACGACCATTGCCCCATGTACGAATGTTATCGGGGTACTGAAACGCTCGCACTGCTTTCACGATCGTGATCACTCACAATTTCTTCTTTCCCTATCCCAACCTCGCCTCTCCACTCCTTATTCTTATGTATAAATGTATTCATACATACGTAAATATGTACACAAATGCATGCATGGGTATGTACCTAGGGACACATGTACGAGGTCTGTTCAAAAAGTATCGCGAATTTTGAATTTCCGCGGGCTACGCAATTCGATTTTCGATTTTTTTCTGGCGTTAGGTTGGTACTCGTATCCCGCACTTATGCTGAAAAAATCGGCCATTTTGAATGTTTAGTTAATTGTTGACAGCTGTTTTGGTTAGACGCGTTTTGGCTTGTCTTCGATTTTTGCCTATTCCAAAAAATGGATCAAAGAATCTGTATCAAATTTTGTGTGAAAAACAAAATTAAGTGCGCGGACGCATTCCGAATGTTGACTGTGGCTATGGTGAAGCTACGTTGGACCAAAGCAACGTTTATCGGTGGCACAAAATGTTCTCAGAGGGCCGATAAGATGAGAACAACGAAATGCGTTCCGGACGTCCGAGCACATCAACAACAGACAAAAACATTGATGAAGTGAAGAAAATAATATTGGGCAATCGTCGAATCACCGTTAAAGAAGTTGCTGAGGAACTAAACATATCGATTGGCTCGTGCTATTCGATTTTTACCAATGATTTGGGTATGAGACGGGTCGCCGCGAAATTCGTGCCAAAATTGCTCAATTTCGAACAAAAACAGTGTCGCGTTAACATTGCCAAGAAGCCGTTGGACTCGGTCCGCGACGACCCAAATTTGCTCCAGAGGGTCATAACTGGTGACGAATCATAGGTTTATGGTTATGACGTGGAAACCAAAGCTCAATCGTCGCAATGGAAGCTGCTTTTTTGGAATAGGCAAAAATCGAAGACAAGCCAAAACACGTCTAACCAAAACAGCTGTCAACAATTAACTAAACATTCAAAATGGCCGATTTTTTCAGCATAAGTGAGGGACATGGGTACCAACCTAACGCCACAAAAAAATCGAAAATCGAATATACGTAGCCCGCGAAAATTAAAAATTCGCGATACTTTTTTAACAGACCTCGTATATAGATACATCAACATAAGTATATTTATTATATAGACATATACGTACCGTAATTATTCTTCATCTTCGTCTTGGAAACATTTCGAATGCTCTTTTTTTCGGTACGAGCTATCCCCAACGTTGCATTTTGCTCTATGCAACTAAAATGCATCGCGTTTCGCGCTATACTCGTTCCACACATGTGTTCTTTAATGATAATTCCGCGCTTCTACTCTATCGTCACTGATTCGGATAACACGTGCTGTGGCGTCACGCGATTACTCGGAGGGTGTTTAGTTTGTTAAAAGCCATTTTTTTTTCAAACGCATACGAGATTATCCAATGGACAAAATATAGTTATACGGTATTCGGATTTTTAATGTTGTTGGGTTATACAGAACGAATTTATTTTGTGGATACATTTCAATGATAATTGGATAATTAGAATGGTTAAAGAAAAATACGATTATTAGATCACGACTTGCTGTACTTCATTATCATTTTTTTCGAAAAAAAAAATTGTTCTTGCGGAGTCTGTATCGTCTGACAATTTTTAATAGTACCATAAAAAAAAATGTTAAGGCAAAATTCCAATACTCACAAAATTCAGCTGTACCGCTGTTCATCAAACGCTTCTATTCTTGACACAGAAATATTTCTTGCGAGAGTAGAGCCCTGTGAGATATTATTTAATACTGCCTCATCGATCTCGACGATCTTGAAGTTCGAATAAAGTTAATTTCCGAGATTTTGTGGTTTGATTTTCTAGCAACTTTTGCCCGAAAAGTAAGACTTGCGAAATCTTGGACCGACAATATTTACTATATACCTTAGCGTTATTTTTTTTTTTTTACGGGTATGATAAAAGTCTATAAAAACTGTATCATGATTATGTGACAATTATAATATAGTTTTTCATAGGCAAAGAGCTTGATTCATTTTCTTATTGTTATAATGTAATAAGGATTTTTAATTTTTTTTATTACGATTAATATTTTACGATCATTTTAGCGAGATTTCTAAAAATTCTAACTAAGAATTCGGGAATACTATTTGCTAACGTTTCCATCACATTTTTTGTACTTTGCTTGTTAGCTATTAGTTACAAAGTTACTTCATTATGCTTCGCTCAACGATACAACGTACAAGTCGATGACGTTAGTTAGGTTGTACTCGTATAATTGATCCATTTCCGGACCACCCCGTGTATATGTCATCGTGGTCAGTGACCGAAGCGAGTGTATTGCACGCTTTTATTATAAAATCTGGAACATGCATTCTGACATCATCACGCTGTTCCATTGATGGCAGAGAATCTAGAAAAAATGTTCTTTTTTTTTGTACACATCAGTCTAACTTTCCGTTAATCTTGGTTTCTGTTGTACCAGAAAATATTTTCTACTCGCGATTATATAGAATTGACGTTGGTGAAATCGTTAATCAAAATATTGCACAGTATATCGTATAATTGATTTCATTATGGTCAAAAGAATATACCATACTTTTCAAAGGATCTGACGCACAAATTCATTTGTTTTTTTTACTAATTTATGTTCAGGAAGTACGACTCTGATACCTTCGAGCAAATAATGTGTTTAAATTTGAACACATTTATTTACATGGTCTAATTACATACTTATTTTTTTCATGCTTAAATTACTACTTTACAATTTTGAATTACTTATGAAATTATTATTTGACTCGATGATACTCCTCAAAAAGTATGAGACGCTCAGCGACTCAGAAATCGTTGAGAAAATCTAAATACTAAACTTGCTCCTTTCTCCATAATGCTTCGAAATTGTTCGTTATATTTTTGCATTATGTTTAATTTCTCGAGTGTGGACTTTTCAAAGACGTTTTCCAGGACATTGTGCTTTATTCGATCCATATTCGCTCAATATTATTTAAATTTTGGGAAGAAATGAAGAAGGAATGAATTCGTTCAAATCATACAGATTTGAAGATTCATAGTTAAGTTGTCTGATATCCGTAACGTCTGTACATTCAGTCTCTGCTTTAATTCCATATTTACGTTATGTTGCGCTATTAACCCAACCTGATTCGTACATATACATGAGGGCGATTTTTTTTTTCAGTCCCCACCCGAAATTTTGTTGGATATGTCGAAAAAAAAATTCCCTGAACGTTACAGCCCTTAATATTAATTCTAAGTACTTTCCCAAAGCGTGAGAAGATTTTCCATCTAAAATACACGTAAATCGAATTTTTTTTTTTTTTCAAATTTCTATAACTCAACCGCATTTTATGCTATCATATTGTTCTTGGTTTCGATTTACTCAGAATAAAACAATCTAAGAAAGTGCCTTTTGCGGCGAAAGTGTAAATTGTACTGGTGAGTTGGTACGGGTCACTGATGTGGATTTTTACCCAAAATTCTCGTTTTTTTGCTGTTATCTCCGAAACAATTAACTTTACGAAAAAAATGTAAACGAAAAATTTGTTGGAAATTTAATTTCCTATAAAAAAGGTTCCATCGACCCAATTGCTTAGATTAATATTTCTTGAGATATTGAACTTTTTTATTTTTTATTTTTTTTACTATTTAATATTTCATATTTTATAAATTTTATACTACTCATAAGTTAAAGTTCAATATCTCGAGAAATATTAATCTAAGCAATTGGGTCGATAGGATCTTTTTTGTAGTAAATTAAATTGCCAACAAATTTTTCTTTCACATTTTTTTCGTAAAGTTAATTGTTTCGGAGATAACAGGAAAAAAACGAGAATTTTGGGTAAAAATCAACTTCAGTGACCCGTATTAACAACCAGTACAATTTACACTTTCGCCGCAAAAGGCACTTTTTTAGATTGTTTTATTCTGAATAAATCGAAACCAAGAACAATGTGATAGCATAGAATGCGGCTGAGTTATAGAAATTTGAAAAAAAAATTCGATTTACGTGTATTTTAGATGGAAAATCTTCTCACGCTTTCGGAAAGTACTCAGAATTAATATTAAGGGCTGTAACTTTCAGGGAATTTCTTTTTCGACATATCCAACAAAATTTCGGGTGGGAACTGAAAAAAAAAAATAGTCGAAAAAAAAAGTCGCCCTAACATACATATGTACTTTTATTTATCCTTACAAAAATATGTAAAACAAATTCAAATTATCCGAACTACTTTGAAACAGGCTCAGTCGGTAACACAAACTGTAATTATTATCTTTGGTCTTCGTAAACATCGCGCACGTGTCTAGCGAAATCCCTCGGTTTCAAATGACCAAAAGTGTTTGTTTTAAAAACGAGAAAATGGGTGGGAATAGAACGAAAAAAGTGGAGGTTTATAAGAAAAGACGAAGAAATATTCCCGAGGAAAAGATAATCGCTGATCTTCAATCCCGTTACGGGAATGTGAGTAAACTGAGATTTCGAGATTTAACCTAGAAAAATCGACCGCCAGACAATTGTCAGACACAGTCAGTAACATTTTATTTTTACGTCATCACAGATCGATGAGGCTGCGCTAAAGAAATTTAGTGATTTACCGTTATCGCCAAAAACTCAAAAAGGTCTGCGAGATAAGGGTTATTTAGAACTAACGGATATACAAAGACAGAGCATTGGTCTGGCGCTACGAGGAAATGACATTTTAGGAGCAGCCAAGACCGGCAGTGGAAAAACATTAGCATTTCTTGTTCCGGTATTTATATTTATTACTATTAGAATTTAGAGATAGAAATATTATAAACATATATCATTTACAGTATTATAAAACTGTCGTGCCTCAACTTTATTTATATAAACTTATACACAATCAGCCATAAGGCTGTGTTCTTTAATTCAGCCTTTACGTAGATCCACACAGCTACACAAAAAAAATTTTTTTTTCTATTTTGTCTGCTTGATATTCTTTTATTGCCAAAAGTACATAAAAGATGTTTCCATGCTACATTCAAGCTAGATTTGTATTTATTATACAATGTTTTTTTATAACCAAATCTGTAGCTACTGGTGTTGTTTTTTTTTACAATTAACGGAGCAGACATTGCTCTTCTTGTGCATGCAGCTGCATTGCAGCTTGACCTGTGCAGTAATTGTCATTCCTTTGTAGTGCTGCTATGAAAAAGCTGAATTGTAGTTGCGCATCAAAGCAGTAAGAGACTGGATGATCAAAAACAAAAAGGTGAATTACTGATAACACCAATAGGCGCTTCCCTTAATTCAACTCTGAAATGTTCCATCAACTTTTTTGTTGATCCTACATTCCAGATAATTAAGGGACACTCCAGTGTTTTTATGACAAGTTATAAAAAAAAAAAACAATTTTAAAAAGCACCGGTCTATGATATTTCTGGAAATATCTCTGTGCGTCCATTGATTGATAACTTCACAGTCAGGCTTTAACCAACAATTGCAATAGAATAACAATACATGTTGTGGACGCACAAAGAATTATTAATTCATTAAGGATTAATTACGGATTAACACCAAAAGTTATAAACAAGCCGTGATACAACAGAGACCTTAAAGGCTTTGTCCTGTAAGGTCTTCCCTTAGAAGGGAATTCCAATACTCCTGTACAGGTTGAATCAAACCCCATTGTAAGCCCAGAACTTACAGGTATCGAAAGTTGAAACGCTATTCAATTTGATCCATGGTAACCAGGAAGAGTTTATGAACGAATGAAGTATTGCTGAAAGAAAAACCTTCCAGCGAGTTGAAAGTTTTGTTGTCATTTAGGTATTGGAGATTCTGTACTGCAAAAGATGGACTCGTTTGGACGGTGTCGGAGCTATAATTATATCTCCCACCAGAGAGTTAGCTCAGCAAATATTTGACACACTGCGCGCAGTAGGTTGTCACCATGATATCTCCGCTGGTTTGGTAATAGGCGGCAAAGATTTGCATCTAGAGAAGAAGCGCATGCATCAATGCAACATACTAATTTGCACACCGGGCCGTCTGCTTCATCATATGGACGAGAATCCTCTTTTCAATTGCGTTACCACGCAGGTACAATATTACAGGATGCTAAAAATATTACAAATATCAGACGTGGTGTAGATTTTGGAAAAGGGATATAGGATGAATTTGTGTTTTTTTCAACAGGATCAAATAATATTTTTGGCAAACACATTGCCCGAAATTTTGTAAAAGAGAAAAAATGGTGCAAACAAACTTGCATAATGCTTCGTTATCATACGTGCGTTTACGCAAAACAGCTTGTTCATGGTGGAAAATTTGTGAATGCGCAAAAATGATGAGCGAGCAATATGTAAATTTCAATTTGCACCATTTTTACTATCAGATACTGAATGAAGTACAAGAATTATTAATTAACAACAGAGTCATTTTTTATCTGCACAATCAGTTGTACATACTCTAAATTGTTTATTATCAAACAAATAGATTGTAGTCCTGGATGAGGCTGACAGATGTCTCGATTTGGGTTTTAAAAAAACCATGAATGCAATTATCGCCAACCTTCCTGCGGAAAGGCAAACACTCTTGTTTTCCGCCACCCAAACAACGTAAATCTTTAATTAAATGTTAATTTAACAATTGTACGATTTTCGCGAGACGTAATAAGAAAAAAAGATATTGAAAAAAGTACCTTTCAGATCCGTCACAGACTTGGCTGGACTAAGTATGAAAAATCCAATCTATATATCGGTTCATGAGCATGCCAAGCACACGACTCCCGAGGGTCTTCAACAGAGTTACGTTATTTGCAATTTGGAGGATAAAATGGGATTTCTATGGTCATTCGTGAAGAATCATCTCAAACAAAAAGTCATTGTATTTTTTTCTAGCTGCAAACAGGTAAAGAAGAACAAAAACGTCAAAAGTAAAGCCTCCGAATTCTTCGATATTCAACTTTCTTCCTCGATTTATATCGCGCAAAACGTATTTTCATTCTTTAGGTGAAATATACGTACGAAGTATTTTGTCGAATGAGACCAGGAATAAGTCTTTTGGCGCTCTACGGAACGTTACATCAATCAAAACGTATGGCTATATACGAGAATTTTTCGAAAAAACAAAATGCAGTGCTGTTCGCAACGGACATTGCCGCACGTGGTTTGGACTTTCCGGCTGTTGATTGGGTAGTACAGATGGATTGTCCGGAAGATACCAATGCGTACATTCATCGTGCCGGTCGTACAGCCAGATTTCAACGAGGCGGTGAATCTGTCCTCGTTCTTTTGCCCACCGAGGAAGAAATGATCGCGAGACTCAGTGAACGAAAGATACCGATCTCCAAAATCAAGTAAGATAACAAATGAATGAAACGTATATTTTGAAATTTTTAGACGCGGAAAACAAGGTACAGAGTGAAACTTAGACATCGCTTCTTCCTCGTTTTCGAAAATTTACAAATCTCTCTCGATGAGCAAGTGGCTTTCTCCTTTTTGACCTCATAAAGGAAGCTAGGTGAATCTTTGAAAGCGAGGATTGATCGATTTGCAAGTTTCAATTAGGACCTTTTTTCCCACCTCTCTTTTAGTGTGTTGGATAACGTGTTTTGCTACTGTTTGAAGATCGGAATCGATTTCGGAAAAATTCAAAATTTTATGAAATCTTAATCGTTTTGTCGATTCTCACCAAATTTCTTATTAAATATTTCGTAACGATAATTTATTTGCGTATCAAATTGACACATTGATAGCTCGATATTTTCTCGAGTTTAATCGTCAACAGACATTTTTTGAAAGTTTAAATTTCATAAAATCTGAACCCCTTTATCGATTCTCGCTATATTCGATACCAAATATCCTTTACCCTTTATATAGCCTACTCGTGTCAACAGTCTTGGCTCGATGACTAAACATTTAGAGAAGTTAGAATGTGATTTTTCGACGTTTTGGCACATTCTCGATATATTAGAATTAAAAACTCGAACTTTTTTTCCACAAAAACAAGGCCTCCCCTATGAGCAAGCAAAACGTGAATCTTATTTGAATTTTTTCCTTTTCACATCGGATCAGCAAAATTTTTTCTGTGTAGAGACCTAAACCTTAGTTTAAGGACGAAAATTAATTTTTTACCCTTTTTCAGAATCGGGCAATATCGAAATTTCAAATTGCCATGTGTTTGTTCTCATTTGACCGATTTAAGCTTGCTCGGGAAGTTTTAAAAATGCCGTGAGTAGACGTACAGAATAGAGTTTTATTAATTCGACAAACTTGATTCTTGCACCTCTAAAAGAACTTTTGAAAATTGTCGAAAAATGTCCAAACGAACGAAAATTGATGGTGCTACTTAAAAAATGTATAAAAAAACATTCAAAACAACATTCTAACTCATTAAATTGATCGGAATTTTTTATTAGCTCGAAAGGTTACAAAGGGCATTAGCGTAGAGTACGAGCTGCAACGGTATTGGAAATTAAAATTGCCGCGATTTTAATGTCTCAACTAACATTTATCTAAAATACGAAACACTATTAGATTTTTTAATTTCCTTTTTTTCCATTCTCCCACTCGTAAAGACAAAAATAAAATGACTAAAAAAGCCATATAAATTATAAATACTATAAATCGTTACCTCGAGAATTTAACGCAGTTGTGATTCCGAGTCGTACATAGGCCCCCCGAAGGACAAACAGAGATAGCAAATATTTGCTCACTTGCATTTATACAGATAGAGAAGAGATAAATTGTAGATTTTCTTTGGTCTTTAATAACGTCCCTAAAAATAATTCAATGAAAGTACTATTTGATAAATTTTATACAATTTCTTACATCTATTTCATATTTTTTCATTAATTATTCTCCGTTCAGAATAAATCCAAACAAACTCAACAATCCATGTCGAAAACTGGAGGCTCTTTTAGCTCGAGACGTTGCTCTCAAAGAATCGGCGCAGCGTGCTTTCGTAGCTTACGTAAAATCGGTCTATCTAATGAAGGACAAGGAAATTTTCAACATTCACAATCTGGAAACGGATTCTTACGCCAGGTAAGAATGAGATGGTCATCACATATGTTGGCAATTCGTAAAATAACAATTCTCTCATTAATCCTGAGAAATCTTAGCATTAACCAAATATCGATTAGATCGTTAGGTCTTGCTATACCACCGCGGATTCGTTTTCTACAAAGAATCCTGAAAGACACGACAAAGGACAAAAACAAAAGTACAAAGCGCGAAATGTCTCGGTGTACGACAACGAGCAACAACGAATTGACGGAAAAAATTTTACAAAGTAGGAAATCGAGCAACGACGAATCCAACGATGATTCTTCTAGTGACGATGAACGCGTACAAGTTTCGTCCAAGGAACGAAAAAACGATATCGATAATGCTCTATTTGCTAACGGTAAATTTTGCAACTGCACTTTCGTTGTTTCTTTAAAAATATTTGGATCGTCGTTTAAAAATATTGAGTCTCAACAAAAATTTGCATTCGATGAAAATTCAGATAAAATCGTTCTCCCATATATAGAAACCTATTTTTCATTAATGAAGGATTTCGAATTTCTCAAGAGTTACAAACACAAATGCACAACAAACATCGCCTGTATTTATCAATATCAACGATTACGTATCGTAAAGCAAAAAAAATTCTGAATATCCGGTAAACAAATCTTTTCCAAATGCTTTTTAAACATATTATCCGCATTATTATTGTTCCCACTGTCTTCAATACGATTTTCACAAACTTTATTTTATTGAAAAGCACGAAAAATTAGCTTCGATTTTTCTTAATTCTCAAAATTGATATTAACGATTATCCTCAATAATTCAGACGATAGTGACGACGGTGACGATATATTGACGGTGAAGAGAAAAAATGTGGAGATCGAGGATGATATATCGAATGAAAGTGACAGTGAAATCGCGGTCTCGACTTCAAAGAGCAAAAAAGCCGTTACCAAAGCAGCTATGGCGAAGAAGATACTGAGAAAGAAAATTGTTCCCAACAAAAAGATAAATTTCGACGAGGATGGTCAAGTAAGATGAGCGACTCGAGTACCGCGAATTTACTTAAAAAAAAAATCGGCCCGTCATATCCATTCACTCTTTAATTATTTTTTCAGGAACTCGTGGATTCGGCAAAGTCAAAAGTTTCGGAACTCGCGAAACAATACGAGAATCAAGATACATCGGGAATTGACATTGAAATGGCGAAGAAAATACTTCGCGAGGAGGATCGTTTTGATAAGAAACGATTTCAGGCGAAGATGAAGGAAAAGCACAGAGAGGAAAAACGTAAATTAAAAGCAAGTAAAAAAGTGGTTGAGAGTGACGAGGACGAGGATGATGAGCGAGAGGGTGGAGTTGAATTGGCTGATTATGTGAGCGAGAGCGAAGCGGAAGAACCCGATCTTTCGTGGCTTCCGGATCCGGACAAAATTTACGGTCCGAAGAAAAATTCCGACGAGGAAATATCGGCAAGTGATTCCGAAGACGACGAACAATCGGATGAACACGTTCACAAGTGAGTTTTCTATTTTCTCATTCGTTCTTCGATTGTAATATTTTACTAAAGTATAAAAATCACCTTAGTGATTAGTAAAATTGTGTAATTTGTAAATTTTCATATTGCTTCCTCATAATTTTATAGTTTTCACTACGAGAAAGCGGGGAAATTGCGAATAACGATGATTCGTTGAGAAATCTCTGTAAATAAGGGAATATTAGCGGAAGTTGCGATTCACGAATTTACAAAATTTTATCGTACTTTTTTTAAGCTCGTTAATGCGATGCTCGATTGTTCTGATTTTTTAATTAACAGTGCAGGAAGTTTTAAGCAATCGTAAAAAAAAACCCGTAAACCCTAAAGCGTTTTCATATGTTTAAAAAAGAAAATAACTTAGACAAAGAACGATAGGTCAAGTCATTATCTGTCGATGGATATTGTATTTTTTTTACAACCTTATTCAACACAGCCATTAAGACTTTTTTACGAAATATAATTTTTTCAATATTACGACCATTTCATACACTCTGGCGTAAAAATTTCGACATTTTTTTCATGAAAATAAGCCACTCCTAGACGGAAAAAATATTATTTTTTTTCTAATGATAATAATAATTGTTTTTTTTAAATTATTTCAGACCACCGAAGAGGAAACTTGTGACGCAAGAAGAATTCAAGAAGTCACAGAAAAAACGAAAACTCGTGATAGAAAAGAGCAGCGATTTGCAAGCGACCGAGGACTTGGCGTTGCAACTCTTGCGAAATTGAGGTATATCTCGATTATATCCGTGTGTCGCAATAATCGTTGATGTATATACGCTGCGTTAAAAACTAAAAATTCTGTTAGACATAAATGTTAATCAGAGATTTGAATAATAAATACTTCACGTTTATTCTTGTAGCTCGGAATACGGGTACAAATGAATAAAACGATTGATCTACTTATACTAACTTCTCTTTAATTTATTGCATTATATTACAAGGCACTCCGAATAAATTTAACGATTCAGGGTGCTCGATCTGAACTGTACAATAGGATGGCTCGACGGTCATCAATCTCGTTACTAAGTCGCTCCATCTCTCTTTTCTCGTTGTGCACGAGAGATGTAGCAACGCGCGTTTCGAAGATTTTCAATGATCTTCGCGAATTGTGATATTTTCATGAAATTCAATAAATAAAGGACGAAAAAAAAAAACGAATGCGAATTATCATTGATGATTATTTCTATGAAATGTCGTATTTTTAACGTCGTTTTATCGGTCTTACCGTCTTTCTGATCAGAATTTTGCATAAACGAAGAAACTTTTTTCTTCTTCCATCCGCTACGTTCGGGAGATAAAACGATCATTTGTTTCGAGGGATTATTCAAGATTCAAAGTACGATATTTTCATGAAATTCAATAGAGAAAAATTAAAAAGACGCAGTAATTGATCATTGATGAATCTCTATAAAATATCAAATTTACATTGAATAGGGCATTGTTCTAATCAGGCAGATGGCGGAAATAGATTTTCATATTTTAAATTTCATTCCTGCGCTCTCTTGATGTGTTTCATTATATTATCAATGACTTCCCTGCTCGTCGCATTGCCACCGTACAAATCGGGCGTGTGTATTCTCGCGTTGATAGTTTTGTTAATGGCATTTTGTATAATGGTAGCGTGATGCTTGTGTCCAAGATGACGCAACATATCGACAGCGGCATTTAGCATAGCGATTGGATTAGCAATATTTTTACCGGCAATTTTCGAACCGGTGTTACGAGTGCCGGGCTCGAAGATCGTGTAATGAACGCCGTAATTTTTACCCGACAAAAGTCCGGCACCGCCCAATAGACCGCAAACAACGTTCGAGACAATAGCACCGTAGAGATTGGTCGTTAATATAACGTCGAATTGATGGGGATTCGAGACCAATTGCATGCAAGTATTGTCGATAATCATGTCGCTGTGACTTATGTCCGGATATTCTTTGGCAACTTGACGCGCCGTTTCGAGAAATAGCCCGTCCGACAGTTTCATGATATTGGCTTTGTGCACAGTCGTTACCTTCTTACGTCCGTTTCGCTTGGCATACTCGAATGCGTAACGCGCCACACGCTCGGAATTCGATCTCGTTATGATTTTCATACTCTCGACAACGCCGTCGACGCTCTCGTGCTCCAACATGGCGTACTCACCCTCCGTATTTTGCCGAACTATTACTATGTCAATGTTGTTTTGACGCGAGCTCACTCCGGTGTAGGAGACGCAATGCAAAACATTTACATAGAGATCCAGCTGATTACGCATAGCTACGTTACGCGACAGTACACCCGCTTCTCTGCTTCGCGTTTCGATGTTACCTTTTAACGCTACGCCGTTACGACGTATAGAAGTTATAGCAAAATCTAAATCATCGTTGTTTGGCGCGTTTGGATCTATGTCGATGTCCTCAAAGTCCACTGGTACTCCGGCAAATTTGAAGACCTGAAGACGATATGTAGTGTTTTTTTTTTTCTAGTTCTACTGTTTTTTCGCAGCGAATACTGAGATATTTGGTGGATAGAACAAGAAATTAAAATTTGAAGAAGATTTTGTAACGGCTCACCTCTTTGACGTAGCTCATCAATTCAGGACCAATGCCAGCGCCTGGCAATAGGGAAACTGTGTGTCGACCGCCGTAATGGGCCTTTGGTATGGGCATTATCTTCTTGATTAGCGGAGTTTTGTGCTGAATCTCGTAAGCCGATTGTGCACTGGCGCATCGATATATCTGCGGTGTTATACCCTTTGGCTGGACATACCTGATCAACGATCGAGCTGCCATTGTTTCTATGTTTTATTACAAACACTTTGTATTTCGTTTTTTTTTTCTCCTTCCTTTCAACGAAAAACGACGTGTAATTTTTCGTAATCGATTTTTTTCGTTCGGGTTACTCAAGACGCGCGAGAGACATAAATTTTTTTTCGCCAGTGTCTATTTTCAACGATAACCCAAAGACCTTGCCAGAGGTTCTCGATTTTGCGCACCCGCATTGACAAGAAGGTAGACAGAGAAAGAGATGAGATTTTTTTCCACATATTGGTGAACGATAGAGTGGAAACTCGAGGACTTGAAAGTTATGCCAGCGACATAACCGACCGAAGGTCAAGAAATCTTTGAAATGAGAGATGAGAAAACATGAAAGTGGAAATGAGATACATAATTGTTGTATTCTTATGTATATAAGATGAAAATTGACTTGCATGTCCCATTAGGGCGATTTTTTTTTTCGACTATTTTTTTTTTCAGTCCCCACCCGACATTTTGTTGGATATGTCGAAAAAGAAATTCCCTGAAAGTTACAGCCCTTAATATTAATTCTAAGTACTCTCCCAAAGCGTGAGAAGATTTCCATCTAAAATACACGTAAATCGAATTTTTTTTTTTCAAATTTCTATAACTCATTTATAGCCGCATTTTATGCCATCATATTGTTCTTGGTTTCGATTTGCTCAGAATAAAACAATCTAAAAAAGTGCCTTTTGCGGCGAAAGTGTAAATTGTACTGGTGAGTTGGTACGGGTCACTGAAGTTGATTTTTGCCCAAAATTCTCGTTTTTTTGCTGTTATCTCCGAAACAATTAACTTTACGAAAAAAATGTAATTGAAAAATTTGTTGGAAATTTAATTTCCTACAAAAAAGGTCCTATCGACCCAATTGCTTAGATTAATATTTCTTGAGATATTGAACTTTAACTTATGAGTAGTATAAAATTTATGAAATATGAAATATTAAATAATAAAAAAAAAGAAATAAAAAAATAAAGTTCAATATCTCAAGAAATATTAATCTAAGCAATTGGGTCGATAAGACCTTTTTTGCAGGAAATTAAATTTCCGACAAATTTTTCATTCACATTTTTTTCGTAACTTTCAGGGAATTTCTTTTTCGACATATCCAACAAAATTTCGGGTCAGGACTGAAAAAAAAAATCGCCCTAATGTCTCGTATTGATGAAAGCTTCCACTTTGTTGATGTGAAAACTGATCAACAGACGGCGCAGTGTCTTAACATTGAGTAATTAATAGTTTTCAAGTTAAGAAACAACGGAAAAGTTTTTATTTTCATTTTAAACCTACTAATTTTTATCATTCTCATATTTTCCCATAATTATCTGACGTTTACTTCACGTTTCAACATTTAGCGGGTAAATTTAATTTAGGGGACTGATCGCCGCGCCTCGTTCGGCAATTTGGGAAAAGACATTACGAGTTGTTTTACGAAAATAATTTAATGGATCTACAGATTCTAATACAGAGATGTAGTATTGTCATCAAAATCTTCTATCAGTGCGAGATAATACAAATGGCTTTGTTAATAAAGGGTTAATCGCGAAGTTGATAGTCAATTATAGTTGTGACTCCGTTAGTCCTGCACAGAACGGAAATGCCTCACGATATTTTCGTCCTTACAAGTGTAACAAGTGTCGTGCGTCGTGCAGATTTGCCAAAGTCGAAGTCGTTCTCGATTCCTTTCAAAATATGGAGTTTTTGTTTGGGATGGTGCAGCGCAGTTTTCTACGAATTAATCTGAGCAACAACATTTTTAAGACGTTGCCATGTCATACTGTACGATGCTCAAAATATCAGCAAAAAAAACATCGAAAAAAACAGCGTCCGCCGTCAGATGGCGCCACCATCTTGTATTCCCACTTCCCACCAGTCTCTGCGGATTCTTTTCGAACGTAACGTCTTATCCCGTTTGTCGAATTTGTTGAGTTCGTTCTCTCAGCTCATCATGGAATATCGGTTATCACGTCTTGTGCATCGAATCCAAGTGACATGTCAAAAAATTCCTCAGCCAAATAACGAATAATAATTGGGGTGTATTTTTTTTCCTCGAATTCCATGATTGACGTATTTACGAGCGTTCTAGCCTCAAATATTTTCTGCAATGTATGATTCGGGGAGAAAATTTCGCGATTTATGCGGATTTTACAGGCATCGTGAATTTATCCTGTTTGACATTGGCAGCGTGGGCGATTCGATCATCGATGAAAAATGGGCTTTTGTCCCGATCGACATTCCGAAGAACCGTCGGAACATCGATGACGATGATGTTTGACTTCTCGGCCCAATTCATCGTTACATCTCGTGAAATAAGAAACTCTCGAAATTGCCTGCGAAGTATATTGGTGGTAAATATTATTTTTTTATTCATAATACTTATATGTTAAGGTTATATTGAATTTTTTCCCCGGACATTCGTCATGAATTGCCAAATTTATTGTTAATTGGTACATTTCGCTTGGCAACCGTTTGAATGCGTAATGTTCAGCAGATTTGCAATTTTTCCATATTTAAGTAATAACTCAATAAACAAATTGTATCTTTTTCATTTATTATATAGCGTTACACTGTGGTTTGAGTTTTTTATAGTATTGACAAAGTCTGAAACTGATATTTATTCATTGATTCATTAATACGCAAATGATAGTCTGCTGATTTCAGAGATGTAACATTACGAGACTCAACATTTTTTTGACACCCTCCAGCCATGAAATTTCCAATACAAATTGAATCTGTACTTTACGTACATATAGGTCCAAAAGCGCTAGATCCAATGTAAGTTTGAAGCGAGTCATTGGATACGCTTCCGTACCTCTATAATGGAAACATATCCAAGGACTTACTTAAAATTTGCATTATTTGAAGAAATTCAAAATTGAAAAACTAAAAAAAAGTTATAAAAAGGTCGACGACTATTTTACAGAAAGTTTTCTAAAAATTTGTCAAACTAATATTTTTTAAACTGTTTTATTAATAACTTTTCAGCATTATTGTTGTTGCAAATGGATGTTCTTAGTATCATTAATATTGTTGATGTTTTTTGAATTTTTATCTTATTGCAATTTAGTGATGTCCCCTTTGAATTTAATTTTTCGTTAGGACTACACTCAGCATCTTGAAAGCCGTGTTTTTATCGATTTTTATAGAAAAAAAATTAACAACGAACATGTACATACAGTATATATATATATATATATATATATATATATATATATTAGACTGTGCCATTTTTAGGCTACTTTTTTTTCGGAAAGACAAAAAAGAGTTGCCCAAAAATGACACAGTCTAATATATATATTATATATTATATAGAAAGGACGTTTTCTTCTCTTTACATCTAATTCATACGTTCTCGATATTTTTCTTATTTCTAAAAGTATAACAAAATCATCAGTATAAAAGACTCTGACAGCACCTATCGAATGTAAAAGTAAACAAAATTAATTAACCCCTAGAGCACGTAACAAATCTTTTAGTTCGAGTTGTGAAATCTTCCCGTATGACTTTTTTAGATAAAAAAAATGTCAAGAATGCCCCGTTAAAAAATCACTGAAAAAAAACTTTAACAATTTATAAAATTGTGACGCGTCGTTAGATGCCGTTCGAACTGATACGATATATTGAGGACGGAAAGTCATTACGTATTGATCATAATAATTCATATATCGATTGCGCGATCGAAATATATTAGAGAGCATAAACAATATTTGGCTCATATGAAAAAAAAACTCGTCCGGAACGGTTGTCGATCTTTCGGAGCGATCGTTGCAATATTTGCACTCTTCGGGATCATCACCATTCACGTCCGAGCCAATCTCTGTTACGTCGATTCCTATTACGACGATTTTTTTGTCTGCGTCATCTAAAATCTTTGGTTGGGAATTTCGATCGTACGATGTCCCACGATATCGTCGACGCGTCGGACTTTGTGCACAAATCCATTATTACTTGTGACTTTTTGTATCCTCTCACTACTCCCAAACACGTGCCAGCAGCCAAATTGTAGATTGGGGTGGCACTCTGAAAAATTACAAATTTTCCGTAGATATTATTTCGTTCAAACTTCATTTGAAAAAAAAAAAAAAAATGTTGCGAATTGAAACTTGCTCCATTATTTTTGCGCATTCACAAATATTATACGCATTTTTTTCGAGGAATTGAAAAAAATCATAAATATCGAATCCTTTTATCTATTTTCTCTAAATTCAATACCAAATATCCCTCTGTCGTATCCAATTAATTTAGAAAGTTTTGACCCGATTACCCAAAAATTGCACGAGCTTCTTCCGGTTCCTCGAAAATTCAAAATTCCATAAATTTTGTACGCCCCGTACGGTTTTCTCCAAATTCAATGACCTACAATATTTGATAGTCTATTTGTGTAAAAAATGTAGTCGTGATAGCTCGAAAATTGCACAAGTTATGCGTTTGAAAGAAATTTTTGAAAACATTCAAAATCGTATAAAATCTGAACGTGTGGTTCAAAATTCACGAAAATTATGTCAGACAAATGGAGCTGGTAGCTCGATTTCCGTGCAAAATTTCGACCCGATTGGTTAAGCGTTTCAAAGTTATAGAACTTTGATTTTTTTTCAACCTTATCACACGCGACACACACACACACACGCACAAGCATACATTCATGCGGAAATTTGTTATCAATGTGAATTGAAAACTGAACAAAAAAAATGCATTCGCGAAAACAAATCTTCCTCTATGAGGGAGCAAACGCATTTTACTCTCAGGTTTACGTACCGTTCCCTTGTGACGCCATTCTTGATTTCCACCCATTTCGTGACATTTTCCAAGTTTCGGTACTCTGCCATTACCCTCGAGGCACAACATTTGTCCGAGAATCAATTCACTCTTGTCCGTTTCGTACCACATCTGTGAAAGCAAAAAAAAAAGATATTTTCACCTTTGATTTTTCACAATTGTATTTAACGATGATTGTATTGTCGAAATATACCTGAGACTTTACACGAAGACAAGGTACCAATATCAATTTTGCTCCTCTCGTTTTAACATCTTTTTCGCTCTGTATACACAGACCACTGTTCGAAAGTCTTATCTGATATTGATCGGTGTAATTTCGTTTTCTCGAGTGCCAAGGCTGCATCGGTCGCTGTTCCATTTTCGACCATTTTTCCCTCAAACGTATTTCCGTATCGTCGGGCAATTGCAATTCCGGATAAACCGTCTCGAGATACCATGTGAAATTTTTGCACTTGAGACGTTCGCGTAACGAAACTCGATCGGTAATATCGCCGTAATCGATGCTCTTTGCGTTGCGTAGAAAATATTTCTTGTACTTGTCCATCCACACGTGAGCAACGCGCAAAGAATTTTTTAACATTGTGTCCTGCGGCTCGTTCGAACCGTATGGTCTTCGGGATCGAAATACATGACCCACTCTCGAACACGGCATCAATTCGATACTACCGCCGCACATCCAGATCTAAAAATGAATTTTCACCGCTCTTTATCGATGGTGGGGGGGGGGGGGGGGGGGAATCATAGGATGTCATTGAATTCAAAGGAAATTTGTTACCCTGAAGGATATTTCCAAATTTTCGCCTCCCCAAACGTCCATTCCAGCGTCGTACTCCCCGAGCTCGAAGAAATAATTCCTATTCATTGCGAAAAGTCCACCGGCCATGGTCGGAGATCTGTAGAGAAACATTTTTCTTTAGAACAATTTAAAAATCAGAAATTGACACAAAAGCAAATTTTATCAATGGCAACCCTTTTGAACGACAAATGCTTCACCATATACTTTCAATAATAAATTATTCATTGCATTTCGCAAAACACAGCCTTCACAGTTATAAATTGTTTCGAGCAATGTTTTTTTTTTTAACCATTACAAAACTTCATAATCTTCTATCAGAGACCATACATTTTCAATTTCCAATTACGCAGCAAACGGTTGAAATTAAAAGAAAGCAAATCATGCAAATTAAAAACACGTTGCTTTTTCATTATTTTAAATCGATTTTTAAAAATTTTTTCATTTATGAGAACTCCTCCCTTCATGAAGAAGCAAGAAGATTAAAAAATTCAAAAACGATGTCAATTGAAGCGTTAATTTGTGGAAAAAAATTGTCTTTTTATCTCTATACGTACTTGATTGGCTTCACAAAGTCTTGATCATGAACTAGAGTGCCGGTTGGCAAATTGTCCCATTTGAAGTGCAAGCCCCAATTGAAGCCTCCGCGAACGAGTGGACTCGAGGTGTATTGAAATGTATCGGCGTTTATGATATCAATAACGGGCATCGGAACGATAGTCTTCGATAAAGATATTCTCGCCAATAAAGGTTCAATCCACATTTCGTTTACTTCAATATGACTGTCCAAAAATATCAATACATCGCCATTTGCTTTTCTAGCACCAAACATTCTCGCTCTTATGAGACCCTCGCGTTTTTCCGTTTTATATAATTTTACTTTTCCTGCAAATTTGTCGTCAATATATTTCTGCAAATTTTCGTGAAGCGTTACACTGTCGCTATAATCGTTAACCAGAATTATCTCGTGCAATAGATTTTTCGGCGTTCTGTCGATTATGGAGTGAATCGAACGTAACAGTGTGTTGTTGTGCTCGTTGTAGAAACATACGACGATACTGGCGTTTGGCAAATTTTGTGAATATTCCTGATGAGAACAGAGCTTGTTGCGAGTGTCCGGTATTGGTCGATGCAAACTGAGATTGTCCGATACGAGAATGTTATAAGCATAATGCTTGTATCCTTCTTCGCGCTTTCGTTGATCGTCCATGTTCCGAATCATTCCCAATTCCTCCAAACCTGAAACGTGAAACATGATTGATGACGAATATTTGGGTGAATCATTTGAAGTCATATAATATCATAGCAAAAAAATGAGCAAGTGGCTTTTTTCATTTTGGTTTCCTCATAGAAGTCTATGTGAATCTTCGAAAATAAGGAGGAAGCAACAATGTACCAGTTTTAATTTGCACAATTTTTCCGCTCTCTTTAGTCTGTTAGTCTGTTGCGTTTTGCTTGAGTTTGATGGTCGGAATGATTGTTTGAAAGCATCAAAGTTTTATAAAATCTTAATCTCTCATTCATTCCGAACATACTGGTATAAAAAAATCGACAAATAATTTTTCACAAAAACAAAGCTTTCTTCGTTAGGAAGCAAAAAGGGTTGTTTAACTTTGTCTTTTTTCTCGAATTATAATAAATAAATGAAACTTTTCATCAAAAACAGTGTTGGCTACAAATTAAACTTGAAAATTTGCTAAAAGTACGGTAAAGCTTGGAAAAGAGATAAAATGCATGAAATTATAAATGACATATCAGCCTATCAGATTATGCAAAAAGTTTTTTTTTTTCTTTCTTCGTTTTATTCACTTTTGTGAACTGCAAAATTCGTAATTATTTGTCATTTGTCAAAAGTTTGTCTAAGAATTTATGAAAGCAGACGTAAAGCAGATATTGAATAATGTTCAATATTTAAAAAGTTGAAGTAATTTTTCTTCATAATCCATTTGTTTTTGGGGTTGAAAAATATGAATATCATTGAATAATAATGGTGGGCACTCATTGAGAATTATTTGACAAATAGAACGACCAGTAAAACATTAGAAATCAAATCGTTATTAATAATTTTGCAATGATAAAAACCCAATTTACCTTATCTTCGAGTGCAATAAGCAAAAAGTTCTCTATGAAAATGTATAGTTATCTATGTCTATCTGTCTTAACCACCCATTGTTTGGAACTAACCTAAAACTCAAGGAAGGATTGTAGATCATTTTTTTTTGGATAAAAATTTTTCATAGAATTCAAATTGAGATTCTAAATGGACATTGAAAAAGGTACAATATTCTGTACACGTACTATACATTATTCTATTCACTCGCATACAATACTCGACATTTGCTTCTTCATTTTTGTACAGTCGGCGCTTGATCTGTTTTTCTTTTTCAAAATGAATTTCCTCCGTGACAAGGGGCAAAACAAAAATATCTTTCAAACCGTACCGTATCCAAGAGTAACGGATGATTTTACAGGCACAGCCTGTAATTTATTTAGAAGCCTCTTGCTGTTCTTGAAATTCTTTGCACCCTCCGAGTCGTAAAGATCGTTGGCACGCACATTTTTGTCAAAATTCTGTATAACATTGTCTCGCAGCATTTCGCCAGGCTCACGATTGTATCTCTGATCGAATACAGATTCCTTAAGAGATTGAGAAACATCGGATACCCTTATTGTGGGATTGGCACTGTTTGCATTCTGCGACAATTTCGAGTAGAGATACAGACTGAAGGCCCACGTTAGAGAGGCTATCGCTATGCCCAATATGAAAGAGGCATATCTCGTCGAAATCATCTGAAAGAAAACATTTCAATACATGCAATGAAAAAGTTAATTTTTTTTTCTCATCAAAAACTACATCCAATTGTAGAAAATTTTGCTAACTGTCAAAATTTGACTAACATCATTATTCAAAAGAAGAAAAAAAAAACACTTGTACTGGAATTAAAATCGTAGTAGTAACAAAAAGTATTATCTTACGCTTGAAAAAACGACGATATCCTTAATTTGTATTATCGAAAAATATTTATTCTAAAAATTCGTCGCACATGACAGATTCGCAACCTCCAATGCTGTGCGCGTAGTAGAACGAGCGTAAAAAAATCATCATCGCGAGTTGACAAGTGGTACGGTCGCCATTTTCGAATAACACATCAGCTGTAACAGCTGTTTACCTTTGTTTCATCGATATTTCAAACTATTTACAATAAAACAATCGAAAAATTCGTGTTTTCGTTAATAATGTGTTGTTTTGTCGAACGAGTGAATCGACAAATACGGAAATTATTGATGAACGTTGTAGCAGGAAGCTCTTCGAAGAAATCCCGGTGATTGTCAATCGCCCCTGTGGCCTAATGGATAAGGCATCGGTCTCCTAAACCGGGGATTGTGGGTTCGAGTCCCACCAGGGGTACAAGTTCATTTTTTTTCTTATCCCTACCCTCCATTTATCCATTACTTCCATCGGATCTTAAAAAATATTAATGCCATCATTTCGTAATTAAAATGTTGTATAAATAAACAAATTGTAATGTAAATCATATAGAAAATATTACACACACTTGGGGCACATAATCGAAGGGGAACAAAATATATTCTCATAACCAATGGGAGAAAAGAACCTGGAAGAGTGTCCTTTGACTACACACACTAGGACAAATCTATAAACAGTTACTAGACTTAATAAAAACAGAGATAATTAATAATAACAATCAATGGAAATTACTCCTCGAAAAATTTAAAAAAATATTTTTTTCTATACCGAAATGAATTTCCGAATGAAGGAGGATTTTTAACAATTTTTGTAGTTTTCATAAAAGATAAAATTCCGATTCTATGCTTACTCGTAGAAGGAGCTTTATTTTCGTAAACAATTTTCTTTATTTAGTTTTCAATGCCAGTTTGCTGAAAATTTGTCGAAACGCGAAAATTATGAGGAAGAAATATATACGAGTTTCTATTTGCGCTATTTTTAAACATTCATATAATAAGCTAACGTATCGTTAAATCAACAAATTAAATGATGAAATACAGTCGTCGGCGGAAAAATATTAATGGGGTTGCAAAATATGAGAATAGGTTATGAATTACTAAATAACTTCTCGAGAATTCATTTGACGGTAAAACGCACAAAATCTCAACAATATTAACAATTATTTTTGTTCTCTTTTTATTTTACCTTTCGTTTTATTTTTAATTTTATTTCTCTTTAATTCACCCTTGCAATTCACAAGCACTGCATACAATTTTCAAAACATATTAATCTTTCATCACAAGTTAATTTCAAGCTTATTATTTATCGTAGTGGTTCCTGATTGATCGTTTGTCGTATAAATTGAATTTTTTTTAGTATTTCCAATCGATTGAGTATCATTTTGAAATATCAATTCGATTTACAGTGGCATTGGAATGAGCATACAGTAGGAATATAAAATAACTAAATTTCATTCGTTTTAGCAGTTCACTTTCTGAAAATATTCCAATTTTATCGAACGATAAAATACTCAATAACACAATGTTGTATTAATTTTTATTCCTTTGAATTTCCGTGACAAATATCAACTAGTAGAATTATGAAATTTAACATAATGTTTGTGGAACGACAGTAATTCCGTTATTTCGTTATTTTTATCTTCCGCACGATTTTATTTAAATATTTTCACAATACCAATGAAATCGCCAATCCACGATATTCACGATGTTGAAGTTTGCATCGTTTCAACGCAAGGCAAATAGGTTTTTAAATTTTCATTTTCAGTATTGCTCTTGCTTCTCGTGCCCATTTAGGCCCAGCTCCTTGAAGGAGACTCCGACAAAACCTTGTAACGATTTTTCGTCATCGATAATCCAATCTTAAGGGGGATTATCGATGACGAAAATGTATTTTCGTTGCAATTCAACGATGCAAACTCCAACATCATCGATATTCGTAGAAAAAAAACATAAGGAATTTTCCAGCGTACTGGTCTCATTGTTTTTAGCGTTATTCATTTTTGATTTCGAACCAACATCCGAATCAACGAAAAACAAAATGTCCGCACGGAAAATACTTATCAATGTGCAAGAAGGGAGTGGAATTGTCTTCGACAACGACCAGTTTGTAAAATCCATCTGGTAGAATTCGTCGTTCGAGCTAAACATGCTTGACTTTTCCAATGGAACACTTTTCCTCGGCGGCATAATGTTTTATGAATCTTGCCGATGGATCGTGAACTCCCTTGACCCAACGTGGCATCCAATAATACGGTGTAAAGCTCTCAGCTTGTTCGCCGTAATGTTTCTCGAAAATTTTCCTGAAAATAAAAACACGGTCTATGAAAATACTGAGGAAGAACAAAAAAAATTCGAATCTTTGATTCTCTCGTTACCTGTAATAATAGGCCTCTTTGGTTTTTGGCGTACAGTGAGTAAACGTCACGTTGGCTCTTTCGAGCTCGTCATCGTGAACTCGATTCTCGACGATCTCTTGAATAATTCGAAACAACGATTTCTTTATCGACGCTACACCGTCGCTAAATGCTTCCTTGTGCCTCCAGAGAATGTTTTGTGGCAATAAATTGGTACCGTCGAAGGCCGATCTCAAAAGATGTTTCTCTACACCGTCTTTATGGAATTGACAAAATTAAACGTATTCGTCAATGGCAATCATTTTGATCGAAAATAGGAAGGAAAAAAAATCGTAAATTTTCAGTAATTTCGTACATGTTAATTTATCGAGATTTCGAAAAACTTACCAAGCGGCCGCCGTGATTCGGGATCGAGCGACAGATAATAATTGGTAAATTGTAGATCGAGGAAAGGAACTCTGAGCTCCAAGCTGTGCGCGCTGGTGGTTCTATCGGCTCTTAAGCCGTCGTACAAATATATGTCTTTTAATAATCTGATAGACTCGTCGTGAGCTTCTTTTGCGCTTGGCGCATCCCTAAAGTATATATATCCTTGAGCCAATTCGTCAGCACCCTCACCGCTAAATATTACCGTTGTGTCCGTGTTGCGCTTTATGTGACGTGCAATCAGGTACATACTGAAAGGAAAAACAATTTTTAATCTATTTTTTTTTCAATTCCAATGATTCCTTCGAATAATCGATTTACGAGCTTTATTAGGTTCTTTCGTTTTTGCACAGAGTGTTGGAAATACCGGAAAACACATATATTAAAAAAAAAAAATGTTCGGATGTCTGTTTGTGTGTATGTGGTGAAGCAGCAAAAATCGAAATTCTATAATGTGAAAATGAATTAAAGAATTCGAAAAAATATAGAAAAAATTTAAACCCTCTCTAATTTTATTGCAAGAAATTTCAGATGAATGATTAATAAACTTGTTTACGGATGAAAAAAGAGGATTTTGCTCCCTGGCAGAGTTCTATTAGTCATTCGTCCAAATTTTGTCGCCACAATATTATAAGTTTTAATTTTATATTTATTTCAATAACCCCCTCAACCGAACAACCCGAAATGTTGCACTCAAGTGAAGCTGTCAGCCACACTTAGATGCAGCTCTATGTCTGACACAATTTTTGTGAATATTGAACAACTCGTTCAGACTTTACACGATTTTGAATTTTTTCAAAGGTTTGTCAAGAACGTAATTCGCGCAATTTCCGACCTATCGAGCTAAAAATGTCTACGCAAGTGCAATTTGTTTTAACTAGAAGGTCAAAACTTTCTATACTTTCTATATTGAATTTAAAAAAAATCGATACAAGCTTTCTATATCTAAGATATTTTCAATTTTTCGAAAAAAAATTGCGTTCAAAATCAAACAAACCTCAGAACCATCAAGTTAAAGGAGAGAAGAAAAATAGCTGAAATTTGCATATCGCTTCCTGATCATTATTGCGCATATACAAAGCTACCTCTATGAGGAAACCGTAATTGAAAAATCACCTTGTTCATCGATGAATATTTGTGAATGCGCAAAAGAGATTGAGGAAGCAGTATGCCAGTTAAAAGAAATTATTATCTGTACCCTATCGAGGCTCGAATCGTCGTTATATCGAAAGTTTCGAGGGTGTATATAACGTCGTCCAAAACTTCGGCCACGTCCTTGGCTGTAAAATTAATCTCGTGATGATCAGTACCAATGAAATCGGCTACCTAAAAAAATGAGTATCTCGTAAAATTCCGGAGACATATATGAAAATATATCGAAAAGTTTAAAAGTCTCAGAGTTATCAGAAATTCATCTTTATCACAGAAATTAGTTGTACTTTGAGCAAAAATGGTCTACACATTTAGTCAGTTAATTCTACATAATGTCTTTCTAATATCGCGGAGAGATAAAATTTTGATTTCTCGGAGCTTTAAAGCTCCTCGTAGACTCCGAAATTGATAAAACAATATTTTTTTCTCCCGCGAATAGATAATTCTGTGAAAAAATTCTCGGAATGTTGAAGAAAAAAAAAACGCTTGTGCCCTATGAATACAATAATAAAAGAAGTCAAACCTGTCTAGCAGCAAGAATATCCGGACTGTCGCCCATGCCGATCGCAAAACTCTGAATTTTGTACGGCAAATTGTGCGTTTTAGCGGCTTTAACGAGCAACGCCGAAATCAAACTAGAGTCCAATCCTCCGGACAACAAACAACCGATTCGTCTATCCGCCATTAAACGCTTTTCAACGGCGGACGATAACAATTTTCTGATATTTTCGTGAACATCGATTTTGCTCAAATCTGACAATTACAAATAATCCATTATGCCGATATTTTCATTAACGATTGTAACGCCATGTTTAAAGTCGAGCGGTATGTTAACGAACCATTCCACGGTATGGAAACTGGAAAAGATGGCGTATCTCCTGGTTTATGATAACACAAGGTGTTTAAGAGTTTTGTCTTGCCATTTACAGATATTTGGTATTCTTCTACGTATCCTGGCGGAAATGGTACCAGGTTCCAAATGCCGGGAAATTGTTTAGCAATTCTTACAAGACCCTGAAATAACACGGTCAATTTTATTAATTTACTTCGACAAATTATGAGTATCCTATGATCAATGATATTTCGCACAATGTTGAAAAATAGAGAGTGCGACGTGAATTTCGGATATGTTTTCACATAGATTCTCCAAATTACTCTTGGAAAATTTCAAGGTCGTTGACTGACTGGTTTGATAAACATAAAAATTGTTAAAAATGCTTCAAAATGGAAAAATCTGATTCCAGCATAGAAACAATTAAAATAATCTTTTTTTTTCACGGGTTAATTGAATTTCCCCAATTATTAACATATAAACAAACAAACAACAAAATTGTGTGTAATAAAAAAAGATCAGATATTACAATTCGTTAAAAAGAATAATTATTCTTCCGAATATTTAGTCAACGACATTTTTTTTCAAATTTGTTATCAATAAATTTTCAAGAATCGGATACGTGCACCACTCGTTGGATTGAAGGAAAAAAACGCATTTTATGTTAATTTTATTTATAATTTGTTTAATGTTAATTAATTTATATGATTGGCCTCCAGCATTTGCAAGTACACACCTTAACTGCCACCATAATCTAAAGGATATATTTTTCATAGGATTAAAAAGAATCATAAAAAATTGATGCAACGAGTAACGCGAAAAGTAACGATGGTTACTTTTCTTCGCTACGCTTCTTTTTTCTTTTTTTAATTTTTTCTCAAGGAATGACAAAGCAAAATGATCATTTTCATTATGGAGTCAACATATGCAGCTACAACTGACTTATATAAAAAATAGAATAATACACTTATATAAAATAATTAATAAAATACCAATTATAGAAAAAATTAACGAAGAATGCTTTTTTCAATGTAACGCCAGATGGGCATATCTGAAACGAATGATCTAAATTTTGAACATGTTCTGAGATGTGTCCGTGATAAATTGAAAATCCATTGATAGCTAATGCTCATTAACGTAATTATTATCGTTTTTTTTGTATGGTGACTCCGCCCCAGTAAACTGACACGCCCTACTAAATAAACACGTTCACGTAAATTACACATACGAGGTCTGTTCAAAAAGTATCGCGAATCTTGAATTTCCGCGGGCTACGTATATTCGATTTTCGATTTTTTTATGGCGTTAGGTTGGTACTCGTGTCCCTCACTTATGCTGAAAAAATCGGCCATTTTTAATGTTTAGTTAATTGTTGACAGCTGTTTTGGTTAGACGTGTTTTGGCTTGTCTTCGATTTTTGCCTATTCTAAAAAATGGATCAAAGAATCTGTATGAAATTTTGTGTGGAAAACAAAATTAAGGGGGGGGGGGGGGGGGGGTAAGATTAATTCGTACAAAAAAGGCATGTTTTTGTGATTTTTTTGTGACGACGCAGTTAAAATCTCTTTATTCAAACTAATGGTACAGTAAAATATGACATTCGAAGAATATTATATAAAATTTTCACGAAGAAATATTAAAAAATACGGCAATGGCAGCAATTATTCGGACGTGTCTCGGAAAAAAGTAGAATTGCGGTGTCCCTCATAACTTGGTGCTGGATCATCTGAAATGAAAAAATGAAAGTTCATTTGTTAGATAATAGTTTTCCCCAGGTAACGTTGGGAGGGTTTTTCGAAATTTCAATTTTTCAATTTTTTGGAACATTTTGAAGGGAAAAACGCGATTTTTACGAAAAAAAAAAAATCGCGTTTTTCCCTTCAAAATGTTCCAAAAAATTGAAAAATTGAAATTTCGAAAAATCCTCCCAGCGTTACCTGGGGAAAACTATTATCTAACAAATGAACTTTCATTTTTTCATTTCAGATGATCCAGCACCAAGTTATAAGGGACACCGCAATTCTACTTTTTTCCGAGACACGTCCGAATAATTGCTGCCATTGCCGTATTTTTGAATATTTTTTCGTGAAAACTTTATATAATATTCTTCGAATGTCATATTTTACTGTACCATTAGTTTTAATAAAGAGATTTTAACTGCGTCGTCACAAAAAATCACAAAAACATCCCTTTTTTTGTACGAATTAACCTTACCCCCCCCTTAAGTGCGCGAACGCATTCCGAATGTTGACTGTGGCATATGGTGAAGCTACCTTGGACCAAAGGAACGTTTATCGGTGGTACAAAATGTTCTCAGAGGGCCGAGAAGATGCGAACAACGAAATACGTTCCGGACGCGCGAGCACATCAAATAACAGACGAAAACATTGATGAAGTGAAGAAAATAATATTGGCTAATCGTCGAATCACCGTTAGAGAAGTTGCTGAGGAACTAAACATATCGATTCGCTCGTGCTATTCGATTTTCACCAATGATTTGGGCATGAGACGGGTCGCCGCGAAATTCGTGCTAAAATTGTTCAATTTCGAACAAAGACAGTGTCGCGTTAACATTGCTAAGGAGCTGTTGGACTCGGTCCGCAACGACTCAAATTTGCTCCAGAGGGTCATAACTGGTGACGAATCATGGGTTTATGGTTATGACGTGAGAACCAAAGCTCAATCATCGCAATGGAAGCTGCTTTTTTGGAATAGGCAAAAATCGAAGCCAAGACAAAACACGTCTAACCAAAACAGCTGTCAACAGTTAACTAAACATTGAAAATGCCCGATTTTTTCGGCATAAGTGAGGGACATGAGTACCAACCTAACGCCACAAAAAAAATCGAAAATCGAATATACGTAGCCCGCGAAAATTCAAGATTCGCGATACTTTTTTAACAGACCTCGTATTAGTTACAATTTTCCAATACAAGTGTGCCCATGAACAGCATTCACAACGTGTCCATTTACCGAACGATTCATCCAACATGTAAATCATATCTTACCTTGCTCTCTGAGCAAATGCCCAATTCTCCGTTATTGCCGAGTAGTCTGAAAAGTGGTCTGACGCCATAAGGATCCCTGCCAATCACTATCCTTCTCTTAGAAACGTCCACAAGGCAAAATGCAAATACACCATCCAAATTGGCAGCAACGTTCCCGACTCCTCCATTTGCATACAAATGCGATATTACCTCGACGTCGCATTTCGTTTGATAATCGAAATCGCACTTTTTTCCCATCTACTTCCCAAAGTTACACGAGAATTTTTGTTGACAATTAAAAAATGTAAGAAAGGAGAAGAAAAAAACGAAAATTGTTTACCTCTTTGAAGTTATAAATTTCTCCATTGCAAAGGAGAAACAAGGTGGGATATTCGTTCAGTCTCATAGGCTGCATTCCACAGATACCATCGACAATGGACAATCTATGAAAGCCCATAAATCCATCCTGAAAAGTAATTCACAATTTAACATTTAATTTGTAAATTTTTTTATCATTTCTTCAACTCATCAGTTTTCAGCTTGTGGAATAAAAATATATTTAATCGGCGTACCTTGATACGATTGTCAAAATCAATTCTCAGTGCATCGGGACCTCTGTGCGATATTTTATTGAATTCATTGCACGTGCAGATTATAGAATCTCCTTCGATCCCAAAAATTGCCCATATACCGCACATTTTATATTCTTAGTGAGATTCACCGTCAGGAACAGCTGCGACTTAATTCACACAAACATGATATATATATATATATACACGACGAAAAAAATATATATATATATGAGCAAAGTCTGGCGAATAATTTAACATGGAGTCAGAGGGACAATATTGATGAAATACTCGTGATAATAATGTCATGAATAAATAATAATGCATTTTTGAGTGTTTAGCTCTTTAACACAAACTTAGAGACCGTACAGGTGCGAATCGAGATTTTAAGCCGTTGAAACGGTATAACTTTGCGTAAATTGAAATTATTTTGAACAATAACGGTAAACTCAAAACAATAATTAAAAAAGACGAATTTTTAAGTTAGGGTAAACATTCTTCGGACATCGAACGATTTAATACAAAACAATATTGGAAACTTATAAAATTTTTAGCATGCAAACGCTCTGACCCATTTTGAACAAATTGAATACCATACTTACTCAATACCGTACTTTAATAACGTTCTATTTATACGAAATAAAATTTATTTATTAGAAATAAAATTTTCAATGATCCCATTGATAAAAACGAAAAAAAAATCGTACAGAAACTCAATTTTTTTCATATTATATAAGACGTTTGACATTTCGTACGAAATCTAATTTACTTTTTGCGCCCAATTAATAGATACACAGAAATTAAATTTACTGTTTCTCGAAATAACAATCACCGAAAAAAAAAAAATTAGAGAATCGGAGTTTTATTATCCTTTGAGCGGATCAGTTGGCTTATCGAATCAAATGAGCGTGAGAAATTGAAGATATATCTGCGGTAAATGATGCCTTTTGGCTTTTGGGCAACCCACGTTTTTTTTTCTATAACGCGAACGCACATTTTGATACTTTCTTTTCTATCTGACATTTAATCATCAAATACGTATATAAATAATCCACAATAGCGTTTCGCTGCAATGACGACCTCAAAAATCTCAAGCCTGCTATTCTTATGGCCGATTCCGCCGAAGCAGTTTAAACGGGTTCAATTTTTTTTACTAGTTTTGAGATAGGCTGAACTGAGTTTAAACTTCGATTGACGTTGGGAGAAATTGGGCATTAAACTTTCAAAATGATTATCACGTTCAAAATAAACCGTATTTAAAATATAAAAATTATCAATTATCATATAAAAAAATTCACAATTGCAATCTATCAAGTCATGTTGAAGTTTGCATCGGTGGAGTGCAACGAAAATAGATTTTTTTTAATACCATTCTGCCCCTTAAGGTTGGATTATTGAAGGGAAACATCGTTAAAGCGTTGTTTGGGCTCTCCTTTAAGGGCCTGGGCCTAAATAGGCAAGAGAAGCGAGAGCAACACTGAAGATGAAAATTCAAGAAACCTATTTTCGTTGCGTTCCAACGATGCAAACTTCAACATTGTTCTATCAGAGAAGCACGTGCTTGTACTGCACCTCACGTGTACAAAAAAAAAAACATATTTACCAAATAGAAACGTAAAAAAAAAATTCTAAAACAATATCAATTTTTTTTTTCAATACCTGTTGAGTTAGAATTCGAAAGAAATAAAAACGAAACCGAGACGGAAAAATGCCGAGAAGTCTGTGTGTGGCGGATCCAACGATAGACACGATGAGCGTCGACCACGTTCGAAGTATTCTCGTCGACTGTTCGAAACGAAACTGTCCGCGCTATCGCAAGACTCGGCGAGATTCACGAACGTGGCATCATGACGGGAACACGGGGGTCGTGAATGTTGACGATTTTATATTCGTGTACGAGCGCGTGGCTGATGAATTTTTTTTTTTTTTTTTTTCTTTCGTCACTTCAAATTTTATTATTTACAGTAGTTTTGATATATGTGACACAAACTGTACGCTGGCTGTACACCGGGTTAGCGTTGGTGTTGCTCGGTGCTGAACGAAATCGAAAATGCTGTTTCGTTCGTGTTGCAGGCCTCGTGTTCTATTCCATATGACGCGGACCTCAGCGGACCTGCGCTATGCACACTCCGCGTTGTCGGCCTGCTGATGTAACAACGTGCGGACTTACGTCCGAAAAAAAAAACCAGGGCACTGGTGCTCTCCGCCACCTAGGCCAACGAAAACTCGTTTCAGTGATTGCTGTTTTATTTTTCGAACGATAATTCATACCGCGCTGAGAGAACTACTTTATTATTAATTGTTAGTTAAAAAAGTGCGCAGCTTGGAAAAGAAAAATCGTTGTAAATAATTACTTCTACTAATCGTCAATTTTTAGGTCTCCATATAAAAAAAAAAACGGTACCTTTATATTGATGAATCGTCCGTCCGTCCGTCTGTCTGTCGTTCTTTAACAGCTCTCTTATTTCCAAACGATTTAAGCTATCAACTTGAAATTTGGCATGCAACTTGACTGACATGTTCTGAAGATGGTACCGGAGTGGTTTTAGGAAAAAACCGTTTTTTTCCGAGAATTTAAAAGGCCCGAAATGTATGATCACAAAAAAAGTGATCTTTTCTGGCGAGTGGAGTGTATCGTTTGACGGGGCTTTATTTGAGGATTGAAAAAATACGTTCAAATGTTTTTTTTTTTTTTTTTTTTTATGAACACTTTCAACAATATCTATTAAATTGTCCATTTGTTTAGTACCCTACTCCCTCCGCCCTTAATTTTTGAAACGAAACTAAATTTTGTCTGGCAATGGCCTCAACGGTATGGTACAGCACCCTCGGCTCTTGAAGTATATAATTCATGAAGTATAGTTTATGAAGGTAATGGAAGTTCATAAGGCTCATGAAGTATAAGTTCAAATTTGACCGGTTTTTTTTATACTTCCAGTAATTTTTTTTGTTTTCCTCAAAGTTTATCCAAAGTTAAGTCACAAAGTCAGTCAAGTAGTTTTTGTGACAATGGCATTTACGACCGGTAGTTTTCACGATATTGATAAAATTATATTTTTGAAAATAACGATTTCATTACACCGTGTAGGAATTTTGTTGACGAAACGTTGGCTTGAGTATTAGGGGAAAAAAAACTACTCTCAGAACAATCATTTTGCTGAAATCCAATTGTTAATGAAAATTTTTATCGACTTCCTCAACCTCCATAAATAAGACGCTATCGGTAATTATCAGTGAGTTTTTTTTCGATGTCTTTTCGGGTTAAATTCAATCGCCTATATAGCAAGCGATGTTTCGCACGCACCATAACTCCAGGGAGAGAAACGTACAAGTTTAACGATCGATAATGAACTGCAAGAAACAAGATTGCGACGATATCCAGATTTAGACAGAGAGAAATGTAGGAAAACACTATTGCTATTGGTTCTTTTTTTTTTGTTTTTTATTTTGGGTGGTCACTTAATTTGTGCATTTGCATTTTTAACCCTCCAACCCTTAGATGTTTCAAACCTCAAACTTTAACGTTGCAAAAGATGCGATTTTTTTTTTCACTCTAGAGTAGGTTTGCAAATGAATTTAGTTATTGTAAAAATGGGCTGGGGCCTACAAAACCCTACCTAAGGCTTGAAGGGTTGAACATTTTTTTTAAATGACCTATATGGTATAATGTCTTTCGAATTATTCGAATGGGTAAACCGCAAACAAAAAAAAAGCATCAATAACAGAAAAGCTTCCTTGCAGTTGGAGGTTGATGATACATCGAGACTGAGAAAGGATTTTATTTAACATTCACAATTCGGCACAGTTCGAAAATTGAAAAAATAATTTTCATCATTAGCAAATTTCAATTGAACCGTAAGCAATTTGTTAAATAATTACCCATTGTTTGCTTACCGTACAAATTTAACATTACTTAACATTATCAAAATAATTTCAAATATATCGAAATAAACGTTTGTTTATCACGGATTTTTCAAATAGCATGAAAATTTCGTTAATCTTCCACGAAACGTATAATTACAGTAGATATCGTCAAAAAGCTAAATAAATTTTTTTTTTATATATATGATGATATTCGTCTAAAAAAAAATGCATCTAATCGGGGCTGAATACTTGACTTGGTGTCTCTATCTAAAAAATTCGTCATGGCCTCTCAATCGCGTTTCCCACATTGAGGCACAAACGAAACGTGTCCGAAAAAAACCCCCACAGCATATGCTGGATAAAAGCACGAAACAACGAGAGATAAGAAAAATATGACATAAGCAAGCGGCGTATAAAACTCATGATGTTCACGTCAGCGGGCCTCGATAGTGGTTCACGGTATCGCCGCAATATCGGTGGTGGCGCAGTGGGACGGACGGGTGCGCCGCCATTTTGGATTGAGGGCTCAGCTGTTTGCGAGACAGTTCACGCTGCAGCAGCAGTAGCAGCAGCAGCAGCTTAGTTTTGTTTTTTTTTCTTATCATCGGAGCCATAGCATCTTTGTCCATCGCTTTCTCTTTTTCTCTCGTAATGCCTAAGCACACACTGCATTGCGAATGCGCCTTTACCTCCGACAGAGAGTAGAACGAACCCCCCACCGCGCGAGAATCCCTCCCTCCCTCGATTTTCGCTCGTTCTCTGGCAATAGAGCAGAAGTCACAGTTGGGTTAGTCGGCTCTCGCCAGGGCTCGTGTAAGGATGTGCGTGTTTGACGCGCGTTTACACCCTGTTACGAGTGCGCCAACGCGATCGACCACCGGAAACCCGTGGTTGGAGAAGCCACGTTACCCCAGCCAGTAACGAAAATACATTGTCCCTACTGTCGCACTCTCGTTCAACGTATTATCGTTTTCTTAAGGGCGAAAAAAAAAAAAACCACGGAAATAATAATTAAAGTATTGTCCGATAGTTCGAGAGGACGGCGCTGCTCGAAGTTGCACCGAGCGAGTCGTTGAAAGAAAGAAAAAAACCCAAGAGAGAAACAAACAACGCTTCATTCGTTTGACAAAGTGCAAAATAGCGGAGACACGAGAATAAAAAAAGTGCTCGTGACGGAATCTTTCCTCCCTGTCGTTATCAAAGAGCGTGGTCCGCGTGTTTAATTAAAAAAAAAGTCGTCCGGCGCCGAATTTTTTTTTCCCTCCCTCGCTCTCTCCCGCGGGTTTTTCACGATTGTGCCTGGCAAACGGTGCGCGAAGCTGTTCGTATGAAAAATCGCTCCGATTTTTCGCGGTGGGGAGAGAAAAAAAAAACGTGAACAAGTCCCAGTAATGACGAGAAGCCTCGTGAGGGGTTTGCGAGGTGCTGGCCGGGGCTGCTGCTGCTGCTGCCAGAGTGGCTTTGTGGCGCGAGGGAAATTTGAAAGCCGGCCGGCTTTGCGCCATTAAACCGTTTTTTAATGTCAAACGGCCTGTACGTCACGTTGACAAGTTTTAGTGCGTGAGAGAGAGAGAGAGAGAGAGAAAAAACGCAAAACTAACGCGACCCAAAGTGATCTTCGATCGAGCGAACCCGTGTCTGGACAACCGGAAACCCTAGAATAATATTTGAAAAAAAAGGAGAGTGAGCGAGATAGGGAAACTCGTCGAAACGATTTGTGCGACATCTTACGACGTAGACTCGCGATTGTAATTTTCAATTAGTTTTTTCCTTTTCTTTTTTTCTGCACGCGAGTTCGGCATCACGGTGAAATAGTTCGCTGTACTGACGAAAACGACGACTAACGAATCAAGTGTGATTTCGTACACAAAAAATAAAAACCTAAATAGCAGAAAACAAAAATTGTGTACTGTTAAGATTTGGGAAAAAAATTGTTCCCCGAAAAAAACGAAGAAATCGATCGATTTGCACGGACGAAACGAGGAGGAACTCGAGGTAAGGACTTTTTTTAAATTAGTTAAGCAATTCTTTTTTCATAAATTATTGTATTATTGTAACGAAAATGAGAAAACGTCTCGATATTGAACGCGGCGAATTGTTCCAGGTACGGCAAAGTAATGCTGACGAAAAAAAAGGAAAAAAAAAAAAGTCGAGTCTTTATTTCCATTACAAACGTTGACTTGCTGGATTAAAATCGTAATAAACGAAGACGACTATCGTGTTTCGTACGTTTCGAGGTGTCACCTTTCAAGGTTATTCGTTTGGCGGGAGCTCTCGTATAGTTCGATTTGCCAAAAGCGTTTCGACGTGTTGTTACTTTTATTATGCTTCTGTCGAACTCTTTACAGTGAAAATGGATAACTTTCTTTTTTTTTTTTTTCTTTAGTTTTGCTTCGATTTTTCGCTTGTTTTTCATATTCGTGTAATTGTGCAGAGGTGAAATGAAACTCTGCGAAGATGAATTTACGAAAAATTATACAAATGGGAGAAAGAAAAATAGAAATTGTCGAATTTTAAGTAGAAATTTGCAAGTCGAGAGAAGAATTAATACAAAATAGCTTTTTATTTTTACTAAATTCTATAAATCTGTAATTATTCGTTTCCACGGTTTTTTTTTCATCGCAAAGATTACGGAATATAGTTTAGATAAAAAAAATCTTATAACGTTCGTTGTTTTTTTTTTCTTTTCGCTCAAAACTCTGTAATTACATCACGCGTGTCTCTGTTGTTAAAAAAAACTGTTAGTTACCTACAATAATACTCGTAAAAGAAAAAATCGCGATTAAATCGGCAATTATATTTGTCGGGTAGACTCGTGGCGGATAAAGATCGTCGCGGGGTCACAGCATGATAGGAAAATGTTGCAATCCGTTCCTTTCGACACCGAACACAATTCGCAACGATCGATAGTAGTCCAGTCATTATATACATTTGGAAATGCATGTGAACCGAGAAAGCTGATTTTTGGATATTGTGGGGTGGGGGGACGCTTAGAAAAGCTTAACTTCAAATTGTCGACCAAGATTTCCTATGTGCGTTCTCCGCCATCTTGAAATAAGTGTTAAATTTTGTTTTTTTGCAATAACTTGGCTCTCCGTCGAGATACGAAAATTGCGATAGTATACTTTTTTGTTGCTTCTTTAACGCTCGACAATTTAGGTCATATACATTTTTCACCTACCGTTCATCGTTGTTGAGATATCGAACGAGAAAGTAAAAATATTTTTTTTTCTACAAAAACCACCAAAATATTTTTGAAGATTGTTAAATATAATTTTACAGTTTTTTGTCAAACTTACGTAAAAAAGTATCTAAGAAAAACAGTAAGTTAGTAAAAAAGCATACATATGAAAATATATATATATTTTTTTTCATATGAAAATATATAGAAGTTTGACAAAAAACTGTAAAATTATATTTAACAATCTTTATAAATATATTTTGGTGGTTTTTGTAGAAAAAAAATATTTTTACTTTCTCGTTCCATATCTCAACAACGATGAACGGTAGGTGAAAAATGTATATGACCTAAATTGTAGAGCGTAGAAGAAGCAACAAAAAAGTATCCTATCGCAATTTTCGTATTCCGACGGAGAGCCGAGTTATTGCAAAAAAACAAAATTTAACACTTATTTCAAGATGGCGGAGAACGCACATAGTAAATCTTGGTCGACAATTTGAAGTTAAGCTTTTCTAAGCCCCCCCCCCCCCTCCCCACACAATATCCAAAAATCAGCTTTCTCGGTTCACATGGATTTCTAACCCGTTTTTTCCGACGTATTGACTGGACTATGGTAACAGCCGTTGTCTCGCGAAACTTCGCGTGTCGCGATATTGTTTTTTTTTTTGCAATCTACAAACGTGATCGGAGAGGAGACGAGCGAAAAATTGCAGAAAAAAACGTTGACCCAGGCTTGAAAAAAAATGTATACAGCGAATGGTAGTTAATTTGCAAAAAAACAAACACATTTTTTATACGTTTAACTATACTTTTTGGCAAAGGCGAACAAAAATGTGAGTCGATCTACTACAGAGAGAAAAAAAATGTATTTGAATTTCGAATATCCGCGTTCACGGGTGTTCAAACGAGCGTTACGTTTGAATAATCAAAGATTAAAATTCCCTCACACAGGTTATTGTCGACTGAAGCGAATAATTGTTGAATAAACAAATTTTTTAATTAGTTCAATTAAAAATTCGTTTGAACGTCCACGAATGCAGTTATCGAACGTTTAATCGATTTTCATTCTCAGCGTATAACTTTCGGGATTTTTTCCAATTCCATTAACGTATTGGAAAATACCAATTGAGGTGGTTGGAGCGATTCACAACTATATGGAAGGAATGCAAAATTTTTAACAACATTTGTTGAAAGTCTCGGGCATAAATTGTCCATGGTGAATTATCATTTGTATTCCAGCATATGTTCTCAATAATAAAAAACATTAATAACAATGAATTTACGAAAATTTTAATTGATTCGTGGCAATTTTCAGAGAGATAAATATTCGTCCAGTGTTTTTCAAAAAAATAATCCATATTTTTGTCCTTGAATAATCAAAGATTAAATTCCCTCAAACAGGTTATAGTCGACTGAAGCGAATAATTGTTGAATAAACAAATTTTTTAATTGGTTCAATTAAAAATTCGTTTGAACGTCCACGAATGCAGTTGTCGAACGTTCAATCAATTTTTATTCTCAGCGCATAACTTTCGGGATTTTTTTCAATTCCATTAACGTATTGGAAAATACCAATTGAGGTGGTTGGAGCGATTCACACTATATGGAAGAAATGCAAAATTTTTAACAACATTTGTAGAAAGTCTCGGGCATAAATTGTCTATGGTGAATTATCATTTCTATTACAGCATATGTTCTTAATAATGAAAAACATTAATAACAATGAATTTACGAAAATTTTAATTGATTCGTGGCAATTTTTAGGGAGATAAATATTCGTTCAGTGTTTTTTAAAGGAATAATCCATATTTTTGTCCTCCGTTTTGATGCTCAAGCTCTTTTTCTTGAAAGAGCCTCTACGGACCTTACCATCCAGATATTTCGTAGTATTTTCCGTTAAAAAACCACAGCCGTTTGTTTACGAAGGGTAATTTCGTTGATGGATAAACAAAAAGGCTGTCTAATTTAAACGAAAGATGTTATGGAATGTCGGAAAGTTCTGAGTTCGTAGAGATTGTTACAAGAAAAACAATGAGCGATATTACATAAAAATCGAGGGAAAAAGACGAATTATCCTTTGAAAAAACTTAAGGACTATTTTACCTATTTTACTGGAAAATCGTATTTTTGAAAATACGATTTTCCGACAGTTTTGGCACATTCCAAAAAAATATTTCCATTAAAAAGTTCACTTTTTGTTTTGGCGAATGCACAACTATCTCAATGAGTAAGTAAAAATTAATTCATAAAAATAAAATCTATTTTATCAAGTTACAAACTTTGATTACTAACTAGGATCGAGGAAAATGTTCTGATCCGAATTGAATGTTGGCATCGAGTAAATTAATTTTTCTGAAGTATTTTTTCAACTCGAGAAATATCAATACCCGCGATCTTAATTGCTTCCTAAATTGCCTAATCGAATCAAGTCCACGAAGCAATCGATAGAATTTCTTCCAACTTTTACCCTGTCGCGATAATTAATTATTAAATCATACCCTCGTTTCAATTATAGATTATATCTCTCTCTTTCTCGCTATCTCCCTCTCTCTTGGTTCTTCACTCGAGGATTTTCCGTCTGACATTATTATCGAGCACTCGCGAGTGTTATACTGAATCTCGGTGCATCTGTGTACCAGATTCATAGTAGACGATTAAAACTTTGCTTATATCCCAGTGCGGTTTATTTCATAGGCTATTAGAGGTCGATGACGATATATATAGATACTTCTCCGCCCGACACTGGTGTCGGTCGTTTTACTGCATTAATAATTTGTAACGATCTGGGACAAGTAATGATTCACGAGTTTACCCGAGCACAGCGAGAACATAATAATTCCGATGCAATTTTAATATAACCGTTCGAACAAATTGTTCAACAAAATAGATGTGAATTATGAAAATTCGCGGAAGAAAAAAAAAGTGTACTCGTTTCATTTTTTTCGGAATAATTATTCATCATTGTCAATGCAATTCCGAACGAACCGCGCAAACAACGATAATGTCAGAATATAAACAGGAATTTAAAAAATTTACACAGAGAGACGTCATCATTGGACCATTGAATTAAGTGGTCCAATCGATGACAATTGTCACCTAAAACACAACGTGCTCGACTCACGAGTTGTCGACGTGACGGGCGATCGATTTTTCCACGAGGAAAACGAAGTGTCCTTCGTTTTCCTCGTGGAAAAACAATTCAACGTCAATTACGACGTCAATTTTTTTTTCGAATTTAAAAATGTCTTTTTAAATTCGAAAAAAAAAAATTGAACACAAAAGCATTTGCACTAGGAATAATTTACTAAAATCAGTAAAATGTGTTTTCCCTAATGTTCGTCATAACAAATTTCTTTGATATGAAAATATTATTTAGTAAAATGAGCAAAAACTTTTTTAATAATATCAAATCTTCGTTGAATCAACTAATTGTATCCTCATATCGAAGAAATTTGTAAAGCACATTTTCTTGATTTTATTTTATTTATTTTTTGTCGTTGTGGGAACTCTCCATACGAGAAACGTGGGGTTCGTTTAACCCCTCATGCACGAAATGTGCGTGTAGCTCTATAAACGAAAGTACTATATAAAATATATATATATATCAGGGCGATTTTTTTTTTCGACTATTTTTTTTTTTCAGTCCCCACCCGAAATTTTGTTGGATACGTCGAAAAAGATATTCCCTGAAAGTTACAGCCCTTAATATTAATTCTAAGTACTTTCCCAAAGCGTGAGAAGATTTTCCATCTAAAATACACGTAAATCGAATTTTTTTAATTTTTTTTATTTCCAAAACTCAGCCGCATTTTATGCTATCATATTGTTCTTGGTTTCGATTTACTTAGAATAAAACAATCTAAAAAAGTGCCTCTTGCGGTGAAAGTGTAAATTGTACTGGTGAGTTGGTACGGGTCACTGAAGTTAATTTTTACCCAAAAATTCTCGTTTTTTTGCTGTTACCTCCGAAACAATAAACTTTACGAAAAAAATGTAAACGAAAAATTTGTTGGAATTCAATTTCCTACAAAAAAGGTCCTATCGACCCAATTGCTTAGATTAATATTTCTTGAGATATTGAACTCTATTTAAAAAAATTTTTTAATTATTTAATATTTCATATTTTATAAATTTTATACTACTCATAAGTTAAAGTTCAATATCTCAAGAAATATTAATCTAAGCAATTGGGTCGATAAGACCTTTTTTTTAGGAAATTAAATTTCCAACAAATTTTTCATTTACATTTTTTTCGTAAAGGTAATTGTTCCGAAGATATCAGCAAAAAAACGAGTATTTTGGGTAAAAATCAACTTCAGTGACCCGTACCAACTCACCAGTACAATTTACACTTTCGCCGCAAAAGGCACTTTTTTAGATTGTTTTATTCTGAGTAAATCGAAACCAAGAACAATATGATAGCATAAAATGCGGCTGAGTTATAGAAATTTGAAAAAAAAAAAAAAAATCGATTTACGTGTATTTTAGATCGAAAATCTTCTCACGCTTTGGGAAAGTACTTAGAATTAATACTAAGGGCGGTAACTTTCAGGAAATTTCTTTTTCGACATATCCAACAAAATTTCGGGTAGGGACTGAAAAAAACAATAGTCAAAAAAAACAATCGCCCTGATATATATACCATTTTTCGTTTCTTAATAAGGACGATAATTTTGCATATTAGAGTCTATTTTATTACACTGAATTTTTTTGAGATAAAAAATGGTTCGAACAAGTCGTTCATCGTTGACACCATTTTGCTAGATATTAAATATTTTCATTAAATTTCAGATATCTCAAAAATCGCTGACAATTTCGACATCGCCATAGTTTTTTCCTCGAAACTTCCTCGTATGTCATATATCAGAAGTAATTTTCGATGCAGTAGTTTCGGAATAGGGGGGCCAGCAAAAAAAAATGAACATTTTGATCGATATTAAAAATATACAAAAAATTATTTACAATCCTTGAAGTAAGCCCTTTCAAACGATTCCCCACTTTGCAAGGACAGAAAATATTTTTCTCTCGAGCTCACACATTTTAAATCGTCGAAAAAAATACTTCTTCCAAAATCACTCGTGCGCCATCTTCGAAACATCTCACTTCAGTTCCATGCCAAATTTCAAGTTGATAGGCCAATCCATTTAGGAGTTAGAGCCTGTAACAGAAGGACAGACAGACGGACGGACAACCGAATCTCACCATAAGGGTCTTTCGGCATGGAATAATAAAAATGATCTTTTTTCAATTATGTTTGCGAGCCAAATGTGGTTCCCACATTCTCAGTTTGGCCGTTGATAACTTTTTTGACGGTGAATTCGATTTTTCAAAAATATCTTTGAGGAAAATTCGTTCACGTTCGTTCGGAGTATCTCATATATCAAAAGTGAATTTTTATATATAGATTTTATAGTTGTTTCGATTTTAAGGGGAGGTTATAACCCAGCGTGACACCAAATACTGTCGCCCCTCTTTTATAATCTAAAACATACATAAACTTTTGTGTGCACGAACAGTAGTAAGTACATTTCCCTTCTGACAGTCACAAATAAATAGGCCTTAATGTCATCGCAACGCCGGGATAAACGTCGTTTGGAGGCTCGTATATGTCACACAAAGTGTTTTACGATTTGTACCAGCAAATTGGGCTGAAGGCTCATTCCCGTTCAGCGCGTGAAACATTCAGGAATCAACCTGCGGACCGTACTACGAACGTTCGTAGTTTCGTACGTTCGTGGCCCTACGAACGTTCGTAGGATCCGCGAATGTTCGTTTCACTCGGGGAATCGGCCTGCTCTGGCAACTATCGCGGTTGGTACGCCTCTTCGTCCGTAATGTACGTTCTATCAAACAGTCACACCTTGACGAACGGTATACGCGGGCAGCGACGTTTAGTATGTACGGGACGTTCCACATTACAAACGATTTTTTTCTTTGTTCTAGGCAATTTTTCAGATTGTTTTCTCAAATTTCTGCTCAGAAACGTTATCGAGAAAGAACTTATGAATTGATTTTTTTTTTAACTGCTCTTGATATTTTTCCAAAGCCAGCGGTCGTACGTTACGTATAAAAAAATATGTCATGGTCAACGATCGTTCCACTTAACGTTGAATCCCCTATACGTAGTACTGTATCGTATGGTATTATAGGAAAAGTAGTTAAACCACCCACCTGGTCGCGTGCTGTGTGAGCTCCTCATCCAACTCCCCTAGAGAGGTGTGGGCTATATAAATAAGTATATATATATATATGTGTGTGTGTGTGTGTGTTTTGTATACACCTTTCTCGCTTCTTGCGTAAGACCGAACAGCTGTTGCGAACGATTGCTCTTCGCATCTTGCCTCACACAGTTTTGTGTGTGTATCTATATAACGAAAAGAGTCCTGAATAAGAAAAAAAAAAATTATACCGAGTTATAATGTATTATTTATTAGCAGTAGTATCTTTATTGTTCGTATGCCTTTTTCAGGCTTTTACAATTATCCCTTACCGTACATTTTTTTTCCCCTACAAACTATTTTCATCTTTTGCTTTTTGTCCCCTTTGTCTTGCCTTATATTATTTTTCATGAAAATATTAGAAACTTGCAGATTGTTTCGTCATTTTATCTCGCACGCAAATCCTCCTCCATGAGCAAGTTAGTTCTTCTATTTTTTGCTTCATCATACAGGAAGCTCTGTGAGCGAGATAAAGTAACGAGGAAGCAATGTGTGAGTTTATAATTTTCATCTATTTAAAAAAAATTATGAAAGCGATTGAAACAATCAATTAAGGGGGGGAAATAGGGTTAGGACAGCGTTTTCTCAATGATTTTCATGAATTTATTTATAGTATAAAAAATGAATATAATTTATTGAAACTTTGAGAATATTTTATACATATATTTAAGTATATACTATAAAATTGGTATATACTATATACTATATACTATAAAATAAAAAAGACTCAGCATTTTGCGTACATTCTGGAAGCCGCAATTTTCATCTGAAATCAAACGAGGTTGGAATTTACTTTTATTATATGTCTCTCTTCTATATGAACCTAAATGCTATCAAAAAAATAGAAAATTGAATTGTTTACAGGGGTCAAAACGAAAAAGCATGATTTTTTTGCCATATTTTACAACTTTATTAGCAAAAAAAATAATAATTTTAAATAATGATAATATTCCGATTTTAGGTTCATATAGAGCGCAATACTATGAAGAAAGTAACTGCCAATTTGCAAAACGATTGGTTGAAAACTTTTCAAAATAGCGTGTACGCAAGTTAAAAAAAAGTCATTTTCAGAAAAACGCGTTTGAAACACGTGGCGCGCTCGGGGCCTGAATGAGAGCTACTCACTTTAATGGCTTATAACAATAGAACGAGTCGGAATTTTCATTTAAAATTTTGGGAACATATTTCTCAATAGTTTTACTAACAATTTATGAAATAAAAAAAAATGGATTTTTTCGAACCATCTAACCCTATTTCCCCCCTTAATGAGGTGAGGAAAAATAGAGAATTTTTATTTCAATTTGCTTCGCGTCTCCAAGCTATTCTAAAGTAATAACGTGCTCATTTATTTCGATTTTTCGTTAACCGTTAAATTTATATTGTACATATTGGTATGTGCTCGTAAAAAAACATTGTTGAATTATATACATTCAATTACAATCTCTCATCAGTTATGCCATTTTAGTTGCTGTCATTCAACGCTTTTTTTTGTTCGGTTTACGACCGAGGACAATCTTACGGATGTAAGAATTTTCTATCGTTCATTAGTCGATATCGCTTCTGTCTTCGCGTATTTCGATTATTTAACAAATGGGAACAGAGTGGCTCAAATCAAAGAGAGTGCCACTAGACTTTATTAAATATTCACACGTCACACGGTGTCTGGCATGTCTCTTTGTACTGAAAATAGAAGCTCCTCGGGTACACACACATACAACACAGAGTTTGTTCACTCGTCGATGGCAATTTTTTTTTTTTCGCGTTTCTATTCTCCACTTTTTGCTTATTCACTCTTTTTTTTTACTCCCGCACAAGAGGATTTGCATCTGAATAATTATTTGAGTATTAATCAATCGATCGGGCTAATTGTTTAATCAAATATTTCCCTTTGTACTCGTACATTTATTTTTAGTCTTTGCTGCTTCCACATGGAGAAACCTTTTTTTCCGTGAAAGACAAATATTTCGAGCTTTCAATGCCCAATATGTTCAGAATCTACTAAAACGTCGGAAAATCAGGTCAAGAAAAAAATGTACGTCTGCATGTGTGTGTGTAACTTTCAAAATTCAAACAGCCATATCTCAAATTTGGCACACAGTTGCCGTTGTTTGCTGCAACATTCATTCAAATTACTTCAGGGTGTCAGATTTTACAAAATTTTGAATTTTTCGAAAAATGTCTGTGATCGCTATAGCTCTAGTAAATTTTTAGCTATCGAGTCCAAATTTCCTACTCAGATAGGCTAGGATTTGAGGACAATTAGTATTGAATTTGGCGCGAATCGATTAAGGGCTTCGGATTCTATGAAATTGAAAATTTTTCGAAAAATGTCGTTTAACGATTTAACACGAGTAAATTTTGAGCCATCAATGTGTAATTTTTTTCACAAACAAATCGACGTTACAGAATGTTTCATACCAAATTTGGTGAGAATCGACATAACGATCTAGATTTTATAAAAAAATATTGAATTTTTCGAAAAATTATTCCGATCTTTAAATTGACGCGGAAAAAAGGGTGTAAATTGAAGCTTGCAAACAGCTTCTCATCGAGGAAACGGGAATAAAAAAAACCACTTGTTCTTATCGGGAGATTTGTAAATTTTTGAAAACGAGTCTGATGTGTAAGTTTTTTTCTCTTTGTTCTTTTCTTCTTTCGTATTAGTTTTCTTTATTCCTTTCAATGCTACTCCATCAAAGTTAGTCGATTCCTAGTAGCAAATAATATATGAAATTTCCGTCACTGCCATGATAATTGTTTGTTAACACTAAAGTTCTTCAATCAGTAACGCGGAAATTGTTCAAAATAATATTCCAACATGAAAATTCATATTATTAGAACAAACTAGTTAACATTATAATGTACTTCGTGCAAATATTACCAGTTTGGTGTATTATTCCACTGTAGTTTCGAAAACTCGTTACTCAACGTGCAGAAACTCTGCGGTAAAACGTGTTGGCGTTGCGAATCGGTCAAAACTCGTGTAATTGCTTTGGGGCAACGTTTTAGCCAGTGAATTGACGAGATGACCACCGCTATAAACTCGATCTCGCTTCAAACTCTGTCAGGGAAACATTTGTCGAACCTACTGCTAAACAATTCCCAGTCCATTTATCAATTTGTTATAAAGATTCGACTAATCGATAACTAGCTATGAAATTATATAATTTTATGCATTTTTTTCGAAACAATATTTTTCAAGGCATTGAAGGTATCGAGGATTAAGAACAATTGAAAAATTGAATTATCAATCGATTTCTCAATATTAATGATTGGTCACGATTAAAGAAATAATATTTACGAACAAATAATCAATATGAATAATTGACGAGTAAAAATAATTCATTAATTCCCTCAATTAACTCATCTCCGGGGGACAACTGGGGGAAAAAGCACGTAATTTTTTTAAATAGCCGCGTGAGTTTCCAACAATATGACTAATGGATTCGTGATCAGCGAAAAAAAAATACGACGCAAATTCTCAAAGAAGAAATTAAAATCACAATTTGTTTTTGTCTTTTAGCAAAAAAAAATATCGTTACCTATAATGGCTGTGAATTTCATTGTCGGGGGAGTGGTTGTGAAATTTGCTCATTTTATGCCTAATCATTAAAGCTCTAAGAAAATCAATTAAAATTTCAACAATTTTAAACGCCCGCAGATTAAAGGAAAAAATTGGAAAAAATCTCATTTAACAATTTATCACGTGTTCGATCGCGAAATTTCTCGTATTCTCAATTTTCGTCAAAGTCTCAAGAAAATTGCATATATAAACACAGAGAATTATAAAATTTTCCCTTTTATCTTCGTTATCGGGAGAGAAAAAAAATGATCAAGCTACATGAAACCAAGTTTCGAGTTAATTAAGGGGGAACCCCATTGTGAACAGGCTTTTAAAAAAAATCCTTTTTCACAAATTTTGATTTGCTACTTAATGAATTATTCCAGGAATAGGAGAATTGTATATTTTTAAGGACACTTCGAAGTTGTTTTATTTAATAATTTTATAATATCATTTTTCATTAAAAAATAATCAATAATAAACATTTTTATAAAACAACATCCAAATGTCCTTAAAACCATACCATTCTCCCAATCGTGAAATAATTCATTAGGTAGGCAAACAAAAATTCGTGAAAAAGGACCTTTTTTGAGTCCGTTCACAGTGAAGTTCCCCCTTAAAAAAAAAAAAAGATAAACAATGAATAAATTCATTATTTGCCATTATGTCAACTGGATTCATAGAATCGGCGTCGAATATGAACACGGCTTTTGCGAATTAATTGACAAGTTCTGGAGGTAATGTGCACGAAGAGTGCAACAAAAAACACAATGGACGATACAAGAATACACTCCTCTGTTGCTAGACGTGCACACGTTATGTTGCGTGTTTTCTCACCGCGCGATGATGAAGGAGGTCGATAATTTCCCCGAAGGCGAACCCGCGTTTATGGCGCCCTCGGGGCAATTTAATTTTTACAACTGTAACAACGAGAGATCGAGTCATAAGAACGAGGTTAATAACGAGAGGAAATGTACGAATGTGTCCAACAACGATAAACAATATTACGAAATCATTAGTACATATAAACAAAAAGCACATTGCATAAATCATCGTCCGAATACCAGACAACGAGGGGATACAGTGATTCTCGTTGTCTTTGGTATTTGCGACGATGATTTATACAATGTGTTTTTTTTTCCTCTCTCATTTATAATTAAACGTACGTGTGCGTAAGCACGGTGACCATTGTAGAAGGGTAAATTGTCGCGAGTGGAAGGACAGAAATACAAGTGAAACATGATGATTTTATTTTATTTTCCGTAAACTCGTCCTTACGTAAGTGGCAGTCGTGTCGCGTCTCGAGAACGTCCGGGATTAATTTGCAAAAGTATACAGATTTATATTCGATCAAAATTAAATTCTTTGGAAATAAATAAAGTTTATTTTTTTTAACATTTTTCAAGTTTACTGGATTAAGGCCGTAGTCTGGTCTAGAGCGAGATTTTTGACGTCATTTCTAATGTGCAATAACGTTTAAACCGTTGAAATTGTCTTGATGAAAATTTTACACGTGCATTTATTGATCCTTAGAGAATAATTGTACATAAAAAAAAAATTATTTTAAATATTTTCATGTAGTTTTTTGCCTTGTTGCAACATGGTGCGCCGAAATCGGCGCCCACTCTGGACGATGTTCTATGCATCTGAAAAAAAAAAATATATATATATTCTCAATCTGTATGAGTATTCTGAGCACTGGTAGCAGAATTGGTAATTAAAAAATTTTTTTTATTGAGTCGAACAATAATTTTGCCGACATTTTATAACTCGTCGAATAATGAAATATCATTAATGAAAGTTCAACAGGCCGCCATTTTGTCAAAAATTTTTTTTAAGTACCAATTCTGCTACCAGTGCTCAGAATACTCATACAGATTGAGAATATATATATATTTTTTTTTCAGATGCATACAACATCGTCCAGAGTGGGCGCCGATTTCGGCGCACCATGTTACAACAAGGCAAAAAACTACATGAAAATATTAAAAATAATTTTTATTTTTAATGTACAAGTATTCTCTAAGGATCAATAAATGGACGTGTAAATTTTCATCAAGACAACTTCAACGGTTTAAATGTTATTGCACATTAGAAATGACGTCAAAAATCTCGCTCTAGACCAGACTACGGCCTTAAAAACAAAATACCTTCCATGTTATTCAGATAATAATCAACTAGATTACATTTTATTGGATTCAAATAAATTACATTTTATTTGATTCAAATAAGTTACATTTTATTTATTAAGAGCCAATGTCATTTTATTCTGTCAATATTTTAATCCCTATAAACTACATTTTTATCACACATCCTTGACCCGTCAGTGCGTCGGATTTTCGTGTTTTTAAGGGGTGTTTCATAAAGCGTTGTGCATCCTAAACTATTGAGAATGAGCGATTTAACAAAGAGAATAAATTTGAGATTTTTTCCTCTCCAAAAACTACCCCTCGGGAGTGAATAAAGTATCCCCGTTACTTGACACCACATTTTCTGCCCCAAATCTCTGGAGCTTTCGAAAGGGTACTTTTTGGTACGAAATTCTTTGAAATCGAATGGTTACATAAAAATTCGGTGAAGAAAAAACACCATTCTTACTTCTTACTTTATTTTACAAACGAGTACTTTTTTTCGTCAATTTTTTAATGAAAATAAAAGTAATCTAGAAGTACTTCTAAAAAAGTACGCTGTCATTGAAGTATACTTTGGGAGTACTTGTTTGGAAAACTTTTTTTTTCTTCAAAAAGTACGTTTTGGAATGTCCAGATTCCCAAAAAGTACTTTTTGGGGAAAAAACGAACTGTAGAAGTAAACAAAAAAAACACTTTTCCAGCGTGAATGTCATCTTCGTCTCGTCGCTCCGCGTTCCCCGTGTTAAATGAATCAACTTTCAGCATCCATTTTGGAAAAAAATTCTTTTATATTGTTAAAAAAATAAAAAGCGACCCTTACAGTAGTCGCATATGATGTGTAACATCTGACATCTCACCTTGGTAATAGGCAACACTAACATTATATGCCGAAAAAAATGGTTCAGGTATTATTTGAAATGATTTTTCGTAACGAAGAATAATTCTTTTTAATGAAAATTGTATTTTATTTTATTAACGCTAGGAGTAATGCAATTTTTTATTGGAGACAGTTATTTTTGTTCAATTTGGGGGAGAGCAGAGACATTTCATCGAAGTATTAAATGCGGTCGCTGTTGATGTAGACGGAGCAGGAGAAAATGGCAACGATGGCAATCGTAAAGTTGCATGATTGACAACCAGATTTGGTAAAGCAGTAGTTGGGTCGGCCGTTGATGTCTGTGAAAGAATTAAGTTCGCTGCACGTGCCCGAAAATCCCTGCTACGCTGAGTCGAATTATGCGCATTTTTTTTGGGTCTACCTTTCCAGTTTTTAATTTTTCCTCACGTTTTTTCTGCCGGTAATCTCGCATATATTCTGCTCTGGATTTACCCATCTCTGCAAATCACGAAATCATTAGAATTAAATTAGAATTATAAATATTTAAGAAATTATTAATATCAAAGAAATTATCCGTGTAATTAATTAATTTGTTTTTTTTTTATCAAAATAAAAAATATCAATTGAGCAGCGACAGAAATTAACCTCAAAAGTTGAAAAAGCTATTTGTTTTTTTTTAATCAAAATTAAAAATATCAATTGAGCAGCGACAGAAATCAACCTCAAAATTTAAAAAATCTAAATATTCAAATATTTATTCGAATAATTATTCATTATTGATCACTTGCATTTTTTATCCATGATCTGTACTTTTTTCAGACACATTATCAATAGTAAATCCATTTATTAATATAGTTTACACATATAAATTAGTTTATATAACAGCACACTTTATACACAACGCTGTATGGTTAAGCGCACAGCTGATGCGTTCTCCTCTATTTCCCTTTCTCTTTCTCGTCACACACGCACTCGCTGTTGGCTGACAGTACCAACCTCTCGGAAAATGGATTGGTACCATCTGACGGCCAACGCTACCACCGCACGCGCTCATTGGTCAAATCAAATAGCGCGCGCTTCTCGGGCTTCCTGTTACACACTTCCGTCCCTTTTCACGAAATCAGTGCCACAGAAACCGAGCGGAAAGATATTACACGTCAAAGAAAGAACCAAACACACTAGTTTATAACATTTGGTAATTTCAGAGCTCGAAAAAGTTGAAAATCACTTAGCTAACCGTACATTCGTAAGAAAATATGACTTGATTTTAAGGGTCTATAAGGGATGAAGCAGGGGGTGGGCGAGACGCAGGAGTGAAGATCTATCGTGAGGACTACACATTGACAAACGCGTGTGCGCGTGGGAGTGAAAGAAAAGCGGTCGAGTGCGTTAGTTTTTATCGTGCGTCAAAGCTTGTTGTGTGGCCAGTAATTTGGCTGAGACTCTGATCGCGGGTGGGAATGTGAATAATACTTCGAGTTAAAGAATGACAAGAGCGAGAGAGAGAGAGAAGGAAATAGGTATAGAGACTAGACGAGGCAAAAGACGTCTCCCAACCTCGCTAGACAATCCGGCGACGGGAATTACCGACCGAGAGTGCAGTTTCGTAAAGCTCATCGAGCCAGAAAGAATTTAGTTTTCGCGAGAGATGCTCACTTTGCCAAAGCTGTTTCTATACATATATACAAAGGTCATCGAGAGGAGCTACGGAAAACGGGCGTGGGAGGATATATAGGGGGGTTTTTTTTTCATTTCCTTCCCGAAATGAAAATTAAACGCGAGGAAGAAAAGTTGAAAGAAGCGTAGATTCAATTTCATACGAAACTTTATAAGTTGTACATATATATATATATATGATGTAATTTGTTTTGACATTGAGAATGTTCGTCAAGGTCAACGTCGAAACAACTTTATTATGATCTAGGTTGTTTGGCACACTGTTCATCCACTGTCTTATTCAATTGACTAATCGTCTTCCGTGAGATGAAGAGATCGGGATAGAAATTTTAATTAATATTGTTCGGTCACAGATGTTTTTTTTTTTTTCTTCTACGAATTTCGTCAATACTTTCGTGCTTTTGAAAGGATTTTTCGAATTATAAAAGTAATATTTCATTTTATAATTTATTTTAAACATTTTTCGTTTAATATTGCAAAGATCGCTGGAAGGAAATAGAACAATTTGTCGAAGACGATTGTAAAACACTGTGAATCTCGTGCATCAAATTTTTTCACGAGATTGACCGTTTTTTTTGCAAGTATTTCAGGTGGTTAAAATATTTATTTAACTGTTTATTATAAAATACGAGTAAAATTGTTCGTCGATGAAAGAAAGGGTTTGTTTGTCAGTTGAGATTTCTTTTTTTTCGCGAATAATGCGTTTTAATTCATTCAAATATTTATGAGTTTGTTAGTGGTGAGAAGTTTGAAAATGTATTATTGATAATTTACGACATTATGAAAATTTTGAAACAGTACTCTATTATTGACAATGACTGCATATGCAATTTTGGGACAACATAGGTGTGGCACGTTATTTTGAGCCAGAGATGAAATCATCTTTTCTCGTCAACTTACTAAGTATATATATATAATATATATATATATATATATATATATATATATATACAGGGTGTCCCGAAACTAGCACGTCAGAGTGACACGAGGGTTAGATGGATCCGGACCTACCAAAATAAACAATTATGACCTCAGTAAAAGTCTCATGGTTTTCGAAAAAAATCGTCTTTCTTGATTTTTCGGAAAATAGGTCATATTTATTCATTCTGATAGATCCGGAGCCAATTAACCCCCGTGTCACTCTGACGTGCTGGTTTTGAGACACCCTGTATATATATAAATATATATATGCATAGACGCCCAAAATTCTCGGTAAACTTTTCGTAATAATACATTTTGGCGGTTGAAAATCCATCTCTCCGAGAGAGAGATCACGAGACTCTTGGGAGCCATCCTCGCGCACGATTTTCTCTATTCCCATTCGTGAATATATCTCATTTCATCGTTTTTGGATTCTCTCAAATTATTCAAATTCACCGCACGTCGCGGCAGCTTTAACCCTCGAACTTTCATTAAATTCTCGCTCATCTGCACACAGGAATGTAAGCGTCCTCTGTTATAATGTACGGACGATTTCGTTTGTTGAAAGGATTTACAAAAATAAAGGAAAAAAAAATGCAAACAGAGCATGGACAAACGCTTGAGATAGTTTTCCACCAAGCCCCTTAGGCATTCTGCCAATTTTTACACCCCAAAAAGTTGAATGTCCATTATGTACAACTTGTGTTCACCCTCGCATCAAATGCATCTTTCACATTTTTTCTTCTCTCAATATCGTCCTGTAACAAAGAATAGTTTATTATTATTGTTCACCACAGAAAAATTGCTTCTCGCGGTTGCTCCACTCGAACTCAAATCATAATCGAAACTAATGATCTTAACGTACATGTCATAATATTGGTAGGATAAAAAAATTTCACGACAAACGATATTTTAACCCTCTGCCCCCCACCACCCTTGGGATTTCAGAGTCAGTCGAAGTTTTCAGTGTTCTGAGGGTTTAAAAAGAATTGGAAAAGAATAAGAATTGCTTCTCAAAGTGTCTACCACATTATTCAATGGTTATCAAAGTGAAATGTTTAAAACTTTGTTTCATCAAAAATGTTAATAACGAGAAAATGAGGTAAAAATATTAATTCGTTTAAAAGTTTGTAACTGTGTGATAAATATTGGAAAAAGTCTTAATAGGGTTTTATTCTTGAGGCTATGGACCTTTGAAAAACATTACTTTAATACTTCGACAAATAAATTATTTTAACCCTCCGCCCGCGCACACTGGGCTTTTGAGAGCTGTTCGAAGTTTTTAGTGTTTTGAGGGTTGTTTAAAAAAATTGAATAAAATCAGAATTACTTCTCAAAGTGTCTGCTATATTATTCAATAGGTGTCCATATAGACCTAAGAACTTTCTTCAATTACAAATTTATATTTGCGCAAAAATGTGGGAAAAATGTAAATTCGTTCAAAAGTACGTAATTGTTCGATAAATTCATATTAAAAAAAGGCCTTTTAGGATTTTAGACTTATGACATTTCCATTAACTGAAAATAAAAAATATTCCACGTGTAAATGGACTAATGAGATCTTTTAACTGGTCCATTTTGTCCCGCCATTAGAAAATCCGATATGTCGTGTAATGCAACCGAAAACAGGATATACGTTACATATTGTATCAATATATAGATTATTTCAGATGAACTTGAACAATTTTTGCGTGAAAAAAAAAATTAAGAGTAAGAATTTAGGCACTTTCATTTTTAATTCACCGTTCACGAATTCTCTACGCATCTCTACGAATTTCTTTGGCCAAGAATAGTTCCTCTTCTACAATATACATATATAAAATCACGTTTTCGATGTGCTTTCAGATCGAACATATATACACTCTGATACTCGAGCACTCGAAACGTTTTTCATGTTACGCTGTGTTGAACACAAGTTCTTAACCCTCTCTCGATACACGTATCTCTTCCCGTATACACATCTTCAATCTTCAAGCACGTATCGCTTGACCGTATGTCCCCTCGAATCTTGAAAGTTCAATAAAATCGATACATTTCTATGTTTGATGTCAGAGCACAAATGGATATGCGCATGATTTTTCACTTTGGCAATTTCGTCGAAAATATACAAATTTTATTGATACATAGATTTTCGTCAAATCTTTCCGGAAAAAAGTTGACGACACTCGAAAATCAAACTTTCGCGATACATTAATATCGAAAAAGTAAAATCGATATGTTAACGAATTCGGAGGATGACTTTTTTACTCACGTTTTCGAACGATGTGCAATAATGAAATATATATTTATAAATGATTGTTTCAAAATGAGAGATGAATGATCATTTTAGAAAAATAATTTCAACAGAAAAGTGTCCATCTGAATCCGCGCTCTTACTCCTAAACGGTTTACTCTATCTCCCCCTGATAAAAAATACATGTTACGTAATATCTCGAAATGCGATTTATTTCTTAAGCCAACTAATTCGTCATTACGATTGACTGTCGATGTCGTCCTCAGAATTCGTTCATACGAGGTCTGTTCAAAAAGTATCGCGAATTTTGAATTTTCGCGTGCTACGTATATTCGATTTTCGATTTTTTTGTGGCGTTAGGTTAGTACTCGTGTCCCTCACTTATGCTGAATAAATTGGCCATTTTGAATGTTTAGTTAATTGTTGACAGCTGTTTTGGTTAGACGTGTTTTGGCTTGTCTTCGATTTTTGCCTATTCCAAAAAATGGATCAAAGAATCTGTATCAAATTTTGTGTGAAAAACAAAATTAAGTGCGCGGACGCATTCCGAATGTTGATTGTGTCATATGGTGAAGCTACCTTGGACCAAAGCAACGTTTATCGGTGGTACAAAATGTTCTCAGAGGGCCGAGAAGATGCGAACAACGAAATGCGTTCCGGACGCCCGTGCACATCAACAACAGACGAAAACATTGATGAAGCGAAGAAAATAATATTGGCCAATCGTCGAATCACCGTTAGAGAAGTTGCTGAGGAACTTAACATATCCATTGGCTCGTGCTATTCGATTTTTACCAATGATTTGGGCATGAGATGGGTCGCCGCGAAATACGTGCCAAAATTGCTCAATTTCGAAGAAAAACAGTGTCGCGTTAACATTGCTAAGGAGCTGTTGGACTCGGTCCGCGACGACCTAAATTTGCTCCAGAGGGTCATAACTGATGGCGAATCATGGGTTTATGGTTATGACGTGGAAACCAAAGCTCAATCATCGCAATGGAAGCTGCTTTTTTGGAATAGGCAAAAATCGAAGATTAGCCAAAACACGTCTAACCAAAACAGCTGTCAACAATTAACTAAACATTAAAAATGACCGATTTTTCCAGCATAAGTGAGGGACATGAGTACCAACCTAACGCCACAAAAAAATCGAAAATCGAATATACATAGCCCGCGGAAATTCAAAATTCGCAATACTTTTTGAACAGACCTCGTACGCGCATACTTCAGATCACACAATCGACCTAATCTACGAAAGCAGCGCGACGAAGCGTGTACATCGATTCTAATGAATTGTAAATTTCACACGTAGCTAGAGTGAGATGTTCCATCTTTGGAAATTCCACTCACCTCCGAGTCATTTTTGGTAAACAAATCATTTTTTTTTCCGACCATTTCGAGACGGCCAAAAGGGATCTCGAAAAACAATTGCTTTTCTGGGGAGTGGTGTAACGTTTGATAGGGCTCACTTTTTGAAAATATATTATTTAATCGTTATTTTCGATGAATATCCTCAACAATTTCGGCATATTCGTTTTTCTTACTACCCACCCTCCTGTTCCTTAATTTTTAACGATGTTGAAGTTTGCATCGTTGAAACGCAACGCAAATGGATGTAAAAATTTTCATTTTCATTACTGATCTTGCTTCTCTTGCACATTTAAGCCCAGGTCTCCTAGGAGACCCCAATAAAACGTTTTAACGATTTTTGTCAACGATAATTCAATCTTAAGCGGGATTAGTGGTGTAAAAAAATCTATTTTCGTTTGCATTGCAACGATCCAAACTTCAACATCATAATTCTTAAAACTACCGCATCGAAATAATTAATCTAATTCTGATATACGAAGACAAGTAAAGGATTTGGGCGAAATGTCAAAATTGTTGGTTTTTGTTTTCTCGAAAAATATGAAATTAAATAAAAAATAATATCTATTGACTAGAGTTAACGGTGAATGAATTGAATTAGGGGAATGGGGGCACGGAAATCTGGGCGCATAAAATTCAGGCTTTTGACCGGTTTTTTTGCAAAATTATTGAGCAAACAAAATTAATTTATATATGATATTGTTGATAAGAGTTAGTTAAACTTTCAGTGTCACGAGGAACATATAAAGATCTCGAATTTCCGCTCGGTACTCCCTCGTGCCCGAGCTCTTCATTATTCCTGTCTCTCATTCTCTGTACATATGACGCTCGACGGAATTCCACGTGCCCCCCCTCGTACCAATGATATAATTACAAAACCCAAGCACGTGCCAATGTAACGCATGCGTGTGACCTATTGTCAGCTGGCAGATCTTACCCACAAAGACACGAAGAGTAGATGAGATTAATCAGTTTTGTTTTTATTATTATTCGTTTGCTCTTAACGTGTCAAAATGGGAAAATGTTTTTTATTTTCCTTTGATAGATTTTTTTTAAATTCAACCAACATTCTTTCCTCATAGAGGGAGGTTTAGAATTGTGAAAAACAAAATTACATAAATACCATGGCAATAATTAGAAAAATACATAAATTCATCGAAAAAGTCGAACAATACGAATATATGTAACAATGCTACAAAATTCAAACCTCCACGGATGTTACTTTTTTCGCATAAATTTCGCACTCAGTCCCGCCGAGCGTACTTTTTTTCCATTGAAGTGTGGGCACCCTTACTCTCATACCAATGAAACTCTAAAGGGTCTGTCAAAACTCAAAAAGGAATTTTTAAAGGGTTTTTTTTTGTAAAAAAAAAGTTATGCTAAAAAGTATAGTTTTGTATTCAAAAATTTGTAAAAAAAGAGTCGCACAAAATTGACTCCTGCGAGCTCTCGTTCGCATCTCTATTTGGAATAAAATGGTAAAGCCTCGTTTACGTGAAATTTTATGATGGATCATAATTTGCTATCGAGAAAATAAACGTTTTGACACCAGAATCGGTCATGTTGAAGTTTGCATCGTTGGAGTGCAACGAAAATAGATTTTTTTCAATACCATTCTGCCCCTTGAGGTTGGATTATTGAAGGGAAACATCGTTAAAGCATTGTTTCGGCTCTCCTTTAAGGGGGGAAATAGGGTTAGGACAGCGTTTTCTCAATGACTTTCATGAATTTTTTTATAGTATAAAAAATGAATATAATTTATTGAAACTTTGAGAATATTTTATACATATATTTAAGTATATACTATACAATTTTTATACATATATTTAAGTATATACTATAAAATATTAGCGACCTCATATTGCAGGTCACAATCAGACTCAGCATTTTGCGTACATTCTGGAAGCCGCAATTTTCATCTGAAATCAAACGAGGATGGAATTTACTTTTATCATATGTCTCTCTTCTATATGAACCTAAATGCTATCAAAAAAATAGAAAATTGAATTTTTTACAGGGGTCAAATGAAAAAAGCATGATTTTTTGCCATTTTTACTACTTTATTTGCAAAAAAAAATTATTTTAAATAATGATAATATTCCGATTTAGGTTCATATAGAGCGCAATACTATGAAGAAAGTAACTGCCAATTTTCAAAACGATTGGTTGAAAATTTTTTAAACTAGCGTATACGTAAGTTAAAAAAAAGTCGTTTTCAGAAAAACTCGTTTGAAACACGTGGCGCGCTCGGGGCCTGAAGGACAGCTACTCACTTTAAAGGCTTATAACAATAGAACGAGTCGGAATTTTCATTTAAAATTTTGGGAACATATTTTTCAATAGTTTTACTAACAATTTATGAAATTAAAAAAAATCGATTTTTTGAACCGTCTAACCCTACTTCCCCCCTTAAGGACCTGGGCCTAAATGGGCAAGAGAAGCGAGAGCAATACTGAAAATGAAAATTCAAAAAACCTATTTTCGTTGCGTTCCAACGATGCAAACTTCAACATTGTCAGAATCGACTCTACTTAAGTGGACGACAACGTTAGAAATTGCCACTATAAAATCTCACTCTTTCGTAGTCGCAGCGGAGGAAACATGGTGAACGAGATAAAATAATGAGCAAGCAATGTGCAAGTTCCTGATTGGCATGCATTTTTGTCGTTGTTAAACTCGAGGTAACGATTGCGTATAGTCTCGCCCGTAGTTTCGAGCAAAACAGCTTTTATTCTTTCATATTTTATTTATCATTATTTTGCTTAACCGACACATTTTTTTTTCATTCACAGATAAATTTTACTCTTGATTTTTCTTCTTATGATTTGCATTATTTTTAACGTTACTCGCACGATTACTCATATTGTTTACCGTAACGTGCGATTTTTCAATTATTTATTGCGATACTTTATATACTGTTTTGTGGATGTTAGAGCAAACGATCCGCGAATAAACGAATCGCGTGTATAATAAATTCCGGGTATAGAGACTTTCGAGGTCTCTCCAGAGTAATGGCGTTAATTCCGCTTATACGCAAACGCGCTCGTTAGACCTTTTAAACGCGTCGTTTTGCAGACCCCCCGCCACTCTCTCTCTCTCTCTCCTCGTGGAAGTACCAACAGAGAAAGAGAGTGATTCGTCATGTTTTTTTTCCGCAATATTGTATCTATCGTGCAACAGAGCATTTGATTATTTACTCATGTTTTGCACGAGAATTCCGGGAAATGCTAGTCGCGGAAGAAACGTCAGATCACGGTCAAACTTCGTCATTAGTAACGTATACGGGTATATATAGATAGTTATAAATGATATACTTATAGAGAGTTACTCAATCAGACTGCGTGGCACGTCGCGTTTCATCCGGGAGGATTTTACACGGTTTCTCCACTGTAAACTTTTCCTGTCCGCCGTCCATATGCCTCATTCTCGTGTTTCAGACACTGAGCTCAGCGAAAACAAAAAGACAAAAAATACGAGTCATATGCACGTAAATAATTCCTAATCACTTTTATGCCGTTCAATGTTTTAAATGTCTTTCCTTTTGAGTATTATATAGTAACTGTGCCCCGTGCTTTCACCCGCGTTAAAGTTGGATTATACATTCATTCTATGACCGTCGTTCCTTAGGGCCATAACTTGTAGTTATATGACCCTGAACCTTCCTGAATAAACGGGCTATCTAATACAAAAGGGATTTTTGAAATCGGATTAGTATTTCCTGAGATTAGCGTGTTCAAACAAACAAACTTTCCAGCTTTATTAATAGTAATATCGATAACGTTACTAAAAAGTTCGATTAGTGAAAGTAATCATAGTACAAGTTTTAACATGGAAAAATGTGCAATGCAAATAAAAAATTGTGCAATAAATAAAAAAATTTGCATATTTTCTTTCATCATCATTTTTACACATTCGGAAATTTTCCTGTACCAACATGAGGCTTTTTAAATTGTTCCTTTCTTCGCGATGAAGGACTTTCTGTATGAGAAAAAATGATGAAGCCAATATCCATGTTTCAATTTGCAACATATTTCTGTCCTTTAAATTGATGGTGTTTGGTTTGCTTGGATTTGAACACGAATTTTTGGATGATTTGGCATTACCATAAATATATAATGATTTTATCGTTTTTTTTTAAATTCAATACCACGCTGTCGAGTCCTTCAATGGTATTCAATACCATAGAAAGCCATTCAATCATTTCCCCGACTGAAATGGGTCGTCACATTTCTCGGTGTTTAAAATATTTTAATCGACATTTTCAACTGTTTCTGAAAGGTTTCATTACGAAATAACGTGAGAAAGATGTACAAACGATTACGAACAAGATGAATATACAAAAAAAAAAAAGATCCTAGCGGTTCGATAAACTTTTAATGCAATATGGTAGAGTCGAGGGAACTTTAATGCAATATTAAATTCCAATATCCATGACCTCGTTATGCCACTTAAAGCCGAAGAGTCTACTTATTGTTATACCTACCGAACACAGCACAAGTGGGTTATGCATATCAATATTATTATTATTATTATTATTTTATCAAGTGCATTAGTCCTCAGGGGTTGTAGAACGCTGTCGAGGCAACCAAGCTATAATTACCGCATGAACCAATAACGAAAAAAAAAAAAAAAATAAAACCACTTTAATATACCGATATATAACTGGCCGTTGCGTGAATCCAGTTTGATCGGTCTTTCGTGCATTAACGAGATTGCAAACCATTCTATAATTTATTGTTTGCGATTAATCGCACTGTGTTCTTATATTGTTTTGTTTTGTTTTTTTTTTGCTTCCACATGGCAGCGATGCGGCAAGAAATAATTTATCGATCACAATTTCATAACTCCAATTACGAATTCCCGACGGTACGAATTGTGTAATCATCTTTGATATTATCGTTTAACTAACACCGTTCACGCTTCGTGCGTTGAAAACTTGAAAAGTAAAATCCACCAAATTTCAATTAAAAAATGATGTGTAAACGACAGCAGCGAGTACTGAGTAACGAAAAATTAACAATGTTTGGGTACCAATTGGAGGGTTAACTTTATTGCGAAGAATCTCGAAGTAAAAATAGTTATAACTTGTTGCCAACGTGTGGAAAGTACGATTTTTTAATCTGCAACACACAAAATAATTTTTTCTCTCTTTGAAAACTTTCTACGCAGAAGTACGAATGGTGTTGGTCAATTTTCTCGAATATATACCGAACGGTCGAAAAAATATAACGAATCGAGTAATAAAAAAAAAACAGTTCGTTTCAATGACAAATGAATGACGATTAATGATTTGCCATTGAATCTCCATTGATCATCCACAACCAGAATTGCCGTTAAAATGCTCTTTTTTCCCCTGTGGGTGCGCCCCTAATGTCATACATCTATGTCTCTGAGTGCCATAGTTTGAAATTCGAATGATAAATTTCTCTCGAGTAGCGACTTTTTTTTCTGCGCGCTAATTAATTAAATGTTACAATATTATGAATTTAGTGAGAATAAATTGATAGATCGAGTGAAGCGGCAACGTTTTGACGTCGAGTAATTTAAAAAGAATGAATTTTAAAGAGGCCTGGTACAATCTCCTTATAATCCGATATGGCCCGCCAAAATAATCATAGTATGAGACACTTTCGATCGATCTCACGCAATAACGCGTTGCAACGCGAGTAAAACTTGTGCAAATTTAAATTATCAAATTTATTGATAAGTAAAAGATTGTTGTTATATAATTCATGTTCGACCGTTGAAATGATGATTTTCTCAACTGTTTCGGAGATTGAATAGATTTTTCTCTCGTCAAACTGGCAACCGCTCTAGTAATTTTCCAGACGTGAGCCGAAGAGTCGTTTGCGAGGGAGGGAAGTTCATGCGCCATCGCAGTCTTTCAGCCCCCTTACTCCACTCCGTAATACACACTATCGCACTATATCCTGCTCATTTTCAACCTGCTCTCACGGCTGCAATAATCGAGATATCGGGTTGATCCAAAATGCATTCTCTAAGTCTACTCGCGACGTTTTGAAAACACTGGTTAAAACCCAAAATCGATGAAACGGGAGCCAAGTTATGACCATTTGAAATTTCGACATTTTTAGGTTTCTGAAAAGGTAGGCAGAAAATTACAAAATTTTTTTTTCTTTTTTTTCAATGTTTCGATACCTTATTCAATCGGAAATTTTCCGCTGATGACGAATAACACCGAGTTTTTGTCGTAAACTCAAAAAATCAATGTGAAAAACGCAAAAATCGAACATATCACTTTTTGGACGATTTTCAATGAAATTTTGAGTTTCTCGAGGAAATGACTACTGAATTAGTAATCAGCGAGTCAAAATACATCGATATAGCGTCTTAAAATAAAATTCATAGGGAACCGAATACGATGTAGTGCAACTAACAATAACGATTTTTTTTTATCCATAAACAGACGAACGCAGTGTTTGCTTAACTGATTGACAAAAATATAAACCCACTCACACACTCATACATGCGATTACACATTTTCTAAAAATGGTAGAAATTGAAACTTTCTTATTGACTCCTCTGTAAGATTTTTTTTTCAATTTTGGCTTTCTCACAGAGGGAGCGTTGTGTGTACGCAAAAAATGATGAAGCAATATGCAAGTTTCAATTATCAAAAATTTTTATCTCGTTTTTTCTTCACTTTAAATGCATTTTTTTCGAAAAATTGTAAAGTATCATAAGAATGTTTTTATTCATTTTCTCGAAATTCATTATCAAATATCCGTACATTTAATGGCCCAAAAAGCGCACGTAAAGTCCTTAACATCACGTATAGCGATTTTTGGAAACAAAAAAAATTCCATAAATTTTAAATGCCTCGATCGATTTTCCCCAAATTCAATAACCAACAATATTTCATGATAGTCCGCTCGTGTATAAAGTTTTAGCCTGTCGCGTCGCAAAAATTGCCACGAGTTTTGCTTTGAAAGAAATATTTGAAAAAATTTAATATAGAGTGAAATCTGAACGAATCGTTGAAACCTTATGAAAATTATATGAATAGGAGCTGGCAGCTTCAACTTCCGTGTAAAATTTCCGCTCGATCGATTAAGCCATTCCAGAGTTATGGAACTTTAATTTTTTCAACCACATCACCCACACATTTTTCGTAAATGGAAGGTTGTAAAAAAAAACATCATTGAGAACATTTTCTCTACGAGGAAGGAGAATCACATAAATAATTGTACGCAAGCACAAATGTTTCATAACGAGAAAGAAATTATTATTAAACTCGTCACTGTGCTGATTAATGTATTTGTTTAAGGGCGGGGTAAGGTATTTAAAATTTTTTATTTTATTTTTTAAATGAATGTATGACATCTCAAGAATATTGTGTCAAAATTTCAAGTCGATCGGAGCAAAATTAACGGAGTTATGAGCATTTGAGCGTCCGTTGCTCCAGATCGGTTTTCTAGTGTGCAAAACTTTAAAGCGTTTTTCTGAAACTTGTCATTTTTGAAGTCGGTGTACGCTGCAACTAATAATCTAATGCACCGATTCTTCTGAAATTTTGTACACTATTTCTACACATAAATCTCCAGGTAACGCTGCCGAGTTTGTTTTTTTATAATTATTTTTTATTTTACAATAACAAATTTGTCGATTTTTTTTAGCGAAAATCGCGTTTTGACTTTCAAGTGCTACGAAAAATGAAAAAAATCGGTAAAAAAAAACTCGACGGCGTTACCTCGAGAAACATCTCACCCAATAAACGCATTTTAATTTTTTTGTTTCGGATGATCCAGTGACGAGGTCATAGCGTACACCACAAAACAACTTTTTTCAAGGTGCTTGCGGAGATTTGCTGCCAAATCTTGTTTATCAATATTTTTCAATGAAAATTTAGGAAAATATAGTTCAGATGTTGTATTATTATATGGAAAGTAAATAAATAAACCAGCATTACCTGTATCGTCTAAAAAAAATTTTGAAAATATGCTTTTTTTTCACCGAATTAACCTCCCCCCCCCCCCCCCCCCGTTAACCTCTTCGTGATTTGTAAAATGTGTGTAAGGGATTAAAGAAAAGAGTGGATTGACGATTGCAGGGCCGGGACAGTATAGCGACAGGTTCATCGTTTCTAGTTCTTCATTTACATCGTTCCTATAGGTATTTGCGATGATCTTGGTCTCGGTCTGAGGACGAGAGAAGCCACAAGGCATATTGCACTTCTGTGTAAATATATATGTATATATATGAATGTACTCACTCATATACTATTATACGTATACGGTGGCAAACAAAAGGAAAAAAGGATGTAACTCTGAAAATTTAATACGTGAAATTACGTGAATTACGTTCTTTAGTTTGTTGCAGATTAATATTCCATGGGAGGGATTATGGGAGGGTTTGAATGAAAAACCATTGAAAACTTTATCGCAAAATTATTATAAACAATTGTTTTAGAGTAATTACAAGTGTTATTTCTTCGAATAGTTCACAACGATTTGAAAATTTTTTTTTTTAAATGCGAATGTTTGTTTTTCTTCGAACAATACTCATAAGTATTTTGTAAGAAAAGTATCTTGGCTTATTTTTCTACAGATATGTAATATATGAATATACGTAATATACTGTTGAATAATTACAAGTTTTATTTCTTCGAATAGTTCACAACGATTTGAAACATTTTTTTTTTAATCTGAATGTTTTTTTTTTCTTCGAACAATTATATACTCATAAGTATTTTGTAAGAAAAGTATCTTTGCTGATTTTGCAACAGATATGTAATATATAGTGTGAAAACGTTGTCTCCCACGTTACACATAATATTTCATCTCAGCCACGTTAGAATAATCTCACGAATGCATTTATGTATATATATATATATATATATAATGGTGTGAGCGGTAAGTTGGTGGGCGCCAGCCTTGAATCAGCTGCTTGTTTTCAATGTCGACGAGTATTAATACTGCACCACCAGCATCGCTCCTCGTCCATATGTCTTCTCGACGCAAAGAGGTTTCTCGGAGAGAACGTCTCTTGTATTAACGCTTATGTTACATACCTATATCTCTGCTTTATTAGCATATACAAACGTACGATTCGTCGCGTGCGCGAAATATTGCGCGAACTACTAGTACTCGATTATACGATCATCTTGCGCGAACTTGCGCGAAAATTTGTAATTTTTTCTCAAGTTAGGAGGGAAACAAATTTTTTTTTTCGAAAAGGTTTTTCTTTACGATAGAAGTAAATTCTTTTGAAGGGTTTAGCACGGTTTTTCGGAGTCATTTTTTTAAGGGTGACGGAACTGCTTTTTGGGGTGAGGTCTATTGGTACGGACCCCATTGGTGTTCAACTTTTTGGTCTTTCACTGTTTCGACCGTACGATTTTTTTCGATTTTCGCTATTTCACGACAGTTCAACGTTTTGTTGTTTCGCTATTTCAACCTCCATCCCGCTCGACAAAAGGAAAAACGCCACCGAGGGAAAGAGCTCACGGGGGGGGGGGGGGGGGGGCAATATAGTTATAGAAGGGATGTCGGTCGAGAGGGAGAATAAAGGAAACTGCGTCGGAGAGATTATTCGCATGGCAAATTGTTGTTAACAATGAGCTAAACATTTTTCGCTGCCACTGTCTTTCGTTTAGTATCAATGTAAAAATGATGCTGAAATCCGAATCGTTGGAACGCAACGAAATCAAGTATTTTTTTAAATATTTAATTTTCGGTATTGCTCGAGATTTTCGAAAACATTTGGGGCCCAGGCCCCTAACGGTGACCCTTAAAAAAATGTGAACGATTATCTCGGTCCGGAAAGCACCCTTATCGGGGGGTGAAAAACGGAAAAAGTCGTACCTCGTACTGTAATAAAATACGTTTTTTTATGATTTTTTATGATCGTTAAACGTTTTTCGTCACTACGGGAGACCCTGAAGAAAATTTGAACGATTTTCTATGTCCGGAAAGTACCCTTATGGGGGGGTGAAAAACTGAAAAAATAGTACTTCGTACCATAAAAAAAATACCCAGATTTTTTATGATCGTTATGCATTGTTCGTCGTTACAAGAGACCCTAAAAAATTTTGAACGATTTTCTATGGCCGGAAAGCACCCTTATCGGGGGGTGAAAAACTGAAAAAATCGTACTTTGCACTCACTGCGAGTGTGGTTATTCGGTTTTGAGCCAGCTGAGTTCAATATTTGAGAGATTGGTGAAGACATAATGAATGGAGTTAGCGGAAAATTAGTGTATTTTTCAATTTGGTACATTTATAACTCTTCTGGGAAACAAGTTTTCGGGAAGATTAGCTCCACTGATCCAAAGTTTAGTATATTAACTACCAACACCAATGCATTAACAACTAACCCAAGGGTTAGCCTGATGTGCGAACTCAAGCGTTAAATCATCAATCGCACAAGGGACAATGTATTAACCACTGTGTGCAAGGGTTACTTATTAACCATCACGTCGAAGGTTAATTATTAACCATCGCGCCGATGGCTGATTATTAACCACCGTGTCGAGGGTTATTTATTAACCATCGCACCGAGGGATAATTGTTAATCAGCGTGACGGTGGTCAATTATTAACCATCTTGTCGAGGGTTAATATGCCGCATTGGTCATTAACCCAAGGACTAGTTTCTCCCAAGCCGAACGTTAATGCACTCGTCAACGCGTGGGTTAATTTATTAACCATTATAACCCAGTAGTTGGTGTGTTAACCACCGGACTCATGGTTAATGGCTCGACGATTAACTGAACAGTGTATTTTATCAACCTGTCGTCGAAACATTCATTAAAATGGCTTTCCCACTGAAACTCCATTCAAGACCATAAATTCCGAATTGACAATTGACTTTTTCCTTATACGCTATACTAACCTAAAGTTTAGTGTATTAACCCCCAGAAGCAGAAGGGATAATGCAAGTAAAGTAAGGCTGATTTTTTTCAAATGCTAACCCAAGACTCGACGTATTAACCACTGCGCCAAGGGTTAATTATTTCAACGACTGTGAGAAGGGTTAATTAATTTTATTAATCGCTAACCTGAACATCAATTACTCCCAGCTCAGAGGTTAATAATGTATTCCTTAATACAAGGGTTAATTATCAACCGCCATGCCAACGGGTAATACATTCTATTATTTACTAACCTAAGCATTAGTTACTTCTAACTCAAAGGTTAATGTAACCCTTAATACGAGAGGTTAATTCAACAACCGCTAACCCAATGGTTGTACCCCCTCCGAGGGTTGATGGATTAACCAATAATCGAAATACGCTTTGGTTAGTCCATTAACCACATTAATTTAGTTAACTACAGACCCAATACAAGGGGTTAATTATTGGAAGGTGTTAGCACCGATGCACTAAAGAAATCCCATAAACTAAACGTAAACCAAGGGCCGGTCTATTAATTGCTCCAAACGAATGGGCTAACCCTTCGAATTGTCTTTTATGACTTTGAGGATTCTCGAATAATTGCACATACATCCGCGCCGTCGTCAAACTTTTCCGTCCTATTGCGAATTGCGAGTGTACATACCGTCGCGAACGATAAAGAAAAACAACGAGATCCTTCTGCTCTACATATTTCAGTAGCGCACTATAAATATCTATCACTCGTTGGTTTGCGAGTGAAATTTGAATGGCGCTGAAGTAACGTTACGACGATACGTAACGTACAGACGAACGCTCGCATGACGCGAAAAATATTTCTTTCCCTTTCCCCGAACGGAGGGTTGAATCTAGCACGAACGAAAACATGTCCGTATTGGTGAAATGTGTACTGTACTACTCGTGCACAAACCGTTAACGTACATATGCACGTAGGGAACAAGCACGACGCGGAGCGACGTCGGTCGGACTATACCAATCGATACGCCACATATTCTGCATCCCACAAGCCGAGCACGCGGAATGTTTTATTCTCCCGTGCTTTTTATATTCCTTCTGTGAAGAAGAGCTTGTGTATCGTATTGAAGGCAATTCCGACCGATATTTTACCCACGTTTGTCATAAATTCGATATAGTACTTTTTTTTTTACACAAAATCACATGTAACCGAACGAAAAAATGGTGCAAGCTGCTCGAGCACGAGCAATTAATTTTTTTTCTCTGTCGTTGTTAACGAACAATCATGGTGATTGACAGATTTATTTTTTGCCAATTTTCTACGATGTCAAAAGTAGGTACTAATTTTAGTAGATTCGCGGGGAAAAATTTCGCCGACCAAAAAGACCATCCGAATCGAGTATTTATAATTGGTTTTTTGATAATCGATGATTTCGGTGCAACGACGTTCCTAACGTTTGTACCACTGAAAAAAAAAAAAAAAAAATCCGATTGCAAGAAGGTCAAAGATGCATCTGTATCGTTGCAGCCAGCTCTCACGATGATAAGAAAATGTTATCAGTCTTACAAGCAAATATAATTCCTCCTAGGACCATACAGAACATGATCCGGCTCTGCGGTGTCTCTTATCAGCAAGCCGGAGACTCCGAGACAGACGAAACACTCTGTGAATAGCTTCCGTTGAGTTTTTTTTTTGCAAACACGAATTACAACATTTTAATTTTATTTTTATTCTCATTCGTCTTACGTCAATGCAAGAGATATATGTCCATCAGATGAGCCACTAACGCAAGCCTATACATTTGTCTGTACCGAAATGTCATCGACGTAATTTTTCGACGCCGGTCAGCCCTCATTTTGTCTCATCGTAAGTTGTTTGCCGTTTTCATTAACGATAACGCGCCAAGTTATTTTGAGGGGAAATAAATATTCTTCGCGAGAGCGTGTTAATGTTCATTGTCGCGTTTCGTCGCTGTGTGTGCCTTATCGCACGTGGCCTCTGGCGTCTATAGTGTAATTCGCCTCAAAGAGCTCTCACGAGCTTTGCAAAATATTTACATTTAACGTGTGATGACATTTTTTTCTTGTGTTTTTTTTTTTTCCTTTCTCAACAATTATTCGACATTCGGTACTCTCCAATAAATCGCATTCAAGAAAAAACACGAAGAGTCAAAATGACATGGCAAAAGTACAACAATTACAAACAATTTTATGTCAATCGTTTTTGTAATTGTTCTAACAATTGCATATACGGTCGAAAACACTTTGCCTGTTGTTCCCACTTGAATTTACAACAAATGTGTACGATTCTAGCGTAATTATAACAATATCCTTTCCTTTTTTTCGTGCGGTATTGAAAAATTGCTTGAATTGATTTTGGGCCAAGATGATAATTATGTAAAGGATTAAAAATTTGTTTAAATATTATCACGATTAACTAGTAATAATTTTGGATAATTATCAATTTGCGATAAATAATTTTTACTTCAATGCTTTATAATTTTATTTTTCGAACATCGTGATTGCTCATTTTTTTCCTCACAATACGACGCTAATATAATTTTGATTTACACACAGAGAGATACTTTGTAGATGATCGATTTTTGTTGTTGATTAAAATGACGACGATTAAAATACCGATTGCGCGACGTTTGGCAACGCGCAGTCGAACAATACGCACATATATAATACATGTTATACATAATTATTTTTGTTCGAAGCGATTTGTGTCAATTAGGGGATGAAAAGAAATTTCATGGATTACACAACATCGAAAACCTAGTTATTTTTTTGTTTCCTCATAGAGGAAGCTTTGTTTTGCGGAGCAAAAGACTTTCGAGTTTCGGATACGTTCAGAATGTGTTAAAACGTCGGAAAATGATATTTCAAACGACCATATTCCGAGAATGACTGCAGTAATGACGCTCAATTTTTTCACACAGGTAGAGCGATCAACCGCCTTTATTTGTTGACATTTTAATTTATATTTCTTAACCGTTACGGATTGTACAGGATTTTGAATTTTTCAATAAATGTCCGTTATCGCTGTAACGTGAGTACACTTTTAACTATCGAGCCGAAACTTTTTAACGCGATGTCATACTATGAAATTTATGAATTTTCGAAAAATCTACGTTATTAACATTTAATCCGAATAAATTTCGAGCGATAAATTTGTCATTGATTTTTTGACAAATCAATTGACGTTACGTAATTGTTTAATACCAATTTTTGTGAGAATCGATACGACGGTTAAGATTTTATAAAGTTTTTAGAATTTTTTCGATAAATGATTCCAACCTTGAAACTGAAACAAAAATGAAACACTAAAGGGGGGAGAAAAAGGCATAAATTGAAAGTTGTACATCGCTTCCACCTAGTTGTCGACAAATTTAGATACGTAGCTTCCTCTATCACGAAGCCAGAGCGACGAAAGGGACTTGAGCTCGTAAAGGGATATTTGTAAATTTTCGTTAAACGAGGAGGAAGCAAAGTTTCAATTAGCTTTTTTTTATGATTGTGTTTTATGTAATTCTATATGTTTTTTTGTTAATTTTTTTTAGTCAAATGGAATATATATTTTTATAATATAAATATATATCTCACTAAAGCTGGAGAGTTTGTTTGTTTGTCTGTTTATTCGAACGCGCTAATCTCAGGAAATAGTAATCCGATTTGGAAAATTCTTTTTGCATTAGATAGCCCATTCATTCGGGAAGGCTCTAGGTCATATAACTTTATGATATGACCCTAATTGTACTATTTTACTACTATATTACTATATCTATACTATACTATAATAGAGCTGGAGAGTTTGTTTGTTTGAACGCGCTAATCTCACGAAATACTTGTTCGATTTGAAAAATTCTTTTTGCATCAGATAGTCCGTTTATTCATGAAGGCTTTACGCCATATAACTTTATGCGGTGACCCTAAGGAGCGCGGCGGCGGCGCGTTAAATCGGGGGACGGAAATTTAACGCGAGTGAAACTGCGTTAAATTTCCAGGGCCCAACTCGTTTATAGTAAGCGCTGAATTGGTATTTTTGCTACGTTTTTCTTTTTGCAAGTTAAAATCGATCGCGGATCCTTCCTCTTAAATGTCAGCTCTTGTATCAACAGTTTTGTTTCCGCATTACATTTTATGAAGGTTGAAAGAAATCCGCTCTTAAATTTTAACGCGCAAACTATAATTGGTGACCCTTCGATCAGTCATCGGCAATCAGATGGCTAAGGAACGTGATGAAAAAAGAAAGACAAAAAAAGCTGACGAACTCATGACGTGGACGAACGCTAAAGTTCTTTACGTCATTATTTGCGCTGCACGAGATCGCTCGCTCTACCGCGGGAGTGTCGAGTGAACGCATAAGCGCGATAAACAACTCCTTGCCAATGAATCTGGCGCGTTGCCAACAGTTTTTCACTCTTTTGCTCTCGTGCTTCGCGATATCGCACGAATTTTTACGGGGTGTGTTCTGCAGACTCTTTGCGCGCTTGTTCGTACACATAAATTCGATGAAATAGTTTTCGAGCAGCGTGTGTGAGGTCTCCTGTCTCGCGGAAAAATTCACGCACATGTACAGATTGGTTCGAGATCGAAAAACGGAATCGTAAAATCGAAAAGATACCAATTTTGCAAAACGCATTATTTTTTTTTCGAATTATAAGATAAGTTGGATGATTTTCGAATTTACTCAATTTTTTGTTTTTGATACAGTACAAACTATTTTAATTTTGGTAAAATTATACTCAGAACCAAATTTTTTATACCTTTTAAACGGAAAAATCATCGATAGATATATTTAAATGTAATTTCACTTATTGACGAATTATTAATGATGAGCTGTACCCGGCGGGGTTACACCCGCGTTCAATTTTCGTCCCTTGATTCAACGCGCCACTGCCGCCGCTCGTTCAGGTCATAATGTAAAGTTATATGGCGTAAAGCCTTCCCGAATAAACGGGCTATGTAATACAAAAAGAATTTTTCAAGTCGGATAAGCATTTCCTGAGATTAGCGCGTTCAAACAAACAAACTCTCCGGCTTTATTATAGTATAGTAAGATAATGGTAAGATAGTAAGATTAGGGTCATAGCAGGAAGTTATATGGTCTGGAGCCTTCCTGAATAAACGGGTTATCTAATGCAAAAAGAATTTTTCAAATCGGAGTAGTATTTCCTGAGATTAGCGTGTTTAAACAAACAAACTCTCCGGCTTTATTATAATACAGTAAGATAGTGGTAAGATAGTAAGATTAGGGTCATAGCATAAAGTTATATGGCCTAGAGCCTTCCTGAATAAACGCGCTATCTAATGCAAAAAAGAATTTTTCAAATCGGACTAGTATTTCCTGAGATTAGCGGGTTCGAATAACGGACACAAACGAACAAACAAACATACAAACAAACATACAAACCAATTCTCCAGCTTTATTATACTGGTAAGATAAATTTCTAATGGAAATTCTCAAGTATCGTAAAAATTTAAAATTTCAAGTTTTTTTTTCCAAAAAATGTCGCTTTTTTTCCAAAAAGTAAAGATGACCGAAACGTCTTAAAATAACTCATGATTTCGGAGTATCAGCAATGACAGAATAAATGTTTTTACTGTATGATGTTAATCGATACGTTTCTCGTATTTTCGTCAAATAAATCCAATCGCAGATTGTTCGAGGTCACGGATTATTTTTCTTTGTTCGTCGAAAATATTACGTTTTCGGCTTTTGTGACCATGGACCGTACATGTGAGAAGGAGGAGACGGCGTGACTGGGAAGCTGGTGGTGGTGACACGTGTCCCAATCGATACTCGGAGGACTCCGAGCAATCCCTGAAAATAATAATGGAGATCGTGCCCGAGAGTCTGGACAATGAGACGCCCATAATACCACGCACGTTAAAATTACTCCAATAGTGTCGCTTTTTTTCTTTTTTTTGTCCGTGACTAACTATTCTATCGAGCCTGCAAATCTTTTTTATTTTACCTTTTTCACATGCAAAATGTAAAAAAAAATTCGTAATAATTTACGTAAAGGTTGATTGAAATATTTAATGCAAATTATGTCAATCCTTGTACATAATGATGTGTCTGGGTCAATGTAGCGTTCAACATTCAAGTATATTCTCCCGTATAATCTGATCGTTTAGGTATATGGGCCCAAATCGACCGGAGAACCGTTTCTTCCGAATAATTGATCATTCACAATTAATATTAACATTTTTCATGAATTATTCATAATAATTTCGTCACAAATTATTTGACGAAAGCCAATATGTGTATTAGCCACTCAACTATACAGTAAAGAAAAAGTCCAAAAATTGCTTTCTCGAAATTTTCCACAATGCTGAAAGCTCCCTCTATCAGGAAGTCGAAATCGAGAAAAATTTAGTTTCTCATAGAGCGAGCTTTGTGCATTGTGTAAAATGTCGAGGAAGCAACTTGCCAATTTCGAGTTGCAGCTCTTTTTTTAACCTCTACATGTTTTGTAAATCACAATTTTTTTCGAATAATTTTCAATCTCATAGAATCGCAACTGTTTCATCGATTTACACGAAATTCGACCCTATCGATCATCCTTCAATGATATTCTATCTTTGTACAAGATTTTTCATGAAAATCTAAGAATTTCGATTGTAATTACACGAGCTGGCGTCTCAACAAACGCCTATAATTTTGTTTTCTTTCGAAAAATTCAATATTTCGTAAATTCAAAAGGCCTTGATGGAATTTCCCCAAATTCAATATCGAAAATTCTTCAATATCATTCAATAGATGTACGAGATTTTTTCTCGGTAACGAAAAAAGGTACACGAGCCTGAACAAAAGCCTATATAGATTTTTCGAAAAATTCAAAATTCTATAAATTTGGAACAACTTGATCGATTTTCTCAAAATTCAATAGCGAACAGTATCTGACGATAGTCCATTTGTGTCCAAAGTTTTAGCCCGACAGCTCGAAAATTTTATGAGTTATGCTCTTAACACACATTTTTGAAATTTTTAAAAATTGTATAAGATCCAAAAAAAATGTGTCAATTGCCACAAAAATGATAGTAAATAAAAGGCCTTTACATACTTGCGAAATTTCAGCCCGAAAGGTCAAACCAATTCGAAGTTACAGCGGCTTCAATTTTGCATCCCTACCATCTACACACATCGATCCGGAAATTTTTTTAAACATACTTTTCCGATGTTTTCGCACATTATTAAGATGTTGCTATTAAAAAATTGAAAAAATAATTTTTTTCAACGATAACAAAACCCTCTACGAGTAAGAGAAAACAGTTCTATAAGAAATAGAGAAAAAATGATATACGTAGTTTGAAGTAAAAATAAATTTCTACGGGCCAGTTATAATTCGATGATAAAAATAAATAAATCGTCTAAAACTGAACGTAGGGTGCACGCAACTCACGTGATTAAGAAAACAGTTGGCAAGCACTTTTTTCCCTCAAATAACTCCTCGATTTAGTTTGTGTTTAGTAGATTTCGTTCGATTTTCACAAACTCTTACATTCAAATCTAACAAATATTACATACTCTTTAGGGATTTTATTTTATTTTTTCGATTTACAACAATTATTTATCTCAGTTTGTTGATGAGAAATATGATTGGTGTAAATAAAGAAACAAAAAAAAATTCCCAAAGAACATGTAATATTTATTTGATTATATAAGAATTTGTGAAAATTGAAACGAAATCTACTCAACACAGTGCACTTTCGAAAAATGTTAGATCTTCACATTTATAGTTTTTTTTTTCTCCAACTAGGAAATTTTTCTTTTCCATCATTTTTCATTTCTCGTTTCCAATCTTTGGACCGTGCGATGTGTCAGTATTTTGATTTCTTTTTGACATATACGATTCTTTTTATAACTACAAGACGATGAAAGAGGATCAGTCTTCTCGGCTGACACTAGGATGACTCAGCTATGCACCCCTAACGTGTGTCCCCTTTCGTATATATCGCAACATGTACGAGGTCTGTTCAAAAAGTATCGCGAATTTTGAATTGCCGCGGGCTACGTATATTCGATTTTCGATTTTTGTGTGGCGTTAGGTCGGTACTCGTGTCCCTCACTTATGCTGAAAAAATCGGCTATTTTGAATGTTTAGTTAATTGTTGACAGCTGTTTTGGTTAGACGTGTTTTGGCTTGTCTTCGATTTTTGTCTATTCCAAAAAATGAATCAAAGAATCTGTATCAAATTTTGTGTGAAAAACAAAATTAAGAGCGCGGACGCATTCCGAATGTTGACTGTGGTATATGGTGAAGCTACCTTGGACCAAAGCAACGTTTGTCGGTGGTACAAAATGTTTCTCAGAGGGCCGAGAAGATGCGAACAACGAAATGCGTTCCGAACGCCCGAGCACATCAACAACAGACGAAAACATTGATGAAGTGAAAAAAATAATATTGGCCAATCGTCGAATCACCGTTAGAGAAGTTGCTGAGGAACTAAACATATCGATTGGCTCGTGCTATTCGATTTTTACCAATGATTTGGGCGTGAGACGGGTCGCCGCGAAATTCGTGGCAAAATTGCTCAATTTCGAACAAAAACAGTGTCGCGTTAACATTGCTAAGGAGCCGTTGAACTCGGTCCGCGACGACCCAAATTTGCTCCAGAGGGTCATAACTGGTGACGAATCATGGGTTTATGGTTATGACGTGGAAACCAAAGCTCAATCATCGCAATGGAAGCTGCTTTTTTGGAATAGACAAAAATCGAAGACAAGCCAAAACACGTCTAACCAAAACGGCTGTCAACAATTAAATAAACATTCAAAATGGCCGATTTTTTCAGCATAAGTGAGGGACACGAGTACCAACCTAACGCCACAAAAAAAATCGAGAATCGAACATACGTAGCCCGCGGAAATTCAAAATTCGCGATACTTTTTGAACAGACCTCGTATACGTACGATCGTTTTCAGTGAATACGTAGATCCCTGCATATAGAAACGCACACGGAGAAAAAAAAACGTGTGTAGCATCGGGCTGCAACGTCCACGGTCACGAAATAGAGGGCGCTCTTACCGCATTGCGCCATAATAATCAGACTGCGAAAACCGACCACGTGCGCGCGTATTTGTCTCGTAGATTAGCGAGATCAACGTACGATAAAATAAAAGAGAATAAAGAAATTGAAAAGAACAAACAAATTTTAAATATGTTTTTTTTTTAAATTAAATAGGCTTTGATGGCGTAAAAATTTTTTGTTGCTTTTTCGCGTTTATAATCACAATATGTTTAATTTGTTCCGAAATGTCAGAACATCACATTTGGCAAAACAAATATGTGTAATAGGCTTCAACAATTAATCGGCACCGTTAATCAAGTCGCAGATGTTTTTTTTTTTATTTAAATTTTCGTGCAATCTCTGAAATCGTGAGGCAATTTTAATGAAAATTATAGCAAATAAAGTCGGAAAGGAGCGAACTTTATTTGTTGTAATTTTTATTGAAATTCCTTAACAGTTTAAAAGATTACACAGGATTTTGAATATTCAAAAAAATTTCCAAAGATCCACGCAGGTTGCTCAATAAGAGAGCCAATTGCTCGTAGAGTGAGGCTCGTAGAGGGAGATTCGTATATCTTTGAAAACGAGACGGGAAAACGTTGTGCAAGTTTCAATTTGGATCTTTTTTTATTGTTAAGTAAAACTTGGATCACGAAGTTTTTAGGTTAGACGCGCCCCTATCAGCTGATCCGCGTGATTCTATAGAGTGAAGTGTGTTGACATTGGATGAACACGTGACTAAAAGTCACCGTCTCATTCGTCCTTATATCGGCTTCACTATTTCGATTATTAATGTATCGAAGTTCGATCTTCGGGCGTCATCGCTTCTTTTTTCTTCAAGTAACGAAAAAAAAAAAAAAATCATTCTATTTTGCAGATAAAAATTTTTTCTTCGACTATAACTCGTCGTACGACATTGCGAATTATCGATAATCATTCGATCGTGTCCCACATAAGTATAACCGTTATCAGATTAATTTTATCTCTCTACACGTTCATTATCTGCACAACGAACGACTATGTGGACATTTTTATCGGTGGTCATAATGATTAAACATTTGTCAATTTATACATTTTATTAAATGCTTCATATTTTACAAATGATAGTGGAGCATAGTCATTTTGGATTTTCGAGAATTATTTACGGTTATGAATGTGACAATTAGAGGGGGAGGGTAAACACACGACGACGAGATACTAAATGGGAGCTCTGCGTTGGTGCACACAGGACGTAAAGCGAAGTTACTATAACGTTCCGGTCTTTCTCGTTTGTCGCCGCAAATTCTACACCATAGAATTTTAAACGTCCCTCTTCCACGCTCCTAACGAGCGTATGAATAGCCGAGTAGTCGGAGCAAACTTGCCGTTAATGAAACCCCAACTGTAGATCCCTTTCATTTACGAGAGACACAAAACTACCAAGTTTCTTTCTCGTAAAGAGCTTTACGATAAAATGACGAAAAAAAAAAATCCAATGAATACAATCTACCGGTGTATTGGTACTGAAAAAAAAAACGCTGTTTAGTGACTGTTTTGAAGCCGAGAATATGACCAGAATGAAACTTTGCGAAGGTGTCAAAAAAAAAGTTAATTTTTTTACTTGACGATTTTTTTTGCACACGTAATCATTTGATTTTTTTGCGTAAACGCGATTGTTCCATATTCTAGAATGTTCAAAGTATGTTCCATAATATTTTGGGGCGAAATTGAACCGAAACCGTGCGTACGGCAGCCGTTTAAAAAAGGCTGGGATCATTTTGATCCCACGTGTAACCAGCGCGGAACTTGGGCAGAGGTATGACCACAGTGGGGTTAAAGATTTAATAATTGAAAATTATTATTTAAACGCTAAAACCAATTAATTCCCGCAACGAAGCGGTACGAGCAACGATAATTTTCAACGTGGAATGACATTTAAAAATTGATGATCAATATTTTGGATTAAAAAAAATAGGGATGGGTTAAAGACAACGGAGTTAAAATTATGATTTTAATGATACAAGGATAATTTTACATTTTATCAAATCTCTCTCCAATCAATTCGTAATAAAAATTATTGTCTTTTTGTTTGTTTTTATCAAATTATAGATTCATAGATGGAGGAAAGCGAGAGTGACGATAATCAGAGGAAGAACGTAGAGTCGAAGAGGCCGTCGGACAATCGTTTGGACGACGAGTCATCGAGAGATGACGATCGTGAGAGTATTAACGAGACCGCGAAGAAGGTCGAGTGTGATGAAAATATGAAAAATCACGATGACAAAGCGTCAACGCTGAAGCTCAATAACGCAACGACGATGAAACGTGAGAAGTCATTGACGCGCAACGATGAGCCGGACGATGACGACGGCGCTGGCAAAGGATCGGACGAGGACGACAACAATAAAGAGAAAATAGCCGATGAGAAACGTGACGACGAGTCGTCGACGAGGACATCGTCGACGAGCACGTCGGACGACGAGTCGGAAACGAGCTCGGACGAAAAGACTGAGACGTCGAAGCCGGAAGTCGACGAGACAATGGCGTCGTTGGAAAAATTAACGAAGAACAATAATGGGAATAACGAAGAAATGCCGAAGAACGATGACACTACGGACGACAGTGACATCGATGATGATCTCGTATCTACAATAAATTACAACACTATTACCTCATTAGCTGCTTTAAAGGACATGCTACAATCGTCCGGCGAAGATTCGGACGGTGTCGATAGCTTCTTTCATCATTATTTTTTGTCTCACGTTAATCGTTTGCCATCGAGAAATCAAACTCACAGTCCGTATCCGTGGGGACGAAGATTGTCCGAGTGCAGAGAGGAGGACGAGTACGAGACCGAGGAAGGTGAGTGTTTTTAACGAAACAATTTCCTCGCTTTATCGCTCGAAATGGATTTAAAATTATTGCATACGAGGTCTGTTCAAAAAGTATCGCGAATTTTGAATTTCCGCGGGTTACGTATATTCGATTTTCGATTTTTTCGTGGCGTTAGGTTGGTACTCGTGTCCCTCACTTATGCTGAAAAAATCGGCCATTTTGAATGTTTAGTTCATTGTTGACAGCTGTTTTGGTTAGACGTGTTTTGGCTTGTTTTCGATTTTTGCCTATTCCAAAAAAGCAGCTTCCATTGCGATGATTGAGCTTTGGTTTCCACGTCATAACCATAAACCCATGATTCGTCAGCAGTTATGACCCTCTGGAGCAAATTTGGGTCGTCGCGGACCGAGTCCAACAGCTCCTTAGCAATGTTAACGCGACACTGTTTTTCTTCGAAATTGAGCAATTTTGGCGCGAATTTCGCGGCGATTCGTCTCATGCCCAAATCATTGGTAAAAATCAAATAGCACGAGCCAATCGATATGTTTAGTTCCTCAGCAATTTCGCTAACGGTGATTCGACGATTGGCCAATATTATTTTCCTCACTTCATCAATGTTTTCGTCTGTTGATGATGTGCTCGGGCGTCCGAAACGCATTTCGTTGTTCGCATCTTCTCGGCCCTCCGAGAACATTTTGTACCACCGATAAACGTTGCTTTTGTCCAAGGTAGCTTCACCATATGCCACAGTCAACATTGGGAATGCGTCCGCGCACTTAATTTTGTTTTTCACACAAAATTTGATACGGATTCTTTGATCCATTTTTTGGAATAGGCAAAAATCGAAGACAAGCCAAAACGCGTCTAACCAAAACAGCTGTGAACAATTAACTAAACATTCAAAATGGCCGATTTTTTCAGCATAAGTGAGGGACATGAGTACCGACTTAACGCCACTAAAAAATCGAAAATTGAATATACGTAGCCCGCGGAAATTCAAAATTCGCGATACTTTTTGAACAGACCTCGTACACTTGAGACGAACGGAAGAGAATTTTGGCTCTTCAATCATCGACAAACGTTTCAATACCAGATCATCTAAAAGTTCGCAGGGATTCTCAATTTATTTTACGGTTTCGCATCGTAATAACCAAACCCTTACAAAGATTCGATTGTGGGTCCGTCCGTTCGTCCGTCCGTCTGTCTTCCTCGTGTCACCAGGCCTCTAACTCCTAAACGATTTAACTTGTTAGAGTGAAATTTGGCGTGTAACTACAGTGAGATGTTCCGAAGAAGGCTCAGGAGTCATTTAAGAATAATAAAATAAATTTAAAAAAATGTCGACAACTTGAAGGGCCGAAAATTCGCGGGATGGGGTCGAAGTTTCGAACCGTAAAAGTTTCGACGGTTCAAAACTCCGAATTTATGTGGAACGATCTTAAAACTTTTCGAAATTTTTAAAGTCCGTCGTTTTTAAAACAGAAATGTCATTGCGAAGAATAGTTATACATCGAGGATTAAATGACAAGAATAATTATGGGACCGATCTGCAAAAGTATCGAAAATCAAAAATCCTACTACTTAAAAAATCGTATTTTAATAATTAGAAAACGTAAAGTTCGAAAAAATTGTGGTGATAGAAACTCGAGTTGCGGAACGGCCAAGTTTTATACCTGAAAAGGTTCAGAAAAAAAAAAGTTCGAAGCCAAATATATTAGAATTTATATGTCCCGAAAAGGGTAAACAGACGACAGTGTATTAATTCGACGGGGCAAAATTTCGAAAGAGAGTATAACTAGAGCTACTAGTGGGCTCTGACGCTCGCTCGTGAAAAAGGTCCATGGGACATAACACCAGTGGTGCTGCCATCTAAACGGACGAATTTACAAATTTTCGGAATTTTGCCTCTTCGAAACTTTTATTTTCGGAATACCGCATCGTCGACGCCGTAATTTTCGGAGTCCGAAAAATTCGTATACCCGAGAATTCTTTTCTTCAATTTCATTACTTTCGCACCTTTCCTATAGTTTCTCGTTCGATAATATAATTTTCGGAACTTTCCGGATCTTCAAAAATCACCAATTCGCAATTTTTCAAGTAATACTACTGACCGTTCGATAAATTGCTCTGTCGTCTGCGTAATCTTTCGAAAAAATATTTACTCGACGATATTAAATTCGTATCATTTTTGGTATCGATCCATGCCCGTTCGATGTTATTTACAGTCGATTATTCAAACTGTCGTCGGAATGAACCATGCAATTCGTACTATTCAAATTCGGTGTTTTGCACCGTCGAAGCTTTTACGGTTCGAAACTTCGACCAGGCCCCAAATTCGCGATCTCGATACAATTTTCTTTCTTTCTATTATTGCGAGCGGGGTATCGTTTGAATGGGCTTCACTTTCATGATTGAAGAAATATTTTTTAATACTTTCATCCCATGGTAATGATTGCTGTTACTAAACTTATTACTCATAATATTTTCTCAAAATAATTATCGTGATTTTCTGATAATAATAATTCTCGATTGAAAAAGAAAGAGATTTATCTGTCATTTTTGTCAGTTTAGAGTAGTTATTATCAATTTATATCGTTTCTATAATTGATCGTTTTTATAATTGATCACGAAGAATCGAATAGAATGAAACATCGATATTCCGAAAGTCGGAAGAGCTTTTTTTCTCTTTTTTTTTCTGGTATATACCTCCTAAGGCTTCCACAACCCGTATAATGACAAGAAGCTACAATGAGCTTAGAGCAATATCCGATGTACACCGGCCCTTTATCCATTCTGCCGTTAAACTTTACGCAACTGTAGGGTTTTACCTGTCAGTGATCGCTCATCCCATTAACGAGACTGTCTCACATTGGAATTGCTCCTTGACTTCATTAAGACGCTCGTTGCTTGAAGCAAAAATAAAACGCGGAAAATCCTCGTTCATTTGAAAAAAGTTCTGCAATGAAATTCTGATAATTAATTAACGAAAAAAAAAAAAAAAAAAATGATATTTTATGCTCGGATCGAAATTAAGAAAAAAAAATCTACATAAATATTTTGGTTGTGAGCAAAAAATTTGCTTACGGAAACCCTCGAATCGCGCACATTCGATGATGCTGAAGTTTGCATCGTTGGAACGCAACGAAATCAAGTTTTTTTTTTTTTAATTAATTTTCGGTATTGCTCAAGATTTTCGCGAACATTTGGGACCCAGGCCCCTAACGGCGATCTCTAAAAAATTTTGAGCGATTTTATATGTCTGGAAAGCACCCTTATGGAGGGGGTGAAAAAAATCATTTTTTTTATGATCGTTATTCGTTGTTCGTTGTTGAAAGAGATCCCTAAAAAAGTTTGAACGATTTTCTATGTCCGGAAAACACCCTTATGGTGGGGGGGTGAAAAACTGAAAAAATCGGACTTCGTATTGTAAAAAGATAACCATTTTTTTTATGATCGTTATTCGTTGTTCGTCCGAAGCAAAATAGAAGAATTTCATAAGAAATGTGTTTTCAGTACAATCAGCGGATAACCGTTCCAATGTTAAGGATTTCTGGGTATAAAGTCCGATTCAAAAGTTTAATTTAATAAAAATTCATTAACGACGGAAGAGAACATTAATTTCGGATCGCTTTGATTCGAAAAGTGAAAAAAGTACAAATTACAAGTTAAAAATGGCGCACAAAAAAAATCGCAATGATCCTCCATGTCGGACGTGCAAAGTTTAATTTTTCTATTTCCCGTTTGCAATTAAAATCATATCAAGCCCCTCATCCCCCGCTTATCAACTTTCATACAAATCCCTCTACTTTCTGTGATTTTTAATACTAAAAAAAAGCACCTCTAATTTGATACCCTCAGATTCGGAATTCCCCGGACAATAACAATCGAGGTTAAAAACAAAATTTGTACGATTCCAAGAACGAATGTATATTTCGAAAATCATTATTTTCATGTTTTGTGCACGTACGTACTTGACGTAAAATTTATAATTTTTCGCACATACTCATTCGTGCTTTCTCGAAAAAATTCGGATCTTGATGCATTATGCATAAAGATAACATTGAGATTCTCGAAAAGTTACGCAATTGAGCGTGTTTTAATCGAAGGCTTCTATATATGCACGTATAAGGTCGTTCGAGTGAGTATTTTAACGAATGATTATGCCGCAGAGGTGTGTAAGGAGCGTGCCGTTTTATGTTTCGCTGGGCATCGGTGGCTATAACGAGAAAGTATCAGCACACAGAGAGCACGCGGTCCAACGGAAGCTAAGATTAGCAAGAACCGAACTAATGGCATCGGCTTCTCTTTCTCTCTCTCTCTTTCTTTACAATCATTCAAACGCGGTTGGCAACACAAGTATTCTAACGTTATCCTCGTTACGTTTGAACCATCCTGTTGATCATCTCTGTGCGAGAAATTCACTCGTTCTTCCCGTTTGACTTTTTTTAAATTCATTCCCCTCCCTCTTCACACCCACTTCTTCATCCCTGCCGGCAACTGTGAGACATCGTCGGTCAATCGAGACGGTGCACTTGGGTAATGATCCGGCTATTTATAAAATGAAAATTTTCGAATAAAACGAGCTTTTAACGTGCCATTAAGTTGGCATCAACCATTTATTTCCGGATATATATTATCGCACACACAGAGACTTGTTGTATTTATGTACCAAGTCTAGAGAATATATTTGGCATTTTTAATTTTAAATCTATATTAATAAAAACAACGAGGAACAAAGGAGAAAAGATGTAGATGAAAAAATGATCGAAGCGAAAGGTTAAAGTTGCAACGAAAGATCGACACTGCTCTGTCATTATTTGTTTCTTGGATCATTAATAGTCGCTTCTTTTTTTAGAAAACAATGTCACATTTTCCATAATCGATTTTTGTGAAAATCAATATCGAATTCAATGGCAAATCTCGGAGGAATCTTGGAATCATGAAAGTCCGTTTTTAAAGGCATGGACACATTCACACACGCCCACGCTAATTAGGACACTTTTAACACTTTGCCATGAATATCCGAGAATTTTATTTTTCATCACAAAAAAAGAAAGCTTACGAGAAAGCAAAAAATTTACAAAATTCTAAAGAGCACAAATTACTCGTCCAACATTTTGTTTCCGTCCCAATTCTTTTATAACCGAAAATGTCGATTCCGAACCAATTGCCATTCGTCCATTTCTATCTCTCCTCGCGTGACAAATCGAAAAGCAATTTTCACATTCGGCAATTTCGAACGGAATCACGCTGAGTCCCCATTCCCTCCTCCGCCTCTTTCCATTATTCTCGGGTCGGAAGCAGTGCGTCCGATCGCATTGTACACACGCGAGTCTACGTACTCACACGTTGTATCGACGCGGATGCGATTTTCCGCGATGACGTAATCGCGTCCTCGTCGATTAACCGCGCGTGACCGATAACGCGCTCTTTGTCGCTGATGCCTCGCAACCGCGGGATATTACAACCGAACGAAAATTGCGCACGATACACCCCGTGACATCGCGACGTGCCCGTAAAAAAATAGGGCGAAAACAAAATGGAAAATGATAATTAGTTTTTTTTTCCTTCAATAGCCAACACATCTTTGTTAGCGTGGAGAAAGAGTGATTTTATTGCTGACAGTAGTGAAGTCGTTGAACATTTTTTTCACGCTCGCACTCATATCCATAGTAAGTGACGCATAATTTGCGCTGTCCGAGGAGAATTACGATTTTGTACGTGCGACTCATAAACATTTTACTGGTGATTTATATCGAACACGTTGTTACTCTCGATCTCAAAGAGTTTTTACCGCATTATCCGCCACAGATTGTCATAATAAGTGCATTCACTGGTAATCTTCCACGAATTTTTGTCGACAAAATTTACAAGCACTTAAATCCTAAAAAATACACATTTCTCGTTTTGTTTCTCTCTCGAAAAATTGTTGAACATAATGTAATAAAAAAGATAGGGCGCTCGAAAGGGCACAGGGAACAAGACGACCGGAGGAAATAGTAAGGTATCTTAAGGGTGGAATTAGGGTTAGGACAGCGTTTTCTCAATGATTTTAATGAATTTTTTTATAGTATAAAAAATGAATATAATTTATTGAAACTTTGAGAATATTTTATAAATATATTTAAGTACATACTATAAAATTTTTGAAGAATCTCCTTGAAAAACAACGAAAATATTAGCGACCCCATATTGCAGGTCACAATCAGACTCAGCATTTTGCGTACATTCTGGAAGCCGCAATTTTCATCTGAAATCAAACGAGGTTGGAATTTGCTTTTATTACATGTCTCTCTTCTATATGAACCTAAATGCTATCAAAAAAATGGAAAATTGAATTTTTTACAGGGGTCAAAACAAAAAAGCATGATTTTTTGCCATTTTTTACAACTTTATTTGCAAAAAAAAATTATTTTAAATAATGATAATATTCCAATTTTAGGTTCATATAGAGCGCAATACTATGAAGAAAGTAACTGCCAATTTTCAAAACGATTGGTTGAAAACTTTTCAAACTAGCGTGTACGCAAGTTCAAAAAAAGTCGTTTTCAGAAAAACGCGTTTGAAAAAACGCAAAATGTTGAGTCTGATTGTGACCTGCAATATCGGGTCGCTAATATCTTCGGTGTTTTTCAAGAAAATTCTTCAAAAATTTTATAGTATATACTTAAATATATGTATAAAATATTCTCAAAGTTTCAATAAATTATATTCATTTTTTATACTATAAAAAAATTCATGGAAATCATTGAGAAAACGCTGTCCTAACCCTATTTCCCCCCCTAATGGCTTATAACAATAGAACAAGTTGGAATTTTCATTTAAAATTTTGGGAACATATTTTTCAATAGTTTTACTAACAATTTATGAAATTAAAAAAAATTCGATTTTCTGAACTGTCTAACCCTATTTCCCCCCTTAAAGAAAGAACCGGATATTGAAGCGGGTTCGCGTGAAAAATCGAAAAACTAGTAAAAGTGGTAGAAAGGGGAAAAGGTACCAATAAAAGCGATATTGAATGGAAAAAAATCTATCTATCTATCACATTGTAATTGAAAAATTTAGAAATTGAATGTTGAAAATTATTTCCTAACAATTTTCGAGTATCAACTTCCGGTTTTTTCTTCACTTACGTAAAGTATTCACAATACAACGTTGGTTCTTAACGTTACACAAAATTTTCGTAAGACCGAAAATACAATAAAATCTTTTTATCGATTTTCACCGAGCATCCTTGTCTCCTATTTGTCGTGAAAGGTTTCAATTCGAGAATTGAAAGTTTGCGAACCGTAGAGCGATCGTATGTCCGAAAAGTTTCGAGTTCCTGTGGGGTCTAACACCCTTAAGGACTTACATACGTCCAGCGGTACCGAAAACGTACCAAAAGAATAACTGTTTTTAGGAGGGATAGAAATAGAAATTGATAAAAAAATTCTTACACATTGTTTATTACTGTGTTAAGTTTGTAAAAGAATTTATTTCAATTTTTTTTTTCAAAAATTACAACATGAAAAATCACATTTTTTGAAGCACTGTAAAAAAAAAGTTGCTCCACGGTCGGCAGTATTTCTTCCTCAAATGTTGACGGATCTGCAAAATGTAAAGAAATTCTTGTAAAATAAGGTAGTAGTTATAGTCTGTCGAGCCGGATTTTTGAAATTCGAAAAATTAAACAATTTACGGTAATTTAAACAAAAATGTTAAGTTTGTGTTAAAAAAGTCACACTTTAATTGTTTTTATAAAATTTTCTAATTATAATTTTAAAAATCCGCCTCGACAGACTATAGAAAAAACAATTCCGAATATTAAAAAAAAAAATCATCAAAAAATATTAAAAACCGTACGAGTTATCATGCCGACCGTGTCAGAAAAAGTAGTTTCGAGAAAAACGCGTTTAAAGTTTCAAGCGCGTTTCGCTCGAAGTCGCGCGCGGCTGGAGCAAGAACTTTATGAATTTTTTTAATTAATTTAGTTAACTTACGTCTAATCTCCCATTCCAGCTTCATATTGTACGCCTTCCTTGTCAGTAAAAAATTAAGGGTAAAAAAAAATGAGGGTAAAGGCCAGCTGCCTCAAACAACTCAACTCAGGTAGGCGCTCGTCAGACCTTTGTCCTTTCGTCGGGCAGTCACATTATCTACAATAACTTTTGAACTATGGGGTATTTTTACAATCAGCTTACACAGAAATACGCCTAAGACTATAAGGAATAATAATCTGTAAACAAAAAAAAATCGATTTTTTGAAAATTCTCGACGTATGTAAGGCCTTAAGTGAAATCAGGGAAAATTGCGGCGAACAAAGGTGGCTTGGTGCTTGAAATGTGTCCAAAGTTTAAGTAAAATCGATCAAATCGTTCTCGAGATACAATCATTTAAATTTTGCAAATTTTTCCACATCGGCATTTTTTTTTTTCAACGTCTCGATATTTCAAAATGATTTTAACGCATTGCCATTAGAAAACTCGAAATGTTTTTTTTTTCACACGGAAACAGCTTCGTCTGTGAGAATGGAAAAAAAAACGTATTGATCTTTGATAAAGTAAAAAAATATCAAATAAAGTACGCGAGCAGAGAGATTGTACATCAAACGCACCTATTTCTCTCTGACTACAACGTTATTCTTTGTGATTCAAAGTGGAGACACTCTTGGATGTCCGGTACGTACAAGAGACACCTATTAGCTTTTCGCTATCGATCGTCGGAAGTTTGAAGAAGCGATTGTCACACCGTTTCTACGAACAGTTCTCCCCCCTTTTTCACCCACAATTTTAAATAGCGATGAACGTCAAAAAAAAAAACCTCCCCGAAAAGATAAGAAATTGATAATTCGCGACAATTTGTTTTGCATACTCGATTGTGGAAACAAATTGCCACTCGCTCCAGACGATATAAATTATCGTCGTGACGATAAAAAAAAACAGTAAAGATTGAACGAATTTATGTGTTTATTTTTAAGGCAAGAACAACGAGAGCGGTACAGCAACAGCTACAACAACAACAGCGGCAAAAGATCACGAGGATCTTAAAGCCCAGATGACGATTCCCGAGTGTCCGGAAAAATCGGAGAGTATCACGTCCAAGACCTCGAGTCCTTCGTCATCTGAAAAATCGAGTTCGGAGAAGATCGATCAGAAATCCAACGTAAATTCGAGCGTTGCGGAATCTCGTCCGCCGCCCACAACGACCACCGCATCGTCGAGATTCACGACTTGCACGGTAACCTCACCGACATCGAGCAAACCGCCCCTCAGACGGAGACACACCGCCGGACCGGGAATGACATTTCCGGCAACCGATCCGCCGTCATACTCGAGCAGCATGATATTCTCACGCACTAGTCCACTTCCGAGTCCTCATTTGGACAAGAGATTCTTCGACTCGAGCCTGATCGAGATGAAGAGCCAGGCTAGCAGCTCCAGCACCCTCGATTACGATTCCACCGAGGAGATATGGATACGACGCGTTGACTTTGTGCAGGAAAGGAAGAGACAGGTTAGTTATCTCATTGTGTTGTGTATTTTTTTTTTGTTTTCTTTTTTATTCATATTTTACTGCATGTGTTGTAATTTCGGAATTTATTAATTTCATTGTTGCTGCATATTCCGTAATATCTTGGTCGACGTCTCGGAATTCACGAGACATGTTTATGATTGAGAAAAATTCGAGATTGTTTTTTTTTCGCAATCACACACCTCGAGTTCGTGAACGAACATTTCCGACAATTATATTCGTTGATGGTTTTGTGAGGAAGAAAATATCTCGATTATATATCGATAATAGAGGATTTAAATTCATTTAGATTATATCGATCATTCGATTATATTAATTATTTAACTCTATCGAGCATATCGTTTGTGTCGATTATATCGATCATATCGATTAGGTCGATTATATCGATTTTTTTTTCTTCGAGTGTTTTGATTATATCAATCATTCGAGTGCATCAATTAGTCGATTTTATCGATTACACGATTGTATCGTTCATTCAATTATTTCGATTCCAGTTTTATTATTATTTAATCGATATAATTGACGTATATCATTATAATCGAGAAAACTTGAAAAAATCGATATAATCTACATATCATTGTAATCAAAATAATCGATAGTCACAAAAAATTGATATATGTCGATTTTTTTTTTTCGAGTTTTTTGATTATTTCGATCATTCGAGTGCATCAATTAGTCGATTTTATCGATTACACGATTGTATCGATCATTCAATTATTTCGATTCCAGTTTTATTATTATGTAATCGATATAATTGACGTATATCATTACAATCGAGAAAACTTGAAAAAATCGATTTAACCGACATAACATTTTAATCAAAATAATCGATAGTCACGAAAAATTGATATATGTCGATTATATCGATTTTTTTTGTTTTCGAGTGTTTTGATTATTTCGATCATTCGAGTGCATCAATTAGTCGATTTTATCGATTACACGATTGTATCGATCATTCAATTATTTCGATTCTAGTTTTATTATTATGTAATCGCTATAATTGACATATATCATTATAATCGAGAAAACTTGAAAAAATCGATATAATCGACATATCATTGTAATCAAAATAATCGATAGTCACGAAAAAATTGATATATGTCGATTATATCGATTTTTTTTTTCGAGTGTTTTGATTATTTCGATCATTCGAGCAAATTAATTAGTCGATTTTATCGATTACACGATTGTATCGATCATTCAATTATTTCGATTCCAGTTTTATTATTATGTAATCGATATAATTGACGTATATCATTATAATCGAGAAAACTTGAAAAAATCGATATAATCGACATATCATTGCAATGAAAATAATCGATAGTCACGAAAAAATTGATATATGTCGATTATATCGATTTTTTTTGAGTTTATCGATTATTTCAATTACAATGATGTATGTCAATTATACCGATTACACAATAATAAAACTGCAATGAATCACTAAAATCAATGATTCTTCATCAGTTTTGATGTTTTTTTTTTTTTTTAATCAATGTTGTAATTGTTTAAAGCGATATTTAATTGCGGAATTTATTATTAACTAGAAAAATCAATTTTTCGACAAATGAACAAAAATTATACTTCAATAGATCAGAAGAGACGAGACAGTGTCTCGACGCCTATAACTTCGTATTACTGAGGTCGATCGTGTGCCGTATAAGATCCCCTCCCCCCTCTCTCCTGACGAGACTGTCGAACGAATCGTTTCTCATTTCGTCGACTCCTAATTGCATTAATCGACTAATTACCACCGGACTAAACGGCGCTAGCCACAAATTTGTTTACCCCGTGAAAGAGAGCGCGAGAGAGAGAACATCGTCACGACGAGAACCTTCTTGCGTGGTTACGAAAGAGCCTCCTCCTTCCCCGCCCCGCGGGGCCGGGTTCAACGAACTTCCTTCGCGTTTTTACACCACCAAGCACTTGTACAATTCGCGGCTCGATGCCTCGTCGTCGCGCGGTTGTAAAACAAAAATCTTTGCGAAAAAACACGAAGACTCGTAAATGAGTTTGGCATGAATTAGATTTTTTTTAAATTTGTATATTGTGGAGTTTTTATTGTTTGTTTTTTTAGAAATCTAACGAGAATATATAAAAACTCATCAGTTTATTTTGCATTCTTATCAAATTTTTCACGTTCGATAAATTGTCTCACGGGAATCGACATCTCTGATCTCCCAGTGAATTCTCATAAATTATGGTAAAATATTCAAAGGAACCGGCCGCGAAAGAAAAAAAATACTCTATATAAATTCAAGGTCTCTCCGAAACTAATTTTATACAGAAACGGCGGGTGGCGGAGGGGTGGATAAGCTTCAACGTATATAATTTTAATTAAAAACACTCGCCGTATATTAATTCATATATAATTTGATCGTGGTGTTACGCGCATCGGACACACGGAAAAATGAGGTAGTTGAGAGAATTTGAATAAAATATTCACAGTCCCCACAAGACTATAGTTGGACAAAAAAAAAAAAACCTCGGCAGATTGCGGATCTAGGTCATACCGTAATGTTTTCCGTGTACGGTTAAACAAGCGGCGAAAAGCTTCGCTGGACACACTTTTAATTACGAACACACACGTCATATTAATTCCGTTTATTTCGTTCGTACTGTTACGCAAACTTCTTGCACGAAACAAACCAATTAAACTGTTATTAAATTTTCGAAGACGAGTATCAAGGATATTTACTTAAAAAAACAAACAAAAAAACCGACTTCACGAACGTTTGGCATCGACGGTAGAGCGATCGTAGTTTACGAATAGTTTTCAATCCAATTTTCTCAACTGGTTGAGAATTTAAAAGGATGCAAATTAGAAACTTGCACATTCGCTTCCTCATTATTTTATCTCCATTACGAATCTCCATCCACGGAACAAGTTGATTCGTGAAAATTTAACGCGCAATCGGTTCATCGTAACGAGAAAAAATGTGGCAATTCTTGGTGAACAAAGTTTTCTGAAAAACTGTGTCGTTTCACTTGATGGACCCCCGCCCCCAGCGAGACGAAAAGTTTTCAAGCCGTGAGAAACAGACTGGTGATTTTATTTTACACATTTATTTGTCTTCATCGTCTTACTTGTCGTATTTCCTGATTGATTTTATTTCCGTGATAAATACGTGCAAGAAGCACCGAACACTCTTTTCCATTATTATTTAGAAAAAGATAATCGGATGGTTCAAAAAAAAAAAAAAAAAAAAATTTCTTACGAGCTATCGTGGTATATATCGTGAAATCTCCGGTTTCTCAAATCACGAAGAATCTATGGAAAAACAGCGGTAAATTGAAATCTAACCACTGCTTTGTCATTATTTTTTTGAGTCGGAGCATTAGTGGCCGTTTAAAAAAACAATGTCGAATTTTCATTAAAAATTAATGCCATAACCGATTGTCGCCAAATTCTGATACCAAACATTCTGCCCCCTCGATATACGAGGTCTGTTCAAAAAGTATCGCGAATTTTGAATTTCCACGGGCTACGTATATTCGATTTTCGATTTTTTTGTGGCGTTAGGTTGGTACTCATGTCCCTCACTTATGCTGAAAAAATCGATTTTTGCCTATTCCAAAAAATGGATCAAAGAATCTGTATCAAATTTTATATAAAAAACAAAATTAAGTGCGCGGACGCATTCCGAATGTTGACTGTGGCATATGGTGAAGCTACCTTGGACCAAAGCAACGTTTATCGGTGGTACAAAATGTTCTCAGAGGGCCGAGAAGATGCGAACAACGAAATGCGTTCCGGACGCCCGAGCACATCAACAACAGACGAAAACATTGACGAAGTGAAGAAAATAATATTGGCCAATCGTCGAATAACCGTTAGCGAAATTGCTGAGGAACTAAACATATCGATTGGCTCGTGCTATTTGATTTTTACCAATGATTTGGGCATGAGACGGGTCGCCGCGAAATTCGTGCGAAAATTGCTCAATTTCGAACAAAAACAGTGTCGCGTTAACATTGCTAAGGAGCTGTTGGACTCGGTTCACGACGATACAAATTTGCTCCAGAGGGTCATAACTGGTGACGAATCATGGGTTTATGGTTATGACGTGGAAACCAAAGCTCAATCATCGCAATGGAAGCTGCTTTTTTGGAATAGGCAAAAATCGAAGACAAGCCAACAACGAATCCAACCGAAGACAAGCATTTTTGGTTAGACACGTCTAACCAAAAAAGCTGTCGGCAATTAATTAAACATTCAAAATGGCCGATTTTTTCAGCCTAAGTGAGGGACATGAGTACCAATCTAACGCCACAAAAAAATCGAAAATCGAATATACGTAGACCGCGGAAATTTAAAATTCGCGATACTTTTTGAACAGACTTCGTATGATAAATTGTACGTATAAAGTGTTAGCTCGATACCGCAAAATATGCTTGAGTTCCGGCGCGAATGGACTGAATTCAAAAAAATTCACGATCCACGGAGTAATCTTCAAAGTATGGTGGTCCATTTTTTTTTCAAGGCACTAACCCACCCATAAACATCTATCGTGAGAGAACTTTGATGTTTTTTTTTTTCGAATTTTTGTCGATGCTTATTCGGATATTGATGTTTTATCAAATGATGAATTTAAAAAAGAACCAGCTAATACTGTCCCCGCCGACAAATCGTCAAGTACTGTTCGATACTGGGATTGATATTAATCGATGAAGGGACTTCAATCTTTTACAATTTTCATTGAAAGTAATCGGGAGTTTCAGATTTGACAGGATTATGAATTTAAAAAAAAAACAGACAATCAAACAAAATGTTCGTTAACGATTTAAATCGAACAAACCGAGCCATAAATGTGTAATTCTTTCCAGAATAAATTGTTGAGTACAGGATATTTGATTCCAAATTTCGGGGGAATCGACAAAACGGCGAAGATCTTATAAAATTTCGAATTTTTAGTAAACGAAAATTCATTCCGTCTTTCAAGCTGACGCGAACGACAATCCAACACGTTAAGCAGGACCGAAAAAAATGTACTAATTGAAATTTGCACGTCGCTTCCTCGTCGTTTTCGAAAATTCACATAATTTCCTCTTTGAGGAAGTCAAAAGGAACAAAGCCACTTGATCATAGAGGGAGATTTGTAAATCTTCGAAAAGGAAGAGAAGTGTGCATGTTTCAATTTGCACGGTTTTAATTTTTTTTTTATGCGATTCGTAAAATTCTCATCGCATGAAACTTTTTTTCAAACCTCATTTGTTCTCAAAATTTTTCCTGAACATTATCGTTAATTTCTCCTTAGAACGCGACACCCCGTATATAAACCATGCTATCGTTCCAAATGCTGTTAAAAAAATATATAAATGTACGTCAGAATGTACATTTTTTTTTGCTGTACAGTATTGAGAATATAACAGCATGTGTGAGCTTTTATTTTTAACCTCACTGAATACCCTATATATTTCGTTCGGAGACGCGAGTGCCACCCGTGCTCTCGTTCATCGCACTTTAATAGCACTCTCATCGCCACCGCACCCGGGGGGTGCCGATCGAACACCCAAGGCAGGCGTGTCTCGCGGTGTAAAAGACTCGTCACTGAATTTTTCCGGTATATCTATTTTTTTTTCTCGTTCGTCTCGCCAGCAAAATACTTCCTCGTTCATTTTTTTCCCCTCTATTTTCATTTCTTTTCTCGTTATTCCTCGAGCTACGCTGGTTTGCCCTAAGAGAATTAGGCAATTCTCGTGGAGAATTCGCAGGGGAGAAAAAAAGAAAGTAAAAACCTAATGAGCCAATCAACAACGACAATGAGAAACCTCGGGATTTTTTTTTATTATTTGTTTATTTTTATCGTACAATTGCCCTAGGTCGATCGTTTTTTTTTATAATATAAAAGTTTGCCAAATAGCTTTGGAAAAATGTGTAAGAGCATATTTTTTTTATTATTATTATCTTAATAATTGTAAAAAAAAACAATTTGAAAATTGGAAGACAAAAATAGGGACGGAATCGACGTCGGAGAACAATGAAACAAATTTTCAAAGAAGTGCGTTTCAAAAAAAAAAAAAAATGTTATATCGTCAAAGCATTTTTTAAAGTAAAAGACATATCTTTCTGACAACAATTTCTATCTCAACTATCCGCTGATACCGTACACCTATTCGCTTTATTCGTATAGAAGAGGATCCCTCAAAGTTGCGAAAACGATAACTTGACGAATTAAATTTTATTCGGGTTTTGTTTGGGCACAGAAAGAAATTTTCGAAATTTCATAAGAAATCGCTCGAAAATTTCGTAACGAATCAGTGTTTTTTTTTGTTTTTCGTTGTATTTATGAAAAAAATGCATTTTATTACAATCCGATCATGAATATTGTTTTTGTCGCACACCCTGTACATTCGTGCAATTTGCAATCGTGACCGTATACTACGTTGATACGAGAAACACGGTTCTTGTTGTGAGTGGGAAGACGTCGTATGGATAGAGAGAGAGAGAGAGAGAGAGAGAGAGAGAGAGAGAGAGAGAAAAGAACAGGTATATAGATAAACGAGGAGATATAAATGTAGAAAGCATACACGAGGTCCGTAAATGATGCAGCAAACTTCCGTAAACAACGAGGCAATGGCCGTTACAGAGCGTGACCACGATGAAAAAGAGGATAAGAGAGAAGAGAGGACCTCGTTTTATATTACGGAGATGGCGAATGCCCCATGCACAATATCGAACTCTCCATAAGGATTTCTCTCATCCACCAGTCTTGCGTAATATATATCAAAATTACGGACTTATATATTCAGTCGTGTTGGTTTGAGTTATTGGGAATTACCACTCTCTCCTAGTCGGTGCCCGATGATTACTTCGCGAATGTGTCACGTTTTAACAATAATAAAAAAATTGTCGCGTTATTACATCAACAGCATAATAAATAAAAATACGAGAGAACATGAACGATGTTCGATCCGAGGGCTATGAGATTTTCAGCCCACGCGAAAGATGAAAAACCGTTTTATCCATGTCGTATAAACAAAAGGGCGCGACTGAAATTGCATAATTGCTGAAAAATGAACAATCTATAAATGTAACATTATGTCGTGCGATAGATTGACGTTATAAGTCATAAGTTTATAGTTCGAAGTCATTCGTTTAGCCCTTAGAGTGACGGGCAATATTTTTTTCCGATTTTGAGGTGAAACATGGCACGTCATATAGGCTCACCGTATCCTTATGGCAATAAGGACACGTCCGTCTGTATACAGTTATCGCAGTTGATTGCGTCCACGCACAAACATCAACGGCAATAATCCTGATTATCATGATGTTGAAGTTTGCATCGTTGGAACACAACGCAAATAAATTTTTAAGTTTTTATTTTCAGTATTCCTCTTCCTTCTCGTGGCCATTTAGGCCCAGGTCCTTGAAGGAGACCCTAACAAAAGGTTTTAACGATTTTTGTCATCGATAATCCAATCTTAAGGGTAATTAATGGTGTATAAAATCCATTTTCGTTGTATTCCAACGATGCAAACTTCAACATCATTGATTATCAGATCGTACTAAAAACATTAAATTCCGGAAAAAAAATTAAAGATAATCGACGGCTTACTACCGTTCCCCATGCTAACTATTACTGGCTGATTTAGGCTGACTGGGAATGAGCGGCCATATTGAATAGGTCACGTTTCCGTGATTATTCCCAATATTATGAAAATTCAAGTTTTGATAATTTGTCCGGAAATCCTGTATTGCAAAATGAAAAATTATTTTGATAACATCGACACACTTTTTTAGATTAAACTCGCCAACATTATTGTTCCATTTATTTGTCACTCTGAATATCATCATTTTCTTTACGTGTCACACAATATACCGTATTATTAATTCCTTCACGTTACAGTGTATCCTACATGACTGAACGGAAATATTTTCACTCCGCGCGTGGGAGATTCAGTGAACGATGTGAATTTCTGAAAATTTAATATTATTCCATTATTATCTTGAACATTTTATGTTTCTTTCGAATAGCATAACTTCATCACATTTACGATGAAATGAACGTAAAGATATTTTTTCATTTATTGATGAACAAGCAATTACCGTATAGTGTTAAAAAAAACGTGAAAACTTCATCTCTCTATCTCTCTCTCTCTTACCCTGAAAAAACTTGTGTCGATTAATTACGCGAGCAATTACGTGAAAAGTAGTTTGTCCACAACTTTCGTCGTTGACACTTCGTATCAGAGGAATCAATCGAAAACGTACACACAGAGAAACTTATGGTCGAATGTACTATTCAACATATTTCACTGAGGAGACAACTATTACTTTGTAGTCATCATAACGGTTAATCTGGCACGAGTAAATAAATAATGGTACGATTAAATATTAATATAATAGAATTGATTATATTATTCGTTTGTCACGTGTGAATTTTGTCTCAGTTTATGTTGGTTAATTCAGATATAAACGGGAAGAACGTGAAAAGTTTCTGTCGCAAATTGTTTCGACAATGAAAATGTTGGTGCAATCGAACGCTTGATGAATACATTTCGACGTTTACTTGATTGACGATCGAAAAAAAGAATTTCGAAGCATCTTCTTTTCTAAACGACAAACTGTAGGACCGCGTGTATTAGTTACATTTTGCAATGAATATGTTTTGACCATTACTATCGTGTTTAATACGGTATAACCGACATCATCACGCGCGTCTGATTAAACAAAAAGGCACGAGCACTCGCGTGATCGTAATCCAATTCCATCCAGCCTACTATGACACCAAACTCGATTCCCGTTGCTCGAACGAACTTTATTTACTCTTCCCCTATTTTATTTATTTTCCTATCTTGCAACGGACCATGGGGAAGCTGCAAACGATAAATTACGGAAAACATAATTTTCGAACATTTTTCCATCAATATTAATGATTTAAAGGGGAAAAAAGAACAAATCAGCATTGACAAGGATAAAAACGTGTTAGCAGATTAATTCACTTGAATAACGTCTGGATTTTTACATCCTCAATTATTTTTCTGTCGTGAAATATAGTTTTTCGTAACGAACAAATTGAGAAGAAAATTACAACAAAAAGTTATATTCCATTTTCCTTCCCATCTACTTTATCCTTTTAATAGTCAGTTTTGTTAGAGTCTCAAAAATGCCCCAAGAATTACAGTTTATAAAAGTAGAAAAATCGTTAAGTTTCAATAGATTTTCACTTTCGTTCGTGACATTCAAACCGAAATTGAAAGAAACAAAAAATCTGAAAATCACAATGTTTTTTCTCTCGCTTGCCACCCTATATAATGAGAAAGAAAAAAGACATGAAAATTATTGGGGTCAGTCCATTTGGTTTGAAATGTTCCCGTATGCACATCTATCACATAAGACTACTGTGCCACTTGAGCATTCGCTTTTAGTCGTTCGCGCCTCGATGTATTTCAAGAAGATGTATAAAGGGGCTTGGCGAGATGGCGCCTCGAAGTCAGACTGTCGAGTGTCTCCGCCTAGTGGACGATCACTTAACTCGTACAAACACTCCGCGAAATACTTCTTGTGGGCAGCTGATAATTGAGTACAATCAATAGGGAACCCGTTACTCTTGTCCGCATCGCACTAAAAATAAAGAACAATTTTTTTTTTTTAAATAAGTTTCAGTATCACGTACTGAATGTGAATTAACAAAATGGTTACAAATTAAGGGGGCGGAAGTGCCGCCATTTTGAGGAAAACCGTATTGGCCAATATCTCCGTTACCGTGCGTTTTAGGCCAAAAATGGTAATAACGTTTCTTGTGAATAATTGAATTTCCCATCTTTTTTTCTAAATAATTTTTTTTTTATCACTTACCGTTTACGACTTATACGACTGTTAAAATTTGTTTATTCACTTTTTGACCTGTATCTCTCCTAATAATTGTTTAAACATTAAAATGCTAATAACTTATCTTTTAAATCCATACATTTTCCACAACTTTTATTTAGAACTTTTTTGTCTAAAATTAATATTCTCAAAGTTATAACGCATTCAATGTTGCGCTACTGGGTGCAAGGCTAATAAAAACGCGTTATAACTTTGAGAATATTAACTATAGACAAAAAAGTTTTGAAAAAAAGGTGTGGGAAATTTATGGATTTAAAAGATAAGTTATTAGCATTCCATTGTTTAAACAATTATTAGGAGAGATACAGGTCAAAAAGTGAATAAATAATTTTTAACAGTCGCATAAGTCGTCAACGGTAAGTGATACAAAAAAAATTATTTAGAAAAAAAAGATGGGAAATTCAATTATCTACAAGAAAGGTTATTACCATTTTTGGCCTAAAGTGCACGGTAACGGAGATATTGGCCAATACGGTTTTCCTCAAAATGGCGGCACTTCCGTTCCCTTCATTTGTAACCATTTTGTTAATTCACATTCAGTACGTGATACTGAACCTAATTTTTTTTTTAATTTCCTTTATCTTTAATGCGCCACAATATTCTCTATTGATTGTACTGACGCGAATATTTTCTGCCCTATTCGTTGTTTTTTTACATCGAGATCCATTTCGATCGTTCAATCCCTTTATTACCCGATCAAACAATCACTTAATTAAATTAATTAGTCATTTAAGCGTGATCTGCAGATTTCACAGCTTCGGAGCTTTTGCATACGAATTTTATAGATTCGCGAATATTTTACAATAATTACACGGTAAAGATTGTATTATTGAATATAAGATCAAGGCCACTCGACCAAGATCAAGATCAAGGTTACTCGTAAGAATCTTTTTTTTTTTTACAAATTCTCCAATAATTACAGGATCTCGAGCAAAAATCTTATCAATCTCGAAATGAACGCGTGCACGTCGATTCCTCATCATTTTCCTACATACACAAAGCTTCATCCACGAGGAAGAGAAAATTGAATAAAGCCTCTTGGTCATTGAGGAAAATTTGTGAATACGCAAAAATGATGGGAAAGCAATATGCGAGTTATAATTTTCCTCAACTTAAAAATATTTTCATAACATCTTCAAAGTTTCAAGATTTCTATCCTTCCCATTATGTTAATAAATCTTCCTCAAGATTCTGAAAACCAAATTTTTCGAAAATGAGTCAATATTACTTTTTTTTTTTATACGTATCCAAAAAAAGCAATAACAAGATGGTATTTTCCGACGTTACACCCTTTCGGGTTTTTACGTATGACCCTTCCCAATGCCATTGCACGGCTAAGCGGTCACCGATCCACGTAGTGACCGCGGCCAAAGCTGCTTAAGGGAAGGTTCCCGTCCAAAGACCCCAAAAATACCTCAATTTGAGGAATTTTTTTTCAATACAAAATAAATTGTTCTGCGAAATTTTTGTCGTGGGTTTTATTTGTATATAAAAGAAGTATTGTACTGAGTTTTTTCACAATAAAATAATTCAAAATGGCGGCTCCAGCTTCCGCCGAAGAAGCCGCTCCCGGCGCGAAGTGATGTGCGGTACCTTCTACAGCCTCACCAAGTGGTCTGAAATCCAAAAACCAAAAAGATTCTTGAAATAGATGAAATTTGTGGGGCCTTATCGGTTTCCGATTTTTAAAAAAGCCCTTTAGAACGAAACGGCGGCCGTTTAAAAAAAAACTCATTTTTTCATGCTTTTTGGGGCTTTAACGTTAAAAAAAAAATATTTACAATAATTTTTTCGAAAAAAACACTCCGTCAGGGCCCCCCAAATTTAATTAGCTTCAATTTGAGCGGCGAAACTTTGAAATCGGTGCATTCCTCGAACCTGTAGAGCGTACCGCGCGTCGAAAAACATTGTTTCGAGAAAAACACGTTTAAAGTTTTATGCTACCTACCGTAGACTCACCCATCAGGTCAGACTGATCCGCCCGACCCCGTATATCTCGAGAACTACATTATATACCGAAATATCCTTTCTCCCACGTATTCTCGACAACATAGAGGTGAAAATTAAGCAAAAAAAAATTTTTCAATTTTTTCATCGATTTGGACGGGAACCTTCCCTTAACTTGGGTGATCGCCAGAGCCGCGCACCAATCGCGTTTCCACTGTTGTCGGTTATTAAAAAAAAAGCAATAATTGTATTTTCTAAAAAAAAATAAAAAGTTTTCCAAACAAGCCCAAATAATTTTTGCAAAATTTATTACAGTATTTAAAAATCAATTTTAGAATGGTCAATTTGGTAAATTCCTTCAATCTCTAATCTTATGACGATGTACAATTCACAGCGATTATAATTATTTATTTCGAACTGTACACGTGAAACAATGTGAAGTTCACGCGAACGCCTTTATCTAGACATTTATCAGATAAATCTTTGATCACAGCAACGCACTCGATCATTGATACTATCCAAGAATATCAACGAAAGAAAAAAAGAGTCCATTACCAAGAATTAAACTTAATGCTCGATTGAAGAAATGTTAAAAAAGAGAAATTGCCGATGCTCAATTTCGATGAAAAGTTTGCCTCGACAAGTTGAAAGGGTTTTTCACATTAATAAGTTTCTCAAAGTTGTACATTTCCGAGAGTAATGCGCGCGATGATTCGCAATGATTTTTCATCTAATCTCTGACTCATGTGATCGTTCAGTGTCTAAATATAGGAGAGACATTGCGATTCCCGAGGTAAATAAACATTAAACGGAGACGGGCAATTGATTGTGAAACGACAGAGAGCTTTAAACGACAGGTTTTTTTCAAACTCACGTTTGGAGGTGTTGTAGTATATCACATCGATGCATTGTACTATATCGTGTCTGATCGATAACGACGAGTTCCTCAAATTCAATCGAATCGTCGTTTATAACTGTACCGTCGTCTTTGCGCAACTTCAACGCTATGCGCTTCTGCGGCACGGCTTGAATTGTGATAAAAAAAAATCTTACTTTTTTTCTTCTCGAAAGTCTTTATCTGGGGTTTCGTCATTGCCCCACAGCGCAATACATGTAATAGTACACGCGGTAAGAAAAAAATTATCGTATAGAATTGAGATTTGTGATACTATAGTGAAATAGTGTAATTTTACGTAAAAATCCGAAAGAGTGTACATTAGAACAGAATAATAGTAAAATGTAATGGTTCAATTAGTCAATTTGACAAATTCGTTATTTCTCACTTTTGAATTATTGTTTTTTTGCGCCTTGCGTTGGTTTCAGGGTAAAAATTAAATGCGGCGAGTAATCGTGACGGTAGAATGTCGAATTTTCTTTTCAAATGGATTTATGATCGAAACAACTGATTAATTAAGGTAGTAGTCTGGTAACTTAAGCCGATTTTCATGTCTTTTTTGGAGGGCGTTTTTTTGTAGGAAAATAAAAATGAATCGTTTTGGATATTTAGGATATTTTTATTTACATATTGAAGATACAGAAAAAAATTTGTTTGAAAAAATTTAATAGTTTATTATTATTATTATTATTGATCGAAGTTGGCACCTCGAAAAAAAAGCGCGTAGGTAGCCCCGGTGATTTTGGCTCTTGATGTTATCTGAAATCAAAAATTCTTGATAATTCTTAATCTATAGACATGTCATTCTGGTCGGAACTACTGAAGTTAAATTTCATGGATAAATTTTTTCATGGATAATTTTTCCCAAAGTCCGCCATTTTGTTATTTATCCATGAAATTTAACTTCAGTAGTTCCGACCAGAATGACATGTCTATAGATTAAGAATTATCAAAAATTTTTGATTTTTTTTGAATTTCTGAACTTCGATCAATAATAATAATAATAATAATAATAATAAACTATTCAATTTTTTCAAACTAATTTTTTTTTATATCTTTAATATGTAAATAAAAACATCCCAAATATCTAAAACGATTCATTTTTATTTTCCTACAAAAAAACGCCCTCCAAAAAAGACATGAAAATCGGCTTAAGTTACCAGACTACTACCTTAATACGAAAGAAATTTTTTCCGCATCGCTTTTATTTTTCGCACGATGGACGGACGGTAGATAGACAAAATGCCAGACGAGAGGTTCGCGAAAAAAGTTTTAACGTTGTATTTCAGATTTTTAACGCGAACACTATTTTCACATGGAATGAATTAAGCATTGAAAAGTTTGAAATATCACATATCACGAATGACTCCTTTATGCAGGGCTTTTTTTTACATTATATTGGGTATTTTAACGCACCGGCGTTTCAATTCTTATTTATTGCACGCTTCGAGCGATAATTCAACGTCAGTGAATATTTTTAATTCTTCAAACATTAGTCTCAATTAACTAGTGGCGTTTTTAAACTTTTCGTAAGAATACCAAAGCCTCCGAAGATTGCTATTAGGGTAGATGTATCATTTGTTGGCCATTTTCGTTTGTTTTTGGCCACCATATTCTAAAGCACAAAACTTTGAGTATAATCGAATTTATGATGTTGAAGGTTGCATCGTTGGAACGCAACGGAAATAGGTTTTTAAATTTTCATTTTCAGTATTCCTCTTCCTTCTCGGGCCGATTTAGGCCCAGGTCCTTGAAGGAGACCCCAATAAAACGTTTTAACAATTTTTTGTCCACGATAATCCAATATTGAGGGGAATTAATGGTGCATAAAATCTATTTTCGTTGCATTAGAACGATGCAAACTTCAACATCATTCGAATTCGAGAAACAACGAGTATATAATTCTGTAGTTTATATGACTATCATCGAAGGACCATTATGAGAATGCAACGAAAAAACAACGATAGAAATATATCAGCTGTGAAAATGGCCACAAATGGTACGTCGACCCTCAGTAAAAAATGGTACATCGTCCCTATGCGTTAAAACACGTCTAAACACGTTAAAACACGGAGGTACGTTCCTTTTGAACTTGGCCGAAACAAAAGTGTTATCGTAAATCCCAAAAGTCCGATTGTTGAAAATATTTCTACGATCATATGAACAAATGTTCCGATACAAATCTGAAAAATGATTATAGCAAATGCGTTGAAAAAGAAAATCAACTAAAACTCATTGAAGAAACTTTTATATTTCGATCTGAGTATCTTTGTACACGAAGATAAAAGTATTTCGAACAATTTCTCGTTAGGGATTTTCGATGGGATTTTTTTTTGCGCAAAATAAAAAATTTACCGCAACATAAATAAATCTGCATAGAGGAAATACATGTGAGTCTCTTCCTGGGGTCTAGTGTATCCCAGAAAGCGTAAGGTTAAATAAATGTCCATAATACATTCAAGACATATATTTCGTGCCATTCGAATCTATTTGTAAATAAATAAATACATTTCGTATTAGTTGATATCTTTATATCGCTATTTACACTTATATATACATGTATCAATTCATTATCTACGGTATCGTCGAGCTTTCTCGCAGTCGTCGTGTCAACGAATGATCGTCAAGCGATAAAACTGGACGGTTGTCGCGCGGGGGTGGGGGGATTTTTTATATTAAGGGCCCCCCCCCTCTCTCTCTCTCTCTCTCTCTCTCTCTCTCTCTTTCTGTCTCTCTCCCATCGTCAAGAAACTTGCTTGAACCGCGAACCGTGTTTAAGTGCGGTTCGGAATACATACCCATCTCAGTTAGCTTCGAAGCCCCGATCGTAACGCGCCGCGATCTTTTCTCACCGGTCGTGCCGGGACGCGCGCGCGCATCCCATGGATTTTAACGGCGGTATAAAATCACCACCGCGTGGTGGTTCGCGAAAATCGTCGATAACGATTTTACCGTCACCGTTGATCCACGCGAAAGTACGTAAATTTTCGTTAGCGCCGAACTTCGAGCGTTGCCCGGAGCACGTTGGTAAAGTGAGAAAATATTCGTTGGTTCCTTACTTGGACCGTTGTCCGGAATATCACGGTACTTACAAGGTCAGTGAAAATTTTACGGAGAATTCTGACCGATAGAAACATGAAAAAAAAAAAAAAAAGATTCCAATTTTCAGAAGACTGGCAATGTTTATCTTTTGGGGGAAGACTGGAGGGTGTAATTGTAACATTTTTTGTTGAGTGCCAATTTTTATTACGAAGTGCGGACAATTATTCGATGAAAAATTATTCATTGATGAGCTTCGATCGTTCACATTCGAAATTACGGGCCATTCGGCCCTTTAGCTCTAATGGTGCCACTTCATGGACAGTGAACAACAACTGTTTTTTTTCTTTCTTTTTCTTATTTACTAGTAAGGTATTAAAAAACTACCGCTGTAATAACTTAGTGGTTTTTTGTAAATTACCAGTAAATTTAAGTAAGTAGATTTAAGTAAATTACCAGTAAATTTACCTCATTAGTTATGTTATGTTACTAAAAAAATTGTTGTCGCTCGCGCTGCCCACGAAATGTGAACTTAACTGTTAAATTCCACAGGCTCTTTAAATTCAACAGTTATGATGCTGTTGGCCCCGCTAAAAAACATCAGGTTTAAACCGCTACGCAAACTTTCTCGGGCAATGTAGTTTCTTGCTCATAGGAAATTGTCTGTAGTACGATAAAAAACTTTTATTAAGCAAAAATAAGTGCTATCTCAAAGAATGTATACGCTGAAGTGTGGACAGCAATCTGCTAATGTCACAGCGTTCGCCAAAGCCAGTGTTTCAATTGTCCCCAGTCTTCTCTATACCTCTGCTTACCACGAGTATTACTCCCGTTTTTTTATTGGCTAACGAATATGCGATAACCAATTACATCACTCGCAATAATATCCACGTGCAAATAGAAGATAGGCTAATCCACAAACTTCGTGAACAAAAAATACATTTTTAAAGTTAAATTCGATTTATATAAAGTTGGCGGGAAAATATGACATTTTGAAATTGTCACATTGAACTTTTTAAATTTACAAGGATCTTTAATAGATAGGGGATTTGCCCTTTGAATACTTTTTTATGTGTTTTTTTTTGTAGTTTATTGTCATTCCTTTGAGAAAGTGTAGCGAAGTACGCTTCCTCATAATGGAAGCCTTGTTTTCGTAAACAATTTTTAATCGAGTTTTTAATGACATATTTAAAAAAAAGCTTGTACCTGTGTATGTAACAGCTACCAAAAATCAAAGGACCATTTCTCGAGATTGACTTAGGCAATCGCGCTCAAATTTGGTACACAAGTAGAGCAGCCAATGTCCTTTATTTGCTAAAATTTTCATTTCTTTACTCAAGGTTTTCAAATTGTACAGGACTTTGAATTTTCCAACAACAAAAGTCCGATCCCTCTGTCATAAATGTTTAGCTATCGGGTGAACATTTTCTAGGCAAATGGGTTAGTGGTGAGTGATGTTCGCAAGGTTGTGAATATAAAAATTCGAAAATATTAGTTATATAAAAAATTTGTACATCTACGTAATTATTAATATTCCTCGATGTCGGATCGTTGAAATGCTCCTCGTACTTATCAAATTAGCGAAATTAAATAAAAAATAATCCCTGGTGATCCGTCAGGAGGGAAAAGTTTTACTTGACCGATTTCCTAGTATATTGAAGCTTGTTAAAGAAGAATCGGGTCGAGCTGTTTATCTTTATCTCCAAACCGATCGATTTACAATCGTGAATCAATCGAAATCAATGAGTAAAGTTAAGCTCGAAGCATCGCCCGAATTGCTCTATCGATAACGGTAACACGGGGTTTAATTTGAAAAATTGCGTCATTCACGAGACAAGCGAGATATGTCATCGACGACAGACGAGTCGTTGAACGTGCGTTTTATCGTGATTTCTATTTTTGTATATATATTTTTTTTTTTTACAGACATTGGTTACACGTTAAATAACTTAAGTACTCGATTATAGACATTGTGGATAATCACAAAAAGGGCCGATAACGTTTTGTGTATTATTGTTTGAATATTAATTATTTGCTCATCAACATCAGACAAATAAATTATTATAATGTTCAACTCATAGAGATTACGAAAAACCTAGGCGGTGAAAGTATATGGCGAGGATTTTTTTCGAGGTAAAAAAAAAAAATAGGAACTATTAAATATTTCAGCATCGGTCTTTTTTCCACTTATTTATTGATACTTGCGGGTACTCTGCAAATTTTTTCGAGTACAATAAAAATAATTTGAGGGTGCCAGGCGGTTACAAGTCGCTATGATTCCATGTCGACTGTGACTATGATTCCAGACGTTCCACCGAAAAACCAAGAAGACTGTTGATCAGCACAAATATGGCTATCGGCCGAATCTCTAAAATTTCGAAGAACAAAAAATTCACCATATGACGGCCTTCCAAACAATGTATACGGATTTTCGAATTTAAGAAAAATCTTTGAACAATCATAAAAAATGTTTCATATGTTTTACTTTGAAATTTTAGAGGTTCATAAGAGGGGGCCATAGTTATACTTGTATTGATCAATAATTTTTTTTGTTTTTTTTTTGTTTCAGATGAGTAGAACGTTCGGAATCATGATCACAGTCACTATGAAAACATGGCGATTTGAAAAAAATCCTCGTTGAGACTAGAAGACCGCCTTTAGTAAATTATTAATTGTATCGTTATAGTTGAAAATCACTGTTTATAGTTTTTTTTAACGATATAACGAGGGAGAGGTGAGGGATTACAGACGGGAGGGATTATAGATGGGAAACACTCGTACGTGCAGTTCAAAATACAAAAACAAAATAACGTATAATACGAGGTCTGTTCAAAAAGTATCGCGAATTTAGAATTTCCGCGGGCTACGTATATTCGATTTTCGATTTTTTCGTCGCGTTAGATTGGTACTCATGTCCCTCACTTATGCTAAAAAAATCGGCCATTTTGAGTGTTTAGTTAATTGTTGACAGCTGTTTTGGTTAGACGTGTTTTGGCTTGTCTTCGATTTTTGCCTATTCCAAAAAAGCAGCTTCCATTGCGATGATTGAGCTTTTGTTTCCACGTCATAACCATAAACCCATGATTCGTCACCAGTTATGACCCTCTGGAGCAAATTTGGGTCGTCGCGGACCGAGTCCAACAGCTCCTTAGCAATGTTAACGCGACACTGTTTTTGTTCGAAATTGAGCAATTTTGGCACGAATTTCTCGGCGACCCGTCTCATGCCCAAATCATTGGTAAAAATCGAATAGCACGAGCCAATCGATATGTTTAGTTCCTCAGCAACTTCTCTAACGGTGATTCGACGATTGGCCAATATTATTTTCTTCACTTTATCAATGTTTTCGTCTGTTGTTGATGTGCTCGGGCGTCCGGAACGCATTTCGTTGTTCGCATCTTCTCAGCCCTCTGAGAACATTTTGTACCACCGATAAACGTTGCTTTGGTCCAAGGTAGCTTCACCATATGCCACAGTCAACATTCGGAATGCGTCCGCGCACTTAATTTTGTTTTTCACACAAAATTTGATACAGATTCTTTGATCCATTTTTTGGAATAGGCAAAAATCGAAGACAAGCCAAAACACGTCTAACCAAAACAGCTGTCAACGATTAACTAAACATTAAAAATGGCCGGTTTTTTCAGCATAAGTGAGGGACATAAGTACCAACCTAACGCCACAAAAAAATCGAAAATCGAATATACGTAGCCCGCGAAAATTCAAAATTCGCGATACTTTTTTAACAGACCTCGTATATAATAAGCATCCATTTCTAAAGGATCACAAGAATCCTACCGTTTGCATTTTTTTCCGTTTCTGTTTGGTAATAATTTTATTTTCTCTCCACAAATTCCCTTTTAACTCACCCTTTTCAGTTCGCATATCTCCCGGCTAAAATCCGCTCCCTCTCGACTCTGAATCTCCTTTTCCGATGTTTCTGTCCCGTTCGTGCATTTCGCTCTTTGTGTAATATGCACCGTGTATTTATTGGCTGCCCGTTGCTACGGTATTTCAACTTTGTTTTTCTCTCTCGTTACTCGATATCTCGTGCCAAAACCGTACTTGGGTTCTCAACCACGATTACAAATAAACAGACGAATAAATAAATAGTGAAAGATCGTTTACCCGGTAACTTTGGCTCTGTCTGCTTCGCACGGGCTCGAAAGGTACTTTGCTCTGGCTAAATATAAAATTTTCAATATGAGAGTTTCCTTTCGAATTGAAAAAAAAAAAAAAAAAAACGAAAACCCAAATACATATTTCGGCAAAATAATGATTAATAATCATAGTAAAAATATGAATTTTCGTTATAAAAGCCGATTAAAACTTATTCTTACTTTCAAAATAATTAAATAGTTTTATTTCTTTGAAAAATAATTACGTATTATTTTTTTTTAGTATTGATGACATTTATGAATAATTTTTTTATTTTCATTATCCCGTGATATTTACTTTTATTTTGTTTATTCAAATTTTTATAAGTTTCCATTTCTTTTGCGTTAGATTTTTACATTATTTGAAGTACATTTTTTTATATCCGAATATTTTTCGAGTTATTTAATTTCAAGAAAATACACGAATTGTAACGTTCAAACAGATCGTTGTACGTGTTTAACGAATGTAAAAATTATATTTGTCATTTATCACGAAGATTTTCAATTCAAATTATGATTACGGATTAAAACTTATGTGAATCGTGATTTGTGACATTAGCTTCAGGTCATTATAACATTTACTAAATTATCCTAGCATTGTCTCCGAGGCTCGCGTTATATACACATATAAAAATTATTTATCGCGATACTGATAAAATACAAATTCTCGGCCAAATGTATACATTTTTTGACGAAACTCCGGACAATTCGTGACAAAATTCTCAAACTTGGGACTAAAAATCTGGCAAATTGCCTGGTAGACAGCTTCATATTATTCGAGGCTCTCAGTCTTCGGGATTCCTCGTCAAAAAGTGTCCTTTGTCGATCAGTGATAATTATAAACTTTGACAACTTTTTGTTTTGTCTATAATCGATTTTTAACATGACAGCCTTTTTAAACACGATTGAATTATTTTTGTTCGTAAAATTACACTAAAATCCGCCGGTTCGTTTTTTTTGCGAAAAGCTGCTGGCGAAATTCATCGAAGTGTTTGTTGAATCAACATAAAGCCATATTTTCTCTCGTTGTACTATAAATAGTACGAAACACATTTTAAGAAAATTACGATTTCCAGAGAACCGGAAGAGAATCTTTACTCAAAGGTTTATTGAAATACCGTACGTTGTATATACGAAAATTAATGCTTCCCGCGATAAAGTGAGGTCGAACGAGTGAGTCGATGACGCAATGACTCACTTTTCGGCATCGGGAATTTCAAAATCTTTTAATAGATACCAAATTTGATGGTGTACAAACGAATTGTCTCGTCTCTTCTCCTTCAACCTTTCTTTTTCGTCCTCTGACTTTTCATACATTTATTCACGGTTTTTTCCCCAAGCCTTGAATTAATACCGTCCACCCTTACCTCTTAATTAATTGTCGTTATATTGAGTACGCAAAAAAACTGTCCTAACTTTCAATCCTAACAATAACTACATTTTCAACGCATACTTTTTCTCTGAAAGACCTTGACAAGATCATAATTATCTCAAACATCTATAAATACAGAAAGTTCGTCGATAAAATAAGAAAATAAAAACAAAATCAATGTTCTACTATCTCTATTTTTCCCTTTCAAGCTTGCGTAAAAATTCCATGACGAAAATAGATGTTCCGAATCATTTTTAAAATAATATATTTTCGACAATTTGACGGGGCCAAAAGTGATTCTGAAAAAAAAATAATTCTAGTCCGGCGAGTGGAGTATCGCTTGAAAGAGCTCACTTTAAAGGGGGAAATATGGTTAGGACAGCGTTTTCTCAATGATTTTCATGAATTTTTTTATAGTATAAAAAATGAATATAATTTATTGAGACTTTGAGAATATTTTATACATATATTTAAGTATATACTATAAAATTTTTGAAGAATTTCCGTGAAAAACACCGAAAATATTAGCGACCCCATATTGCAGGTCACAATCAGACTCAGCATTTTCCGTACATTCTGGAAGCCGTAATTTTCATCTGAAATCAAACGAGGTTGGAATTTACTTTTATTATATGTCTCTCTTCTATATGAACCTAAATGCTGTCAAAAAAATAGAAAATTGAATTTTTTACAGGGGTCAAAACAAAAAAGCATGATTTTTTGCCGTTTTTTACAACTTTATTTGCAAAAAAAAAATTATTTAAAATAATGATAATATTCCGATTTTAGGTTCATATAGAGCGCAATACTATGGAGAAAGTAACTGCCAATTTTCAAAACGATTGGTTGACAACTTTTCAAACTAGCGTGTACGCAAGTTCAAAAAAAGTCGTTTTCAGAAAAACGCGTTTGAAAAAATAGTACCAAGAAAAACAAGCAATATGGGGTCCCTAATATTTTATAGTATATACTTAAATATATGTATAAAATATTCTCAAAGTTTCAATAAATTATATTCATTTTTTATACTATAAAAAAATTCATGAAAATCATTGAGAAAACGCTGCCCTAACCCTATTCCCCCCCTTAATAGCTTATAACAATAGATCGAGTCGGAATTTTAATTTTTAATTTTGGGAACATATTTTTCAATAGTTTTACTAACAATTTATGAAATTTAAAAAAAAATCGATTTTTTGAACCGTCTAACCCTATTTCCCCCTTAAGGATCGAAAAAATATTTTTTAACACACTCAACAATACTTATGAAAATCTTTGTTTCATACTATGACCCTCCCTCGCCCTTCTTCCCTCCAGCTCAATTTTGATACTAAAGTGAAAACTTTAGTGATGCTGAAATTGTCATTAGGTTTTGAAGTATAGGAAATTTAATGAAAATATTACCGAATAACGGAGTCAACGGTGAACAACTTCGCTTGGAGGAATCGTATGAAGCAAGAAGTTCATGGTTGACCGATTTTTTTTATGTTAAATGTGATTTTCTAACTATTTGGAGTAATTGCCAATATCTTGAGAGAAAAAACGAATATTTACGAAAAAAAAATAGTCGCTCTAGGAGGAAGGAATACAAAAGAAAATGTAATTTGCGGGAGCGCATGATTACGATCAGCTATTCTCGGAGGCGAATCAAGTGGCAGAGAAAATGAAATCGCATATAGAACGATAGTATCACGTGCGCGACGACGACACCGACGTTTACTCTGATGCGATGCTGTATAGCCAAGAGATGAGAGACACGAGAAGAAGCGATCTCGTGCTTTCTTGATGATACATATATATGCACGTTTGATATTACGAGCAGTACGAAGGAGAGTCGAAAATTTCTCACCCTCAAAGATATTTGGGGATTGACTGACTCGAGAGATTCAATCTCTGTCTCTGTCTGTCTGTCTCTCTCTCTCTCTCTCTCTCTCTCTCTCTCTCTCTCTCTCTCTCTCTCTCTCTCTCTCTCTCTCTCTCTCTCTTTTCGTTTGCGGATTTTCGGTGCTCTAACGGCGATACACAACGTAGGAAAGTGCCAGTCGTCGTGGCGACAGCTTCACGTATGCCACTAGTCGCGATTTTATTTTTATTCTCCTGCTGCGAATAGTAACAATGATAATCAATTTTTCGACGAACAATCGTAGTAAAGTTTCACTTATTAATGATAATTTGTCTTCGCGCGAAATTATCGAATATTTTTCGGTGAATTAATCGTGTCTGAAGATAAAAAAATTGTTATAGAAGTAGAATAGAAGTAGAAGTACATTGAAGTACCTGTACCTTTCAGGAACAGGTGACTCGCGCAGTCGTAGGATTCCTTTAATTAATGTTCTACAAATTGGTCATTTTATTAGAAAATATCGTCGAAAGATTCTGAAAATAAAAATCAAAGAGTCATTGAAGTTGTAAGCTTCCTTGGCAAGAAGAAGTGGTGCGATAGATAATTCAATATACAAAATCGTATTTACCCACCAGAAGTTTCTTCATCCTTGAAGGATTAATCGTTTTTTGTTTCATCATAGCTTTGTTTTTGTAAAAAAATAATCAATTTCCAACGCCAATGTGTTCATGATGTGTCGTAACGTCGGAAAAACACGCTTACAAAAAATTTCTCCATGAATGGATGTGCATGAGTGTGACGAGGTTGAAAAAATCAGAGTTCTGCAACTCTAGAGTGGTTTAACCGTTCAGATTTTACACGATTCTGAATTTTTTATTTTACACGATTGTGAAGACGTAAGCACGTTCAGATTTTACACGATTCTGATTCTTTTCTAAAATGTCTGTTAAGAGCCATGACCCGTTGAAATTTTGAGCTTCCAGACTAAAACTTTCGACACAAATAGACTATCGTCAAATACTGTTCGCTATTGAATTTGCAAAAAAATCGATCGAGGCGTTCTAAATTTATGAAATTTTGAATTTTCCGAAAAATAATTACTATAGGTGTTTTTGTTAAGGTGCAATTCTTGGTATATCGGTTGAAAACTTCCCGTATGAGTTGAGTATCGTGGAAGGATATTTGATATTGAATTTAGAGAAAATCGATAATGTATATTTAAAAAAAAAATAATAATTCATTCAAAATCAAGCAAACGTCAGACTATTAACTTAACGATGAGAAAAATTATGGAAATTTCTTCATCATTTTTCATTTTTGCGCATTCACAAAAACTTTGTCTGTGACGACACCAAAAACAAAAAACCCTTTTTTCCTTAGAGGAAAATTTGTTTATGCCCAAAAATAACGAGGAAACAATATCCAAATTCTAATTTGCACCATTTTTATATTTTTATCAACAAATTAAAATATATAATGGAAAAAAGATTAATTTACACGGCGTGCATTATGAATAATCGTAATATCGTAAAATAATTCATAAACGTAATGTCAATTTTTCCGACTTTTCAAAAGCTCTGTTTTTGATTTTTTTGTTTTCTGGAGAGTTTGTGTTATCGCAGTATTTGTTCGCATCGTTCACGTTATCTTGAACTCTCGCGAGGATCAATCGAGAATTATCTTTCCTTTTTGATTTTTTCTTAACATTCTTCCTCTTTTTTTCCCCCTCTTCTTGTACACAGTGATTGGTGACGTAAATTCAACTTGAGCGAACGTAAACTCAACTTGAGCGCGGAAATGATCTCGCGATTTTTATTTAATTTTTCAGCCGGTATAGGTTTTTCAAATTTATTTTCAAGTTGCAATTATTATCAGTCCAGATTAGCAAGTTGCGTTCGCGTTGTGGAGGGAAAAAGACATTTTTTTTCCCACAAATATCGAGAGCTTGTCAAGATGGAAAAGACGACGGAATAGAGAAGAATTAATAAAGGATGAAAGAGGAATATCGAAAGAATGTAAATTTTCTTTTTTATTCGTGGCCAAATCTCTTTAAGTGCCTCTTGGGGCTTTTCGATCCATCTTTCATTGTATATATTCGCGTACACAAAGAACACACCTACTCACTGGCTCTCCGTAACAGTAAGAAATAACCGGTTTTCGTCGTTCAAGTTTCAGCCTTACCGCTGATCGACCCGCATCTTGCGCCTGAATCCGTATGTCTTTGGACCGCTAGCAGAGAAATTTGCTTCGATATGTAACTTGCAAAGAAGCACCTGTTGACCCATTTTTCCTGGTTAGCTTAAATTCATACATATTCACACGCGTTAGTGTTAAGTAACTATCGTACTTAAAGTAACTATCGAAATGTATTTTCTTTTTTCGAAACGAATTAATCGTCGATTTTTTTCTTTGTGATGTCAGAACGCATGTAGACCGTATAGTAGTTCAGAGTTTTGGAAGGAAAACTGGAAATTTGGAATGGAATGCTGTGCGAGGCGAGTGAAGGAGGAGATTGGGCCTACCTGATGGAATTTTTCCCATTTCAAATTTTTTATTTCTTTCGTAACGATCAATTTTGTCTTTGGCGCACAAGCAGGTACAATATCATATTTCGAAGGCATTTTCGAAAAATTAGAAATTTCATATAATCTTAACACTTTCGTCGATTTTCATGAAACTTCAATACCGACGGTTCTTTAAAGATAATATATATTTAAAAAATTCTTTCGGTATCTCAAAATTTGCCGAAACACAGACATTTTTGGAAAAATTAAAAAAGTCATAAATTATGGATCCTTCTTAAGAATTAAAAAAAAAAAGCCAGTAAATAATGGGTTCGTGTTGCTTTGTTTGTATGCGAAATTGTAGCGCTGTAAGTCTAGCCGTTCTCGTGTTATAAACTTTTGAATTTAGCAAGACCGTTATACACACACGTTCAGACATTTTTATGTAAATCTGATTGCCCGACATTTTGATACATTTTCAAGACATTGACTTTGAAAACTCGAAAACTCTTCTTTCCATCGTAAGAAAACTTCCTGCACGAGGAGGCGAACAAAAATTTTCTGCTCGAGAAAGCAAAATTACCAATGCCAATGTTTGGTCCATTTTATTCGAAGGATAGTTTTTTTTTTTAGTTTCGAGTAAATGCTTTCTAGCAATTTCATCGAAACCACCTAAATTGTCAACTTGTGGGATCGGTTTTTATTTTTTACTTCTCGTTGCAATCGAGACTTCGTAGCACAATACTTTGTCAACTTTGCACCCTTCAAATAATTCATGAATCCAAGCGAAGGGATGTGACATCAGGTTGGATAACATTTTTTGTTTTACTTATTTTCGTTAAATGAAAATTAATCCAACAAGCTTTTGACTCGACATCGGAAATCTTGTGTCAAGATCGTCGTAAAAGGATCACTGTTTCCATTGATACCCCCTAACTTTCGGCACTTTTCAGAACGTTCGCTGTAATCACATCGTAAAGATAGTTGAAAATTAAACCTTTCCTTAACAAACCTTCTAACTCGAAGTGCCTTATTTTGTGACGAGAATAAATAGAGAGACAATGTAATACGCAGTTATTGTCAAAGTTTCGTCATAAGATTTTTACGTTTTATGGTCATTGAACAAAGATCAAAGAAATATGTTTACTGTTGGATCGGAGACTTCGCTTCGTCTTCCCGATCGTAAAATCATCGTTCATCGAGGCGGTAACATTGTCAAGGTAAATTCGTCAGTCAATGATGAACTCGTCATTAATTCACCAACTTTTTTTTTATCTTCAAGATTACGACAATCCCGGCGCTTGTTTCTCGATGGAATTGCACAGTTACTCGAGCTCTGGGTCAAGGTCTTTGGGGAAAGAGTATAGTTTTCACGTATGCTTCGCGATATCCCATACAGAAATCATTGAAACAAGAGTCCTTGAAACTTTGCCTGTTTTTCATTCTCACTCATTGTTTCGTATGTACCAGCTACCTGTGACCTAATTAGGCCCATTGATGTACCACAAAACGTCCTTTTGCGGATGAAAATATAAATAAGGCAGTTGGCGACAAACATATACCAGAAATGGTCATGACTCGTTTTTTCATTAATATCCATTGTTTCAATAAGCCGTTCGATCGTACGTATATGTTTATATATATATATATATATATATATATTCAAATTTTCTATTAAAATAATAATCGACAAAGTTTTCAATTAAAAAATACTCCAAAAGAAATTTGGAGTAAAAGTTAACTTAATTTTTGAAACATCGAATTTCGTTAAACCGTGTATCTTACTTGGCGTCAAGATGTTGCTGCCGCGTCTCTTGATACTTTATGTTTTACAATTAAGTTCAACATTAAATTAAACGATCGAATAAATAAACGACGTGTCCCGTTTCCAACCAACGAAATTCTGTTGTTTTTTACGGTGAAATCTCTCTTCTGATCAAGAACGTCCATGTATTTAATTTCAAGCTGCTCCCTCGTACAAATGGCTTTAATTAGCTCCCAACAACCAATTTCAATCTATCCGGTTTAGATTGGCTTAGTGGCGAGACTTTTTTTTTTCATTCTGAAATATTACACGAATTAATAGATCGAAAATCTTAAAACAGAATGTAATGAAAACGATGGCATATTAAATGCCTAGAATTTGCGAGAATCAATCCCAAACAGTACGGAAAAAAAGAGTAATTAATTATTCCGGATATGATTTTGCCAAAATGATGTGTACGTAGAAATTTAAAAAAAGACATCAACGGATTATATTATTTCCAACAATTTAATGGGTACGTTATTTTTATTTTGTTCACTCTAGCTTTGTGATGAATTTTTTTTTATTTCATCTTGAAAATACCACAAATCGCGGAACTGGAAAGAAGTGTGACCACGGAGGGTTGAACGAAAATTTACAAAAATAAAAAATAAACAAAACGAAATATCAATTTCTAACTGTAAAGGATTTTCTTAAATCTCTATAAATCAAAAACAATAAAAATAAATATTAACAAACGTGTTTATTAATGTGATTATAACGATTACGTGATTTTGATTTCTTCAGGAACTCGGTTCTCAACCGTTGCCGACGATCGTGACTGAAGATGTGGATCATACGGGACAGAATGCTCAGGATCAAGGTCACAGGCCAAGAGCCGGTGAGTAAATTAAAATGATTACAAATTATCATACAGAATTAGAAATTGTGTTATTACGACAAGACTGTAATAAATTTTGTCTCATTATTGTCCTTTTTTTTATTGGCATAATTATTGCCAAACAGTTGTGTTTGTAAAAAAATGTCAAGATTGTAATTTAAAAAATTGTTAATTATCACCACTGGACGCATTTTTATCGAATATTAGTAAAATATCTCCGAATTTTATACGCGTGGAAAATATTTTTCGTTTTCATGACTTCTTGCTCTCGGTTTAAATTCTCAAAAAATCTATATGGCCCTGGATCATGGTTGGGTCATGCTGAATTTTTTTTCTATGCAATAAGATACAAAGTTTGTCTATTGAAGTTGAATTATTTGAAAGATATTGATTTTATCCGATGGATAATTACGGAAAAAACCAGTTCAAAATACGAGAAAAATTGAGACTGCTCTAATTTTGTTGCCACAATGTTTGAACATGTCAATAGTAAAGCATGTTGTTTGCGTTTGAATGAAAAAAGAACGTTTTGCATCCTGACAAAATCTTGTAACTCTTATATTTATCTTGCAAAGGCGTTTTCAATTTTTTGCTTTGAATTTTGCTGTTTTCTTTCCATAAATTCGAAAGTCCGGTGGAATTTTTTTTTTTTTTTCATCCAACTTTCGAAGTTCGAAATTTTACCGTCAGTCGCTCATTAAATCCAATAATACCGAGACGCAAATTCGCCTTTGATACAAGAATTTCATTCGACGACATATCAACAGGCACATGGGGCTCTCATTCGAAAACCATTAGAAAACCATCGTCCGGAAGTGCTCCGGGCTCCGGGAAATCAACCCCCGTGCCACAGCAATTGGAGCCTGCATCGAGTTCATCGGGCTCGAGCAAAGGACGCAAAGCTTCGGGTACGCGCTCGGGCTCGAACAGTCGTAGCAACAGTCGGAGCAATAGCGCCGAGAGACGAAGGAGCGGCGACGATACGGCAAGTCCAACCAGAAAAACTGCCCTCTTCGATGCTTTCAGACCCAGAAGCAAGTCCGACGCTAGCAAAGCGAGGAAACCCAGTATTATTGCAAACATGAAGAATGCCGTGCAGGTGAGCAACTTGTTAAAATTATATTAAAAAATAGAAAAAGAAAGGGAAAACAAATTTCGAATTTAAAAGAACACATGGTCGATCGTTTGTACAATTCCGTGAATTATAATAATTCCAATTACGGAACTAAAATAGATATTCGGCAAATCATTCGTTGGAAATTTTACGCCAGACATCGTGTCTCTTATTCGCGAAACGAAATTTTCGAGATTACACGACATCGCGTGTCATCGACAAATGACCATTTTTCGTCTTGCTTTCTCGAACAGTCGTTGCACCGTGGCTCGCACGGTAGTTCGTCGACGGACGTTCACACGGAGAAGGATCATCACAAGGATCATAGAGACAGCAAGGATCCGAGCGGACGTCCGAGAGCGGGATCCGAGAGTAGCAGAAATCCCGTAAGCAAAGTGATGGATCTCATTAGACATCGTAGTCACAGTTCCATAAGTACGGAGGACAAACGAAAAGCGGTGAGTAAACGGTTATATTTTTGTGTTTGAGAAAAAAAAAAGCAAAATAAAACAAAGATACATTCTCCGCTCGAGTATCCCCTGAAATTACGAAGTAAAAAATTCTACGAACATTTTGGCAAAAGAAATTTTAATAATTGAAAGAAAAACCCATCGAACAAACGCAAAGACGTTTCCTGTCGTATCGGCGCCGATAAGTCAGCAATCTCGATGACTAAAAATTCTCTCCTAACGCGAATATCCACGGTGGAGAGTATACGCTTTATCAAGCTGTTTCGCCGGAATTCATATCGTTTTACCTCGCGCCCAAGTAACAACCGTCGGTAGACAAGTTATCTAGCAAGAACGAACCCCGCGATTCGAGAAAATGCATTCACTAGAACAATTGACGATTCAATAGAAATTGGAAAAAAAAGATCAATAATCATAGTACTCTTTGAAAAAAATGGTTATTCTTTATTGCTCTCAAAAATATTTTATACGCGAACGTATAATTAATGAGGCGAGACAAATTACAGAGATCCATTTCTCCGTAGACGTATCAATTAATTCGATTAATTGATTTTGAGAAATTCGCGGTAACATTTCGAAAAACTGTAAAAATCGAATTGTCAATTGTAAGACGCTTCGTGTAAAACTGGTGATTGTTAAATTCAAGTAATTCGTAAAATTATGGAAACTCGATGTCGATTCTTTCTTCTTTTTTTTTTTTTTGTTTCGGCTAAAAATCAGATGAATTCTTCGTGCGAAAAGTCTTTGCGTGAAAAATCTAAATACTTCCGTGTAAGAATTTCCAAACAACTCTTTGTTTCAACTTGGCGAAAAATTATATCGAAAATTCCAGACGAATTATTATTGGAAATGCCTCTACGAACATTTAAACAAACGATTCAGATACGAATTTTTTTAAATTAGTGGGGGTAATACATTTTTGGGCGAAATAAAACAAATATTGAAAAAATAAAGCCACTCTTAACATTTTTTATATACCGGTTTGAAGATTTTTTTTCACAGAATCAGAAAGGCATTTCAAACAATCTTTCGTTCGTGATTTTTTATGATTTTTTTTTCACAAAATAAAAAAATAAATACATCTTATGTATTTAATTTTACACCCCCCCCCCCCCCCCCCCGTCCATTAATACATAGTAAAAATGTATTTATGTTATTCGGCCTGTTTCCTTTGTTAGTCATTATTTACAAACTTGGAAGAATTTTATTTTTCCGTGACAGTAACACATAAAAATGACTCGCTGGTAATTCTGTAAAAAGTGACTGTCGTAGAAAGTACAGGGAACAAGACAATTAGGTATTTTTACAGGGTAAAAATTAATCATTTTGCGAATCGGCGATCTTATCAGACGTTAACAAAAAAAAAAAATCTGGTCGTTTCTTTCGCTCTGGCGTTCCTCTCCCGAGCATCACATTTCAAACCACTGAAAACCGTCACCGCAAAAAAAAAAAAACGTAGGTTCCAGCGGATAATACTCGACGAAGACCACAGACGTTTCGAGCAATAGATTCGCTCGGAGACAAAAGATTTTACGAGTCTCGACATCTCACACAGCCTGTCTGAGAGATGTGCAAACGTTCTTCGAAGAGTTTTTAACTTTTACGCGTACTATTTGTAACCCATACAAGGATATTTTATTTCAACAGTTTTCGTTAATTTCACTAAATTATATCGTCATATCGAAGAAAAATGTTATGACGAATATTGGATAACATATTTTATTGATTTTCGTAAATTTTTTTGCTCAGTGTAGTTTTTTTTTCCCGAAAAACAAGTAGTGAAAAACATTGGGGACATTAAAAAAAAGCGTAATTTTTAATGTCTTTCCGAACTTTAGTATTTAATTTGTTTCATGGGAATCTATTCGGAGCAGTGTTAAAATTAATCACCAGATGGCAAAGGTCCGACTTCACATCCCAAAAACTCAGCATCCACGTGCGGACAAAAATTCTTTTTAAATTCTTAAAAGGAGTCCAATACCATGCCTTAAATTAATTTTTCTCTCGCGATCTCGTCGCGAATGGAGTGACGAATTGATTTCACGTGTTGTAACGTCCTCAACCACAGCCGCGAGGCAACGAAATATTACGTTATTTTTGTAACTGTCTCGCTTCTTCGCAGAACATTTTTTATCTTTTAATGATAATTACCTACTCGAAAATCCGTGATTCATTTAATTTTTCCTCTCCAATTTTTATTCAACCTCGAGATGGGTTTGGTCTTATAGTATCGGAAAAAAAGCACGTTTTTTGTTTTCGCGATCCGTTGATAGTGTAGGTCGATAGATGGATTAAGGGCGTTCTCGTTTATGGTCCTACGTCATCTTAGTAAATACGGGTCTGTGCGTATACAGCGGGTGTAGAATGAGCGTTCAAGAATTTCACGTTGTGACCGAGTGCCTTGCTGGTAACTTGATTAAACGGGCAAGGTCTTTCCGACCGGTAAACCGTGTCGAAACATATTGTTCAGGAAATTGCTTGTGTGTGTTTCTTCCTGGACTTTAATGAAATTTCATCGGTCCAAGTAACGGTAGTATAACTATTTTACAGCGTTTTCTCTCTCTCTCTCTCTCTCTTTCTCGTAGTTCATTAAACGAATGAATGCCACTGGTTTCGTCTTGTCGAGCCGTATAGCATTGAGTTACAAATTGTTGAAACGAGATATCTCTTAACCGGCATGTTAGAAGCACAGTGAGAAAAATAGATTTGTAAAAAAAAATATTAATCTCTTTATACGAATGAACGTAAATTTATTTGATTTATAAGCGGTTATCGGTTTAAACTCGGAATAAACGTGTTTCATTTATTTATTTTGCAAAAAAAAGCAATATAGTTAACGAACGAAAGATTGTTGTAAATGCTTTTCTGATCGTCAAAAAAAATGTTCGATTGTCATGTTAAAAATGTTTAGAAGATTTTTTTTATATTTATCTATTTATTTTTTATAACGTTTAAAAGATTTTTTTATATTTGTTTTATTTAAAAGAAAAATGCATCTCTGAACATTTGTTTGTACAATCATAGGAGTCTTTTTCAGAATCGATCGGGTAGAATTTTTAACGAAGCAAGTAATTTGGCCAATTTGCACAATTGTCGCTCGCTATATTTGTCACCGATAATTTTTTAAAAACATATTTCGAACAGTTTAAAATGATCTTTTAAAATAATAATAATTATGATAATTCGGTACCAATGGATATATACACGGAATTCGATACAAGTGTTTAACACTTTCGCAAAAATTCATATATTGTCGCTAAAATATTAATTTTTTCATATTTATAGCTACCGTACGTCTATATCAAAAATATTCAGAAATATTGCGTTTTATCGACGATAGACGATAACGCGATAACACCATTTTTTTCTCAGCATAATGTTTGTTGAAAATTTGTTAAAATTTTGATTTTATTTGAAATATGATTTTTATTTGATTTCATATGGACATATGAAAAGTCTGTTCAGCAGTTTATTCCCGATTGTCCGCAAAATGTATTCAAAAGGAAAAAGATTTCAAACTGCACTTACAAGACGGATATAGGATTTATAGGATTCTGGTCAGGAGGTGAAACGTTCTTTTTTTGAAACGCAAAGAAAATATTTCGCTAGTGCCATTCGTCCAAACTTTGTGGCAACAAAATTATTTTTGTTTCGACACATTTCGATGATTCGAATCCATTATGTGAAAATCCAAAATCACGTCGTCTCTTAACGTTTTGGGGTATAATCGGATATGCATAAAACATTGATCGTTCGTCATAATGATGTAATTAGTTTGAATAATTCATCACGGTCTTGTGTACATGAACTTTATGTTAATGTGTAACCCCGATATTACAACCCCCACAAATGGCAACAGTTTTTCGATCATTCGAAAATGATTAGGGGGATATTAGGAACGGACGTACGAGAGTTTTGAGGTCAATTGTCAATAGAATTATGGGGAGACGTGATTTACAGATATATTTGTAAATCGTTTTCTAGTAATGTATACAACGATAGAATAACCGGTTCACTCACTTTTCGATTTTAACCCTAACTTATAGTTGTCCTAAGATTTAACAAATACCTAACTTCGAATGTATTTGAAATTTGCCACCTCGAACGATATTTGTATTGGAATTTCCGAGAACATTCTAAATTCACGATATTTCCAATTCTTCAAAAAGAACGATTTTGAATATATTCATTTTTTGTAAAAATCGGAAATAACCATGAATTTTACTATCGAAGGATATTTGGTATTGGAATTTCCGAGAACATTCTAAATTCATGATATTTCCAATTTTTCGAAAAGAACGATTTTGGATGTATTAATTTTCTTGGAAAAATCGAAAATACCATGGATTTTACCGTCCAAGGATATTTGGTATTCAAACTTCGAGTACATTCTAAATTCCCGATATTTCCGATTTTTCATATGTTCATTTTTTTTTTTTTCGTAAAATTGAAAATACCATGAATTTGGCAAATTGAATTCTGCAATTTGAAACTTGCATATTCGTTCTTCATTTTTGCGTACAGACATAGCTTCGTCTATGAGAAATCAAAAATTGCAAAGGTCCCTTGCTCCTGGAGAATTATTTGTGTGTGACCAAACATGGCGAGGAAGGAATATAATAAATTTTACATTTATTATTTAATAAAAATTTAATAAAAAATAGAATTTGATAAAAAAATCTCATCACATTCACAAAAATGACCTGTTAGTATTACAAAAATAGATTATGAAGTGGATGAGGGAAAAAAAAGTTGAAAAGAATTTGTTTTTTAACCTACAAATATGAACAAGCGCGTGCAGTGCAAACATACGAAAGCTCTAATGCGCGACGAGACATTACAGTGAGATACTAATTGTAAGTATGATATCGCGTTACAGTATAACCTGTTCCCTCTCTGCATTGCGTTCTCGAATGCTTTTACGTTTTCGCGTCTGTACGTGTGTGTTTCTCTCGGTATCGTTATATACATACATATGTATTATATATGCGTGCAATGTTAAAATGAGAAGTGCCGGGTGGGAGTAGAGCACGCGGCTTTGCTGGTGATACACGGTTTTCCGCGCTCAGTGACACCGCGTGCCGCTTCGGGAATAGAGCTCCTTTTTTTCTTCTCCATATGTACAAGTATATACATACATTAGCTTGCACGTAAAAAAAACAGCATAAAAACATCGCGACCTCACGAATTGTGTTAAATTGTGATTTATAAAATTAATAATAAAGTTAAACCTTGACTAATCTAATTAATCACTATATCAAATTTTTCTCCGATATCTAACGCAAAAAAAAATACCAGCGAATTCACAGAATCAAATGTTGAATTAGTACAATGAAATATTTGGTTATTTAAATTAGAATCACTGGACCAAAGTACGCTCGGTATAATCAAACATTTTATTGCTCCGACTTAAATTTCTGTTCTGGAAATTTGACCAAATTACTTTTGCCAGCGACTGATACTGTTATGATCGCGATCGATTTTACAATCGATCGTATTACTAACGAAGAAAAATTGGTTAATCTCAAGAAACGAATTTTGCTATGACGAAATAAATGTTGTTATAATTGACAATTTGTCAATTGTGCCAAAATATATTTTGTCAATTATTACAGGAATTTTGTCTTGCTTCATTTCGCCGTATCCGATTTATTAACGTTAGATCTTATTTCTCTCTTAGTGCATTCAACGTTGTTATTTCGAAAAAAAATTTCGCGATTCTCTCGTATAGTCTTTCGATGTTTAGGATCATTATGAAAATATTCTATAACGACTACTCGAATATCCGTCGATAATTTGAGCAGGAGTCTTAATTGGCCATTTTCGCTTTAAAACAAACCTCGCTACGCAAACTTCTCTCGCGATCGCTCTCGCTCTACCATATTATTACACTTTCCGCTGGCAGTTCTCTTCGTGGCTCGCGACTTCACGTAACTCAATTCGCGTTCTAGTTCCATGTACGATAAATTTGCAAGTGTATCTCGCGGAAAGACCAATATTGCGCCTCTTCGTGTATTATACCGACCAATGACAACGCGACACTGAATATTTTATTCACGGGATTTGCGTAATACGATCGTTAATTTCGTACGTATAACAACAATCATATTAATGATGATTTTCCTTTTTCTTTTATTTCTCTTTCCTTTTTTTTCTTTTTTTTTTTTGTTATTTGGACAATTGTCATTTTTAAGGAAAGTAAAGTGGCGCGGTTAAAAAGTATTCATAAGTAACGATCGCGAATTGATGATTTTACAATGACAAGAATGCAAAAAAAATATTTCGTTCTATTTGCTAAAAACCATAGTTTTGAACATTTTGTAGAAAGCAATGATTCACGTTTGTTTTTTTTTAAACATGAAATAAAGTAATTACCAAGTAACTAGCTACTGAATAATTATAGTAAATGACTTCCGGTAAGTTAAATACACGTGAAGCAATTTTTTCCGTCTGCGGTGATTTTTTTTTTTTTTTTTGTTCGAGCGCGACATTGCTTTCAATACCGATAGCATCGATAACCATGAAATGTATATAGTCTCCTCTAGCCATAAACATTTTAATTTTTCTCGTTCCATTCTCGGATCGTTCGCGCCTCGGTTTATGACGATTTTTTTTTATCGTCGCGGGAGAGAAACGTTAAAACGATTTGGAAACTTGAAGAAAAGATAATAGCATTCTGAACGACGAAACGTCTGCTGTGAACTTGTGTGCACAAGTGTACAGTCATTTTGTCGACATTCTTCATATATAAGAGAGTTAATAGCCTCATTTTCAAGAATAATACACAGAGTTGAGTGGCGAAATGTAGGCAAAACCCACGTTCTATTTTTCCAACTCAAGCACCAAAAACCACATTTTTTTTTGGCGAAATTTAATCGTTAGACATTTTCTTGTCTGTAGCATCAAATCATTCTTCAGTTATCCTTGTTGTAGAGCAGTCAAATGATCGATTATTTTAGCTACTACAATCGTTGGACGCGTTCCGAGTTGCTTTTTAGGTTTGGTTCGCACGTCTACGAATGTGCGATCTGAAGTATGCGCACGAACGAGCACATCCACAGGCAATCAAAATCACGAGTTAGCCGGCTTCGCAAATAAATCGCATTTCGAGATATTTCCTGACGTGTCTTTTTTTTAATTGCGGGCATAACATCGTTAGGAACTATAATCGACTAATAAATTAAAACTCGAGTATTTCATTAATTTAAGGAGGGAAATAGGGTTAGGACAGCGTTTTCTCAATGATTTTCATGAATTTTTTTATAGTATAACAAATGAATATAATTTATTGAAACTTTGAGAATATTTTATATATATATTTAAGTATATACTATAACATTTTTAAAGAATTTCCTTGAAAAACACCGGGGATATTAGCGACCCCATATTGCAGGTCACAATCAGACTCAGCATTTTGCGTACATTCTGGAAGCCGCAATTTTCTTTTGAAATCGAACGAGGTTGGAATTTACTTTTATTATATGTCTCTCTTCTATAATGAGCCTAAATGCTATTAAAAAAATAGAAAATTGAATTTTTTACAGGGGTCAAAACAAAAAAGCATACATTTTTGCCATTTTTTACAACTTTATTTACAAAAAAAAAAAATTTGAATAATGATAATATTCCGATTTTAAGTTCATATAGAGTGCAATACTATGAAGAAAGTAACTGCCAATTTTCAAAACGATTGGTTGAAAACTTTTCAAACTAGCGTGTACGCAAGTTCAAAAAAAGTCGTTTTCAGAAAAACGCGTTTGAAAAATGGGTACCTGAGTGACCGCTCAGTTATACACGTGGCGCGCTCGGGGCCTGAAGGAGAGCTACTCACTTTAATGGCTTATAACAATAGAACGAGTCGGAATTTTCATTTAAAATTTTGGGAACATATTTCTTAATAGTTTTACTAACAATTTATGAAATTAAAAAAAAATCGATTTTTTGAACCGTCAACCCTATTTCCCCTCTTAACTCGGAAAAAACCCACTATTTTTCCATTTGTATAAGACGTTTCTGAGAAAAATAGGATAAAATTTTTTTGATGTTACGTTGACATTCAGCATCTCCGCAAGGATCACCATATTTGGAATTCACAAAGTTCTGAAACAGGACGCCAGTCGTACCAGTTTACCCTTCGAAAATATATGAACTAGTTTCTTTTTAACCTTTGTCCTCGATTTAAAGAACATTAAATACGAACCTTCTTCGAAATCGACGAAGGACAATGGAATCGAACACTGGAATTCTGTCAACTGAATTTTGTGAAATTCAACTATATACGCAAAGAACTACATCATTGTAACTATTAACATTTTATTTTGTTTTCAATAAAATGCATGAGTAAAGAAATGATAATCTACGATCCTTCGTATGAAAAATAAGACATGTCACGAAATATCTCGAAATGCAATGTATTTCTGAAGCCGGCACACTCGTCATTTATGATTGGCTGTCAATATCGTGCTCGGATTTTGGTCATGCGCATACTTAAAAGATCGTACGATTGCATACAATAAACCTAACTTACGAAGCAACTCGCAAAGCGCGGATATAGATTTTATTTTGTTAAAATTTACGTTGATTATCATTCAACTACGTCCTTGCTTAGAAATCGAGTGTCAATGTACGACTTCACAATTCGCGTGACGTTACTTTTTCCTCGTGAAAATATTTCACGAATGGAAGTAGAAATTGTTTTTGTTCATTACCTTCGTTCCAACGTATACCATTCCGGGTTTTTACGCATGACCCTTCCCAATGCCTTTTTTTCCAATTTTTTTTCCCTATCACTTCCGACCCGCAATTCGCTAAGCTAACCTTCTATTGCGCCCGCAGACGTATTAGCTGTACTGTATCGCATTTGCCATGAGCACAGAGAAACTGCGAAAAATCTGCGTCGATACAGATGGCTTTGTTTTTGACTGAGTTTCGGTTGTATTTACTACATCAGAAAATTGATAAAACTGCCTCCTCCGCCCAACAGTTGGCGCGCCACACAGTGCACGGTTAAGCGATCACCCATCCAAGTACTGTCCTCACCGCGATCAAAGCTGCTCAACTTGGATGAACGCCAGACCCGCGCTGTCACCGCGCGTCCACTGTTGTCAGTTTAAGGTAGTAGTCTGGTAACTTAAGCCGATTTTCATGTCTTTTTTGGAGGGCGTTTTTTTGTAGGAAAATAAAAATGAATCGTTTTGGATATTTAGGATATTTTTATTTACATATTTAAGATACAAAAAAAATTTTGTTGACAAAATTTAATAGTTTATTATTATTATTATTATTGATCGAAGTTGGCACCTCGAACGTCCTCGGTAGTTCTCGTCGGAACTACCGAGAAATTTTTTCACCCCTAACTTTTTATTTTACTACCCCTTCTTTGCTAAAGTCCTTTTATTTTAGCAAAGAAGGGGTTGTAAAATAAAAAGTTAGGGGTGAAAAAATTTCTCGATCGTTCCGACGAGAACTATAACTGTGTAGAGTAGCCTGTTAAAATTTGAAAGCAATCGGTTGGGTAGAAAAAAAGTTAGGACCCGGGCTGCCAATTTCGAGGTGCCAACTTCGATCAATAATAATAATAATAATAAACTATTAATTTAAAAAAAAAAAATTTTTTTTGTACCTTTAATATGTAAATAAAAACATCCTAAATATCCAAAACGATTCATTTTTATTTTCCTACAAAAAAACACCTTCCGAAAAAGACATGAAAATCGGCTTAAGTTACCAGACTACTACCTTAAATAGCGATTAAAATAATTCTTAAATTTCCACTATTATTAGAGGTATTCCGGTAAAAATTTCAATAAAAAAAAATGAATCTAGCAATTTGTTGATAATATTTAAAAAATATATTTATCCGTTTTATACGTCAACTTTCAATACACTTTAAACAAAATTAATCCAAATTCCACGGACCGAGCGTTTTGTTTTCATTGACTAATTGATCTGGACTACTTTTTATTCAACCCTGCTGTACGAGGGATAATAATTTCTCACCTCCCTCTCTCTCTCGTCTCTTTTTTTTTCGTCACGTGTACGACCGGGAGCTTCTTGCATATATGTATTTGGTATATACGTGTCATAATGTTATATCTGGCAAACACAATCTCTTTGTTACTCCGCGCGACTCACCTCGTCGAAGGCGATCGTACGATGTCACCTACGGGTTATCCGACAATGTTGAAATTTGCAATGGAAATTTCGCGTCGCCGTGAGTGTTACGTTGTCAGCGATCGAAAGACCGTTCTGTGTCGAAGATAACATTTTTTTTTTTTCATCCACTTGTGATCAACGCAAAAATATTGTAAAATCAAAAAAAAAAATTTCTTTTCCAATCAAATTTATTTGACACACAACAAGGTGGAACAACATTTTTTTAATTTCTATTCAACTACAATTTGTTTGGTAGAAAAAATGTTACTTCCTGTTTTCCTGCGAAGTCGTGAATTCTAATTTTATGTGATTCGAAGAAATTTCGTTCGATTCACAATAAACGATTGTTGTTGAAAAATTTCATTTCACATCCTATTTGATCGGAAGTAAAATTGATTTTAATGGATTAACATTTGTTTTTTTTTCCGACCTCGTAAAAAATGAAACGAGCATCTAACGAGAAATGACTCGTCAGAGAGTCATGAATTCAATAAAAATAAAAATGAAACATGATGTGCATTCAGTACGTAAGGGATACGTCAATCAGTTTGATGATGAGACACGTGGCAAACAGATTAACTATAATAAATGAAGGCCAATCGTAATCGCTCATTGACAATCCATTTTTTTTCCCTTCAATACTGTAGATGAAAATTCAATCGATGCTAATAATATTTTATTGCTTGATGAATCGATAAAGAACTTTTTTTCGATTTACTTGAACGTTTTAAAATCAATTCCAACTAATTTTGAGCATTGAATTGTGGAGTCCTGCGAGATTGATTAATACGTCAAGACATTATATATGGAGAGACGCGGCAGCGTCTTGACGTCGAGTAATTGAAGAAGAGTTTTCAAGTACGTCATAATAAACTGTTAAGAGAAATTTTCGTTTCGAGATTTTGGCTCAAAGCGTACACAAAGTAATGCGTAATTTCATTCATTCACTGATAGATGTTCATTCACTGGCTGATTTACCCTATTTTCAAACACTCTTTCGATTATCATTCTGAAGGCAATTAATTTTTTTTTACCCATTATAGTCGTTGGAGATTTATGACTTGGGGCTTACCGGTAGAACTACCGCAATAGATAAAATCCTCTTATCGCCGATTCGTGAAATATTCATTGTTACGTCTCCGACATCTCTGAGAGTGATTAAATTTGTATTAATGCTGAATCCTCGCGTTGAAAACAACGTGTTGGGGGTCTGTGAACTCCGTTCCAAACAATGCAATCTGACTAGAAAAAGAATCATTAAAAAATCATAATTCACGTTTGTGTCTGTCATTCACCTGTCGTAAGTAGTACTTGCATAATCCGGTTATTAACACGAGAGAGAGAGAGACACAGAGCAAAAGGTGCGTAGTCAATTATTTTAACCGTCAGGGAGCAATTGCTTTTTCAAATTTACACTTCTGTCGTTCTTATCGTCCTCACTTCCGGTTCAGAAACACCACAAAAATATAGATTCTATTCACTTTTATCCACTAAGTGATGATCAGGGGAAAAGTCTTCGATCATCCAATATGTTTTGTCGACTAATATTTCAATATTTATCAACATATCCTACTGAGGAAATATTTTAATCGACGACAAAGTAAAATAGCCGATTGCCAGTAAACGCAGAACAATCTTGATCTTTCAAGGCTTCGTCAATAGGCAAGAGCTTAAAGGGGATTTGCGAGCGAGATAAAATAAAATAAGTTTCTAATTTGTTCCTTTTTGCTTCCTCGTGAAGGGAGCTTTGTTCTCGAGATTCAAAAAAATGTTTGAGTTTTCAATGTCAATATTAAAATTTGCCAAAACATTCGTGAATCGCATTTTAAAAAAATGTCCGCGTGTGTGTGGTAGGCAATTCAACTTGTATATCTCGAGAACGACTTGACAGATTTCTTGGAAACTATTCACAGATTTGGGTCATCGAATCTCCATTGTTCCCGGTAATTTTCGTTGGAATTACTTGAGGGTTAGAGATTTTACGGCATTTTGGAATTTTCGAAAATTCTCAACTGTCAAGTAAAACTTTCTGCATAAAGTCGTCGGGGCACAAGGATGCTCGGTGTTGAATGTGGCAAGAATTGCTTCAGGGGTTTGGATTTTATAAAATTTTGAATTTTTCGAAAAATATTTGAGATTGATTTAATTTACAAAAGCTTTGAGATCTTAAGATTCATTTTTTTTCGTGAATATTTTTTATTTTGTGAAACTATTTTATTTATTTATTTTTTTCAAATTTTTATATTTCTATATATAATTTGCAACTGTAGATGCGACGGTACTAGAAATAGGTTTGGAAAAATCTCTTAGTGTTCTTACTTCCAATCCATACTAAATCGATATCGAATACATTTGTTATTTTTTTTTCCATGCAAGTATATACTTTGCCATGATTTTATTAATTTCTCATTACGTACGAAGTGTACGTAAAGAGATAAAGTATTGTAATCACGATTAAACATAACTTCAACTCGTTATATTTATTTTATTTTGTTTCATCGCATAGTTCATCGATACGCTTGCAATATCCGTTCAATCGCGTATTCGTTATTCAAAAATTGTGTATTCGAAGGTCGACAACGTTTAATGATCAACGTAGCGCAATATAAAAACGATATGCATATCGTTAGTGTATTAATATTTTTAAATTCTTTTTTAATACTTGGCGTGAAGACGCTACCGCGTCTCTTGACAGTGACCCAACGTTTATGATACGATGCACATGTGCTCTTAACCACAATCCGATTGAAATTGTGTCGTTAACCAATCGCCGTCGTTCCTTTTGACGCGCAACGAGAGCAACGTTGATAATACGCCAGTCAATCTCGTTGCTAATACTTTCGCGCGATTGTGTCTCGAGAATGTTGTGCGAAAACAAAATCGTTCTCGGCCACTTCATTTTCCTCGCGATAGCTATAGTGTAACGGATACGACAGTGCAAATTCGTCTCAAATTTCAAAGTAAACATGCTGAATCCGGATGTTTACGCAATACCACGACTAATATTCATACATATTTCTATGACAAATTCAGTCAAGTGCTTTTTTTCTTCTCGTTATAATCAATGGAAACCCGTAATATAAACGTAAAATTTTGTTAAATGCTAATTCACTTTATTTTATGAAGACAAATTTTTATTTCCATCAAATAGGTCGCGAATAACAGTAACGTTCGTCCAATACGACATTGATAAATGGAGAGAAAAAAAATCTTTTCCCAAGGTCTTCCGATCACTGATCCGATATTTTTGCTCAGTCACTCGGCCGAGCGCGAAAGTGCGTATAATAAAAAATGAATCCACTTGGACTATTCGATCAAGTGCTATTGCGCCTGTGTAAACTCCCAAAGGTGCATGTCACATCGTAAACTACTTCGAAATTGTTCGAATTTAATTCATTTCAATTTTTTTTTTCTACCTTATGTTTGTTTCATTCTTTGCCAAACGACAAGTGGAAGTAGATTCTGTGTCTATTGAAGTGATGTTTTACGATGAGTTTCGATAATATTGCGGGGAAAAAAAAAAAATCAGCAAAACGCTTCTCGAAATGGGAGAGAAAAGAAAATATTTTAACGAAGGTCAACGTCGATAAAGTGTCTCGTGGAAATTTATAAAGATCACAAAAGAAAAACAAGATTGAACTTTCGAAAAGTCAGTTTCTAAAGAACATACGACGGGCTTATCGCACCGAATATCCACATATGTAGGCCACGTGTATGACACATACATGGGGCATTTCATAACAACTCCGTACATTTTTCTTTTTTTTTTTATATCATTAATCTAAAACGAACTTCGATTTCAATTTTTTAATAATTCCATATCTTATATAAATTTTTTATGAATTATTGCCAACTTTTGGTTAAGGGGTTAGGTCACTCTACAGGCCGAAAAAATAGGCTTTTTTGAGGATTTTTTTTCAGAAAAAGTTGAAAGTATATCGAGATTACAAAGTAGGGTGTTTATCATACATATCAGTGACTGTGTACAATAATTTTTTTGAAGCGATGAATTTCAAAATAGCGGCTGTGCAGCATTTTGCGATAACGTCTCCGTTTTTGTTGGCCGGAAACATAACTCAGACAATTTTCAACTGATTTACTTGAAATTTTGAATATATCTTTAAAAATACATTGTCTATGGAAGTGCATAAGATTTTTCCGATATATTGATTTTTGGCCAAATGGCGGACTACTAAAGTGAAAAGTGAAAAATTGGCCTAAAAAATTGTCAGAAAATTGTTAACAACAAATGAACTATGCAATATTTAAAAAAATTCTACGCACTTTCATAGACAATGTATTTTTAAAGATACATTCAAGATTTCAAGTGAATCTGTTGAAAATTGTCTGAGTTATGTTTCCGGCCAACAAAAACGGAGACGTCATTGCAAAAACGCTGCACGGCCGCCATTTTCAAATTAATCGCTTCAAAAACATTATTGTATACAGTCACTGATATGTATGATAAACACCCCATTTTGTAATCTCGATTTATTGTGCAGTTTTTCTGAAAAAAAATCCCCAAAAATGCCTATTTTTTCTCAGGGTCTAGAGTGGCCTAACCCGTTAAGAAGCGTCGGCCTATGTTGGAGAAGAAAAATTGTAATTTTTGTCATTAAAAAACTATCGGATCGTTAATACTTTTTTCCAGATTAAATTGTTCGAAGTATGTGCAAACGAAATAATGAAAAAAAATGACAAGTCCACTTGCGGGGCAGGTTTAAAATTATTTTCATTTGACACAGAAATTTCGAGAATTATTCCAGCTTTTTAAAAATAAGATACAAAAAAAATCGATTTCACAGAATTAATAAACGAAATATGGAATGCTGTATAAAAATCTTAAAAAAAAACGAACGCGATTCATAGAGATATGGTACAATGATATAAAAAAATTACGACTGGATTTCAAAAGGATTCGGTGTCGAGGGCTAATCGCGTTGGCACGGAATGCCCGATATGTATATTACGCGCGATTGTAATAGATTCCAGGATGCCCGAAGCTCGTGCATACATGCATGAACGCTGTTTAAACTATAGTGAAAAAAGTGTCATAGCATCGTTCGTTGTTTGTCGTCTTGGGAATATATGCGTTTGTTGTCAATATTTACTTCGCTGAGACTACTTTCCGTTGCTACCACGACGTAAATACATTTCGATGATATAATTCGCCGCTCTCTAGAGATATTCAAGTCGTGCGCGTGTCGAAAACATTAAAAAATCAGATCATCTAGTTTGAACTCCTTTTTTTTGTCGCTTCCGCCGTAATAGAAATAACTCTAATGTCAAGTTCAAATACCACGTAAAACTTCTTGAGAGTACTATTAGCAACTCGAATTATTTGCTCTCGCTAAGCCCTCTTAACGAGCGGTTAATTGGCCGATGCGAGTAAATAGACGACTTACCCAATAGATTTTCTCAATCGGGTCTACGGGTCTTAATAACACACAACAATTGGATAATTAAACATTTTTTTTTGTCAAATAAAAAATTACGAACGATGAAATTCAGCTTATGGCCGGGATATCTACGAAAAAATGAAGTCTTCTAACTCATCTCGAATAGAATTTAATTTTTAATTGCATTCCTCCCGTAAAGTTGTGTTGAGGGGGATTGCGTCAACGAATAATGCAAAAAATTATAACTACTGTTATCGTGCGTTACCGCAAAGTTTAGACGAATGATTAGTCGCTCGTATAAACTCCGTGACAACAAAAATTATCGCGGTTTTCATTTTCACGTATTTCGGTAACTCGATCGCCGTAATTCTTAAAATACTGCGTATAAATGTGACATTTTTTTCGTGTATCTTTCTCAAAGCTATGCAAACATACTTCGTTAGGTATTTTCCGATGAATGTGTTTCTACGTCTCAAAGTTTCCACTCCATTGGACCGAACAGTTTCAGCTCGTTACTAATTCCAATGAGTTTTTTTCCGAAGCTGAAAGATAACGCGAAGACACGTTAATATTAAAGTAACGATTATATTCGTCGTCTGTAAATGCGAAATATTTTTATGTAAGGTATTCGATGTTTGACAATAGTTATCATAAAATTCTGAAATTCGCTAAAAAAAATAGTGAAATATAACGAAAAACAAAAATGGCCAAACGTTCTGCTGGAACAGGTTTTGTGTCTTTTTTTTAACGTCTCCGTTTGCTCAATTCTAGAATCGTCATGTAGAGAAAAAAAAATGAAAAATGAGACTGGTGAAAAGACGGGAGTAAAAAAAACATTAGCTACACACGAACTTATGTTAATCAAAATTGGTGGGCAGTGCTGAATGAGAAAGAAAAAAAAAGGAACGGAGAAATAAATCGCCTTGGGCTTGAGGGCACGAATGGCATTAAAAATCTCGAAATAATAGCGGGAACAATTTGCCTTCTCTCGAATTATTCACAGTTGGATATTGAAAAAAATAGACGAGTTGATGGTTAAAAAAAAAAAAAATTAATTTCCGTGACCTGAACGTCGAAATCCGTGTGCGTGGGTGTCTGTGTGTGCGCGCGCGAGCAAGTGTCGAGATCTACGAGAAATGTCTTCGTACTTTCGTTGGATAAAGAGCGGAAAGAAAGATGACTATTTGGGCAACAAACCCAGAAGTCGTTCGTTGGACTCCAAGAGTCTCGAATCCTCGGGGATTCGACTAATCTTGCAAAATGTACATGAATTTTATTTGTTTATTTTCTCATTGAATCTTCTTTTACGCACAACTATTATTATATTGTTACATTTTTTTCGATGCTATAACGACATGTTTGATTTTCGTATTGCAGAGAGCAGTCGCCCAGCATCAAGCCCAAATAGCAGCCCAAGGTAAGACAATTATCACAGGTTCCGAATAAATACATTTGTCCTGCGAATGGAAAATTGTCGGAGATTTTCGTCGAGCGTAAATCACATTTTAATCGTGTCACTGCGAAATTTGAACGAGGCTAAAATTTCATTGCATAGAAAAAAGAATAACACGTGGTAACTTCATGAAAATTTTTATCTGGTACGCAATAGTCGCGAATTCTCGTTAAAAGAACCGTGAGCTTTCGAAGAAATATCCCAAGCGTTATTGAAAATTCTAATGGTGTTATTCTTTTTTTGTATTACTGTGAAAACTTATTGATAAAATATCTTGACGCACAAAATTAATTTTCGCCTACAGCTCAATTCTACCAAAGGATTTTTTTCACGTATTTTCTCATCTCGCTGAGAGGGAAATTGCGTCAGTCACGTCTTGTACTTATTAATAATGGTGGGAAACGGAAAATTAATAAGAACAGAATGGAGCAGGCTAATTTTCGAAAATTCAAGCGGAAGGTTCTGCAAATGAAAGACAAAAGAGGCAGAACATGGAGATCGATCTCTATTCCTCTCACGTCTTTTACTTACAGAAACTACTCGCTATGATACATTCACAACTCTACCAGAATCTTCCCTATACGAAAAACAAATCTACCGAAATTTCGGCATTCTGAGATAAATTCACGAAATTAAAACTCTACCAGACACGAGTAGCTCGGTAATCAAATCCACCAGAATTAAGCTTTTACCATCTTTGCCCAACTACAATTTCACCAGATAACAAATCTTCGACACGTGGCTGATGATAAGTAACCAGCATGTTTATTGTGGTTGTCGAAAAGCATACTTGACATTAATGATTCAGCGAAACCGAAGAGTTATTTATCTGGTAGAATTATCATTGGATAATTTGACCGAAGGTCTTATTCCGTTAAAGATTATCATTGGGATAGAGATGTTAAAAGACCTAATACAGACGGATCTTTTCAACAGGGTAACAAACTCCGCTTCCCTTATGTTCTCGGAAATAATTGACATTCCTGACAAATCCACACGCATGAAAACTGAATTTGTATTTATGCGGAATGTCGATGATTTCAGAGAAATGATGCTTGTGAGTATTAAAGTTTCGAGCCAACTTTCAAATGTATCATGCAGTATACACGGTGATTTATATGTTGATTGACTAGCATGGGATCGGATTTTGCAACCATGCCGTATCGAGGTGTTTTTTTTCCCGGCGAACTAACTGAACAGATAAATGTTATGTTTATTATAAAAAATGTAAACATGTCATTGAGCAAGACATCAAAGAAATGGTGAGCAGGGCATCGCGCAAGCCTTCTAGCAAAATATCGGACAAAGATATTGAATGATAAATTGAACATAATCTTTGTAATAAACATAACATTTATCCACACTGTTAGTTCGTTACAAAACGCGCTAGACTCCGAGTCCCCTTGGCCGCTAAATTGGCCTCATGCCAGCAGCCATGGAAGCAGAAAGATTCGACACTGCCGTTGGTCGACTCATCAATGCTATCTAATGACTCTAATTTAAGAACTGTTTTGGATTAATGAAGACGGTCAAGTAGTTGATCACATCATCCGGAATTGGAAAATTCCAGATTCGATACCTATTTTGAATCACCCTGGGTACAGATCAACGACGTTAGCCAATGTACCACATTGTCCATCCTTACCGATCGCGTTGTTATGTCTATAGCAAAGCGCATAAAACTTTGGCACGTTACCGTCCGATGGCGTTGCTCGTACAACGGCAAACTAAACCAGGGAGAAAGGCGTTTCGGCGCATGTCTCCTAGGTTATATCAAGCAAGACTCTCTCGTGGTTTGTCTTTCTCAGCATATATATCTGTTAGTGACATAATCCTGAGTTTTACTGCCTTTTTACTACACATGCCAGGATATCCATGTGTGTGTGTGCGTGCTTGAAAGATCTACGCATTAAATTCTTTTTATTTTTATTTATTTCTATTCATTATGATTTTTTTTTCACGCCCCAACCATACCAACGCGCGTCGTAGACGCTCGTCGTAGTTCATAAAACGTCCGTTTAGTGCGTGCACGACACGCCCCCCCCCCCCCCCCCCCCCATGAGTCGACAAACGCGAGTAAAACAAGGAAACGAATACCGGTGGCATACCGGATCAATGTATCCGACCAGCATTGTTTTTTTTTTTTTTCCTCAATTACTTCATCGAGACGCGTTATTTAATGTTCGAGCTTGTCGATGAAATTTTTTCCCATCTCGTTCCAGATATTAACGTTAACAATAAATCAGGCGTTGTTGAGCAGTTTGTGAAAGAGAAAATGAAAGGAAACTGGATAATTTTTTTACTGCGTCGTTCGTCGCCAATGTTCTCGATCGAAAAACGTTTACCCACATGTCTTGCCTTCTCTCTCTCGCTCAATGCTGTCTTTTTTCCTTCACGTGCCTCGATTCAAAAGCCAGGCTTACACTGGTTCACAAGGTGTCGACAGACTCTAGCAGTTCGTTGACGCTATTTATAACTTATAACCCAGATAATTTTGAAATATTTATGCAGCGTGAAATATAAACTTGTAAAGATGTTATGTTTTTTTTTTCGAACACGCACGTGAAAACTGTGCTACATCGTTACGGTGTTTGCATCATTTTTTTTTTTTTTTTCGCGCATTCCAATCTAAAAACGTACAATTATGTGACATTTATCTGGTCCTTTTATAAGCACTTTAAGGTAGTAGTCTGGTAACTTAAGCCGATTTTCATGTCTTTTTTGGAGGGCGTTTTTTTGTAGGAAAATAAAAATGAATCGTTTTGGATATTTAGGATGTTTTTATTTACATATTAAAGATACAAAAAAAAATTTTGTTGAAAAAATTTTATAGTTTATTATTATTATTATTATTGATCGAAATTGGCACCTCGAAAAAAAAGCGCGAGAGTGGCCCCGGTGATTTTGGCTCTTGATGTTATCTGAAATCAAAAAATCTTGATAATCCTTAATCGATAAACATGTCATTCTGGTCGGAACTACTGAAGTCAAATTTCATGGATAAATAACAAAATGGCGGACTTTGAAAAAAAACTTTTTTTTTCGAGGTGCCAACTTCGACCAATAATAATAATAATGAACTATTAACATTTTTCAAACAAAATTTTCTTTGTATCTTTAATATGTAAATAAAAACAACCTAAATATCCAAAACGATTCATTTTTATTTCCCTACAAAAAAACGCCCTCCAATAAAGACATGAAAATCGGCTTGAGTTACTAGACAACTACCTTAATCCGGATCCTCTAAATGTTATACTACTCCAAAACATATATCCTCAACTTGATCTGGAAAAGTTTCATTTTTTATAAAAAAGTATAAAAAATTTCGACCTTTCTATTTCTTTGCCTCCCTCATAGATAAGGGTTACGATGGTGACATTTTTTTTCTAGTTTTCAATGCTAATCTGTTTAAAATGGGTCAAAACGTTGGAAAGTCAAATGTAAAAAAAAGATGTCCCGATATATTTTGTTGTATAAAAATCGAAATGTCGGTGGCATTCCATTGACAATTGAAAAAGTACCTCTCTCCCTCTATTTACTGTAATTTTTATAACTATTCTATCCAGCTACTCAGATTTTAAGGAGTTATTCATTTTTCGAAAAATATATCCGTCCACGTTTCGACACATTTTGAGATATCGGTCAAAGTTTTTTTTTTAATTACAATTATTGGTATTGAATGTTGAGGAGAATCGACGAGGGTTCAGATCAAAATAAAATTTTGAGAATTCTTCCAAAATATCAATATTTTTTCATACTAAATTCATCAAATTTTCAGATATTGCGTTAAAATTTTGTACATCGGTAAAAATTTCATTAAAGCGTAATCGATATTTTTGATAAATTGTTTACATTGTTTTTACAGAGTCTCGAATATGAATTGATTACGGTGAATTCTGACCCGGACGTCTCACAATTCTTGATAATTGTCAAGATCGTATGTTCTTAATAAAGAAAAACCATTAATAACAATGTGTTTAGAAAAAATATTAATTCATTTGTGACAATTTTCAAAAACTAACATTCCTTCAGTTTGTTTCTTTAAAAAAAAATAATCCGTATTTTTTCCTCGATTTTGATGCAAGTCCGGTTGATTCTTTTTCTTCAAAGAAACTCTACGAACTCAACATTCAGATATTTCACAATATTCTTCGTTTAAATTTGGCAGCCTTTTGTTTACCAATCGACGAAATGACCTTGACAAACAAATGGCTGTACTTTTTTAATGGAAAATACTATGAAATATCTGGATGAGTACGTGAAGGTTCTTAAAAAAAAAAAAAATGAACCGTACTACATCGAAGAAAAATATGGATTATTTTTCGAATAAAAGGACCGAATGAATATTCAATTTTTTTGAAAATTGTCAAAGACCAATTAATATTTTTTACACACTCATTATTTTTGATAATCTTGTTTGTTAACAACATATGTTGCAACACAAATGACAATTGACGGTAATAAATTTATAAACAATTTTCTACATTTAGCGACCATTTGACTAGCGCGAAACGCTTCAAAATTCCTTAATCCAATACTCCCATGTACTCGGAACGAACGCACGTAGCTCTGTAGCCGAAGAGAAAAAGAACTCGTAAAGGTGGTAAATACAATGTTACTTCAGTGAACATTTTTTCCAAAAAGCGAACTCGAATCATTCGAACGAAATTTTACTCCAATAAGGGAATTCGATTTGTTTCAGCAAAATTTTACTCCAAAAAACGAATTCGATACATATGAGCAAAATTTTACTCGAAAAAGCGAATTCGATACATAGGGACAACATTTTTCTCCAAAAAGGGAATTCCATTTATTTCAGCAAAATTTTACTCCAAAAAGCGAATTCGATACATATGAGTAAAATTTTACTCCGAAAAGGGAATTCGATAAATTTGGCAGCATTTTCTTCTAAAAATACTACTTCAATTAATTCGGGTAATATTTTACTCCAAAAGGGAATTCGATATATTTCAGCAAAATTTTACTCTAAAAAGCGAATTCGATTTATTGGGTGCAGAAGCAATTAATATTCTTTGCACATTCATTGTTATGGATAATCTTATTTGTTAACAACATATGCTGCAACATAAATGACAAATTATCGTAATGAATTTATAAACAATGTTAAAAATTTAGCACTTATTTGACTAGCGCGAAACGCTTAAAAATTCCTTAATCCAATACTCCCATGTACTCGCAACGTGTCCGAAGAGTAAAAGTTAAAGAACGCACGTAGCTCTGTAGCCGAAGAGAAAAAGAACTCGTAAAGGTGGTAAATACAATGTTACTTCAGTGAACATTTTCTCCAAAAAGCGAACTCGAATCATTTGATCGAAATTTTACTCCAATAAGGGAATTCGATTCATTGCAGCAAAAGTTTACTCCAAAAAACGAATTCGATACATATGAGCAAAATTTTACTCGAAAAAGCGAATTCGATACATATGAGTAAAATTTTACTCCGAAAAGGGAATTCGACAAGTTTGGTAGCATTCTCTCCCAAAAAAAACTAATTCAATTAATTCGGGTAATATTTTACTCCAAAAGGGAATTCGATATATTTCAGCAAAATTTTACTCCAAAAAGCGAATTCGATTCATTGGGTGCAAAAGCAATTAATATTTTTTGCACATTCATAGTTATGGATAATCTTATTTTGTAACAACATATGCTGCAACATAAATGACAAATTATCGTAATGAATTTATAAACAATGTTAAAAATTTAGCACTTATTTGACTAGCGCGAAACGCTTAAAAATTCCTTAATCCAATACTCCCATGTACTCGCAACGTGTTCAAAGAGTAAGACAAAAAAACGCACGTAGCTCTATAGCCGACAAGAAAAAGAACTCGTGAAGATGGTAAATACAATGTTACTTAGGTGAAATTTTTCTCCAAAACGCGAAGTCGAATCATTTGAACAAAATATGACTCCAAAAAGGGAATTCGATTCATTTCAGCAAAATTTCACTCCAAAAAGTGAATTCGATTCATATGAGCAAAATTTTACTCTAAAAAGAGCATTCGATTCATTTCAGCAAAATTTTACTCCAAAAATTGAATTCGATGCATATGAGTGAAATTTTACTCCGAAAAGGGAATTCGACAAGTTTGGCGGCATTTTCTTCTAAAAAACGAATTCAATTAATTCGGGTGATATTTTACTCCAAACGGGAATTTGATTCATTTGGTGCAAAAGCAATTAATATTTTTTACACATTTATTGTTATGGATAATCTTATTTGTTAACAACACATGCTGCAACACAAATGACAAATTATCGTAATGAATTTATAAACAATGTTAAAAATTTAGCGCTTATTTGACTAGCGCGAAACGGCTTAAGAACTCGTTAATCCAATAGTCCGATGTACTCGGACCGTGTCCAAAGAGTAAACGAAAAAAAAAGTCACACCATTTGGAGTAAGAATTCTGGCTGTGTGAGTTCTGGTTTTTCTTCTTCTCACGAATCGGGAGCGTTGTGCCCGGTGTCTCTATATATACGAGGGGCACGCGGTTGCGCGCGATCATCTGCCCGTACAATACACCACCAAGCCACGTTTTGAAGTGCAAGGCAGGTCGGCCGACGAGAGATCTCCGCAGTTGTCCGTGGTACGTCCACGTGTGAGGATGTCGCGAGTTCGCGACTTTCAATTAATGAAACAGAAAAATTGAAAATATACAAACAAATATACTCAAGTTATGACGAGCTTACATAAAAAAAAAAAAGATAAAAAAGTAGTTCCTTTGACACGAAATCGAAGATTTTACGTGATCGATGAAATCGAACAAATATAAAATAATCGATAATCTATACAATTATGCCAATAGTGCTTCAATACTCGTATAAAAGAAAAACAATGCTACCGCAACAAATAGCAATAACGCGATATAACAAAAGCAACAAAATTAAATACAACGATAGCTGGATCTTTTAATTATTAATAATAAACAAAAATTACTATTATTATTACGTGATGTGATTTTTTTTGCGCGACGCGCACGGCTCGTTATTGTTTCTCGCACGCGCTTTTTGATAAGAACACCACGGATCGAAGATTACGCCGTGTCTCCGGGGCATGGAACGATTGTAAAAGATTCAGCGGTGTACAATGTTCGCGGCTCTATTTCCTCTGGCCTAAAACACATCCGGCGAGTCATTTTTTCGATCGAAAACGCGCACAAAATATCGTCACGATTTTTTGTTGTTTTTTTTTCTTCTTCACGACTCGAATTTACGTGATGACAAGAGAAAATGTCGAAGATTTTTGTATTAAAAAAATGAGACTGAAAATTTGTCGTATGAGAAATACGGAAAAATAATGTGTGCGATTGTTAAAGCGCGCACGGAGTGACGATAATTTGAATAATTAACGTGGCTAAGGAAAAGGAAAAACAATAAAGTGTGTAAATTGACGAATCGAGACGAGGATATGTCATGTCAATTTCAATTATTCAGTTTGTCGTTCGAATTCGTCGTGAAAAAATGAAGGAGAAATGTAACGAGCAACCTTGATCAAATAAACAACGAAGATTATATAAATTTGAAAACTTTTCGCCTGGAGCAAATTGTACAGCGTAAGAAAAAACGAAAAATCGTTTAAAATGTCGCAATTAGATCGAAAGGATCGTGGATAAAAGTTGCCGGATGATTTTAGTCCCATAGTTGGACGAAACTTATCGTCATAGACGAGAGAGAATACCGGTGGGGCTGGACGAAGTCACACGCGTTTCAAACGAGTGTGTGCAATCGCGAGACGATAAAAATAGGAACGTGGCGATTATTTTTGTTCGTCGCAGCAAAAGTTCGCACTTTCTCGTTTTTCTTCTGTTTTCTATCACGTACGGTAAGAAAACAAAATTGACAAAACTGCGATCTGATCGAAATGTCGTTTTTTTTTTTGCGTCACTGCATCGCGAATGTTTCACTGCTGGATTCATGTTACCCCAACCATAGATTTAAATAACAATCGTCGGACATTTTTTATTAATACTTTAAAGACGAATTAAAAAAATTATTTGTTAATTGATGAAAATGAGTATTTTAGCCCACTTAAGGAGGGATTTGAAATTGGCACCCAAATACAACGCCAATGTAAAGCTTTATCCGCCTCTCACTTGTCAAAATATCTTTATGGTTCTTCTAAAGTTTGAATATTTTTAAATATCGAGCAAATTTTTTTTTTTTGCTCTAGAAATAGAACATTATTAAAGTACCGTTGTTAATGAATCTCGAAAAAATCCATCGAACCGTTTGATCTTTATGAGTTTTCGATTTTTTCGAAAAATGACTGCGATAACTTTCGCGAATTTTGACACATCGAACTAAATATGTTCACATTAATAGAGTATCGATTGATATTTGGCATTGAATTCGAGGTCAAATCAGTAAAACCGTTTCCGTTATTGAACTTAAATTTTTTTTTTTTCAAAGTCTTCGATCGTTGATATCGAAGTTCGAAAAAAAATCGTTCAAATTAAAAACTTGTACTTTGCCTCCTCATTATTTTATCCCGCTCACGGTTTTCTCAATGAGGAAGACAAAATTGAAAAACTAATTTACTCGTAGAGGACGATTTGTGAGGGAAATGAAATGATCAGGTAAGCAATGGTGCAAGTTTCTAACTTGCACGGTTTTTTTAAAAATAATTTATCAATATTAAAAATATTGAAATGTCACAAAAGTTCGTTTTTTCGAAATAGTATGCTGAGTGTGTGATCCAACTTTAGGCAAATAATTGTAAATTCTTGAAGCAGATTTGCGACGAACTTGCAATTTTTTTTCGTACGCACGTATGTAATATTAGAAAAAAAATGGTTGTAGTGACAATAAGAGAAATAACATGGAAACAAAACTTGAATTCTTTGTTAAACACAAATTTTCCAAAATCCTTTATACATCGTTGCCATTAGTAGTTTTTTCATACTCAATTTTCTTAGTCAGTATTTATTTGAAACGTTTTTTTTTTCTGTTACGATCACTAAAATTTTTATCGATTAGAATTTTCATCATTCTGTTTATTCCAAGAATTCTTAAACCGTTATCGCGTGTGCTACGCCTCTTCGGGTAAAGGTGATAATCTTATCGTATTAAGGGCTCACGTACTGCTGCGCGCGCTGAAAACCGAGTAAATTTGAAAAATTATTATAAAGGTTATATGGTGAAAAAATTTTTTTATTGTTGCTTTCACATTTTTTTAACTTTTCAACTATAAGAAAAATAATTAAAACATTTTTTTTAATTAATATTAACATTATTTTTTATGGGTATAAATGGACTACTGACGAAAACCATGGGGCTCCCTTGTCAACATCATAACTTCGCCAAAAATTATCCAATCTGCAAAAATAAAAAAGAGTCTAGTAAAATAATGTAGTAGTAACAGTCTGGCGGAGGGATTTTTTAAACAAAAATAAAGAAATTACAGTATTTCAAGACTTAGTATGCAATTTAAAAAAAAAAGTTAAAAAATATTAAAAATTGACTGAGTTATCGTGTTGACACTGTCTAAAAACATAGTTTCGAGAAAAACGCGTTTAAAATGTCTGGTAGGTACAACGTGAACTCGATGTCTGGTCACATTTATTGCTATAAGTTTGTGACGGTGTGGAATTTTCTTAAAAGTTTTTTTTTATGAATTCTTAAAAGTATAAAGAATAAAAATCTGTAAAAAACCGATTCTTTGAAAATTTCAGGGATATGTGAGCCCTCAAGAAAATTTCTCCAGGAGAACTGCAATTTAAAGGGGAAAAAAAACTTGCGTATATTTTGAAAAATCGTAGGCTCGTCAGTGATGACGGAGAAAAAAAATCAATGCTGCTAAACTCATGCCGTGATAGACTCGTTGGGGGGTTTGACCCAATTTGACCAAAGTACTTGCGAGTTATAATATAGTACTCCGAAAACTCTGGTTCTCATTCATCGCACTCCGGCGTACTTGCCATTTGTTTTACCTAAGTCAAATTTTATTCGTTATCGTGTACCTATAAATTTCGTGAGTCATCAAAAAAATATTCCAGATTTACGTATGATGCTTGGAAGGTAGTAAAAAAGATTGAAGTTTAAATAATAAATAATGTACAGTTTTTCGAAAAATGTATATATTTTCGAATATTTCTGGCAGATTGTTCTTAATATTATAAAAAAAGGGGGTTTCCAAAACTTTTTGCAATCAATTAAGTACACGCAACCAATTTTGACAGACGAACGTTTCTATTTTTACATTTTGAATGACAATAACATAATTGTTATTTTGACCGAGAAAATTAGTTTCGAGTGCATTCGAACAAAAATGAATTCAGTTTCGTGTCAATGACACTTGATGATACGTCATACTGACCCAGTTATTCAGCGCTAAGTGGGTCGAACCGCAATATTCTTCGCAAATTGGTTGCGAATAATTTGCTTATTTTCTTTTCAATTTTATTCGATGCAGCTATATTCTGGTAGATAAAAGACAATTTTCGAGTATTCAATGTCACTCAAAACGGTCTGAGACATCGAAAAAATTGTTTTTGGCAAAAGACCCAGATGAGTGTGTGGAATGATGGAAAAATACGTGTAATTTTTCGAAAAACTGATGGTAAAAGGAATAAGAAATAAGATGAACGTCGAAACTTGCACATTTCTCATATTTATTATTGTTTTTTTGATAATCCACAAAGCTCCCTCTATGAAGAAGGCAAAATTAAGAATTTTGAAAAATGATATCCGAGCAATGTGCAAGTATCAACTTCCATCTTGTTACATAATTTGCAAACCATGACGTCATCCGAGCATAGTATTTCATATGGTCAGACAAATTTTCCAAATGGATGAGATTCTCGTCTCGTGAACCGGTTCTCAGCACACTGTCGCGGTCAAGTGTTATTGTCGATTCCTTTTTTTTTTGTGGTTTTCTGTAAAATTCGAATAACCAGTTAATCTACTTTTTCATTGTGTTATAATCTCATCGATTTAGTTTGCACTTTTCTTTGTCTCTCTTCTCTCATTCTCCACCCCTGTCATCCTCCTTTTGGAACATAGAACTTAGATGCGTCACCCTTCAGGATCGAGATCGAGATGATTAATTGAGAGGTTAATAGAATCTAGTTTAACCACAAATGCTCAGGAAAAACTACATCACACATATTGCCTTTTGACACGGTACCAAGCAGCCTGAATATTCAACCAAATTGTGAGTCATTAACCCTTTCCAATGCTGAATATTTACATACACGCACGCGCACGCACATACACACACCTCCCCGATAAAAATACTGCAGCATCGCGCGTCAATTAGTTACTTGTGAAAATTGAATTAAATCTGTTAATTCAAAGTGACAGCGCTCGAAATGATAAATAGGAGTATGACCGAAATTCCTTATAATTTTATTCAATTGTTTTTTTTTATTGCTCGTTTTTTTCGCCATGTTTTGATCCATCTTTTTTAATTGGGTCACGAACGACCGGTCATTCGTTTCCAATGTCAAATCGCTCGGCGATAACATTCATGACGATTTTATTCGACCTAATGACGATAATGTTTTTATAACGGAGAGACTCACGAGATCTCGTCTGGCTGGGAGAAAAAAAAAGTCTCGGCCACGAAAGATCGAGAAACATTCTAGCATCCTCACCCCATCCTCTTATACGTTTACCGCCACAAGAGAGCCTCTCGGCACGTGTTCGTTCTCAAAATAAAAATGAAGCAACAAAAAAGCAACCGTATTCGATCGCAACTGAGCGGATACTCGCTTATCGTACGAGAATGACAATGTCATCCCGCAAATTCCATTCAAAGGGACTACATTTTTGCCAATGAATAATTAAACTACCCTCAGTGCAGTTTTCCTCTACAAAATTTTCACAGCCGCCCATATCTTCGTTAACGATTCACACGATCCCCGATTGTTTGTTGAAATCTATGGAATTCTAGAAAATTTCGAAAAAATCATTGTAAAGTTGCCCGTTTTTAATTAGCCGAAATTTCTCATAATCCCTTTACCATCAAAATTTTTTACGAATATTTCACGTTACTTTTATGTAATTTATGGAAAATTAATTAAATTGCTTATCAGCTACAGAGCATGTAATTCTGTAGCCGATAAGAAAAAGATCTTATGAAGATGGTACATACAATGTTACTTAAGTGAAATTTTTCTTCAAAAAGCGAATTCGAATCATTTGAATAAAATTTTACTCCAAAAAGGGAATTCACTTCATTTCCGTAAAATGTTACTCCCAAAAACGAATTCGATACATACGAGCAAAATTTTACTCCAAAAAGGGAATTCCATATATTTGGCAGCATTTTATTCCAAAAAGCGAATTCAATTCATCTGGGCAATATTTAATTCCAAAAAGGAAAATTCAATTCATTTGGGCAATATTTAATTCCAAAAGGCGACTTCAACTCATTTGGGCAAAATTTTACTCCAAAAAGCGAATGCGATTTATTTTGGCAAAATTTTACTCCAAAAAGTGAATTTGATTCATTTGAGCAATATTTCATTGCAAAAAGAGAATACGATCCATTTGGGCAAAATTTTTCCTCCAAAAAGGAGATTGGATCCACCTGAGCAAAATTTTACTCCAAAAAGGAAATTTTATTAATATGGGCAGAAAACGAATGAAAGAGAACGGCCGCCTCAATTGTTTGAGATTATTTTTCGTTGAGATGAAACTGTACCGAAGTCTTGAGAATTTGGGGTGTTCAGGCGTCTTCATATATATACATTCCGTGTCGTATAGTCGAAAAGTCTCTCGTCGTCGTTGGCACCACGAATCTCAGCGAGGAACGGAGAGGGCATACAGAAATCAATAACAGTTGCTACGTTCTAGTTTCACGTTTGCGGTTCTCTACTCTAAAGACAACGTCTCGCACCAATGGCAGTCAGAAATTCCCTTTGTGAGCAGTAATTTCAAGGAAACTTCATCGATACTATAATTTCATATTTATTACTTTCCAATAAGGTGGCAGCCTCCGAGCAAAGATGTCGAAAAATCGTATTTTTTTATATTTTATGAGAGAAAAAAATCCAATCGAAAATTGCACACGAACGATTGTTCAAAACGTTTAACCGATGATGTGTAAAAAAATATTCAACTCGGTATATAAAAAATTGTAACGAAATTGAGGGTTTAAAAATTATAAATGCATCTGTTCCTACAATTTTTTAAAGGATGAAATTGAATTTTTCTTCCTACAATCGTATAAGCATTTCGAACAATCACTCGGTTAAGATTTTCGATAAGATCTTTTTTTCGGCAATTTAAGAAAAACATGGTATTACAAATATTATTCTTATGATAAATAAGAAATAAGATAAAAATTCGTTGCTATTATGTCTGAAACGTAAACATTGTTGAAAATAACCAAATCGAATATTGCAAATCCAAAAAAAAAAAATGGTAAAGAAATTTACACAAATCTGTCCAATACTATTAATTCAATACTATCGTTGATAACGACCAAAAAATATTTCAAACAAATTTGACAATTGGTGCGCGGATGAATGCTTTATTCCGACTTCAAAATATACTAAAAAAGAAAAAATTATAAACGGTTAGTAAATATTTGATCCATTTGACCTGGAATGTCGCAGATACATATAATTAGGTTTAAAAAAGTATGTCAAATGTCACTGCAACCCTCGAACAGAAACTACAATGCACAATTCGTATTAGCATGTTTTGAAAGACATTTTAAAATAATTATTTTACCATCTGCTTGACAAATGTTCATCCCTGACTGTTTATGACATTTTATAATTTTTCTTTTCATCATTAAACTTCGAGATATCGATATCACGATTTACGAAAATCTGTGATTGTTTATGTATGATGTTCGATAATTCTCGAATAATCGGGTATTCGATTTCCAGGCATCGTTCGATCACCAATATTGTTCATATACTTTGTGCAACGCCCTTGTCCCTCGTCAAATGACAATCGTGCTTAATTTCTACATTTTTTTCCACAAAATTGCCACAATTTGTTTTAACGAATATTGTTTGATGAATCAATGAACCATTATTATAATTCAAGGTTTCTTCGATAAATATGTTTATTATTTTTTCGTCTAGTGATCACAAGTATGACCTTGGTTTTCAACAACATTCCATGCTTTCCATTTTTATCGTTCGTTAAACGAGACTTTGAGATGTCGTAAATATCTTTCTTAATAGTGCCCGAAGGGTTTTTTTTTTTCATTTGTATGAGGTGATACCATAGTGTGCATTCCGATGCACGTGTGGCATTAAAAATGTAAGAAAACATAATAAATTCATTGAATATAACAGCACGACGAGATCGCGGAGGAAAATTATTTGGACTTCGGTACACAATGGGCTTCCTCTTATAGGGTTTGGGTCCTGCCGAAACACGTGTACTCGACAAACCCAGTTTGTTCTTTGTCCTTGAAATAACCAGTTCGATGGAAGGGAACGAAAATAATTCACGGGCTTGGGGTCTCGGGCGTGACTAGGTTTACATATGGCTGGTTTCAGTTTCGTTTTTCACCAGGGACCGGAAGTATACGCGAGGTCGCGAACGAACGAGAAAACATTTTTTTATTCGTTCAACGATGAGGCAGTGTGAAAAAATGACCTGTAAATTGCATAAATCGAGGAAACGACAGCATGAATCAATAAATGTTTAACCAGACGGTATATTCAGTGTAATTATCAAATAACAAAGATGTAGAGTTCTCAGTTCGAAAAAAATAGCTGTTACATTAATATTTTGAAATTCCATATATCGAGAAAGGGAATCGAGGAAAATCGGAATTATCTTGAAATCTCAAATATCTCAACAACCAATAACAATTTAGAGATCGCTATGGCTTTCCTCAGAACTTCCAATATACCTTCATATATCAGAATTGTTTCAGAATTTTCGATTGGAAATTCGGGAGGAGGTACAGAAAAAACAGTAAAAAAACGTCCATTTTGATAGATAATGTTAAAAATATTAATCGAAATAAATATAAAAATATATTTCGTCAATCCTTAAAGCCAATTTCTTTCAAACGATACCTCACTCGCCACAAATAAGAAAATTGTTTTTTTTAATCACATTTTGGTTCCTCCAAATTCGCAAAAATATTATTTTTCAACTATGGCTCGAGTGCCATCTTTGGAATACCCCAGTCTAGTGGCACGCCAAATTTCAATTCGATTGGTCAAACCGTTTAAGGGGGGAAATAGGGTTAGGACAGCGTTTTCTCAATGATTTTCATGAATTTTTTTATAGTATAAAAAATGAATATAATTTATTGAAACTTTGAGAATATTTTATACATATATGTAAGTATGTTCTATAAAATGTATGAAGAATTCTCTTGAAAAACACCGCAGATATATTAGCGACCCCATATTGCAGGTCACAATCAGACTCAGCATTTTGCGTACATTATGGAAGCCGCAATTTCCATCTGAAATCAAACGAGGTTGGAATTTACTTTTAGTATATGTCTCCCTTCTATATGAACCTAAATGCTATCAAAAAAATAGAAAATTGAATTTTTTACAGGGGTCAAAACAAAAAAGCATGATTTTTTGCCATTTTTTACAACTTTATTTGCAAAAAAAAAATTATTTTAAATGATGATAATATTCCGATTTTAGGTTCATATAGAACGCAATACTATGAAGAAAGTAACTGCCAATTTTCAAAACGATTGGTTGGAAACTTTTCAAACTAGCGTGTACGCAAGTTAAAAAAAAAAGTCGTTTTCAGAAAAACGCGTTTGAAAAAACGCAAAATGCTGAGTCTGATTGTGACCTGCAATATGGTGTCGCTAATATCTTCGGTGTTTTTCAAGGAAATTCTTCAAAAATTTTATAGTATATACTTAAATATATGTATAAAATATTCTCAAAGTTTCAATAAATTATATTCATTTTTTATACTATAAAAAAAATCATGATAATTATTGAGAAAACACTGCCCTAACCCCATTTCCCCCCTTAATGGCTTATAACAATAGAACGAGTCGGAATTTTCATTACAAATTTTGGGAACATATTTTTCAATAGTTTCACTAACAATTTATGAACAAAAAAAAAATCGATTTTTCGAACCGTCCAACCCTATTCCCCCCCCTTAAGTGTCAGAGGCCTGTGACAGAAGGACAGACGGACGGACGGACCTTCGAGTCTTAGCCTAAATGTCATGGTTTTCGGTACGGAACTCTAAAAATGCCTTTGATTAATTTAACTAAGCACTATATTTAGGATAATTATAAACAAAAATAGTTATCATCGTAAATATATCGAGATTCGATATTGAGAATGTGGGATCAACAAAAAAAAATCAGAATTCATCAAACTATCAGCAACGTTATTTTGCGGAACAGAGAACAATGGTACACGGTTTTTTAATTTTTTTAAAGTGAGAATAATAGTTCGCCGAAAAGTCAATACATTTTGAAACGTAATTGGCTTTATAAGGACTCTTCGTAGAAAGGTTATTTCCGGTTTGCGTATAGAGAAACCATGCATAGTAAAATTTCACTTTTTGAATAAAAATGTATTACAAAAAATTGCATGTATCTTTTGCGCAGTTCAAATGGAAATTCGTGCACATGAACTGCGGGGTAAATCAGTCTGACCAAAGAGAATGAAATCCTACAAAGTCAATTTGGTACGTCGATGGAATTTGAACGTGAAGTGTGGAAAATGAAACAATATTCGCAGCGGTGAATTGAGCTGCAAAAAAAAACGTATTTCAATTATGGAAATGTTTCATTTATTTTCGCGTTCTTTCAGTAGTTTTTTTTAATGTTACAAAGTTCCAAGTACAACTGCATCGCATTGATTGTTATTTTTATGATTTTTTTTCGCGACTCGACCCCCATTTCCGATCGCTCGATACTTTTTCCAATGAATCTTCATTCTCGTCAATAACAATATCGTCTCTGAAATTTCGAATGGAAAAAAAATATTAAAAGGAAAAATAATTTTTTAATTTGCGCAACGTCTCAGAGTCCACAGGCTATTATTTACTCGAGGACAAGTCGATGAGGTTCAACGGTTTTGTTGTTGTTTCTTTTGGCTCGAACATGCAAAAGACAAATATTTTTGTCGCTTCTTCTGTATGAGCATATTGCTGCAAAAAAAACGTTCGTATTTTATGTACGTGGCTCATCCTCGTGATGGGTAATTGTTTCTCCTCATCACGCCGGCTTTTCTGTTCCCAAGCCCACACGAATATCACTTGCGTCACCTGTTCCGCCGGTGAACAACAAATTGAACGGTTAATGACGGCGGATTTAGTTATATTCCGTTCACAGCAGAGTGTGCATGCTATATTAAATTGGTAAGCGCGACGATGGAAGGACGTTAAAAATAATTCATCGATTGTATCGTGGGTCGAGAGAGAATGTTCGTTCACTGCCAGCGATAGAGTCGATCCTTTGTTTCAAAATGAAAGTAGTATTATATTTTTTCAGGACGTTGAAAAAATTTGCTTTACACATTCAAATGTTTCAATTCTTTTTTTTTTGTCATATTAATGATAACAATGCCCATCATTCGAATAAATAATAATTCGAAATCAATCACGGTATTTATAACGAAGGAATAAACAAATTAAATATTTTTATTTTGAATTTAGATTTTATTGGTGCCCTTAATAAATATAAAAATGTATAATTATTCCTTTCGATATTTTCAATATTGATAAATTATTTTAAAAAAGCGTGCAAATTGGAAACTCGAACATGGCTTCCTTATTTTATTTTATCTGGCTCATGAAATCCCCCTCTATGCACAAGTTACCTTAGCAATTTTGTCTCCCTCATAACGAAAACTCGGTGAGCGGGATTAAGTAATGATAAAACAATGTGCATGTTTGCAATCTGTACGATTCTTTTCTCGCTTCGATGTCAACGAGGATTTTTGTTAATTAAAAAAATATTCAGAGTTTAATAAAATTTGAAATAAAATTTCACGAAAACAAAGGTTCCTTCATGAGGAAGAAATATTGCAGGTGGAGATTGAATTGATCAACAATAAGGCAAATATTAATACTTGAAACATTCAAACTCCTTTTACAATTTTTTTTTTAAATAGAGATCTAAATATCTTTTAACATAATCGGGAAAGTAGTTAGTAGGAAAGCAGTATACGATTTTTTTTGTCTAACTTGAATGAAAAGGAAACTTTTTGAAACTTTTCTTTACTTGCAGTTCTTCTTCACAACGCTATTCCAGTGTCTCAATTAAGGGGGGAAATAGGGTTAGGACAGCGTTTTCTCAATGATTTACATGAATTTTTTTATAGTATAAAAAATGAATATAATTCATTGAAACTTTGAGAATATTTTATACATATTATTCAAGTATATACTATAAAATATTAGCGACCCCATATTGCAGGTCACAATCAGACTCAGCATTTTGCGTACATTCTGGAAGCCGCAATTTTCATCTGAAATCAAACAAGGTTGGAATTTACTTTTATTATATGTCTCTCTTCTATATGAACCTAGATGCTATCAAAAAAATAGACAATTGAATTTTTTACAGGGGTCAAAACGAAAAAGCATGATTTTTTGCCGTTTTTTACAACTTTATTTGCAAAAAAAAATTATTTCAAATAATGATAATATTCTTATTTTAGGTTCATATAGAGCGCAATACTATGAAAAAAGTAACTGCCAATTTTGAAAACGATTGGTTGAAAACTTTTCAAACTAGCGTGTACGCAAGTTCAAAAAAAGTCGTTTTCAGAAAAACGCGTTTGAAAAAATAGTACTAAGAAAAACAAGCAATATGGGATCGCTAATATCTTCGGTGTTTTTCAAGGAAATTCTTCAAAAAATTCTTCAAAATTTTATAGTATATACTTAAAAGAATATATGTATAAAATATTCTCAAAGTTTCAATAAATTATATTCATTTTTAATACTACAAAAAAATTCATGAAAATCATTGAGAAAACGCTGTCCTAACCCTATTTCCCCCCTTAATGGCTTATAACAATAGAACGAGTCGGAATTTTCATTTAAAATTTTGGGAACATATTTTTCAATAGTTTTACTAACAGGTTATGAAATTTAAAAAAATCGATTTTTTGAAGCGTTTAACCCTATTTCCCCCCCTGAAGAACCATTCTTTCATCCAGTGTTCTAAAAACTTTCACGTCATATGAAAATACAAATATTTATATGAAAACCGACAACAGTTGACGCGCGGTCGGTTCGCGACTCTGGCTATCACCGAAGTTAACCAGCTTTCACTACTTGGATGGGCGACCGCTTATCCTGGCACTGACTGGCACGCCGACTGATGAGTGGGAGGCAGTTTTATTGAGTTTTTGATGTAGTAAATACAACTGGAACTCAGTTAAAACAAAGCCGTCCGTATCGACACAGGTTTTTCGCAGTTTCCCTGTGCCCGTGGCAAATGCGATACAGTATGGCTACGACGTCTGCGGGCGCAATGGAAGTTAGGTTAGTTTAACGAAGTGCGAGTAGGGGGCGTAACAGGAGGAAAAATGGAATTGAGAATGGTCATACGTAAAAACCCAAAAGGGTAAAAGTTGGAAAAAATATATACGTACATCCAACAACGTCGTTAAAATTAACTCCTCGATACAAAAAACCCTTCGAAATTGGCAATTAAAACCGGCAACGAATTAGTAACTAAAAATTCAACATCCAAACCGTCAAATATACTCGCGCCACTGCTTCGCGAATTACGTGACGCTCATATTTGCTATTCCCAAATGGAATGAGCTTCGACTCGTGAAATTAACCCTCTGTCAGTCGGGTGGAAGTGTTCGAAATTCCAAAATGCGGGGTATTTTATTACTTAAATTCAAAATTTTCTGGGTCAAACTGAGGTCAAACAAATTGTTTCGCGAGGTGTTAAAAAATAATTGCGATTCGGAAAACTTAGCCATTTAAAAATTAATCTGCTGTAAGGGTGATTGTGATACATGCCCTTAAATAGTCGTTAATCCTAAAGGCAATGAAAAAACCATTCCCCAGAGATTACAGCAGTCTTCATGATTTATGGTACTCGTTTGAATTTGAGACAGTGACGTTGTAATTTTCAGGGGTTGAAGACCTTGTCTACCACGAAAAAGCCAATCTCAATCTACAAAATTGAATTGAATTCCATAGTTTCATAATCAGAAATACTTGTTTCTCCAATGACCATGAGTATTTGAGTACTAAAATATATTGTTTTCTATCAATGATCAAAGAAATGGACGATTCGAAGCGATGTTTATGTCACAACAATGGTTGGTACGTGCGTTTTTTACCCTCACAGTCGATCGTGTAGGGTGATTGTGATGCGTAGCTTTCTCTTTTCAAGGACAAGGTCACACTGCATATTGGGGCACCCCTCGTTTGACCTTGATGGCTGAGGGTGGAACCCCTACGTATCTACGGTCGTACGAGCATGAAGGGTTGGTTGGAATCGATTTAAGCAAATGCGAACGAGCACACCATTCGAAGTTTCAGTTTCATTCTCATTGGCAATGCGTTTTCAATTCATAATTTGAATTGAAAAATGAAATATTTTTATTTTTCTAATTGCACAAGTGCATCTGGCGATATCTTTCTTATTTAGGAAAATTATTTTTATTTTTTCGTCAATCGAGACGTAATGTTTGTCATCTTCAAATTTTTATCTCAAATTACAACAGTTCTCTACAAACCAGTTCATTCTTTTCGTTCATTTTGAACACTTAGGTACTTTGGTTTAGAGAAATCGAAAAAAGAATGTCCACAATCATAGAGCTTCGTTAACAGCGAAGAAAATTATTCAAAAATTTGTAAATTGAAAATCTTTCAGCCAGCCCTCCCAGCCCCTCTTGAAAACAGCAGTTTCGGAAAATCGTTGTGAAATTTATAAACAACAATTATCGCAACAGGGGAATGATACGAGGGATGTTTTGTTTGATTCACAACGTCATGAATTTATTAAAATATTGAAAATGCACAGAAGCACGGATATAATGTTGAAAATTCACAGAAGCACGGATATAATAACGATGCCTGCAAATATCACTCTAACGTTTTCGCTTTCCTGTTTATCCGAGTCTCTGTTTACCTATTAACGACGATTTAGTCGTTAGTTAGAAATTAACTTATGTTTATCTATATGAACTTGTGACAAACAGAAGTTGCCAACTCCCACGATTCAACGCGTAAAATTATGTAGGTTATGCCCTTTTATTTTTTATAACAGTTCAGGTATATATATATATATATTAGGGCGATTTTTTTTTCGACTATTTTTTTTTTTCAGTCCCCACCCGAAATTTTGTTGGATATGTCGAAAAAGAAATTCCCTGAAAGTTACAGTCCTTAATATTAATTCTAAGTACTTTCCCTTAGCGTGAAAAGATTTTCCATCTAAAATACACGTAAATCGAATTTTTTTTTTCTTCTAATTTCTATAACTCAGCCGCATTTTATGCTATCATATTGTTCTTGGTTTCGATTTACTCGGAATAAAACAATCTAAAAAAGTGTCTTTTGCGGCGAAAGTGTAAATTGTACTGGTGAGCTGGTACGGGTGACTGAAGTTGATTTTTACTCAAAATTCTCGTTTTTTTGCTGTTATCTCCGAAACAATTAACTTTACGAAAAAAATGTAAACGAAAAATTTGTTGGAAATTTAATTTCCTACTAAAAAGGTCCTATCGACCCAATTGCTTAAATTAATATTTCTTGAGATATTGAACTTTAACTTATGAGTAGTGTAAAATTTATAAAATATGAGATATTAAATAATAAAAAAAATAAAAAATAAATAAAGTTCAATATCCCAAGAAATATTGATCTAAGCAATTGGGTCGATAGGACCGTTTTTATAGGAAATTAAATTTCCAATAAATTTTTCGTTTACATTTTTTTCGTAAAGTTAATTGTTTCGGAGATAACAGCAAAAAAACGAGAATTTTGGGTAAAAATCAACTTCAGTGACCCGTACCAACTCAGCAGTACAATTTACACGTTCGCCGCAAAAGGCACTTTTTTAGATTGTTTTATTCTGAGTAAATCGAAACCAAGAACAATATGATAGCATAAAATGCGGCTGAGTTATAGAAATTTGAATGAAAAAAAATTCGATTTACGTATATTTGAGATGGAAAATCTTCTCACGCTTTGGGAAAGTACTTATAATTAATATTAAGGGCTGTAACTTTCAGGGAATTTCTTTTTCGACATATCCAACAAAATTTCGGGTGGGGACTGAAAAAAAAAAATAGTCGAAAAAAAAATCGCCCTAATATATATATGATCGCCGTAAAAGTCTCACGGTTGTCGAGATAAATCGTCTTTTTTCATCTCTCGGAGAATCGTTACCTGTACTTGCTATTTCGCTACCATTGCTATGAAAGTGTAAATCATAAGCAAATCAAAGTCCAAATTCACGACAAATCCTAAAGTGGTCAGAAACACAAACGAAAACAGCGAGATCACAATAATATCGATTATCAGAAAAATCGTCTTTTTTCATTTATCGGGCAATCGCTATTCTTGTTATCTCGCTATTTTCGTTTCTGTTTCTGACCACTTTAGGATTTAGCGTGAATTTGTACTTTGATTTGTTTAACGATTTGGACTTTCATAGCAATGTTAGCGGGATAACAAGTACTAGGTAGCGATTTTCCGAAAAATAAAAAATAACGATTTTTCTCGAAAACCATGAGACTTCTACTGACGTCATATTTGTTTATTCCGATAGGTCCGGAGCCAATCTAACCCCAGTGTCACTCTGACGTGCTAGTTTTGGGCCATCCTGTATATGATATTAAAGCCATAATGTGCACATTGGATTATTTGCATGTTCGAACAAACGTCCTTCGAGCGAAAAACTCGGCATTTTCATTATCGTTCTATACCTCGATGTATACGTAATATTCGATATATATCGTGCTACGAATTATTCATTTATAATTCGTATTATCGAATCATTGATTCTGGCAAAAGCGATTCTAGATTCTTCAATCACCTGACAATGTTTGTTCGTCGTGTGTGTGTGTGTCTTTTTTTATTCTTCCAATGCTCGCGCAGGTGTTCGCGCTCAACGTACGCGATTTTCAAGAAATCTTATAAAACGCAATTTCGTCGCAATTCTATGCACGAGCAATGTCTACGCGAATTTTATAACGTTCGTGAGAATGCTTGGAAACTCATTTCGTCGGATATCGAATTCCCGGATTGGTTCGAAGGATTTCCAGTGAACAATGTCGAGTTATTTGATGGAGTTCCTATTCAATTGTCGATCTCCCTGTCCGTCGTGCGGTATTTCACACCGAGCGAGACAATTCGTTGATTTGACACTAACGCGACATTAATTGGCAAAGAATTATCGTTATGGAATCGATCTTGAGGTCTTGGTAGACCCGAGAAAATTTAACGTAATATTCTAGAATGAAAGATTTTAAGGTAATACGTAATTATTTTTTGGAAAACAATGATACATTCTATACTCATGCCCTATAGGAATTCTTAATATTTCATATACGTAAATTTTATGCCTCCAAAATCTCGAATGAATTGTACGAATATTTAGCCTTTTTTTTTTAATTTCACCAACGAACGTACAATTTTATTTTTCTGAATATCTTAACAATGCGCTAACGTACAAATACTTCGCAATTTTTTTCTTCTTCTCCTTTCTACTCGGCAAAGTAATTTTATTTGTAAAATACAAATGCGACATTTTTATCTTCATTTCCGAAGAAACAATGGTTTTTCTTTTCTGTTCGCGGGACGAAAATTCAATTGTTCCGTAACGAGAAATTTTTCTCATTCAACTCCATCCAGAACACTGTTGCTCTTTATTTTACGCATTGTCGTACGTAGCAGCGAGCATGCTGTGTAACATTTTTATCGCGGCATCCGTGGACGACTTGACGAGGCCCAAAGTAAAATATACGTGGAAAAATATCCTCTCACAGTTTCTGGTCGAGTCTCGCGATCTTTTTCGAGTCTCAAGCACAAACGTACGCTCGACAAAAGCTATTTATATATATTGTTCCACGTTTAGAACGAAAAAAAAAAACGCTTTCAGCCATAATATGCGCCTCGTTCTGTTATTATACAGCTATGCAGGTACAGACGCGGGATCTTTCGATTGAGCAACCCGCATAAAACGATATATGTGACATTCTATGCCAATCAGATCGACCTTTCACAACGATCAATTTCTTAACCGATGCATTCAATTTTTTCATTACTCTATCTCTTAAACTGACTAAAAAGAAATAATAGATAAATGAAAAAAGTCATTATTTTTTTTATATATTTTATTTTAACAACTTATTCAAATTTTGATAAAACAATTTTTATTGATATTAACTATTCTCGAATAAAACTTGACAAAAGTCTTGAAAATAGAAAACAAAAATTTCTTTGCTTTCTCACAGAGTAAACTCTATATTTGTGGAATTTTTTTTCCACCTTTCAAGGTCAATGTATTTGAAATGTATCAAAACGTCGGGAAACACACATTTACAAAAAGTTTTCGCATGGATGGGTGTGTGTGATAAGGTTGAAAAAAATCTGAGTTTCGTAACTCTGTTTTAATTTAGACATAAAAAAATTAGGTTTAGCTAATAAATATTTGTTATTATTTGTAAACCATTTTAGACGTGGAACAATATTATACAAATTGAATGGATGAAACCGACGTTGATCGACGTCAGACGTTGTTCGAATTGGCACAGAATTTCCCATATATCCACCACGCATATCTTATCGCGCTTTATTTCAGTGTACGTTAGTGAATAAGCTCGTGGAACAATTGTCAATTGCATTTCGCTTTACCGCGAGAACATAACGTCACTCAACACACCTCGTACAATAATAGCCGAGCTCGTTATTACATCTCGCGGTTGCTTGTCCGACTGTATAAAATAAAAGCCATACAGAACGTACCCTGATGACGGTGATGACTCTTTATTGTTTTCTTGTAAGTTCAAATATTCGAGAATTCCATTCCCAGACTATACTAACTCGATATAAGTTTCTCTTTCGATCAGAAAGAAAAAAAAATGTTCATCAACTCACGACACTCGAGCGTAAGAGGCGAACAAATATTTTATCCAAAATAAACATCCTAAGTAACAAAGTACAAAAAAAAAACAATGAGCATGAATTTTGTTTTACAGCGATTGCTTTAATGCCGAGATTGACCTATTGCACAAAAGACATGATACTAACTATCCTAATCGAAGTTGCATTTATTCATTTTTTCTCCCACCGAAATAGATATTTGAACATTTTGAAAATCCTCTGCATTCCGGTGCTCCGGAAAAAATTATTTCGTGGGTTTTATTGACGAAGATATATTTGAGAAATTAATATTCATCGTACTGCCTGGGGTGGTGTGAAAAAAATATTATAAGAGGTTATAAAAAATTCATCAATTATGAAATACTCTGACGAAATGAAAGGAGATTTTTTGTTTTTTCTTTCTTAAAATTCCTACAAGATAAAAGTGCTCAATTATTCTCTCGTTTCGGTCAGACAATGTATCACTTCGTCAATTATTTTCATTACTTCACAATGGAATCCGCCGCCTTTAGAAACCTTTTCTTATGTCCTAGTTTATAGTTCGATGTGAAATTATTACGTGTATTATAGTAGGAGGGGTTCGTGAGGAAAAAAAAAAACTGTTCACATCACATAAGTTCTTCCGGCTAAATTGTCGCGTATCTTGTTTCTCGTGCCTGCCTTCGGTGATAATCATCAACTCGAGGAGTAGGAATGAAGGATAGACTAGGAATGGAAGATGGCGGCTGAGAAAGTATAAACGAATACCTTGGATAAGCAAGAACCAAGAACATATAGAGCATCCGGGATACGATATAAAATTACGAGTCTCCTGGTCGTTTCAAATTTCGCTTGGACAAGGTTTTTTTTGTACGACGTTATCAAACTGACCAATCAGAGACTGTTTCGCTTCAAGACGGGTATCACGCATTTGACGTCAACATGATCTTTCGCGTTCGTCAAACGAAACCAGATGTTATTTATTTAAACAATTTATCACGAAGCAATTTTACACTCTTCTTAGATCATGAGCTTTTGTACTTTTCCATATATCGAATAATTTTTCGTTTTATTTTGCTTTGTTCCAACGTTTATCCTTTCGGGTTTTTACGTATGACCCTTGTTAATTCTATTTTTTCCATTTCCCCCCTTATCTGTATCGCATTTGTCATGGACACAGGGAAAATGCGGAAAACCCGTGTCGATACAGGCGGCTTTGTTTTGACCGTGTTTCAGTTGTTTTTATTACATCAGAAACTCAATAAAACTGCCAGCGCACGGCTAACCGGTCACCCATATAAATAGTGACCGCGGCCAAAAGTATTTAACCTGAGTGATCGCCAGAGCCGCGCACCGATCTCGCATTCACCGTTGTCGGTAATAGATCGAATAATTATTCTTTTTTATATTTAAAGAAATCGAAGAAATATTCTTTTTTATTTTTAAAGAAATCGAATAATTATTCTTTTTTTACTTTTCACGAAATCGAATATTATTCTTTTTTTACTTTTCAAGAAATCGAAGAATTATTCTTTTTTATTTTTAAAGAAATCGAATAATTATTCTATTCTACTTTTCAAGAAATCGAATAATTATTTTTTGTTATTTCCAACAAATTAAATAACTATTCAAAATTATCGTTTATTGATTGAAATAAGTTATTAATTTGATGCTTGTACATGAACATTTTGGTTTAAGTGGGAATCTGCGAATTTTTCTTTATTATTGTCTCGTCAAAGATTTCCAAAAGCTTTTTTTTTTTCAAATAACTCATATCTGTTACTTGATCTGCCTCGTTGTTTCATCTAGTCCGGTAGTTGTATTTTGAAATTTGCAAAAAGAGCCAGCTTTTAGAAATTTCAATATCAGTGACAACATAGTAAATGATGATTTTGTAGGCCTCTTCTTTCGCGACAGTTTTTATGAGCAACTAAATGTAAGAAAAAACAGCCAAGCATGAACCGAGGGTTCCGTCACCCTTCCCCTAAGTAAAATCATCTCATGAGGAAGGAGGACCAGTAAAAAATACATATTTTGATATATATTGTTGAAAATATTCGTCGAAAAAAAAAAATGTCCAAAACATTATTTCAGTTCTTTAAAGTAATCCCTTTCGAACGATACCCCACTTGGCCAAGCAGAAAAAAATTCTCGCCCTTCCAAATTTACGAAAAACAAAAATTTATTTTTTCCCAAAATGACTCGATGTTTTATTTACTGAGCGCGTTTAATTCAATGTCCTAAAATATTTACAAAAGGTCATTTCGCTTATTCTATCTTCTTGATGGTTATCAATATTTTTCTTCTCGTGATAAAATAAACAATCAGTCTTCGAAGCTAATCTCCACTTATTTTTCCACTCCAATCAGAGTTAAAGAGTCATCGACCTTAATCAATCGAGGTTAGTTGTGTTTCAAGTACCAGCAGCAGTAGCTATATATACATATATATCAACACATATATATACACACACTCCCACATATACATATATGTCCACATGGACTGATAGCAAACAAAAGGGTGTGACCGAAATTACTTTACGAGTTAAATCGTGGTGGTTCGCGTCCTTTTGTTTGCTAACCGTCATTATTCGTGATTGTGCCATTTTCGGAGTCAACCCCAAGTGCCACGACGAACAAAGGGTCGGATGGACCCTTGTCCCCAGATAGACCATGTAAAAGCTTCCTCAAGTACTTTTTTTATCCACTTCCGTCTGTCATTTTTTTGTTGCTCCACATATAGCTCTTTTTTCTCCCGAGACTTGCTGTCGGGTCTCTTGATCATAGGGGTAGTTGCTCCCCCATTGAGAATTCACGTTTCCATAAAAAATTGACATCGATCCCCTGGGACTTTGTAAGGCGTTTCGACTTTTTTTTGCAAATCTTCGTCGACGCCGTGGTGACGTTTCCGAATATCTTCCTGCTCTCGCGCATAAAGGGAGAGGAATAAAACCCTCTGGGCTGAAACAACTGGGTCAAGGAAAAAAATAAAATAAAATCAGGCTTACTTCGGACGATAGGATGTGGAACGATAAATTTTAGGGGAAAAAAAACGTACGTGCTACGAGGTTAAAGAATGATTCGTGAATGTAATTATGAAGTATGTATAATGACACCATTAACTTGACAAATTTACTATCAGTGGATTGACTTTTTTTTCTTTTTTTTTTTTTTTTTTCCCCAAAAAAGCACAAATAGATATATCACGATGCTAAATGGAATTAGGAAGGGTCATACGTAAAAACCCGAAAGGGTATACGTTGGAACACACAATAATAATTAAAAAAAATATATATATATATATCACGATGCTGGTGGGCCAAAAATAAATTCATATTAATTAAACAATTTTTTTTAAAACAAATTTAATGAATCAAAAATAATGTATTTAACGAATAAGAGCGAGAATCGTTTATTTAGAAATACAAATTTGTTTCCTGTTTATTTTCATTCGATTCAATCTATTTATTTCGTTATGAACATAATACTCAGTATTCTGGTTCTCGTTTTAATACATTATATTTTTTTAATTAAAAAATAACATTTCTCGTAATCAATAAACAGTTTGTAAAGTTGTAAAAAAAAACTTGCTCTCTATTTTTCCTTTTTATCCGGCACGAAAGGGAGCATTTTCTTCAGTGATATAAACAAAAAAAAATCAACGGTTTACTTATCACGTTTATTTCGTATACGTTTATTCCGTACATAGACTGTAAAAGAGAGACACACCGTTCGAATGAAAGTGAAAATTTTGAATAATCGTGAAAAATCGCGACAAATTAAAAGACTTCTTGAATAACTAAAAGCAAAATTTCGTTCGTCGACATGAATCGTTCTCTAGAATTGGAATTTTTTTCGTTCAATATTTATTCATCATTACTTTGTTAAGAAAGCTATTTTTCCTGCTCTTTCATTATAATTCCGCTTCATATCCGGTTAGAATGTCAGAGGGTCGGGAAAGACCACAAATTCAAGAGAATGAAAATTGAGAGTCGTTGAAGCAAAAAAGTGAGAAAAGAGTGAAATTCTCCGCATATTGAGAGGGTTGCTTGGCAGCGACCCCTAGTTACGAACAATGCAGTCAGGCAGGCAGACGCTCTCCCTTCGCCTGATCGATACGTTCCAGTTTCGTCAGTTTTCAACCACCAACGCAGCCACCGCTCACACTTTGGCTGGATTCTGTGCAAACGCGGCACCACCCACTTGTCTCGATGTCGACCCAAATGCCAGGGAATCAGGACGAATCTTTTAATGTACACTAGAAAACGTGCTGCATTTTCCATTCCAGAGCTCAGATGCAAATCCTGATTCTCACTGGTTCCCTTCAGCTCACATCAGCGAATTTTTCTTTTCACATTTCTTTCAATGGTGAAGCAATGGTTTTTATCGCAAAAAAAAAAACATTAATTATTGTTTTCGTTCATTAGACATTCTAAAGCATGCTTAGCTTTAAGGGGGAAATAGGGTTAGGACAGCGTTTTCTCAATGATTTTCATGAATTTTTTTATAGTATAAAAAATGAATATAATTTATTGAAACTTTGACAATATTTTATACATATATTTCAGTATATACTATAAAATTGTTGAAGAATTTCCGTGAAAAACACCGAAGATATTAGCGACCCCATATTGCAGGTCACAATCAGACTCAGCATTTTGCGTACATTCTGGAAGCCGCAATTTTCATCTGAAATCAAACGAGGTTGGAATTTACTTTTATTATATGTCTCTCTACTATATGAACCTAAATGCTATCTCAAAAATCGAAAATTGAATTTTTTACAGGGGTCAAAACAAAAAAGCATGATTTTTTGCCATTTTTTACAACTTTATTTGCGAAAAAAAAAATTATTTTAAATAATGATAATATTCCGATTTTAGGTTCATATAGCGCGCAATACTATGAAGGAAGTAACTGCCAATTTTCAAAACGATTGGTTAAAAACTTTTGAAACTAGCGTGTACGCAAGTTAAAAAAAAGTCGTTTTTAGAAAAACGCGTTTGAAAAAACGCAAAATGCTGAGTCTGATTGTGACCTGCAATATGGGGTCGCTAATATCTTCGGTGTTTTTCAAGGAAATTCTTCAAAAATTTTATAGTATATACTTAAATATATGTATAAAATATTCTCAAAGTTTCAATGAATTATATTAATTTTTTATAGTATGAAAAAATTCATGAAAATCATTGAGAAAACGCTGTCCTAACCCTATTTCCCCCCTCAATGGCTTATAACAATAGAACGAGTAGGAATTTTCATTAAAAATTTTGGGAACATATTTTTCAATAGTTTTACTAAAAATTTATGAAATTAAAAAAAAATCGATTTTTCGAACCGTCTAACCCTATTTCCCCCCTTAAATTCTTCGTGGGAAAAAAAATATAAGGTCACTAAAACATAACGATCGACTATATAGTTTATATCATAAAAAAAGCAATAATGGGAAATAATTGATTAATAACTTGATGCTGTTAATGTACTTACTTTTTAACTTAAACCAATTATGAGGTACTTTTTAGTTTTTTTTGTTTCAAATTGTTATATTGAATTATTTGGTACCTCAAAAAGAATTCATAATAAAAATGTTTAGTGATTTTTTAGATAGCCGAAAAGTCAATAAGATTACGTTGAAAAATAGGAACTTTGCCAACGGCAAGTTATAAATCCATTACACCGCATTACTGCAAAACTCCCGTTGGAATTATAAAATTCTTGTTGGATGTTCGTAACAAGAATATTGTAATTGTATTTTTTTTTTTTTTTTCGAGATCACTCATATTGGACCGAACAATTTCTGGCCATATATTTTTTTCAAAAATGACCAGGGTTTCGTTTTCGGAATATCTCAATCTAGTTGTATCTCAAATTCCCAGCTGAAAGGTTAAATGTTTTAGGATTTAGAGACCTGTGACAGAAGGACAGACGGACGAACGGTCAAACAATGTAGTCTCACAATAAGGTCGTGTTATTCGTTACAGAATCCTAAAAATTAGCTGAACAATAGCCGTCAATATTGCATTTTATTTTTAATCTTATTAAACCGTTATTATTATGTCAATCTCGTGGCAGACCGCATGAAAACCCATGCTTAACTTGTTCCGAAAAAAAAATACAAGGCAGTATACGAATTTTTTAATTTTTATATACAATTCGCACAGTACCACAAAATATTCTCCATTCCGAATTTCGTTTCAGCATCGCGAGCATTAACGAACTTAAAATAAGCACACTCACGTCCAACTTCACTCTCGTTGCCACTCGTAGCTAATTATTTTAGGTCGTAGCACAGATTCGCGAGTGCAGCATTAAAGTTGAGCGTACAATTCGACGGATCTGTATATTGCAAAAGTTCCATACGAGAATATGCGACATGTGCGTCATATACTCGTTGTACAATCACACAGTAAAACATCCAATCATGCTGCCTCCCCGCACAAACTTCGTAGTGTGCCATTTAAAGAGAAATTTGTGGAAACGTGCCGGTGGCTGTCAGTAACTAGCGAAAGTCGATTGCAACGAAATTAGTGAATTTTGACTAAATTTCCTTCTCCGACATAGTATAATTGTCAATTAAACTCGAACATAACGAACCTAGTATGAATCCCAGTGAGTTAAGATGAAATCCAATCGTAATCAAAGAATACGATTGGATTAATCCTTCTCAAGAAAGTTAGGGGGGAAACTTCATTCCACATCTGTCTAATCGAGGAAAAAAAAGTGTTGAAAAAGTTAAACAAAAGATCGTCGTAGTTTAAAATCGAAAAACGAAATTTCTGAAATAATGGCATAAAAAATAGATTAAAAGTTTTTAGTTCTGTACGACAAAAAACAGCTTATTCTATTTCAGTGTTTGATTACACGCTATTTCTGTTTCATCCCCTAAATGTGAAAATCTCCTGAGAATCCGGCGGTGAAACATTCCAGCCAGTTACAAGCGAAAAAATCGACATTCAGCAATATCACCATTAAACTTTTCCATCTTCTCAAATTTCAGACCATTCTACACGAAGTGACACACGCGTAGTGTACAAACCATTACATTAAAAACAAAACAACAACAAACAAACAAGCAAATAGGTAACAACAGCAATAAATCGACGAATAAGAAACAAACGGCGGGAGGAATTTTTTTTTCTCGTTCATCCGAGAACACACGACAGACACAATTACGTTTTTGTAACAAGATCGAGAAAAAGCTCCGATTTCCAATTTATCCGAGTCGGCTCGATCCAAGATGCACGGGATAACTCATCTTCTGTCGCATCATGGCTCGAGTTCGCACAATCACGAGGCCAAGAGCCCGACTAACGATTCGAGCAAGGGCAAGACATACAATCCCGACATGAAGCTGATAGCTGAATTAACGAATTTGCAAAAGAGCAACAACGACGGCAAGTTGTATCTGAACGAGCGTCAAGTATCACGCGGAGCGGTTAGTTCGATGTATTCGTACGGATCGTCGATGTCTTCCGGCTCGAGTCATGGCTCTTCATCATCGAATTACGGATCGGGAAATCCGTTTAATCACGCGACAAATCAATCGGTTTATAACACCATTCACGGAAATGGATATCAATCGTCATCGGGACACTATCATCATCCCCATCAATTGCTTCATCATTCGACAAATCATCATCATCATCATCATCATAATCATCCGCATCATCATCCGTCTCATCATTATCAACAACAGCAACAACAGCAGCTGCATCCTCACAGAATTCTCCAACAACACTCGGTCCCGGGAACGAACAGCAGGGTTCCGTCGCCAACTTCCACCAGTCCGACCGGCGAACCGGACAAACAGCAGCAGCATCACCATCACAGCATTCACGAAATGATAAGATACTTTGGCAGGAGGCTCGGTCATATCAGACGACAGAGCGAGTGTCAGGATACACCGAGGGAGAAAGAGGAGGAATTTCGTAACAGAAGCCAGAGTCTGGATGGCGGTGCTAAACCACCGATTCTCGAACCCGATTGCGAGACAACTTACAGAATCTACGAAAGCATTCTCCGGCAAGGTAAACATTTCGGAGTTGGGTTCAACTAGAGCACTTTTAGTTTCAACGACTAGACATTTTCGCCCGTTTAACTACAGCTGAAGTAGATCTACGTATATTACGTTGTATTTTCCGTCACGTCACTACGGTAAAACTACAAAGGAATAGATTCATACACATTTTTGTTCGCCCTTTTATAAAATACAAGCTGTGCTTCACGGGTTCATCCGCGTTAAGGTAGTAGTCTGGTAACTTAAGCCGATTTTCATGTCTTTTTTGGAGGGCGTTTTTTTGTAGGAAAATAAAAATGAATCGTTATGGATATTTAGGATGTCTTTATTTACATATTAAAGATACAAAAAAAAATTTGTTTGAAAAAATTTAATAGTTTATTATTATTATTATTATTGATCGAAGTTGGCACCTCGAAAAAAAAGCGCGTGGGTGGCCCCGGTGATTTTGGCTCTTGATATTATCTGAAATCAAAAATTCTTGATAATTCTTAATCTATAGACATGTCATTCTGGTCGGAACTACTGAAGTTAAATTTCATGAATAAATAACAAAATGGCGGACTTTGGAAAAAAAACTTTTTTTTCCAAAGTCCGCCATTTTGTTATTTATTCATGAAATTTAACTTCAGTAGTTCCGACCAGAATGACATGTCTATAGATTAAGAATTATCAAGAATTTTTGATTTCAGATAATATCAAGAGCCAAAATCACCGGGGCCACCCACGCGCTTTTTTTTCGAGGTGCCAACTTCGATCAATAATAATAATAATAATAAACTATTAAATTTTTTCAAACAAATTTTTTTTTGTATCTTTAATATGTAAATAAAGACATCCTAAATATCCAAAACGATTCATTTTTATTTTCCTACAAAAAAACGCCCTCCAAAAAAGACATGAAAATCGGCTTAAGTTACCAGACTACTACCTTAAACTTCCATCCCCCGATTCAACGCGCCATTGCCCGAATAAACGGGCTATCTAATGCAAGAAGAATTTTCCAAATCGGATTAGTATTTCCTGAGATTAGGCCGTTCGAACAAACATACAAACTCTTCAGCTTTATTATAGTAGTAAGATTATCGGATATAAAAATGAGTTTTTACCATTGACCTCCTCGTAGAGAAAGCTGCGTTTTGATGAAAGAAAAAAACGGCGTTTATTCGACGTTTCAGCAAGTATGCCGAAACGTCGAATAATCACTTTTGTTGTTCAATGTCCGTGTGCGTTGTGTATGACTTCCAAAATGTAATGTCAATCAAAAATTTCAAGGACCAAAGTTTAAGGGAAAAAATAGGGTTAGGACAGCGTTTTCTCAATGATTTTCATGAATTTGTTTATAAAAAATGAATATAATTCATTGAAACTTTGAGAATATTTTATACACATATTTAAGTATATACTATAAAATGTTTGAAGAATCTCCTTGAAAAACACCGAAGATATTAGCGACCCCATATTGCAGGTCACAATCAGACTCAGCATTTTGCGTACATTCTGGAAGCCGCAATTTTCATCTGAAATCGAACGAGGTTGGAATTTACTTTTGTTATATGTCTCTCTTCTATATAAACCTAAATGATATAAAAAAAATAGAAATTTTAATTTTTTACAGGGGTCAAAACAAAAAAGCATGATTTTTTGCCATTTTTTACAACTTTATTTAAAAAAAAAATTATTTTTAATAATGATAATATTCCGATTTTAGGTTCATATAGAGCGCAATACTATGAAGAAAGTAACTGCCAATTTTCAAAACGATTGGTTGAAAACTTTTCAAACTAGCGTGTACGCAAGTTAAAAAAAAATCGTTTTCAGAAAAACGCGTTTGAAAAAATACCGTACCTGAGTGACTGCTCGGTTATACACGTGGCGCGCTCAGGCCCTGAAGGAGAGCTACTCACTTTAACGGCTTATAACAATAGAACGAGTCGGAATTTTCATAACAAATTTTGGGTACATATTTTTTAATAGTTTTACTAACAATTTATGAAATTAAAATAAAATCGATTTTTTGAACCGTCTAACCTTATTTCCCCCCTTAATTGTGGCTAATGGTCGCAACTCTTTAATTCCGCGAAAATCATCTCGCCTGGCTATGATTTTCGTTGAAGAGAGATACCCTGGCCTAAAGATATCTGATACCTTCCTCCTGTTTTGCCTCAACGAGGGAGAGCGTGATGTTCAGTGATACGTAGGAAACGTTAATGATTCTGCAATCAGCGTCGACAGGTATTTTGCTCCTACTTCACTGCTATGTGACTCGACGTTGACACAGACGTGATCGCTTGTTGACGTTTACTCGGCAATAGCCTGTCGGTTTAGATTACGTAATCGTCATTTACTAGACGCTTGCCAAACTCACCTGAAAAATCAAATTGTCTATTTCTCCGACAAATCTTCAATGGTTTCTTTTGAATTTTCATTTAACAATTGATTTTCACAAAATATATAATACTATCATGCGTTCGGAAATAATTTTTTTCCCTAAATTTCGAACAATAGCTTTTTAAAAATTTTTTTTTGTTTTCTGCAAAATTAGAAAATAGAAATGGTGGGCGGAGAATTTTGTCGAATTACGGGATATCCTCATGTAGAGCCAAATGATTTTCTATCATCGTTCTCGCGCTCAGAATCAGATACTCCTCTTGTTACGGGGCGGGCGGTGAGCTCCAAGCTCAAATGTAGGAAAAAAATGTTTAATTTTTTTTCTTTCCCCAAAAATATCCTAACGAACGTCTCAAATAGAGAGACTGTTCGATGTGTTTTTCTGGTCATGTTAAAAAATATTCAGATCGTTATATAAAAAAATTTTAAAAGAAGGTCAATTTTTAAAAAATTTTTGTTTTATTTTGAATAAACCAATTTCCTCATACAATTTTTTGAATTTGAATCTGAATATTTTTTTAATTGTTCATAGAAACATTGCCAATGGATTTTCGCTATAATTTTTACTTAATTTTCGACAAGTTAAAATAAGCCTTCATCCCTTAAAGATACGCTAGACCAATGACGTAATGAAAAGTTAACGACTTAATAACAGCCGTTGCCCAAAAAACCGATATCTAGATCGTCGATCTATTTTATGACAATATGTCATAATTAATATTTACGATGATAAATGTTGTGAAGCAGACGGCAATTGTCGATTAAATTTTTAGCTGAACATGATTATCGACCCTTATCCTTGAACGGCACATTCATGAAATAAAAATGTAAAAGACAGTTGACTCAATGTTCTTTTTGTATACAAATTTCAATAGAATTTCGTTCGTTTGTTGTAAAATTGAAGTAGGTACAGTGGAAACGAAGGATTTTCGTCGAATTACGCGATATGATGTCGCGAAGTGCCAAATTATCTCGTGTTTTCGAGGTGCCCGGTGCCGATAATCTATTTTCGTCCTGGCGCTCTTGAGCGACCGCACTTTAAGCTCTTGTCTCATTATTAATGCAGATTCGTAGAGGAGGCCAGTGGTCTTCGATGGACCGCGATCCCTCCTCTATTCAATACGATTCACGCTCGCCTTGACCTGAGTTTGCTTAACGGCGCAATCTGCATACATATATTACGCGGTTTTTTTTCTTTTCTGTGTTTTTACTATACTTTTGCTCAGGTTCCCGTGTAGAGTCATTCATGAATCTGAGGCGTTTGCATCGATTCGACCAGAAATATTGTTTTCCGTCTTTACAATCATTTAATATTATCTTTTAAATGTTGTACAAATTGAAATTTGCATATTGCTTCCTCATCATTTTTGTGCGTTAACAAATTTTCATCTATCATCAAAATACTTTTTCAATTTTGCATTCCTCATAAAGGAAGCTTTGTGTATGCACAAAGATGATGAAGCAACATGCAAATTTCAATTTCCATCATTTTTCTCGTCTTTAAATAGATAGTGCGAGATTTGCTTTATTTTTAATGCATTTTTCGCAGAATAAAATTCCTAACAAGAAGAAAAGACATACACGAAAAAAAAACGACACGTAACCTATCAAAGGGATTTTAGCCTTGTGTATATATATTAGGGTGGGTCAAATAAATGACTAATTTTTTTTTTCCTCGATATAATAAAAAATGTATTGTTTGGCATCTCAAAAAAAAACCCTCTGCAAGTATGAGCCCTTCATATTTAAATTAAGAGGTCCCTCATTGCGAATTTTCGTTTCCCATTTAAATAACATGGAAACATTTTTTTTAACTTTGAAATTTTATTAGACTTAAACCGTTGATGTTACAAGAGTTTTTTAACACATTTTGGTAGAACATTTGATGCTCTACGAAAAAGCTCTCCTGTGTCTAATCGATAAAAGTAACCGTACAAAAAATAATCGGTGATGATTAGCTCTGGATTCTCTCATATTTGTTTGAAAACAATTAGTAATATATTAGTATTATATTAGTATATATTAGTAATATATTGGTAGTATATTTATTCATATTGATAACGAAAATTTTTAAAAACTTGAAATTTATGTACTAATAAACGAGATAAGTAGAATCCAGAGCTAATTATTACCGATTATTTTTTTGACGGTTACTTTTATCGATTAGACACAAGAAAGCTTTTTTTGTAGAGCATCAAATGTTCTACAAAAATGTGCTAAAAGACTCTCCTAACATCAACGGTTTAAGTTTAATAAAATTCGAAAGTTAAAAAAAAAATGTTTCCATGTTATTTAAATGGGAAATCAAAATTCGCGATAAGGGACCTCTTAATTTAAATATGAAGGGCTCATACTTGCGGAGGGTTTTTTTGAGATGCCAAACAATACATTTTTCATTATATCGAGGAAAAAAAAATTAGTCATTTTATTTGACCCACCCTAATATATATATATATTTTTTTTTTTCTATGGTGCAATGGTGTTCGGTTGATATGTAAGAAATTTGTTTAATTACCAGGGACTCGCAGGAAAATCGATTTTAATCATCAATGCCATCGATAGGCGAATTTGAATTTCAAACTCAGTTCATTCGTTCTCTTTTCTTTTTAAGACGCAGGTGTATTTAAGCGAGCAATATAATTTACCGCTAACGTAAGGATTTTCGTGACTAACTCTCGAGTTTCCTCGCAATCACACGATCGTATAAATGCGCCGATTTAAATTTATAATTTTCTATTTTTACGACTGAAAGGCGATCGCACCTACACGTAATCGTGAAAAACATTCGGATCTTCATCGGTTTTATATTAAGTCTTAATTACATAGAGTCTCGAATTAGAACGCATTTTTTCCGAGCGTTTCCCGCGATGTCGATGAAGACACAGATATTTTCGTTTCGTCCGTCTTCTTCCTCTTCTGCTTTCTTGAGAAAATTAAACGCGTGGGCGACAGCTGTTAGCTTTAGCGATTCACTTGAATTAGTCGTGAAAATTTACGAAATAACCGCAAATTACAGTCACGAGCGTCCGTTTGCCATTGATTTTTAACTTATTTTTCGGCCATTCCGCGCCAAATCATACGACCTTGAGTTTGACCAATTTTTATTTCCCTGATATATTTTTTCATCGTGTTATTTTTCAGATTTTTTTTCTCTATTGGTTATCATATAATTAAATATTGAATAATTACAAGGATAAAAACGCCAAAAAAACTTCTTCGTGCAAAAAAATAACATCGACAATAACCATATATTTTTTTCATCTTGTATAATGGAGTTCAATGTCAGCAAAATCACGAAAATGATCAAAAATCGTGTTGATCATTTTGATCCAGTTTAAAATGCAGAAAAACCATTACCAACAATAACAACATCCGCAATCGTATTGATAAAAATCACCAGAATTTTGCATTAAAAAACTCGAAATTTTAAGTATTCGGTGATGTTGGTGAAACAAATCTTGCATTTCTTTTTCTTCGCGATAGGATTTCTTAAACATTATTAATTATATCTTCGTTTCGAGTAAAAAACAACGTTTCCAAACAAGTTCTTAAAATGTCTTACGCCATAAAAGTCATAAATAAGTATATACCAAATTTTAGCCCAGGGCAATATTGAATTTTTTTTTTTTTTTCATTACAAATTGCTATTTTCAATTTATTTTATACGTGTAAAATAAATTGAAAATCAATCCATAAAAGAATTTCAAATGACCGTAGAACGAGAAATATCAATAAATTGATATTTATTGACAGAAATGTCAAGGAATGACAGTTTTCGTTACACCAGAATTGTCAAGAAATTGACATTTCTCGTTCTACGGTCATTCGAAATTCTTTAATGGATTGATACGTCGTTAAGACTGATCGTTATAAACATTACAAAGTACATCTATGTGATAGGGACAAGTAGACAAATTGGATCAACGAAGAATCGAAGAACGCCCACGAATTCGCAAAAGCAACGATTCTGGTATCAAGGTAACGCGATATAAGTCGTGAACGATTGTGCTAGAAATTTCCCAAGGTTCCTGAAATTCGATATTCGTAAATACGAAACGTGGCGGTGATAATATGCGAAACAGAGGTGTCTCGATACACATGCGCATATCAATGGCCGCGGAAGTGCATTTCAATAGTCTTCAATTCTTGCATTCCGTGGTGACTAGACCTTCCAGAGCCTTTTTTTTCGTCATAAACATTCATGAATGACGAATCGCTATTAAAACTTCCAAGTTTAGGTTTGACGATCACACTCAATGGAAAATAGACGCTTTTAATTAAAATCAAAAAGGTTATAATTTCCATTTGCGTGGTACAATTTAAAATATTTTATTACATTACAGGTTTTTTGTCTAGTATTTTCTATTTATACGAATAATCGAAAGGAAATGAAAGACAAACTATTATTTCGCCCTATACTCAAGTAAAGATTGATCCAATGAGAAACATTTGTTTCTCAGCGTGATCGCAAATTCGAACGACCTGTAGATCTATTTTTAAAAAAATATCAGTGAAATTGTAAAATAAGAAATAGTAAATTGGACAAAGACCCATTTCACTCACTTGACTTATTTGTTATTAGTAGTAGTTTTTTAATTCCTTGTATACCCTTTTCGAGTTTTTAGAAGACTCATTTGTTATTATCACTTGACTATTTTTTTTATACGAATGACGCAACTATTGGAAGCACTGTCGTCTCTGGTCGTAAAAATAATTATTAATACGTCTAAACTAAACGAGTAAAAAAAAACGACCGTCGATAATCCGATCGATTGCGTCGATGATGTCATCATCAGCCAGACGTAAAACAGTGCGATATTAAATGATTTTTGGTCAATTGCTGTTATAGTGTGAAGAAAAATTAGCAACATTCATTGTAAAAAACGATGAACCCATAAAAACAATAGATTTACAGTTTATAGTGTTTTGATCAAATAAAAACAAACTTTAACGCCAGAATTGGATAATACAAAATTTAACGTTATTTTCCTCGTGCTGATTTCACTGATTTCAGTAAAATAGCATTGTAAAATAATGTGAAAGTGTAAAACACAATTCATTAGTAATAACAAATAATTATTAACTAATGCAAACAATTGATTAATCAATAATGAATTTGTGAAAAAGAGTCCGAGACTGAAGTTTATTTGTCAATTGTCGCGAAACATCCACCTTCGATAAAAGTCCGATAAGTTTTTTCGTGCTATATATTTACACACGATCGTACGAGCCGATCACACATTATGTGATGTTGACAAGAAGACCATATACGATCAACGAAAATTGCTATTGTCTCGTTCAAGGATCGCACGTAGCGAATAAGAAGAAAATTATTCAAACGAATGTGGCTTCGCGTACAGTGAGCGTGACTGCAATTGAATAATCCATTAAACAAAAATACGCTCGACGCAAACCAATCTGTATAAGCATATATAAATGAGTATGAAAGAAAAAAAAGTATTTCCAATAAAAAATTGTCTCGAGTCTCGCGGAAATTTATTAAATCGTAAATTGGAATACATTTTTGCATCGCGCACAGTATAAAACTCCGCGAAATAACACCGATTGCTTAAATCTTAATTACAGGAGCACTCAGAAGAAGTTCATTGGATCCGGGAACGAGAAGATTATCCCTCGGGACACCGGCGATACCCCACAGAGCTTCGGACGCGTGTTTGGATCCGGTTCACGCGGCCATATTGTTCAGAGACGCGCGAGGGGTAAGTTCGAGACTGATTATTTTTTTTACTTTCTCGTAGAGGGAGTTTTGGCATTGTGGAAAAAAAAATTGTTTCCGAGGGTTTCATACCAGGCCGTTTGAAATGTTCGAAAAATGGAGAGCTTTACAAAAAACGCAGCCTGCAAATGGACGTTAAAATCACTGTATATATAAATATAATTTACGTGATAGTGCCCATTTACTGGGAGCTGTCCATTCGCTGGTGAAGTTACCCTATAATTTTAATTACCGTAGAAAACATTGCAGAGTTCCGCTACTCACTTTCGGCAATTTAAAAAGGCAATTTGTATTCATTTTTTTGGCACCCACCAGAAGACACTATTTACGATATATTTTGGCGACTATGCGCCAAAGCTCTGGTTAAAAGGTTGCGCTACGTGTTAATGTGCACGTACGCAAATGCGACGAGTGTTATACTGGTTGCTGTGACGTCAGAAGTCGTATGATAGGAGAATTTATAGTAGAAAAAACCATTCACAATATAACGAATGGGCAGCCTGTGTAATTGCGACTCGACCAGCAGTTATACACACACACACACACACACACATACACACACATTAGCTGAAAAAATTTTACACATCGCTACGAGTGTGACGTGTGTCGATGTGTCACGTGACAATCAACACAGAACAATTTTCCCGATTCGATAATCATTACAGAAAATTTCTCACTTATGCCCATATTATTCCAGGTTTACGTTTAGATACGAAAAGCACTATTTCAATTCGACAGGTGCTTTTTGGAAGAACAGCCACATATTCTTCTGGGGAACTACCGATAAAAAAATCCGTTGAAACACTTAAAGAGTAAAGGGTTTCTTCATTTTCTCTGACTGATAATCGTTATTAATGACTAAACAAACCTATTCGTGCAAAGAGTAATATCCAAAGAATGAAAATTCGAAAAAGCTCCTAAACTGCATAATTACCACTGATTCTATTAAAATACTCTTTAGGGTCAATTCTCGTTATTGTAATTGACGAATTGTTGAGTTTGAAATTAGAGCAGAATGTATTGACGTTTTTTCGCCTCAGTCGATAACAACAAATTTGGGTAAAGGAGTTTATAGTAATCGTTCTTATCGACCGATTGTACTCAGCGTCAAATTTTCGATACCCATTGATGAATAACAGATTTTTTAGTATACGACCAGGAGTCTAAAGGAAATTTGCTTTATCGACGCCGATATTCGAGCCAATTTTCCACAAGGGATTTTCTCTCTTTTATTGCTCTCCTCCTGCTCCGAAGAACTCGGTCGGTAAGACTTTTCGTGGTAACTCTGTCGATAACAAGACACGAATCTTAAGTACCAAGTTTCCTCTATAAAAGTTTGATTTATACTTGAAATTATAGTGAATTAAGGATGTTTATCATTATAATCATGAAACAAAATTGAAATTCGATGAAAACTGAGAAAAAATCGTAAATTTTACATTTGCTTTTCGTACAGTCTCGTTTATTATTTTCAAAGTTTTAAAGGTATTATTATACTTATCCGATTTCATAGATACTGATTTTACGGCAATTTTATGTTCGTTATTAAAACGTTGCGGTATCGTTGTAGCAAAAAAATGGCATTCAGGAAGATCAGAATTTACAATCTATAATGGCATTCGGAGTATTTGTCAACCTATCCTTTTTTTTTGTATACTTCATTAATATCTTTCTAATAATATTATTGCTTTAAGAAAAAAAAATCAACAGTGTTGAAGATAATATTGTTGATTTATTTTTTATCTTTTTTCAGATTTCGCAAATTCCAATCGAATCTGATTTTTTTTGTATCTCTATACACTAAGAATCTTTAAATCCGAATTTTTAGTTAAATTTAATAACAAATTTATTATCACCTATTGTTTAATTATTGTTAATTGAGTAAAGTTCAATGAAATTTTTTTCGGTTCAACAAATGATATCTAATAAGTCCATTTAAGGTCTTTTTATGAATATTGGTCCAAATCTACGTCATTTTAACGAATAATTAATAAATATTCTATTGTTCCAAAGTTCTCGCTGTATATCGATCGTCGCGATCATTGGAACGTTCGAATATTTCATTTGGTACGCGATTACAAATCGCGTGGCCCTCGGGCAATATTCATGGGCAAGTGCGCGTCCAATGTGTGGTTTAAGGGCACTGGAACGAAGCAGGTCGTTGCATTCCCATACTCCAATCGATCGTGTCATGCGCATTAGAAATCCCTCTTATATTGACTATCACTATATCAACGTTCCATCTCTTTTCCTCGGTACAACAACTTCACGCATCAATAAACATTTCTGCCTCACGTGCATTTTTTCTTACCAATGCCATATCGCAAAGCATGAAAACGTTATCCAATATGCTCTTTTTAAAAATAAATGTTCGTAAATGGATGACAAAAATACTTTACTTGATGAAAAAAAAAGGGAATCGTGTCGCCGTGATTCAATTCTTTTTTTTATTGCGAAAATCCCTTTATTCGAAATATTTTTCAATAATTTTATATATCAAACAAATTGAATACGCATTTGAAAAATTGTTATGTTTCGTTAACTTCACTGGTATTATGTTAAATGCATCTTTATCGCTGCAAAAAAAAATGCACAAGAATTCTTGTGAGCCAAAAAAAAATTGTGAAAATTGTCACTTCCATAATTGCTTCCTCATCATGTTCGCGAATTCACAAATTTTCTCCTTTAATTAGATACCGTGAAGTTTGCTTGATTTTAAATTAATTTTTTGAAAAAAATTGATAATAGCATCAATTTAAAACGTTTATATTAATTTTCTTAAAAATTAATTTCAAATAGCCTTTAATGATGCTCAACTCGCGCAGGACGTTTAGACTCGATAGCCCACAAATTGTACGAGCTAACGCCTTAACAAACATCTATAGCGGTTTTTCGAAAAATTCAAAATACCATAAATTTAAATCGCCTCGATCGATTTTCCCCAAAGTCAATAGCAAAACGGTATCTGACGATAGTCTGGGTCGAAAGTTTGATCCTCACAGCTCGAAAATTGCAAGAGTTATGCTCTCAACAAGAAATTTTCTAAAAATTCAAAATCGTACAAAATTTGAATTAGTTATTTTATCTTCACGAAAATTATATCAGATAAACGAGGCTGGGCAACTCTACTAGCGCGCAAATTTTAGACTGATCAGTTAACCCATTCCCGAGTTAAAGAACTTTTACTTTTCCATTCTCATCTCTCACACAGCCATACATCCGCCGGACATTCTTTGGAAAAGCATTTTTGTGACCTTTTAGCAAAAAATAATTATATAATAAATTTTTGTATTGTAATAATTACTCATAACATATTTGATTGAAAATTATTCTTATGGATTTTGTTTTTTTCCTTGAACGGTGCCAATGTCTGACGTTCATGTATCTCTTCCCACTAATATTTAAATACTCGAACAATTTTCACACGCACATACACATTATTTAGTGTCAGGAATAATATTAGCCGAGCTAAATTAATTCTCGGATATACTCGAACTTGGTTTGGGTAATAAAATTCGATGAAATATAACGAATTCTGGCAAATCACCATTTTGCCGAGGTTCTTAAAGTGATCGATTCATGGTTTTTTTTTTGACGCATTTAACGATCGTATAACTGAAAATTGTTTATTCGTCGGCAAAATGCTAAGTAGTTCGGAAATAATGGATATTCTTCGAAATTTGAGGGGCTTGGAATTTTTTTCTGGCCAGTGGCAGGAATATTCAGTATTCAAGTGGCTCACATTTCAAATGGAAAACCCATTTATAGTTATTCCCTGAAAAACCATTACTAGAGTCAAATATAAAAGTTGTAACTTTTTTTTTCGCTTAATTGAAAATAACGAAGGGTGATTATTCCTTTCAAATGGAAATTCATATTCTCAATAACACCTAGTTGTACTTATTAGGAGATTATTTTTTATTGTTATTTTATTTTATTTTTTCAAGTCCAATTACGACAATCTCTTTTGTTATTTGCACGTAGATCCCTTCTCGAAATTTTTATCATGAAAATTCTTTGCCCTTTTGTTTCTTCGGCATAGCCATTTTTTTCTCTTTTCGTCTTTTTCATCTCCTCGCTAAATGTACTTGAATATATGTTCGGAAAAGATTTCGTAATTGGGACATGATTGCCTCGAATCAACGCTTTATTTTATTTATATATATTTTTTTCATACTCCAACTTTGTGCCCGAAACATTTGTTAATTTTATGCAAAGTATACGCGAACGGGCGTATATTTATGTTTTTATCGCAGTATTCGCGTTATCGCGAAGTGCCATGCGATACAACACTCTGACACGCATTTTATAACGACACGACGCGACTGAGGCTCTCTCTCTGTCTCTCTCTCTCTCTCTCTCTGGTCCAGCCAGCATCGATGATTCGGTCCAGTGTATGCGCTACACTTGGATACTTGTAAATGCATTGATTGCAACCCGTATACTATATAAAACTTTGTGAAATTGTCCCCTCGATGTTTTTTTTACCGCAGACTTTCATTTAGACCGCGTACACAAGTTATGTGCCTTTCGTGAATGAAGAAAAAAAAAAGAAGAAGAAATTGAATTGCTTCTAACCACGTGCTGCTACGAGACTGGCTCGGAATCGTCGCTCTCGTGACACGAGCACACAGATTATATTGAAACTTGTTTGTTCATTCGATTCCACTCTTCGTCGAGGATCTTTATCGTTCTTTATATATGTTGTCCTGTATATTTATATATATGACGTTGTATATTTATTCAGAATCGACATTCTTCTCTTCGATGCATCGAAAACAAAGACAATTCCAGTACTTGAGAGCGGTCGAATACCATCGTCGTTTTTTTTTCCTCACAATTATTCATTGATTCGACAATTTTAACATTCAATTCTCATTTTCGGGTTAAAAGAAAAATTGGTCTTACACACCTGTCAGAATAGTTTTCTGAATCTACAATATGATCACTTTGGACGATTATTGCTACGGCTCCAATGTCCAATATACGTACTAAATTCGATGATGACGTCAAAAAAAGTAATCATCAACAAAACTTCGTCTGCTTATCGACCCCTCAACTAACGGCTCTATGAATTTTGTAGTTTTCGTCACAATTTGATGTACTTATCAACACTTGAGATTGACTGACCCATATTATTTTCAGACGCGATAATTATATCAATAATTGCTAATAATTAAAAATTACGCAAACGTGCAATATATTTATTACAAAATTTCGAAAAATAATGAGATTAGTCGAGGGCTAGTTAAGGGGGGAGTGGGGTTTTAAAGGCGAAAAAGAAGCATATTTTTATGATTTTTTTGCGGCGACATGAGTTATATAATTTTATTAAATAGAATTACATATTATTGTACAACTATTGAAGTATCTCAGAAAAAATTTTCAATGAAAAATTTTGATAAATAAGCCGGTGACGTTGAATCTCCAGAGGCGCCTTGAAAAAAAGTGGTTTTGCGGTGAACATTATAACTCGTTACCGGATCATCTGAAACAAAAAAATTGATATGCATTTTAAAGGTGATGTATTTCTCGAGGTAATCAGGAAGAGTTTTTTTTTTTTTTTTTTTTCTATTTTTTGCAACACTTGGAAGTGAAAAACGCAATATTAGCTCAAAAAATCGCGCTTAATTTGTTATTAAAAAATTGAAAAAATTGAAAAAAACAAAAACTCCTCCTGATTACCTGTTGATTTATGTGAAGAAGTAATGTTTAAATTTTCAAAAGGATCGGTTCAGTAGATTTTGAGTTCTGATGTTCACAAACTTCAAAAATGACGTTTTCGGGAAAATCGATTTAAAGTTTTTTATACGTACCGAGCGGCTACCGAGCAGGTATAAAAATCAGGTATCACGGCCAGTCGTTTGAAACGCTGTAACTCCGTTAGTTTTACTCCGATTGACTTAAAATTTATGCACAATATTCTCGACATATTGTTCATTCAGAAAAAAAAATTTTAAAAGAAATGCAAAAAAAATAATTTTAAACCCCCCCCCCCCCCCCTTATTCAAATATGAGATGAAAAATTGGAATGATTTTTAAAGGATTACTTCATTATTGGAATTGTTTAATGGTTATTGACGTAAAAATTCCAGTGTGTATCGTAAAATCTCACGAATCGGTTTTTCATTAAATTTCGAGAAAATCTAAAATTCCAAATTTATGGTATTATCAATTTTTTTTTTTAATATACTTTTTGAAAGTACCACCGAGCGAACGATTTTTCCCGTAAAGTATAAACCCTCTCTTTCCTCGCTCTCTCCCTCAAGGGGGGAAATAGGGTTAGGACAGCGTTTTCTCAATGATTTTCATGAATTTTTTTATAGTATAAAAAATGAATATAATTTATTGAAACTTTGAGAATATTTTATACATATATTTAAGTTTATACTATAAAATTCAAGTATATACTATAAAATAAAAAAGACTCAGCATTTTGCGTACATTCTGGAAGCCGCAATTTTCATCTGAAAACAAACGAGGTTGGAATTTATTTTTATTACATGTCTCTCTTCTATATGAACCTGAATGCCATCAAAAAAATAGAAAATTGAATTTTTTACAGGGGTCAAAACAAAAAAGCATGATTTTTTGCCATTTTTTACAACTTTATATGCAAAAAAAAAATTATTTTAAATAATGATTATATTCCGATTTTAGGTTCATATAGAGCGCAATACTATGAAGAAAGTAACTGTCAATTTTCAAAACGATTGGTTGAAAACTTTTCAAACTAGCGTGTGCGCAAGTTCAAAAAAAGTCGTTTTCAGAAAAACGCGTTTGAAACACGTGGCGCGCTCGGGGCCTGAAGGAGAGCTATTCACCTCAATAGTTTTACTAACAATTTATGAAATAAAAAAAAAATCGATTTTTTGAACCGTCCAACCCTATTTCCCCCCTTAATAGGAAACTAAGGGGATTTCCCTCAAAGCTCAAAACTGAAATTTCACTTTTTTTTTTCTCATCACGGTGTTTTCTTCACGCAGCTTCAACTTCAAACATGTTTTTCAACGACTTATCTTACTATTTTTTTAATCTGACATTGCCACCCTCAAGTTTGATCAATTTTCTACAAAAAAATATGTCTGTACCATTTTTTTACAGAAAAATGTACAACCGAAAATCACTTGTGGTTAAATTGGTCATCTTTGCGCTAAGGGGTTAAATTCAACGAATGAAGTATCGTTTTTTTTCTTGTCAAGGTTTTAAAAAAAAGACTCCCTCAACATGAATTGATAATTGCGGAAATAGCTTGAATTTCCGTACTATCGTCGCTAAAACGATCCGAAAATATGCGTATCAGTATCCAAGTATTGGAACGTTTATCTCGTATTTTCGCTTCTTCTTCGACTCATCTTCGCATCTTCTTCGACTCATCTTCGCATCTTCTTCGACTCATCTTCGCATTGTTTTCGACTCATCTTCGCATCTTTCCCTTTTCGGTCTTTACATCTTCTCCTTCCGCAACGCGCACGTACCCCGGTGCGCGCGTACAAACTCCCCGCTTCTCTTGATTCGCTACTCGGTCTGTCTCTGCCGCTGCGCTACTCCACTATGTTGTATACGTGGCTTTTGCCTGGATTGTCAGCTGGGTCTGGCCCAGTGGCCAGTAACCATCTCTCGCGATCCAGTACTCCGCGAGCCGCGTGTCGCGCCTCAGGGTCATATAATCCCCTCTCGCTTATCGCCACTATTGTCTCTCATAATTTTGTTATTTTAAGTATCATAAAAATTTATTTATTTTTCCCTTCAAATCGACATTTTCCTTCTTTTTCTTAAACGACCACCGAGGATAAACAAACTGGATCTTCATAGTTTCAACAAAATAACGTTATTGCTATTTCGAACAATCGCGTTAATTATTCATCGACCATTTCACGTACTTACATCTGATAATATATATTTATTGAGCCTTTCGCGCGTTGACCTCATCGCGAAATATTCACTCGCTCCTCTCGTCTCCGCTTCATGCACCGATAACGGTTCATTGACGTGTGTGAGTTGTGCGTACCCGTTCGTGTGACGTGATTTTTTAAATTGACAAAAAACAAATGCCAAGCTCAAATTCTCGACTTTGCGAGAGTTTGGCTTTTTAAAGATTTCCTTTTTTTTTATGCTCTTTTAACTTCGATAAATCATTTTTTTTTCAATTCGTCAATTACGAGAACAATTTAGCCGCGGACACCTGATGCTCATTCCGCGGGTCTCTCCGCGTGTGTGTACGTCACCGTTTTGCCGGTCTCGTTATTTTTCATTTCACGTGACGATTTTCATACTCGATTTCGCCAACGATTTCTTTATATATCTACACATTTTTTTTTAACCAATTCTTGTATTTGTGGTTTAGTGAAAAATTATATTTTTTATCAGCTTATTTTTATTATATTTTTTTCAGAGAGAGAAAAAACATTATTTTATATTTTAGGATTTGGCGAACTCATCCGAACGAACACTTGCTCCAAATATTGTTGAAATTTTATTTTTATCAGTCGCGATGATGAACATTTTTTTGAAATTTTCGATTTGTCAAGTAATAAAATGAAAAATGTTTCAAGCGTCATTCAGCTAATGCGGATATTTCTGCTGTACGAAATATTGTTATTATTAGTTTTTGGTAAATCGAGATTTTTTTCAACGCAAACTTTGCTTTTTTTTTCTCAATGTTTCGATCAAATTTAAGATTTTGCGAGAAAGTTCTCGTCATTCGTGTACAGTAGTCGTTTGAGTATTTTTTTTTAACATAAATTTTATCACTCTTCCTCATTTTTTTTATTGTCGTAAAGTTTCCATTTAATATAAAGCGGCAAATGGTTCTTTCCCGTGAGTTTTTTTTTCGCATTAGCCATTATTCTTCTACGTGCACATGTGCATACACGTATATATAATACGTATCGGGTATTCTACGTGAAGTGGGACGACTTTTTGCCGAGGCAATTTTTGGATACCCTTGAATTCCTGAATAATGGTGGCAATCAACGAAATGAGAAAAAAAAAATTACATCGTTTTTTGGATTGTCTTTTGTATTTTTTTTCTTTTCAAGGCATAAATTAAACGATTACCAATAATTTTTTTTGCCAAAAATAGTTTCGTTTTATGTGAAATACCCCGTATAGAATATTTTTATATGGTGCGGATCTCAAACACTGTGTTGGATGCTATTGAAAGAAATTTTATGATCGACAAATCCTATCGTCACGCCGTTATGGCAAATAATTATTGAATCGATCCTTAACCACGATATTTTCTTCTCTTTATATTCGCATTATACTTCTAAATTGCTTATATGTATATTAGGGTGGGTCAAACAAAATGACTAATTTTTCTTTCCTCGATATAATGAAAAATGTATTGTTTGGCATCTCAAAAAAACCCTCTGCAAGTATGAGCCCTTCATATTTAAATTAAGAGGTCCCTCATCGCGAATTTTCATTTCCCATTTAAATAACATGGAAACATTTTTTTTTTAACTTTGGAATTTTATTAGACTTAAACCGTTGATGTTACGAGAGTTTTTTAGCACATTTTTTTAGAACATTTGATGCTCTACAAACTAGCTCTCTTGTGTCTAATCGATAAAAGTAACCGTACAAAAAATAATCGGTGATAATTAGCTCTGGATTCTACTTATTTCGTTTTTAGTACATAAATTTCGAATTTAAAAAAATGTTAGTTATCAATATGACTAAATAAATATACTGCTAATATATACTACTAATATATACTACTAATATATTACTAATTGTTTTCAAACAAATATGAGAGAATCCAGAGCTAATTATCACCGATTATTTTTTGTACGGTTACTTTTATCGATTAGACACAAGAGAGCTTTTTTTGTAGAGCATCAAATGTTCTACAAAAATGTGCTAAAAAACTCTCGTAACATCAACGGTTTAACTCTAATAAAATTCCAAAGTTAAGGCCGTAGTCTGGTCTAGAGCGAGATTTTTGACGTCATTTTTAATGTGCAATAACGTTTAAACCGTTGAAGTTGTCTTGATGAAAATTTACACGTGCATTTATTGATCCTTAGAGAATACTTGTACATTAAAAAAAAAATTATTCTAAATATTTTCATGTAGTTCTTTGCCTTGTTGCAACATGGTGCGCCGAAATCGGCGTCCACTCTGGACGATGTTGTATGCATCTGAAAAAAAATATATATATATATTCTCAATCTGTATGAGTATACTGAGCACTGGTAGCAGAATTGGTACTTAAAAAAAAATGTTGAAAAAATGGCGGCCTGTTGAACTTTCATTAATGATATTTCATTATTCGACGAGTTATAAAATGTCGGCAAAATTATTGTTCGACTCAATAAAAAATTTTTTTAAGTAACAATTCTGCTACCAGTGCTTTTTTTTTTAGATGCATACAACATCGTCCAGAGTGGTCGCCGATTTCGGCGCACCATGTTGCAACAAGGAAAAAAACTACATGAAAATATTTTATATAATTTTTTTTTTAATGTACAAGTATTCTCTAAGGATCAATAAATGCACGTGTAAATTTTCATCAAGACAACTTCAACGGTTTAAACGTTATTGCACATTAGAAATGACGTCAAAAATCTGGCTCTAGACCAGACTACGGCCTTAAAAAAAAATGTTTCCATGTTATTTAAATGGGAAATGAAAATTCGCGATGAGCGACCTCTTAATTTAAATATGAAGGGCTCATACTTGCAGAGGGTTTTTTTGAGATGCCAAACAATACATTTTTCATTATATCAAGGAAAAAGAAAATTAGTCATTTTATTTTACCCACCCTAATATATATACACACATATCGGGTAATATACTTGGATTTTTTACCGACCAAACATTTTTTGGCATTGCTTAAATCTCTAAACTAATAGCTGTATAAAAAACTATTTGAGAAAAGAGACTTCCTGCATCGTTTTTAGACGGCCTATTTTATCTTTTAAGTGTTATTTACAACAAAAGTTAAATGACTTTCAAAAATTCCTTCGGCCAAAGAAGATCGTTTCATTTTACGTAAAATAACCCATTTAGTAGTATATGTGGTTGCGCGAATATCGTCTGTGGACACCGTTCACACTGTAGTAAGTGCTGTTCAAATAAATTTTGCGAGCAACAAACTGTCCGGAAACGCTTATAGAAAATAATTATTAAAGCCAATCACTCCTTCCCTCAAAAGTAAAATTTATTCTCCGAATAAACATTAACATAAAAATATACACACAGAGACACGCACGTCTTACAAGAGGACGTCTGACTCATTGACCTACAGAGACAAGTAATTGGTTTTTTACTCCCAATGGACCTTTTACTTTTGTCAATATTGCCAAAGAACTGGAAACATTTGAGGAATACGTTGAACATTTAAAAAATTAAATATATGACACTGGATTGATATTAATCATAACTTTCTATCGATTCGCAAATGATACGAATTTGGTGAAAAAATAATAGTCACATCGTATTCGAGTATTCGTGGTAGTCATAATTCTTCATTCGAATGTATTCAACGTAATTTGGATTATTCGTTACGGCGACTCGGAATGCCAAATTATACGAAAAAATTATTCGAAAATATTGCCGAATAAAATAGGACGATTTCACTCTGAAATAAATTATATATTAACTATTTTCAATGATAGAAATAAAGTCCTTTTGTTGGCAATGATAAACACGAATTGCATTCATTTTAAAAAAATTGGGTCAAAAAAATTATTTTTAATGATACTGCGCGTAGAATATCCGTTCGCTGTTGGATCGATCATTGTATTTCCGTAGCTACCTCGCAATTTCAAGGACATGAATATTGACTCAACCGTAATGATAATAGACGTATACAGGCAATTACAGTTTGGCATTCCAGTCAAATAATAAATATATACATATGTCAAACGGATATTAGGTTGTTTTCGATCTGTCACATTATTATACCCCGAACAATTGCTTCAGACCTCGTTGCTTCAGGTCAGAAACAACTCTAGGAATGAAAATCGTTCGAATTAATCATTCTGAAAATATAATTATCACTCATTATATTTCAATAATTAATTACCTACAATTATAATACTAAAAAGATAATTACTTAAAATTAAACTTCATTATACTTCAACATTTTTTTAGTTACAATAGAAATTGTTTAGGGTTGATACACCAGAGAAAGATCGACTAATAAAATTTCGTGGTATACATTAAGTGATTCCTGGAAAGCGGTTAAGAATATTTAAAAAAACACTGAGAAATGATCAGTAAATAACAATTATAGTGTTAAAAAGATAATTACTTAAAATTAAACATTATTACACTCGTAATATCGTAATATTTTTTTAATTAAAAAATGTAAAAAAAAAACACTGGAAGAAATTTATACAATTTATAATCAGTAATAACAATCATAATGCTAAAAAGATAATAACTTAAAATCAAACTTAATTATACTTAAAAAATGTTTTATTCCCAATAGAAATTGTTTAGGGTTCATACACCAGAGAAAGATCGACTAATAAAATTTCGTGGTATACATTAAGTGATTCCTGGAAAGCGGTTAAGAATATTTGAAAAACACTGAGAAATCATCAGTAAATAACAATTATAGTGTTAATAAGATAATTACTTAAAATTAAACTTAATTACACTTAAACATTTGTTTTTATTCACAATAGAAATTGATTAGGATTGATACATCAGAGAAAGATCGGTCAATAGAATTTCGTAATATCCGAAAGATCAGTAATTTTGAATATTATGATCGCTTTATAGAATATCGTAATATTTTTTAAATTAAAAAATGTAAAAAAAAACACTGGAAGAAATTTATACAATTTATAATCAGTAAATAACAATCATAATGCTAAAAAGATAATAACTTAAAATCAAACTTAATTATACTTAAAAAAAGTTTTATTCTCAATAGAAATTGTTTAGGGTTCATACACCAGAGAAAGATCGACTAATAAAATTTCGTGGTATACATTAAGTGATTCCTGGAAAGCGGTTAAGAATATTTACAAACACTGTGAAATGATCAGTAAACAACAATTATAGTGTTAAAAAGATAATTACTTAAAATTAAACTTAATTACACTTCAACATTTTTTTTATACACAATAGAAATGATTAGGGTTATTACACGAGAGAAAGATCGGTTAATAGAATTTCGTAGTATGCATGAAAGTGGTCACTGAAGAGTTGTTAAAAATGGTTAAAAAAACACATTCAGAAATCTATATAGTGAATGGAAGTTACTTACCATGTTAAGAAGCCATTTTTGGCTAGACTATATTTTTGGCAAGGGCGAACAAAAATGTCAATCGATCCATTATAGTCTTCGGAGTTTTATCCAATTGTCATAACGCAGTAGAACGTACTACTTAATGTACAATATGTAGAGCTCCTTCAGGCAGTAGACAATCGGTTCAAAATATCTGGTTGTTGTAACTAAAATTTCATAGTTGATTTAGCCCAACTCCGAATTCACGGACAAACATATTCCTTATTTTTCCTATCAGTATAGTTCAGTTTTATCGTGCATTACATTTCTTTACAATAACACATCTGTCTGATAATGAACATTCAATTACATTAATTCGTCAGAAACTTTATACGTGGTCGTAAATCTGACAAAGACAATAGATATTTTGAATACGTGATCTATTTAATCCAACTATTCTCAGCTCGTTCCTGTCACTTTTAATAAAGTTTATCGGTTAAAATACAGCATATAGTTACGGTTACCATCGCTTATGACACCCAATGATTCGTTCGTGACAATTCCATCGTTCGATGAAGGATTTTTACGACAAAATTTAGTTTTCCTTTCAAGAAACATCAGGGATCGTCGAAATTGTTGTACGGTTAATCATTTGATACCAACAAAAAGACAAATCAATTAAAAGACAACAAAGTTAAGAGACGTTACGCCACTGGTCACGATTTCCATCACAACAATTCCACGAGATTTATTGTTCACAAATACAACCTTGACATTCAATTTAAATGATATCTGAAATTATGCTAAAATTTTTCCGATACAAATATTCCTGACAATTGATTCTTTAAATATTTTTAAAGCAAACCCGTTGTCATTGCCTAAAAAGATGTGACTATCTAATTAAATACACAATTAATCTCGTTCCATCTTTAAATTCGAAGGTTATCCTATCTTTATCACATCTTACGAAATATCCCCCTTCCCTCCTTCCGAGGGTATGTCTTCATGTGTATGACATACTTTGTGATCATATAATAATACTTATCCCACCTTGAACGGCCTCCCATTTTCACCATCTTTTAAATTCAATGCGTTCTTTTTTTTTACCGAAGGAATTGTAAAAAAAAATTCGGCGAGAAATCTTGGAATTTAATGATATCAAAGTCGAGTTCTTAATGTTAAGTACATTTCAATTTCGTCATGAGAGAAAAATGATGGAACACTCGTAATATCCGCACTTGGACAGAATACACGGGTTTTACGATCTTATATACCCGACCTTCGACTCTGGACCGCGCGTTCCTTTGCCACGTTCACTCTCTTCATCGAGAAGCGAGATGATAACGAGAGAAAGAACAGCAGAGTCGATGGAAAGAGAGAAACGACGAAAAAATAAACTCGGTTGTGGAGTAGACGAACGGTGTTAATGAGAGCGTTGCCAAGATACAAAACAAAAAGGCAAATAAAGAACAATTTGATTATTGTACACACCAAAATTTGGGACGAATCGAGAGGTAGAGAGAGAGATCAAATTTCTGAATCGAAAGAATTTGTGCAAAAAATTTAGTATTCACGTCTTCGGTGACGCACATGAGGCGCTTCAAACTAAATCGAACCAAAACTGTGATTATTACTATTTTGTGCCTTTCTTTCTTCAATTACTATGTCCCATGGCTTACCAGAAATACATTTTACAACAATTTTGTTGTATAATATTTTGTTTTATAAAACAACAATAAATAGGTGGCGCCCTACAGGACGCGGTCCAAAAAAGGCATTTATTTTGAGAATCCAAATGACAAATCAGAGAGAAAAAGAAACCAACGTTTATGTAAACAAAACATCAATTTATTCCGAAAATTTTCGTTTTGGAGTTAGAGTAAATTGAGGTTAAATTTGTCTGGAGTCACTCTGACCCCCAAAGTGCACGTTAAGGGTTAACTATTGAAGTAGCAACACCAATCACTGGTGGACACACCAGTCTTAGTGCTTACCATTTTTCAACGATAAAATAGTCCATATATCGCAATTATTCCTGATGTGTATCTGTACATTATTGTTGTTATAATTATTATCGTGTACAACCAGTTGTAGATCCCGAAAATGTTTTTAGCACACCCGGGGCATTAGAAATTTTCTGCGACCTGTTTCGCTTGAATTCCCGCCAGAAACTTCGGCAATTATTAATAGAACTTGTTGATCAAGTAGTGCTCGAACTCTTGGTCTGTAATATCTCCTTCTTCTTCTTCTTTTCTATATTTCTTTAATTCGCGATGCAACATCCCGCGAGTTATGGCAGCGTTGAGGCAATCTTTTCAAAACTTAGATATGATTCCTAATTTTGGAAATTTCTTTTTTTCATCGATTTCCTTAGGCTCATTTTTTTTTCTTCTTTTTGTCATTATTTACGCCTTGGCTCCAGCGATCGTACATATAAGAGTAAGGTATCTTACTCGTCTAGCATGATTCTTTATACCGCCTACGTATATTTATTAAGTCTCGTTTGCCATTGTAATATCGCGTGGGGTCAGTCTCGTTCATTCGTCTTTTTACAATTCTCGTCACGAATGAAATAAAGGCGAGAGATCGTAGAATATATAGAAACACTCATACACAAATACACACACACACACACACACACACACACACATTACCTCGTGGTAATCGAGACAAAGAGACGAACCCTCGAGGGAACGCGGTGAAAAATTAACTCGAGGAATATCTTGGGACTTATTACGAGTTATATTCGTTGTTGAGCAAAAACTGTACTTGTTTTTTATTTTGTACAATTTTTTCAAATTTTCAACACATTTTCACATCGCCAATGCCATATTTTCGAAATGTAATATTGCAAAGCTCATTTTTTTAGATTGTGAACTGATACCAGTATGTTCGAAAAAGAAGTGCCGTATTTCTTTAGGGGGGAAATAGGGTTAGGACAGCGTTTTCTCAATGATTTTCATGAATTTTTTTTATAGTATAAAAAATGAATGTAATTTATTGAAACTTTGAGAATATTTTATACATATATTTAAGTATATACTATACAATTTTTGAAGAATTTTCTTGAAAAACACCGAAGATATTAGCGACCCCATATTGCAGGTCACAATCAGACTCAGTATTTTGCGTACATTCTGGAAGCCGCAATTTTCATCTGAAATCAAACGAGGTTGGAATTTACTTTTATTATATATCTCTCTTCTATATGAACCTAAATGCTATCAAAAAAATAGAAAATTGAATTTTTTACAGGGGTCAAAACAAAAAAGCATGATTTTTTGTCATGTTTTACAACTTTATTTGCAAAAAAAAATTATTTTAAATAATGATAATATTCCGATTGTAGGTTCATATAGAGCGCAATACTATGAAGAAAGTAACTGCCAATTTTCGAAACAATTGGTTGAAAACTTTTCAAACTAGCGTGTACGCAACTTCAAAAAAAGTCTTTTTCATAAAAACGCGTTTGAAAAAATAGCAAAATGCTGAGTCTGATCGTGACCTGCAATATGGGGTCGCTAATATCTTCGATGTTTTTCAATGAAATTCTTCAAAAATGTTATAGTATATACTTAAATATGTGTATAAAATATTCTCAAAGTTTCAATAAATTATATTCATTTTTTATACAATAAAAAAATTCATGAAAATCATTGAGAAAACGCTGTCCTAACCCTATTTCCCCCCTTAATGGCTTATAACAATAGAACGAGTCGGAATTTTCATTTAAAATTTTGGGAACATATTTTTCAATAGTTTTACTAACAATTTATGAAATGAAAAAAAAATCGATTTGTTGAACCGTCTAACCCTATTTTCCCCCTTAATTCAAGAAGCTTGTTAAACAAATTTATTACTCCCTGACTGAAATTAAATGTAAAAAAATTGATTTAAGTCCGTTCTAGAAGTGGAGCAACGATATCAGCGATGATGAAATTATAGATTGAGGGGGCTGGCGATCCTCAATGTTTGACGAGTTAACGTGGAACAACTCGTGTACATATATGCTTACGCAAATTGCGGGAAGAATAACACGATTTCTCTGTCAATGAGCCTACTGTTTTCCTCATAAATCGTGCATTTGACTTTGATATTTTTTTTCTCTTCTCATTTGTCATTAGATAAGCGTAATATTGAAGAACACGCTTTGATTCATCATCGACGTGCATAATGCATTGGATATTTTTCAGCGCGTACGTTGCGTGGAAAAACAAGTTATAAATGTCGCTCCAAGAACGAGTTATAACGTCGAGAAGTCATCGAATGAAAAAAAATACGACTTCATCGAAATTATATAAAAAATTTGACGAATAGAATAATTACAAAAAATATTTTAAAAAGGAGTATAAATATTCGTTACAAAAAAATAATTACTCCAAAATATTCGTAATTATTCGAGAAAAAAGTGGACGTTCCAATTTTATTTCAATAATTATTTCTCTTTCGTGAAAATCATTTTCATCGGGTTTTTATCATTTTTATCATTTATTCGCACGGTGTGAATTTGTGACGCGCATAGTACAGACATTTTTATCTCTGTTATTTTGTACTCGGCGAGTGCACCGAGAAGACACAAAATATTTTATTATCCATCAAATCGCATTAATATTTCTAACGTGATCATTGTCAAGAGGAAAATGGTGAAAATTGAAATTTCCATATTGACGGCTATAGCGATTTGTCGAAAAATTCCATAAATTTAGAACGTCTCGATTAATTTCTTCCAAATTCAATGGCGAACAATACAATTGATAGTTTATTTGCGTAAAAAGTTTTAGCCTGATAGCTCGAAAATTGCACGAGTCTCAACAGATATTTTTTAATAAAATTCAAAATTCTATTAAATCCGAAGAAATTGTTGAAACTTTGCAAAAAGTTGTATCGGACAAAGAAGGTTGGCAGCTCCACTTCCTTAAGGGCGGAAATAGAGTTAGGACAGCGTTTTCTCAATGATTTTCATGAATTTTTTTATACTATAAAAAATGAATATAATTCATTGAAACTTTGAGAATATTTTATACATAGCTTTAAGTATATACTATAACATTTTTGAAGAATTTCCGTGAAAAACACCGAAAATATTAGCGACCCCATATTGCAGGTCACAATCAGACTCGGCATTTTGCGTACATTCTGGAAGCCGCAATTTTCATCTGAAATCAAACGAGGTTGGAATTTACTTTTATTATATGTCTCTCTTCTATATGAACCTAAATTCTATCAAAAAAATAGAAAATTGAATTTTTTACCGTTTTTTGCCGTTTTTTACAACTTTATTTGCAAAAAAAAATTATTTTTAATAATGATAATATTCCGATTTTAGGTTCATATAGACCGCAATACTATGAAGAAAGTAACTGCCAATTTTCAAAACGATTGGTTGAAAACTTTTCAAACTAGCGTGTACGCAAGTTCAAAAAAAGTCGGTTTCAGAAAAACGCGCTTGAAAAAATCGTACGCTCGGTTATACACGTGGCGCGCTCGGTGCCTGAAGGAGAGCTACTGACTTTAATGGCTTATAACAATAGAACGAGTCGGAATTTTCATTTAAAATTTTGGGAACATATTTTTCAATAGTTTTACTAACAATTTATGAAATAAAAAAAAATCGATTTTTGAACCGTCTAACCCTATTTTCCCCCTTAAAAGCGTCGATCAATTGAGCCATTCCAGAATTATAGAAATTTGATGTTTTCACCATTTCTTTTTTTTTTTTTGCAAATGTCTGTTCTCCGACACTTTGACACATTCTGCACACATTCACAATGAAAATTGCAACAAGAAATCACGAAAACAAAGCTTCATCTGCGAGGAATCAAAATAACAATATTTTCAATGTTATCTCTTCGCGCGAGAATGCAAATATACAAGACAACGAGATTGAGTAGCGCTTATATAGGCGCAGGAGATACGGACGAAGATCAGACGCGAGCTCTTCGATCCTCGGTGATGGCGTCGTGTAAATATCATCCGTCAAAGTCTACAATACGCGCGGCGATGTTTACATTTTGTCGTCACCAAGAACCAATATTCTCTTTTTTTTTTTTTTTTTCAAATAATTGCCACACAACTTTGGCCGAGTTCCATGACGTACGAATATGGCCAAGTTGTTACTTTCTATCTTTGCAAAATCCGAGAAATTACAAATCGGTCGGTGAAAATTCGTATAAATCCTATATGGTGTATTTCCGTCGAATGAAAAATTATCCTGGTGTGTTCGCGACTTTGAAATTTCTTCAGTGCTACCTGAAACGTACAGTCATACATAATATCCACATGTATTGAAACGTGCTTTGATCTGGGTGTCGATTTAGGAGCCGGAAGTGCGAGCACATGAGGAAGGAAAGCTTCCTTTTCCTTAAATTTCAAACTCTCTCTATATTTGTCCACCAGGAACGTTTAAATATGACCTTGTTAACGAGAAAATGACGACTCGATTTGTCGACGGCTGTTTGCTCACGCTCGAATATTTTAACCGAGAGTGGAGACCTTGCATAATAAATATTATATATAGATACTTAATAGAGACAATACTATATATAGTTCTCGCGTTCCTGGCTCAACGACAATTTTCCCTGCTACACTTGAACGCAACATCCACGGAGCTATTTCGAACCCTTGTTTCCTCCACTCTTCCCGTTACATTCACAGCTCTATACAACACACTCACCGATCAATAGCGACATTTATTTTTATTTTTATTTTTTTTCATCGTTAAAATCACCGGAATTTGGAACTAAAACGGGTTGTATCGTAATAAAAATTTGCGGTGATAAGTGAACGAGATGATACAGGGGTTGAAAAAACATTTAATCGAAAAAAAAGCATAAAGGATTCTTCTTTACGAATAACAGTATAAAGGGCAGACAAGAATAAATGATCGGATACGAATAGACTTTGTTGTTTCTTTCAACGATCAGATAAAAAGGGGCAATTTTTCTAATAACTCAAGTTTTTCGGAATCCAACTCTTCGACGTATAGTCAGACATCAGGAATGTTGTTTGTCGGACGAGTTAATTTATTTCAATTTCAAATCGCACGACGCCCCTCATTCGTATTCTTCAGCAATGCCGTGTACATAGCGTGTTTATATTGAATATAAATATATAGTAGATATTTGTACATGCCCTCATATACATGCGTACAGTATATTTAAATATACGCAAGTATGTGCGATACACGTACCCGTCTCATTCGTACATAAACTTTTCTCTCGCGCGAACCTTTTCGATGGCCTTCCTCGTAGCTCTCTCGCCGAGAGATTGTCGATCTTTCTCGCTCGATCATCGACCATCTCCCCGGCCAGTTGAACAAATTTTTCTAAAATCGACTTTCTTGGTTCACTCGTTTTTTATTTTTCGATTTTCTTCAATACACATTGTTTAATCATTTTTCATCTCTCATCCAATTCAATTAAAAACAATATCCATCAATTGTATCAATAATTGTCTCATACAGATTGATTGAATTGGCCGATGTTTTCTTCTTACGAATGACGGAAAAGTGAGAATATCAATGAATTTGTGAACGTTCCAAAAGATTACCGAAACATCGACGACCGTTAAACAGTGATTCGTCAGTGAAAAAGAACACGAAGAAAATGGTAAAGATTTTTGTTTTAGTTCGCGATATGTGCGCAAATTTTTGACAAGCCGTCGTGACAAAAGTTGAAACAAAATGTGTTTCATACGTTGCCTGCTGATATCGATGTGCAACTATTTTTTGATCGTCACATGAGTGTCTCCTCAGACGATCGACGAGACAGCTATGACTAACGAAATGTGCTAATCGAACAGTACTGTGATCCGATGGGATCGGTCTGGTGATCTTCGTCAGTGGTTTTAATGTGTCCTCGAGAGGAACTAAGAAAGAATTTACAATTTTTATCGACGCGCGGCTATATATAAAGCAAGAATTGTTTTTACGTTACAAAGAGTCGATTTTTCTTTTTCTATTCTTGTAAATCAAAGATTAAAGTCGAGAAAACATTATAGATTAGAGAACAAACGAGAGTTTCTTTATCTTATGCTTCCCGATAGTTTATTCAATGAGACGACAGTTCAAAATACGCTTCGAGACGTCGAGACTGACCTACGACAAAGATCAGGCAATCGTGAACTTGTGAGCGTGCGCGTGTGGTAAGAGAGAGAGAGAGAAAGAGGGAGGGGAGAGAGATAGGATGCTTTTTAGACGTCAGGGCAGTGAACCGACAAATGGACCCGGTGGGACCGGAAGCGCCGGGAAGACTTCGACCAACGTGCCGGACGTCTCGGTCCAATCCACAACGACATCCGGCGTCGGTCTTTTAGCACACTGGTGCGCAAAGATTGCGACTAATGTGAAGAAACGTCAGAATTTTAATCCACGAGCATTGCTAAAAAAAGCGCTGGTACGATTGACGTTGAAACACGAAGAAAAAAAAAACTCCCCCAACTTTCATTACGTTAATTTCACTTCTGAACAGGAATTGGCGACAAATTGCGTGAAAAATTATACAAAATAATTGAAATAACAAAATATATTGGAATAATTATTCTAAAAAAATATTCGTATTAAAAGCATAATTTTGTTATCCTTGAATTGGCAGTAAATATTTTTTATTATATTTTTTCATTAGTAAATTTACAATTTCCTTAATTTTTTTTTTCATTCGCACAACGCTCATCTATGCTTTCGATGTAATGGACATTTCTTTCGAGCGTTTTTCGAAAATTTCATTACCAAGACAAACGATTGTCGAAGTCGCAAAATAATTATTTCCGAAAGTGAAATAACTTTCATGTAAAATTGTAAAACAGCTTTCTTTAATTATCCGCGTGCTATAATCGTTATTTTTATATTTTTATTTACAGCTGCCTGTGGTCGATCCGTTTTTGGAAAAAGTCTCGCTCTCTGATCTCGGTGAGTAATGCAAATTTAATTAAACACCACAATTTTATCATTATTTCGTTAATCATGTTCCTTGGATCGATTTTTGTCGATTTCACGATATCACGAGACGCGATTTCGCCGTAGAAAAGTACATAGAGTAGGAATTTTTTTCTTTTGTTCTACTTTAACCATTAGAATTAATTAGATTTTTGTTTAAAGTCAATGATTTTGTATTTCCCACAACTCAGACTTTCGGTTTCACAATTTTAAGTCAAAGATACTGTTTACCGTAATCTTGTCATTTCCCAATGAACATTCATCAACTTCCGCATTAACACCGTCAGTCAGTTATCACAGTTCGTTGGCCGTCTGAATTCAATCTCGACTGTCGCTGACAGTGTGTTCACGAATTCCCAACCAAATGAAGAAATCCAAGATTCTCGGGGTTAATGGAAAACAAAAAAAAATAGACACGAGAACCGTGGAACGACTTTTCCGCTTGGACGGGAATCAGAGTTAAGCTTGAGCGATGTTGGACTCCTTTTTTTTCGTTCGTTAATTGAGGAGGTTCGAGGAAATGGAAGGGAAGTTTCGACTCTCTCTCTCTGTCGGAGGGGGCTCGGCGGGTGTAGTAAGAACAAGTTGCGCAATGTTGCAAAGTCAACGAGCAATGAGAAAAAAACATTGACAAAAGTGAGCGATAGAATGTACAGTAAACAAATGATAACAGGGAAGAGCAATCGTTTAATCAATCGTGATCTGTGAGTAAATTCATTAACATCCCTTAGTTTCAAAACGATTAATCAATTATTAACATACTCCTAGTCATTTGGTTACAGTAACGGTTCGAACGGAGGAAGTAATTTGTCACTTTCGGTGTCGATTATGGGGACGATTGTAACCAGGAGATCCTGCAAGCGGTTAAGATCAACATGTACCAACTATTTCGTTTTTCTTTATTGCTGTAAGGTAAATTTCCCAATCCTCGGACATGGTCGGAAACTCTGTGCTCGTAGATTGACGAAAATAGTTATATTCATAGATTAACAAGGTGTGCCCGCCTACTGGGTCATGTCCGAGTTCTCGGACACCCTAAAATCATTTACATAGTGGGATTGATCGGAATACATTTTTTTGAAAATGATTGAAAATACAAAAGTTCCTTTCGTCTTTCGACAACACAAGTACATCTCAACTCAAGCTGATCAGGATCATCTTTCCCATTTACTTTCGTTCATCTAACGTTACACTATATTTACCCTGCCATGAAATCGAGGCAATCGTGAAATATACGCGACTTTCCATTTTCTTCACGACAATACCCAACGAATCAATTTAATAATCAATCGGAGAATGAAATTTCCATCTACAAACATCTCTAGTCAATGATATTCAATATGCAATGGATTATTGGCTATCTTCGATGAATATTGACTCGAGAGCGGAAGACACAATTGAATTGCCTTTCCGAACTATAAACTGGCATTACGGGGTAACAATGGATTTTCATTAGTATACACTGTGACCCAGCACATCCTCGATACCCCAAGAAAATTGACCGATAAGTCAGCCCCCATAACAGTGACCCAGATAATCCCAGATAGTTCGATGAGGAACCGTGGAGAATTAAAATCATTTATCTAGTCGGTCACGTACCGTGTGTTTGTGTGCGTGTGTATGTGCCCCGAGGTGTTGAAAACTCGTGGAAACTCTTGACCATCAAACACGGCTCGGTGCACGCAATTTCTGTTAAATGCATGGATGAACGGTGTGTATATATAACGGTAAGTAACGGAGGATACGCTTCGGATACGAGAAAACCCATAGCCCTGACCCAGATGCGTTGTAACTGCGATCGAAAAGGAAAAATAAAAAATAAATTCCCTCGATCAGGTTTCTCTGGGACGAGATCGAATGCGACACTGTTTTCCACCGACCAACCTCTGGCAAATCCGATAACGTAGCGAGTGTGCTTTATCGATGAAGCATCAACTGATGTTGGTTAAGCCAAATGTCAATTTACGTTCACTTGGCCGAAAAGAAAAAAAAACCATAACCCTGACCCACAGTTTTATGAATGTAGGTGGGAGATTACTCCGTGGAACTGGATTTTTGATCTCGGAATTATCTAAATATAGAATCTCCACTCTCTGATCTGGGATACGATTTTCCGTCCACGATGATCCTATCGTAACCATCCCCTCCACGCTCGATATTGACTACCACTATAATCGAATCAAGTTCAAGATTAAAAAGATACACGAGCGACAAAATACTTTGATGCAAGGAGCGATCAAATTTGAAAATGCAGGGTACATTTAGGATCAAGGTTTGCGGGAACATCGAAAGTGTCGAATCATGATTGGCAGGGGATTACGAGGTATTGCGGTGAACCATTAAGTATAGGTGAGGTAACAAAAATATTGCGTGTAGGATTGAATCTGTGGTACGTTGATATCCAAATTGCTGCCGCGTGAAAAATACTTTAGTGCTATGATTGAGGGAAACTATGATGGAGCGAGTAATTCGGTGTTTGAAAACCTGCAAGCGCATATCGCCTCTAGGATCGTGATAATGGATAAATTTTAGTCACTTAACTGGGTGAAGTGCGTTAATTTTCCGGTACTCATCGTCGATCGCTACATCTCCGAGAGCTTAATGCCCAATTACTCGTCCAAATACTCGTTACCATTATCCACAGTTTTTCAGCGATGCTTTTAGCCTTCCCCGAGGCTCTGAAAATTGCGGAAACCTATATATATATATATTAGGGCGATTTTTTTTTTCGATTATTTTTTTTTCCTCAGTACCCACCTGAAATTTTGTTGGATATGTCGAAAAACAAATTCCCTGAAAGTTACAGCCCTTCATATTAATTCTAAATACTTTCCCAAAGCGTGAGAAGATTTTCCATCTAAAATACAAGTAAATCAAATTTTTTTTTTTATTCTATAACTCAGCCGCATTTTATGCTATCATATTGTTCTTGGTTTCGATTTACTCAGAATGAAACAATCTAGAAAAGTGCCTATTGCGGCGAAAGTGTAAATTGTACTGGTGAGTTGGTACGGGTCACTGAAGTTGATTTTTACCCAAAATTCTCGTTTTTTTGCTGTTATCTCCGAAACAATTAACTGTACGAAAAAAATGTAAATGAAAAATTTGTTGGAAATTTAATTTCCTACAAAAAAGGTCCTATCGACCCAATTGCTTAGATTAATATTTCTTGAGATATTGAACTTTAACTTATGAGTAGTATAAAATTTATAAAATATGAAATATTAAATAATAAAAAAAATATAAATAAATACAATTTACACTTTCGCCGCAATAGGCACTTTTCGAGATTGTTTTATTCTGAGTAAATCGAAACGAAGGACAATATGATAGCATAAAATGCGGCTGAGTTATAGAAATTTGAAAAAAAAAAAATTCGATTTACGTGTATTTTAGATGGAACATCTTCTCACGGTTTGGGAAAGTACTTAGAATTAATATTAAGGGCTGTAACTTTCAGGGAATTTCTTTTTCGACATATTCAACAAAATTTCGGGTGGGGACTGAAAAAAAAAATAGTCGAAAAAAAAATCGCTCTAATATATATGTATAGTGAATGGTAGTTTCTTTGCACGGTAAAAGACTGGTAAAAGGTGTTCGTAAAAAAAAAATGATTCAAGATGGTAAATCTAACGAAAAGAATAAACAATTTGAATACGTGATCTATTTAAACCCAACCATTCTCTGCTCGTTCCTGTCACATTAAACAAAGTTGATATGGATAAATAAAGCGCAAAGTTACAGTTGCCATGAAGATGGTTTTACAAGCAATGCTTCGTGAAACTTGCATTGTTCGATGAATGATTTTATCACTACAAAATTTCGTGTTCCTTCAAGAACTAACAGGCATCGTAGAAATTATGATACGACCAAACATATTTTTTTTGTCTATACAAATATCAAATTTTCTATGCGTAACGAATGTCGTTCTCAATTTCCTGGCTTTTACCTTCTTGTTTTTATTTCAATACGACGGAAGCGTCGGGATATTTTGCTCTTCACCCGAGGGAAATTGGATTATCGGTACACGAGACGATTCTACTAAGCGCTATCGCTACCTACATCTATATGCATATATATATATATATTTATATATAAACAGTATACATGTTACATAGAGATATGTATCACCCCATGGAGGAGGATCGCATCGTTACGTAATACTAATTGCCATAATGGGCTCTATCGATTAGCCACGCTACCGGGAAATACGTTAGGCTTGTAGATTGTATTTTGTTAGTTTGCTACAATTTAACGTCGCATAATCGATAACCACACGTCATCGACACGTACGCTCGAGAAAGTTACGTATTTTCATTTTAACCTCGGGAAACGCGCGACAGCTTCAACCGACGTGGTGGTTAAACATCAAGTTCAGTAGTTTTTTTGTTCGTTTTATTCCTTCAATCGCTAATGGTCAATACTATATTATTCTTTTGTTGCTAATACATCTTCAATGCCTCGACTGAGAAGAATATGAATTTCACGTAAACGGATTGGATAACGGGCTCGCAGTGGTATCTCCCTTTCGCTCTCGCTGTCTTTGATGCCCGAGAAATTTGCTTATGTGCGAAGTAATTCTCCTTTGAGCTCGGATACGTTTGCTGGCACAGTGGAAACGGATACTATCGATCAGACTTCGAGCTTGCGTCGTCTTTGAGCATACCGCTAGGCGTTCCTCCCTTCGCGATCTTCTGTGTTGTCCCTTATCAGCGTAATACTCTCAATCGATTATTCGGTACACTCGATCGAACGGAAAAAACCCTATTTCGCAGCGTTCTCGACCGAACGTTACATTTTATTTTTTTTATTCACTCGTTTTCACCGGGGACAGTGATACTCGTATGTGCTTTGCAAAAAAAAAAGCTGAAATAATCGACAGACTTGCTCAGCACGATGGAAATCTTATTTTGTTATTACGCATTATTCAGCAACGTTGTTTCACTCATGAGGATACAAATTTTGCTTTACATATTACTGATTTTATTTCGAAAAGAAAAATATCTTTAGTTTTAGCAGTAATCGTTAGGAAAAGTGTTAGTCATATCGGCAACTAAATTTCCAGTAAAAAGATATAGCATAGAAATTATATTTTTTCACTGTAAATTTAGTTGCCGATATGACCAACACTTTTCGTGACGAATAGTGCTAAAAATAAAGATATTTTTGTTTTCCGAATAAAGTCACTAATATGTAAAGCAACATTTTGATCGTATCGAGTGAAAGAACATTGCTGAATAATACGTAATAACAAAATAAGATTGCCATCAAGCTCAACAAGTCTGTAGATTATTTTAGTTTATTTTTGCATTGCTTTTCAGACTCGGCGGACACTAAATTCATTTTAGGTAGAGTTTAAATAAAATATTCGCGACTTGAACGTTTATTTGTGTAAAGAGTCACCAGGTACCTAACATTCATCCTTAAATCGGCGTAAGAAACATTTTGCCTTGCAAGAAATTTATTGTCTGACATGCAGTGGCTTTTACTACTGCGCGCGATTAAATTCTTAAGCGTCATGTCAATTTTTCTTATCCAGAGACCGAAAATTATTTCGGGTTTATTAAAAGCTTCCTGTATCGTTTTACAAATCATAATTGACACAGAAAACATCATTGTTTATTGCAATTTATTATTTAACCAATAGGTTTGAGGTATTAATCAATGAATATGAAGAAATTTCACCAGTAAAATTTAATAACCGAAACATGTTTTCCCCCAAATAAATACAAATTCTAACGACCCAAGAAACGAACAATAATCTTGAACGCATGAATTTTTTCGATTTTTTAAACTATTTAAACGTTTTTCTCCTTTTTTTTTTAAATTCAAGCGCGGTATCTATCGAACTCGACGACATTTTAAATACTACTGAGGAAGTCACACAAAATATATGTTTGAATAAATCAAAATTTATTATTATTATCACATTAGATAATCGTAAAAAAATTTTTTTTTGCCAATTTAGATCACACATTACTTTTGAAATACAAACAAATTATATCGTACGGAAATTTAATGAAACGCATTATTACACTGGCTTCGTTGTTACCGGGCTTATTGTGAGTCCGCAGAATATACGTAATTAAACTTTGTCAGAGAAATTGTGAACTCTCCGGGAGTCGAGTTTCATTTTAATACAGTGCCGAGGGCGTGTCCAATTGGCAATGGACTTTGCCAAACTGTACCAGAGGTCTTTTTTTGGCCTTGTTCATCATTTTCGTTTCGCTCATTACCGATGCTGAATGAATTCCCCTACGTTCGCAAAAATGTAGAGAATAATTTCGAAATCTTATATCCATCGCTAGGGCTACTGACAATTTGTAAAATTAAAATTTGTCCATTTTGATCAATCGACATCTTATTTGAAAGTATTACAGTTTTACAAAGGGTGCAAATTGAAACTTGCATATTGCTTTCACATCATTTTTACGCATTCACAAATTGTCGTCTACCAGTGAGAGGTTTTGTCAATTTTGGCTTTCTCATAGAGGAAGCTTTGTGTACGGGAAAAAATAATGTTGAATCAATATGCAAGGTTCAATTTGCACGATTTTTCTTTTGTTCAAGTTGATTGTGTGAGATTTGCTTGATTTTGATTTTATGGTATTTTGAAATACCATAAATGTAGAATGCTTTTACTCATTTTCTCTAAATTCAATACCAAACAATCTTTCATGGTGCAATTTTTGGGGATCCATATAGTCCAAAAATTGCACGAAATAAAGCCTCAATCAGGGATAGCAATTTTTCGAAAAATTCAACATTTCATAGATTTGGAACGCCTTGATCGATTTTTTACAAATTCAATTTGTAAATGCAAATTTCAAAAGCGTGTAAAATCTGAACGAGTAGTTCAAACTTCACGAAAATTAAATTAGACAAGGGGAACTGACAACTTGACGAGGGTGCAAAATTTCGACCAGATCATTCAAGCCATTCTGGAGTTAGTGAACTTTGATATATTCAACCTCGTCACACACGCATACACTCATGCAAAAACTTTTTGTATAAGTGTCTTCCGACGTTTTGATACATTTAAAACATGTTGGCATTCAATGAAAAAACAAATTGTGCGATGAAAACAGAACACAAAGGAGTTAAAATGCCCAAAGTTTTTTTTTTTCAATGTTACAAATTTAATAACATGGCCAATATATAATATTCGCATATTTTTAATTTTATGGAAAGTCAAGGCACCAAACGGTTAGACATTTCGTCGACGGAAATGATATTTAAAAAATCATTCTTATGGTTATAAAAAAATAATCACCATCGGTACTCTAAGTTGAGAAATGCCGTTACATTTTTTGTTATACATATATTTAAAAATATTTCACGCAATTTATTATCGATTCCAATATCTCGAACTAGCAATAAAAATATACTACTTGCTGTATAGAATAATTTTCATAAATCCATCGTATGTGGGGATTTTATATTATTTTTCGTATCCATATAAATACTTTGCAATGATCCTGAGAAATTATCCTAGATTGGTTTGTTATATATTTGCTTTTTTTTACCACCCCCATTACTCAGGCTCCTATAGTGATTAATATTTTTCCACGCCTCGTGGATAGATTCATATACCACGGGAAGCTGGCAATTCAGGTTACTGTTGATACCTAGTAACGAACTGCATTATCTTCGTTAGCTGCTTCGAATAAAATCAGAAAGTCGGTAACTTATCGTACGATACAAACTCGTCGATTTTTAGAATCGACTAATTAAAAAAAATTCCTTTGTACTTTTGTTACTAGCGAAAAACATCGTCTCGAAAAATACTGCACAAAAATAATTTTAGGAAAACTTAAGAATTCCTTCCGCACGAAGAAAGTTTGTGCATACAGATATAACTGTGAGACGAAAAGAGGTGTAAATTGTGAATATGGCGACGGGGGAGAATGTCGAGTTCGAAAGGGTTTTTTTTTGGCAAAGAATATCGGGCATAAGTGTTTTCTGTCACGTTATTCTTGGCTCGACCGTTCGGCAATGACGACGAGCGACGAACGCGAGAAAAGCCCTGAGAGATGAAAAGAAGACGATCGTCAGACGCAGTTGCGAGCGTCCGGACCAGAAAAACCAGTCATTCGGTCCGCTTCCGACAAAACCGAACCCTCTGATTTCCGGGTTCTGTCGTGAACGTTAATTTCAAAAAACGACCTACGAAAAACTTTCAATTTTGAAGAAAAAAAAAGAATGTTTACCGTACGCTGCATTTTTTTCTCTCACTGTGCAAGAAAAGTTATGCATGACTGCTAGTCGTCTTGCCTCGAATCTTTTGGTTCACCGCTCACTAATAATTACTTCGTTTCCAACCGCTGAAAAAATCCCCCCGTGAATAAATGAACTTTGATTGGTTTTCGAATTTGTCACCGATTCTCTTCGTCGCTTTAACGAAAAAGGAAATCATTTTGCACACGCGTGCAACTTTGCCGCGATCTTCAATCCCTCGTGGCAAAATATCCTCGTGTTTATAAAACTTGCGTTGAAATCATTTTTACTAATTTCGCACCAAAAAAAATACAAATTTTTCACATACCTTGGGTGATTTATTTTTCGTTTTTTTTAAGGATTCAACGATTCTCATCGATGAATTGAAATTTGTTAAATAAAAGTGCATGGAGTTCCAAGGAATTGATTGCAAGAAAAATATTTTTAATAAATTGAACCGACAACAGAGGACGCGCGGTTGGTGCTCGGCTCGAGCGATCACTCAAGTTAAGGGGGGAAATAGGGTTAGGACAGCGTTTTCTCAATGATTTTCATGAATTTTTTATAGTATAAAAAATGAATATAATTTATTGAAACTTTGAGAATATTTTATACATATATTCAAGTATATACTATAAAATTTTTGGAGAATTTCCTTGAAAAACACCGAAGATATTAGCGACCCCATATTGCAGGTCACAATCAGACTCAGCATTTTGTGTTCATTCTGGAAGCCGCAATTTTCATCTGAAATCAAACGAGGTTGGAATTTACTTTTATTATATGTCTCTCTTCTATATGAACCTAACTGCTATCAAAAAAATAGAAAATTGCATTTTTTACAGGGGTCAAAACAAAAAAGCATGATTTTTTGCGATTTTTTACAACTTTATTTGGAAAAAAAAAATTATTTCAAATAATGATAATATTCCGATTTTAGATTCATATAGAGCACAATACTATGAAGAAAGTAACTGCTAATTTTCAAAACGATTGGTTGAAAACTTTTCAATCTAGCGTGTACGCAAGTTAAAAAAAAGTCGTTTTCAGAAAATCGCGTTTGAAAAAATAGTACCAAGAAAAACAAACTCAAGGCAATGATAAATTTTCTTCGGTGTTTTTCAAGGAAATTCTTCAAAAATTTTATAGTATATACTTAAATATATGTATAAAATATTCTCAAAGTTTCAATAAATTATATTAATTTTTTATACTATAAAAAAATTCATGAAAATCATTGAGAAAACGCTGTCCTAACCCTATTGCCCCCTTAATGGCTTATAACAATAGAACGAGTCGGAATTTTCATTTAAAATTTTGGAAACATATTTTTCAATAGTTTCACTAACAATTTATGAAATTAAAAAAAATCGATTTTTGGAACCGTCTAACCCTATTTCCCCCCTTAAGGCGATGTATCACACCCTCCTGCCACTTCGAAAACGCGAAATGGACTTTCACCGATATGACACAACCGATTTTGATGAAATAAGCTTAGCCACTGGAGTATTGTGGCAAAAAGTGCCTAAGTTTTTTTCATCACGATCGGTTGTATCATTTTGGAGAACGTACCGATAAAAATGTTCAGCCATCTCTCTCGCACGCACGCGTCATGTGGTACATGTGCGCCTTCCTCTTAAGCAGCTTTATTCGCAGTTTTATTGAATTTCTGATTTAGTAAATACAACGAAAACTTAGTCAAAATAACCCCGTCCTTATTGACTCAGGTTTTCCGCAGTTTCCCCGTGTCCATGACAAATGCGATACAGTGCAGCTAAGACATCTGCGGACGCATTGAAAGTTGGGTTAGCTTCGCTAAGCTAACCCAACTTTCACTTCGCTAAGTGCAGGTAGGGAAACTTAGTCAAAACAAACCCTTCCTTATCGACACAGGTTTTCCGCAGTTTCCCTGTGTCCATGACAAATGCGATACAGTGCAGCGAAGAAATGTGCGAACGGAATGAAAGTTAGGTTAGCTCAGCGAAGTGCAGGTAGGGTAGCGATAGGGGGGGGAATGGAGAGAATAGAATTGGGAAGGGTCATACGTAAAAACTCGAAAGGGTATACACGTTGGAACAAAGGAATAAAAAGATATTTGAAATAAATTAAAGTTTGTCATTTCTTTCAAAGTCAATTTCGTGGCCGATTGACACGAAAAGTATCAATTAAATATAAATAAATACTTCACGTTTATGAAAAATGTATTGTAAATGAAATTTACGATTAACGGTCAATTTACACTTACGAGATGATGTGGATTTAAAAAAGTTATATTTTGATTTTTTTTTTATCAATTTTTTACGTGCTAGATACGAAAAGTTCATCAAATATAAACTTTTGGCGAGTCGCCCTTTGTGAAACTTGGTATTTACGTTTTACGAATTTACGTTTTACGAATTTACGTTTTACGAATTTACGTTTTACGTATTTACGTTTTACGAATTTACGTTTTACGAATTTACGTTTGTTTATTAATTGCAAATGGACAAATTTTCAAGCCTATAACCATTTATTAACGAACTTAACAAAGAAAAAAAAAACGAAATTTCATACCGCACGAAAAGTCGAAAAAAATTCATTACACGTTTTCTTTTTTTGTCTACTATCTAGTCTAAATTTTCGTCGTGCGTTCCACGTCGACACCTTTTGGCACCAACCGCGCGTCGATTTATTTTCATCTATAATTAGCAACGGACGATGTGTAGATCGAATCGATTGTAAATGAGTCCGATCGGCAATCAGTTTGTCGCTTCGGTAGTATCTCGTGGCGTTTTCCACTTATTCCCAAGTCTTTCATTCGTGTACGTTAAATATATGTACATTTACCTATATAACGTATTTTCTTTAATATTATCGCTTTCATCGACAGACAATTGCCACAAATTCCTTGAGATTTATCGCGTGCAATGTATTTTTGGCAACGAAAAATTAATGAAACCCCAAGTTCCTCAGAGTCGAGCAGCCAGAAAGTTAATATCGTGAATTAAGGATCGCCGGAGACTGCCAAAGAGAAAAAAAAATACATTTTCTTATTTTTTCTTCCCATCGTTTATATATTCAATAATTTATTTTCGAAAAATTAAAATTAAACATTGCCGCAAATTCGTGCGTGAATTGAAGATTTTTTTTTACACAATATCCCACACAGCGGTCCAGCGTATGAACGCACGGAACAAATGTGTATCTAGCGAAAACTTGGCACAGCTCTATTTCGATCGAGCGGTCTCGTTTCTTCGACATGTTCGACTCTCGCCCGCGCACACATACACGCTCGGTAACGAATTTAAACGGCAGTCTTTCACGATGTACAGACGAAAATGCGTCTCTCTTCGGCTTTACCAAGCGTTTAACAAGCTGTTCTATAAATAATAACGAAACATTTTCATTACATTTTTACGCGAATCAACCCGCCAACGATATCGCGATGAAACACAAATTCGTACACCGATACACGCAGAAATATTTCTTACCCTTCGTAATGGATTATCAATGATATTTCGACGGAAACGGATGATATTTATGTGATTGTTATTTTTTTTTTTTTTTTTTGAGTGATGAAACGTGACGTTTAGAGTCAATAGAGGAACGTTTTTGTTGTCGAGAACGACACGCAAAATTTTAAAGACAATGGATATTGCAAATATATATAGAATCAGTGAATAGTAAAGAAGACACGATTTTTTCAGTGAAAATTTCATGTGTTACCATAAACAAAGTGATCCACATTTTGTTTTCATAGTTTTTGTCGTGTAAACGCAAATTTCCAAAATATTCCATGTGAATCCATCATCGTCGGACCAAAAGAAGGCGTTACAAAAAAAAAAACTAAAGAATATAATAATAAAACTGTTACGTATTTCGATTCACAATTTCACAATTAAAACTCTATAAAAAATGATTGATATTTTGACGAGCATCTGGACGATTTGTCGGGATGAAAATTGCAATCGAATCATTTCGAAGATCGTGTAAAATCTTTAGATGAACTGTTTATTTTGAAATCACCAAAATAAGTGATTGCACCAAATTTTTACATTTGACAATTTGGACAAAGTGTGTTTACCAAATCCCTCTCACCACACGGGTATGGAATCAATGATAAAATGTTTTCTTCACGAAAAATATGCACCCCGGAAGAGGGTTCCGTTAGGCATGCTCGTCGTTAGAGAGATTCGGCTTAATAACAAAACGGCAATTATCGGTAATTGCGTTTAATGTATTTTTGAAAATTAGCGTTTATCAGTGATGATTTTGTACGAAAATGTTGACGCTACATTATTATTCGAACGCGGCGGGAATTCGGGCCGCGATGCGTCAGGTTGGGGTTTCTTGGTGGGGCCAGGAAGATGAAGATCCTGTATACTCGAGGGATCTCATCAAAGAATTCGACGTCGAAAATCCGCCATTGGACGACGAGCTTGCTTGGATTCTTTCCAAAGGTAAAATCACTCAAGAGACTCCTAAAATGTTTTTTTTCTTTCTCGTCATATAAACCGCGATAAGATCGGAATATTTTAACGGGACATTTCCGCGGAATTGAAAAGTTGGAACGGCGGAGTTTATTAGAAAATTTATATATGCTGCTACGTGACAACGTGCCAAAGATTTGAACAGCGGTCTAGCGTGTTGTTTGCCATCTAGCGTGGTGGGTTCTTTTTTTATACTCCAATCTTTCCCACGTTTTTTCGTCGTTAATGTGTTATCTCACTTTGAAACGTCGATAAACCATCTTTTTTGAGCGAACGGCAAAGGCCTGTCTATTACTCGATATCTGTTCTATGATTTTTTTTATTATGTCGAATTTTTATTGAACGTTCCTGAAAAACGGACTAGAATCAACAAACAAAAACTGATTTTTGTCGAGTTGATTGTTATTTATTTGAATCTTATCATTCATTGAGTTTATCAATTACTCTTCATCGATTTTTTTAGAAATTTTATTATTTATTTATCTCATGTAAATTATTTACTATTTTAGTATGACGAATTAAGAAATAATAATTAATATTTGTCTCGATGATTTTTGTTCATTTGAGATCTCATCATTAATTGCATTCGGCAATTACTTTTCATCGATATTTTTTTTTTTTTAGTGATTTCACTACTTATTTACGTCTCATTAAAAATATTTAGTGTTTTAGTATGATGAAAAATATTTTTCGACTATTTTTATCATTCTTATCATATTTTTATGATTTTATTGAGTGATGAGATCTGACGTTTAGAGTCAATAGACGGCTTTCGATAAGAAGACGGAAATTTCGGAGTAAAAAATATAGCAAATGAATATATACTTATGTGAACATCACAGAAGACACAATTTCCCGTAACAAATGTATATGTTACCCTAAAGAAATTGATTCGAATATTGTTTTCATAGTTTTTTGTCGCATAAACGAAAAATTCCATGTCAATGATCCTAGGTTTAAAGAAAAGGCGCCAAGTTAATTTTTGATGATTTAAAAAAAAGGCGGGAACTACTAAGAAAATAAAAACAAAATTACACAGTCAGGAAGATTTAGTAATTTATTGTTTTTTTTTTACTAAACCCACAAAAGAAATAGTTAAACTTTAGAAATTTATTCACATTTATATTCCATATATTTAATTCATTATCATTTATTCCATATTGTATTTCTTTATTAACTTCCCGATCCTAGTGGGAAATTATTGTAATGATCCCGAAAATCGAAAGTGGAAATTTCAAGATATCTCCACGTTCCATGTCCCCTAGAATGATTCTAACACGTTTTTGAAGACACGTCCGACTGTACATGTGTGTATGGATGTATGTTTGCGTGTATAGATGTATGTGTGTGTGTGTATCTTTTATTTTTTTCAAACGAAGATTCATGACGTAACTTAGAGCGGAAAGAAGTGTAACCTTGATCGCCTCAGTGGTTTCGTAGATATTCGGCTAAAACTATTAAAAAAACGCCCAAAAATGACTTACACAAAATCGACGATGTCTCCTTGGGAAACGGTGGGATTTAAAATTTTTCTTTTACAATCGATGCGTCTCCATGGAACTGAGACTTGAGTGAACTATTGGCGAAATCGTCTCGGCGATTGTTGAGTTATGGCAATCAAACTGGTGAAAACGCCAAGAAACATTTTACCCCAAATCCAGCTGTTTTTTTCTGAAACAACTATGCATTTTGATTTTTTTAACCATTTTTGCACCAATAGTTAATTCACATATTCATGAAAAAAAAAAACAAATAGGGACAATTAAAAATAAATGATCGAATTTTCATACGTTTTTCATGCCCCTCATGGTGGCCTAACTTGCAACATCAAAATGGCATAAAATACGAGGGATGATCGGGAAGTTATTAGCTCGGACCGCTGAGGGTCACACCCACTTCAAGCCACCCTTTACAACGCACCCCCTCATGGGAGCAAGCACAGCGAGCGACCAGGAATGCATCTCTTACTTTGGCCCTCTCGTTATTTTTCTTCTGGTTTATTCACAACTTTATCACGAGAAAAAAAAATCACAATTTAATTAAATAACTAAGCATTTTTTAATTAACAGTTGGTTATTTTAGTAAGAAGTATTCCGCACGCATATTTTCAGTTATTGAAGTCGCGTCGGTAACCAGTTGCCAAAATTTCAACGTGCAAGAAACATTTATTGTATCACTCGCTGCCATTGCGAATGAACGTGTTTGCCACAACATTCACTCGACTGTTGAAAGGCATTCACTGACTTTCCCATTCCGTTGCCACGAATAATTTATCCGCGATGTGCTAACTCCAACTTTACCAATAGTTACTAAGAACTACGAGGTGGTTAAGTACTTTCGATCGTTAGAGTACAGTATTGCCACGTGGCTTTTTTTTCCTCTTTCAGCTTCAATATCCATCAAATTGCCGGCTATTATCCACACAATTGCCGATAATTTTACGACTAATTTGCTGAAGTTTGCATACGGAATTGGAAAAAAAAAAAATTATTGAATATTCTGACAATTTTTTTTTTCTTTCCACTGTACAAAGCCCTAATGCATTATTAACAACTCCAACATCATGATTGAGGTGTAAATATTATTGGAAGAAAAAAATGAATGACACGATTAGCGAATATTATCATTACAACAATTATTATTGCAAAAATTGTGTGATCGATATGATTATCAAAAAATAAATTCTAAACTAAGCCAAAGGTTTCTTTTTTCATCATCCATCATGGCTTAACAGCTGTTTAGCACAATTGCAAAATTTATAAAATACTAGCTGTTGCCGGCCACGCGTTGCTCATTGTCAGTCTGATTAAATGAAAAACACGCGCGTATTCAACATTGTGTCAAAATTTCAAAACAATCGGTGAAGAACTTTCGGAGATTTAAGATTATGAACAAACGAACGTTTACATTTTTATTTATATAGAAGATGAATTCGATAGATTTGTATGAACATTTTGAAAAATTATTAATCACACGTGATTATGTTCTAGCAGCAAATCCATCTCCACGATAATTCTTTCAAATTTGTTCATAACATACAACAATGAATATTCGAATGTTTCTTTTTTTATAGTGCAAAAATACCATTAATATTACCCCAAAAAAGAATCTAAAGGTATTTTTTTAAAAATCACATAATACGAATAAAGATCCCGCTATTCTGTAGAATTCTGCCTGGCTGCACGTTTTCCTCGCTCGAATTAAAAACTGGTTGCGATACGTGTACGTATCCCCCCCGGAGAGTAAAAACGTATATACACCGCGATATAGCCCCCTGGTCTTTCCATATTGAAGTCAGTCGACGTCCGTGGTTTCTATGCAGCATTATACATAGAGAATCACAGTTACTCGGTACCCGTGAAGGAAACTCGTGCCTCTCGACATCTCTCTCCCGTTCGTTAAATCGTTATCGTTATCATAGAGCAAAAATTATCTTGGATTTGAAGACAAAATCGATAAAAAAAAAGATATTTCTCTGGCGAGCGTGAATAAAAATTTTCAGTTCGTTCGTTCAGATAGTTTATCCACTTTAGTATCGATTCGACAGACTCTTCCCACGTCTATGACGCAATTTCGTTAATCGTTCGTCGCGAAAACGTGCATTTCGATCGTGTGTCAATTTTATTCAATTGCCCTGTGTATTGCACTAAAAGGTATATCGTGTAGTGAAATTGCGATCAAGCATAATCAAATAAATAACGTAACCAAATGAGGAATATAAATTAAATAAAGTAATTTGTAAAAAAAGAGGAAGATTTATAATATTATTTGTAAATCGATCGTTATCGATCTTTTCACGCATTACGGCCGACGACACATTAAACTCAAACTTCGAACAATCAATTCTTTATCGCAGTGATAAAAAAAAAAAAAAATCTTCAGCGACATTTAGTTTCGGTCCCACGTATCCTGTACGAAATCTTGAAGCTCGACAGGATTTCCTAATTACGATTAATAATCGTAAATCACACCCCGGTGACGCGACAGAGTGCACGCGATTATACGTCGCACAGAAATTTATACTATAAAACATAATATAACGCGATATTGTAATGTCCACTGCGTTGAATATTGTTATAAAAATAAAGTGTAATTAAAATAATAAGAAGAAAATATTACTTTCGATAAATATTTTTGTCAAAATTAATTAACTTGATTTTTATTATATAAAAATATTCGTAAAGATCGTACTGAAAAAACATGTAATTCCTACAAAGTTAAAGTACGTAGCGCTCTCGCGTCGAGTGTCAATGACCCCGTGTGTATTTTTACACCTGTCGCCGCGTCATTATGTGGAAAGTTAACTTTTCCATGTTTCCCGTGATGTCGACCCGATGTACGAAGAGTTTCCGACTTGAGAAACATCGCGTTACCACTGCGTAACTTAATTTTTTTTTCTCGCGATTCTTACAACATCCGGATGCAATTTGTTTTATTTCTTCTGTCGACTCAGCTCGAACGTTCAAGGATGTTTCATTAACGGTTACGGGAATTCATCGGATGATAAATCCTTTCTCGATTTTTCCACTCTGCGCCAGTGACTATGTGCCGTTGAATTGCACGAGAAACGTTCGATGAAAATATAAAATATATTTATACGACACTTTGTGTTGTAATAAAAAATTTCGTTTTTACAATTAATTGTCATTCGACTCGAATTTGCTCGAAAAGATAAACTCACTGGGTTATGATCAAATAAAATGTACACCAGTAAAAAATAAACGAGCAGGGATTCAGTGTAATGTGACGATGGGTACTCTTTGGACTCTTGCATAGTTCAACTCGATCATTTCATGACGATTAATCTCTCGTAATAAATTGTATGTACAAAGTCAACGCCAAATTACTCAACGTTCGTTAGTCCAGACTATAAGACCAAGTGGTGCTCGTGATATCGTTAAAAACGCGAACAAATAAAAGAGTCATCGTCTCCGTAAAAGAAATCCAAGGAACAAGAACAATTGAAAAAAAAAAAGACAGAAAAATGTTGAGGAGAAATAAGAAGGCTTTGTTATACTGTGAATTGTTTGGACTTACAGAGGAGGACGAGTCGCAGATATTCGTAAAATTCTTCAAATTTCACAAATGTTACGACCTCATACCAACGAGCGCCAAACTCGTTGTTTTCGATACTCATCTACTCGTGAAGAAAGCGTTCTTCGCCCTCGTTTATAATGGTGAGTTCAATTGTTTTCTTAACTTTATGTTTTCTGCTCGATTAATCGAGGCCAATCCTTCCCTAAATTTAAATTTTATCGGTTCTCGTTTGATCCAGAAAAAAAGAAAATCCAACAAAACCCAATCAATGTGTTTGACTAATCAAATTTTGCATAATTGTTTTCACCAGGAGTTCGAGCTGCACCGTTGTGGGACAGCTCGAGACAGCAATTCGTTGGTATGCTAACCATAACAGATTTTATTAAAATTCTTCAAATGTACTACACAAGTCCGTCGGTGACGATGGACGAGCTGGAGGAACACGAGCTGGATACATGGCGAAGTGAGTTTAATCACAAATAAGAATTTTCATTTCCCAAATATCGTTATCGATTTCATTTACCAAATATCGTTATCGATTTAATAGCAATGAAATTATGAAGAAATATTTAACAAGCTAAGGTTTAATTTGACTTCGCGTACGTTTTTTCAAAGAGTTTATTTTTCAAAGTATAGATTTTCCGCAAATGTGTAATGCTTTCGAGCAAAAAATCTTTTACATTACTTTCAATTATTTTAATAATTGATGAAAAAAATTTGTATACTATTATAAAATCAAAAATGCAATATTTAAAAAACAAAAATGCAAGTTTGAATGTGCAAGTTGCTTCCTCGAAATTTCACATAACGCTCAAAATCTCTATGAGAAACTATATCTTTTTCAATTTTCACTTCCTCATGGAGAAAGTTCTGAGCATTGCGGGAAATTTCGAGAAAGTAGCTTGCGAGTTTCAACTTGGAGATGTTTCCCTACGTATTGTTAATCCAAAATTTTTCGAATAATCTGAAATTTCATAAACCGCATCCGTTTCATCGAATTTTTCGAAATTGCACGGCAATCATCGTTCAATGGCATTCTATCTATGCGTAAAATATTACTCCGAAATCTCAAAAGTTCGGCACAAATTGCACGAGCTAAAGTCTTAACAAACACCTACATCATTTTTTTGGAAAATTCAAAATTCCACAAATTCAAAACGCCTCGATCGAATTTTTCAAAACTCAACAGCGAACATCCTGCGATGGTGTCCAATAGATGTACAAAACTTTGGCTCGATAAACAACAAATTACATGAGCTACGCTGTCAACAAAAATCTATATCAATTTTTCAAAAAAAAAAATTCTTTAAATTAAAACTGCCTCGAATGATTTTCTTCAAATTCAATAGCCAATACCCTATGATGATAGTCTATTTGTGCAGAAAGTTTTAACACCTAAAAAAACATCCTCTATCCAAAATTACCTTCGCATCGGTTTCTCTTTAAAAATGTGCAATGACGATTTTTCGCAATACTTGATCGATTCGACGATACTTCTTTAAATCACTAATCATACAAATTGTCAATCTTACATTTTAGTCAAGATAAATAATGAAAATAAATTTGTAAAAAAGAAAAAAATTCAACGTTATTACAGAGGTACTGAAGGATCAGGTGAATCCTTTGGTAAGCATCGGTCCAGACGCATCTCTCTACGACGCCATAAAAACTCTAATCAACAACCGTATTCACCGATTGCCTGTGATAGATCCCGACACCGGAAACGTTCTATACATTCTGACACACAAGAGGATACTGAGGTTTCTCTTCCTCTACGTAAGTGTATTTTTTATTAGGAAATATTTGTATTTTCCTTCTTTCGTCGATTAACACTAAACGTGCCAAGCGGGGTCAAATGACCCCTTTCAAAATTTACTTTAAAATCGTACATTCATTGTTATTTCTTTCGCTCATCTGACCTTCTGTAAATTTGTTTGATTATTTTATTAGAAATCAGAAGTTATGCTGCGAATTATTTCCTTCAATAAATTAAGAATTTTTTTTCGAAAAATCAACGTTTACTTCATAAGGAGTCAAATGACTCCTGATGAAATGAAAATTTGGCATTATAATTAATTACGTATTTTATAAAATCGTTCGAAAATACAATTGTTACGTTGTATGCTAATTCTATTTGTCGCGTCGTCACAGATTCACGAGTTACCTAAGCCTTCCTTCACAAACAAAACTCTGAGGGATCTGAGGATAGGCACATTTGACAACATAGAAACGGCTACCGAGGAAACTAGCATAATTTTAGCACTAAAGAAATTCGTGGAGAGGCGAGTATCGGCACTGCCGATCATCGATACCGAGGGAAAATTAGTCAACATTTACTCCAAATTCGACGTTATCGTTAGTACAAATATCTGAAGAATTTAACGGCTTTCGAGGCAAAATTAAATTGCACTTCGAGAATTAACAAAATTTTATTTTTCGTTTTTTCCAAACAGAATCTAGCTGCCGAGAAAACCTATAATAACTTGGACGTTTCTCTGAGGGAGGCCAACGAGCACCGGAACGAATGGTTCGAGGGTGTTCAAAGTTGTAAATTAGACGAGAACCTCTTCACCGTTATGGAAAAGATTGTCAGGGCGGAGGTAACTTTTTTGTTCCGTTGATAAATCATTGTTTCATCATAATTGATCTTCTAAAAGAAAATAAACATATTTATTCTCGTGAAATTAATTTTGTTTCGCGATAAGAAAATAAAATTCACTCTTTTCATTGTTTTACTTCCAAAAAATCTGCCAATTCACGTATCTCAGGGACAACTGTTTACCAGCATCGTAAATAAATAAAAATAATATTTTTTTATTTTACAACGAAAAATATAATTTTTTTATTTTCTCTATTCAACGATCGATCACTTAGCTTTGTTATTACGAATTATTATATCGTTAATTGAAGTTGTTCGTTACGACAAGAAGCAAAGCAAGAATGAACAGTTATTTTTCTTTTTCTAAAATACTTTCAGGTCCATAGGCTAGTCGTGGTGGACGAAGACGACAAGGTTATCGGAATAATATCTCTGTCCGATCTATTATTTTATCTCGTGCTCAGACCTTGCGGTAAGTAAAAACGGAGAGAAAAAATCCTACAATCGTAACGTTAGTCGGAATTATTTTAACGAGAAAAAAAAAGAGTGAGGCCAATTCTGGGCACTTTCAAGAAAAATGTATCGACAGTTTTGTAGTGGTAATGTCCGATCTTCAACCCCCCCTCTTAATACTTATCCTCGATACTACTTTCGTTATTTCAGGCGAGGACGGTAGCAGCAACAAAGGTAGTTCGGTATCGCTGAGAGCACAGGATTCGATACCATCGAAGGCGCCGAGTTCGGCCCAGTCGGAAGCTTCCCTCGGTGAGGACGAGACGGAAGTCGATAACGATGCGATCGTGACGAATCAAACGGTGGAAGAACCGGGTACACCGAGTCCACCGTTGAGTCCAGCCGCGTCCGATATATCCGAGACTCGATCCTCGATGGTTAATCAACCGTCGGAAACGAGTTGGCGAGAAGTGACGGTGTCCGGTGGCGAATGAAAATCGTTAGTGCGTCAGTGACGTGCTGTTGAGCACGCTTATTCGAAAATTAAGCCCGTATCAGTACCGCTTCGTTTTTACCATTTATTGTACAACCATTGAGCTGGGACAACGGATACGAAAAAAAGAAAAAAACAAAAAAAGATTATTCGTCCGACAGTGGGCTTTTTTTTTAAGAGAAGATCCGACCGCTGTTGCTTCGAGAATTCTGTTTTCTATCAATTTTTTTTTTTTTTTTCTTCGTTTTAGCAACGAGTTGTATCGAGGGACGAATATACGATTTTTCGAGATAACGCGGGGGGGGGGGGGGGATGGCCTCCTCGAATACTATCTTGCCGGAGTAACGCACGTAACGCCGGTAGATTAAACGCAGCGTAGTACAAAAAAAAAGAAGTAATATTAATAAATGAAGATGAAGCGATCACGATTGCAAAATATAAATATTTTAGCGCGGCACGATTCATCCTCGAGAGACAATTGTATAGTGTGATCGCTCTACTTGCCATATTCTCCAAGGTTCAATCGTTTGCTCTCGGGCAACAACTTATTAATTTCTAATTAACAATTCCGGGAGGCGGATATATTCCCGTTTCGTTGTAGATACAAAAAAAAAAGTATAGATATATATTTAAAAGCATGAAAAAGAAATACAAAAAAAAAACCCATTTCGCTGCAGTGTCTCCTCGTGAACCGAACTCTTCAGTTTGCACATTGCTAGGGAGAATCGTTCGGGAATTCTCTTTTATGTTGCATAATAGATTTTAACAAAAGTATGAAAAGAAAAAGAATGAAAAAGACGGGAAAAAAATGCTATGCACAAGGTTTAAGCTGTAATGACATGTGATACACCGCGAACAAAAAGGGCGGGACCTGCCATTGAATTTCTGACGAATGTTCTCGAATATCGGTAGGAGCGCGATTGGAAATAAAAAGAAGGGAGAAAAAGAAAGAAAAAAAACAACAACCGTTGAAATAATGTCTCGTGTAAATAGATAATGAATTTACCATGTTAAATTAGTATGGATTGTTGGTAGGAGCTTGAGATTGGCTGTTTTTTTTTTCTTCGAGTCGAATGTTTGTAATTAAAAATAAAATAACAATAGTGATCTTGTCGTTGTTACGGGAAGCGAAAACCAAACGATGGAATCATGACTAGTTTTCGAAAACGCTATAAAACAAAAATTAAATCAGCAACTCTATTATATATTTTGTCTTGTCTCGATAGGACGTACTTTTATTTCATTTTTTTTTTTTTTTTTACGGAAAATTATATAACTGATGCGAATAAGATTTACGGATGATGTGTGAGAATTGTATATTGTGTATGTGCAAAGTTTACATTAAAGGCCTACATGCGGAAAGATATAAAAGAGAAACGGAAGAAAAAACAATACAAAAAACGGCTATAGAATTTCTAGTACTTAGCGCGACTGATCGAAATTCGTGCACTGGCGCTACGCGGAGGAAACATAAACATTCGATTTTTTTTCTTTTTAATTCGAAAATAATTAGAGAACAAACAATAGTGAAAAACAATGTATCTATGTATAAATGTTTATTTATATATATTTATCTCTCTATATTATATAAATATATCGCCGCCGCCGCTGTGTACAAGAGTTGAGGAGATCAGCTTCATCACACGGTGATGACCTTCCCCGTTCGGAGGAAAATGCACTGACACGGGGGATTGGCGGGCGAAACGCGCAGGGGGAAGAAGCCCCCTAGTATATCTCTCTTTATTATATAAATATATCGCCGCCGCCGCTATGTACAAGAGTTGTGGGGGGGGGGGGGGGGGGGGGGGTTGGCGTGCGAAGCGCGCAGGGGGGCTGAGCCCCCCTAGTATAAATATATATTCATTATTTTGTTTTCCTTTAATTATTTTCGAATTAAAAAAAAACACGAATGTTTATGGTTATATATATGTGTAAATTATTACTATGTCATTGACATTTTTTAGCCGACGCTCCATACACACGTTTCGACCACGCCCTTCTTTATCGAACTAATTTCTATTAAGTTAAATCACTTAAGTCCCTAGAATGTGTGTAGTAAATATACTAACGCATAGAAATGTTGTACGTAGAGATTGTTTCGCGGAAAAAGTGCAAAATAGCGCTGTGGATACTCCGGCTAATTGCTTTCTCTTTGCCTGTCCAGTGTCTCACGAGTGTAAGGAGCAAAAAAAACGGAGAATAACAACATTTTAAGGCTGTTCCCCTGTTGAATAAAACACGAAGCTACCGCTAGTCGTGCAGGACAATATTCAACAAGATTGGTGTCGTTGCCGCAATTGCACAACGTCGTCATTCGACAATGACGAAGTTTTGCAACGAATCTTGCAATTGAGTACCTGCTAATTAAAAACACAACAGAGAAAAAATTCAATTATCTCGTGCAACATTTTTTCCTGTTCTTCGAGTGAATTTAATTTAATTTTGAACACGGGTCCATTATTATAACACGTAAAATACTACGTTACTGTGTCGCCGAGTAACGGTTGTTTTTTTTTTTTTTTCACCTATTACACTTTCAACGAATAACCAACCGACATAGGGAACATCCTTTATGATTTAAAAAAAATTCAAATGATCAACGAATAAAGCTTTTGGAAAGAAAAGAAGATAAAACAAGAAAAATTATTCGTACGCATTGCTGTTGGACGTTTTTTTACTTCACTTCACCGAAAATTCGCGTTTGATAAAGTCGTTAGAAATAACGACAACGTCTTGGTGTACAGATTTTATTCAACAATGAAACACGAATTGGCGTTTCAATTAATTTACAAACTGGCTCCTCTTGAACACGATTATTAATCGCAAGTGAAATTTATGATAAACCGTGTCCTCGATGGAAATTTGACGTAATGATTTCGGTATTAAAAAAATATATGTACGTCACTCAGTGTCTCCGATATTATGATCTGGATCGACAATTTCGGCTGCTGACAATGTCACGAGGTATGTAAAATGTTCTCTGTGTCACGTTCCGAAAAAAGTCAGAGTGTTTTCCCTGTACGTTCTCGGCTCTTCTTCGATCTTTTACGATTATCCTGTACGGATTTTTCTGTTGTCTGTAAAAAATTATTGAGCAACGTATTAAATACTGGAAGATCTGTTTTTTTTTCATAATATATATTGAAATAGGAAAAAAAATATCGCTGGATCAAAATAGCGACGCGTTTGGATTATCAAGTCGTTCAAAGGCATACAATGAAAATTGGAAGACAATTGTGAATTTTCTGTTGCCGCAAAAAGGCTGCGCATTACAGTGGAAAATTTGAGAGCATTGAGTGGCCAGCCTCATAAATATCACCTCTTTAATTTAAATTAAAAAAAGGCACTAACTGATTACAAACAAATAAAACGTTCTGTATATTCGGTATGGAAAATTTGTTCAAAACTACATGATTAAAGGATTTTTAGCACTTCTAGCGTTTGCACTTAATGAACACTTTCAATATGAATTTTTTCAGACTGTTCAGACAAAAAAATACTCATTTCGGTCAATGGCCTCGTTCGCCCTTCCAGGTTTTTTTTCTTTTTCACGTACTCACCTTCAGACTTGTCAATTGTGCTCTTTTCGTTTTTCTACGTTTCGGTTTGTTCTCCATCGAATTAGCCTCGTTGTCCTCGTTCTCTATAACCGCCATTTTCTCAAATATATCGTCGTACTCCGCCTCGCTGTTCGAATCAACGTCAGTTACACGAAGATCATCGTCATTAGTCTCACCGACCGAGCGTTTGCCGATTCGTTTCTTTGCCGTCTCTTTTGCTTCGTCGACTTCGTCAAGAGAAAAATCGGAACGCAATACCATAGAGCTAAGACGAGACGTGAGGTAGATCTGGTAGATTCGTAACGTATAATTTGTCGAATGGAAAACGAACAATAAATTAAGATGGAGTAAAATTGGATGAACTAAAGAGTAATAAAGGCATCATTGAACCTTTTTCAAAAGTGCTTTCGTGTCCAAATGATGTATACGCAAATAACGATCGAGGCTAACGGTCACGATGTACGGATTTGATTTGGCACAAGCGACCGATGTTATGCTACCCACGAAATCTTTGTACGTGTTTAAAATTCTTCCGGGCTTCCGTAAATCAATGAGATTCATGACCCCTTTGCCGGATCCTACAACGATATGCCTGAAGGCAAATATTACGAGCGTTAATTCTTATGGAATTTACGTATTCATTTTTCTATGCATAATAGCAACTAAATAGAGATATTGTTTCATTTGTGATCAGAGTAATTCACACGAATTCGTGACCATCGGCTTACCTCTCCCGAGGAGATATAGCGAGAGTCGTCAGCGCTTCATCTTTCACTTCCAGATTTATAACGGGCCTTCTTTGAGCCCCGGGATCGTACAAACGAACCTGAAACATTGTACACCTCGATAGACATTGGGAAAAATGCTGTGGCTAATCAATGCACTATTTTGAGAATGAAATTTATGCTCATAACGGATAGCATAAATCATGTAATGCAAATATTGGAAATTAATAATTATTTAAAGTTCTGTCCGCAGTTTTAAAATGTCTAACGTTTCTACAAAGTCCCGTGCACAAATTGACTATGTTTAATTGCGATTTGTACTGTAGCACGCGTTTTTAACTAAGAAAAGCATTAATAGCATTGGATTTGCAAAAATATTAACTGTTTTGTAGAAATGTTCAAAAAGGTACATATAAAAAAATTTTTTAAAACATCAATTTTCCCCTCTGTTGTCAGGGGTTTCTCGCCTATACAGGATCGGCCCGGATCAGTAACCGAACGCCAATGCGACCCCCCGCTTCCGATTTTTCCCTCCCTAGCGCACTTGTCATGGCACTCGGTTCCATTGACCCAGGAAAACTGCGGAAAACCTGCGCGCCACTACATCGTTGGGTTCGATTCTCAGCTTCGGAGCTACGTCACGTCTCGTCGAGAATGTAATGGTGAACTACAGATATACACATGTAGCACCGTACAGATACGCGTATACGACTCATGTAAATACTGGCGCGTTTGTCACGACCATATTTTTATTCTCGACGAAACTACGAGACCGGGATTCGAACGATCGACCGTCCCCGATGCTCTGGGTTTAGAGGCGAGCACGCTAGCCACTACGCCAAAGCGTCGATTCTATTCCTTCCAGAAGGTAAAAATTCCTTCAATTCATAATAAATAAATGATGTGTTCTTAAACTTCACACATACGTGACCAAGTTTGCTGCACGTGACAATTTGTGAGGTATTCGGTAGGAATCCTATGTCAGATATCCACAGCGGTACTTTGAGCTCGAGCCAGTCGTGAGAAACATTTTTTTCCACAAAGATCTTTGTCTGTTTCTCCAAATCAAACAGCTGTAGCTTGTGCTCCTTGCCCCCTGTGGCTATTGTATTTTTATTTACGGCGGAGTGTCTCATCCTCTCTAAATTCTCACCAGCCTCAATCGCTACGTGATTATCATCGTCGCATCTCCATAACTTTATGCGGCCCGATTCAACGGCTGTTATTATGGCGCTGAGAAAAGAAAAAAATCAATAAACTGATCGTTTACAATTCTGCTATTGGCAATAGTTGAGCATCGCTCGACAGGAATGTTATTTAGAGCGTAGTTTTTTTATTTCAACGTTGGAACATTGCTTGCCATTTTGGGCAGGTTTATCGCAATGGTATAATCGAAAATTGTACATTTATTTGAGTTTGATATTGCAATATGTGAGTAAAACGATACGTAGCTTATTTGGGACGTTTTTTGGACGGAGCTTGATAAACATTGAAAAAATACATTGACGGATGAACGATTAGCAACGGATAGGCCGACGGGTGCGTCGATAAATGAATGTTTTTTTTTATTTAGTTTGGAAAATTAGATCTATCGTATTGTAATACTCACTTATCATAACGCGATAGACCTTTGATATTTCCTTTGCCACTGTCGCATATGAAAGAACTTGTGAAAGCAGCGTCCTGCGTATCATAAATTTTAACACTGAAAAAACAGGCAATAAATATATTATTGATACGAGGCGACTGGGACGAACAATTACAATTAATTTCAGTGATAAATTACTTATGTTTATGACCTCCTATCTCCTTTGGATCCACAAGCGAGTAAAATTTCTCTCTCGTCCTGGTCAGCCCAGGACATAGCAGTCACTTCGTGATCGGCTCTTATCGACATAAGGCTCTGTATATTTTTCATTATACACGTCTTTTTGTCGATCTTGACACCTTTGAAGACACCCGATTTTCCACCCACGAACACATCGAAATCTTTTTTGTACGGCATTTTAGGTTTTTTAATATTGTAGAGATAGCGAGATAAATTTTACGTCAGTGAAATATTTGTGCCATGTGCGGACATGTGCGCTCGTGAAATATTCATCCAGGGGGTGTTCACTTGCATACAAAAACCACGGCTATATTATTAGTTCACGTGAGAAGGAACGTGTCCAGAGTGCGCCACTATCGACGCACAGCTACCGCAAAATTGTCGGTGACGGTAATTCAGGAAATGTTTCTCAAGGATAATGAATTCGAATTAGTTCAGCAAGCGGTAAGAGTCGAATGATTATTACAAAAACATCTCAAGAGGTAAATTACCGAAAGTGGTATTCGTACATTGCAACAAAAGTTATCAATATTTCCGCTCGGACCGTTGTTCTCTTTATTGTTGTATAAAATCAGCTGTAGTGGACGTAGAATTGCAATGTGACAGTCGTCTGGTCAAATTTTTTCTAGAAAAAAAGCCATTTTATCGAAACGGTGAGAGTTATCGGTCTAAAAAATTTGATAACGCTGTTTCGATAATGAGCAACGTAATGAAGTCGTTTCGTGACAGGCTGTCGAACGCGAAGCACGTTCTCGTTCTAACGGGTAGTGGAATATCGGCGGAATCCGGTGTACCAACGTTTCGCGGTCCCGGTGGATTCTGGCGAACTTACCGGGCACAGAATCTCGCTACACCGCAAGCATTTCGCGCTAATCCTTCGTTAGTGTGGGAATTTTACGAGTACAGGCGACAACTCGTTAGCAAAGTTATGCCTAACAAGGTAAACTAACACGTTCGTGAACCAACGGTATAAAACTTCAGTCAGCGCCATCACTTCAAACAACCGACGTTTTTTTTTAACATATTCGATTCAAAATCAACGACCTCAAAAATACGGCCGATAACAATCGAAAACAAAAATCAATTGTTTTTTTTTTCGTTTGCCATATTGGTCCCGCCATTTTGTATGTCAAAATTGTGACATTGAATTCGAAATAATTTCGTTCCTTTCGAATAAGTCGTTTGAAGTTTGGATATCAACGACCTTCGGGCATCAATTTTCATAAAAATTCCGTATTAACCTTGCCATTATGGCTCTTATATATTTATCAATATTTCTTGTTGCATTATAAGGCATCAACAAAAGGGTAAAGGTCTTAAAGGTCTTCTAAGACTAATGAAATTGTTTGTAAAAATATTACTTTTGTATGCTGATTTAACTCTATTGTTGCGGGGTCATATTGCAAAAGTGTGGTGGCTGTTGGGTAAATTGACATCAACCGCCCACTGCGGCCACTTTTCTCAACTGTTAAATGAAATTTTTAAATAAGCTTTGAACACTCATTGCGTTTGGATGAGTTTTAAATGTTGGCGCATTCAATATATTCAAGAAAATCCTTTCACATCGAATAAAAAGTGTAAATTCGTGTTCGACAGGCGCACGAGGCAATTTCAAAGTTTCAGAACAGATTTAGAAGTGACGGTAAAATTGTTACTGTTGTAACGCAAAATATAGACGGACTTCATCAGAAATCCGGGACGGATAATGTTCTCGAGCTTCACGGTTCGCTGTACAAGACTCGTTGCACAAAATGCAAGAATATCGAATTCAATCAAACGATACCAATTTGTCCGGCCTTGGCGAACAAATGGTAACGCTTATATAAACGTCAATTCATCATGCGTGTTCATATATTTTTTAAATGTAGTTTGCGCATTGAAAATGAAAATTACAATAAAATCGTAGTTACCACTTTTTCTAATCTAGATGAAATTGGAATCGGGACAAAGTCGTTTAAAGACAATAGTCTTATAACAGAGGCTCATATTGATATTTTCACAAAGGAATACAAATATTTCACTAATAATTATAGAAACTAACGTTTTTCATATTGTTGAATGCTCAATCGTCAGTTCTCCGGATCCAAAAGCTACATCCTCGAAGATTCCGACAGAGGAATTGCCAAAGTGCGATAAAAATGGATGCTCTGGTCTGCTCAGACCGGACATCGTTTGGTTTGGGGAAAATCTCCAGGAGACTATTCTTGATCGAGCTCGTGAGTTTAATTACTTTGCCTCAATAATTATTATCGTTTTTACATAAGAACTAATCAAAGTAAAACACTTTAAAAACTTTGCAGTAAAATGTACAACTTTATTGTATTTTTAAAGAATTTTTTATAGAATTTACTTACGGGTTCAGATTTTTTTAACGTTATTACCATTATTTGTCGAAGCTTGGTGCAAGTGCATAATATTTTATTGTTCCTTTATATTGATTACTGTAAATTTAATTTTTTTTTATTTCAATTTTTTCCAATAATGTAATAACTTAAGTTTTCCCATAATCACAAAGTACATTGGAAAATGAACGTATGAGAATCGATAGTAATATGTATATTAAGGACAAAATTATGGGCTGTGAATATTGTCTTAAATTATTTAACAAACTTTTTGTTTTTTTTTTGTGTACCAGACGAAGCCGTAGAAAATTGCGACGCGTGTCTCATCATTGGAACATCGTCCGACGTTTATCCCGCTGCAATGTTCGCACCACGAGTTGCTGATAGAGGCATTCCCGTCGCTGAATTTAACCTTGAAGAAACATCAGCTACGCGACATTTTCAGTGAGCAGTTATATTCACTCATTAAAAAGTGTATACGTATATATACTCAGTGAGTATACAGTAATTTTTAGTTATCTACATATATCTGTAAATGACTACACCGATATAAAACTACAAATTTCATCTTTTGCGTTCTGGTTTATATGTAAATTGTTTTTGGAGAATAATTAGAAGATTTTCATCGGTATGTCACAAACCGTTTGGTCACTTTTTGTGTTTGCGAAATGTTGGAACAATTTCTACAAATTTTCTTGTCTAAAGTGTGTCTATTACAATAAACGAATAACTACGAGATAGTATTACAAATAAATTTAACATTGGCCTTTTCAAAAATTTTAAGAGTACATCATTTTTTTTTCGCCTCGTCACAATCTTCACTGATATTTTATTTATTTTTTCAAGGTACCACTTTTGCGGTCCCTGCACAACAACGGTACCGGAAGCGCTCGATCCTTAAAAAGATCAGTACCTAACTGGAATCTCTACGATCATCCATTTGCAAATCTGCAATATTTCTAAGCAATAACAATAAATCGATAGTCCAATTAAGTACCGGCTTGTGGATAAAAGTTGGAGTAATTGTGAAGAGAAAAATATTAATCAATTGTATGTGATATTGTCGACAATGTTTTGAAATCTGGTGTAATTGATATCCAAAATAATTTAATAATTAGCATCATTATTATCAGTGGCTGACTTTCAAAACTTGATCAACAAAGTCTTTGAATAGGTGTTTCCTCACATATACAAGAATGTTCAAACAATATCACGGATGGCTTGTAAAAAATATCGAATGTAGCATATGCAATTTTATTGTTTTTTATGGATGATCGTTTCTTAATTTTGTCTAATTAAATTTAGAAATGTTCGATCTATCGATTGACCAGAACTATATGATAATGCATGAGGTTGTTTCATATGTTTACTTTATCACGGTTTTTCCCGATTTTACGATAAAAACAAAAATGACAGAAACACAAATCGTTCACTCACCGAATTAATATACAAGCGGATTTAAAGTTGACCGGTTTTGATATACCAAAACGATACGTTTATAACCATAATTGCTTTATCCAACTATCCGATTAATAATATCTTAACAATCGAGAATTTAAAAATTGTGCTGCTAAAAAACAGTGCCATCTATCGGGCGTGCTTTAGATCATACTACACTAACTACCTCTATAGTCCGAAAACGTCAGATAAGAAAAAACAAAACCTATAATAATAAAATAATAATCACAACTCTTGTGGTGACGGCGAGAGTCGGCTGAAACGGTTGTGTGTTGGGCGCGTCTCGAGCAACAAAGTTTTAAATCGTTTTTGCAAATCGTATACCGACAAACTAGTAAGACAGAATTAATCGTGAAAATGTCGTGTTGCGAAGCCGAGGAAGATGAGGAACAACGACCCGATCCTACCAGAGTTCGGGGTTGTACCGATATTTTTTGGCTATGTTTGTTCATAGCGTTCTGGTGTCTTATGGTACGTAATAATTCAATAAGCATCTTTTTTTACACAATTAGTAAGATCACCAATCCCATTTTTCTATTTAAGAGGCACATTGTCACGTCGAGCGTCATCGTCGACTCAACACATTGACATTTTTCAATCATCACACACTTAGCACACTTGTACTTTTATCTGATTGTAATTGTCAACTGTGTCTTTGTATCTGTTATGTTAGATCTTGATAGCGGCATTCGCTCTCGTCTATGGCAATCCTATGAGACTTATCAGTGGATATGATAGTTTTGGAAACACTTGCGGTATGAATAATGACAAGTTTGGTAGAATGGAATTATCCGGTCAGGATACCAGTGAAAAGCCGTAAGTATATAGACGGAACACCGTCTCTACAACTACTATAGAAGTACATTATTTTATCCAGTTTATAAATCTTTTCATTTTATGAGAAAGCAAGTTGCCGAGTCTCTTCATTGGTTTCCACACAGAAAATTATGAGAATAAGAAGTACAAAATTCTAACTTGTAACGTTTTATGTTACTCTCCCTTATCGTTTCATCCAAGATTTTATTTTTAGAAGCGTTAATCTATCGATGTAACAAATTTTCCCTGAAATCATCTATACTATACTGGACTCACAAGATTTGTAATAATTTTTCAAGAAAAATGAACATTCCGCACAATTTGAACCCTTTCCTCTGTTCCTCCTAAATTCATGAACAAACGTTACTGATGGTTTATTGACCTGTGTGAAGTTTTTTTGTGAGATATATTTCCAATGATTAAAAACCTCAGGTTGCAAGCATTTTAGTGCCAAATAAAAAAAGTAAGGTAATTGCTCCATTTCTGTAACAAATTTTGGTCTGATAAGTTCAGGCTATATTGAAATTGTAAAGTTTTCACACTCATTACATGCATCCCTGGATTTCTCCAATTATGAATTTAAACACTATTCAAAGTTATCTACGACCGCTATGGATAATCTGGAAATTCCCTACAGATGAAATTGTATTTACTGCAAAATTTTCAATGTCTTCCACCTGTTATCTTCCTTGAAATTCCACCCGTTCACATTAGCACAAAGGCACAGGGAAACTAGAAAACCTAGCTGATACAGGCAGCTGCAATTTAACTATAGTTTAAGTTGTATTACCACCAGAAACTGAAAAAAGTTGCCCCTCGCCCGGTAGTTGGTACGCAGACCAGTGTATAACTAAACGGTCGCCCATCCCAGTATACTCTATTTTTACGACAACGAGCACTGAAGCAGCGCACTAACCATGTGTCCACCGCTGTTGGTTCTCACCCATTATTCCATCATATACAAATATATCTCTTGTATAAAAAAAATAGAATTTCCCATAAAATTAGTTTTTTCTACCATAGTCAATAAATCTCAAGAACCTTTTATAAACCCTTTATACTATCATATTTGACTTGCAAGAACGCCTAGTACACATCTATCTGTGGAATTTGATGTTTTCATTATTTCCTACATTTTAAGCGTTTTGAATGTTTTTTCAATTTCTCCTGACTATCGATTTTACTGTATGTAAGAAAGGAAATGTTAAAAGGAACGAATAATTCATGTTCTAGATATCTGTTCTTCCTCGATATGAAAGACGTCAAGCAATCGTTGAAAATATGTGTGAAGAAGTGTCCGGACAGAACGATGAACTCCATCCAGGATGTTTGTCAATTTTACAAAGATACAGGCTCGCAGCTGTGTCATCCGGCTGGTGATTTTTGGCCCTGCAACGACCGTAGCAAAAACAAGACTGGCTACTGTCCTAGTTTGCCGGTCTACGAGAGCGTACCTATTCTAAATAGATGCATACCCAAGGCTATAAAGGATGCGACAGCTACTCTAATTTCCAATCTTTATGGTGTACTCAACTCTTGGGACGTGATCGAACAGATATTGGGCGATCTCTATAAAACATGGAGAGAAATTTTGGGACTTTCATTTCTAGCTTTTTGTACGAATTTTTATTTATTTTTTCCTTCTTACCCTCGTAAAACCCCGTGTAAATGCAAAATTTTCATTAAAAATTCACCTCGTACGACAGTTGAAAACAAGCTTTATTTAGAAAGTTCTTGAATACGCGAGTTTTTCCCATTTGCATTTTTTTTTTCTTCCATCATTCTCAAGTCTAATACCTTTTCGTTACCTCAGATCTTTTTTTGTTTTTGCTTCCACAGTTTTGTCGCTGTTTATGATTGCGATATTTCACATGTTGGCCAGCATTGTCACGTGGATCGTGATGGTACTCGTTAGTGTCGCTTGCATCGGTACGTTCAATAGAAATGTTCGTTTGAAGAAAGAACATACAAGCTATTTTGATTTATCAATAACAATCCAATTTAAAAAAAAAAAGTTCAATTTAAGAAATTTGCCTATTTTAGGTGGCACCGGTCTTTTGTGGTGGACTTATATCGGTATTAAACGAACATTGGACGCGACTGATTCTAGTCAATTGTTGGAAGAATCGGTCAGAAATGAAAAAGCATTTTTGGCATTTTCTATTATAGCTACCATAATAACTGTGAGTATCATTAGCTTCTTTTCATTTTGAAAAAATTATTCCTGACTCGCGTCAGCGATTGAATAAACGAAAATATCGTCCTCGTTCTCAGGTGATTCTACTCTTCCTCGTGTGTGTTATAAGAAAACGCATCAGTTTCATGACGGCACTTTTCAAGGAAAGTGCAAAGTGTTTGGCGGAACTTCCAGGTTTATTTTTACAACCGCTTCTCACATTCACCGCACTTATAATCTTTTTCGTATTCTGGATAATCGTGATACTTTGCCTCGCCACCGCCAGTTAGTATCAAACTGTTATTTATTATTTTTTTTCTATTTCTCCGTTCAGGACACAAGCGTAGTACGTTTAATGATGGAATTTGTTTTTTTTTTTAAATAGATTATCCAGGCACAAAATCTGTACAAATGTTAAACGCATCTGGAAACGTTCAACTTTTGCGCTCGAGCGATCAGTCGAGCGCGTTTGTCGAGCAGAAAAGGCTCGATCTGCCGATAAAGAGTCCCAAGAGTGAGTGCCATTCCGTAGCAAATCGTTCCACGTGATGAGGGACGATTATTTTTACCATAAACATTTTTACAAACCACTTTAAATCGTTAATATTGACGGCAAAAAAAGAAATTAAGGACATAAAATTGGTTTCGAATGTCGTTGTCAAAGTTGTCTTTTTGTTTTTCAATTTTATTTTCGATGTCAATTCATCTCAAATCGGCCCACATATCCCCCCCCCCTCATAAAATTGATAAAAAATAAATGTTTCAGCTTTTACGTTCGTCGAGTTTGTCGATTCCACGTGGGTCAAGTACATGTGGTGGGTTTACATAATAGGTCTCATTTGGATTTCCGAATTCATAACATCCTGTCAGGATATGGTGATTGCCGGCGCTGTAGCTCATTGGTATTTTCGGTAAGATGTACATACGTTTTTTTTTTATCGATCATCGTGTGACTTTTCGTCAAAAGGACTCACGAAAATCGTGCATTCTAGTGGAAAAAATGCTAGCGCATCACCGGTATGTTCGGCCATGGGAAACTTGGTGAGTTATCATTTGGGCTCTGTCGCTTGCGGTTCGTTACTCATCACAATCTTCAAACTACCACGTCTGATTCTCACCTATTTGCATCAGAAGTAAGATTTGATGAAATTATTCTTTAACATTGCATACAATCGAGAGACGCGGCGGCGTCTTGACGCCGAAAGTAATTTAAAAAAAAAACTTTTATCCGATTTGACGATACTTCGATGTTAAAATCGTCGCTTGATTACAGATTCGAAAGAACCAAGGAAACTTCGCCATGCGCTCAGTGCGGTCTCAAGTGTTGCATATGCTGTTTCTTCTGTTTGGAAAAATTCATTCGTTACATGAATCACAATGCGTACACCGTAATCGCTATCGAGGGAACGCACTTTTGTAATGCTGCGAGAATCGTGAGTAATGTTAATATTTTTCCCATGTCGCGTTAAAATATTTATTTGCGTATGTTTAAATGTATAGTTTCGACATCGCGATAACACCTTTACGCGATACTTTTTGTTCTGTACTTTACTTTTATCACAAATGTCAAATACTCTTTGGGAGATACTCTGAAAAATGCAATGCAATTTCTCTCCCGCGGGCGTAATCTTTAAATATACTGTAAAAAAAAAATTAAAAAAGTAAAGTAAGTTTAACATTGATAAATTGAAAATACATGGCACGACATTGTTACAATCGATTCTCAGGCATTTACGACGCTCGTGAGTAACGCTTTGCAAATAGCCGTTATCAATGGTATCGGAGACTTTGTACTATTTCTGGGAAAATGTTTCGTAATGGCTGCAACAGGTAGTATTGGTTTGCTGTTCATGAGACAGGATCCACGATTACACTTTTACGCTGCTCCGATATTTGTCATCTGCGTATTTGCCTTCTTCATAGCACATTGCGTAATTTCACTCTACGAGGTGAGTCCGATGAATTTAAAAAATTATCGATAAATTTTGTATCTTTATAAAATTAGTGTCAGGACCCAATTTTACCTGAAACGTAATTCAAATGTTTTTTTTTTTTTCAGACGGTAATCGATACACTGTTTTTGTGCATATGCGAGGATAAAAATCTTAATGGTGAGAATGGCAAATGGCGTCAATCACCTCTCGCTCAGTTCGACGGTAATCCTAATCCGGAGGTTCAACAAGCCCACGAATTGGCTCCCATAAACGAATAATCGTATCTTTTTTACTTCTTCCAAATTTTTCATTCTCACTGGCTCGTCACGTGATTTCCACGTGATGTTTGTTAAGCTCGCGGGCTTAGGATGAAATTTTATCGTTCGACGAACACCGACTGTATCGTCGAGAAAAAAAAGGGAAGTATCGAAAACGTGATTCAAATTTCGATTTCGATACTTTCGTCACGCATGAACTTTACGTGTCAGCGCACCGGCCTGCAAACATGTTTTTTTTCGTACAGCGAGATTTCGTTCTGACACGTAACGGTTGTGTACAGTTTAGCCGAGCCATTTTTTGGTTTAAAGAAAAAAATACTATTTTGACTGGAGCTCGTTAAGCATCGACTCGCCATAATTTTTTGCTGTACTCGTACAAATGACCGAATCACGTGTGATATACACACTCGATTCAAAACGAACGTCGCTACATGTGCAATAGGTTAGTTATGCCTGCGGACAAATATGTACAAAAAAAGAAAACTATTTGTTCGTATTCGCAGAGATTTGAAGAAAAAAAAGTATATCGATAATTTTTAAAACGAACAAATAGGCAGAGCCATGAAAAACTCGCTTCCAAATTGTGAATTGATTTTTCGTGATACGTCTACGTGTAAGTTAGAGTTTAATTGAAATATGTGTCATTTCTATCGTATTTATGACTCCGATGTGTATTTTTCTCGATGAATCATTGTCATTTTTCTCAACATCGTGAGATAGTACGTATATTTATGCTATCAAGTTACTGCATTGTTAGATCATAATTTAAACGACTAGACGTACGAAACGTGCACAGAGGCTCGCGTTAATTAATGTACAAAGTACTTGATCGATAGTTCTACGAAGTTTTTTTTTTGTTATTTCTAACGGTGTCATAGAAGTATTTACTTTTTTTTCTTCTGTTTCGCATCAATATGCTGCGCAACACGAAATATCCGACTCGTTATTTTTACACTTCTACAATCCGTGAAGGGAAACGAGAGTGCTTTTGATAGTTAGTACAATGAATTATACCGACGTTTATGTCTACAATTGCATATATATATACACTCATATAGTTATACACAAATCCGTTTATATATTTGCGTGTTCAACTGTATTTTTTACAATTCTACGGTCTATATACAGATTTTAAATGCGCAAGTACTGTGCCTGATATATTTACACTTTAATTGCTGATGTAAGCGAATAATTAAAAAAAAAATGAGAAAAATATCGAAACTCTGAAATAATTTATGGAATCTTCGAAATTCAATGAATGAAACCCGCTCAGTTTTCCTCCGTACCCACGTCTTTTTTTATTGAATTATATCAGGAGCAATTAAATTTTATTATAACACAATCTTCTTCTTTTTCTTCTTTGCCGTTTTGGTCAAACGTTTTTTTGACGTTTTCGTCACCTTTTTCGTCTCAACTGGAACCTTCGCGGTTTCAATTTCTTCCAATTTTTCGGCTCTCTCGAGTGGCTCGCCCGTGAATATCTCGTCAATGGGATTGAGCGCGTAAGATTGTTCCGGTTTGTTGGCTTGACGACTCATTTTTTGCTCTATTCTGTTTATGTACTTCCCACCAGCTTTCTTGCTCATGGCTTGTCGATACTGGCAAAAATGAAATCTACTTTTAAAATTTAAGGCATAGATTTTCAGACAAATAATAATGCAACACATATTCCAAATAGGCTTAATACGGATTGTTGCAAAAGAGCATGTGATTCGATTTTCATAAAAATTTCGGCCTAGAAATGATATTTAATCGAATGTTAAAATTTCTCATTATCAGAACTATTAGTCATGTTATTTCTGCAATTTTTTTAAACATTGGCTGTTTACCTTTGCCGGTGAGATGTAGTGAGGATTGTCCCAAAGTGTTTCGCCTCCGAAGCTGCTGCCAAAGATTTTAACGGGATTTAGAACGAATCTAGGTCCAATTTCCGCCAAACCGCCATCTTCCGTTAATATTTGAAAGTTTCTAAACCATATTCTGTTGTCAAGTACGCTGAAAGTGTAGACGTGATCGAAGAACGGCTGACTCTTGGGATGATGATTCGGTACTCCAAATATTTGTGTAAAGAGCTCTTTTAGAAGCGCATAGTGAGGATTTGTACTAAAATTTTCGTCGAACGACAGCATAGGTCGAGAACCTTTTAAACAGTTTCCCGTCATTTTTAACTCGCCCATGGTATAAACTGAAAAAAAGTACAAAATTGAAGTAAAAGACGATACAATATTTCATATTATTAATGACCGTCAATTTACTGTTTTCAACGAGGAATTTGGCGCACGGTCCGGTCGGTACATTGGAAAACCACATGTATAGATCACGCTTTCTTCTGCCCTCAAAGAGTATCGCTTTATTGCAATTTTTCACTTCGCATATCTCGTTAACAACCTGAAGATTTTTCGAACGTTCCATTTTTGCCTCCGTTCTGTGATGAGGCATTAGCGTTTTCATATCCTCCATTAAGTGACGATCACGATGATTTATACCGCGCGATGCAAAAACTAATACACGTTGTTTATTTATCCATCTCACCTGTGAAAACATAAGAGCATAACATTACGAGATTGCAGCAAAATTAGGTGTTAGATCAGAGTTTACAAGAGAGAATTTTAGGTTATTTTCAAACCTTTTTAGGTTCTGGCTCGTCGGACATTCTTTTAGGGGGTAACGTGACTCCTTCTTCCCCCGGTGGAATTTCATTTTCCTTCGCGGCTTCTTTCCTCTTGCGTTTCAACACTTTTTTTGCCATTTTTTATATTGATATCATCAATGTTGTATATTACAAGCGCTTTGACACGTGCTTCGGGCGATCCCAAAGAAAATATGTAATCTATAGCCATATAGCCAGGTGGAAGGATACAAAGGAGTAATGGTACTGCGCATGTTCTGCGCAGTACCATTACTCCGGCCATCTTAATTTTATATGTACCCAACATATTCTATATTTACTGCATATGCTGCAATATGCTGTGAACAAAAATCTGACACGTGTGCATTATATTCAACAAATCTGTCTTCATTACAACAAGAAAACAGGTGAGTAGTTAAAATTATACAACCATTTCGTACGAGTCCAACGCCCAGAATATCGCAAATATTGAAAATCGTCCAATGTTGATACAGAATAAATGTATAATGTACCGCTGACTGTTCGTCAATTATAACCTCAAACTGTGAATCCGAATAATGTTGTAAATTTAATATTTCTCACCATTATATCTTTAAAATAGATATTTCAGTTTCCGATTATGATAACAATATGCCCTTCATTCTTTCACCATGCATTCTTTCATCATCCATTTTATATAATGAATTCTCCATACAGCATGCCGGCGTGCTACGTCAAGGGTTGCAAAAAAAGAACAGAGTTTTTCAAGAAAAACAATGGACCAGAAAAAATCCATTTTTATGGTTTTCCGAAGAACGCCCAGTACATTGAAAAGTAGAAGACGGCCTGTGGACGAGAAAATATAAATATTAAAAACGGTAATTTCTAGAATTTTATTACATTTGCGTACGAAATCCGTAAACTCATCAACATTAAGTACGATTAATATATTCATAATAAAGGCAACTCTGAAATTTTTGTTAATAGCTAAGGTTTGCTCGGTACATTTCTCACCATCTGCGTTCAAAGAGAAATGGTGGATACACAGACAGCTTGGGTTGTCTCTGACACGTGGTCGCCGTTTAGAAGATAATGCAGTGCCGACTGAAAAATTACCATGCATACATACCAGCTTCCGATTGGATCCTGTTGAAACAACAAGCATCAATGATCCATTGACACTGACTACGCATAGTGTGCCTCTTGACGATGTTGTAACTCAACACGATGAGGAATTGCTGCGTGATAATGAAAGTATTTTGTCAGCACAGCCTGAAGATCTTCCAACGACATCCATCATCGTAAAAGATGCAAAAGAAAAAGAAGACGAACACGAATTAGAAGAGAAAAGTACGTGGAAAGAGAAGTATGAAAAATTGAAAGAAGAGAATATGACATTACAGCGAAAACTCAGGATAAAAGATAACAAAATTAAAAAAACTGATCATGCTGCAGAAAAATACATGACAGTGTTGAAAAGATTGCTCACACCAGGCCAGGTCCATTTATTGTTGCATCCAGAAAAAACAACAACAAAATGGAACGCCGAAGACATCGCCGCTGCTGTATCTTTACGGAGCGTGAGTCCGAAAGCATACAGATTTTTAAGAAACACTACTCAAATTCCTCTGCCATCTCTTTCAACTTTGAGAAGGTGGGTCAACAAGTTGGATATGGAACAAGGTCCTCTACACGATGTATTGAGTATTATGAAGCAACAAGGCTCTAAAATGACGATCCTGCAAAAACTCACAGTTTTATGTTTTGATGAGGTTTGATGATATACCTTTCAAACCTCATAAACATCGATAGGAGAAAGGAACAGAAAATTGGCCCGCACAGAATATGTCAATTTATTATGGCTCGTGGACTATTCGGCAAATGGAAGCAGCCGGTTTTCTATCAGTTCGATCAGTCTATAACAACAAACATTCTCTTCTATGTTATATCTAAACTGCATAATTATGGATACACAGTGGTTGCAGTTACTTCAGATATGGGGCCATTATAAGTGTGTATTTCACAATGATTATCTAATACACCGTGTTTCTGATAATTTTGTCCTTAAGGAGACTGAAATCTCTTCTCTGCCTTCAATCATGCCGATATAAGTATTCGAGAGACAAAAATTAAGTTTTTCGTATATTTCAGTTCAAAATCATGTTAAGCTAATCAATGAAAACTAATTGATAATTTCAAAGTTTTCGATTTAATGGATATATTGATATATCCATTAAATCGATATATGAGGATATATGAATAGATTTAGAGGCTTAGTATGAATTAATGAAAAGAAAAGAATTTAGATCAGAATTTTATTTTTATTTTGGAAAAACAATACAATCTGAAAAGGTAACATATACAAATAGTTTACTAAAAAAAAACATTATTCATTAATAATGCCTACATCCATAATAAAATGTCTTGCCTCTCTTTAGGCATTTACCCTTCTGCTTTCTTCACGACAATTTTTTGCAATTGTTTTCAATTTACCTGCACCAGATAGCTCACAAATTCTTCAGGGAATGCTTGCCTGTCATTCTGAAAAGATTTCTTTATGCTATTTCTATTTTCCTCGGGGAAATAATAAAAAAAATTCTATTTTTACTATTAAATTGATTTGATTTACGTCGATTTCATTATAAACGTTTGTGAATTGCCGCTCGTAATGGCGGGCGCAATGGTACAAATTTCTTATTGGCTATTCGTACATTATGCGCATTACTACACCTTGTATCCTTCCACCATGATCTATAGCCATATCTATCGTGGAAGGGTGGAAGAATATAAGGTGTAGTACTGCGCATAATATACGAATAGCCAATAAGGAATTTTATTTTTTTATTTTTATTTTTTTTATTTGGAATCATTGTGAAATACACACTTATCATATTTTATTTGAGATTTGTACATTTCTCATTTGACATTTTGGACATTTTCCGCTTTGCATGTTTATTTTTCGAACCATTGAACATTTTTTTATTTAGTTCTCTAAGACGAATGTACGTTCTCGTCCGAACTAAACATAAAAGAACGTCCATTGGTATATCGTTATCAATTTTTTCCGAGACCATTTTCGCGACTTTTTGGAAAATGCGATCTTCATTTGATAGAGCACAGCCATGAAATTGTTCAAATATCGCGTTCAAGCTGGTACTTATACATGGTAATTTTTCAGTCGGCACTGCATTATCTTCTAAACGGCGACCACGTGTCGGAGACAACCCAAGCTGTCTGTGTATCCACGATTTCTCTTTGAACGCAGATGGTGAGAAATGTACCGAGCAAACCTTAGCTATTAACAAAAATTTCAGAGTTGCCTTTATTATGAATATATTAATCATACTTAATGTTGATGAGTTTACGGATTTCGTACGCAAATATAATGAAATTCTAGAAATTACCGTTTTTAATATTTATATTTTCTCGTCCACAGTCCGTCTTCTACTTTTCAATGTACTGGGCGTTCTTCGGAAAACCATAAAAATGGATTTTTTCTGGTCCATTGTTTTTCTTGAAAAACTCTGTTCTTTTTTTGCAACCCTTGACGTAGCACGCCGGCATGCTGTATGGAGAATTCATTATATAAAATGGATGATGAAAGAATGCATGGTGAAAGAATGAAGGGCATATTGTTATCATAATCGGAAACTGAAATATCTATTTTAAAGATATAATGATGAGAAATATTAAATTTGCAACATTATTCGGATTCACAGTTTGTGGTTATAATTGACGAACAGTCAGCGGTACATTCTACATTTATTCTGTATCAACATTGGGTGATTTTCAATATTTGCGATATTCTGGGCGTTAGACTCGTACGAAATGGTTGTATAATTTTAACTACTCACCTGTTTTCTTGTAACGAAGTATATGCTTCCACCATGGCTCTCTCTTAGATTTTTCAAATTTGTGCGTGCGCACCGAAAAGCGTGAAATCCCTAGAATATTCTAGAACAGAAAAAAAAACTCTAGAAAATACTAGTGTGATTACCGATTGAAAAAAATAGAATGAACTTTTCGGTCGATAATGTAGAGCACGAAAAAGATTTTGAAATGTTCAAGAATAACGCCCCCGCTCAATGCCAATATTCCAAAATTATACCGATGAATCTCGACAAAGAAATTTATACGTAGGCTGCCGAAGGCTAGATATTCTCATTCACGTCATTCTGGAATACAAATAAAAGTGACGAAATTATTTTGAGAATTGATGAAACTGAAACATTCTGGAAGTTTCTCGAGCGCTCCATATGTACAACCTCTCTGTACTCGGAGTATATGTGTCTATTTTTATATAAATATATATGTATACTTTCGACATGTAAATGACTTTCGTAAGATTCGTAAATAAAAAGCGCAATTAGCAAATATTTTTACCGAATGAATTATTCTTGAAAACGAATATTTGAGGGTAGGTCTTATAGACAATCTTTTTTAACGTTCTAAGAAAAGACTCGGAAATGTGATTTCAAGTTTTCAATGACCTCGAGCTGTATATATACCTCCAATAGTCGGACTTTATTCAAATTCATATATGACTAATCCTATCATTCATCCGAACCCACCCACCAACTTTCAAATCTTAAATTCAATGTTCTGGTCAATTTACTATTATATTTCCGGTCAATTACTTATTAGCCAAAAACTCTATTTACTTCTAATATATAATTTTGTGATGAATTACAACTTAAATGAAACTGTAAAAGCAAAAATCCTCGAATAAACAGAAAATACAAATAATAAAGAAATTTAATCGGAATGTTTAATATAACGTATAACAACCGTATACCTAGATCGTACATATAATAAATTGTTTATAAAAAACGAATAAACAAAAGTCTTTTCATAACCACACATGCGCGAAACTTTCCGTTCGAACACGTGAATAAAAAAAAGTTCAAAAACACAGTCTCAGAAGTTTCAAAAAAATATTTTAAGCGTACGTGTAGGTGTGAGGCGTTATATCAGTAACCATGGATCCAAAAATAAGCGAGAGACAAAATACGCGTGTGTTTTGTTCTCGGTGTCACGTATTAGCATTCGATGCGAATAAACGTTAGAAGAAAGATCTGGAAATGTCTCGAACCGTTCGAGCGCGTTCTAGTAGCTTCGCACAGGCAGCGGCCAATGCTCGAACGTTCGAGTATATTCAATGGTAAGAAGGCTGTGGTAGGGGATCTAGCGGGTATATAAGGCGGTCGTCGGCGCTCGTAGCCTCAGATTATAAACAGAAAGCAAGCGAGTAACATCGTGAGCGACAAAGTGAAGAAACGGTGACTACGGTCAAAGAAACGTTTAAGCTATATCCAAGTGAAAAAGTTTATCGATTATTCGAGAAATAAATTCGAAAAAAGAAAAAAAATATATCGTCAAGATGCCAGCAATTGGAATTGATTTGGGAACGACGTATTCGTGCGTCGGTGTGTGGCAGCAGGGAAAAGTCGAGATAATCGCGAACGATCAGGGAAACAGAACGACACCGAGTTACGTTGCGTTCACGGACACCGAAAGGCTTATCGGCGATGCGGCGAAGAATCAAGTCGCGATGAATCCCGTGAACACGGTATTCGACGCGAAGAGACTGATTGGCCGTAAATTCGACGATCCGAAGATTCAAAGTGACATGAAACATTGGCCGTTTAAAGTAATTGGCGACGGGGGAAAACCAAAGATTCAAATAGAATTTCGCGGTGAAACAAAGAGATTTAATCCCGAGGAGATAAGCTCGATGGTACTAACAAAAATGCGTGAAACCGCCGAAGCTTATCTCGGCGATAAAGTGAAAGACGCTGTTATCACGGTACCGGCTTATTTCAACGATTCTCAGCGACAAGCGACGAAAGACGCCGGAGCTATAGCGGGATTGAACGTTTTGCGAGTGATAAACGAGCCAACAGCGGCAGCCCTGGCTTACGGTCTTGACAAGAATCTCAAGGGTGAAAAGAACGTGCTTATATTTGATCTTGGCGGTGGTACGTTCGACGTTTCGATACTGTCGATCGACGAGGGTTCTCTGTTCGAGGTTAAATCAACGGCCGGTGACACGCATCTCGGTGGCGAAGATTTCGACTCGAGGCTCGTCGAACATTTCTGCAAGGAGTTCGAGAGGAAATTTAAGAAAAATCTCAAAACAAATCCACGCTCGTTAAGACGTTTGAGAACAGCGGCGGAGAGAGCAAAGCGTACATTGTCATCGAGTAGCGAAGCAACAATCGAGATCGATGCGCTCTACGAGGGTATCGATTATTACACGAAAATCTCGAGAGCCCGTTTCGAGGAACTCTGCGCCGATCTGTTCAGATCGACCCTCGAGCCAGTCGAGAAAGCGTTGACCGACGCTAAATTGGACAAAAGTGCGATTCACGATGTTGTTCTTGTTGGTGGCTCGACGCGCATACCCAAAGTACAAACGATGTTGCAAAATTTCTTCTGCGGCAAACCATTGAACCTTTCGATCAATCCGGACGAGGCTGTGGCTTACGGCGCTGCCGTACAAGCGGCACTTCTGACCGGCGAGAGTGACAAGTGTTCGACGTTACAGGACGTTCTTCTCGTTGACGTTGCACCGTTGTCGCTCGGTATCGAGACCGCCGGTGGCGTAATGACGAATATAATCGAGCGTAACGCTCGTATACCATGCAAAAAGGCAAAGACCTTTACCACTTACGCGGACAATCAACCGGGCGTTAGCATTCAAGTTTTCGAGGGCGAACGAACAATGACAAAGGACAACAATATTCTCGGTAAATTCGAATTGAGCGGTATATCACCGGCGCCACGAGGAGTTCCGAAGATCGACGTGACGTTTGACATCGACGCCAATGGTATACTTCACGTAACGGCCAAGGACACGGCTAGCGGTCGTAGCAACGACGTACGTATTACGAACGACAAGGGACGTTTGTCGCGCGAGGAAATCGATCGTATGCTCGCGGAGGCCGAACGTTATCGGGAACAGGACGAGGAACAACGCGGCAAGATCGAAGCGCGTAACGCCCTCGAGAGTTATGTCTTCAATGTTAAACAAGCGGTACGGGATAACGCCGGGAAGTGTGAACAAACGGACGTCGAGAAAGTCACGAAACTTTGCGACGAGACGATCGCCTGGTTGGAGAAGAACACGCTCGCCGATAAGGAAGAGTACAATCATCGACTCGACGAATTGCAGAAACAATGCTCACCCGTTATGACGAAGATTCATCAGGCCGCCGCTAATTCTGGAAAACCGCGAGACTGCGGAACACAGCATAGACAAGCTGGCAACGCGCATTCCGGGCCGACCGTCGAGGAAGTCGATTAGAACCAAAGAAATATCGTTCGTTTCGCATTATTCAATAGGACTTCATTGTTATTATACTCTTTACAAGACTGACGTGTATTTTTTTCTTTCTTATTTCATTCGTACGTCGCTAAAATGTTTAGTAATATTTTTGTCATTGCTGGTCCAAAGATTCAGTCAAATCGTATTTATGTTTAAGTTGCGTAGTTCTAGAAAATCACACAAGTGTTCCGGAAAAAAAAAACGAATTTTCTGGTTGTAAGATGATAAATCATTGATAAAAATAAAGAATCTCTTTATTTGTTTTTAAATACTTGTTGTTTTTTTTTTTTTTCAACCGGCGTAATTAAGCGCGAAAACAATCAACACCCTATTTATCCTCCCTTGTATTCATTAGAGATGCATGCAATTAAGAGATACATAGTATATAACCGGAAAAGCACAAGAGAGAGATTTCAGAAAACAAATTGTCTTCATAATATCATATATATATATATATCTATATTATATAAATATATCGCCGCCGCCGACGCTGTGTACAAGAATTAAGAAGGTCAGCTTCACCGTTCGGAAAATGACCCTGCCCATTTGGTGAAGCTGGCCGTTTTCCATTTATGACAAAGGGAAAACGGTTAGCTTCACCGTACGGGGCGACCTCTAACCCGTTTGATGAAGCTGACCCCGCCGAAAATTATCGAAGGTGCAGCGGTGCATTTGCGGTTATTCTGAAAGCGAACCTTCCTTCGGGCGCCGCGGGGTTGTTTGGGTTTGGGAGGAAGGGAGACACGGAGGGTTGGCGAAGCCCCCCTAGTATGTTCATATTGTCTTTGTAATAGGACAGGGAACGAATGTTCAAACTTTTAACAAATGCGAGTACATAATTCGTGGGTACTTACATCAGTAAAATTAGATAATTAAACGAGATGAAACGGTCGACATTTTTTTTCTTTGTTCAGATCCAGGGTGGGTCACATGAATCAGTCATTTTTATTTGTGTTTTCGCCCAATGCCCATATATACCGTCGTAAAATCGGGCGAAGATCCGTGATTGCATATTCTATGTTGATATATTCGACGCTGCAAATTCGTTCTATGTATATATATATATATTTCGCACGGTACAAGTAATTCAATTGAGCCAAATAAGGGAAATAATTTATTTTGCTAATGACAATTGAACGGAAAATGATTGAATAAATCTCGAGCTCCGAGGTCATACCTTTTATTTCAATAGAAATAGATCATGTCAATAATAAACTAATACGGGGGCGTAAATAGTGTTTTCCCTTCAATTTTACAATTTTAAAGGAAAAAAAAAATGTAAACTGAACCGTAAGCTAATGATCGTTAAAAAAAAAAGTAGCGTAGCAAAATTTCAACTTGTAATTTTTGTCAATGCAATTCCGAGCATTCTCGCGGAGAATGCCTCGACGAGGGAAGCGATAAGATTCTGTGCAATAGAGTTAATCGAACGACATAGTTTCGGTATCGATGTGAGTCGAAAAAAAATTTAAAAAAATGTCAAATGTAGAGAAAGGAAGAACAAACTTTTGTGCGATATATATGAATGTATGGAAAATAAAGCTTTGCAATTGCCCATCAAAAGAGGAACAAACTAATTGATAATTGACGACGATATCAATAGATAACGATAATCGGCGTCCCAAGCAACGCGATTAACAATAGAACTGTAACAATTGTTATTAAATAGACAAAATAGTTGTCACACAAGAACGAGAATGGTTTCACAGTTTTTTCGTTTGTTTCTTTTGTCTCAATATCAGCTCTAAATTATACGGCTAACAGACCGTCGAAACAGTGACTAGCACATCAAGCATGGGTTGTTTTTTATTATTTTTTTTATATTGTTTGACTTCGTTAAAAAAGTACTAAAGTTATGTGATCTATTCTATTGATCTTAGCTAAACGGAGCGAATCTTAAGAGCTAGACACCTCTGTTCGGAAAACAGTCAAATTCCATTTTCACACTTGGAAATAATCATTCACGCCTACCTTCTATTGTCCAATATAAAATTATTCAATCACATTTGTCGACCCACCTCTGTAACTATGGGTAGCTTGTATCATGTGCTCGTCACTATGTAATAATAATAATAATGATAATATTGGTAATGGAGATGGGTGTCTTTCGTTTATCATTGCTCTTCCATATTTTATACTTATAATATTTTATTACTTGATATTCAAAAGTCAATAAATCGCCGAATTCCCAGCTGCGGGAAATTTCTACATTCATAACGTCCTCAAAAATATAAAATATTGAACGATATTTCCGCGAAGAACGATATAATAAGATTGCCGTATAATTTTAATGAACGGAAGAAAAAAAGCAACACACCCGCCCACGCGTCACATAAGTATCTTGTGCTGTTTGCATACTGATTGAATTTGTTATTGGCTATACAATAATTTTCGAACGCAGATCGTTGTGCGTCGTTGATTAACTTAAGAACGAAAACGGAAGAAAAACAAAATGGAGATCTATCTAAAGACGAACTATGATAAATACGAGTCGGTAATTAATCCAAAAATAAAGACCTATCTATAGAAACGAACTACGATAAATACGAAATGAGAACTTTTCAGTTTTCGTTTTTTTTTCCATGACAAAACAAAACGGGAGGGTCCGTTCATAATGGACAATAGTGCAAATTGAACGAGATTGACAATTCGGGAAACGCATAATTGGTGCTCTACGGAATTGTCTCGGTTAAAACAGCGAAATTGAGAGGTTCAAAGGAGAAAACGTAAAGAGGGAAGATATATTTTTTTTTTTTGGTTCGTCACGCTTATGAGACAAATTGGTGTTTTTCGTCTCTTGGAATGCAAAGTTAATACTTCGATTTTGAAACAATTGCTTTCCGTTGATCGTTACAATAATTATAATGATTTATCGCACGCACGTGGTTACATTATATTCAATTGATTTCGTCGTCGTCCTTTTTTTTCCGTAGATATTTTGCTATTTTTTTTTCTTCAATTGTTACTTAAAATACAATAACACCTGTTTTATATATATATATATGTGTGTATATATATCGATTTCGATGTTGCACTGTTGTTTAGTAATATAAATTAACGCCCCACTTGAACAGCCTTGCTTATGCGAAATGTCGTGTGATTCCTCGCTTACGCGAAACAAAGAAGCATCGTCGTTGGGTTTTGGTGTTTTTTTTTTGTTTCTCTCGTTATTAATCTTTTTTATAAATGTATCAAAGCAGTCAAATGAGAATATATCTTAGGGCAATAGTGGAAGCACTATTGCTCCCTTTCCCCTCGCATGTTTCAACGCGAGCACACACACGCTCACACACACACACACACGCGCGCGCACACGCACACAACGACTAACTCACTAAAGGGAACATATATTTTCTAAAAGGGCTATTTTTTTTCTTTCGATTGATTACTTTCTCGTTAATATCACACGACGGTCTATTTAATGCGCTCTCACGACCAGTGGTTCGATGCAACTGATAAATAGATTATTCACGAGACTTTTTAATTTTCGAATACTATAACGAACGATAACGAAAACTCAATGAGAACATTACGAAAAAAAACAAACCACGGTCTGCCGTTAATGTTCCATCCGGGATGAAAAATCGATATTTAATTTTACAAATTGTCGCGAAATTGCCTTTGAGTAACGTTGACCCTCGATTTCTCGCGAGTATATGACAAATATTAATATGCACAAGAGAGAGAGAGAGAGAGAGAGAGAGAGAGAGAGAGAGAGAGAGAGAGAGAGAGAGAGATAGAATTCAGTGAGATAAAAAACTAAAATCGTCATCGTACAACTTCGGAAAATTACAAAAGGGGGAAAGAGGACAATAGCTCGTTCGTTTTATTGAATCATTTTTTTTTTGTAGCCTTCGTACGCTTGAAATTAGTGCCTATTTTTTTTCTTTTTTTTCATTGTTTTTTTTTTTCATTCGTCATTCGTTTCACCATTGGCGGCTATTTTATGCTTTGTTTGCTCCCGTACGTGACCGTACATTGTTTGCAGTGGTACATGGAGTAGTTCCATTATTTGAATAAAATTAGGCTCTGCAACATATATCGGATTGATTGGTCAATTAGACGAATATTTGATACAAGTATACGTTGAGTTTTTGTTTCTCTTTAATATCGGGTAGAATCCTTTTTTATCCTCACCCCGGTGAAAAAAAAAACTTACCATTCTCCGGAGTTATGTGGCCGTGTCTGATGAGAAAATCGAGGGTAACGGGAATAGATGTTGTTTTGAAGTAAGGCGATAATACCATTCCGAGGCACTCGCTCACCGGCAGCAACTCGAATTCCTCGACCTCACCGTCGCTATTGCTCGGGACAAAGTCCGGTGGTAATTCCAGATCGTACACGAATTCCGTGTTAGGAAACAGTCCTCTCTCGCTCTCGAAGAATAGGGATACGCAACCGGCGCTTTTGAGCTTTCCAAGTAAATTCGACGGAATGCTACCCTCCTCACCGGCCTCTTTTATCGCAGTTTCGTGAATGCCAAAACCAACGCTCAAACCGCCGCTCACCATGTTGTCCCAGTAACCCGGCCAGGTCTGCTTGTTTCGACTGCGCCTCTGTACCCAAATCGACAGACCCTTTATCGGATCCATCACGTAGCCATTGATGTCGACCCCGTACTTTCGAATACCGAATAAGCCTTGGGACAAGCGAGAGCGAGGAAGTGAGAGAGAGAGGAAAAAAAAACGAAACAATAAAATGTGTAAACGTTCATTTTTTTCGTTCTTTTGCTTTATACTTCCTAGAAATTTTCATTGAAGATGTTTAACGTGTAAAATAACATAGACAATTTTAGGAATCAATGAAAATTGAAATATCATCAAGAATTGTCGATTACGAAAATATTCATGTCGCTAGCACTTTCTCCAATTTCCGACGTTTTTGAGAGTTCTTTGTGATATACTACGAGCTAAAAATTTCACGGACACTGACCCCATACAATGTTTTAAAAGATATATTTTTTAGATATTGATAAGAATTTGTGTCTACTCCGAATCTTTGATATCCAAAAATAACGCGAAGCTTTAAGAGCGAGATTTCCTTTAGTTCTTATTTATTTTAAGAATTCTATGAAAATAGTTTAGTGGAGTACACTGTATGTAAGACTTGTGGCTTTTTTTAACGACCAACCTACGTCAAGATTATGTTGACACGGTATTAGTGGTCGATATTAACGCGGTTATTTGCTAAGTTTCAAGGCCATTTACTGACCACACCGGATATAGTTATTCCACAAAATTGGCAGAGATTGGAGGCTCTCAGCGAAGGATTTAGCCCGAAAATTCAAATGTCTTGGAGAAAATACGTGAATGAATTTACTTCATCAATGGAGCCGTGTTTTTCTTTTAACCAAAATATACTTAGCATAAGACTTAGGGTACATCTCAAAAAAAAAAAATCTGAAAAAAATATCAACTTCGCTGAGCATACTAATGTTACCGAATCTAAACTAACAGCGATGCCAAAAACAACTTGAGTTCTGCTTTACCTAGTTTTTGACTGTTTTTAATAGGGCTTTCGACAAAACTTTGCTCGGCCCAATATTCAGAAATTTGTCAAAAAAACCGAGAAAGCACAATTTTTTTGTCATCATTTAGTCTCAAGTATTTGCGAAACCGCACGATCAATTTTCATTATAATATGCAACTGTAGTAAAAAAAATAAATAAAATTCACGACATTCAATCGTTGTTGGATTCAACTTTTGTACGATACTGTATTACACGTTAAACATTCTTAATGTGTTCGTGAGAAGTAAAAAAGAAATAATAAACGATATAATTTCTTACAGGTTGCGGATCGATCCATCTTGAACAGCGGTGGTGTGTTGAACTGTGCCCTCACTTCGTAACATTCCTCCCTCCAGCCTCGTAGAGTTATGAATTTACCGCCGGCTCTCCATTCCTGTAGAACTTCGGCGACGCGAGCGCTTCGCTCTTCGTATCCTCTGAAAGCCGGATTGAGCTGAACATATTCCGGATGTACTTGAAAGACCTTTGATACAAGACGTACAATTTTTTTACAACGACAATTATTAGTTCAAAAGACTAAGTAGTTGTAACGAAGGTCAGGGTAAAATATGACGAAATGAAAATAGGCTTTGTACCTGAGGATGATTTAACAGCTCTGTCATTACGTCTGGTCGTACAAGGCCAACTTGTTGGCCCTCGACGACGAATGCCCTGCAATTACCTGCATGAAAGCCTGAAAGCCCAACACGAGCGAAGAACATACGCGTATATAAAAGTGTGAAAAGCGTTATCAATGACGGGGAAGTGAGAATTACACGAGCCAGTCGTGGCGCGGAGCAACAAACAGGATGGCGTTATCATGATTTTTATATTGTGCAAATATAACGATAGTGAGAAAGTTCAAGTATATAAAGGTTGAATGACCATTTGTACTTGAAAAACTTGCTCCTTTAACGTATCACACATAAATGCTCGATTACAGAGATAGAGATTAATTGCTGGAAATTAGTTAATTTATGAGAGACTGGCATTCAGCAATATCGAATTAAATTAAACAAAAAATACAATTTTCTAGTGTTTCAATAGAAATATCAAAAGTTCTCATTGACAGCGTACTAATAACAAAAAACTGAGGTTTTTTTTTCCTCTCTTCGCTCTTGGAAAAGTGCCAATTTCCCAAGGTACTCCGAATATCTCATCGTGGCAATGCTGGTACGGACGTCGAATAACTATTTTTACATCTTTGCGTCCAAGCGTCGATCGAAATTTTGATAATTCCGTCTGTCAGTGGCAAAAGTGTCAAGTTTGTCGTGAATTCACGATGATAGGGAAAAAAACAATTAAATAGAAATTTTTAATACGAAAAATGTTCCTTTCAACTAATGTACGAGTTATTTTTCATTGTAATAAATAAATACATGTTTCGATGATTAATTGTTTTGTACTTTTATATTAAAGTTTATTTATTATGTTGTTACGGCGCCACGTAACACACAGCTCCGTTTCGAGAGAGAAAAAAAACAATACGTTTTGAAAAATATATATATATACGTATGTATTCAACATATTGTGAGTTCAGATGTATTTCTGGGATCGTCAAATAACGCACGAAGAAATGGTGTCTTTTGACGTTTACGAACTTATTTGTCTCTTGTCATTTTCTTTTTTTTTCTTTCCTCAAGATTATTATTATTCGTGCGCCTTGCGGGGTATATGGTAGCGCAGGAGATACACAACACGCGAAATCAATAATCTCGTTGGGCACACACCGCCGAAAATAAGCGTGTTATAGCTGACGTGTCCGGCAACAAGGATAAAGAGTTATCGTAGTTGTACGCTTGAAGTTTAACAAACGTCCTATATTCGTACCTGACAAGTAGAAGCAGTTGAATTTGTTAGCGATTTTCAGTAAGCGTGACATCGGTTCGGCGTCCGTGTCCGTATCCGACATGATGCTCGTCACCAGTCTTGGCCAACTGTGTAACACGAATTTCTGCCTAGAGAGAGAGAGAGACGTTGTGTGTTTTTGCACTCCTTGTTTACGTATATATATAACTGTATTTGATATATATGTATATACCGATTTGTGACAACCAAAAGAGCGTAACCCGCACGTTTTTGTTACGTAAACTTATGCGAATTACGCCCCTTTTTATGTCTGACAGCAGAGTTGATATTTAGGGGAATAGACCAGAAACGTATATGTAGCTGGGAGGGTGGGGGAGTTTCTGCGCATTGAGCAACTCAAACCGCACTTTTATAAATTCGTCGTCTGCGCGGACAATGCAAAAGAAATAGACACAATGGATTCGCAATCCACTCTTGGATTGGTCGATATCACGAATTTGTGATCACGATTGGTGTTTGTTGACCGCCCGAAAGAACGTCATCGCTCTTGATTTCACGAAAAATCTTTTTTCTTCGTCGGAACTATATAAATTATAGATTTCGGAAGATTCTATCGCGATTCGTCGCAACATTTCCGGTTGTCATTCAAGAACGCCAATTCGTGGTGTACACACGTTCCAAATTTTACTTTTGTGCTGTAGGATTGTGCGATATGTGATATCTGGATGAATCAATGATAAAAATGAAAGGGATGCCTACAGTTTTTAGCAAGTACGAGACAGTACCGGCTGCTCGTGCTAGATGGCGCCACAATGATGATTCCGGGGGTATGTACGTGCGTCGCGTAGTGTGCGAAGCTCTGAACACGCACACAGAGTCGGGCTAGTACAGGGGGTGTTCACTTGCATACAAAAACCACGGCTCTATTATTAGTTCACGTGAGAAGGAACGTGTCCAGAGTACGCCACTATCGACGCACAGCTAGCGCGCCTTAGATGATCGGAGCGAAAAGTAGAACTAGAACATCTGGCAAGCTTTTACCCGTTCTACCGACTTATTTAGTCGTAACAGTAGCGCTAGTGCTGCGCGTGATTCGAGTTTATATTCCCAGCTGTCGTTGTTTTGTTAAAATATAATCGAATATAAAAAAATTGTTAAATATTTCGTTATTTATGATTATTGTAATTTCCTCGAGGTGTGTGCGTGTCGTGAAAATGACTTGGCGCGATCTTCTAATCGTCGTCGCTTGGCTCGATGAAATTATTTCCATCGAAAATCTTCCGTTTGAAAATTCCCAAAGATTTTCTCTAATAAGTTACAATTAAGTAATTTTTCGTTTTCTTTTTAAGCATAATCCACTTTGATATTTCAGCTATTGGGATTTATGTTCGGCTGATTAACGTTCTATTATCAGGGTCACGAAGTTGCCAAAGACTTCAAGCTGTACATGACAGAATTGAAATTTAAAATACAAAAGGTAAAATATACTAAATAAACATTGTAAAAATCTTGTTCATAGAGTCGTAAAATTTTTTGTGAATACCGGAATTAATGAATCTTGAGCCAGTAAGTCAGTATTTAGTTATGAAGCGATTTATATCGATAGTTTTAATTTGAACATCCATTTATGTGAAATTGTAGTATCGTAACATTGACCATGTGGCTAGGATCGGGAATCTTGTTACAACAGAAAAATTTAATTTCTTTAAAGACTTACTCTCTGCAAGGTACATCGGACTACTCTTTATGAAAATGGCTCTTCATTCGTTTCTAGATGTATCACTGCTCTCGAAGATAAGGGTGCGTATGTTATCTGACAATTAATTTTTAATTATGAAGTTATTTTTCCAAAGCTTATACAATGTTCCAACGAACAAATCTTATTTAATTAAAAATGATTAATTAACGAATAAATTCCTGTCAGCGTCGCGAACAAGTGCAACAAGAATCTGATGACTGTGGGGAATTTGGTGGTATGTTTTTGTCCGATTTGTTGCGACCCAAGGAGGAGACGGTAGCTTCGATAATCGACATCAAATTTTATAATACAAATCACATTTTATCCACTTAATATAAATGAATGTAAATAAATACATATATATTTGTATATATACAGATATAAATGATTTGAAAATAAATCATTGGAATAACTTCTTTTTTTTTCATTTTTTGAAATATTCGTCTTTGATCTACTATACCGACCGATTATTTATTTTCATGCCCGCTCTTCATTCAAATAGCGCGCCACGGCTGATGTATATCTTTTTAGTTCCGACTCCAAGGAACGTGCCTAGGTAGCGCTACAAACAGTGGCTGCGACGCTTAACATGGGAGTTTCCACCCCCTGAGCTAGTAGGTGTTTAGTCTCGTGGAGGCGGAAGCGTTTTTTTTTTGTGTAATTTTCAAAGCGTGCATTCGTTTGAAACGACATATTTATACGGAATCTGAATGCTCGATGTTTTACGACGACGGATTGATTGAATTTACTCGACTCACCTTATAATGTCGTCCGCTGAATCTGATTCAGAGTACAATTCTTCGGACGAGGATGTAAGTGTTGCGTTCCTTTTTTTTTTGTTTGTTTTTTCTCCACGCCAAAACCACCGAACGCTTAACCAAACTTTTCTCACGTGTTGTGTTTTTTTTCTTTCTTTCGTCACAGTTGCAAGAAGCCTTTGCCAAAGGATTACTCAAGCCCGGATTGAACGCGGTTCTCGAAACGACGAAACGCGAAAGAAAAAACAATGTCGTAAGTTTCTTTGAGATTCATTCGTCAGGTTGGCCTTGATAAAATATGACTGCCGTATTGTTTCGTAATTCCATTGTTAAAAACAAAGTTTTCTCTACGACGTACCAAAAATAAAAAATTTAAAAAATCCCTGATTTTGTGTTATCATGTTTATACGTGAGAAAAATGGATTTTGAGTCTGCCACAGTTTGAGGAAACTTTTTAAAAATATTCTTTCAATTAACTGCTGTTGTATGTACGGCTTGAATGAGTACAATTAAAAAAAACAGTTTTTACAAAATTCATAGATCAACCACCAGTAATATGTAACATGTATGTGTTTTTAAAGTACAAAACCATCAACGGCAAGCTATTCGCAAATAAGTTAGCTGCGTTATAATAATTATTAACGAAATACATCTTTCTAGCTTTTTTAGACTAAACCACGCTGTTGAACAAATTTTTCCTTTCAATAGCTGGTTTTCTTCATTGCGAGATAAGTTATGAATTTATCACTATAGGATATTACCGATAATAGCCGTTCTCACAAAATAAACATCTTATTTACAAGAAAAAATCTTTATGTACAGTACAAACAATATGTTCTCTTAAGGTAGTAGAACACTTAGCGACGCACAAAATGAGTTGCCAAAAATTATATAAAAATGTCCAAAACTTACTTTTTCAGAAATTGTAATAAATCATGGCGTCAATTGGATAACAAAGCGCTGTAAAATTGATTTTCAAATTTATTATTTAAAAAAAATTTACCACTCGTTTGCCCGCTATATAGTGCTGGCGCAATCTTAAGCACCCGTGCTTTGACGTCTACATTCCCCAATGAGTCAAGAGATCTCTCTTTTACAATAGATCCATTCACTTTTATTTGTTAATGTTAAATATTTATCTAATGAATTGAACCAAGCATCAAATGAATGTATTTATCCAAGTAACACACAATTATAAAGCAACTCCACGAACAAACTCAATAAAGACAGCGATGAAAGAATATCAGTAATTTTATAGCGAATGTGCGAAAAGAAGTTTTGTGTACGAACTTGCGAGATATATCGTACACCTACAACAATGCTAAAATCTTTAATACTAATTTGCAGGGTTCAATGAGAAGGAAGTTGGACGAGTTTAAGCTGAAATTACCATGGATAGAAAGATTAGAATTAACGAGTGCGCCTGCCCCTTTGGCCCCGGAATTGGCACTACAGATGCGAGAGCAAGAAGTCCGTAGGGCAAAGCAATTGAAGGGAAACAAAAAATTGCCGCAATTCAAGCCTGCCGAGGATCCGGTTTTGAATGACTTTAGGCGAGAAACGATGTTTCATAGGCAAGCTCAGAGCGCCGTTATTGACGGTATTGGGAGAATAAAAAAGCTCGGTATTTTGACGATAAGACCCGACGATTATTTCGCTGAAATGGCAAAGACCGACGATCACATGCATAAAGTGAGGGAAAATCTTATGAAGAAGCAGGTATCGGCGCAGCGTAGCGAGAGAGTGAGACAGCTAAGACAGCAGAGAAAAGTTGGTAAACAGATGCAGGTTGAGGCGACACTGAAGAAACACGCGGAAAAGAGAAAAATGCTTGAGGAAGTGAAAAAGTATAGGAAGGGTATACGTAAGGATCTTGATTTTCTTGACGACAGGAAATCCGGTGTCGCGGGGAAACCCGGTGGTGGAAAGAAATTTGATGGTAAAACGGGCGACAAGCGTAATGTCGCTAAGATGAAAATGAAAAATTCCAAATACGGCTTTGGCGGTAAGAAGAAGGGCAGTAAGCAAAACACGAGAGACAGCGCGGCCGATGTTTCGGAATACAGAAGACCGGGTAAACCGGGACGCGGTGGAAACGCCGGACGTCTCGGAAATACGGGCAAAAATGGATATCAAGGACGCGGTGGTAATCCAGGACGCGATGGAAAGACCGGCAAAGCTGGGAGAATGGGAGGAAGTCAGAGACCCGGTAAAAATCGTCGGGTACAAATGAAGGCAAAGAGAAAGTGATTTTTCAAACAGCTTATCGACGTTTCTCGATCTAATCATCTCGCTTCGTTGATATATTTACCGTACAAACATTCATACATCGGAACTGTTTATCGTAAACTTTGTTAATAAATATTTTTTACAAAGTTACTTTTGTTATAATTTCTTGGAGCGGCAATTTGTTTTTAATATTCGTCATCGAATTATTAGCGAGAAGTCTAATTTACAGGGCGAGACACACCATCCAACAATGCGTGCGAGAGAGATAGTTGAATTGTTATTGGTAGTTTTTTCCGAACGGCACAATCGATCAGGATGAAATAAGCGCAGGCACTTTTTGCTGACACACACTGCAGTGGCCAAGTTTTTTTAAGCACTCCGTCTGTAAACGTTTTTTCCGCATCTCTCGTATGTAAACGTGGGTCTTTCGCGTCCGGTCATTATTTCATCCCCTTAGTGCACCCAAAAATTCTGAAAAAATTCATGCTACTGTTCGAAATATTCATTTTGAAGTACCGATTGTAAATTTCTCGAAAATTGAATTTTTTCATACATTTTTTTGTTAAATAAATGAAGAAATTGGGAAAAAAATTGTAAGCAAAGCTGTTTTTGCTCGGACACAAACGACCCAGGTTTACAGACGAAGTGTTAAATTCCAATCGGTTGTTTCATTTTAGAGAAAGCACAATTAGCATTTTCGGTGTGGTCGTAGAATCTTATAGATCTTAAGGGGAGGCCAACAGTCAAGATAGCCTCAAAAAATGTCCAACGCATTTTTCTCGGAGACAGTTTGTTCGAGTGAAGAAAGTCAAAAAAGTATTGTAAAAAATCCCAAAAAATTGTAAATTATTATTATTGTAATAAAGCCGAACATAAGCACAAAATGCGCTAACGTTGGCAACAGTACTTCTGGTATATACCTATATATATTAGGGCAATTTTTGTTTTCGACTATTTTTATTTTTCAGTCCCCACGCGAAATTTTGTTGGATATGTCGAAAAAGAAATTCCCTGAAAGTTACAGCTCTTAATATTAATTCTAAGTACTTTCCCAAAGAGTGAGAAGATTTTCCATCTAAAATACACGTAAATCGAATTTTTTTTTCTTCAAATTTCTATAACTCAGCCGCATTTTATGCTATTATATTGTTCTTGGTTTCGATTTACTCAGAATAAAACAATCTAAAAAAGTACCTTTTGCGGCGAAAGTGTAAATTGTACTGGTGAGTTGGTACGGGTCACTGAAGTTGATTTTTACCCAAAATTCTCGTTTTTTTGCTGTTATCTCCGAAACAATTGACTTTACGAAAAAAATGTAAACGAAAAATTTGTTGGGAATTTAATTTCCTATAAAAAAGGCCCTATCGACCCAATTGCTTAGATTAATATTTCACGAGATATTGAACTTTTTTTATTTTTTATTTTTTTTATTATTTAATATTTCATATTTTATAAATTTTATCCTACTCGTAAGTTAAAATTCAATATCTCAAGAAATATTAGTCTAAGCAATTGGGTTGATAGGACCTTTTTTTGTAGGAAATTAAATTTTCAACAAATTTTTCATTTTCATTTTTTTCGTAAAGTTAATTGTTTCGGCGATAACAGCAAAAAAACGAGAATTTTGGGTAAAAATCAACTTTAGTGACCGGTACGGGTGACTAAAGTTGATTGACTCACCAGTACAATTTACACTTTCGCCGCAACAGGCACTTTTTTGGATTGTTCTATTCTGAGTAAATCGAAACCAAGAACAATATGATAGCATAAAATGCGGCTGAGTTATAGAAATTTGAAAAAAAAAATATTCGATTTACGTGTATTTTAGACGGAAAACCTTCTCACGCTTTCGGAAAGTACTTAGAATTAATAAGGGCTGGAGGGGGGAATTAAGGGCTGTAACTTTCAGGGAATTTCTTTTTCGACATATCCAACAAAATTTCGGGTGGGGACTGAAAAAAAAATAGTCGAAAAAAAAAAATCGTCCTAATATATATATGCGCAAAAGTTTGTTTTTTTTAGAAAAGTTCTATGGAAATATATTTTTTGTTCAGCGTGAATGGCATTTTAAGATCGTTGTTCTATGCCCCCCATCTTAAATCACTCAACTTTGAGCTCGCGTATCTCAGCATGTTCACGTGGATTAAAATTCTTTTTAAATTATATAAAAAAAAAAAATTAATACATTAGTTTATAACATCTGAATTTTAGCTCGAACAGAAGAAAATATAGCTAAGCCCAGTTTATAGTCTTGCAGTTCGTCGTTTATCAGGAATATTTTCACGAAATGAAGTTCTTCGAAGGTCATAAAAGGCTTATTTAAATAGGTTGAGATGTAATTGCATAATAATCAAAAGTACGGGAGCTACGGAAAAGAAGCAGTTGTATTTTTGGTGTGAATCAACATGCCGAACTAAACACGAGGACCAAGTTTGTTTGGTTTGGAGTACACCCCTACACGTAGGGGTTACGATATTCGAAGCATAACCCTAAGTAAATAGATAAATTCATTTTTCTTATATATGGTAATTAGGGGCGATCGAAGCGCTTGCGAGAAAATTACACAGATGATGTAAGATTTTGGCCATCTAGTTAACGGCCTTGGCACTAATCGGCTCCTAGTTTGAAATCCGGCGGTAAATGAACATGGATGGGCATATATATATATATATATATATATATATATATATATATATATATAGACACTAGGGGGGGCTCTGACCCCTCCGCGTTTCGCGCTCCAACCCCCACCCCCCCGTTACCGCGCGACCGTGCCCCACGCCATCCTGTGCGTTGTTGTTTTGTTGGGGGAACAGCAGTAGTACAGCTCCGTATGCTGTCAGACATTACAGTGGTTAGGCGTGTTCCAATGAAATAAAGCATGCTGCTGTACTATATATAACGTTTAAATGATACACTGTACTTTTATCTCGGTACAAGTATATATGGGGCATTCCATGCGAACTCGATCTGGTTAATAAGCCTCAGTATTATTTTTTCCTCCGAGTATATCATAGAGCGAATTTTTTTGAAAATTCGTGCGGTCGTAATGATATAAAGTGTCGATTTGACCAAGAGGGCTGTTATCGATTTCGTTCAAATTTACACAGTAAATTTTTTCAACAAATGTTGGAATTTTTCTATTATTATTTATTTTATATCAAACAAACATTTCTATGTCACGAGAAGAGAGCTTGAAAAAAAATTAATCTTCTATTTATAATATATTAGTTTTTGCCCCGCGGGAAACCGCGGGTGAGAACACGCATTAAATTTGGATTATATATCTGTTTCATACGCATTATGAGTACGTAACCCAAGTGCATCTCATGTAAATACTATCCGGAAATTATGTGGAAAAATAAAAGGACCAATCACTAAAAATTAAATCGACGCTGCCCACTCCTCCTTAAGGTCATAACATGAAGTTATATAGTCTAGAGCCTTCCCGAATAAACGGTATATCTAATGCAAAAAGATTTTTTCAAATCGGATTAGTATTTCCTGAGATTAGCGCGTTCGAACAAACATACAAACTCTTCAGCTTTATTACAGTTGTAACATTATTTTTATGGCACTTTCCACTAGAATTTTTGTGCAATAAATATAATATATTATAACTTGAAATCGAATTTTTTTTATTAAATTTTTCTTCACGTGAAGGAAATATTTTTTTCATTTAAAATAAATAATAAACGTAAAATGCCAACATGTTGGAAAAAATTGTATCTCCGTTGGCCTGAGGGTTATGGTCTTGTCGAGTTGCCGTTGAATGTCACATGTATTTTAATTAGAAAAATCAATTGATAAATAACAAGTAGTGTTGTTCACACAGGCGTCGACGTACACTTTAATGCTATTCACAGAAAAATGAGAAATGAACGTGGAAAAAATAATAACACGATAACAGTCATACAAAACCGTTCTCTATCTAGAAGTACGCGGTAAATTTGCACGAACAATGTTAAGATATAACCAATAAGATAGAAGAAAAAAAAAAGAATGACATGGAAATGCATGCTCGGTGAACATAAAACCTTTGAGTCGAGGTCAAATCAGACTTGGTCATCAGCCATAATCAGGATCTATATAGAACTGAATCATAATGCATCAGATACATAATTTAACAACCGGAAACGAACGTTTACGAGATCTCGTTTCTTTCGTGTGATACCGTTGTACCATTAAATAGTTTGACAGGCTACAATATCGTGATATCTCATACACATCGAATTTTGCCGATTTACAAAACAAAACAAGAATTACTAATATAGCAAAGATTGCTAATAATAACAATAAAGTTAATTTATATTGATAGTTGAAAAAAAAAATGGTCCGGTTGATAAGGAATGTCCTATATATTGATATCTAGCATGTTTTTGTGAAATTCCCCCAGAATAAGGAGGGCAGCTCAGGATAAGTAGGGTGAGCAGGATGGGTAGACATTGGGTGGGTTCTGTGAGAATCTGGTGCCCGGTAACAGCTGCAATCCAACGTTCAACCAATAGTCCCTTCCCAAAGTACCATCGCGAGCGGGCAAACCACCGTTCAACATTTTCTCTCTCTCTCTCCTGTCTCTATCTCCTTCTTCGTTCTTGTCGATCCTCCGCAATTACAAACGTGTCGAAGGGCAAGCTCGTACATACCAGGGATGCAAGCTCGTCTCTCGTCTTATTCCGGAGTCTGTGTGTGGAGAGTTCTGACGGTCTCTTTTAGAGAGCATCAGAGCAATTGGTTCGATGTTCCATATAACATCTTCGCTCCTCAGCTTTTGAATAAATACTACTACGTATATTGAAAATCTATCTAGGAAATAAACGGTGAAAATTCAACGATATTTTTCGTGTAAATTACTTCGAACTATTTCCTCATGATTTATTTATCGCACAAATAATTATACGTCGTTCAATGCTCCATTAAAATAATTCAATAAAATTAACTGAAAACTTTTGTAATCGCTTTTTATAATTATCAGGTGACACCGACGAATGCTTTCGTTATTTAAGGTAATAGTCTGGTAACTTAAGCCCATTTTCATGTCTTTTTTGGAGGGCGTTTTGTTGTAGGAAAATAAAAATGAATCGTTTTTGATATTTAGGATGTTTTTATTTACATATTAAAGATACAAACAAACATTTTTTTTAAATAACAAAATGGCGGACTTTGGAAAAAAGTTTTTTTTCTCCAAAGTCCGCCATTTTGTTATTTATCCATGAAATTTAACTTCAGTAGTTCCGACCAGAATGACATGTCTATAGATTAAGAATTATCAAGAATTTTTTATTTCAGATAACATCAAGAGCCAAAATCACCCGGGCCACCCACGCGCTTTTTTTTCGAGGTGCCAACTTCGATCAATAATAATAATAATAATAAACTATTAAATATTTTCAAAATTTTTTTTTTTTGTATCTTTAATATGTAAATAAAAACATCCTAAATATCCAAAACGATCCACTTTTATTTTCCTACAAAAAAACGCCCTCCAAAAAAGACATGAAAATCGGCTTAAGTTACCAGACTACTACCTTAAAAAAAAAAATTCATGCTAAATTTCGACCCGATCGGTTAAGGCCGCCATCCCGTGTAAAGGCTCTTTTTTTACGCTTTTTTTGGGAATTTTTTTTGGCGATCTAAATAAAGATACCACTGCGAAATTTTTACCACATATTTATTCACACTTTGAGCCCACTTTACAATTTTTTCAGCGCGAAATCGTCGCTCATTGCTGAGATACACGGCAACGTAGCCACTCATTTTCAAAAAAACGATTATCACGGTTGCGGGCGTTCTGCTTGTCTGAAACAAAAAAATCAAACGGCATTTTAATCTGTGATGTTTCAATTAGTCTTGGAACTAGGATTATGAAAAAATATTGAAAAGTTAATTTTTGGCAACTTGTTGAACTCTTGTCGTCAATTTTTGTTTCTTTTCACGACTACTTCAGTATGACAAAAAAAACCTTTTTAATATTTTTTGATAATCCTAGTTCCAAGACTGGTTAAAACTTCACAGATTAAAATGCCGTTTGGTTTTTTCGTTTCAGATAAGCAGAACGCTCGCAATCGTGGTATCCGTTTTTTTGAAAATGAGTGGCTAAGTTGCCGTGTACCTCAGCAATGAGCGACGATTTCGGGCGGAAAAAAATGTAAAGTGTGCTCAAAATGTGAATAAATATGTGGTAAAAATTTTGCAGTTGTATCTTTATTTATTCCGCCAAAAAAAAATTCCCCAGAAAAATGTAAAAAACAGCCTTCACACGGGATGACGGCCTTAAGCCATTTCAGAGCTATAGAACTTTTATTTTTCCAACCTTATCGCATACACACCCATGCAGACATTTTTATAAATGTACTATTCCAGCGTTTTGGCATATTTCGAACACACATTGGCATTGGAAATTTGGACAATAAACTTTTCACGAAAACAAAGTTTCCTCCGCGAGTATATGAAGAAGTAAAATTTAATAGAAAAATAAAATCTTTTGCAAACCGAGGGTTATAAATATGGGTTGGTTGAGCGCAAATAAAATCTCGACAGTTATATGAAAAATGACTGGCAACCGCGAGGGTGGTTTGGGGAAAAAGGCGTATATAAGTGAGCACGCGAGAGGAAAATAAAATATGTTGAGAGAGAGGAAGCGTCGAAAAGCGCGTATATCGGTATATAAAAAGTGTACTATTACGAAGAGGAGAATCGTTGCGGCCGAGCCGATATTACCATATGAAAAAGTGCGCCCCGAGTCAAGACCGGGGGATGCCTATATATACCGAAGGGAAGAAAACGAGAGAAGTTATATAAGAATGCGTTACTGCGCGGAAAAGTATGACTGACGTGTTCTCTCGCTCAGCTCTCACGGACCTGAAAACGAGCGACGACGTATTTCACTCTTTCCATATACTTCTTATCTCTCAGCGCCACACAATCGAGAAATAGATTTTCGTAGAGAATGGAGAAAGAAAGAAAAAAGAAAACAACGTGCAATTTTTACAGGACGAATGTCTTGAATTCGTTGATCATGTATTTAGCAGTCAACGTACTCCTCGACGCGATCGACGCGAATCCTATTTGATAACAAATTTTCTTTGCTATAAGAAAATATGGGTATCATTTCGATGAGTCAACGATAAGTTTCGTAAACTTGAAGAATTATCCCAGTGATCTCCGGACGACACACTTCAACTGCCTTCCCCGATGTTTACATAACCTACAATCATTTTTCATTCTTATTAGAAAACATATTTTAATTCGTGATGAAAGTAAATGTTCATACTCCAGCGAGAGTTTTCCGATAAAATATGCCTTATAATCACAAAAGTCAATGTCATTGAGAGTTATGAATGTTCGAGGTGACTTGAAAGGAGCCGCCATTTTGACGAGCACGCGCCACCATTTTGATGCTCCCTATTGTACCGGGATATGTGAGACGCGTGTATAACCTGACTGAATCGCATTAAGGGGGGAAAAGGGTTAGACGGTTCAAAAAATCGATTTTTTTTTATTTCATAAATTTTTAGTAAAACTATTGAAAAATATGTTTCCAAAATTTTAAATGAAAATTCCGACTCGTTCTATTGTTATAAGCCATTAAGGGGGGAAAATAGGGTTAGGACAGCGTTTTCTCAATGATTTTCATGAATTTTTTTATAGTATAAAAAATGAATATAATTTATTGAAACTTTGAGAATATTTTATACATATATTTAAGTATATACTATAAAATTTTTGAAGAATTTCCTTGAAAAACACCGAAGATATTAGCGACCCCATATTGCAGGTCACAATCAGACTCAGCATTTTGCGTTTTTTCAAACGCGTTTTTCTGAAAACGACTTTTTTTGAACTTGCGTACACGCTAGTTTGAAAAGTTTTCAACCAATCGTTTTGAAAATTGGCATTTAGTTTCTTCATAGTATTGCGCTCTATATGAACCTAAAATCGGAATATCATCATTATTTGAAATAATTTTTTTTTTGCAAATAAAGTTGTAAAAAATGGCAAAAAATCATGCTGTTTTGTTATGGCCCCTGTAAAAAATTCAATTTTCTATTTTTTTGATAGCATTTAGGTTCATATAGAAGAGAGGAATATAATAAAAGTAAATTCCAACCTCGTTTGATTTCAGATGAAAAATTGCGGCTTCCAGAATGTACGCAAAATGCTGAGTCTGATTGTGACCTGCAATATGGGGTCGCTAATATCTTCGGTGTTTCTCAAGGAAATTCTTCAAAAATTTTATAGTATATACCTAAATATATGTATAAAATATTCTCAAAGTTTCAATAAATTATATTCATTTTTTATACTATAAAAAAATTCATGAAAATCATTGAAAAAACGCTGTCCTAACCCTATTTCCCCCCTTAATGTCGTCGTATAAAATATCTCGGAGGATAAAATCGTAAACCGTCGTATATATTGTCCATAAAAACATTTCTCACCATATGATAATTTTTATGCGAGAGAGAAATGATCCACTGTCGTGGATGTAAATACGTGTGGCACTATGTGTATATATAATTTTACGTGGATAACACAGCGTGGGCGTAATCGGTGGACATTATCTGAAAGTCCGATGCAGGGCCCGTTGGAGGTGCAACGGCTTGTGTGCATCAGATGTATATGTGCACATGCATACATATATATGATTTGCAACAACTCTCTACATAGAACTTTCGCGAAATATTAAAGTCCGCCATAGAAATGTTTATAAATGTGTGTAAACATACATACATATATTTACCACATGTACATAGTTATGGGAGAGGAGGCGGAGAACGAGGAAAAGGGTAATGGAGTTCTCGCAATATGGCAGAGTGGCACGCGGCGAAGTTCTTTGCCACGGTTGGTGTGAGTCGACAAACGATGTTTTCCAGAAACCGTTAAAGTAACGCTGAGTAGACAGGAAACCGTTTCGCGAGTCTCCGGTCTCTATTTTTTATTTCTTTAGCTTATTCTCTTTTCTCGTCTGTATTAATCCCCATTGTACACGAAAATCTTGATTTTCGAAGGGACCTCGATTGATTTTTGCCAATCGTAAAATAGAGTTCAACCCCATGATCGATCTAAGCAAAAATTCCCAAGAAAATCTTGTAATTCTGGAAAGTAACGTGGGAATTAAAATTTGCCCATTACTCACAAGATAATCATTAATTTAAAAAAAAATTCTGTAATCTCATACAATCTTAGCTGTTGTATTAATTTGAGTAAAAGTCACAGTAAAATTACAAGGAGCAATGATACTTTGCTTGTGTATAAAAATCAAGACGCGCATATGCAAGTGCATATCGGCGCAAAAGCGTTTATTTTTGGAAACGTCAGTTTTCGACAGTTTTTTTTCCCTTTAATTTTTTTTTAATATATATTTTTTTTTCACGAAGGAGTAAAATAATTCAACGAATTGTATATACGCTTATTAAAAAAAAGTCTGCCCCGTCCCTTAGGTATACGCCTATTGATAGTTACTAGGAACTGAGGCCTTATTATCGGGAGGCCTTATTACGAGCGGAACAACTGTGCATTATATACCAGGAATATCGGTATATTCGAGTCCATAGTTGGGCCGTGGAGTGTTGCACGATATTTCATTTTAACGATTTCCACGCGGTTTATAGCTCGATTCTCAATAACCAGATATAACAAGGAAAAAAAGAATGAAGCTTTCAAGCGGGTTGTGAGAAATTAGTCGAGAAAACATCGATATAGTCTTAAAAGTGTATAGAGTTTGATAGTTAAATTGCACGAGTACAGGAAAAAGTATGAGATTTATTTTTCGTTGTTAAAAAAAAAAAAAAATTCTTCGCTCCAATACATTTTTTTACGATCATTAGCTCACGAGCTCGCGCTGCTCACGCTAGTTCTTCATATCGGTCATAACTCATATTTTTAAGTACAAATGCTGAGCAAAAAAAAAAAGAGAAAAGTTATTTACGAAGAAGCAAAGCTTCCTCAAGCAGCAATTCAATATTTAAATGTATTTTAATGAAATTTTAATAAATAAAAAAGTACCTGGTTTCGTTGAAATAAATTTCCGTCGATTCAAGTAGAGCCTTGGTTAAAGGAAAATAGATCCATTTATCTTCGCGTGGTATTCAACAGTTCGAAGAGGATGAATAAAAAAAGAAAACGTCCCCGAACGAATTTTCTCAGTGGAGTAGAGAGAAAGGTTTTAATAATGACGAAAGTATCGATCATTATACAGATATATGTATACACATGACGTGTCGTACATTTTTTTTCGTAGCCCGCACAGTTTGTCGGCTTTTTTCTCAAGTCTTTCGTATTTCTTTGCACATTTTATATAACCGGGCATATACATACGAGGTCTGTTAAAAAAGTATCGCGAATTTTGAATTTTCGCGGGCTACGTATATTCGATTTTCGATTTTTTTGTGGCGTTAGGTTGGTACTCGTGTCCCTCACTTATGCTGAAAAAATCGGCCATTTTGAATGTTTAGTTAAGGCCGTAGTCTGGTCTAGAGCGAGATTTTTGACGTCATTTCTAATGTGCAATAACGTTTAAACCGTTGAAGTTGTCTTGATGAAAATTTACACGTGCATTTATTGATCCTCAGAGAATACTTGTACTTTAAAAAAAAAATTATTTTAAATATTTTCATGTAGTTTTTTGCCTTATTGCAACATGGTGCGCCGAAATCGGAGCCCACTCTGGACGATGTTGTATGCATGTGAAAAAAAAATATATATATATTCTCAATCTGTATGAGTATTCTGAGCACTGGTAGCAGAATTCGTACTTAAAAAAAAAATTTTGACAAAATGGCGGCCTGTTGAACTTTCATTAATGATATTTCATACATTTTCGGGTATTCGACGAGTTATAAAATGTCGGCAAAATTATTGTTCGACTCAATAAAAAATTTTTTTAAGTACCAATTCTGCCCAAATTATTAGTAAAAATCGAATAGCACGAGCCAATCGATATGTTTAGTTACTCAGCAACTTCTCTAACGGTGATTCGACGATTGGCAAATATTATTTTCTTCGCTTCATCAATGTTTTCGTCTGTTGTTGATGTGCTCGGGCGTCGGGAACGCATTTCGTTGTTCGCATCTTCTCGGCCCTCTGAGAACATTTTGTATCACCGATAAACGTTGCTTTGGTCCAAGGTAGCTTCACCACACGCCACAGTCAACATTCGGAATGCGTCCGCGCACTTAATTTTGTTTTTCACACAAAATTTGATACAGATTCTTTGATCCATTTTTTGAAATAGGCAAAAATCGAAGACAAGCCAAAGCACGTCTAATCAAAACAGCTGTCAACAATTAACTGAACATTCAAAATGGCCGATTTTTTCAGCATAAGTGAGGGACATGAGTACTAGGGTGGTTCTTAATTTGGTGATGTTGGAAATTCTTTGGTATTGTTCCTTGAAAGTAATCAACATATCCAGAAAAAAAAATTGGCCGCAAGCGTAACTTTGTCCAATAATTCTAACCCACCCCACCGAGCTGTCAAATTTTTATATGAAAAAATGCATGCATTCAAAATTTTGTTAAGAAAATTGTTTATTATTTCAAAACTATTCATGATAAAAGAAATTTATATTGCGTTTCTATAGGAAATTTAATGGTCTACAAAAAAGGTATCTTGTAAAATTCTTGTGAATCTAATATTTATCACGTTATTAGCAAAAAAACTGTCATCATTTACTCCAAAAGTCCATCATTATGGCCAAAACAGGAGTTTGACGTCGAAAAACTGCAATGTATTCTTCATATGCAATTAGAAATATGAAGAGATACGTAGCGCACTCAATAACAGTATGTGAACGATATTTAAATTTTCAATTTTATCAATTTTATTATCATTTATGATAAATTTTTCTTCTTTGATCGATAAGGACATTGATTTCTTTATCAGTTCCAAATCGATGGCTTTTTTCGAAAGATTTGAAATCAACTCCTCATTTTTTGATATCGATGTGAGCGAGTGGATTTCTAATGAAAATTATTTACAAGGCTTAAAAATAGTTAAAGGAATTAAAGTGGTTAACGATGTTGCAGAAAGAGGAGTGAAACTTATTACAGAGTACAATGATCGTCTCACTTATGATGAAGATCAAAAACAATTCATTGTGAAAATAATTGGAGAATATAAAAAAAAATATCCTGATATTAACAAAGCAACTTTGCTCCAACCGATGTAATTCATTATTGTAAGTTGATTTTCAAAATATATGACATCATTCATTATAATTCACAATAAAATTGATAAAATTGAAAATTTGAATATTGTTTACATTTCATTGTTGAGTGCGCTACGTATTTCTTCATAATCTTATATACATACGAAAAATAAATTGCAGCTATTCGACGCCAAACTCCTGTTTTGACCATAATGATCGACTTTTGGAATAAATGATGACAGTTTTTTGCTAATTACGTGATAAATATTAGATTCACGAGAATTTCACAAGATACCTTTTTTTGTAGAGCATTATATTTCCTACAAAAACGTTATATAAAATTCTTTTATCATAAATAGTTTTGAAATAATAAACAATTTTCTTAACAAAATTTTGAATGCATGCATTTTCTCATATAAAAATTCGACAGCTCGGTGGGGTGGGTTGGAATTATCGGACAAAGTTCCGCTTGCGCCGAATTTTTTTTCTAGATATGTTGATTACTTTTAAGGCTCAATACCAAAGAATTTCCAACATCACTAAATTAAGAACCACCCTAATGAGTACAAACCTAACGCTAAAAAAAATCGAAAATCGAATATACGTAGCCCGCGGAAATTAAAAATTCGCGATACTTTTTGAACAGACCTCGTACGTGAAAAGATCCATTTATATGAAAGTCGTACGAGGAGGACACAAAAGTTGTTACCACTCTACCGCTATCCATCAGCATATCGGTCGCTGATCGTGACAGAGCTTCTTACAGTTTGCCTTTCTTTTACGTGTCAACTGTAAAAATTCCATATAGTAAGAAATATACGTAAAATATATATGGGACATTCAGCATAAATCAGAATGTTTTTTTCCCAATGGAAAATAGCATTTCAATTCCTAAATAAATAAGAAAAGAAATTCTTCAGTTTTATATGGAATATCCCATGTAAGACGACATATGGGGTATTCCACCATTGATATATGGGCTTATAGATGATGGAGGGCTATATGATACTACAGTAGTCGGGGATTGTAGCAAACTGATGCAAAAGTCAGCTACGTGCTTCACTTTTCTTCTCTCCCTTTCGGTGTATAGCACCGCATGCTCACGCGTCTCTCACAGTATTTCAAATTTTCTTCTCGTACGTTCAATTTTCTAATCTGCCTATATCGGGGTATATGATATTATATAGTACGTATATGGCGTATTCCTCATGAAGTAGAATAGCTTTGAGACGAAGAACTCTTTGATAATCGCGTCCAAATCGCCAACGGTTCATTTGTAAAAAGAAAACTGTACAAGGTAGAAACTTGTACATTGCTTCCGTATTATTTTATCACGTTTACAAAGTTTTTGCTACGTTAAAGTAAGTTTAAGTAGAAGGGGCGTGGGGGGTTTTAAGTAAAGGGTACTTTACGAAGAAGCAAAACGAAAAAAATTACCGGTCAGATACTTGATGCGCCGAGGGTTCCGTATTATTTTCATGAGGGAAATTGTTGACAACGATGTTAGGTACTGGATATTTTCATTAAATTTTCATATACCTCAAGAACCAATGACAGTTTTAACATCGCTATAATTTACCTTCGATCTTCCTAAATGCCATCGTATATCGGAATTATTCAAACATTTTCGGTACAGCACGTTTTCGGAATTGAACTCTTTCAAACGATACCCCACTCGACAGGACAGAAAATGATTTTTTTATTCGCCATCACATTTTAGCCATTCCGAATTCTCGAAGAGAAAAATAATAATAAAAATAATATATAGTATAGGCATTTTTTTTTTCAAAAACTACTCGGGGACTATCTTCGGAACTTCTCACTCTAGTTGCATGCTAAATTTCAAGTTGATAGGTTGAACCGTTTACGAGTTACAGGTCTATCATTGAAGAACAGCCGGATGGGCGGACGTACGGACGATTGACTATTACCATTAAAGTTTCCGTTCTTTGGCACGAAAACCTAAAAAGGACAGCCTAAAATCACTTTTTGGGAAACCTTTCGCTTAATCTCTTTTTGTGGGCATCTTTTACAAATTAGACAATTAGCAAAAAAATAACATTGAAAAAAGATCTTTCCGCATTAATTAGAAAACATGTATGTACTTAGTTTGATCGATAATAATGCGAGAATGAAAAAAGAGTTTTCATATATATATTAGGGCGATTTTTTTTTCGACTTTTTTTTTTTCAGTCCCCACCTGAAATTTTGTTGGATATGTCGAAAAAGAAATTCCCTGAAAGTTACAGCCCTTAATATTAATTCTAAGTACTTTCCCAAAGCGTGAGAAGATTTTCCATCTAAAATATATTTTATGCAATCATATTGTTCTTGGTTTCGATTTACTCAGAATAAAATAATCTAAAAAAGTGCCTTCCGCGGCGAAAGTGTAAATTGTACAGCTGAGTTGGTACGGGTCACTGAAGTTGATTTTTACCCAAAATTCTCGTTTTTTGCTGTTGTCTCCGAAACAATTAACTTTACGGAAAAAATGTTAACGAAAAATTTATTGGAAATTTAATTTCCTACATAAAAGGTCCTATCGATCCAATTGCTTAGATTAATATTTCTTGAGATATTGAACTTTGACTTATGAGTAGTATAAAATTTATAAAATATTAAATATTAAATAATAAAAAAAATCAAAAATAAAACGTTCAATATCTCAAGAAATATTAATTTAAGCAATTGGGTTGATAGGACCTTTTTTATAGGAAATTTAATTCCCAAGAAATTTTTTATTTACATTTTTTTCGTAAAGTTAATTGTTTCGGAGATAACAGCAAAAAAACGGGAATTTTGGGTGAAATCAACTTCAGTGACCCGTACCAACTTACGAGTACAATTTACACTTTCGCCGCAAAAAGCACTTTTTTAGATTGTTTTATTCTGAGTAAATCAAACCAAGAACAATATGATAGCATAAAATGCGGCTGAGTTATAGAAGTTTGAAAAAAAAAAAAAAAAATCGATTTACGTGTATTTTAGATGGAAAATCTTCTCACGCTTTGGGAAAGTACTTAGAATTAATAAGGGCTGGATAAGGGATGGATTAATAAGGGCTGGAGGGGGGAATTAAGGGCTGTAACTTTTAGGGAATTTCTTTTTCGACATATCCAACAAAATTTCGGGTGGGGGCTGAAAAAAAAAATAGTCGAAAAAAAAAATCGCCCTAATATATATACATTCAAAAGCGTGGGAAGAAAGAAAGAGAGAGAGAGTGACAATCGAATGTTTCCATTAAAGTTTCCGTTTTTTAGTACGGAAACCTAAAAAGGACAGTCTAAAATCACATTTTGGGAAACCTTTCGCTTAATCTCTTTTTTGTAGGCATTTTTTACAAATTGGACAATTAGCAAAAAAATAACATTGAAAAAAGATCTTTCTACATTAAATAGAATACATATATGTGCATAGCTTGATCGGAAACAATGCGAGAATGAAAAAAAGAGTTTTCATATATTTAATTCAAAGCGAGGGAAAGAAAGAGAGAGGGAGAGAGAATTTGATCATTCGTGAGACACTGTTATAGACTCCCTTGGGGAGACAAAAACTCGATATGAGCCCTTCACGTATGTACCTTTTTACATTGTGGAATTCCAATGAGGTGTATGATATTCGACGATCGGCAGACATCAGCGGCAAATATGTTTCTGCGTTCGGGCGGAAAAGATATAGACATATATTTCTCTCGCCAAGATATATATATATATATACATATATAGTCGTGAGACAATGGCACGAGGGTGGATAAAAAATTCTGTATCCTCGCGTCGTTCTCCATCAAAAAAATATCACACGCCGAGCGTATATAAAGTGAACAATAATGTATACGAAAAATACGGGAAATCATTTAAACTGGTTGATCCGTGGATTGTCCACAAAAAGCAAAAAAAAACATTTTTCCTTTGTAACCACATGGTGCACGAAAAAAAAAAAAAAAACAATTCACTACAATTGTATTTATTGTAGTTTTTCTGTACTTTCGTTGACAAGTCTTTTAATATATAATTTAAATGCATTAACAAACTCTTATTGATATCATTACACAATGCCATTTTTCTAAATTAAACATAATATCAGCGGACCACAACGTACGATGTACATTACTTTCTAAAAAAATAATTACGACTATTATTCGATGCAAAAAAAAATGGAATTTCTATTGTTTTCTTTGCCGAATGGTTTTCCAAAGATGTACGTCCAATTAAATCACAAGCTACAAAACATGATAATCGATCCACCTATGATATTTCTTGATTACTTGGACAAAAATTCCCAAAATATATTACAAATAGGGTCAAATATACTTGACTGTTTTTTTTTTCAAATCACCTTTGTCCCCTGTGACAAATGTCAAACTGTACTATAAGGATTAGTTAGCAACACGGACCGATAACAGAGGACGGGCAGTTTGTGCGCGGCTCTGGCGATCACACAAGAAGCAGTTTTGGCTGCGATCGCTATTAGGGTGGATGACCGCTTACTGCACTGGCTGGCGCGCCGACTGTTGAAGCCATCTGTATACAGGTTTTCCGCAGTTTCCCTGTGCCCATGGCAAATGCGATACAGTGTAGCTAAGACGTCCACGGACCTAATGGAAGTTAGGTTAGCTTGGCGAACTGCGGGTAGGCAGTGAAAGGGAGAAAATGGAAAAAAATGAAACTGGGAAGAGTCATACGTAAAAAACAGAAAGGGTATACGTTGGAACAAAGAAAAAAACTGGAAGTATGGGTAGTTAGTAACACGAAATGTGAAAGAGGGTAAAAGAGGGTAAAAGAGCAAAATCATCGACTGTGTGCGAATGGTTTCGAGCACAGTGGAATTCGCAATAAAAGAATGGCAAATATAAATATGAACGAGAGAAAGGGGGCTTTCCTTTATCGCTCGAGTCGCAAAAGAACGTTTCTTCTTTTTCTTTCTTCTCATTGCTTGCAAATATATTCATTGATGTGCGCCGTAATTTTTAATAAACTCATATTAATTCTTACACGTTTCAAGAACTATTTACCTGTGTACCTTGCGCAAATATTTATAACGTCTTTTCATTGCAGGAAAAAGCTAAGAATCCCCAAACAACATCGTCATCGTGTTTTCTCCCGTTTTCTTTTTATTCCTTCATTTTTTCATTTCTTTCCTCCCCTATATCCGTCCGAGTTCTCTTTCGTAGCGCCCATTATTTACAGACGGACCAAAGAGCACCGTGTTCGACGTAAAATTTTAATTATATGACTCCCGGGTTTCTCCTGTTTTTTTTTGTTGCTTTTCCAACCCCCTCCAAACTCCTTCATATGCTAGAGCGACGACCCCGATGTCCCCGCAGGGGCATCGAAGAGAGCGTCCCACCCCTGTGCTCGGCTATATACAGTGAAGATACCCCCTCGTTTTGCCTCTCTCCGGCAGAGCAATTTCGTTTCGTACATTTTTCATGTCGGAAAAGACGATTTTTTTTTACTCTCCTTTATTTTCCTCGCTCTGCCATTCTGCCGTCTCTTACGCGTCTGTATCGGCCATTTTAAAAAGCTGAACATCGAGCACGCATACACACAGGCAAACACGCAAATTAGTTTTTTTTTCAACGATGTGTGTGAGTCCTTTTGAGAATAGCAATAGGATGTATGTATTATATATTTGTCTCAAAAATACCTACGTTCCCGGTATATTAAAACACTGCATCGTATTGATTTTCTTTATATAGCAAATTCATAGGTACTTATACGCAGGAATTTTTATTATAAAATAATCAAGAATCAATTAATGACTAATGTAATTGAACAATATTGTTAATTGATGAGTTATACGTACATATCCTATATGGAGAATTTTGTGTAAATTATACAATATTTTTTATTTGATGAGGTGTCCCTTTACGGAAATGCTAACGAGTTATAATAGTTATAATGTGATATCAAGAGAATATCTCTAAAGAGAATATTATCTTAATATCACGAGTTTTTAGTTTCTTGGTTATTATTAAATAACTTTTATTGTCATATAAAACGTTGTTACTGCAATGTACAGAATTGATGGTTAATATTTGCTTAATTCAGGTCTTATAATATAATAGTAATGTTCCAGTCTGAAATCATCCCCTTCGTATATCTAAGTATTTCATTGTCAGTAAATAATTTATAAATGGCGCTGAAACCAACAGACATTTAATTTCGAACAGGAATTATAGTGCAACGTTAATGCAATTTGCTTTCAGTCTTTCAGCAAAGTTATTGTAACATTTCAGTAAAGCTCGTACGTAAAAAAATAATGTAGTGAATTTCTAGTAACAGAAGTATATATAGCTACTAAAAATGCACTAAACTATTCTTTTATATAATTCATACGTTCATTGATAATGCTGTTTTCTTTGAGATAATCTAGTAATTATTATTATACGCCACAAACGTACTGCTATCATATTATCATTATGACGAGAGCGCTTTGTACAGCCAGATCAACCCTTTGACAGAACTACGGAATTCATTGCATACGCGTACGTTTGTGATACCGATATTCCTGAAATGATCATTACTGTCCATGAATGTATTGTCAATGTGTGGAAGGGTATAGTGGTATACCGTTACTGGAACTGGAGATTGTCTGTGCGTTTGTACATGATATCTGTTTCAATATATATACTGGATGTCCCAAAACTAGGACGTCAGAGTGACACGGGGGTTAGATTTGCTCCGGACCTATCAGAATAAACGAATATGACCTCAGTAAAAATCTCATGGTTTTCGTGGAAAATCGTTATCTAGCACTTGTTATTCCGCTACCATTGCTATGAAAGTCCAAATCGTAAGCAAATCAAAGTTCAAATTCACACGAAATCCTAAAGTGATTAGAAACCCAAACGAAAACAGCGAGATAACAGAATAGCGATTGTCCGAAAAATTGTCTTGTTTGATTTTTCGGAAAATCGTTCTTGTTATCTCACTGTTTTCGTTGGTATTTCTGACCACTTCAGGATTCGGTGTGGATTTGGACTTTGATTAACAAGTGCTAGGTAGCGATTTTTCGAAAAATCAATAAAGACGATGTTTCTCGAAAACCATGAGACTTTTACTGAGGTCATATTTGTTTATTCTGATAGGTCCGGAGCCAATCTAACCCCCGTGTCAGTCTGATGTACTACTGCGCGCTTCGCGCGCCAACCCCCCCCCACCCGCCAGAATTTTGGACACCCCTGACCATAATTTTGGACACCCCCTACTCAACTCTTGTACACGGCGGCGGCGGCGATATCCCTCTATAGATAATATATAATATATAATCTATAGATAATAGATATAGATAATAGATAATAGATAATAGATAATAGATAATAGATAATAGATAATAGATAATAGATAATAGATAATAGATAATAGATAATAGATAATAGATAATAGATAATAGATAATAGATAATAGATAATAGATAATAGATAATAGATAATAGATAATAGATAATAGATAATAGATAATAGATAATAGATAATAGATAATAGATAATAGATAATAGATAATAGATAATAGATAATAGATAATAGATAATAGATAATAGATAATAGATAATAGATAATAGATAATAGATAATAGATAATAGATAATAGATAATAGATAATAGATAATAGATAATAGATAATAGATAATAGATAATAGATAATAGATAATAGATAATAGATAATAGATAATAGATAATAGATAATAGATAATAGATAATAGATAATAGATAATAGATAATAGATAATAGATAATAGATAATAGATAATAGATAATAGATAATAGATAATAGATAATAGATAATAGATAATAGATAATAGATAATAGATAATAGATAATAGATAATAGATAATAGATAATAGATAATAGATAATAGATAATAGATAATAGATAATAGATAATAGATAATAGATAATAGATAATAGATAATAGATAATAGATAATAGATAATAGATAATAGATAATAGATAATAGATAATAGATAATAGATAATAGATAATAGATAATAGATAATAGATAATAGATAATAGATAATAGATAATAGATAATAGATAATAGATAATAGATAATAGATAATAGATAATAGATAATAGATAATAGATAATAGATAATAGATAATAGATAATAGATAATAGATAATAGATAATAGATAATAGATAATAGATAATAGATAATAGATAATAGATAATAGATAATAGATAATAGATAATAGATAATAGATAATAGATAATAGATAATAGATAATAGATAATAGATAATAGATAATAGATAATAGATAATAGATAATAGATAATAGATAATAGATAATAGATAATAGATAATAGATAATAGATAATAGATAATAGATAATAGATAATAGATAATAGATAATAGATAATAGATAATAGATAATAGATAATAGATAATAGATAATAGATAATAGATAATAGATAATAGATAATAGATAATAGATAATAGATAATAGATAATAGATAATAGATAATAGATAATAGATAATAGATAATAGATAATAGATAATAGATAATAGATAATAGATATTCTGCACTTTAGCCTTCTCCGTTATTTACTTACTCTTTCCTCATTCATATTCTGCACTTTATCTTTCTCTCGCTTTTTATTTACTTTTTCCTCATCCAAATTCTGCACTTTATCCTTCTCTCTTTTTTTGTTTACTCTTTCTTCATCCATATTTGCCACTTTATCATTCTCTCTTTTTTCATTTACTCTTTCCTCATCCAAATTCTGCATTTTAGCCTTCTCTCTTTTTTTATTCACTCTTTCCTCATCCATATTCTCCACTTTATCCTTCTCTCTTTTTTTATGTACTCTTTCCTTATCCATATTCTGCACTTCATCCTTCACTCTTTTATTATTCACTCTTGCTACATCCATATTCTGCACTTTATCCTTCTCTCTTTTTTGATTGACTCTTTCTTCATCCATATTTTCGATTTTATCCTTCTTTCGTTTTTTATTGAGTCTTCCTTCATCCATATTTTCGATTTTATCCTTCTTTCGTTTTTTATTGACTCTTGATTCGTCCATATTTTCAACTTTATCCGATTTTCGTTTCTTGTCCAAGGCCGGGTGCGTTAAATTTTGAACATTCCTTCTTTCGTTGATAACATTTTTATGTTTTGAATAATACTCCCGATTATACCACCTATTGTAATTAGTACAGAAATTTAAATTGCTACATTCTACAACGTCGTAATGTCCAGCATCGATGGCACCGGACAATAAAAGTTTTAACCTGCCGTTACTAAAACTTTGCCCAATTTCCCTCGGAATCTCTTCACCAGTTCTGTAAACCAGTACGTGTGTATTATATAAATTAACAAATGATTAGATTTCCACTTCCCCGCCGTAGACAGATTCCTTCGATATATGTAATTTATAACAATTTTGATTAGTTACTAAAATACCATACGACTCGTCTCCCAATATAAAAGGTTCATAAAACGACCAATTTTCAATTACATTCGCACCAATTTTTAAACGAATTTTCCTGTGTTTCTCTTGGTCATTATATAAAAAATACGAAAACGACCGAAAGAGACAATTTCCATCAGGTTTGATCAATTCTTCTAAATTTTGTTTATCATTACTTATTTTGAATGAAACAGATTTACTATGTTTATTTCCAAAAAAGAAAAGAAAAGAAAGAAAACGAAAAGAGAAAACTGAAAGAGGTTCTGACAAAATTTACGATCGCAAGATTGAAGTTTTGACAAATAATAATTTTTTATATCGAATAAAATAATTGACAGAATAAATACCTTCCTTTTAGATAATTGTATCCGTTTCAAACGTTTCGTATAGATCGTGTCGTTCTCTCTCAAAGTTTTCATGCAGGTTATAGCCTCCGTTTCTTTGAATCGCTAAGTGCGAAGTGTCAGTTACGAATGGAACGATCAAAAACAAAAACATTTGAATATGGTCGGTCGATATTTTATTCTGCTTTTACTAAACTTGGAATATCAATTATTATTATTATTATTGTTATTGTTATTGTTATTATTATTATTATTATTATTATTATTATTATTATTATTATTATTATTATTATTATTATTATTATTATTATTATTATTATTATTTGTCCCCCTGCGCGCTTCGCGAAGATGACCGCTAATGCACCCCAGCATTTGCGGTCATTTTCGGCGGAGTCAGCTTCACCAAACGTGTTCCAGTTTTCCTGTTTGGTGAAGCTGACCGTTTTCCCCTTTGTGGTAAAGGGAAATCGGTCAGCTTCACCAAACGGGACAACCCTAACCCGTTTGGTGAAGCTGACCTCCTGAACTCTCTTATCTCGTTTATTAGTACATACATTTCAAATTTAGAAGAATTTTAGATATCAATATGAATAAATATACTACTAATATATTACTAATATACTAATATACTACTAATATATTACTAATATACTAATATACTACTAATATATTACTAATATACTAATATACTACTAATATATTACTAATATACTAATATACTACTAATATATTACTAATATACTAATATACTACTAATATATTACTAATATACTAATATATTACTAATTGTTTTCAAACAAATATGAGAGAATCCAGAGCTAATTATCACCGATTATTTGTTGTACGTTTACTTTTATCGATTAGACGCAAGAGAGCTTTTTTGTAGAGCATCAAATGATCTACAAAAATGTGCTAAAAAACTCTCGTAACGTCAACGGTTTAAGTCTAATAAAATACCAAAGTTAAAAAAAAAATGTTTCCATGTTATTTAAATGGGAAATGAAAATTCGCGATGAGGGACCTCTTAATTTAAGTATGAAGGGCTCATACTTGCAGAGGGTTTTTTTGAGATGCCAAATAATACATTTTTCATTATATCGAGGAAAAAAAAAATTAGTCATTTTATTTGACCCACCCTAATATATATATATATATATATGATATAGATATCTAGTTACATCGTCTGTCGACAGAAGTAAAATACATGTCCATCTCAATATCAAAATAATCAGAAAAACGTGAGAGCGTCTCGACGTGTAAATAATAGTCCAAAAATTTTTTTTTTAGACACGAGCCACCTTTCTGTAATTGAATATTTCACGAGGTTTAATAAATTAATCTTTTCCGTTCCTTAAATAATGTCCGGTGAAATTAAAATCGCTATTATTGAACCTCATATAATATGAAGAGCCAAGGACTCTGCAGTTTTGCTCAAATTATTCGGGCAGAGCGGGACTCCTTGGTGTGACGATTATGCTGTAACCATAGAAAAATCGTTTTCATCACGAACAAGTACGAAAATATCTTAAATAACACTAAACATTGCGTGAAATGAGTGTCAATCAGCTTCTGTGACTTTTTGAGACTAAAAAAATAACGCGAAAGCCAAGTCTGCATGCTGTCATGAAATAATCGTCTCGTGTCACAACGTACACCATTATTCTTCGTCAGACAGGACTCCACAGAAGAAACATGAGAAAAAGAACCGGTACAAATAATAACGAATCGCAATAATGTACTTCTTCGATAAGATCATGTTTACATACGATTTCTAAATGGAATTTACCGTCGAAAATAAACGTTTTAATACAACAATTGACTATTAAAGCGAACGACAATATTAGAAATTCGCACCGTTGCACAAAGCCTGTCGGTACAAGAGGCCCTGCTCATCCCCTATTTGCGAATATTTCACTACGAACATAGATCACCATTTGCATATACGTACAAAATATATGAATAGCTTTTCATTTTACGTGAATCGCCAAGAGCTTTCTGAATGAATTGAAAAAACAAAAAACACACGGCTCTACGAAGGGTTGGATGTGACATATTCGGAAGTATAATATGTGCGCGTATATGTGCATGTTCATACATTTACCTGTCGCGTTACTTTTATCAAAAGGATTGGCATTTGACCTGGCAACCTAATATACGTGTTTTGCAACGTTTTTCATTTCAATTTTTTTCTTTCTTTCTTTCTTTTCCCGTTCTGTCTCCAACCATCCGAGTATGTAACTCGGTTGAGTGCAACGAATGGATTGTTGCGCTTTTGGTCCAATTTGGCTAGGTTCTCTTTCTCTGCCTCTCTGTTTCAACTCTCCCGACCTTTATCTCCGTCCCCCCCGCCGTCGCTGAAACCCGTACTCCCAACTCTCACCCATTCAACCCCTTTTATACTCACTCCTATTGCCCGCGCTTTTGTACCTCTGCCACGACAGCTCGTCGTGATTGCGGCGCGCGCGGCTCTCGAGATTGCCACTATTTTTGGGCTCCGTTGGATTGCGGCAAAACAGCCCTGGGAATGGCGTGTATATTTCGTGAAATACGCGCGCGTATGCCGCGCCCGAGTGGCCTCGGGAGGCACGTTTATATATATATATATATATATAAAAGTCCTTTCCCGACGATCACTAACCGTGATCTATTTACTGTGCGATATTACAAGCGCCAGGGTGCAAAAGAGACTGCAGGTGTTTGCACGGGTCGTTCCACCCTAATTCGACCACTAGAGGAGAGTTGGGGTTTTCACATTGGGGATCAATTGCGTCAGTGACTTTTCTGATTGCTATGACATCGGCAAACCGATGTCCAGCCAAGTACACATTCATTGAAACGGCACCCCAAGTATACTTAAAGACAATTCCGATATCCGAAGTCTTTGAAATTTTTTTGTAACGACATTTCACCTTTGACGTTTAATTGTAACATTTTTTTTATGCTACAATAAAGTGTGATCCCATTTGCAACGGGTTATTTTTGAACAATTTTTCCTGGAAAGACATTTTAATTCATTAACGTAAAAATTTATATACATATTGTGGTAACTTTTAACTTTAGCGTCATATTTTTTATTTGTAAAAATAATGATTTTTCAAGCTGCTATAGCAGATCTCCTGGAGGTCTTCTAAAAAAAGACATCTTGCGGTGGCAATTTATGAATATAAACTATTTATTTATGATTACTATTACTATATAATTTATATAGTAATATATATAACTATTTATATATAATTTATGAATGCACGATATCTCTGGATTGGATCATGCAAAATGAAAAAAAAAAACAATAACGAAAAAAACAATAAGATAATACCTTATATTAACAAAAACAGATTTCGTTAATATAAGGTATTATCTAGCGTTTGACCGAAGGAATAAGCGAATATTAATATTTAACAAAATGGCAGCTTCTCAAAAAAAAATTCGATTTTCGCTGAAAATTCTGGCCTTAAATCTTCCTATATAAAAATGAATCCAGATTTCCCTTGGTCACGCCATAACTTGAGAACGACTTTACCGATTTCATTCGTCATTTTTTTTTCAAAATTTTTCTAATACTTTGTAGAAGGTTCTTACGGAAAGAAAAATTAAGAAAATTGCGCAGAAAATTGGAAAATTTCAGAAAACTTAACGACTATTTAAGCTTCGCGCGTTTGACAGTTCGCGCGAAGCAAATGTGATTTAATAGATGCATCGGTCGGCGTTTATCGATAAATAAATTCATTGTGTAAGCGATAAATTCAAACATTCAGACAGGGCAACGTCTGTCGGGTCAGCTAGTTGTTTATAAAATGGAAAATATTTATCGGCGAGATGAAACCTTCGGTTAATCACTAAAAAATATATTTATGAAGCTTGTGTAAAAATTTGAGACTGATTTAACTAATTAAACGATTTAGCCGTTTCCGAGTTATAGTTTTGAGAAAAACGCATTCGACCTTCCCAAAATCATGCCTAGACGCTCCGAGACGTCTTTACAAATATGCGTGTAACTTCGAGAATATTTGTCGGATTGACATGAAATTTTTTGTGTATATACTTAAATATATATACAATACGAAATTGAAATAAAAAAAAAAATTGTTTGAAAATTCGGACTGCGTATAACCTCTTAATTTAATCATTTATCTCCGGTTTCTTTAACATCTAAATATTTGCAGACTTTGATGCAAGATCATTTTATGGGTTATTGTGGAAACGCGTTCTTTATAGGCATATGGATGAAAAATGGAGATGTGAGTGTTTCAGGGATCGGGGGAACGTGTAATTCATTTCTGTTATTTTTTCGTAAAATTTTTCTATGATTACGAAGTGGTATCTTCCAAGAAGCATTACCGTCGTGTCGTAACAATATTGACGCGGGTTCTTGTTGGTTCATCGACATATACAAAACCTCGTCGCAGTGCACACCCCACTACAAATATTCTACATATGGGGCATTCCAACTCCATTTAAAAAAAAGGCTTCCTCTGTGAGGAAGAAAAATTCCAACCATAGATCGGTATCACGAAAAAGCATCAGAAGCATTTAAAAATTGTTTAAGTAATTGATTTAGCAGTTATCACAGTAAAAGTGTTAAATCAACATCGTTAGTGTAGGAGTTTCAGGCAGGCAGAAAGAGAGTTTTAGTTCGGCATTATAATTAGACATTGTGTATAACAGTTTATTATCTTTTGTATACAAAAGAGTCGACCATACCGTGATGCTGTCTCGAGACGAGTGCCGATCTCTCCTCTGTTCGATTTTGTGCGACACTCTCGACCGTTACATTGCTTAAGGGCGGAAATAGGGTTGGACGGTTCAAAAAGTCGATTTTTTTTTAAATTCATAAATTGTTAGTAAAACTATTGAAAAATATGTTCCCAAAATTTTAAATGAAAATTCCGACTCGTTCTATTGTTATAAGCCATTAAGGGAGGAAATAGGGTTAGGACAGCATTTTCTCCATGATTTTCATAAATGTTTTTATAGTATAAAAAATTAATATAATTTATTGAAACTTTCAGAATATTTTATACATATATTTAAGTATATACTATAAAATTTTTGAAGAATTTCCACGAAAAACACCGAAAAAATGTATGACTGCCTTGACTTTGTTTTTCTTGGCACTATTTTTTCAAACAATTTTTTCTGAAAACGACTTTTTTTAAACTTGCGTACACGCTAGTTTGAAAAGTTTTCAACCAATCATTTTTAAAATTGGCAGTTACTTTCTTCATAGTATTGCCCTCTATATGAACTTAAAATCGGAATATTATCATTATTTGAAATCATTTTTTTTTTGCAAATAAAGTTGTAAAAAATGGCAAAAAATCATGCTTTTGTTTTGACCCCTGTAAAAAATTCAGTTTTCTATTTTCTTGGTAGCCTTTAGGTTCATATAGAAGAGAGGCATATAATGAAAGTAAATTCCAACCTTGTTTGAATTCAGATGAAAATTGCGGCTTTCAGAATGTACGTAAAATGCTGAGTCTGATTCTGACTCAGCAGCAATTTTAACACAACCTTCTCAGATATATTCTTCAGGTATTGATCGAAGGATCAAGATTTCCGATAATTATTTCTATTTTTATTAAACAATTGTACGAACAGATTTTGATCGAAAATTGAAATTTTTTTGGAGCCGCTATTTTGTCAAAAATCAAAATTTCGACTATTCCTTCGATCAATACCTAGATTCATCTATCCACTAATAGAATCTTTTTTGTTTTTTCATTTTGGATAATCCAAACCGGAGATATCGTACTCACCGCCAGACACCTTTTTTTAGAGGAGCTCCCGTAGATCGGCTATAGCAGCTTTAAAAATCATTATTTTTACAAATAAAAAATATGAAAATAAAGTTAAATGTTACCACAATACGTATATAAATTTTTACGTTAATAAATAAAAATGTCTATCCAAGAAAAATTCTTGGAAAATCGCCTTTTTTCGGTCTCCTGACTGTGTATAACTCCTTAACGAAACGTTATATATGAGTAATTGTCAAAAGACAACATTTTTAAAACGTTTCCGCGCCACGGAGAAATTCCCATTAACGTTTTAATTCTTCTTCCTCAGATTCGCTTAAATATTTTGAGACAGAATTGAACTTCAAGAATGTGCATTGTGGCTGCGAATTGGATGCATTAACATTACAAATAATTTTTTATTTATTTTAATGGTAAAGAATTATGAGTATTTAGTCTATAAAGATATCAATTCGACCGCAGTCGAATATACACATACGTAAGGGGATTGGAATCACCGAAATATGTCAAAAAATAAAATCGCTATAATTTTTTTGCCACAAAGTTTAGTTGAACGACTAACATGCCATGTTGTTTGCGGTTGAAAAAAGAATGTTTTTCTTCTTGGCAAATATCCTATACATTTTATATTTGTCTTCTAAGGGCAGTTTGAATTTTTTTCACTTTCTATAAAGTCTTGAACTCTGTGGATAAATATAGAAGTGGCACCAAAATTATAGCTGTTTTACTTTTTGAAATATTTTTTTGATAGAACTCCTGCAATGTCCCTTCTGCCATGTAATTGTTACAAACAATAATACCAAGGCAATAAAATCGATAGGACCTTAAAAAGACGTTGAAGAGAGTTCTGCTGCGTGCCGCGGAGATGACAGCACCTGACGCGAGAGCTTCCCCAGCGCCACCATGCGGCGTGAAAAATGTGAAAAAAATGTTATTTGATACATTAATAAACAAGGAACAAAACCCAAAAAAATTTTTCGAATATCTCTTTTTTTTCCCACAAAAAAAAATTCTTGAAAAATGTGAAAAAAAACAGGGGGTCACAGTGGTGTTATCCCTTAAGACGCCATGCAAGGTTAATTTGAGGTGGAATGGCCCATACAATAGACACGTGTATCCTTCGATGTACATGGAAAAACACTTTCCATTCTTTCCATTATTTCAGACTATAAAAGCGTATACTGCTTGCCACACAATCCCTTAGAGCGGCGTATTATATATGTTATATACGTCTGTAAAATCGAGCGAACGTAAAAAAAAAGAGTCAGGAGGGTGCAATATTGCGTAACAAGAGCGACAGCAAATGAAACCGTATAAAATAGAGAGGGATGAATAATATAATTACTTTTATCGCTGATTTGGAATCTGCACTATATAATTTACACATATATAATTTAAAATAAATAACTGTCTCTCTCTCTCTCTCTCTCTCTCTGTAGTACTGTTTCAACTTGACCCTTTTTGTGTGAAAAAAAAGAGGCGTACGGATTGTACGGCTGAAAAGTGTCAATAGTTGTGGCAGAGATATCGTTAACAATTTTTTCTGATTATTTAAAAAGCGTTATATTCACATTGAAATGTATTTTTATAAAATTCAGCAGATAGCCCTAATTTCAAAGTGGAAAAACAACGTAATTTTGGTTTCGAAAAAAAAAAGATTATAAAAGCTTCGATCTACTCTCGGCTGTAGTTTAAAAACTTTCATATCTGATACAGCATCTATCTTGATGAGATTAAACATTTTTTTTTAGATACAAGCTACCTTTCGTTACACTTTAAATATATTTTACATTATTAAATATGGAGTTTCTGACGTTGGTTAATTTGTCGATAATATCTCTTAATATATGAATACTAATATATTTGAAAAAAAAAACTTTTGTTTTTATTGTCAAATAAAAGCTGCTCGTTATTTCGAAGCTTTCCGAACGCGTAAATTTATATTCGTAACAGTACAAACGTTTTTTAATCGGAAAACATATGTACGTCGTAGACGCGTATATACCATATTGTATATATGTAAATTTAACATGCCCCACGATATTTGAAACGCCATTGCACTGTGTTGAGAATGTTCAACAACAATTGCATTTTTCGTCAGTCAGAAACACACTTTTTCTCCAAATTGTTCGATCCCTTTTTTTTTAACGATGTATCGTATGACACGTCATTATTTCACCAGTGAATAATTAACGTTGAAACAATAAACCGAAAAAGAAAGAAAAAAAAAACAAGAAAATACAATTACTTTTCGTTCCTGCGAAGCTTTGAAAAACAAATTATCCAACCACTGCACCAAATCTGTGGACCGTACATTTTTTTCCTAATGATATCTTTAAAAAGCTACATAATAATTTACAAACCCGTCGGCAGAGATTGTCTCGTGAAGTTTGACAAATATGATTACTCCGAGATGGGGTTTGAAGCTTGCGCAATATCTCCAATCGAATAGATCGAAGGGGATAATAATTCGACGGCTTTAAGGGAGGAAATAGGGTTAGGACAGTGTTTTCTCAATGATTTTCATGAATTTTTTTATAGTATAAAAAATGCATATAATTTATTGACACTTTGAGAATATTTCATACATATATTTAAGTATATACTATACAATTTTTGAAGAATTTCCTTGAAAAACACCGAAGATATTAGCGCCATATTGCAGGTCACAATCAGACTCAGCATTTTGCGTACATTCTGGAAGCCACAATTTTCATCTGACATCAAACGAGGTTGGAATTTACTTTTATTATATGTCTCTCTTCTGTGTGAACTTAAATGCTATCAAAAAAATATAAAATTGAATTTTTTACAGGGGTCAAAACAAAAAAGTATGATTTTTTGCCATTTTTTACAACGTTATTTGCAAAAAAAATAAATATTTTAAATAATGATAATATTCCGATTTTAGGTTCATATAAAGCGCAATACTATGAAGAAAGTAACTGCCAATTTTCAAAACGATTGGTTGAAAACTTTTCAAAATAGCGTGTACGCAAGTTAAAAAACAGTCGTTTTCAGAAAAACGCGTTTGAAAAAACGCAAAATGCTGAGTTTGATTGTGACCTGCAATATCGGGTCGCTAATACCTTCGGTGTTTTTCAAGGAAATTCTTCAAAAATTTTATAGTATATACTTAAATATATGTATAAAATATTCTCAAAGTTTCAATAAATTATATTCATTTTTTATACTATAAAAAAATTCATGAAAATCATTGAGAAAACGCTGTCCTAACTCTATTTCCCCCCTTAATGGCTTATAACGATCGAATGAGTCGGAATTTTCATTTAAAATTTTGAAAACATATTTTTCAATAGTTTTACTAACAATTTATGAAATAAAAAAAAAATCGATTTTTTGAACCGTCTAACGCTATTTTCCCTCTTAAAGCTGTTAAAAACGTTCATCGTTCGGAGAATTGTAATTTCTTTCGCGTGGTATCATAAATAATGTCGAAATTGTACAAAAAACGAAGTTTAATATGCATACCCAACGAGAATTGTAAGATTGCATCATGTCCGCAAAGTAATAACAAAGCTTAAGAGGTGAAGACACACACAGCGCGGATGAGAGATGAATTGTTGGTTGGTTGTAAAGTTTTGCCGGGGATCTGTGTAACATCGTGAAATTCTCAAGTGACTCTCACCGGTGCAGGTGTACTGTGTATACTTCAGGCAGGCGCGCCCAGATTCATTTAGCTCGGCACCGGGACGAGTTTTACTCGGTGGGGCTGGGTTGGGGGGGGCTTTGCAAGACCACCCTTTCGCTCTCCCCTTTGGTGCCGGGTTGCCTCGAGAACCCCGTACGGCCGTAACCCTAAGGGTTTACGAGTTATTTACACTTCCTTATGGCGCGTTAGACTTGCTCATAAAGCGAGAGAAGCCTGCGTCCATGAACGCGCCCCTTTGTATATATATGTATAATATATATAGTTTATCAGTAGGTTGAATGCTTAAGGCTCCGTCTAAAGCGCGATTTTTGTTCGCGTGACTCGGGACGTAATATACCACATATATGTATTTTTTACTTAAGGGACCGTGAAGGCTATTTTGTTTCCCCTTTTTCGAGGAAAATTCTGAAAACTTAGAAAAAATTAGTCACCCACGAGTCGTGTCTTCGTGCCCCTTCCCTCTCGTTCACTCGACATCTGACAATGACTATTCGAGCATTTTACCAAAAACACCATACCATTTAAGGGGTTTAGTCACGGTAGCGGGGTAAAAACATGTGCACATTTCACAATTTTTTTTCCATGAAAAAGTAATGTATTTATAAAACTCACCACACATCTATTTAGTATATATATCAAGCTAATAAAAAAATATTTTTTTTTGTTTTTTTGTTATACAAAATGGCCTACTACTGCTATTTGCTTTTGGTATCTTTTTAACGTGGCGTGACCATCCACAATTTTTGACCTAGAACAGAAAAAATTCTCGTTAATCTATATCAGAATGCCTAATCGTGCGGAATTTGAAGAATATTGTTTTGTTCGAATATTGTAGGCATTTGAACTTAAGGCGGTAGTCTGGTCTAGAAATGGGAAAAAATCGATTTTTTTTTCATATTCTTATTCTTTAGACCTTTCTTCATACGCTCCTGAAAACCGCTTATTGATATTTCAAAAATTAGCCGAGAAATAAAAATTCTAAGCAAGCCGCGCGGTCGGGAAGCAGCTAACGCAGAGGCTACTGAGTCGCTCATTTAACGGTGTCAAAACTTTGAACGCGTTTATCTCAGAACTATGTTTTTCAAATCGGCGCCCACGATATCTCGATAACTAATGAACCGATCGAGCTCAAATTTTGCACGTACCTTAGGTAGCCTGTTTCTAAGAACTGGTAGCAGAATTGAGTCGAACAATAATTTTGCCGACATTTTATAACTCGTCGAATACCCGAAAATGTATGAAATATCATTAATGAAAGTTCAACAGGCCGCCATTTTGCCAAAAAATTTTTTTACGTACCAATTCTGCTACCAGTGCTCGGAATACTCATATAGATTGAGAATATATATATATATTTTTTTTTTCAGATGCATACAATATCGTCCAGAGTGGGCGCCGATTGAGGCGGCTTTCGGCGCACCATGTTGCAACAAGGCAAAAAACTACGTGAAAATATTTAAAATAATTTTTTTTTTTAATGTACAAGTATTCTCTAAGGATCAATAAATGCACTTGTAAATTTTCATCAAGTCAACTTCAACGGTTTAAAAATTATTGCACATTAGAAATGACGTCAAAAATCTCGCTCTAGACCAGACTACCGCGTTAAGGTATTCCTGCCACGAGATCGAACACTTAACAATTGACTGATTTTTTCCTAAAATAAGGTACAGATACATCCAGTTATACTGTGAAAATTTCAAGCTAAGTTGCCGAATATTTATTCAAATATTACAGCTTTGAAAGTCGTTAAATTTATACACCACTATACTAAGATTACTTGCTCGCCACGTTTCTATCTGAAAATGCATAGACCAAACGACTCTTTATGCCCAACACAAACTGCCCTACGCATGAAAAAAATATTGAAGAATCCAAATTTACAATAAATATAGGGTCCCACCGAATGTTTAAAGAAAATATAAATGTTCAAACTCATAAAAATCTCACAAGCGGAAGGATTTTCGGAACCGTGATCTGCAAGGGCTTATGTCTGGCAACACCGCAAACTGGTTGCTCTTCATTCGAGTCAGCTGATCGCACACACACACACACAAATATATATATATATATATATATATATACGTTTATATTTTGTGAGTGTCTCATGAAATATAAAGGCAATATATGACATAACGTAAAAAAATATGATAGCAAACTTTAAAATATAAATATACAAATATTTATTGCCAACAAATTCACAGCTTTTATCACGTAATATATTAATTCTAAATGATACATCTATAGGGATTCTTGGTTCTGTTTATTTTGCCAACTCGCGAGTTGATCAGTGATAGCTCGTAGAATTTTAACATTTCTTGTCACCGGGGGTTTGCCTTGCACAGATTCTCCGAGCAACAACCGAACACCTTCTTCACCATGTTGCACGTAGGTTTTTTTCCATCATTTCTGCATTAATACCGGCTTTGGGAACGATACGCTTATATCTTTTCAACATAGTGGGAGAGAGTGTTGGGATGTTGATTGTTGATAAAATTGTATTAATTTGGGCTTCTCCAATACCAGCGTCAAAGAGAGCTGATACAGAAAGAATATATATATTTCTTATATACCTTGGTCTTTTTTCTACGAAATCGTTATTTATTCTTCTTACCAATGGCTACTTTGCAGTTAACGTCAAACAACCTTGGCGCATCAGAGCTATTGCGATTAGTATGGACAAGGTGACTTCCGTCACATGTTTGGCATTTAACGGTGAAGATGCTCGCAAGGCCAAGTTGTTGTTCAGATTTGATATGTCTCAGTGACAGGGGTTTATCACAAGTTGTACACCACAGTTCAGCTGCGAGCGTTCTAACCTCAACAATTCGACGTCCCTCAAAATCTGGCTCACTTGGAATATGAGGTTCCTTAAAAACATTAATTATAATTGAGCTACTAATTTCCTTGACGTTCGTTTGATTAATCGTTCAATTACATCTGTTTCTCTAACCTCACTGACACATTTTGTGGAGGCGTTCATGATTTTTTCCAAGCGCTGCTATTTTCTTATCTTCACAAATTGCCCCTTGTTTTCTCCAGCCTCCATCCGAATCTTATGTCTTCTGTCACTCATGGTTACACTTTCAATAGTGACACTAAATCTCTTCTGTTAATTTACACTTTTCACTCATGCTTTTGTTTACATTTGCAGCTATCGCAGGGCCGCTAGCCACGGTGGTTCGTGGGGCGCTCGTGCGCCGTTGCCACATCGTCCTTTCAGCCAATTTACGAAAAAAATGTTGAAATTTAAAAATAGACGCAATTTCCAAGAAATCTTCCATTCAAGGTTGTCGTTACTTATAATGATTGATTATAACTTATTTTTTTGACGCATCACTCGAATTTACGATCGATTGAGTAGGGCCCTACTTATGTGCCCACAAAATACGGCCCTTCGCGACAGGAATACCTTAAAAGGTGAATTTATAATGAAAATTTTTGTATAAAACTACTCACAAAATGGAAAGTTTTTAATTAATCGGAAATTCCGTACGTACTTCTCCGCGAAATGCATTTAGAAACATAATTTAAAAGTTTGAAGTCAATCGGGTAGAAATTGTGGTTACTCTATGGCCGTGCCAAAGGTAGGCTTACGTTATACGCTGAAAATCGGTGAAAAGTAACTTGCGAATAGTTACTAACGATTAGTAACTTATTTTTATGATGATAGAGCATCCTTTAAGGAAAAAAAACATCGATTTTTTGAAAATACTACCGTGGCCATGCCCCTTAAGTAAATATATGATCCCCATCAAGATTGCGAAGAGAAAGAAATTGAGTCGGTTTTCTAAACCACTTAAATCTTTTACATTAATCTCGCATACAATTATTTCCGTTTGAGCGGGGATTAAACAACATTTTCTAAATATCATAAAGTCACCAAATCAACTTTCAGCTTGACCCTATTTTTGAACCTTCGTGAAAATAAATATTTGAAATTTTAGTTACTAAACTAATGGAGTTTGTTTGGGCTATCGAACAAATTGGAGCATCGATCATAAGATAATCCGAGTTACTGATCACCCCCCTTACAAATCTCTGGTACTCCGCGTTGTTGCATAATCCAGCGCGCGTGTGTATTTTCATCTTGATCCGTTTATCCGTAACTTCTATATCCAAAGGTAATCCCGCGACAGTCTGTACCCTGTGTCACAGATTCAGTAATAATAGTTTTCGACGTGAAGTAATATAGTCCCCCCGTAAGGATATACCGAAGGGGTTAGAGGTTTCTATCCTAGAGGATATATGTCCTGGCATGTCTGATCCGCGTTCCAAGAAGTCTGCTTTCAGAGGATGCACACATAGAGAGGAACTGAGAGTAACAAGGAGAGGGAGATGGAGTGAGTGAGAGAGAGAGAAAGAGAAAGCATCAGAAGCTTGGATATTTCACTTGTCCAATATACATATCTATACAGTATACGCCTATTCCATTTTCCTTTCGTACCCGGTACTAGTTCATATCCTGTCACGGGGAGTCGCCGCGGGTCCGAGACCTTTTGGAGGTCGAAAGGGTCGGCATCCTGTGAGAATCGACGGTGGAGAAACGTGTACCGAGAAACATGGCGGAAATGGACATATATACATAGAGTATATACGTATCGAATGGTATATATACGTAGATATATCTCAAGAAAGGGATGAGGAGTGACCGTGGGGTTGGTTCTGATGGTTTCTCTGCAACTGGTTGCCTATACAAGTCAACCTGGTCCCCGGAGTGTTTCACCTATCAAGGTTGTTTCGCATCAGCCAACTTTAAAGCCAACGTCAGTTGTAAACTTTACTCTCGCCTTTCTACGCCCTCCCTCAAACCTTCCATCCTCTCCTATCTATAGATATAAACGTCAATTCGAAAAAGCATTTATACGATGGCAAATAGTGTCGCGTCTAGTCGCCGAAAACGTTACTACAACAATTCCATATACATAAAACACATTCTATACACTGTCAAAACGCATGCGCGTATGTTTCTCCCTTATCCTTTCTGCGACAGTCACTATTTACGCACTCATAAAAGTGCGTTGTTATTACGAATGTTTTCAATGAAAAAATTTGACACTTGGGAGTTTGTAAAAAAGTGAATTGTTAAGATGAGGAATAAATGATTGTGTTTAGACTGTACAAAAGACACAGGCTGGGAGAATGGTGCTGTTTCTGGGAAGTTTTTTTTAGCCCCAAAGAAATTGCTCGTTCTTCAAATAAATGGAATTTGTTTAAAGAGGAATAGTTTTTTATCGTGAATAGTGGTTATGGGTGAGTGTACAATTGAAATTATATAAAATGTAGCCACCTGTATTGATCAGGTTTTTCCTTTAAGGGGGGAAATAGGGTTAGGACAGCGTTTTCTCAATGATTTTCATGAATTTTTTGTATAGTATAAGAAATGAATATAATTTATTGAAACTTTGAGAATATTTTATACATACATTTAAGTATATACTATACAATTTTTGAAGAATTTCCTTGAAAAACACCGAAGATATTAGCGATCCCATATTGCAGGTGACAATCAGACTCAGCATTTTGCGTACATTCTGGAAGCCGCAATTTTCATCTGATATCAAACGAGGTTGGAATTTACTTCTATTATATGTCTCTCTTCTATATGAACCTAAATGCTATAAACAAAATAGCGAATTGAATTTTTTACAGGGGTCAAAACAAAAAAGCATGATTTTTTGCCGTTTTTCACAACTTTATTTGCAGAAGGGAAGTTATTTTAAATAATGATAATATTCCGATTTTAGGTTCATATAGAGCGCAATACTATGAAGAAAGTAACTGCCAATGTTCAAAACGATTGGTTGAAAACTTTGCAAACTAGCGTGTACGCAAGTTAAAAAAAAATCGTTTTCAGAAAAACGCGTTTGAAAAAATAGTACCAAGAAAAACAAAGTCGAGGCAGTCATAAATTTTCTTCGGTGTTTTTCAAGGAAATTCTTCAAAAATTATATAGTATATACTTAAATATATGTATAAAATATTCTCAAAGTTTCAATAAATTAAATTGATTTTTTATACTATAAATAAAATTCATGAAAATCATTGAGAAAACGCTGTCCTAACCTTATTTCCCCCTTAAGGGCTTATAACAATAGAACGTGTCGGAATTTTCATTAAAAATTTCGGAAACATATTTTTCAATAGTTTCACTAACAATTTATGGAATAAAAAAAAAATCGATTTTTTGAACCGTCTAACCCTATTTCCACCCTTAATCTCGTGCAAATGCGATTCAGTAGTGGATTAGGAACAAGTGGCTATCTACAAAAATCCGAAGGGGTTCGAGGAATGAAAATGGAAACAAGAGGAGAAGGGACGTAAAATTTTAATATGATCATCGGTCGATATTTCTTCTGTTCGCATGTTTCGAAAATAAATATGTTTTTCTAGCACTCGTTGGAATTTGATACATCTTGTTTCACAGTCTTGTCGGGACACACTAGAACGAAAATTAAATTTTGGTAGTCGAGCGAAATTTCAAATTGAATTACAGCGAAATATTACAATAAAATGATTACAATCGGAAACAACGTTTCAATTGTACTATTCTATTTTTTTTTCTTTTTCGTTAACACTGTTTTTTTGTCTGTTCGTGCGTCCGTCGTCGGTTATCTGGTTCCACCTTTTTGCTAATAAATTCCCGCATACCTGAAGTTCCTCGAGCGTGGATATTCGCGCCCGGTAGATTCTGGATACGTGCTACGTACTCGAAGGGATATAGAGTGAAAAAAAAGTGACGTGTAGACACGAGCTTCTGTGCGAGAGAGAGAGAGAGAGAGAGAGAGAGTGATATCTGCAACAGGGAGGAAAGAGGAGCAGGATAGAGTACCCGTTCATATGGGACGAGAGGTTACCGTATACCAACGAATCGATAGGTATCGTGTCGCAGCTCGAAAACCTGATAGCACTATAGATTTACGGTTTTAGAAGCATAGCGAATATACGCAACAGCTACTGGTCTAGGGGGCGGTTTAGAGAGAGACAGATTACACACCCTCATTGCACTCTCTTTCTATCATCCTTCACTTTGCACTTTCTCTCCGTCTCTCTCTGTCCAGTCCTCTCCTACAAGCATTCCTAAAATTCTCGCCTCAATGACAATCTTTCACTGCCTTTTGCCATCGGAAACTATCCTCGAAATTCCAGTCTCAATGGCTGGTCAGACATATGGTAAAAACCGTAATTCTTCACCTGCAATATATACCGTGGCACATTTTCGATTTGTCAATTGTCAGCCGTTCACAGATTTTCGCGAAAGAAATTATTTAAAATGTTCAACCCTTACAACAGTGGATTTTGTCATTCACTGGAAGAACAATATTTGATATAAAAGAAAATGATTATAGTGGAAAATTGTAAAATACGATGAACGGAATTTTACGGAAAATGCAATTATATTTGCGAGAATATTATTTTACAACACCATTTTTTTCGTACTACGAGGTCTGTTCAAAAAGTATCGCGAATTTTGAATTTCCGCGGGTTACGTATATTCGATTTTCGATTTTTTTTGTGGCGTTAAGTTGGTACTCATGTCCCTCACTTATGCTGAAAAAATCGGCCATTTTGAATGGTTAGTTAATTGTTGACAGCTGTTTTGGTTAGACGTGTTTTGGCTTGTCTTCGATTTTTGCCTATTCCAAAAAAGCAGCTTCCATTGCCATGATTGAGCTTTGGTTTCCACGCAATAACCATAAACCCATGATTCGTCACCAGTTATGACTCTCTGGAGCAAATTTGGGTCGTCGCGGACCGAGTTCAACAGCTCCTTAGCAATGTTAACGCGACACTGTTTTTGTTCGAAATTGAGCAATTTTGGCACGAATTTCGCGGCGACCCGTCTCATGCCCAAATCATTGCTGAAAATCGAATAGTTAGAGCCAATCGATATGTTTAGTTCCTCAGCAACTTCTCTAATGGTGATTCGACAATTGGCCAATATTATTTTCTTCACTTCATCAATGTTTTCATCCTGTTGTTGATGTGCTCGGGCGTCCGGAACGCATTCCGTTGTTCGCATCTTCTCGGCACTCTGAGAACATTTTGTACCACCGATAAACGTTTCTTTGGTCCAAGGTAGCTTCACCATATGCCACAGTCAACATTCGGAATGCGTCCGCGCATTTAATTTTGTTTTTCACCCAAAATTTCATACAGATTCTTTGGTCCATTTTTTGGCAAAAATTTGAGACAAATCATAGGCAAAAATTGAAGACAAGCCAAAACACGTCCAACCAAAACAGCTGTCAACAATTAACTAAACATTCAAAAAGGCCGATTTTTTCAGCATAAATGAGGGACATGAGTACCAACCTAACGCCACAAAAAAAATCGAAAATCGAATAAACGTAGCCCGCGGAAATTCAAAATTCGCGATACTTTTTGAACAGACCTCGTATAGTGTATAAAACCTTACCAAGTGTACTTATGACTGCGATGGACGCAGGGCACTGAATAAAGTAGAGAATTAATGAGTGGAAAAAAAATGTGTAACAAGAGGGATAGAGGAAACATTATTTAGCGCATTGTACATTGTAGAATTAATTTTTGCACAGTACGTCGACGAACCAGTTACAAATAGAGAGCGAGGGACTGTGCACACAGCACGGAGTGAATATCCCGTGAATTCTCATGGTTCAAAATTTCATCCTTTCCCGTTATTCACGGATTTTATACGGTAGTTTCGTCAATGGTGTTTCGGTTTGCACCGAGTGGATTGTGCGGGTAGAGCACAGAAGCGGGTGACCCCGTTGTGTAATTGAAACTTTCGGCAATTTGGAAAATGTATATACATATAGTGTATACGAATCGAAGTCTGAACATGATACACATACAGATATACACAGACGTGTAATGACGAGATATACGAGGCTTTTCACGATAAAGCCACCTCGCTTTTCATTTTTATTTATTTTTCCTCCGCTCAGTATGTTGCATGAAGTCACAAAAAAATGGCTATAAAAACTTCAGTTTACCGGACAATGACGAACAGGCTTCAAATTAACGGGTTATACGCAGTTACAAGGCCAAAAAAAAGTCGTATTTTACGAATTTTTTCTGAAAATGGATTTTATTTGACAAATGTAAGAAGTATTAATAAATGTAGTGGTAGCCTTTAACTTTATATTGACATTTTTCATTTTCAAAGATATTAATTTACACTGCTCCTGTAGATGATCTCCTGGAGGTCCTCCAAAATAAGGTGTCTGGCGATGAGCACGATATCTCCGATTTGGATTATTAAAAATAAATAAACCAAAAAGATTCTATTAGTGGATAGATAAATCTAGGTATTGTTCGATGGAATAGTGGAAATTTTAATTTTTGACGAAATGGCGGCTTATAAAAAACAACAAAATTGCAAAGTTGCAGAATCGCAAAACGCAGAAAATGAGACCTGAACGAAGTCTGTACGATAAAAAACACGGTAGTTATAGCTATTCAAACATTTCTTTTCGTTGTGTCCCTTTAAGGGGGGAAATAGGGTTAGGACAGCGTTTTCTCAATGATTTTCATGAATTTTTTTAAAGTATAAAAAATGAATATAATTTATTGAAACTTTGAGAATATTTTATACATATATTTAAGTATATACTACAAAATATTAGCGACCTCATATTGCAGGTCACAATCAGACTCAGCATTTTGCGTACATTCTGGAAGCCGCAATTTTCATTTGAAATCAAACGAAGTTGGAATTTACTTTTATTATATGTCTCTCTTCTATATGAACCTAAATGCTATCAAAAAAATAGAAAATTGAATTTTTTACAGGGGTCAAAACAAAAAAGCATGACTTTTTGCCATTTTTTACAACTTTATTTGCAAAAAAAAAATGATTTTAAATAATGATAATATTCCGATTTTAGGTTGATATAGAGCGCAATACTATGAAGAAAGTAATTGCCAATTTTCAAAACGATTGGTTGAAAACTTTTCAAACTAGCGTGTACGCAAGTTCAAAAAAAGTCGTTTTCAGAAAAACGCGTTTGAAAAAAATAGTACCAAGAAAAACAAGCAATATGGAGTCGCTAATATTTTATAGTATATACTTAAATATATGTATACAAATTTTATAGTATATACTTAAATATATGTATAAAAATTTTATAGTATATACTTAAATGTATGTATACAAATTTTATAGTATATACTTAAATATATGTATAAAATATTCTCAAAGTTTCAATAAATTATATTCATTTTTTATACTATAAAAAAATTCATGAAGATCATTGAGAAAACGCTGTCCTAACCCTATTTCCCCCCTCAATGGCTTATAACAATAGAATGAGTCGGAATTATCATTTAAAATTTTTGGAACATATTTTTCAACAGTTTTACTAACAATTTATGAAATTTAAAAAAAATCGATTTTTTGAACCGTCTAACCCTATTTCCGCCCTTAATGAACGCTTAAAAAAAACAAAAAATTTGCGAAGTTGCAGAATGGTAAAACGAAGCAATTGAGACCAGCCGCAAAGTATGTACGATACATTTTTACACAGCTATAACTACCGGCACGGTGGTTATAGCTGCGCAAAAATTTCTTTTCTTTGTGTCCCCTTGAAGAATGCTTAAAAAAAACAATAAAATTGCAAAGTTGCAGAACCGCAAAACAAAGAAAATGAGACCTGGGCGAACTCTGTACGATAAAAAACACGGTATGATCAAAGATGTGATTTTGTCTGATGCAGATATCTTCTGGATCATCGTGTCATTGAGTGTTTGATATTTCGCTTTTCATTTGTTAATAATCAAAAATTAGATGTACAGCACATAAGTATCAATCGAAATTATTAATAATAACAATAAACATTAATTGGTACAGCTGAAATTATTTGTAATGCAAGCACTTTTTTTAACTACAAAGTAATTGTCGTTCGTCCTTAATCCTGCTAAGCTTAATCGATTTTTCATACATTTATATAATAAATTCTATGAAAAAAAAGCATGGGAAATTTAGCCATGACGTTGGGCGTGGTTTTCCTGCTAAAATTCAATACAATACAGCACAATAAGTTCGACGAGAGATATCGTGTACGACAATATTGCATTATCCACGTGATTTATTACTTTTCCTATATCTGGATATGGACGTTATCATTGCCCAATACATATTGTCTAGGATTCATAAAATACACACGACACGTAAACATTCATATAATCCTATGTACAGAAAGAACCTTTTCCTGTCCGGTGGTTTGTCCAGTATACCAGTTTACAGGGCTCAAAATGTTTTACGATGCACCATATAAACTAAATACATATTTGCTACAACTGAGAGAAGTCTGTCACGTAGTTCGTCTTACTCGGCGTTATCCAAAGACTTCGGTGGTTATAGTATTCAGTGAACCACCGAAATTCCGCCTCTCTATGTCCCCTCGCGTTACCGAAGGTGTTAAAGGAGGGTGGAAAGACGGCCGGACCAAAATCCTCTCGTTGTGCTATACCTACTGATGCCTGCCACTACCACTAGTTCTCTTACTATTCTGCATATTCGTATCTCTGCCCCCTCCCCTCTCACGGTCTCATCCCTTCTCGCGTGTCATCAAACCGTTATGTCCTCGTTCTCACTCTCGCCCGTTCCATTCCAACGCTTTTGGTGAGCTTGGCGGTTTGGGTTGTGTTTCTTGAAATCGACGTAGCCTCTTTCCAACCTCCTATCACCCTCGCCGCTGTGTCTCTCTCATGACGGGCTTCTGATGCGGAGATGAGTGTACGTGGGATGCATAAGATAGGGTCTCACTTCGGCAAATCTGCACATGACCCTAATACCCGGATGGGTTGTATATGCCTCTATACTCACGCCCAACCCTTCTTGCTCCGCGTAACCACCCTTTCATACCAAAACCAACGGTGAAGGTGGCAAAGCACAGCAGGCGACGCGTATTCTACGTTGTGAGTAAGGAACGAGATAGAGAAAGAGAGAGAGAGAGAGAAAGGAAGAGATAGTAGGTTACACTCTCCTAGCTCGGATTCTCACGTTTCACTGGCGTGTTTCGCGCTCAGACCAAAGTCTAAACACTCGGTATACGACTCTCGGGGATTTTGTGGGGGTTGCAGATCTCACTCTGTATGGTATACTGGGTATTTTGTATTATTATACATATGTATGTATGTACGAATAGTTTCGGTGTTAGTGTAATATATATACAGTTATAGAGAGTGAAAAGACACGGGGACAGGGGTGAAGGAGAGCTTGCAAACCAGGAAAGGCAGCACAGGCATGGGGTGTTATGTCACTGTGGCGGTTCGGACGTCCTAGTATCCCTTCTCTCTGTTCTTCTCTTTCCCGGAGCTCAGGGTGTTCTATATACGATATATTGGCTGTTAGTAGTGAAAAGGGCGCAACTCCTCACGATTTAAAGTATACAGGAATGCTCGTTGCGCCTTTGTGTTTGTTTACATTTGGTACATGTATCTGCATGCATTTCGTGTTCGCGCATGGAGCCACGTAGAGCAGGGGGATGCTCAACCCTGTCTCTGGCTCGCATTTTCACGATCAATTTCTCTTCTTGTCCGACCCTGGCTCTAACACACACGAGGTTTGAGAGGGAGAGATCTCAAAAGCTCGGTCTAGTCTCCCTATCTTTCTCTCTCTCTCTCTATCTCTCTCTTGTTTACTCTAATCTTTCGCTCCTATTTTCTTCTCTCACTCTCTCGTTTCTTTTCATTCGTCTCTTATTCGCTCTCAGCTCACTCGCGATTTATTGCATATATAGATATGCGAGGGTGCGTTTTTCGTTTTACTCCTTTTTCTCTCTTCCGGTCTCCATATATCCTCTTTATTCTTTCTCGGGATAGACGTTGAAGAACTATCGCGAAAGACACCGAAAAGTTTTGCCATAAAAATGTACGAATTTGGTTGCCACGCGCTACGTGATCCGACTTTTGGCGTGCTTCACAGGCGTAGGAGTATACATATATCTATATGTCTATATCGAATACTGAAAGACACGGAAAGAGAAAGAGAGAGAGACAGAGAGAGAGAGTGAGAGAGAAGTGGGACTCTATATGCGACATGACTGTTTATACTCTACTCAGCCCAATCTCCGTTCTTCTCTTTCTATCATTCGATGTACATGTATTCCCATCTAGCTCACAATTTTCGTGTAGAATGGAAATAACCCAACACACATATCTAGTATTCCATGCGCAGCTCACCGAAAATTCTTGACGCAAATAGCTCCTAATATAAAATAGCAAGAAACGTGTCAGGCATTTCTTTTTTACGGACCATTTTCCTCATTTTGTGAATTTAAAATATTTATAGTTAGTAAGTATAATTTTGGACGGTAAGATAAAAAAACAAATATTTGCCTGTGTGGAATTAAAATGGAACACCGTATATGGAACTAGAAAATCTATACGTATTTTTTTTTATACGTACAAAACTCGATGCACGTACGGCGAGGTTTGTGGTACATGCGTTTTGTTAGGGATGTTTCACGTGCGAGTTTGCGGTATCGCAAAATGTTTCCGTTCACATTTTACCCTCTATATCCGTTTCAGATAGAATGCGGAGCTTCGGAGCGTGATTCGTTGCGAACTCGTGTTCTTTTTCTCCGCTCTTTTCAATCTCATTCGTGTTCGGCTCCGATTCTCGTACATCATACTCCTATTCATAATTGATCAGTCATCGTTATTGGCTACACGTCGGTATAACAAGAGCCCACTGAAGCCCATCCCTCATAGGGTTCATTATAATTATTGTTTGACGTTCACCAACGTCTGCATTAGTGGAAACAAGAAAAATCATTCAATTGATCGATAAATAAATGGAATTATAAAATAAACCCAATTGAAAACGGTACAATTGTAAAACGGTTGAAATTAGCATCATTAAGGGGGGAAACAGGGTTAGGACAGCGTTTTCTCAACGATTTTCATGAATTTTTTTATAGTATAAAAAATGAATATAATTAATTGAAACTTTGAAAATATTATATACATATATTTAAGTATATACTAAAAAAATTTTGAAGAATTTCCTTGAAAAACACCGAAGATATTAGCGAACCCATATTGCAGGTCACAATCAGACTCAGCATTTTGCGTACATTCTGGAAGCCGCAATTTTCATCTGAAATGAAACGAGGTTGGAATTTACTTTTATTATATTTCTCTCTTCTATATGAACCTAAATGCTATCAAAAAAATAGAAAATTGAATTTTTTACAGGGGTCAAAACAAAAAAGCATGATTTTTTGCCATTTTTTACAACTTTATTTGCAAAAAAAAAATTATTTTAAATAATGATAATATTCCGATTTTAGGTTCATATAGAGCGCAATACTATGAAGAAAGTAACTGCCAATTTTCAAAACGCTTGGTTGAAAACGTTTCAAACTAGCGTGTACGCAAGTTAAAAAAAAGTTCAAAAAAATTGCGGCTTCCAGAATGTACGCAAAATGCTGAGTCTGATTGTGACCTGAAATATGGGGTCGCTAATATCTTCGGTGTTTTCCAAGGAAATCCTTCAAAAATTTTATAGTATATACTTAAATATATGTATAAAATATTCTCAAAGTTTCAATAAATTATATTCATTTTTTATACTATAAAAAAATTCATGAAAAGCATTGAGAAAACGCTGTCCTAACCCTATTTCCCCCCTTAATGGCTTATAACAATAGAACGAGTCGGAATTTTCATTTAAAATTTTGGGAACATATTTTTCAATAGTTTTACTAACAATTTATGAAATAAAAAAAAAATCGATTTTTTGAACCGTCTAACCCTATTTCCCCCCTTAATACTTCTTTCTCTTTCGAATAATTGAGTTAGACTTTTTTGTTAATATCTGACGATGTAACGAAGTGGCGTCTATTGATCTCGAATTTGTAGAGTATTAGATTTCAATTCTTGCACGTGCAATTTTTTGTTTTCGATGAAATTGGTTCTCTTTGAATTAAGCCGTGCGTATGGTTCATCAAACATCGTACAGAGACTTGGATGAGCTGTGAGCACACGGCTGTAACGCGCTTGGACTGTATAATTGATAGACACACGATCATTCTACTGCAAGATACTCCTCGGCAAACATCTCACCCTCGGCACGACCACGAGGCGTGCATCACGAAACCCTTACTGTGCATCCGCTGGGATGCACTCTGTATCTGCGCTCTGTGTCTCCATCATCTTCGCTACCAACCCCATCGGCTTTCTCTCTATTTCTCTCTCTCTCTCCCTCCTTTACTCTCTCCCTGTCTCTTTCTATATACGCGATTGTGCTACCTCTGTCTGCTTGTATTACGCTCCCTACCATTCGGTTAGTCATTAGGATGGCGCATGAGCTTAATATCAAATCGGCCGGATTCTCCTCGTTGTAATATCACTCGGCACGTATACCACGTCTGACTGTATAGCACCATTATACGGGCAATTATAGATAGAAGCTTAGAAGTGGGTTGTTAAGAAAATTTCAACAGATAACGCGACGAATGAAGAGTTACCGCGTACGAATGGGAATATATTAAAGATTGAAAAATTCAGTCAAAACGATTCTTGATGATTCGCAAAATTTGTCAAATAATAATCGACCTTAGAAAATGAATGTTTGTCACAAAAGTCATGATGCGTTTAGTTTTATCCGTTCTTTTTGCTTTTTCATGGTTACAAATTATTTCATATTTTTAATACCAATGTTTCGGTGGTGTTCCGTGTTAAGAAGTATTGGCCGCGGTCAATACTGAGATGGGTGAATGCTTAGCTGTGCACCGATGCCTCGCATCTCGATTATTGAGGAAGAGGCAGTTTTTTTTTAGATTCTGACTTTAGTAATATAAGTGAAACTCGATTAAATGTGGCCGCCCATATCAGCCAGGTTTTCCGCAGTTACCCTGTGCCACCGGGCAAATACATTGCGATACATTGGTGCATTAGAAAAGAGTGCTGTGGAGAACACTCGCGGCGGGGCGGGCGGCCGGTGGGAGGTGGGGTGTGTCTCGAGGAATGGAATGGAAATGGGAACAAAGCGGAAAAGAGGTAATAACCTAAAAAGGTATACGATGAAAACGAATAATAATAATAACAATAATCTTAAAAATGTGTCAATACATCGGAAAATAATATTCAGAAAATAAGCCTGGACGTATGTGTGTGAGTGTGGTTGTCTAGATTGCTTAGATTTTACGGAATTAAAAATGTTTTTTTTTAAATCCGTATGATCAGTCGAACTTTCGAAAATTTTTCTACGTATGTGGTATCATTAAGGGGGGAAATAGGGTTAGGACAGCGTTTTCTCAATGATTTTCATGAATTTTTTTATAGTATAAAAAATGAATATGATTTATTGAACTTTGAGAATATTTTATGCATATATTTAAGTATATACTATACAATTTTTGAATAATTTCCTTGAAAAACACCGCAGATATTAGCGACCCTATATTGCAGGTCACAATCAGACTCAGCATTTTGCGTACCTTCTGGGAGCCGCAATTTTCATCTGAAATGAAACTAAGTTGGAATTTACTTTTATTATATATCTCTCTTCTATATGAACCTAAATGCTATCAAAAAAATAGAAAATTGAATTTTTTACAGGGGTCAAAACAAAGAAGCATGATTTTTTACCATTTTTTACAACTTTATTTGCAAAAAAAAAATTATTTTAAACAATGATAATATTCCAATTTTAGGTTCATATAGAGCGCAATACTATGAAGAAAGTAACTGCTAATTTTCAAAACGATTGGTTGAAAACTTTTCAAACTAGCGTGTACACAAGTTAAAAAAAAAATCGTTTTCAGAAAAACGCGTTTGAAACAATAGCAAAATGCTGAGTCTGATTGTGACCTGCAATATGGGGTCGCTAATTTCTTCGGTGTTTTCCAAGAAAATCCTTCAAACATTTTATAGTATATACTTAAATATATGTATAAAATATTCTCAAAGTTTCAATAAATTATATTCATTTTTTATACTATAAAAAAATTCATGAAAATCATTGAGAAAATGCTGTCCTAACCCTATTTCCCCCCCTTAATGGCTTATAACAATAGAACGAGTCGGAATTTTCATTAAAAATTTTGGGAACATATTTTTCAATAGTTTTACTAAAAATTTATAAAATAAAAAATAATTGATTTTTTGAACCGTCTAACCCTATTTCCCCCCTTAAAGAATGGTTGTGATTAAATTTGGCGAGAGTCAATGAAGAGTTTGACCTTTTCTATAATTTTCATTTGTTCGAAAAATCTCTAATCACACTAACTTCTTGAAATCATAAAATGTAAAAATAATAGTGTCAATTGAAACTTGGGCATTGTTTTTTTTACAATGTTTGGTGCATTTACAAAAAGAAAGCGTCGCAAAAAAGCCAAAATTGGAATGAGGCACTGAGGCATAGAGGGAGCTTTGCAAATGCACGAAAAATATTAAAAAGCAATGTGCAACTTTCAATTTTTATTGCCTTTGATGAATCAGTTTTTCGTAATATTTAAGGGTGGATTTGGAACGTGTCGTCGTTGTTCGTTATTACATTATCATTACCGTTGTCTCTCGCAGTTTAATGACAATATAATGCGTAAGCTGAAGAAAGAGGTTACAACAAAAGCTCTGCACATCGACGGAAAAGCTTATATAGATCCGCAAAATATCGGGGATCGTCTGGCTAAGCTCACACATATTTAATATAACCCGATGATGTACGACGAAGGTGGCGAGAATCTCGCGATTAATATTCCAGATTATTATCCGAGAGGGCACTGGCACACATTGTTGGATCAGGTATAAATATTAAACCGGGAATGACAACGGTGTAACGCAAAACTCGCCCTCTCTCTCTCGGCTTCTCCGCGCATCAGTAAATTTGCACGAAATGTGGCAGCTTACCCTATAATAGCTAGGACTCTTCGTGGCATGCAAAATTCGGTCTCTCACCCACTTGTCTAAGAAACAATGAATACGAAAATTCAATTTAAAAAAAACCATACGGACATCAGTAAAAAAAAACGTCCAAATTAGAAACTTGCAAATTATTTTCTCATTATTTTATCTCGTTCCTAAAGCTCCTTCTACGAGGACGCAAAAATTGAAGAACTAACTTGCTGGTGAAGGGCGGATTTGTGAGGGAGATAAAATAATGAGGAAGCAATGTGAAAGTTTTCAATATGCACTTTTTTTTTAATTTTCATTCTAAAAAGTTTCCTTCATGTGGAAACACAATGCAATATGCGAATGTCAGTGATTTCGATGAAATTTCTAGTTGATAACTTGGTTACACTGGATACCTGTGGATTATTTGTTTGAAAATATCTCGATCAATCGTGGTCAATGACGTGTAAAAGCTCGGGCCAGTAGAGCACCCTTCCGGCTGAATGAAGATATGCCACAGGCACACGTTACGGGCTGAAAAACTTTTGATAGCATGATTGATTCGTCAGAGGGATGATTAATTTAGTACGGTTAATGCTCGGTCAGAGACTGCGGCGCGGACGAGCTAATAAAGATGAGGGAGCGAAAAAGTAAACAAATGAACGAGGGATGCATTCTCTCTCCGTTGTTCTCTGATCTATAAAATATAAAATATAAAATAAAATTAACAGTGATGATTCTCGTTATTTACAAAAAATGTATTTTGTCCGGCCACTTATTTATATATAATTTATATATAACTTAATCATTTTATTAAACGAATCTAATCGGTTGAAAAGTTTAATGAAACAGTAATCTTGCTTAATCCGCAAAGACCACATTATCAAAATAGATAAACCTTTGGTTTATCTATTTTGATAATGTGGTCTTTGCATAAACCTTTGGTTTATCTATTTTGATAATGTGGTCTTTGCATAAACCTTTGGTTTCTCTATTCTAGATATTATTATATATAGGTATTTTGATAATGTGGTCTTTGATAAACCTTTGGTTTATCTATTCTAGAAGAAACATTATACTTTTACTGTAACCTAAACTTGAACATGGTATCGTTTAAAAATGTTCCTTTTCATCCTAGTACTTTCCTAATGCGCTACTGTATCATTTGCATTTGTACGATGGCACAGGGAAACTACGGAAAACCTGGCTGATATAGGCACTTACATTTTACTGACTTTTAATTGCATTACCATTAGATGCCCAGGAAAAATTGGCTTCGGCTCGCTAGTGGATGAGCAAGCTAGTGCACGGCTGAACGGTGATCCATGCGAGTGCTGACCGTGGACCAATATTGCTGAACGCGGGAAATCGGCAAAGCCGCGTTTCCGATCGCCCGTTTACTGTTGTCTGCCATCCATGTATTAAATTACTACTGTTCAAATATAGTATTCGAATTGTTTCGTAATTGAGCAAGTTTTCAGGACAGAGAGAGAGATAGTCCCGTTGAGCATTTCCATATTGACGAGGAGAGGACTGACCATATCATCCACAACTGAAATGTCTCGCGTGTGTTTCCTATCTATTTTTCTCTCTCGCACGTTTTAGACGTATTATGCAATCTATATATTATATTATATTATATATTATGCAATCTATATATATATATATATATATATATATATATATATATATATATGAAGCTTGCCATTGATGCGTTCTCGCTTGATTCACGACCACAAACAAAGCTCAAGGATCGATCCAAATGTTTCCCACCCCTGCGAATGGAGAGAGAGGGTGGCGCGCATGCGTTAACCTACAAACTTGTACGCGTTCATTGGTACATGTTTTATGAACGTAAATGCATATACTATATATATGAATATATACCGGTTGCTGGTAAACGAGACCACGGATTCGATGCCCTGTTTCTCAATGCCATTGCTTCCCATGAATTTTTTTCTCTCCACTTCCGCTTTGTTTCATATGCCTTATATACCCCTACACTTCAGCGCAATTGAAGACGCGCGAAAAAAAATCTGATAGCCGAAACATCCTCGAGTGCGAAAACGCCACAGTGATTTTTACTGTTTTCGACTTTAGATAGATACGTTGTTATGAGCTAACAACGTATCTATTTTTAAACGAAAATTTGGATTCCAGAAACTATCGATAAAAATAGTCTCGGTAACTCTCTTGGGTCCTCCTTCTACCAGAATTCTTTCTTCCGGTATTTTTATCCTTCGCGTTCGATCATGCACGACTGCTCATCTACACCACTCTTTTCTCTACACACCTCGATACCCTACAACAGATTGTATACACGAGAGGTATGCAAGATTAAATTTTAACAAACATTAGTCTAGTTAAGATATATTATTTTCATGGCGAACAAATTGTGGTGAAAATTGCGATAAAAACAATACAATGTAACACGACGATCAATTTTTTATTTCGGCTCACTTCTTGTCACTTGGAAATAGTTTTTTCAATATAAAATAAATAATAACGCAAAATTCCAACATTCGTTGAAATAAAATTGTATCTTGATTCGGTGGTATAACCGAATCGATTTTAGACTTTTTTTTACAATACGTGTGGAAATTGTTCTTTCATTATTAATGTATAATAAATAAAACTACGGGAATAATCGAAATAGTTTTAAAAAATGTTGTTTTCTATCAACGAATTTACTGTCCACGTTTGAATTATATCGATAACGACCCTCAACGTCAAATCAACAGTTTGAACTATTACGACCACGATTTTCGAAAAAAAATTGAAAAATTGGTGTGGGATTATTTTTTTCTGTTACTCTGTCATAGCCAAGTCGAGTTGGCGTGAAATGTTATCATATCTTGAAGATTCAATTGAATATGCTAGTAATTTGTCGAAAGACGAGGTGTGAAGAAAGGTGTATTGTCACCTAGTTCGGTGCTCAAGTGATGAAATAGGGTTGGACGATTAAAAAAATCGATTTTTTTTAATTTCATAAATTGTTAGTAAAACTCTTGAAAAATATATTTCCGAAATTTTTTATGAAAATTCCGACTCGTTCTATTGTTATAAGCCATTAAGGGAGAGAAATAGGGTTAGGACAGCGTTTTCTCAATGATTTTCATGAATTTTTTTATAGTATAAACAATGAATATAATTTATTGAAACTTTGAGAATATTTTATACATATATTTAAGTATATACTATAAAAGTTTTGAAGAATTTCCTTGAAAAACGCCGAAAAAATGTATGACTGCCTTGACTTTGTTTTTCTTGGTACTATTTTTTCAAACTCGTTTTTCTGAAAACGACTTTTTTTTAACTTGCGTACAGGCTAGTTTGAAAAGTTTTCAACCAATCGTTTCGAAAATTGGCAGTTATTTTCTTCATAGTATTGCGCTCTATATGAACCTAAAATCGGAATATTATCATTATTTAAAATAATTTTTTTTTTACAAATAATGTTGTATAAAATGGCAAAAAATCATGCTTTTTCGTTTGGACCCCTGTAAAAAATTCAATTTTCTATTTTTTTGATAGCATTTAGGTTCATATAGAAAAGAGACAGATAATAAAAGTAAATTCCAACCTCGTTTGATTTCAGATGAAAATTGCGGCTTCCAGAATGTACGCAAAATGCTGAGTCTGATTGTGACCTGCAATATGGGGTCGCTAATATCGTCGGTGTTTTTCAAGGAAATTCTTCAAAAATTTATAGTATATACTTAAATATATATCTAAAATATTCACAAAGTTTCAATAAATTATATTCATTTTGTATACTATAAAAAAATTCATGAAAGTCATTGAGAAAACGCTGTCCTAACCCTATTTCTTCACTTAAGACAGTTTTTACTACTAGGCTCTTGTATGAGGGTAGATCGAGAATAGAGATACTGTGAAATAGAATTCTGTTGAAAAGATGTTTCGCGAAATAAATCTTCGCATCTTAATCATATATTTTTTGTTTTTGCTTGAATGAGCTCGAATGGAATTCTGTTTAAATTTCGAAAAACTTATCAACAACTCTAAAAAAAAATAAGTTAATTATTAAATTAGTAACTAAAGATTTTTCTTTATGGAATAAAAAACGATATTCCGTTGGAACACAGACTTTCCTCCGGTAAAAATTGTACATTGTTTAGAATCCATTGTCTTGAAAGATTTTTTCTTCTTTCAAATAATATTAAGAATTTATATACACTGCATTATGTGAATGAAGGCTTCTCCCTCTATATCCTGTCCATTATTATGAATATTTTGTTCTATACTGACTGTAACCTTTTCAACCTCGCTATATTTCTATATACCGTTTCATGGTCCCTTGAGACATACCGGTGAAAGTTTTTTTCCTCCGCTGTCGATAATCTCCCGCAGACGTGCGAGTAATTAGGTTCTTGGTACACTCGCAAACCGCGCGTTTCGCTTGATAGCTTGCTGCTTTTCCCTGGGGATAATACCACCCCTAGTACCACTGTGTATTGGCAGAGCTGAGAAGAGACCTATTTTCGCTGCTAATACACATAGAATGTCGGAGTATCGGTATTCGGTTAATGATTTCGTGAACGATATTATTAAATCGAATATCGCAAAGTTTGTTCCTGAAGTTCACGTCTATCCTACAAACTTGACATCAATTTGATATAAAATTCATCCAGGCAGGGTGGAAGAAGGGGTGTTGCAAATGGGTTAAATACAATACGATGATAATGCTAACATTTTTTTATATAAATCACTTCTTTAATACTATCGTTTCGATGATCGCTTAAATATGTGAAAAAAAAAACGTTTAGAAAAAATCATAAGCCGATTTTTAGTCGGATGTACGAGTATTTCGTATCGTCAAAATATATTTAGCACGAAATTTTTGACACACATTTTTACTCCCTGTTAAGGTTGCAGGAGTATTTTCAAGCTATAAAAAATTATTACAACATTTTGTAGAATAAATTGATAGAAGCTGTACGAGCTCAAAAACAATTATTACACTCGATAATCAATGGAATTGGGTTTGGAAAAGCCTGTAACATTATTTGCAAAATGTTTGTCGAATCAACGCGGTATATCTTCCTACGATAATACTGTGCGAAAAGTAAATAAACGAACAAGTAGTATTTAAAATCGAAACATTATTAATATAGGGGGAGAGATTGAAATTTTCAATATTACTCGATTTATGAATTGTACATTGTAATTTTTTGAAATTGGCAAACTTTCGAGTTCATATTTGAGTCACAGGTCGCAAATTGTATCCTTAAAACGTACCGCAATACTTTTATAGTCAACTTTCGAAGTATTAATTGAGTACGGTTAAGTATAATACAATAGATTTCGATTACAATAACTTTTATACTCTAGTAATACTATTTTCATACTTCATTTCACGCGCGAGTTGTTAGATAGACCATCTCGTTGTACGATCACTTTTCCTCCTACGCTTTAATACGTTTGGTTTTATCGATATACACATCGTTAAGTCTCGACTTATTCGCACGTGGATAAAGCCCGAGCACTTTTCTCTCGCCCACGATAGTCTATAAATTTACAAGATGGTGCTGGGAGTTCACATTATATATGCCTTTGGTTCGACTACAGTATAGTTTACTGTGCCACTGGTACATATACAATGTATCAACAAAATAATAAATAAAAGGGCGTAATCCCGAAAATTCAACAACTAACAATTGTCTCGATTACGCCGTTTTGTTTGTCACGCAGTAGATAGTGCAGTACTCTGAGTCGTGAGCCCGGGGTAGCACGTAAGTACGTATACTATATCCGGTCTCTTTTCGAGATGCACTACATTTCGTTATCTAACCCCATACTTTTGGGCGGTTGGAAACACGAACACGAGCTCTCTACGTCGTAAAGTAATGCGTACATGTGTATGTGTACGGGGCATTTCACGTTAAATCGACCTGGTTATAAACCTGAACGTCTAGAATTGACTCCACAATTTTTCATATTGTCATTATAATTTCATTAACGGCAAATTGAATATCAAATATATCCTCATGATTCTGTATTTATGTAAGGAACATTTTAGCCGAACATCTTAAAACTTGTTGAACACAGTGATTGTTCGAGAAACTTGAAAGTTCATATTATATTAATTGAACTTTAATGTTCAATGTATAGAAAAAAACAAAAATTCATTTCGAGATCTGAAAATTCACGAAAGTTAAAGGAACCAAAAAAATGTATTTGATAAGCCGAATACGTAAAATTTGACACACTGTCTAAATTTCTTTTTAAGGTACCCTGGTAACTTGGGTTCAAAAAATCGAACCATTTTTTTTTGCTTAATTTGAAAGTACAATGTCTTGAGAATATACTGTGAAAATTTCAGACCGAAATTCGAAATACTTCCGGAGTGATAATGAGTTTTCGAGAGCGCCTCGAAGTTTTTCTCAAAACAGTGTTTTTCTGGTCAGCCCGGGTCCTAACTTTTTTTCTACCGAATCGATTGCTTTCAAATTTTAACAGGCTACTCTACACACTTATAGTTCTCGTCGGAACTACCGAAAAATTTTTTCACCCCTAACTTTTTATTTTACAACCCCTTCTTTGCTAAAATAAAAGGACTTTTTTTCCAAAGTCCGCCATTTTGATATTTATCCATGAAATTTAACTTCAGTAGTTCCGACCAGAATGACGTCTATAGATTAAGAATTATCAAGAATTTTTGATTTCAGATAACATCAAGAGCCAAAATCACCGGGGCCACCCACGCGCGTTTTTTTCGAGGTGCCAACTTAGATCAATAATAATAATAATAATAAACTATCAAATTTATTCAAAAATGTTTTTTTTTGTATCTTTAATATATACATAAAAACATCCTAAATATTCAAAACGATTCATTTTGATTTTCCTACAAAAAAACGGCCTCCAAAAAAGACATGAAAATCGGCTTAAGTTACCAGACTACTACCTTAAATTTCAACAAACAAAGGGGATTTGATGCTCATGATGTGTGCAAAGTTTCAATGAAGTTGATTTTGTCGTTGTCGAGATATTTTCATTATTTGACTTTTTCGGCTGTCTACTCGCATACATACGCACATACGTATGGAAATTATTTCGAAATATGATTTGTTGACTATTTGGGATATTCTAAACAGTCCGGTATGAAAATATCGAAAAAATACTTTCACGAAAACAAAGCTTCAGCTTTGAGGAAGTAAAAAATGACGTAAATTAGTCAAATTAATTTATAAGCGAAAGAAAAATTCTGCCATAATAAGATTCCTTCGTTTGGACGATTCAAGTAATTTATTTTGTTCATTCCTCGTATTATCATTATAATGGCACATACGGGGGTGAAAATATTTTGCTAAATATGGCAAAGAGGAAATTGCCAGTGTGGAGTTCTTGGAGAAGGGAAATTCCCACGAAAAGTGTACACCGGTAGAAATCTTATGTAAGCAAACCTGTGACCCGACAACCCACAGCACTCGCTGCTTATGAACGGACACGATCTGTCGGTCCTCTTATATACCACCACCATTGATAAGAGGCTGGTACATCCATTTTCTCGACATTAATCTCTCGTAGCAGAAGTGATAAATTTCCGTTGTTTCTCCCTCCCCCCAACCATTTCTGCATCCCCTTTTTTTCTATAAACTGGCTTCTAGCTATTGATATTACAACAGAATCTTGAGATTGATCTCAATATAAAGAAGTTCCTATATCAAATCACCCCTCTTAGCTTCATCATAGAGGCAACTTATTTTTTTTCGGGAGACAAAAAAATAATACTCAATCGATAGATTAATAATGAGGTGCTTAAAGTCGTAATTAAGCTGAAAATTATAATTTAAAAACGAAAAATGTCTGTAAGAATTTACATGGCGTGTTTGCGATGAAGGTAAAAAAAATTATTTGGAAATCATTCAAGCTGTCGAGTACATACACAGTACCGGAACTTTTATCACACATCCATGAAGAAATAAACTACAAAAAAAATCAATCCGAAAGCTAGAAATTTGTTTGGTGTTTCCTTGTAATATTGGCTCTTGTTCGGAATGCTTTACGCGACGTAAAATCCAAGAGATTGAGAAAGAAGCTTTTATTTCACGCAGGAAGATTTGCGAACAAGGAAAAGCAATGAGGAAAGGGAGGATATTCAACCTTTCGTCTTGAATTAATCATGCGAATCAAGTCTTGAATATACTTGACAGTAAAAACGTAAAAGTTTTACCAAAATCTGCTGCCAAATGATTACGATTCAATAGTAATACGATTTGATTCGTTTACCGATTGGAATAAACTTCGGAGCATTAAAAGACGATTTTCCACCAGCGTCGCGAAACGTAATCGAAGAACATTGTCCTCTTGAATTTCGGACACAAAACCGCTGGGTAAATTAAACGGAATAACGTGTTCGTGGTGGATATATATAGAGAGAGCGATCTCGTTTTTCTCCATTGCTCTCTCCCTTCCTTCTACCTCTTTGCATGCACATCAGAGTAGAGAAACCGTTCCCTTTTCCTCTCTATCTCACACACACACACCCACACATACATACTTTCTTCCAAGCTCCTGGTATGAGTCGTTACTCCTTTTTCTCACTTAGAAATTCACCACCATCCTCTGCAAACCAAAGTCTTCCTCATTTCGACTCCCTCTCACTACTGTTTTTCATAGAACATCAGCTTTCTCTTTCTCTCTCTCTCGCCTAACGGAAAGACTTCGACGAACGCGATAGGGCGAACCTCACGCTGTATATGCGGAGGAAAAGAAAGAGAAGCGAAAGGATGATGGGGCACAATGAGGCAAAGACCAAGATGAGGCTAAAAAGGACGTGAAATCCTGGTTTGGCGATACTATAGCTACGAAGAACTATAGATGGGATTTTGCTCATCTATAATATCTAGATAAATAACTTGCTTCTCTTACACATAGTTGAAACACTGCACGGGGTATTCCCCATGAAGTGGACCGATTTTTGTCCAAGCTAATTTTGTGGAGTCGTCTAAATTGCGAAACGTTTCTTTAAAAACACAAATAAGAAGAGGACACGAAAAGCACATATTTCTATTGCGAACATTAACTAAATTCATGATGAATTTAGTTAAAATTTCGTACTTACCCCCCATGGAAAAGAAGTATATGGAAAAGATTTCAAAAATAAATCGTCGATATATTAAATATAATATATAATATACTTCGAATGTATTTCGATATAAACTTTTATTCAATGGCTTTTTTTCCATGTGGTAAATACATTTCATACCATTATGGAGAAACAAAAAGCATTTGTAGATATGAAAAAGGTGTAATATAAGGGGAGGCTATTTGTACGTTGTGACTTCAAATCTAAGACCTTCAATAGGTCCAGCCCTATCGAGAAAGTGGCAGTGTGCCAAAGATTTCCAAATTGTCCCCTTGACGCCTTTATATACATCTCAACTAATAATGAACAAATGACTTTAAAAGTTACACAATTTCGAGTTGAATCAAACAGAGAATTCACGGTCCAATTTTTCTGCAAACTGCTCTGTTAGTTCAGAAAGTTAAAACTTCAGCAGAGCTCTTTCAATAACGGACTTATTTTCTGCGCTATAAATTTCTCTCTTCCCAATCAGTTGTATACGTTCAAAATAGGCAAAGAAACAGTAATACAAAAAAAAACACTGTTGCTTCCTCACACAAGAAGCTTTATTATCGTGAAATAATAAAAATTTCTCGAGTTTTTAATGACAATGTGTTCAAAATGTGTTAAAACGTCGAAGAATCACGTTTACGAAAAATATCTATACGTACGAGGGGGGACCCAAAAAAAAACGGGAATTTCTTCATAATTTCTTTATTTTTTAATATTTTCACACCAAATTTTGATCACCTTCAAAGTATTCTCCTTTGACCACAACGCACCTCTGCAAACGATCTTTCCAATGTATAACACATTATTTAAATTCACTAATCGGGATGTTCTTTAGGCCTTCCAGCGATTTTTGTTTTACCTCCTCCACAGTGGCAAAACGCTTGATTGCTGCTTTGTTTCGGGGTCGTATCCATAGCACCACGATTCATCACCAGTAATCACCTTGAAAAAAAGTTCAGGATCCTCTTCGAGCTGATTTTGAAGTTCAAAACATGCCTGAAGTCGACGCTCCCTTTGCTCGTCTGTGAGAAGGCGAGGGACAAATTTGGCCGCAACTCCGCTCATGTACAAATCTTTGGATAAAATCCTCTGAATTGAACTCCATGATATCCCAGACATCTCACAGAGTTGATCAATGGTTCGGCGATGGTCTTCATGAATGAGAGCATTGACTTTGTCGACGGTTTCGTCACTTCTTGACGTCGAGGGGCGTCCTGAACGTGGTTGGTCTTATATTGACATTTCTCCATTCTTAAAACGTGAAAACCACTCGTAGACTCTGGTTTTACTTAGGGCAGCATCTCCATAAGCAGTCTTAAGCATTACAATAGTTTCCGCGGCCGATTTCCTCAACAGGAAACAAAATTTCACAGCCGCGCGTTGCCCTCGACAATCGGCCATCGCGTTTTCGCCGAAATGGAAAAAGTTGTTTCACTACAAAAATTCCCATGGGCGACACCTGGTCGAGCAATAGGTTCCCCTACTCTCCCTCCCCGCCACAGCGCAATTCCCGTTTTTTTTGGGTCCCCCCTCGTATGTATACGTGGCATATTTGATGAATTCAATTTGTTGTATCTCAAGAGAGATTTAACCGATTTGGCAAATATTGAACGGATATTGTGCATCCATCCCCTTTCGTTTGCTGCAATTATTCGGGATTGCAAAATTTTTCAGGATTTTAAAATAAAAAAACAAAGTTTGTGATCGCTCTGAACTTTCGTAAAATTTCCGTTATCGAGTAAAAACTTTGCACGTAAACGGGTTAAGGGACAAGAATGTTTGATATTTAATCTGGCGAGAATCGCTTGAGGTATTTGGATAAAAATTTTTTTTTAAGTTCTCGAAAAATCTTCGTGCCTGATAACGTCTGTAACGCCCAGACATCCGAGATTTTCGGTCGATTTTTCTTTTATGAAAAGAGTATCATTGAAGGATTATCGGTATTGAAATTTTTTAAAAATATCACCCATATTGGATATCGAATTTGAACCGAATTGGTAAAGAGCTTCGAAGTTGTGAAAAATTTTGAATGTCTGAAGAATTAATTTAATCGATGATATCGATGATCGTCATTGCTATCGACTAATTAATTATTGCTGAACGAAAAATTCTTCAAAAATCGAGTATTTCTGAGATAAACTGAAGAACTTGAAAAAAAAAAAAATCCGAAGACAGATATGTCCCGTCGATATGAAAATCGTTAAACGATAAAAGTCAACGCGTTTCATGCGGAAAACCTTATATATATTTATATCCGCATATATATTATACTTATACATACATATGTATATTTATGCATATGGATAGCATTGCAATGGTGTTAGTGGGCGATCGGCGTGCGCATTCGCACGAGCGTCTAGAAGGAGGGGGTTAAAACAGGGGCAAGAGAGGGATGATGACGGCTATGTCGGGGGTGGCGGGCGTATCGCCGAACGGTGGCGGCGGCAGTCACCGGCGAGACGCGATCCCAACCCCCGCCGCCTTTTGGCCCTCGCCGTTTTTACCCTCTGCAATCCCCGAGGCTAAGATAAAGCCACCCCCTCTCCCCAACCAAAACCCCTTCGAATAAGCGAGAGAACCGCGCGCGTTTGCCAGTCGCTCGCTATCTGGCGCGACGATGGGTTCCCAATAAATTCGTCCTCTTGCACCGGCGTTACGCGCGCGTGATCGGTATCTGTATCAGACATCACACGGTAGACCGGTAAAGTCAGGTGCAGCCAGAAGAAACGCGAGCGAGCAGCAGCAGCAATAGAAAGTTTACCTCTCGAGCGAACGAGCGTATATATAACCGCGGAGCGTATCTCGATTGCTCCGTAACTCTCTGATAAGGACACTCGTCGGGAGGGTTTTTATTTATTTTTCCTCCGGCGAAACTTCTAACGTTGAATCCGGCACGTTGGTTTATTTATATTTATTGTTTGTCCTATTGGGTTTGTGGGTATTATTCATTGCGAATGGACTAATTGATATTTGTCGGCGATAAATTTGTTGAAATTTATTGCTAAAGGATTGATTAACAATCAATCTGAAAGGGTTGATTGAAGTAATTTATATTATAACGAATTCGTTGGAATTTTCTTACGAACGGGGTAAATGAAAATACCTTTATAAGGATTAAAATTAGATTTTGAAGAAACTCATTGTTTCGAGAATTGTTTTTTTTTCTCTTTAAATATCGTTGCACCCCCGAGTCATCGTCGGCAATTCTTTTTCATAATCATCTTGTTGTGACATCAAACTCTTTCGTTCTTTAATATACGACGACAATTTCGTCGATAGCCGAGAGGTGTGGTGAATAGTAAAGATATTTGTGACTATCTTTTAACATTTTGTCAGCATTGACGAACGCTAAGAGACAAAGGAAGAGGAAGAAGTAAAAAAGAAAACATAGAAGTAGAGGAGGGAGTTTTTGCAGTCTCCCATCTCGACAGACTTCTCGTTCGTGCGCGGAATTTTCAAATAACCCTTCGATCGGAATATTTTCCGAGGGCGACAAATAATAACGAAGATTTTCTTTAGCGTTGTTTGTTGTCGTTGTGTGCTCGAGCAGAGAAAAGACGTGCTCGAGTCGGGGACTGAGAATTTTAATTCAAGTTTTCTCTCGGAGAAACAAAACAATACAAAAAAAATCGCAATTGGTGTTTAACATCAGACAAAAAGTGAAGACGCACTGGTTTGAATCGATGTGGGGTGTAGCGTGAAATAAGAGTTTTCACTGCGTACTGTATAACCGGCATATTCGCGGAACAACGAGACAACGCTGTAAGTAAAAATATTTTTCCATTTTTTGTCCTATTCTTTTTTCCTGTCAGTGGTAAATCAATTTTTAGTAGTAACTTCACATATTTTTAGAGAAACATAATAAATTGATGTCAGCGATAAATGTATTAGACGTTACTGCAATATTGAGGATGAATTTTCACGAGTTAAAGAGAGAAATCAATTTTTCTTTCGTAATGCAATAATTTTGTTTTTCTTTGCCAAATGTTATAATTAACTGTAATACTACATAATACGATGACATATAAAAGAATTGTGAAAAAGGAACTTCGAGATATTCGTATTATTTCATCGTAGTAAAATTACAAGATCGAGAAACAAAAACACGTAGAGAAAAATTGATTCTTTGGATGTAAATTAAGTTTATCATACGGAGCTTTATATAATTATAGTTCAATTTAATGTTAATGCGTGTTTCTGGATTTCGAATTGTACAATTTTCATTGTAATAAATGTTGAATAACGTAAAATTTGCACAACCGCTCGAATGAATTTCGATTCAATAGGCCGAATGATATTTTTCTCAATGTGAGAGAATCCTAATGTGAATATTTAATTAGTGAAATTTCCAAGTATATATATAGGCACACACTCGACAGATGAATAGAGTGTATTTACTCATTAACGACACGACGAGAGACTAATTGATAATTCTTCTTTTTTTTTCCGCCTCTCGTTAATATAGTTATTCGTTAATTGCAAAAGCGAGTGAGTGCTGACGCGTATACGTCACCCACTTTTTTTTGTCTCTCATGATTCTCGCGATATTATTAATGGATCACATTAAAGCGTATAACTCTCTGTCTTCCGTTTCTCCATCGATCTCTCTCATGCTCTCGCTCGCCTCTCAGTAAAAAAAGGAATAACGGCGTGTCGGGTTTGCGAATTTGTATTCCGATTCGGTTGGCAAGCGAGAGCATGGCAATGATATTGAAATTCCGGTTTTTCATCCGGTTGGATCGTTGCAACGACGACAACGACGACGTCGACGACGAGAGATCGAGCGAGAACAAAAAAATGGGAGTGTGAGGGATGCACATCGCGAATCATCCCTCTCCGTGTACGACCTGAAGACCCTCGAGGTTTATCTTTAATGCCATTCCGGAAGTCATGAAAAGTTACGAACGTCAAGAATGTTTTATCTATATATGTATATATATGTAACAATATAAATGCATATTGTTATCGTTGAATAGATAAGTTCTCGTCACTAGTTCCTATCTTTAAAGGCCATCTTCGTATATCAAAACTGAAAGTCGTTTCCCTCGCTATCTGCCTTAATTCGATAAATATTCGCATCCGGTTCAACAAGAAATTTTCACGGTAAAAACCCCCCGCTGAGAAACAAGTTTTATTCTCTCAATACTTTGTAAAAATTGCAAAAAGACGTAACAGAAAAAAAATAAATTTATATATTTTTACCACAAATGTCAATGGGTGAAAACAAAAGGACAAGGGAAAGATTTGACATTTTTATTAACCAACGGTGATTATACCGGAAATGGAGGATTACGAATTTTGAATGACTTTGAGCATTCGTCATTTTTTAATCTGTAGAAACATATTCAAATTCGTGGTCGCGGGTTAAACAGAAAAAAAAAAAACGATTCTTGTATCGAAATATTCGAAAAAAAATGTAATTTTGAAAGTGAATTGTTACTTTAATAATTGTTTCCGTTTTTACGGTATTTATGCGACTTGGAATACAGACCATCGCGTTCGATCAATCTGAAAAAAGGGCTGGGAATTCATGAAAAAATAATAGAGAACGAAAAAGTATTTGATGATTGTCTATTGGAATAGTTAGTTCAAAAATTGTTATTGAGTTATGCTCGTGACAGACATTTTTGCAAAAAATTTAAAATCATATAAAAGTTAAAAGTCCGATCGGTCAAATCATTCCAGAGTTAGGAAACATTGATTTTCGCATATCCGTACATTTTTTTTGTGAATATTGGCGTTCCTATTGTTTGACACAAATTTTTGACACATCGTCATAGAAAACTGAAAAAAAAATGTCTTCACGATAACAATGCTACCGGTGCGATGAAGCACTAAAATAAATATTAAAAAAAACGACAATCATTTTGAAAATGCCTCGATGCTTTACAGAATGTTCCAATTTTTTTGGAACTCATGAACCACCCTCATCTATTTTAATGCACACTATTTATTTGTTTAGTCTCAATTTTTTTAACTTCTCAATTGTCGAGAAATTGTATAAAAATTTATTTGTGAAACCGATCAAACGAATGACTTTGAAACTTTGCAATTATAAAACTTGTAGATTTTCTGGGGAACGAAAAAATCCACAACTTTGAGCTTAATGTTCATTAAATATACGATTTGAACGAGATTTGTATACGTTAAATGTATCCCCAAAGATAGATATACAGTGGGTCAAAAAAGTATTCATACACCTTGTTTTTTGCGATAACCTTACAGACATAAGTGATACGCCAAGAAAGCCAATTTTATTTAATAGTACATCAGGTGCAGAGATAAACTGCAAATGGAAAATTTTTTCCCAGGAATAATAGAAGAATTATGCCAAAAAAACGAAAACTTCCGGGCAAAAAAGTATTCATACACTTACGATTATAGTGAAAACCTACATCATCATAGTTGTTAATTGTAACTAATATTTGGTGTGCATCCCTTTTGCTTCAATTATCGCCTCGAGTCTCTCAGGCATGGATTCTACTAGCTTTTGCGTTGTTTCTTTTGCTATTTTCGTCCATTCTTCTAAAAGCACTCTTTGGAGATCGGATTTGTTTGTTATTTTTCTTTTTCTAATTTCTACATCCAACAAGTGCCATAAATTTTCAACAGGATTGATGTCCGGAGATTGTGTTGGTGTAATCAATTGTTTGCGGATATTATAGAGTAACCATCCCCTCGTTTTCATGGCAGTATATTTCGGGTCGTTATCTTGCTGGAAGTAGAAATTTCCATCCAGGCCCATTTTATCTACACTTGCTTTCGAATTGCTGCGCAACACGTCGATATACTTCTGGGCATTCATTGTACCATCTATAAAAGCCAGATTACCAACGCCATAATATCCCATACAGCCCCAAACCATGACGCTTCCTCCGCCGTGCTTTACAGTCGGTATTAAATTTTTCTGCTGGAGCTCGGTATTTGGTTTCCGCCAGACGAATTTTTTTCCACCGGACCCGAAGATGTTAAACTTCGATTCATCCGAGAATACGACACGTTTCCAAAATTCTATAGATTTTTTTACGTAGGTTTTTGCGAAACCTAAAGGTTTTTATTGATTTATATTATTAATTAATGGTTTTTTGCGGGCAGTTCTGCAGTATATTTGGGCAGAATGCAAAACGTTTCGAATAGTTTGGTGACACACGCTCTTCCCCGATGTTGACGCGACATCATTCGCTAAGCTGCGAGCACTTGTGAACGGTTTTTTTATAGCCTCTGTAACAATACTTCGACGCTCTCGTACCGCGTTAGTATTCTCGGTCGACCGGTTCGTGGCTTATTTTCTGTGCTGTTTGTTCTTTCGTATTTTTTTTATTATATATTGCACTGTTGCGAAACTTAGATTTAGTTCTTTACTAATTTTTGGATAACTTTCACCGCGTTTCCGAAGAAAAATCACTCTATCTCGCAAGGATATTGATATTTCGGTTTTCTTTGCCATCATGTCTGTTCAGAGCTTGAAGATCTACTACCGCATGGAATAGGTCAAAACCATTGTGTAAACGAAGACTCGTTTACATTGTACGCAGAGGACAGACCGTCCGTGAGTGAATATCGAGGTTTGGCAGCTCAATCGTAAGTGTACGAATACTTTTTTGGCCCGAAAATTTTCGTTTTTTTTGCATAATTCTTCTATTATTCCTGTGAAAAAATTCTCCATTTGCAGTTTATCTCTGTACCTGATGTACTATTAAATAAAATTGGCTTTCTTTGCGTATCGCTTATGTCTATAAAGTTATCGCAAAAAAACAAGGTGTTGAATACTTTTTTGACCCACTGTATGTATATTCGTATCCTTACTGATGTATAATCCGATCAGGATCTTATCCGTGATTTATCGATCTTATCATCGTTGGCTGAGCGAGTACGATAGCGATCTTTCAGTCCATCAGCTACTACCCTCGACCATCGCTCCACTCCACTCTCTCTCTTTTTTGTTACCCTTTTTCTCGCGGGGGTATCCGTAGAAAAGTTCTATTAAGTAAACTCCCTGTAGATACGCGTATAATATATCTCCTGAAACGTGTCGTAGACTCTTTTTCTGCGAGTAACACACACATACACACACACACTTCAAATGCGAAACGAGATTTCTCGGCAATATGAGCAAACGCGCGTGTGCAAAAATCTCTTCTACATATATCCTTTTACGATCGCGTTCGTCGTCCTTGCGTACACGGTTTCCGCGTTTACGACCGTCATTCTTACGACTTTGAGTGGCCAGATCGACTCAACATTACCACACGGTACCATAATGTGGGCATTTGGATCGTCCGGCCAAAAGCATTTTACTATATGCTATCGGCTCGTGTGGGAAAGTGTTATAAGAATGAGACGAATGCGAGGTACGATAAAGCTTCATGATTGCGAGAATATAATATTAAACGCTATACGAAAACCCGCTTCGTACATTATGTGTGTCGTTATTTACTCATTATCGGACCTTTATCGTTTTGTCATCGTGATCTTTTGTCGTTTTTTTCTCATGTTCGCAATTCTTCTGCGCGCGTAAAAATGTCCGAGTACAAACGAGAAACAAGAATAATTTTGAAAAAAAAATGAAAAACCTTTACGAACCCTTTATTCATAATTATTCGGGAAAAAAATATGAATATTCATTGCGAATGAATTATTCCGAGTAAAATTTGGTGGCTTGAAAAAAAGGTGCAAATTGAAACTTGCATATTACTTTCTCATAAATTTTTCGCATTCACAAATGCTCCTCTACGAGCAAAGTGCTCTTTCAATTTTGGGTTTCTCATTGAAGTAACTTTGTTTATGCGCGAAAATGATGAAGCAATATATACAAATTTAAATTGCTACCATTTGTTCTCTCCTTTAATTTGATAGGGTGCAGTTTACTTAGTTTCAAATATATTTTCGAAAAATTGAAAATATTATAAATTTAGAATGCTTAGATCGATTCTCTCTAAATACAATATCCTTTGATGGTAAATGTGTAGGAGAGCAATAAAAAACGAAGAGAAAATAGAGTTTTGTGAAAGAAAAAAATTGATGAGTTACGTGGCCCACATGTGGAAAAGCTTATAGATTAGATTGTGAGACATGTTTGGGATGAAAATTATAGTTTTTTTTTGTCAAGTACCATTATTACTGAATTCAGCCTGTTCAACATTTTTATTTTATTATCGTTATTCATCCATCAGTATCATTCATTTCGTGGTTATTTGGTGGTTCATGCCAGTCCCACGAACGAGTATATATGTATATATATGTATATATACATACCTTTTGATATATATAATCGCTGCTTGGACCGTAAATTACCCGCGTAACCGCCTCGACGGTGAGAGGGATGCGCATCTCCGCCGGTTGCTCGCGTAACCAGCAGTAACCATCATTAACGTTCCTAATGAAAGAGGGTGAATAGCTAAATACGATACGCCACAGCGTCGACGGGGCTTCGGTTTGAGAGGTAAAAGCCGGGAAGAGCTCTTCATCTCTCTCCCTCTATCTCTTAGCGATGTAAAGAAAGAAATGTAGTTGATATACGAAAGAGAAAGAGGGAACTATAGAGGGGCGGAAACCCATTTGCCCGAAAAAAAACAAGCCGCAAAATGAACTTAAAAATAATTTATTTTTAATTAGAGCATAGAGAACTCGATAAAATTAAGATGTGAAATGAAAAATGAGGACCCGAAGAATTAGTATCTGTATGAAATTAAAACTAAGAAATTAAAACATTAGTAGCGGTAAACCCCAAACATACAGTTATATATTTGCTTATCCTGTGATTCTGAAATGTTCTCATTTCGCTGTGACATTTCTCTTTTTCTTTATTCACAAAGCTTCCTCCATGACCGTCGTTCTTAAACTTTTGCCTCTCACACGGAGAAAGTTGCGTGAATAAATTATAAAGAAGCAATTGGCAAAATTCTAATTGGCCAGGCATTTTTTTTTGGTCTCTTTCAAGCTTAATAATTCGCAGCTGGATTGTTATGAGTAATATCGCAAAACTTTTTCAATCATGACAACGTAAATTCCTCTGTAATAAAGCAAATTAGTAGTGGTGCAATAAAAACTATCGAACCGGAAGTAACGAGCAATGAAAGGAAAAAAAAATTTGACGAAACGTTGAACTGAAAAGATAATCAAGACTCGTTGCGCAGGGCCACGAAGAAAGTAGAGAGAGATAGAGAAACGGAGAAGGAGATGATCTGCAAGAGGGCAGTGAAGTAGTAAGGTGATATATATGGTAGAACGTTGGGTGGCACAGGAGGAAAATAGAGTGGAATTCGAAGCTTTTGCACGAAGCAAAAGCATCAAGTGCAACAGAGCAAGATACAAGTATACGGGGTGTTTCACATCAAATCAATCTGGCTGAGCTGCTCTCGCCCTCTGGTATTTGGTTTATAATTTTTCATATTGTTGTCACAACCCTAAAGAGCATGCATTTTTTTCTGTATTTTTGGCAGGACCGCGGTTCTACAGATTCCAACTGTACACCCACCCAACTGTCACAACCAAACTGACACGAGCATACGAATATTTCACAATATTGTCACGACAAAGCTGTTCCCGAACAAAACTCTCACCATTAAAACTGTCACCGCACAAACTGTCACCACTGAACTCTCCCCGATCTCTATTGGACACGTGCAGAATCTTCACGAACAAAACTATCACCGTCTAAACTGTCACGATCTAAACCTTCACCATCTAAACTGTCACCGTCTGAGTTGTCACCGTCTAAACAATCACCGTTTAGTCTGTCACCGTTCAAACTGTCACCGCTTAAATTGTCATCGCAGCAACTGTAACCGCGGCAATTGTCACCGGCAAAACTGTCACGGGCAAAACTGTATACGGCACCAACCGTCACCGCTTAACGCGAGATTTACCCAACTCACACTCGTAGACGCTGTACCGGTAGGTAAGAGCGCTCGGGCTGCTTCACCAAACGCGGCGCAATAGCGCGCGATATTTCGTGCGTGTCCGCTAATGCTTACGTCATTCGCCGCTGTCGTCTCAACCACAGCCTTCGCACCGCGCGGACTTACTTGTGCTCAGCGATCGGTAATAGCGGACACGCACGAAATATCGCGCGCTATTGCGCCGCGTTTGGTGAAGCAGCCCGAGCGCTCTTATCTACGAGTTCAGCTTATACCCGTGTGAGTTAGTTACCGCGCCTTGGCGCGGTGACAGTTTTGCCGGTGACAGTTTTGTGCGGTGACGGTTGGAACGGTGACGGTTGGTGCAGAATACAGTAGACGCCCTGACAGTGTAGACGGGGACTATTCTGCTGCGTTACAGTGGCGCAGAATACAGTTGAGACCGTGACTGTTTAGACGGTGATAGTTTTGTTCGTGAAGATTTCTGCACTTGTCGAACAGAGATTCAGGAGAGTTGAGTGGTGACAGTTTGTGCGGTGACAGTTTTAATGGTGAGAGTTTTGTTCGGAAACAGTTTTGTCGTGACAATATTGCAAAATAATCGTATGCTCGTGTCAGTTTGGTCGTGACAGTTGGGTAGGTGTACAGTTGGAATCTGTAGAACCGCGGTCCTGCCGTATTTTTTCCGCGAACCTCTATTCAGTACTAATTTTTTTTAAAGTATTTTACTTGTATTTAACTTTGGAAAAATCCTTTATCTAAGATCGACATTTTTAAGCCATAACTCAGCGTGGGCCAGCGTTTGATTCTACCTTTGTTCAATTTTTTTTGTTCGATACAATTTTAAACCCCATCGCGAAATAAGTCGACGTTCGGATCTGTATTTTCTTAAAGTATTTTGAAAAACAAAAAAGGTAAAAGAAAATAGAAATAAACACCGCTCAAATTTGTCACAGAATTTCAAATTACAGCTAACCTTTTGTTTAATATGAAATCATTTTTTTTAAATTATTATTTAATAAGTGTTACCGAGCAAAAATTGCATGCCTTTTAAGGTTGCAACGACATTATGAAAAATTGTTGAGAAAATCCGAGAGGGTGAGGATCACTGCCAGGTCGATTTGACGTGGAATGCCGCACATGTATGTTTATCAGCTGCTAGCAAACAAAAGGACGTAACATACACGATTTGATACGTATATAGAGTTAAGCTAGTATAATGCACATAGATGCATCAACGACGAGAGAAAGTGTGATGATGATTGAGCAGGAAAAAAGGAAACTCGCTTGATGTGATGAGAGCAACGGAGACACGTAAAGGAGGGAGGGGTTTGAAAAAAAACCGGAAGGGATGTAGAGAGAGAATGAGAAACGCGAAGAGGCCAGTGAGAATGAGAGAAGGGCGGGGGAGGGGGGAGAAGAAGATTGCACCATAGAAGAGGAAAGGGTTGGTTGAGTCGTCCGTATATATATAGCTAGGGCGATGGCGCTTCGTCTCCTCTCGACTCCTGGCTCGAGATCCTCCATAGTCCTCGGGCTGTCCCTCCTCTTCAGGCCCTCAACCTCTTTCGCCTAACCTCGGCCAGGCACAACGTCCCTTGAGCGTCAGACGATCCGCGAGTGCACCGACTCGAAACTCACCCTTCCCGGTTGGGGTTGGAACCCTAGCGAGGAACGGGAGGAGGTCAATGTCTGCCTCTTCCAACCCTCCTCTCGGGAGCTCCGCAGAGGGTGTACCGGAGAGAAAAATGTATGTATAGACATTGGCGAACAGAGCCGAGCAGACCAGCCACCGGATTATACATAGGTAGAGATATATACGAGTGTTTGCCGATTGCTAGAAATGCTCGTTCTACCATAATCCAATTGTATTATTTGTGCGTCCATTTATATATGAAACAACATCGTACGATGTATTTTCATCAATGATGAGGAACAGTCGACTAATTATTCCAAACTGTGTGCAAATAATCGAGAAAGTAAACCTTGTGCTTTTTTATTTCTTTCGTCATTATGCATAATTAATTGGTTGTAATGTGAATTCGAGTGTGTTTAAGAAAAAATATAACACTCTTTATTTATCAATCTCATTGTTTATTCGATAAAAGCGTGCTGACACAAAAGACCAACGTTGACGTGTTCAAATTTCCCGCTGTATAAAAAAGACACGACATGAAATATCTCGAAACGCGATTTATTTCTGAAGCTGGTTACCTCGTCATTGTGATTGGTTGACGATAACGTGTTCGGGGTTCAGTCATGTGCATACTTCAGATCGTACGATCGTAGACGACGAACCTAACCTAAAAAACAGTGCGCAAAGCGGAGACACCGATCCTATTGTAAACAATGAAAAAAAAGCCCTGTCCAAAATATTATGGACAGAATAAAAGTCGAAAAAACGAATGATTGAACGTTTACTTGTCCGTCTCTCGTTGTCCGCTCTTTTGATTCTAACATTTTTCTTCAATGGCACCGTGCAATAAAACGTTTCTGTTTCTAATAACGAGTTTTTAATTGGTTGGGTAATGATCCAATGGATGATAATTACGATTAGACTGAATTGGCAAATGATAGAAAAAGGGGTTGAGAAACAACAAAGGATTATATGTAGTGTCGGAAAAATATGGGGGCAAAAAAACAATCCGTTGCATAATGACCTATAATCCGTGGTGTACAAGGATTAGCGTGTTGTATGCACGTACACAACTGGACAAACCCTTAAAGACACATCCGATCCATCAGTAAAACCGGAAGTTACAATCCTATCTTGGCTTCATAGTCTGCGCGATCGAAGGGTCTAAAGGGGGTAAAGTTCCCGTCGGGGAGGCCAAAGAGCGAGCGAAATAACGTGCTCTCGGGGCCTTTCCGCCACGTCGTAAAAACATTATCGTTAACCCGCCGTTGATTTCGGAGATAGAATCTGTTAGAGCAAGAGGTTCGCGGCCAGTCCGTAACGCCCACGGTTCTTGCATCCGCCAAGGTTTATCGACCTGTGGTGCTGGTGCATGTTGCTGCTGACCCGACCGTAAAAATTACGGAATAGCCGACTACGTATAACACGCTTTGTGCAACATGAACTTCGTATATATCTCTTATTATCAATATTACTTTTAATTATCCTATGTCAATGGATGTGAGACTTTCGTGTTCGTGGTCTCAGAATTATCGGGGTGTTTGGTCTCTTTGACAAAGGAACAAAATCTCGTAGACGAATTTTTCGTATACCCGACATACAATTTAGACTTACTTTGTTGGTTTTGATTGAAAAACTATCACTATCGGTGGATTCAAACTTTATTATTTTTTTTAGAGCTTTTTCTATTTTTAGAACTTATTTCAAGGTTGAAATAAAATTCTAGTTCACAACGTTTCTCGTTACGTCCAAATGGTTAGAATCACTCAATTAACGAAAGTGCTGGGGGGATTTGGTACAGACTTCCTACAGACTCTGAACCTGGATAAATTTGAGGCCAATTTTAACAGGGAAATAGAACCACCCTGTATTCCGCCGAAATGTATTATTGTAGGACTAAATTTACATTTAATCGAAGGTTCGAATTTGTACTCGCGAAGGTTTAGTCTTCAGCAAAATGTACAATCTCCATTGAGTGTAAATTGAGAAGTACAGAAGGGTGGCGGGAGGTAGAGTACAGGCTTAGAAGTACAGGATTCAACAGAGATTATTTCGAGGGTTTATCGACTTGATGGCGCTGAGTCAGAATAACCTACCGCTTTTGTCAATATCGCATGTAAATTTTAGCTTGACTATGGACCATTAATATGTAACAAAAAAAAACGCAAATATTTAATAGAAACATTTTATCTCACGAATTCCGTTTCTCACTCAAGGGAAATTAACATTGCAGCAAAACATTGTTTTTACGAACGCAAACAACATACTCAAATTTTTGGCGATAATTACACGACTCAATGTCCTTTAAATTGCAAAAAACAAAGGTTTCTGCATCACGCACACTGTTTATACAATTGCCATATAAATTATTATTATATTTGTCGTTATAGCAATTACTGTCGAATCTCACAGGATTTAATTAATATTTTTTTTACCGTACACATTGTGATCATATCTTTATTATCGAATGAACGTAATTGTTCTTTAATAATGATCATTAATCTGTTAAAAGTGTATTACCACAGTAAATATGTGCTTTTGCAATCGTATCGAAATGTTCACTCTATTAGAAAGCCCGCTGTGTTATATTCCGTTGCAGTGATGATCGGTTTATTATATCTTCGATATATTAGTGCGATGGATGCAGTAGATTCATATCACGCACTGGCGCATTTGTGAGATGTAACACACGAGTGATATGGAACAGGGCGCGCGATGAACCGTCCAGTGCACGTTTGTCGGGATTTCGGAATTTGGCAAGGGGAGAGAGAGAGAGAGAGAGAGATAGCTGTGGTCCAGCACACTGTGTTTTGTGGATGCTGTGCGACAGTCAGCGCCACTCTAGCATAGGCACCGCTGATACAGCTTTGTCCCCACCCTCATCGCGGTTCGTTCATTCCTACAACGCGTGCGGCCAAAATCATTTCGGGAGAGCTTACAAGAGAACGCCCTCACGAATGTATACATATATACAATACATATATGTATATATATGCTCTTTGAAATCCCTCGCTAGTGCTCTCTGTTCCGCCCCATTGGACCTATTACCACAGCCACTGCTCATTCTTGTGTCTTCGGTATAAACATAACTGTATGAATGAAACATTTCAAAGTGCTGCACCCACCCCATTTTTCGAGATAGCCCAAACATTCTGTAAGTACATTAGATCGGCCAGAAAACGTACTAAATTTCATAACATTGTGTGATATTTTCACGATGATATATCAGTAACTGTAAAATGAGTTTTTATTTGTAAAAAAAAATGAACATCTTTCATTTCATAACGTCTTTCGATAGAAAAAAATGTCTAGATTCTTTCCTTTCTTTTTTTAACAAAAAAAAAAGTTATCTGCTATTGGACTTGCTATTTTTTCTCACCGTCTCGAGTCAAGGAGATACTGTCACTGAAGGTGGCGTATTCAGAGATTATTCAAAAATGATTGCTTTTTTCGGGCTGCCTCGTTACTGATACATTTTTTAACGTGTCATTTAGATGTGTCCTTTAAATTTCTAGAATTACCCACCGAAAAACGGAATCCTTATGGCGAGATTCGGTTGTTTTTCCGTCCGTCCGTCTGTGTCTTTGCCACAAGCCTCTAACTCCTGAACGGTTTGACTTATCGACTTGAAATTTGGCATATGACTAGAGCGAGATGTTCCGTAGACGGTCCCAGAGTGATTTAAAAAAAAATATTTTTTCGAGACTTTGGGGGAGACCGAAATCATTGGATCTAAAAAAAAATGTCTTCTGTCCTGGCGAGTGAGGTATTGTTCGATAGGGCTCACGTAAAGGATTGGGAAAACAATTTCAGAATATTTTTTACTTTCATTTTTTCTTTTAGGTTTTTCAGACGTACGAATTTCAATAAAAATTCTATATGATCGGCCCGTTTGTTTTTCAATAGAATTTAAACGAGTATTTCCGTTGTACCCTGTATAATTACTTCATACAAAATTACGGATGGGCAAGAAAACTTTTGTTTACATTTCGGTTGGTCGAGCTGGCATATAATCGACTATTATACACATCTCTGTGGAGCGATGGCTGGAACGTTTGGTGAACGACTCGGTGAACACACGCTTGTGGTGAACGCGAGAGGGTAAACGCGCGTTTCAACATGCCTTTGGAAATCGAGTTACTATATACGTGTATATACACATTCGCCATAAACGCAGGGGTGATTCTGCGTGAGCGCGAATGCTGGAAACAAGCGAGTCGAGTGTATATGCGTGAGATATATAGAGCTGGAGAGAGGAATCTAGAGAGTTCCGCACGAATCCCTGCGTGCACATCCGTCACTTTATATATACATCGCATGGGGTAATCCATGAACGGAAGCCAAACAATCGATGCTGTGCGAGAGGACCTGGAATCATCCCCCGACAAAAAGCCGAGATTCAATATTTGTTTCATGCAATTCCGCGACGTTTCCCTCTTTTTGTTATCTCCCCTCTCTCGCTATGAAACGCTCAAGCTGTTATTTATATCTATTCGTTGTTTCTTGAATGAAAAAAAATTAATCTATTTCGCGGTCTATCGATTGACGACCGCATAAGCGATACGATCGCTCGTTAAAACAAACCACATATCTGGTTCAGAGACGGTCAAACCATAACAACGAAAAAGGAAAACTGAAAATCGAACGTTGCGCAGTGCTTCCTCATAAGTTTAGCTCGATCGGTCAAATTTGTTTAAAGTTAAACTACCTACGGAACTTTTTTTTTTAAATCACATTTTCGTAAAAAGCGAACACCATAAGCGATTCTAGTTGAATTTAATATCAAAGATCTTGGTCCTTGAGTATATGTATTACATGTTTTTAGCGCGGCATCTAACATTTCTTTTTAACTTTCAAACCTTCATTTTTCAAAACAATGTAGAATCTCATGAAAATTGAATTTACGGATTTTCACCAATCTAGAGATTATTCCAACGGGCCGAAGTGATTCTAATATTTTTAACAAGCTTCGAGCTTTGAAAATATTTTTGTAACACTTGTTACTTATTCGCAAATTTTTTCCATTCGAATGATGTTCCGAATGATCACGATTTTTGACTTTAACACCCGACTGACTCGCAAAAACGAGCGATGTGCGAGCATTTGCATTTTCTGCAGAGCTTTTGACATCGTTACTCTCATCACCCTTCAACGTTTAAGCTTTACTGCTTAAGGGGGGAAATAGGATTGGGACAGCGTTTTTCTCAATGATTTTCATGAATTTTTTTATAGTATAAAAAATGATTATAATTTATTGAAACTTTGAGAATATTTTATACATATATTTAAGTATACAGGGTAACAATTATAAGGTGGCCATGTATTTTTTACCGCTTTGGCGTTGAAAAATCGGGGGGTTTAAAAAGCGGTTTCCGAAGGATTTTGGATGCACTTTTCGAAAAAAAATATGTCGCTGATGTGAGACGTACCATTCTTGGGTAACGAGAAATTTTTTTTCGAAAAAAATATAAAAAATGCTTCTTTATTTTGGAACAATAAAGTTCATTCAATTCTGTACACGAAACACTGGTCGCAAACTCGTTTCAAGGTTTTTATCGTGGAGAAAAAAAAAGTTGAACTTGCATATTTTGTGAGTCTATCCGTCTTTAATTTCGAGAACAGTGGAACAACTACAGCATTAGTGATGTTGGATCACGTAGTCTCTGTCTGATTTCACGTGCGTCGGAGAGTGAGGTTCAGAAGGCCATGACTATCACGACGAAAAGTAACATAATGCTAAAACTTGGATCCAACGAAAATTAAATATAGCAAGACCGGGCAAACGTAGCTCGACCAATCCTTTTCTGATTAACGATAGCCGTCGTATCTTCATCGAATAATTATGAAGGATCATTCGGCATCGTTTATCAGAGAAGGTGAGGTAAAGTTACGTTTGTCTTATCTTAAATAATTTTTTTTTGCGTGAATCTAAGGTTTTCGCGCATCGGTCCATCGCGCTTTCACAAGGCACGTTCACTGCAAATTGTCCGGTTTGTCAATGGTTTTCGTCGCCTTTTAATTGATGCACATGACGCAAAAGGTCTACGTTCATGAAAACCTTGTATCCATAGAAAATTACATAAAGCGAGACAGGGCAAACGTAGCTCGACCGATCATTTTTTCATTAACGATATCTCATTTCGATCGAATCGTTTTAAGACCATTCTGAACACTAATTTTACAACTATTCCGAAGACTAATGTTGGTCTTAAAACTAGTCTTCGGAGTGGTCTTAAAACTAGACTTCAGAATTGTCTTAAAACTGGTCTTGAGAATGGTCTTAAAACTAGACTTTAGAATGGTTGTAAAATTGACCTTGAGAATGATCTTGAGTCTTAAGGATGGTTGGAAAACTAGTCTTGAGAATGGTCTTAAAATTAGTCTTTAGAGTGGTCTTAAAACTAGTCTTCAGGATGGTTGTGAAACTAGTATTGAGAATGGTCGTCAAACTTGTCTAGGTTTAAGACCATTCTCAAGACCAGTTTTAAGACCATTCTCAAGACTAATTTTAAGACCATCATCAAGACTAGTTTTACCCTCATCTTGAAGACTAGTTTTAAGACCATTCTCAAGACTAGTTTTAAGACCATCCTCAAGACTAGTTTCATAACCATCCTGAAGACTAGTTTTAAGACCATTCTCAAGACCAGTTTTAAGATCATTCTCAAGACTAATTTTAACACCATCCTCAACACTAGTTTTAAGACCACTTCGAAGACTAGTTTTAAGACCATCCTTAAGACTAGTTTTAAGACCAACATTAGTCTTCGGAATGGTTGTAAAATTAGTGTTCAGAATGGTCTTAAAACGATTCGATCGAGATGAGATATGGTTAATGAAAAAAGGATCGGTCGAGTTACGTTCGCCGTCTCGCTTTATGTAATTTTGTATGGACAAGGTTTCCATGCACGGAGACGTTTCACGTCATGGTCATTAATTAAAAGGCGACGAAAACCACTGACAAACCGGACATTTTGCAGTGAACGTGCCTTGTGAATGCGCGAAAACCTTAGATTCACGCAAAAAAAAATTATTTAAGATAAGACAAACGTAAATTTACCTCACCTTCACTGATCAACGATGCCGAATGATCCTTCATAATTATTCGATAAAGATACGACGGCTATCGTTAATCAGAAAAGGATCGGTCGAGCTACGTTTGCCCGGTCTTGCTGTATTTAATTTTCTTTGGATCCAAGTTGCAGCATTATGTCACTTCTCGTCGTGATAGTCATGGCCTTCTGAACCTCACTCTCCGACGGACGTGAAATCAAACAGAGACTACGTGATCCAACATGATTACTGCTGTAGTTGTTCTGCTGTTTTCGAAATTAAAGACGGATACACTCACAAAATATGCAAGTTCAACTTTTTTTTTCTCCACGACAAAAACCTTCAAACGAGTTTGCGACCAGTGTTTCGTGTACAGAATTGAATGAACTTTATTGTTCCAAAATAAAAAAGCATTTTTTTTATTTTTTTAGAAACAAAATTTCTCGTTACCCAAGAATGGTACGTTTCACATTAGCAACATATTTTTTTTCGAAAAGCGCATCCAAAATCGTTCGGAAACCGCTTTTTAAACCCCGATTTTTCAACGCCAAAGCGGTAAAAAATACATGGCCACCTTATAATTGTCACCCTGTATATTATAAAATTTTTGATGAATTTCCTTGGAAAAACACCGAAGATATTAGCGACCCCATATTACAGGTCACAATCAGACTCAGCATTTTGCGTGCATTCTGGAAGCCGCAATTTTCATCTGAAATCAAACGAGGTTGGAATTTACTTTTATTATATGTTTCTCTTCTGTATGAACCTAAATGCTATCAAACAAATAGAAAATTGAATTTTTACAGGGGTCAAAACAAAAAAGCATGATTTTTTGCCATTTTTTACAACTTTATTTACAAAAAAAAATTATTTTAGATAATGATAATATTCCGATTTTAGGTTCACATAGAGCGCAATACTATGAAGAAAGTAACTGCCAATTTTCAGAACGAGTGGTCGCATACTTTTTAAACTAGCGGGTACGCAAGTTTAAAAAAAGTCGTTTTCAGAAAAACGCGTTTAAAAAAGTAGCGCGCTCGGGGCCTGAAGGAGAGCTCACTCACTTTAATGGCTTAAAACAATAGAACGAGTCGGAATATTCATTTTTAATTTTGGCAACATATTTTTCAATAGTTTTACTAACAATTTATGAAATAAAAAAATCGATTTTTCGAACCGTCTAACCCTCTTTCCCCTCTTAAACGTTCTTAAAACGATATTGAAAATTTAGTAATCTACGTTACACTACGTTATGGCCGAATGGATTTTGCGCATGGAATATATGATGTGTCGAAAGTAGGCTTTTCGAAAATCAATATTTTTATGTTACAATCTTTTAAATTTGATGTTTTTCGTATTCAAATAACAAACTTTATCACATTTACAATCGAACAGAAGAAAAGTTATTCTCATTTATTGTTTAAAAAGTCATTTTTCTACGGTTTAAATTAACAACGTGATTAGAACGAGTTCACTCTTCCGTATACGTACGAGTATTACTTTCTAATTTGTTATCAAATTGATAAAATTCGATACCACCAATTAGATATAAAATTTATATTAAACAACTAGTTTGATATTAAATTGGTGGTCCAAGCGTTAACAGAGCACACACATGCGAATGTCATTAACACACTCTTTTATGGATAAAATAGTTTTTTTTTTAATTGTGGCAAATTCCTACCATTTGTTTCGCCGGCTTTGCAATTTCATAAATAGCGAAGTCAGGTTATGCTAGTATAATATTACTGAACAAAAGTTTTCAACTCGTAGGGGTATATTATCCGTACGAAAAGTTGTACATTATATGATGTATGGGAAAGCTCGATGGTTATAAACGAGGTCTCACAATTTTGTCTACAAACTATATGTATATATGTTGAAGGGCTGATACCATCTATGTACGTATATGTAGATATGCATACGATTTTCTGTTGTATTAAACCCTATCGTCGATATCGAAAATTCCAGACTCCATTGTAGTTACGCAATAATGATGTGTATAACGAACTCTCAACGATGGATACATGTATGTATAGGGAAACGAATATATGTATATAGCCGGGTGCTTCGGTGTGGCCAGATTTCCGGCCGGCACTCGTTCCAATAAATATACCCCCTTCTGTCCCACGCTTTCTCTATCGCTCTCTTCATCGGAGTACACTAACCACCCTCCACATCATCCCCCGCCTCGATGTATCTCCCGGCAAACTATAATATACCTCTGTATTCGGCAAATAATATGTTATCCCATACATATACCACGACCATTCCTGTTTACTTAGGATTTGGTATCTATCGGGAGAGAATGATTCGATACCGTGTAATCATGCACTCCGGTATGTTTGGCTCGTTTTGTTTCTTCTTCGTGTTTATCGCAATTTTTCCATTCATCATAAAAAAAAAAAATACACACGTAATCAAAGTGTTGAAATATGTACTTGGATATTTTCAACATAACAGAATATTTCAATTATTGAACGGAGAGAATTTGATGAAAAATAAACAGAAAAATGTAAATAGGTGCTGAGAAATGTAATCTAAAATTAAATGTTAACCTCAATACGAGTGTTGAACATTGTCAACATTTTTTTTTATGATTGTAAAAATAACATTTTTATGCAATCATTCTATGTGAGAATGAACACTGATTCTCAATGTAAATAGTAATTGAAATTAGAAATATTATACAATGATAATGAAAATGTTATTGAGCTCCGAAATTCTATTCATAAAGTCCAAATTTTGTTGGAAGATTCATCGCAATTCCATACAGAAAACATCACAATTTTTTCATTCACTGATAATTAATTGTGAGAAAAAAAAGTACTGATTTATTGCGTTTCACATTCGATAATATTGTCTTCTTAAAAAAAAACATTGATAGAAAACTGTCAATCTATCACTGACGACAAACTCTAGGAATAAACAAAAATTCAATTCCGTTCACGAAGCTCGTGACGATGTAACGAACATGTGAGAAAAAAATTACTGATAAATTTGCATCGTGACCAATATGTCAAGAATGATATTATCGTGATTGGACGATGTTGTCATTATCGTACTTTTTATTGTGATCGTGAAATGTATTTTTCAAAGAGACTGGTGGGGTTTGGACCGTTAATAAGTAAATGGGTCCAGTCGCGAATGGTTTTCGATATGACAATCTGTAGTTATTATTCTATACATACTTATATATATATATATATATATATTATCTTTATTAAATAAAAACAGTTTGGCTACCTCGGTCATTCAACGAACTCTGGTATATATAAAATAGCGGAAGGCCATGTCAACTCGTGATTGAGATTGACTGACGTGTGTGATAAATTTTCGGAAAAAGGTCGAAATAACCGATCGACGCACACTGCCCGTAGAAAATAGACTGAATGCGCTGATATTTCTGAAATTTCAAGGTTTTTTGTTATAAACATGAAGCAGACGTTTTTATAAACATGAGTTGTCGTTGCGAGACAAAAAATATGACTAAATTTGAAGAATCAATCAATTGAACAAATTAACGCTAACATTTGTTATTATGCATAAAACACTTCGTTGGAAAGTTGCAGAATAATAATGAAGCGATAAAATGATACATATATATATAACACCACACCGAAAGTGATGATTCTATTTTGGCAAATCCGTGACTTATCTTTATCGACTGATTTATTATTCTCTCGTTTCATCGGCTACATTATATAATACATATATATTTATGATCCTTACGACGATTTCTCATGCATGTCTGTGCGATAGGTCAGGTCGTTCGGTTAACGTGGTTATATTACTCGAGCTGATTCGTTTATCCTTAATGAGGGAGAAGGAAAGGAAGGACGGGAGGAGCGAAGGGGATGAAGAGCTTTTCCAAGTAACCAGCATGACCTGGACCTGGTATACGTACAATTCTCGAACGTATCTAAATATACCTTTATATGCTCATATATGTATTCGAGCACATACTAAAACGAACTCAGCACCAGCCGCTGTAAGGCAGTCTCGGTGAACTATAATGCAAGTAATAACGCCGATTAAAGCGCGACCTAATGACCGTAACTATGGAGCCAGGATTAGCCGTTAAGCGAGTCGTAAACGTTTCCTTCGAGAGATCGTGGCCGTTGCCGAGTTAGATTATATATATAGAACACTGAATTAGTATTATATACATACGCAGTTGGGTATTATCATCTCGAAGTAAAATCGTTTAAGATTCACATCTCTTCGCACTTTTTAACCCTCATACAAAAAAAAGGTTTGTCACTATAAAAATATATAAAGTAAAATCAAATTCCTTTATCGTACAGAGCGAGATACTTGTTCCAATTGCTGGACCAGATTTCGCAAGGAAAATAAACGCTACAACGATTCAACCGCGTTGACGTCGGGGGTTGCCTCCAGAAATACATAGGTACACAGAATATAGATACATAAAAGCGAAAACATTTTTCTTTAATGATTGAAAAATCGAGTAACAAAATTTTCCAACAAAATATGCACGATTAGTGACTTTAAAAACACGTATTAACTATTCAAATATACAAGAGTTTCAAATTATTGAACAAAAGGAAATTAAATATTTAACTTGTACGATGATCATTCACAGTTGGTTTTGACTTGACAATTATTTATAATTTGCACAATATTTTTGGCTTTTACCGTCGTCCAAAAGCTAATTTTTTTGATATTCGCGTTTTTGACATTGATATTTTGAGGTTTCGACTAAAACTCGGTGTTATTCGTAATCAGCGGAAAATTGCCGATCGATTAGGGTATCGAAACATTGCAAAAAAAGAAAAAAAAAAATTCCGTTATGGGTTTGGTCGAGCCAAGTTGGGGCGAAGCGCGCAGGGGGGCGTAGCCCCCCTAGTATAGTACTATATAAACATATAAACATGTAGTTGAAAATGCGTATTTTAGTGGCAAAACGTGATTTTCAACTGTGTTCATTTTGCCCCAAAATAAATATATAATATATCATATACATATCTCTATATACAACATATATGTTCGAGGAATGTGTATGTATAGCTACATGAGAATACTCGATAGCTCGGTGGATGAGCAAAACTTTTTTTTATCGAATTCTTCAATGTACTTCGTACACGTATACCGTGTACGCCAAACTATTCGTCGACCTGTACCACTGACTCGCCGGCTGAGTCTCGTATGGCGAGAGGGCTCGTGTCTGCACCACACTACATTCTATTGCCACTACTACTCGCGTCAGTTCGAGCATTTACAAACATGCCGTTACTACTGCAATCGCTATTGCGTGTGTTAATAAACCAAAGTTCTACATATATATAATGTGAATTATTATGTGTTTACGAACATCCTATTATACATATTGGATGAATAGAAAGAGAGAGAGAGAGAGAGAGAGAGCGAAAGAGTTTACAGAGTGAGAAACTTTATTCCCTCGTTCCGCACAACACGAAACGATCTCGACAATGAAATATCTCGATAAACTTCACGAAGTACGCAAGTATTGCTACATGGTTGCTGTCATGATACAATTAAACCGATATTATCGAATCGTTCGGAGCAACGATAGAAAGTCATCGACATTGACAACCTCGAAATATTATACATTGAAACTTTTAATATGTTACAACTTTCCGAAGGAGTTTTGACTTAGGAGAAGCAGTAGACTTAAGAAAAGTTCACAACTTATTAAAAGTTTGACTGTATCTGTCGCAGCTGGCACGATAGTAAAGACGCCATAGTGAAGCTCACTTCGAACTTCGTTTCACTTAGTGAAAGTGTTTTTATGACGAATATATATATACCATATTTTCTTTATGTAACTGCAGCTCATCGTGTCTTCCCTATTTCTGATTGTTAAATTTATAGAATTTAGAATTTCTCGAAAAATCGTTACAGATGTCTGTTAAGCTTTTAGCTCGTGCAATTTTTGGGATATCGGGTTAAAACATTTTTCATGATTTGGGTACTATGAAAGAATACATGTTATTGAATTTAGAAAAAATCGACAATTCTACATTCGTGGAATTAAAAATTGTTTGAAAAATACATTCAAAATCAAGCAAACCTCGCACTTTCAGGTTAAAGGAAAGAAAAATGCTGCAAATTGAATCCTGTATGATGCTTCGTCATCATTGAAATTAACATTACAAATTGAAAATTTGGCAATGCGCAAAAATCATAAAAAGCAAGGTGCGAGTTTTAATATGTATAATTTTCGTTTTAGATTTTTTGAGTATCATGAAATTACACGATAGTCCAAATACTTTTCCGTCGTTAAAATGCGTCGGTGGTATTAGTAATATAGTCCAGTATTATCCGAACGGGGATGGCATTCAGTGACTCTTTGTTAATGGACATACATATAATTCATTGGTCACAGATTGCACAATGAGGGAGGGGTTCCATGGTACACGACGCGATGAATATCCAACAGAATCATAACGCGGCTGTGATATCTCATCGTTATAAACGATTCATAATATGCGTTTGATGGTTCGAGGCTTTAAAAAAAAAAAAAAAAAACAACAAACAAAAAATATCGTTTGCGATTTTTTTGCATCCGTTTTTACCTTTATGCTTCACTGTGCCGTAGACTATAAAAATATGTGTTTTAAGCCTTCAATCGGTCGCTTTCATCCTTCCTTTACTCCCGCCCCTGCAAGTTCGCGCGCGATTTACATGAGAAGACAAAAAGTTGCACTCTAGAGGCGAGAGGAATAGAGTGCAAAAGCTTGCGAGCGACCAATGTTTACTATTATATACATATACATAAACCTTCGAAACCCTAGCCAAAGGTAGTGCTGTACACATATTCATATATATATATATATATATATATATATATATATATATATATATATATATATATATATATATATATATAGATTGTTAGCAAACAAAAGGGCGTAATTTATGTTTTTTTCAAACTAAATTTCATGGATCACGTCCTTTTGTTTGACATTAGTCACTGTAGCTCTCTGTAGGGGTGCGACACAGGATTCGCGAGCTTTTGCTTGCTTCACAGTATAACACCGTGTGGCTCTCGTTGCTCAACCAGGAACGAGCGAGAGGAATATATATTTAAATATATATATATAGAGGTGGCAACCACTAATACATAGAGAGCCTACCGGGAACCAAGAGAAGTGGGGCTCGCTTAGTTCGAGCGGGCTCTCTTCCCCGTACAGTGTTTTGCATTTTACAATGGCAAAGATATTATGGAAAACGAGCCCATACATATACATAAAGCGAGACCAAGAACCAGAACTATACAGTACACACATATACAGACACGCACATGTATATTACGACGGACTTGTACGTAGCGTGGATCCGCCTTTATAAATATATAAAACCATATATGTATATATGAGGAATTCCACGTCCAATCGACCTGGCTGTTATCCTCATCCTCTGGGATTTGGTTCACAATTTCTCAAAAATCGTCTGTGCCAGGTAAAAAATTACAAATCACGTCCCAAAATAAGCCGGCGTTTGGTTCTATTTATTTTCAATATTTTGCAAGCAAAACAAGTCGAAAAAAATTAATTAAATCGAACGTCACTCGACTCTGGCCTAAAAACGTTGATATTAGAAAGAGGATTGCTCAGAATTGTCGAAAAATTTTGAAATTCCGGCTAACCGTTTGGCTTATGTGAAATATATATTTTTAAATCATTATTAAATACCGGTTGGCCAAGGAAGTCTAGAAAATAAACTGCATGGCTTTTAGGGTTGTGAGAATAGTTGGAAAAATTTTCGACTGAATCCCAGAGGGTGAGGAACACAGCCAAGTCGATTTGATGTGGAATGGCCCATATATCTATGTATGTAAATAAATACATAGTCATGAGAATAAACATAAATATAGGTATATGCTGAAACGTGTATGCACATATGTACAGCAAATTCGGTTATGCTCATTGACAAAATGTGTACATTACTCGTACAGATGTGATATTTATTATCTTTTGAGACTACGGTTATAGTGTTTCTTTCTATACTCACGCGAAGTTTATCTTTTATGGTTTATACATACATGTTTGGTGGATATATTTGTTTTAAGAGGGTCGAGTCATGAAAATATGTGTCAAACATTATTGAACAGGTATTTGTTGCCACGACGTTTTCATGAATGAACTAGTAAAGTAAATTATTGTTTGCGGTCGAAAAAATAACGTTTCACTTCCTGGCGGAGTCCTGCAACTCTTGTTAGAATCTCCCCTACGTTGCACGCGTGGCCGTTTATTTTATCTTTCTCTGATTTCAGAGATATTGACTCATTTTATAAAATAGAATACATTTTATTTCCTCATTAGAATGTTCCTAGCGGTCGTAGTTCTTACAATTTTGGTTTTTGTTGAAATCTGTCACGCTTACCTCGTGGGGGAGGTTCTTTAAGGGGGGAAATAGGGCTAGGACAGCGTTTTCTCAATGATTTTCATGAATTTTTTTATAGTATAAAAAATGTATATAATTTATTGAAACTTTGAGAATATTTTATACATATATTTAAGTATATACTATACAATTTTTGAAGAATTTCCTTGAAAAACACCGAAGATATTAGCGACCCCATATTGCAGGTCACAATCGGACTCAGCATTTTGCGTACATTCTGGAAGCCGCAATTTTCATCTGAAATCAAACGAGGTTGGAATTTACTTTTATTATATGTCTCTCTTATATATGAACCTAACTGCTATCAAAAAAATAGAAAATTGAATTTTTTACAGGGGTCAAAACAAAAAAGCATAATTTTTTGCCATTTTTTACAACTTTATTTGCAAAAATTAAATTATTTTAAATAATGATAATATTCCGATTTTAGGTTCATATAGAGCGCAATACTATGAAGAAAGTATCTGCCAATTTTCAAAACGATTGGTTGAAAACTTTTCAAACTAGCGTGTACGCAAGTTCAGAAAAAGTCGTTTTCAGAAAAACGCGTTTGAAAAAATACCGTACCTGAGTGACCGTTCGGTTATACACGTGGCGCGCTCGGGGCCTGAAGGAGAGCTACTCACTTTAATGGCTTATAACAATAGAACGAGTCGGAATTTTCATTTAAAATTTTAGGAACATATTTTTCAATAGTTTTACTAACAATTTATGAAATAAAAAAAAATCGATTTTTTGAACCGTCTACCCCTATTTCCCCCCCTTAAGACTTCATAGGCATTTATCTGGCCGGCGATTTGTTTCCAATCACGCGTAGAATTTGTGGAAAAGTAAAATATTAAAATTGCTCTTACAAGACAAATATAGAAGTTGCAAGATTCTACCAGGAAGCAAAACGTTCTCTTTTTTCGAGCGAAAACAACATTTTTTACTGGTTATTCATCTAAACTTATTGTCAACAAAATGACAGCGGTTTAAATTTCTTTACATATTTTCCTAATCCGACTCCCTTAAAGATCGATTGAAAATTAATTTCTTGCGATACCGAAAATCTATACTGGAAGCAATGATGATACGAAAGGTACAGGAATTAGTTGGCAAAGATTTATATACGCGAAAAACGTTTCGTGAATATAAGAGAGCCTCGTCAATAAGAACGTAAGAGAGTTAAAGAGTTGTGAATAAGAACGAGCAGCTATAATTTGTTTATCCGAGGGCTGTCGTAAAATATGCAATTCTACCAGGTTATGACACTATTCGAAAAACAAATCTACCAGAAGAAATCTCAGCTGCAACATCTCCATTATAATATTATTATGCTGTTAGCTGTAATTTTTATTATATTCGATAGTCACGGCAGTTTTTATCGGTTATACAAGTCTAACAACTGCAATTTACACCTGCGACTGTTCTTTCACGGAAAGATAGAGGTAATAATTTACCGTTGTTTATCGCGTCCTCGACGCGTCGTTTCGATCGCAATTTTACTCTTCTCTTCCTTCATTATCATCCATTTTGTTGAATTCTTCACGTTTAATGACAACGTTAATAAATCATCAACATAAATCTTGACTTTAGATTGTACGTAAAAAAGGTAAAAGTTTTTTATTCGAACCATTCTCGGTTACTTGACGGGCGTCTCGAAATTGCGCTGGTCTTTATTTAACGGCCGAGCTTTGAGTGCGCGTCAGCGAAGTGCAGGAAATTCTTATGTGTCTAGATATATACTATATTACATAAACCTATATAAAATACAGGCTGCAGCGCAGAAGAGGGAGAGAGAGAGAGAAAAAGAGAGAGAGAGGGTATCGACTTTAGAACACGTTTGAAGAGCCCGGTGGTGCTTATCTATACGAGGCCATTTTGACGTGGTGCATTGTCTTTGGCGAATTTCATTTCATAGATAGTAGGTATATATTAAGCCCTCCCTTCGTACGGTATAATCTGACTTTTTCTCGGGCTCAATACCGATCTTTCTTTCACGATCTTTAGATACTTTTAGTAAAGAAAAGGGCGCGCGATTTCAAAGATAAAGTATGGTGGTTTACGCCCCGCTGCTTTTTTTTACACAATCATTATATAGTATCGGCCATTGACGAATGATCGTACAACTGCATCTCAGAGAAGACGAGGATTAAGGGGGGAAATAGGGTTAGGGCAGCGTTTTCTCAATGATTTTCATGAATTTTTTTATAGTATAAAAAATGAATATAATTTATTGAAACTTTGAGAATATTTTATATAAATATTTAAGTATATACTATAAAATGTTTAAAGAATTTTCTTGAAAAACACCGGGGATATTAGCGACCCCATATTGCAGGTCACAATCAGACTCAGCATTTTGCGTACATTCTGGAAGCCGCATTTTTCATCTGAAATTAAACGAGGTTGGAATTCACTTTTATTTTTTGTCTCTCTTCTACATGAACCTAAATGCTATAAAAAAAATAGAAAATTGAATTTTTTACAGAGGTCAAAACAAAAAAGCATGATTTTTTGCCATTTTTTACAACTTTATTTACAAAAAAAAATTATTTTAAATAATGATAATATTCCGATTATAGGTTCATATAGAGCGCAATACTATGAAGAAAGTAACTGCCAATTTTCAAAACCATTGGTTGAAAACTTTTCAAACTAGCGTGTACGCAAGTTCGAAAAAAGTCGTTTTCAGAAAAACGCGTTTGAAAAAATAGTACGCTCGGTTATACACGTGGCGCGCTCGGGGCCTGAAGGAGAGCTACTCACTTTAATGGCTTATAACAATAGAACTAGTCGGAATTTTCATTTCAAATTTTGGGAACATATTTTTCAATAGTTTTACTAACAATTTATGAAATAAAAAAAAATTGATGTTTCGAACCGTCTAACCCTATCTTCCCCCTTAAAAACGTGTCGTTCGGTATGAAATTACAATTGACAGACTGTCATTTCATAATTCTTACCCTAAAGTTTATTGATTTCAAAACTACCTTAACTTTATAAATTTCAATTGACAAACTGTCCTTTCAGAATTCTTACCCTAAAATTGATTGATTCCAAAACTACCTTAACATTAGAATAAAACAAAGAAACGAATTCGATTTAAATTCAAATTTACTTCATTCAATTAAAATGCAGCATCGTTCGATCCCGCATAAATTGTCATCGACTCGAAAAAACTTAATTTTATCATAATCTATGTGATAACTTCTCGTACAATATTTAAAAAAAAAAGATAATTATTGAACCATAATGTATCATCTGGGATATTTGGAATTGCCCCGAAAACATTGATTTTAAGTTTACAACCATGAAACTATGGGCAGTCAACGAAAAAAAAAAATGTTTATTCAGTCTGGTTCGTTCGATCGGGCACATCTGGTGCACCGCCGACAACTTAACACCGGTTTTCTGTCCAATTCAATATATACACATGGAGTATTTCGGGCAGTATGCTGCCTGTAATCTCTCCGACACATACACGGAGGGTGCAGAGGGATGAGCGTGATATTTATGCTTCGGATTCTAATTACATTCGGCGGAATTGTCATAATCCACTTTGGCGGGTATCGAAATGGTTGGCGGGAGAGGACGAGATTATTTCGGGGACATCGTACAGCGCTGGTCGAGAGAAGTTTTCAGGAGTTATACGCAGTCAGAAGACCGAAAAAAGCGACTTTTCAAGAATTCTTCCTGAAAAGATAATTCAATTTATTAACGTAAAAATTTATATACATATTGTTGTAACTTTTATCTTTATTATCATATTTTTTATTTGTAAAAATCATAATTTTTAAAGCTGCTATAGCCGATCTCCAGGAGCTCCTCCAAAAAAGGCGGCTTGCGGTCAGCACGATATCTCGGGATTGGATCATTTTAAATGAAAAAATAAAAATGATTTCATTAATATAAAATATTATCTAGTAATCCATCGAAGGAATAAGCAAAATATCAATTTTTAACAAATAGGCGGCTTCTCGATAAAAATGTTGGCCTTAAATTGTTTATAAAATGGAAAATATTAATCGGCGAGAAAAAACCTTCGATTAATCACTAAAAAATATATTTAGAAAGCTTGTGTAAAAATTTGGGATTTATCGGTTTAGCAGTTTCCGAGGAATCTTGCTTACCGACTTTAAAAACACAGTTTTGAGCAAAACCCATTCAAACTTACGACATCTTTACAAATATGCGTGTAACTTCGGGAATATTTGTCGAATTGACATGAAATTTTCTGTGTATATATTAAAATATATGGACATTGCGAAAATGAATTAAAAAATTTTTTTTTTTTTGAGTATCCTGACTGTGTTTAACCCCAAAGGAACGACAATACCTGACCCACTGTCAGAGATCAACCGAAAGGCGTTTACTCTCCTCATCCTCCACCTACTCCTTCTCATCTCTTCGAGACATAGAGGGAGACAGATATGTATCCAACAATAAAGTTAAGGTCGATGAGGTCTCTCGGATCCGCTGGTTGATGATATATACGATCGGTGAGTCCAACGACGTTGAATACCACTGGGTATTATAATACACACGTTGAAAAGGTAATATATATGACTCATGTGTATGTATAGCAGGGTGAGATTGAGAAGAGCCAGAGGCGTTTCTACTTGCCGCATTCATATCTAAGGACCGTTGGTGTCGGCTATACGACATCATAAAATGGGTAATCCAACCTCGTCCATATACTATATCCCCTTCATATCCTTTTCGTCTTTCGTAACGCTACCACCATCTCTCCTCTGCCTCGGACAACTTGCTCTTACCGCCTCTCTCGACCTCACGAAATTTCTCTCTTCGTCGTCTCTTCAATATAGCACGGAGTTGACGCCGAGCGCATATATTCGTGGGAATATCGTGAACCAACTCTCTGATCCGATAGGAATCATGCAAGTTCCACGGTGGCTTTTTTTATTTTCGTTCTCCTCTGTCGACGCCTCTGTGGTACTCCCGGTATCATCTACTACGAGACGAGAATTCACATAAATTCTATTTGATTGTTGGACTCGTCTCGTTTCAACCTCGTCGACCTTTCGAAATCCCTCGTCTCCTTCCTCTAATCAGCTTCCCCATGAGCTTAATCCTCATGTGCTGCATATGTAAGTGTATGCGAATTTAAGAGTCGTTAAACCATACACATTTAGTCTATTCGACGGTTCTTCGGGGAGGTAACCGGACAATTTCAAGATCATTAATATGTACATAATCCAATTTCATGGTGTCACAAAGCTGTAATATGACCCTACTTATATATAGTGTATATTATATCGTTGTTATCATTCGAAATGCATAATGACATCTCATGCAAGTCGGGCCAACGTTATACCTCTCTGTGGAATAATCCATCTACATAGAGAGCTTTTTTCACCCAGTAATTTTATCAAGGGGAGAAATAGGGTTATGACAGCGATTTCTCAATGATTTTCATTAATTTTTTTATAGTATAAAAAATGAATATAATTTATTGAAACTTTGAGAATATTTTATACATATATTTAAGTATATACTATAAAATTTTTGAAGAATTTCCTTGAAAAACACCGAAGATATTAGCGACCCCATATTGCAGGTCACAATCAGACTCGGCATTTTGCGTACATTCTGGAAGCCGCAATTTTCATCTGAAATCAAACGTGGTTGAAATTAACTTTTATTACATGTCTCTCTTCTATATGAACCTAAATGTATTGAAAAAATAGAAAATTGAATTTTTTACAGGGGCCAAAACAAAAAGCATGATGTTTTGTCATTGTTTACCACTTTATTGGCAAAAAAAAATTATTTTAAATAATGATTATATTCCGATTTTTGGTTCATACAGAGCGCAATACTATGAAGAAAGTAACTGCAAATTTTCAAAACGATTGGTTGAAAACTTTTCAAACTAGCGTGTACGCAAGTTAAAAAAAAGTCGTTTTCAGAAAAACGCGTTTTTACACGTGGCGCACTCGGGGCCTGAATGAGAGCTACTCACTTTAATGGCTTATAACAATAGAACGAGTCGGGATTTTCATTTAAAATTTTGGGAACATATTTTTCAATAGTTTTACTAACAATTTATGAAATTAAAAAAAAATCGATTTTTTGAACCGTCTAATCCTATTTCCTCCCTTAAATGAGATATCATTTATAATATCGTTCAGGAAAAGCCTATTTTAATTTTCTTTAAGTTCTGCGTTTTTCGATTTTTATTTCTCTACCTTTTATTCGTTTGTTTATCCTCCCTCTCTTCGGGTCCGTTGTTCTCGTGCGGTTTTGTAACTTGTTTTTACAATCAACGTCTCACAACGAAGATAATTATGGTGCTGGTGTCCACGTGAGGGAAAATGAGTGACGCGTTAACGTTCACGTTGACATCTCAAAAAAGGAAACGTAAAAGATCTACCAGGTTGAGGGAAAAAGCTGGAAACAAAGATGATGAAATGCAGATATGTAATATACGTCGAATTTTCGAAAAGAAATGATTTTTTTTAAAGCTTTGCTACAACCGATTCAATCCATGAAGCTTCTGATTTAACTTGTGGATTATGCGGTACAAAAATATGATACAAGATTCTAATTGTCGTTCAAATATTCGATATTTCGATTTTCTTGTTCTCTCGACGAAATTATTTAGGAATATGGAAATATCGACAATTACTCCATTTCCAACATCGTACACGATCATTATTCTAGACAGAGCATAAAAATCATTTGACCATTCGTAGGAAATATTCTCCAAGAAAAATTCTGTTTCATTATCTTTGCAACCCTCGCCCACATGGATTTATAACACATCGATACAAACACGAAAAGGGAAGCGGTCAAGCTCTTATAACGAATATATCCCATCGAGAAGAAGAAAGAAAACCATGAGAGAAACTTGTTTACAGTAAATAGACATTCGATTAGTGCTTTATGCCGTGAAATCAGCGAGAGAAATGTCGTGAAATCAGCGAGAGACGATAAGAGAGTCAAGTGATCGATATAAATCGATGCCTCCATTTCTTTTTTTCGGCAAACGTGTACTATAACGAACATAGCGAACATAGCATTCATATGTATGTATATATACGAAAGTTGACAAATAAGAGGGCGTAAATCACACCATTGAACGCACATACTGATGTTGAAGTTACGCCCATTCGTTTGCCAATAGTCATTATAATTTCTTCGCGTTATTTCGGGGTAGCCTGGCTCGGGCTATACCGTCGTGCAGCACCACCCCGCCCGTAAGCACGCGTCGCGGCCATAACACGACCAGCCCGGCAGAGCATCCCTCGTCGAAGAGAGAGCACTCCCCCCCCCCCCCCCCCCCCAGTATGCTTGCGCTACCAGCATGCAACTGGATAAGTATGTGTGTCTTTGCAAGGGTTGCGCTTTTTTGTTGCTTAATGGCTTTTTGCTAGCCTCTTGCACCCTTATAGAGCCCCAGCATCCCGGCATGTGTACCATCAAGCTCCATAGTATAACAGAACACCCAGTTGCCGTATATACGTAAACTTGAAGCGTTTTACAGTGCTCGTTGGTCGCATATGTTCGGGCATTGCACCTATCTTAGCGGATCTTCTATGAATGGTCGGTGAAAATGATAAAAATCAAAGGGAATCCAAGAACAAAGAGATAATCGTCGTTCTAATGAAAAATAATAATTAAAAAGTATTTTGTCAAACGAACTTGTACCAGATTCCATATTTTTATGTTCATATTAAAATAGAGCACCTTACTGTCATTGGGAAAAAAGTATTTATTAAGTAGGGTACCCTCTATTTTGGGCACTGTACCGGTTATACTACTATTACTATTTTATTTTTATCGTTCCTCTGCGTCCTTGTACTGATAATTCGATAGTATTAATATAAATCTACAAAATTAAACGCTCGATGTTTTTCAGGCTAGATTGTCTTTAGGAATATTCTGCCATTCGGAATATAGTGTGAGGCAAAACTCGATAAAAGGTGACCAAAATCGGTACGACAACTCTCCGGTTGTCATCAATATACTATAACGTAACAAGAAGTCTTGACTCGATAAAAAATGATTACATTTTCAACATATTGCGTAATCTGACTAGAGGATCGTTATTTAGAACAAGTTTTCTGGTTTCCGTTCTTAGTTTTCTTAGCGTTAAAAAAAGAAGTATTAATATTAGATTCTTTATGTCTTCTCGTTCTCGTCTACTGTGACCGCCATTATGATGAATTTCGCGATTCGCAAACACGGATTATAATTTTGTTGGCTCGTGATGAACTTAGTATACTCTTTTAGCACTATGAGACAATAATTCCAAATTGTTTTTGATTATTTTGATAAATAAAACAATGCATTTTTTTCACATTCAAAATATATGCGATTTGTCCTTTACGAGGAGCGTCACTTTTATTTACCTCGTACAGGAAGACATTTTTCGAAAAGCTTCTCATCAATATTATCATTATATACCGCACGATTTTTGAGCTTGGATTCAAGCCCTCCATTCTTGAAATTAATATTGTTGTATATTCACTTTAATATACAATTGATACACTTTGAATCAAGACAATAGCGCAACTTTGGTCTCTATATATTTATTAGAGGTGAGAATTATGACAGTGCGTGCTTACAGTACGATAGCCGTAGACGGAGTGTTGGGCGGAAGCCCTCAATAGCAGAGAAGCGATCATTTGTGCCATCTATAAAGCTTAAGGGTGGAAATAGGGTTAGGACAGCGTATTCTCAATGATTTTCATGAATTTTTTTATAGTATGAAAAATGAATATAATTTATTGAAACTTTGAGAATTTTTTATACATATATTTAAGTATATACTATACAATTTTTGAAGAATTTCCTTGAAAAACACCGAAGATACTAGCGACCCCATATTGCAGATCACAATCAGACTCAGCATTTTGCGTACATTCTGGAAGCCGCAATTTTCATCTGAAATCAAACGAGGTTTAAATTTGCTATCTGAATGCTATCAAAAAAATAGAAAATTGAATTTTTTACAGGGGTCAAAACAAAAAAGCATGCTTTTTTGCCATTTTTTACAACTTTATTTGCAAAAAAAAAAAATTATTTTACATGATGATAATATTCCGATTTTAGGTTCATATAGAGCGCAATACTATGAAGAAAGTAACTGCCAATTTTTAAAACGATTGGTTAAAAAATTTTCAAACTAGCGTGTACGCAAGTTAAAAAAAAGTCGTTTTCAGAAAAACGCGTTTGAAAAAATAGCAAAATGCTGAGTCTGATTGTGACCTGCAACATGGGGTCGCTAATATCTTCGGTGTTTTTCAAGGAAATTCTTCAAAAATTTTATAGTATATACTTAAATATATGTATAAAATATTCTCCAAGTTTCAATAAATTATATTCATTTTTTATACTATTAAAAAATCCATGAAAATCATTGAGAAAACGCTGTCCTAACCCTCTTTCCCCCCTTAATGGCTTATAACAATAGAACGAGTCGGAGTTTTCATTTAAAATTTTGGGAATATATTTTTCGACAGTTTTACTAACAATTTATGAAATTAAAAAAAAATCGATTTTTTTAACCGTCCAACCCTATTTCCCCCCTTAAGCGTCGGCGCGGACATTACAAATATCATTAGCTTGGAATATTCATCAATATTATCATCACATATACCGCACGATTATTGAGCTTGCAACCACACTAAGTCCTTTTGGAATATATATGGGGCATTTCGTGTTAAATCGACCCAGCTGTGATCCTCAACCTCTGGCATGTTGTCAACAATTAATAATTTTTCATACTCTCGTTACAATCCAAAAAGGTATGCAGTTTTCTTCTAGATTTTTTTCGCTAACCGCTATTTAATAATGATTTGCACAAAATTATTTAACACAAAACCAAAGATTAGCCGTATTCTAAAGATGGGAAAAAATTCGCAAAAATCGTCTGTCTGACGTAATACATTTTAAGACATATCCCAGAGTGGCCCGGCGTTTGCTTCTATTTTTTGGTCGATTTTTTTTGTTTGAAAAATCTTAAGCAAAAATACAACCGAAAGCCTACTTCGATTTGAGATTCTGTTCGGATTTTTTTAATTCTCAAAAATCCTCTGTGAGAAACAAAAATGTTTTGACCCTAAACTGAAATAAACCGGCGTTCGATTTTCTTCAAGTATTCAATGCAAAGAAAAAAGTTGAAAAAACCACCAAGGGGCAGAAATTTTCAGTATTTTTTTACCTATTTTTAAATTACGGTTAAAATTTTGTTTTATATAAAATATAACTTTTTAAATCGTTACTGAATAGCGATTATCGAAAAAAAAAATCTAGAACAGATCGTTGCATGTTTTTTAGGGTTTTAACGACGATATAAAGAATTGTTAATCAAATCCCAATCAGAGGGTAAGGTTTACAGCCAGATCGATTCAACTCGGAATATCTCATATAGATGTGGTACATTTAGTAGACATATAGACATTTCGTATGTACGCAAAAGTCTCCGTGGTGGCACTATCCTGCTTAGAGACCCTTCCACCCCCTGGCGCTGCTGAATTTAATCTCTGCTGACGGGGTGTGGTTCATTAGATGCGATTAGTCAGCGAGAGCCCGAGTCTCGTTTACAGCAACTCCAACTCATAGTGCCCAGAGGATACTCCACCAAATATCAATATGTATCTCTATACATACAATCTACAATATGCATTTAGTATATACGTATATGTGTATATGCAATCAGAGTTGAAATCGTTATATACATAGAATCGTTTATATCAGGCGACATTTTCAGCAACGACAAACGAACGAAGATGTGAGAACTTGCAACAGCGTGTGGTGTGGCAATAGTCCGGGGCTTATACAGCGTGTGGGACTGAGTATATATGTATGCCTCGCCAGATTTGTAGGGTTGAGTTTACGAGGATGGAATGTGTGCGTCGCTCGAGATTTCCACGTGAGCGAGACTTTTCGACGCCTGTCATACAAACATACACACGCATATATGTATGTTTATGTATGTATATATCGATAGATGTATATCTGTACTAGAGCACAAGCTCACTCACAAATCTACCGACCTCCACCATCAAAAATCAAGTGTTGAAGAACGGTAAGAGACAGAGAGAGAGAGGGAGAGAGAAAAAGGAGAGATAGACAATGTGTATAGAGGGGGCTACTCATCGAGATATGCTGGGATGAGATTTTTTTTTTGTTTAGAGAGAGAGGAAAATCGTGAATACGAGTGCTCGTTTTACCTACCCTTCCATGATGCTCTCTTTCGCACTTTCATAGTTGTTTCGCTCTCTCTATCTCGCTCGGTCGTTCGGTCCTCTGGGTGAACGCCTCGTCAGTGAAATTCTCGACAATGAATGCACTTTTAATAAATTGCCCTCGCGCTCGATTATCGCCGACGGCTTGAACCCTTCACTCTTCACGCATCGCTCTCTCATTCTATCACTGTGTAATCTCTCTCTCTCTCTCTGTCTCTCTCTCACTTTACTCATCTCTCAACCCTCTGTTTGTCGAGCTTATGCAATTCAGGCGTTCAAGCTTTTCGCCCCCGACCCCCCCCTCGTTTTTCTCTCGCATTTTCATTCGCTCTCATTACTAATGGAGATGCTGGTATTTGAAAAGTTTCCGACTTGTTATATTATTTTTTTGCGAAGCTGAAATTCAGGAAATTTTACAATCAGACCGAAATATATAATATGGACACAATTACGCGAGATTATGTATATTGAAATATGAATGTAATGTGGATTAGTGTCCTTTGGACTGTTATAGCAGTTCCGGGGCGGTTTAAAAAAACCGAGATGAACATTTTTTTCTTCGGGGATATAAAAAAAAAATTTAATTTAATTAACCGACAACAGGATCACGGCTAAGCGGTCATCCATCCACTACTCGGATGGGTTACCGCTTTATTGAGTTTTCGATGTAGTAAATACAACTGAAACTTAGTCAAAACAGTGCAATTAAAACATCTGCAGGTGCGATGGAAGTTAGGTTAGTTTAGTTAAGTGTGGATAGGGAGTGATATGGGGAAAAATGGAAAAAAATTTAATTGGGAAGGGTCACACGTAAAAATCCCGAAAGGGCATACGTTGTAGCGAAGAAAAAGAAAATATATATACGAGGTCTGTTCAAAAAGTATCGCGAATTTTGAATTTCCGCGGGCTACGTATATTCGATTTTCGATTTGTTTGTGGCGTTAGGTTGGTACTCATGTCCCTCACTTATGCTGAAAAATTGGCTATTTTGAATGTTTAGTTAATTGTTGACAGCTGTTTTGGTTAGACGTGTTTTGGCTTGTCTTCGATTTTTGCCTATTCCAAAAAAAGGATCAAAGAATCTGTATCAAATTTTGTGTGAAAAACAAAATTAAGTGCGCGGACGCATTCCCAATGTTGACTGTGGCATATGGTGAAGCTACCTTGGACGAAAGCAACGTTTATCGGTGGTACAAAATGTTCATAGAGGGCCGAGAAGATGCGAACAACGAAATGCGTTCCGGACGGCCGAGCACATCAACGACAGACGAAAACATTGATGAAATGAAGAAAATAATATTGGCCAATCGTCGAATCACTGTTAGAGAAGTTGCTGAGGAACTAAACATATTGATTGGCTCGTGCTATTCGATTTTTACCAATGATTTGGGCATGAGACGGGTCGTCGCGAAATTCGTGCTAAAATTGCTCGATTTCGAACAAAAACATTGTCGCGTTAACATTGCTAAGGAGCCGTTGGACTCGGTCCGCGACGATCCAAATTTCCTCCAGAGGGTCATAACTGGTGACGAATCATGGGTTTATGGTTATGACGTGGAAACCAAAGCTCAATCATCGCAATGGAAGCTGCTTTTTGGAATAGGCAAAAATCGAAGATAAGCCAAAACACGTCTAACCAAAACAGCTGTCAACAATTAACTAAACACTCAAAATGGCCGATTTTTTCAGCATAAGTGAGGGACATGAGTACCAACCTAACGCCATAAAAAAATCGATAATCGAATATACGTAGCCCGTGGAAATTCAAAATTCGCGATACTTTTTGAACAGACCTTGTATCTATATTTAATTTAGGAAAGGTCGATTATTAATTTAAAATCAAAATGGTTTTTATATTAAAGATAATTACAGTTATATCGGTTCATATTCAATATTATTATTATTAATTGCGATTGCTACTTATGTGTTACATTCTTATCATTTTTGGATAATAACAAATAAATAGTGAAATATAAAATACTCAACGACTCGAAAATCGCCAGATGTGAGTCTCGATATATGTATGCGGAATCCTACTCGCTCTAACTTGCTATTTCCTCTATAACCCTTCGATAAAACTTATAATCTTGAAAATTCTCTAATCAACTATTTTTCATATTTTAATTTTTTAAATGTATTATAAGGGACGTTTAAAATTGTTCGTAGCTTCGGAAACAGCATCCCCTTAACTCATTGTACATAGCATGGGTCATATACTCCAAAGTACTAACTACAGAATGTGGCAAGTTATATATGTGTAACTATATGGGTGAGCGGCGAAACCCCCGGGCGAGGGAAGGGGAGAGGACAAGCCAAAGTCCCGCAGTTACAAACTTCATATAAAAATGACGTTCGTGGTTCGGTACTATTAATCTTACCCGTGGAATTCCTTACGTGCCGCGAGCGTTTCTGATGGCGGGTTGTTCGCGCCCGTTCGCTCCACTTTTGCGGACGAAAAATCTTCGTCAAGGATAAAAAAAAAGTCCTAATAGCATACATATATACGTGAATTCTTCGCCTCAATTTCATATATGGAAAATTTTATGTGAATTTAACCAAGCGGCGATTCTAAAAATAAATATAATAGAGGATGTAATATGAAAAATGTATTGTAGCTCGATAAACGTTTTATTTGTTTTTAATTTTTTTTTCGTGCATAGTATGCAATTCGGCAAAATAGTAGACAAAAAAATGCACTTGCTGTATTATCGGAATCACGAAATTGGTCTTTCAAATGCTTTTATTCAATCGATTGTTTGCTACGAAAAATCACATTCTAGTAGAAATGAGTTTTGAGCAAAACGCTGTTTGGCTTCAATCACTTTTTACCTTCTCAACTTTATTTTACTAGTATTACAAATTTCAAATTACCGTTAAATTGTAGCAGACTGATTAGAAATGGGATGGATCGTATATTTCATAGGTTATAAATTTCAAGACCATATAGTATTTATACAGAGGGTAGTGGGTAACAAAAGAATAAAGTAGGCACAGCCCCAGTCTCGTAAAATGAGAGGGTTACGTTTATATATATGGCGAAAGAATTATACACCCTTGTTCTCCATGAGTCTATGTCGTTGCTCCGCGTTAGTACGAGTGTATATGACCCTGTCGCTATAAAAGAAAAATATTTGAAAAAAACGTTTATAAACGTGTATACACAGTGCCCAGTGTCGGATAGTTGGATGAACGAGAGTGGGAACTGGGAAACGAGCGGCTGCTGTATATGGTATAGACTTATTTGCTCCCGGTGGAATGTTCACTGGCCGGGCGCGCGATGACAATCGCTGGACATGCAGTTTCGTGCGAATGAAACGGAAAAGAAAAAACGCGAAAACGTGGAAAGAAAGAAATTCCCAAAAAAAATATGCGCATAACGGATATGACTGATGAAAAAAAAAAGGCGAATGGTACACCGTTCACTTTTTTATCTGTTGTATAACAACGGTGATGGCCTTTCCCTTCGCACATTCAACTATATATCATATCCCTATCGCGACAATATCGTCTCCGGTTTTGGATTTTTATACCCGAGGAATTGCGCAATAATTTCTCATTCTCTCTCACCAGAATATAATATTAAAATGAATATATTATGAACAAGTGAATTTTATTTTTAAATTCTTAACATTGAATATTAATTTTAAATAAGTATATTCAATAATTCCCAAAAAAGTGAGTGTGGTTCTATAGTGAATAAATAAAAACTAACTCCACCTATATAAACATTATCGTTTATTAATTTTTTTTTGGCTTCTAACTTCGAGAATGATCTTATTTGCTTCCGGCTATACCGATGGTAACATTACCTTTGGCCCTTATTTCATCTACTGATCAATAACAATTGTTTGAAAAAACTTTTCACCGTGATGGCTCAGGTGGATCATGTGGGCGCAAGAAAGATAGCTGTAAAATTGGAATTGTCCTTGAATATAGTAATTAAGTACTAATAATAATATTCAACATGACCTGTAATAGGTGTGATAATTTTTAATATAAGCAATTTTTTTACTCCAAAAGTAATGGTCGTACTTCCCTAAACAGTGAAACAACGCGAGGAAAAAAAGTGGAGAATTCTGGATTCAATCAACCTGAGAGTTCTCTGGACGGTTGTATCGCAAGAATGGTCTTCAATGACGATAAAGATGAGGAAAAAAAGAAGAATAAGAGAAATCCGGGAAAACCCTTTTGTGGTTATACCCAGCGATATATATATTCGTTTTGGCGAAATGATCATTTATCCACTTTCCACCCTTCATATATACATATATCATCCACTCCCCAACTTCCTGTCTTCACGGCCATCCTTTCTCTCTTGGGTGCTTCATCCGTTATCTCTCTCATTCGGTGTGTCGAACGATCTACTAAGTCTTTTAGCTTTTATATATACTCTCACAGATGTATTGTGAGAGATAGAGATAGAGTGAGAGAGAAGAGTTTGCCATTGTCGAGAACTGATGACGAGTAAATATTCTCGTTTAATGAAATTTTCATCATAGATTTATAAGCAAACTTTTGCCACTTTCACTGTAAATAATGGCGGTAAGAGTAAACGTGACAAGTGAAACAGTAAAAGTGTTTTATAGCAACAGTAAAAGTATATTATAATCCGTAAAAATGAGACCTTTCTCTCTGGTATCTATTTTTATGAATGTTTGTATTCAGATTCAATAACTCTGATAGAGTGACATAGTAAAAAGTTCAAGTTTGGTCCATCATTTTGTTCCATTTTGTTCCATCGTTTTTTAAGGAAACCAAGCTTGATCAAAACTGTACAAACTCTGGTACGAATTTGTACCTTCTCGCCGAGTGACATCGCTGTTACGTATACTAAATCCAAAACAAAAATCAAAATCGCCAATAATATATCACGGCGAGTGAAAGAATAAATTGGTGCGATTTTTTTAGTCGTTCGGCGAAAACCCATTATTCCCGGACTTTGGTTAATTGAATGTTAAATTATTCTCTCAGCAAGTTCGTTCATCCTTGCCCCGGATATAACGAGAGTCTGAGAGAAACAGGTGCGCGGGTATGGGAAAGAGGTTTGAAAAGGTTTAACCTTTTCCGTTTTATTTTGTTTTTTTTTATACTTCTTTTTATTATATGAAATTCTGACGGGTAATTTTTCCGGGTTTTATGCACTATACAAAGCAAGTTTTCCTCGTGTAATAAAAAAATAAACATGCACATACATATTTAGAGTAAGAACATGGCCGTTAGTGAGCCGTCGAGTTGCTTCATTCTACATATATATGTGTATAATCGCGAGAGATGACAAGAAAAACGATTACACATTCGTCCTTTGTACTATTAAGGGAGGAAATAGGGTTAGGACAGCATTTTCTCAATGATTTTCATGAATTTTTTTATAGTATAAAAAATGAATATAATTTATTGAAACTTTGAGAATATTTTACACATATATTTAAGTATATACTATAAAATTTTTGAACAATTTTCCTGAAAAACACCGAGGATATTAGCGACCCCATATTGCAGGTCACAATCAGACTCAGCATTTTGCGTACATTCTGGAAGCCGCAATTTTCATCTGAAATCAAACGAGGTTGGAATTTACTTTTATTATATGTCTTTCTTCTATATGAACCTAAATGCTATCAAAAAAATAGAAAATTGAATTTTCTACAGGGGTCAAAACAAAAAAGCATGATTTTTACCATTATTTACAACTTTATTTGCAAAAAAAAAATTATTTTAAATAATGATAATATTCCGATTTTAGGTTCACATAGAGCACAATACTGTGAAGGAAGTAACTGCCAATTTTCAAAATGATTGGTTAAAAACTTTTCAAACTAGCGTGTACGCAAGTTTAAAAAAGTCGTTTTCAGAAAAACGCGTTTGACAAAATAGTGACCGCTCGGTTATACACGTGGCGCGCTCGGGGCCTGAAGGAGAGCTACTCACTTTAATGGCTTATAACAATAGAACGAGTCGGAATTTTCATTTAAAATTTTGGGAACATGTTTTTCAATAGTTTTACTAACAATTTAGGAAAATGAAAAAAATCGATTTTTTGAATCGTCTAACCTTATTTCCCCCTTAACAGTGATTGGATAATCGCAAATTGAAAAAAAAAACCGTTTCGATTATATAATCGAGGCGGTTTATTTATATTTATCAATCGAAGTTTTGGTACAAGTAGGTTAACGTTCGAGGTGTTTGCGAAAATATATTATGGCCAATTCCAAAGTTTACCTTTAACGTTACATTTTTTTTGAGTCGGTTATTCTCCAGTAGTAATTTTCCCACAAGTTAGAAACATGCATCGGGGCAATGTGATTTAATCAAATAATCACAATTGATACCAAAAAACAGATAACTAAAAATGTCCCTAACACGAAGAATTTATATTATTCAATTAAAGTTTATTTGAATCAAATTAAATCATTCTGGGCGATATATAAATTGCCCGAATGGCTAATTTTTATGCAATTCAAACGAGGATCATTTAAATCGAGTACATTTCATTTTATCCAGTCAATACTGGCGTTCAAATGGAATAAATCTATTTTCCTCGGTGTGTTAAATGTATGATAGATTCACCGGTGCGGTGAATCGCTCATTCGTAAACGGATTAAATTTAAAAAAATGTTGACTGTTGCCAAGTATCCAAAATAAAGTATAGTCATATTGGCTGTGAAAAATGGCCAATATAATGGTAAAACATGTGGCGTGAATGGGAAATCTCGGCGGAGAAAGATTGCGAAAAGTTTTGGTTCATTCAAGGTGAGATCGACGAGGCCGTGGGAACGCCTGGTAAATCTTTTATTAAACCTCCCTCTCCCTTGTCCCTCTCTCTCTCGCTCCTTCTCTTGGTACCGAAGCTACAACCCTCCAGCACAACGAGCTGAGCACCTTCAACACGACCGGAAAATTCTCGTGCAACCCCCTTTCTATGCCGTGTTCGTTCTCTCATTCAACCCCATTGGTAAACTCCCCAGAAAGCATTGCCCTTTTCACCCTCTCTGTCTCTCTTTATCTATCTCTATCTTTCTTCACGCAGACGAGTTCCGTTTCTACTGCAGGAACATTAGTTTCCCCTCGGCTAATGACGAGCGTCTACTTTGTTTCCGCCAATTTCCTTACATCGTCAACGGATGTTCCCTTCCTGTACGCCATCCCCTATAGTCCTTTTCCCACGTACTACTAACTTTATTACATTTTCATGAATGATGCAATTGCACAAATTTTCCAATTCCAACTTCCCTCCTCAACACAATCATTCAACATGAATGATTGTGAAAATAATAGAATTGATTTCTCGTCCACGTTATTGATTGCGTAGAGGTATTATTTATTAATTTACGCTCAACATTAAAGTACGTTTTTGTGCCATAGGGATACAGGATAGTTGGAATGAAAATGGACCAAATAAGACGAATTTTTTGTTATCACAATTTTTTGAAGTGCCTATTTCTTTTGAACCGTCGAACCGTTGGGTTCAAATTGGTTTTGTCAACTCACATATCCGTAGAGGCGTTCACGTGCATACGCAAGTAGAGTTATGTCATATATTAACATCTCAAATTTCCAGACACCCAATGGACCAATTACTCTCACGAAAGCCCCAACCTCCCGTATACTACAGAGACGACACCGGGACTTGAATAACATCGTTAGTGCATTAGTGCACTTCGAGAAATTTACGTAGTCGAGATAACTATTTTGCACGATGAGCGCAAGTTTACATTTTTATTTATAGTCACGGACAAACATTCTGATAAAATCTATAATGTTACAGCTTATTAGTAAGTAGTAAAAGTTTGCGAATAAATCGTTTTGTACTGAGAAACGGTCGCCTTATTATAACTCCTAAATGGTTTAACCTTTCAATTTGAAATTTTGCACGTAATTAGATTCGTGCAAAAAAAAAAAATTTCTATATTTATTATATTTCAATATATATTATAATTAGCTGTGCCCCGCGGTTTCACCCGCGTTAATTTTGCATTATATATCTGTTTCATACGCATTATGAGTACATAACCAAGTGCATTTTATTAACAATAAATACCATCCGGAAATTATGTGGAAAAATAAAAGAACCAATCACTAAAAACTAAACCGACGCCGCCGTCGCTCCTTAGGGTCATAGCATGAAGTTATATAGCTTAGAGCCTTTCCGAATAAACGAGCTATGTAATGCAAAAAGAATTTTTCAAATCCGATTAGTATTTCCTGAGATTAGCGTGTTCGAACAAACATACAAACCCTCCAGTTTTATTATAGTAATTGAAAAAATATTTTTCAATATTTTTTTCGCATGAATATTTTCAAAAATTTCCATCAAAATTTTGGTTTTTCTGTATTCCCAGTCCGCCCTCCCCTTAATTTCGAAATTATTCAATAAAAATTTCTAAAATAATTCTGATATACGAAGGCATATGGAAAGATTAGGGGAAAAGCATAGCAATGCCAAAATTGTCATTGATTTTTGAGATGTATGAAATTCAATGAATATTATTAATATTTAGTACCTAACAACAATGGTGCTAAGTAGGATATTAACATTTTCGAGACTCAAAGGGTGTGCTTTTGATTTTGTGCTGCTTTTCATATTTTTCGAAAAACAAATGTAACTTTATAACTGCAAGAAACTTCGGTCATTGCACAAAAACTTTCTGTACAAAAAGAAGTAACCTTGAATAATGGTGTTAAATTGATCGATAATGGGTCAAAGGGTTAAAATTCTTTCACATACTGCTTTTTTTTATTGAATATAACGCGAATCACTTTCCACCTTCAGTTCGTCGAGCTAAAGAGGTGAAAAAAGGTTTTTAAATAACGCGTATCGCTTACTCATTATTTTTTAAGGTTAAGGGAATGTTCTCTTTGGGAAAAGCTTTGATTAATGTATTTCCTCATAGAGATGATTTTCTATAAACGATGGAAAAGCTCGAGGAAGTAATGTGCAAATGTAGATTTCGGTATTTTTGAATCATTGAAATGGATTTGTTTAATTCCATTTTATTTTCAATTTATTCAACTACTTTTTGACAAAAGAGAAAATTCCTTTTTTATCTCGATCACGAGAATAAAGAAATGTCTCTCGAGATTCTTCATCTTCCGAAACTTCTGACAGGTCACGGATCGACCTTTTTTTTCGCCTCTTTGTTGAATTTTCCAACGGAACCTTTTTCATCCTGACGATTCATTTCCATCGCGCAAAAGGGTCAACACGTTCGGTTTATATTCTCCGTTCTAGGACCTTCGCGATACAATTCGACCTTGAGCACCGACCGGTTGACCATTCGAACCCTCGCTCGATATTCTTCGTCGTAGCATTAAACGCGAGTTGGGGTTGAACGCGAAACTACTACGTATTCTTAGACTCACCTTTTCGCGAAAAGTATATATCCACAGCTGAAAACGTCTCTCTCGGGAATATTTTTTCGCAATCGCTTGTCACGCCTGCCGAGTTACTTCGAGACGACTGTAAACTCGTTCGAAGCTTCGAGAGTTTATTCGGCGTCAGCACATCAATCTACAAACACGAAAGAGGCAGAAAACTGTGAAATACAGAACGAGAGATGAGAAGCGAGGAAATAAATTCACGCGAGCACTTTAAAAACACGAAGAATTCAAACTGTTCGTAATCATTGAGAGCTGCACTTTTTCAGAAAACGACAAATGATAACAAAGCTTTTTCTATAAGGAAACAAAAATACGTTTTTCTTTTTTATAAGCCCCGACTAAAAAGGTGTTCATTTTGTAAAGTGAAGAAAAAGTAAAAGTACAAGTTGTAAAGTACAGTAAAAGGAAAAGAATCATTTTTAAATTTTCACTAGAGTCAGTGTGCAACTGATACGAAAGTTCTAGGTGAAAATCCGGAAGTGTACCAATTGACTGTATTATAGAAAAAATGGTCCCGGAAAATTGGCATCCAGAAAAATAGTCCTAGGAAAATTGTCCCGAAAATTAATGGCAGTGGTATCCCGGGGTGGAATCTGAGAAAGGGATACAGTGGGACAACAGTCAGCCAGCATCAAAACGGTACTGCGAGGCGACTCGACAAGGCCAACATTTCTGTTACTGTACCAAATACCTCGAAATTTTTATTTGTATTGTTCATTTATTTTCATTTATTTTTAGTGTCCAATATAAACCTTTTGACGGTCGTATGAATTGAAAAAGTTCAAATTTTTATTCCACTCTCACCATGATAATAGATAATTATTTTATTGCAAAATCATTTTGAATTTATGGATTAATCGGTTTATTCGAAGGAGACATACGGTTGGATAGCGAGTAGGCGAAAGGGACGAACCGGAAAAGGAGATTACAGGGAAAATAGTAAAGAGCATCCAGAGATTAGAAAGGTGTGAAAAGCTGAAATACGTAAAAAGCATCCACACGCTCGCGAGCCAGTTAGTTCAGTGACTTTAGTTGCTCTCACGGAATAAGATTAAGGGCTTTAAAAACTTTTCTCATCGTCGTCGTCGTTTCCGCTCTTTCCAGTACCACCGTCGTTGGGGGTTGGCCCATATCCTGTCTTTGTCGTTCTACTCTTTGCGAGTATCCAACAGCGGAAGGCTAACTTCTCTTTGCGCCAAGTATCATTATTGCATTTAATGCTGAAGAAAAGAACTAGCACCTCGATGCACCGTACATAATATACGTGCGACTAGTCGGGGAAAACCGGGGAAATAAAGGTCAATGAGTAATCGCGATCATGCTGATTACGAAAAATGTTTAAACATTTCGCAAAATCAAACAAACATAATTACGTGTGTGTGACGACTTTGGAAGATACTTTAGATGGAAATGTTGGTTTCGACACTTTTTTTTTATGAGAAAATCATTACAATCCGAAATTGTGAATACCAGATGTAACTGGTCATGTAAATGATTTTCGGTATCCATTAATCGGATTTCCTTGTTCATTCAACATTAATTTGAACCGAGTATACACGCCCCTGATATATAGAAGCAAAGCGTCAAAAGTGAAGGGTGAAAACATTTTTCTTTTCGAGTATACACACTTGTATGCTAGAGTGGTATAAAACAGTCCGGCGAAGCGAGAGCACCCCTGTCGAGGTACGAGGGGGAATTGGAGGTCCTTATAAACGTAACGTCAAATTGACGCGTGACTCAACACCAAACTCCACTATATATGTTTATATGTGCATACACAGGCTTCACTGCGCCCTCCACCGAGATTTTTCTAAAAAAAAAAAAAAAAATCGTTCTCTCACAGTTCTTTAAAGCTGCTGGATTTGAAACTCTCTCACATCTTCGTGGCACCTTTACGTCTTAATCAAGTAGAACTACTTCAGGGTGCAGCACTCAGTTTCGATGACCTTCCGTCCTCTTGGCTCGCAACCGAACTTTGCTACAAAATGTTTCAAACCTTAATTCATGAGCTAGTGAATTCCTGAACAAGTCAGAGGATTTCTTCAATTGGCCTTCTCCGAGTTACAAAGGATCGTTGGAAAATTATGAAGAAATTTGTAGAGTGACCTCAAGGGAGTAGTCTGGTAACTTAAGCCGATTTTCATGTCTTTTTTGAAGGGCATTTTTTTGTAGGAAAATAAAAATGAATCGTTTTGGATATTTAGGATGTTTTTATTTATATATTAAAGATACAACAAAAACATTTTTTGAAAAAATTTAATAGTTTATTATTATTATTATTATTGATCGAAGTTGGCACCTCGAAAAAAAGCGCGTGGGTGGCCCCGGTGATTTTGGCCCTTGATGTTATCTGAAATCAAAAATTCTTGATAATTCTTAATCTATAGACATGACATTCTGGTCGGAACTACTGCAGTTAAATTTCATGGATGAATAACAAAATGGCGGACGTTGGAAAAACAAGTTTTTTTTTCCAAAGTGCACAAGTGGTTTTTGTTCTTTGTACGTTCGCTGCATACGAGAATTTTCTTTGTCTCGCTATATTAAATTATCGTCCCCTGCATCCGCTTCTAACTATCTAAGCCCTTGATTAATTTAAATTGATTGTCAATTGTCTCACAAAACTGCTACTTATTGCTGAGTATTCTTTTTGAAGAATTAATATTGTCTTATACTGTTACAGAATTTTTTCGTTTTTTTAACTGTGCTGGGGGATACCGATTAGTGATAATCTTTAATTTGTGATTCATGCAGTTATTGTTTTTTTTTAGAGACAAATTAACATTACTATAAATCAAATTAGTTTAAAAAAATTTGATACTCGAAATTGTCATGTAAGTAGATTGTCCTTTATAATTTTTCTAAATCTACGAGCACAAATCTGGCGTTAATTACTTAATCATAATTGCCACAATTAAGGATTCCAATTGTCGTATTACTACGATTTTATCGTTGCTATGCTTATCGTTCTTTCTGGTATTTATGATCAAATTACTACGACTTGTTAATCAGAGATATTACCGATATATATATAGCACTGTAATCAGCAAAGGACATTGGTCCATTGCGACGTCGCCAAGTTGGCTAAACGAAAGTATTACCGGATTACTAGTGGGCGCCAAGGTGGGTGGACGCTGGAGACGTCGCGACAGGAAATACTGGGAGCACCCACTGCAGATGAGATATATATGATGTTATACGCTCACGAGGGTTGTCGGGGGGAAAAGCAAAGAAGCACTTAGAACGTGACTGCCCTATTAAAAAAAATAAAAGTAAGTGGTTCGAAGTATACTCTCAATATTAATAGCTAAGGGTTATTACAGTTCGAATAAAAAATAAACATTTCAACTGATTTTATGACTAAGCATTTATGAATAAATATCGTTAAAAAATAAAATAAAAATTTAAACTTTTTTTAAATAATTAAGTAATTGGAATAATCTGTTATAACGAATATCGCCATTTTTTTAAGAGTAATTATTGAGATACACAATTATGTTAGATGTTTGAATGATACAACAATCGTTGAATAAAAGTGTCAAAGCAAGAGTAGGTATTGTGACAACAAGTTGTATCTATTTTTAAATAATTATGCCGAAGCTTTGCATTACTAACAACAGGATACGAAAAATTATTAGTGTAAGCTTTCAAAAGGAAAGTAACAGTGAAAAACTATTGGAGATATAACCATCAATGTGTAAAGAAACAGCCCTTATTGTGGCGATTATTGCTACAAATCATTATTTTCGTTTATTTTTATTATCAAGTATTCAGCCATGTCTGCAACCCTTTAACGACGGATGACCAATAATTGGTAATACCTTAAATCAGTATATTACCGATATTGTCAAAATAGAAACCATGGCTATGAAAAAAAATGACGATTATTAATTCCACTTACAACTGCTGCGAGAGTATGAGTGAAAAATGTATATATTAAAAAATATGTGGAAGGTTATCCAAGTACCAGGTGAGTAGTGGATAGGTATATGTGCATTGTGGTAGAAAAGTGTGCGTGCGACGAGGCAAGTTTTAAAAGACTTTAACCCTTATTCAACTGAAGTTGTCGCTAATCCGACTAACTTACACACTCGAGGAAGAGAGGAAAAGAGAGAACAACAAAGGGAGCTGGTGAGAGAGGGGAAAAAGAGAGAGAGAGAGACAGTAGGTTCGTAGTCGGTACCTGTCGTAACCCCATGGAAACTTAACAAGGCGCCACAAAGTACTCTGAATCGTGCTTGGACCCGAGGAACTTGGCCGTACAAGTAGTATAACCAAGCTGGGAACTCGCACTAACCAGTACTAGTTCGGGGGGGGGGGGGGGGGGGGGAAGAGGGCTTGCAGTTGCTTGAGGAGAACATACCGCACGGTTGCACTACTTCTCTCACGCGCCTCTTCCATGTTCGAGTCAGAGTAGGTAAAGGCAGATTTCCAAGTAGCTGATATATAGGGTAGTTCCTAGCTTTCGTACGACTTTGGCCATCACGTTCTAAAGCAGAAGACTGAATATAATCGAATTCAAGAAACAGCGAGCAGATAATTTTGCAGCTTTATATGAACTATTATTGAAACTTCAGTTTGAGAATACGGAATAACAACGATGTAAATAATAATAGCGAAAATGGCGACAAATGGTCCAGTGGCAAAAAATGGTACATCTAGATCGTTGTTAGTGGATAAAGGACATTTCACTACAAACCATTTTTATGGTTTGTCAAACACGAAGTGAGTGAATGAACGATAGTTTTAGGGGTCAATTCTCATATGGCTTTTCTTATATAAACTAGGCAGTTGTCAAGATTGGTAACGACTCAACGGTAAGCATAGATGGTCTGCAAAGAGCTCGGAAAATGTAATTGTTCACGTTACTATATTTTGCTTCCTCATAGAGAAGCTTTGTGTTCATAGAAAAAAGAATGTTCCAGCTGTCGATGCAAATGTGTTCAAAATATGTCAAATCGTCGGAGAACACCCAATTACAAAAATGTCTGCATGGATTTATTTGTGTCTGAATAACTCTCGAATGGTTTAACCGATCGGGTGGAAATTTTGCACGCAAGTGCAAAGCAAGACAAAAATTGTGTAGAACAATAATCAAGTTTCAATTTACACCAATTTAACTTAATCCATACAGTACGTCAAGTTATCCCAATAACTGATCAATCGTGTTTCAGTTTCTATTCTACCTCTCAAGTCTCAGTTTTTATTTCGCAAAGGAATTTCGAGAACTTCAGGACATTATCTTATGCACGGAGCAAAAATATACTGAATATAAACGCTAGGACGCATTCAGAAAAATGCCAAAACAGAGCAAAATCAGTTTTCATGAAATCGTTTTGTTTTTTGGCTTTCAACAATACGTATGCGGGACAGTTTATCCTGTGACTCTGCAACATCGCTTCGGGCGTTTTTTTGGGTAATTGCATACCTCTCCGACACACCATGTATATAAATAAAAATCCATGTATATATGAATTGTATATTCACGCCGGATATAATATACCGCGTGGACCGGGTGTCGACCGGTCCGGAAACGAGCGAGTGGTTGCCACCGAATCGTTGCTTGTTATGCCTCGAATCTTTTTTTTTCTTCTTTTTTATATTTCCATTTTTTTTTAACAACCCTCTCCACAGTAAAATCACGGGATTCGTTGCAGTACAATTGATCGAGTAACCGCGAAGCAATTCGGCACACGATATTTGGAACGGGCGTTACTCCGGTAGTTCTCGTGACTACACACACGATTTCGCTCTGTCGATTGACCTCCACCCCGCCGCCCTTCATTGCCCGATACAGCCGCGCAAACTATTCCGCACGTGGTTGTATGGCCGTCGCGTATTTCCTGTACAGAGTGGATCGCGCTTGCCCACCAACCATCTCGATAGATATAGCGCTTGCGTCCCTGCTTTTCTCGCCACAATGCTACAACGCGCTCCACGGTCATACTCATATTGTGCTCGATCTGTAATCCATTTTGGGCTTTCGTCGATTGGAATATGGTTTGCAGCTGTTACCATTATTATACGATCGCATCGATCGTTTTCGAAAAAAAAGCGAGATAACGAGAAACGTCGTCATGAATTTTAGTGCAAAAACAATTGTATGTTATGCAGTATCTGACGGTCGACATTTTTTTCCCCCTTTTGGAATAATGGTAATTTTCCTTTTAGTTTCTATATCGCCAATATCCCGTAGAAAATGAGTAAATAAGATAAATAAACATAAAATGAAAGAGAAATATCGGCAATCATAATGAGCCTCTTTTTCACACGAGCCTCCTTCGCTCATAGACGAAATGACAAAGTGTTGTAAAGCTAGAAATATTTTGATTTGCAAAGGTTTTTTTTTGTTTTCGTTTGTAAATATAGAGAGATTGAAATTGAACGAATGTTTTTTTGCATTAAAATCATTATTGTCATGTGTGAAACAATTCAAAATTTCCGAAATTCTTCACCTCTTTTTAATTGTCGTCAAGCTAAATATCAAATACCAGCTGACCCGACAGACGTTGTCCCGTCTGAGCTATGAATATTCAATACGAACTGGAATAGATAGTAAAAAAAAATTATTTAAAAAACATAGTGTTCATTGTATTTGAAAATAAAAAATTGACTCCCTTAGTGTTTCTGTATAACCATGTATACCACGTGTTAGTCTATCCACTCACCAAAAATCGATATTAATTTTAACTTTTAGTATAAGGCGTGATTGCGGTGAACTATAACTGCGATGAGCAAACACTCCTCAAAAAACTCACTCAACAAACTCAAAACTGGATAAACGTTCAGATCGAATGGACTGTACACTAAGAAATGAATAAATGAATTTTTTGATCGATAGATGCCGACCGATGCATCTATTAAATCACATTTGCTTCGTGCGAACTGTCAAACGCGCTAAGGTTAAATAGCCGTTAAGTTTTCTATAATTTTCCAATTTTCTGCGCAATTTTCTTAATTTTTCTTTCCGTAAGGACCTTCTACGAAGTATTCGAAAACTTAAAAAAAAAGATGAATGAAATCGGTAAAGTCGTTCTCAAGTTATGGCGTGACCAAGGGAAATAGGGATTCATTTTTATATAGTTAGATTCTTGATTACTGTTTTATGCATTTGTAAAAAACTGTTACTAAGGAAAGCTCGAAATTTGGCACGGGTAGAGTCATTTAAAAATGAATGAAATTTCGATAAACCGACAATAATTGCATCAATTTAAACAATGGCGAATGTTTCATCGTTCTTAACCTATTCTCGAATTCTAAAGTACAATTAATTTTTTTCATGCTCGTCACATCGTTCATCAATCTGGATGCATGTCGTACCGAGACGATCTATCGCTGTCATTAACATATTTTTTACATATTTTATACTCATTTTTATACTTACCAAGCTTATTACCTTTTCTTTTTCAAGTGAAAGAAAACTAAGCGGATACTTTTTTTTTTTAGTAATTATCGCTATAACAAAATATCTTTGCGTTTTGCATATATGGGTCATAAAAACTTAACGAGTCCATTCGTTGGTCACGCACGTCACGAGCGTTATCCCCCCTCCCTCCGCCCCGCGCCGCAGTGTAACCTCTTCTGGTCCACCATTATACTGTCACGTCCAGGGGATTTGATGCGTGTACGTAGACTCTGTATACGACGTATATACAGTATACAGGGTGATTCCATAATATTAAGATTACTCGCGTAATTGTCATATTCGGAATGATCTTCCGAATAGAACACCCATTGGAAAAAATAATTAAAAAAATTCTAGTTTCAAAGAGTCACTGCACAACTTTTGATGATAAAAGTCATGCAGCGATTCGGCAAACTTGAGATATAGGTGCACTTGTGATCAGAGTCGTGCGACAAGTGGAAGCTGCATCGATTGGTCGACTTTACGCGATAATCCGCAAAGAGAAATACACTGCAGTCCCGCGTACGTTGACCAAGTCGTGACCGAGGCACTTCACGTAAGTGGACTCTTCCGTCTATCCCCACTTTTTCACTAACCGCCGTCGGTTCCGTGCGCATGCGTTAACTGGCCGGGAATTCACCCGAAGGAATTGACGCGTGGTGGGGGAAGCGTGACGGCCGCGAAGTCGAATTAGGTGGGGGCGCGAGGGTACTCGGTTAATTTACGGGAGGTCAACTTATGCGGGACGCCGCTGTAATTTCATTCAAGAAAAAAATGATGATATCAAGCACAACGTTGGGAAATCTATCGAGCGAAATATCAAACGACAGATGTAATGCCACGATTGGCTGAACTCTAATTACACCGTCGTTAAACTGGGTTGCGGATTTTTTTTTGCACGCGTCGTTCGATTTCGGACATCATTTCAAATCTGCCAATTACCGGTATGGTTCGAGTATTGTGAATCACCCTGTATATACATTACACGGAGTGATATAAAGCATAACCAGAGTTAGGATATATCCAGCATACGCGCTCTTGTGCAATCACGGACATTACAGATGCGCGCTGTGGCCACGCAATCCTCGTTAACGAGCGCCTCCAAACTCGCACCTCTCTCTCTCTCTCTTCCGCGCGATACACATTGTTGCTTCGTTTTACTGTGTGGCATCATCAGTCGTTGGATATTCATGTGACAGTGGTCGCTCTTAGGCTTCTGGGACATTCGCGAATGGGATATGTAAACGGACACATTTTAGGTTCGCGAGAGAGACAGAGAGAGAGAGAGAGTGAGCTAAATCTGTGCGTATATACTCTGTGTGTATGCGAACGTACGTTATAATGTATACACAGCAAGAAAGCCCAACGGATATGGCGGTAGTAAATTTTAATTATGCGACACCATATCTACGTCGAGCTGTGTATATGGGGATGCCCCATATCGTGACTATCCCCACTGTGATTTTCAGCATCACCAATAACCAACGGCCGAATGTATGTGTTACCCAAGTTGTTAATGTTTATTTCTCATATACTACGAACGAGTAACGACGCACTATGCACTTGGTTTATGGTTGTATTCGCTCTCGCGCTAACGGAACGAATTTCTGGGATTGAAAAGGAACACGGTTTAAAAGCAAAAGTTTCTCTCTAAAAACGGCGACTGGGTACTTAAAATTAATGTTTGTGCATAACCAGAATATACTGTTTCGTGATATTTATTGATAATTACTTGAATTACAAGAATAGGGATCTCCTAAACCAGCAGGAGATGGGCATTTTGGACAAAAACATGGTTTGTTTATTTTTTTTTTATAATTTGTTTGTTATTCGTTATTTTATATATGTGATTTGCATTATTTTTAGCTGCATATGAGTACTCCTTACTCGATGACGTAAATGATCATTTTTCTTTTGCATTACGCGAAAGAATATCTTAAAAAACAAATGTGATGAAGGATTGTAACGATTGTCACTTCGTTCGTTACCTGTTACATTTAATTGTTATGATTTTTTCAACTGTTACACTGGATAATTTATCATTTACTCGATCGAGTGTATGATTAATGTATACAGTTACAAATACTGAAGTTCACTTGTATAGAACTATTAACAATAAAGAAACAATTAATAAATAAACAGCAAAGAATGCTTATTTTCTTTTAAGGGAGGAAATAGGGCTAGGACAGCGTTTTCTGAATGATTTTCATGCATTTTTTTATAGCATAAAAATGAATATAATTTATTGAAACTTTGAGAATATTTTATACATATATTTAAGTATATACTATAAAATTTTTGAAGAATTTTCTTGATAAACACCGAAGATATTAGCGACCCCATATTGCAGGTCACAATCAGACTCAGCATTTTGCGTACATTCTGGAAGCCGCAATTTTCATCTGAAATCAAACGTGGTTGGAATTTACTTTTATTATATGTCTCTCTTCTATATGAACCTCAATGCTATCAAAAAAATAGAAAATTGAATTTTTTACAGGGGTCAAAACAAAAAAGCATGATTTTTAGCCTTTTTTTACAACTTTATTTGCAAAAAAAAAATTATTTTAAATAATGATAATATTACGATTTTAGGTTTATATAGAGCGCAATACTATGAAGAAAATAACTGCCAATTTTCAAAACGATTGGTTGAAAACTTTTCAAACTAGCGTGTATGCAAGTTAAAACAAAGTCGTATTCAGAAAAACGCGTTTGAAAAAATAGTACCAAGAAAAACAAGCAATATGGGGTCGCTAATATTTTATAGTATATTCGTAAATATATGTATAAAAATTTTATAGAATATACTTAAATATACGTATAAAATATTCTCAAAGTTTCAATAAATTATATTCATTTTTTATACTATAAAAAAATTCATGAAAATCATTGAGAAAATGCTGTCCTAACCCTATTTCCCCCCTTAATGGCTTATAACAATAGAACGAGTCGGAATTTTCATTTAAAATTTTGGCAACATATTTTTCAATAGTTTTACTAACAATTTATGAAATAAAAAAAAATCGATTTTTTGAACCGTCCAACCCTATTCCCACCCTTAAGTAGCGAGAGGGTTGGCCATCACTGGAGCCAGCGTTATTTAGGAAAATCGACTTATGAAAGAGATTATACAATATCTAGAGGAAAGTATCGATTCACCTTTTCATTTCGTCATTGAGGACGATCGAGAGTGTGCATGTGAATGTTATCAGAGATATGAGAACGTCATGATCGGGTGCAATGTACTTTCCAAGTGTCTTACTTCGGGACGGGGTTGATAAAAGTAAGGAAGGGGAAAAATACGAAAACTGCTTCCGGTGCTGGGACGTTGCGGAAAATGTAGAAAGACAAAGAGCATTTTAGCGACAGCAGATAGAGAGAGAGAACAAAAAGAAGTTGAGGCTGGTGGGTCCTAGTATGCTGTTTACCACCAAAGTGGTCATTTCAGCCCTTCTCTTTCACGGTGCGTCTCGTTTATTTCCTCTCTGGCTCTTTCGGCGGTACAGTTACCAAAGTACAGAGAGGACAAGAGACCGGATAACTCCTGTAAAGGGGAGGCTGGAGTGCGTTTGAACCCCTCTCTCTCCCCGTTGGAACTGCGGTGCGCATGGCTTAATGGCGTTAATAGCCACTCGTTGCGCCCTCTTCGTCTCTCCTTATTTCTCTGATAATTCTTTTTTGCTCGCTCTCTCTCTCTTGCTCAATATAATGCGCGATGAAGTCGGAAGTCGCCTCTCTCGGTAGAGAACAAGTTTAAAATCGACGTAGGTAAAGGTAAAGGGGTGAGAGCAAGAGAGGGATGCAGAAATGGTATTACACTGATCCAAATGAATGCAAGCATACTCCAGTAATTTTACTACTGATTATCATTGTTATACGTAATTATGAGATTGTCCGTATTTGCAATCAGCTCACAGATGAATTATATACAGAATGTTAGTCTTTAGGAAAAGTATTAGTTTCCATCAATGGACTTTATTCAAAATTGCATGGCGTATGAAAAACGGTACGTTTCATATTTTTGCCTATTGAAAAATTAAGTAAATGCAATCCATTCTTTTTTATTTCTCATAATCAGTTATCAAAGTAGATTTTACCTCCTCATATACAAAGGAAACTTTGCGATCGAGAAAGCAATAGTGTATTGATTATTGATGCTAAAATATTCAAAATTTTCGGTTATTTCGAAATTCTACATTTAGACCAAAAGTTTTAGAAGTGTGTATGTGTGTGCGTGCGTGTGGACGAGGGTGGGTTGATGAGGTTGGTATAATGAAACTATGAGTTTTAGAAGATTTAAAAATATATTTTGAAGGCTGTAAACCCTGTAAAAATTTGAAGAAAAAAAACACAGTGTCGACGAATAAACAAAAAATTAAAATCCACTTTTTCCCTAATGTTTTCAATCTATGGGTGTGGCAAATTTTGTTGAAAAATCTCTTGTCTACTTGAAGGCTATTTTTATGATCAAAATTCACTGGTGAACATTTCGTGAAAACTACGGTGAGTAATAAATTTCAGTAAATTCATAATCACGCTATCTCTTGTTCCAATTATAATTGTGATCTGTAACAAAAGGAGGTCCACTCGTATAATAAAAAGAAAATAAATTTCGATTTCTGACCAAAAGCCACTTCACATGAAATACCTCATATACTTATTCACAATCCGCATTATAAGCCTCTGGTATATATACATATATATATATATATATACGTGCTGGGGGTTCTGCAGTCGGATTTTCGTTGCTTTTCACCCGTCAACTAATTTGAAAAGCTCGCGAGAGAGTCCCCTGGCTAATTACGCCAGGTGGGTCATTAGCGTTTCCGCAGGTTATCCAAAGCCGGTCTGATATGACGAGATGACAGTGGAATCGGTGATGCTCTCGAAGCTTGCCATTTGCGGAAAAGCTGGTGTATATACGACCTATATACATATACGGTTCGTCGGAAAGCTGACGCAGTCGAATTTATACGTAACTAGTTTGCATACGTGCTGTGAACCTACCGTAAATCCATCGAACGAGAGTCAAGTCACGCTGACAGTCTAGTTGACAACGGGCAGAAGAGAGGGGTATATAGTTTCGTGACGTAATCGATTAGACCGAGTAATACGTGCCCGTGTACTAGCATCGTGCTGTATAATCTATGAAATTGGGATATTTATATTGCGAGACACGTACTCGTATATCTAGAGTTTAAGAAATTTCATATTAATTTATATATATTTATTTATTTTGTTTCAATTATTAGATATTATTTAACACGAATTTCACGTTTTGGTCTCTGGAATACTAACATATTTTATGGTACGTGCCTTCGAGATTTTTTATTTGAAATTCTCTTCTGACGGGACCAGCGGGACAGATTATCATGGGATTTTTATATGTGCATACAGAAAAAAGGTTTCCAAACAAAATGGTAAAAAGACCTTGGAAAAAGTTCACGAAGTTTTTGGTTTAAACAAATTGTAAATTATATATTTTGTCGTAGAAACTTTATTGAACGTCGCATGGTCCTCCGACTAATGATATTTTATGCTCTATATAGTTTTTCTATGGGTGACTTTACCCGGTGCACGATTCTTTCGTTTTCCGATCGAAAGAATCACGTATTGAATCAATTCGAACAATTGTTTATCGATAATTATTTCACAACATAGTTAATTACGAATAAATGTCGAGTATCTTCAAATTATTCTGTCTATTATAATTTTATAATCTATGTCTTTTTAACAATAATTATTCATGACAATGTAGTAAGAAAGTTATGTTTAGTGCTTTTACCTTTATACCGACGCTGCTTACGAAAAGTAGCACGATTCAAATTTCTTACGAAAACTAACACGTTCCGAATTCCATCACAAAAATTAACACGTTTCGATATGCGACGCAAAAACTACCATGTTTCGGCTTTCATCGCGAAAACTAGCATGAATCGGCTTCTGCCGCGAAAAGTGGCATGTTTCGGCTTCCGTCGCGAAAACCAGCATATTTCGATTTGCACTGGAAAAAGTAGTATATTTGCCGAACTAAATCGAATAAGATTCAGAACTTTCACAAATGTTTTAATAATTTTTTCGGGAGCACTATAAGGAATAAATGAAAAACATTAAGGGTGTATCGCCCGTAATCCTTTAAACATTTATTTTCGTTTTCTATTAGAAAAATAATAACATTATTGAAAATACGATTCGCAAATACGATACGCAATATTCCACCACTCAAAAACTAAAATTGTTCATCAATGATATTTTTCATGACTTCGAGTTTCGGAGTCAGGGATGGAATTGAACAAAATTATTGTTTATAAAAAGTATATTCTACTTACAGCCTGAAGAATCGTTCATTGTGTTTTTATTTCACTAAAAAAAACACAATCTCGGAGTGATCAACGACTAAAGTATAAAGTACAGTATAAGTATAAAGTACAGTTGACAAAATCTTCAAAACAATCGATTGAGATATCTCGAGAAATGTCAGGTATTGGACGAAGTAGCAAGAGGGGAAAAAAACTGACAATGTTAACTTTGCATACACTGCAATTGTTTTCGATTTTCTTTTCTCTAATTTTTTTGACCATGGTTTTTTTTACTTAAAAATGACGAGGCATTTGCCGTTTGCCATCTTATGATAAGCCTAGCAGACCAAAATTCAAACAGTAAAATATGTATGAAATAAATTCAAACAAAAAATAAAACACCATAAAATGACAAGCATAAATATTTCGTCAATTTGGAGTAAAAAAGGATGTTCAAAAAACGTGAAATAAAAAATGAGAAACACTTCCAGTGATACTGAAACGTGCTAATTTTCGCGGTGAAAGTCGAAACCTGCTAGTTTTCGTGGTAAAAGCCGAAACATGCTAGTTTTCGCGGCGAATATCGAAATGTGCTAGTTTTCGTGGCAAAAGCCGAAACATGCTAGTTTTCGCGCAGATATCAAGCGCGCTTGTTTTCGTAAGAAATCTGAAACATGCTAGTTTTCGTAAGCAGCGTCGATACAATGGTTCATCAAAGAAATTCTCATTGGCGAACGGAAACCACTGATACATTAATAGTAACGCGTAGGTTTTTAGTTTTCCATTGGCTAAACTCTCATTTGCAATGATGAAATAAAGGCAAAACCAAATTAAACGAATCCACGAGGGTAGGAAAAGTATCTGTCTTTTGTTAATCCATGTTAGTCTATTACTTTTACTGGATTCAAACTTCTTTTTGTGACAACAAAAAAGAAAACGGACAATCGAATGGCACTGTATGATGATTGTCACTGATTATCGGATTTCCGTGTTTTTTAACCTAGCGTTTGAGAATCTTTTCTCGTATTCTCTATATATACACATTTACACATATTCTCGATTGGCTGTCCTCTATCGTGATACCGATCAATCGCCTTTGTAACTGTCCCTCTACTAGCCCGAACTGCTCTCTCTTTATCTCTCTTGTCTGTACCGATCTCTCGTCTTTGTACTCTCGATTGGTCGTTTTGTCAGTCTTCGAGGCACTAGAACAACGGCAACATCAGAGCAGAAAGACCGACAGACAAATAGACAGACAGAAGAACCGTTGGTCCGTGTACTCGAAATTACACCTCTCAACGTTTCGTAGTAAAACCTACCCGTTGTTTTTATCAATCAATTCATTCTTTGCGCCATGGATATTTCTCTCTTTATTCTCCTGTTCTCTCCTTTGTTTCCTTTCTACGGCTCCAAGCGTTTTTTTGCAAAACTTCTATACGTTCCTTTCCGGGACATTTTCATGTTTTCATTCAGTCCAACGTTTTCTTCCATTCGTACTCAGAGGGGCCATAGAGTGGTGAGGGAACGAGGGAGAGAGAGGGGGATTATTTTCTTCATCGTGGGTCGCTCCCTTCGTCTCGCACCTTTTTTTGCGACCACCATCTTTATTTGTCACACTTTTTATCTGGTCTGTCTTTCCTTCAAACTGCTCGTTTTCATTCTATTTCGCTTGCTCATTGAGGCCATTGTCGGCCAATTGCAAAAGCGAGAAGACGAGTCGGGCGAGAGCTTTCCCCGTTTTCTTCGTTCGTTCGTTCGTTCATTCCGCGCTCAGTTTTCTTTTGCGTCCCCTCTGCCTGGCCCCATTCCCCACAGAAACGGGTTCTTTGCTTTGGCGTGCTCTGAATGAGGAGGAAAAGGGGATCGGAGGAAGTGACTGAGGTTTCTTTGGTAGAGACTCTTTCATCGTTGAATCGCGAGCGAGAAACGAGACAGAGAGAAAGAGAGGGAGAGGGAGAGAGCCAGTGCAATAAAGATAGAGGGGGCGAATAAGGGCATTGGAAAGAAAGAAGCGACGCAGCGTGGAAGGGTACGTGTACGGGCAGTATAGGGTGGTTATACAAACGCACTTTATCGGTTCTTCCTTCAACGCGAGACACATGTAGGGCGATCATATTTGGCGCGACTGCACTCTTTTTTTAAACAATATTTCGAGTCTCTCTCTCTCTCTCTTTTTTCTTGCCTTTGCTCGATCAATTTCTCCGTCGTTGTTTTCTTGGCCTTCCTATTTCACCCCAGTTCTCTTCTCTAAAGCGTCGTATATGAATTGCGTAACACCTCAAAAATTAATTACCATATGTTTATCTCAAATAGGTTTTTCAAAATATGAATATTTGAATTTGAAGGCATTTCGCAGACCAACATATATTTCAGTCAGTAATAACTTTGGTTTGTCCAAAACATAGGCATCAAAGATGATACTATCGAAATCGTGCACTGTTTGAAATACAGTGTGAAAAGAAATTCTATCCTACGACAGTATCAACTTTCGGCTAACGAGAAATAAAATAAACTTTATATAATATCAATATTAGTACTATGATAATGCTGGCGAGTTTGTATGTTTGTTCGATCGCGCTAATATAAGGAAATACTAATCCGAATTGGAAAATTCTTTTTGTATTAAAAAGCCTGCTTATTCAAGAAAGCTCTAGGCTCTGTGACTTCATGTTATGACCCTAAGGAGCGGCGGTAGCGTCGGTTTATTTTTTATTGATTGGTCCTTTTATTTCTCCACATAATTTCCGCATGGTATTTATGTGAGATGCACTTTGTTGTGTACTCATAGTGCGTATAAAACAGATATATAATCCAAATTAAATGCGAGTAAAACCGCGGGGCACAGCTGTAAATCAATAAAACCAAGATTTCTCACTTATCAAAATAACGGTGCCATCATGATTTTGGTGGAAGAAAGGGTTTTGTCGGTTTGACTTGGTTGTCCCGGTGACCGGGTACAACTGTATAGGACAGGTCTCGCAGTTGAAACAACAATTCCTGAGAAAGAGAATTCTTATAGAGGAATATCTCGTCCCATTTCTCGCTTCGTATAAAGAACTGCCGTTTGTAACAGACTCGAGTTCTTTTACTTTTTATACCTCTCGACTGATTTCACGAATACTCGTCTCCTCTCAGTCTTTCACAAGATCGATAAACCCTTTAACTTCAATTACGTACTGCCGATGAGACTCTGTCGTTGTGAAATAACCGAATCGTTCGATTGAACTTTATTGCCGTGTTGGAATTGATATTATGTTGGTTAAAAGTAATGGCTTTTCGGTGGACATATGAAACGCTACGTGGAACGCCCGAAATTGCGCACTACCCGAAAGTGCACAAGGTCCGGTACATTGCGATGGACTTAATAATTATTTAATGATTCACATTAACGTTCATACGTGCATATGAGACCATACGTACATATAAAAGGTGTATTCGTCTCTGGTATTCGTTAGAGTTTCATGAAATTCGTTTATATAGGTATTTCGGACGTTTGATTTGATAACCAATAAATATATATACACGCTGGGGAAATTGGTATTTGGTTACCCATCTACGGGCCTTTTCGATTCACCGTTTGTACTTTGTTCGTGGGAATGCAAGTAGTATCAAAGGGAACGTGGAAAACGAGCTGCAAGAATCGGGGTTGCTGGGCTGATAGGTTGTTCAGCGGTTCTATGCACAGACAGAGAGTGAGAGAAATGGACATATATAAGCGTTACAGTAGCCATGGAAGTTCGAGACGGAAGAGAGAGAGAGAGAGAGAGAGAGAGAGAGAGAGAGAGTGAGGGAGAGACAGATAAGCAGACGCTGCATATGATACTGTAAAGGGTCAGCGCACCTTCATTCAGGGTGGGTATGAGAGAGAGAATGAGAGAGAAAGGGTTTTGCTGCAGTAGAGAATAGGGAACAAGTGGCCAACGTCGCTACCAGAGGCCACACCCGTTTTCAATCGTGGGATAGATATGTGTAACTATAACCTGCAAGCCACTAACCCCTCTGGTTCTAATTAAGCCCGAACTAAACCTGCAAGTTAGGATTATTACTCTCGGCGTACGGGAAGAGACCTCGTCTCATCGTGTCTCGCGCGAGGTAGAAAGAAACTTTTACTCTCTCACTTCCACCCTACTTCTACCCTTGTTCTCTCTTTCCCTTTCTCTGTCTCTATCTCTCACTGGCAGAGTGCCAGTTAACCGGTGCTCGTTCCAGACCCTCTCTGGAACACCCAATCATGATTTTAACAGGCACTCTAGATTCAACATATATATACTATAGTACATATATATGTGTGTATTAATATGCGTAGGTATATATAGATAACCATTGCAACGAGATATGTATCTTATCGTCTATCGCTTTAACCGACATTATTAGAATTTGAATCTTCTATTGAACGCGTTAAATAGAAATGAAATCTACCCACGGACCATGGAAAGCTCTCGATGCGACCTCACAATCCCACCCCTCCTTCTGCGCGTTTGATAATCCAATGAAAGTAACGCATACGAGGTGTGTAAATTAAGTAATGGGACTGATTTTTTTCATTTTTTTTATTCAAATAGAATTACAATTTTATATTGTCACCCTCAAAATAACTTCCTTCCGAAGGCACACAGCGCTGGAGATGGTTCTTCAAATCCTCAGAGCAGTGCTGGAACTCCGATACTGGAATAGTCTTCAGCTGGTAGGTTACAGCCGTTTGAACGATTTCGAGTGTCCCAAAATGAGTTCCCTTGAGGTGATTTTTCAATCTCGGGAAGAGAAAAAAGTCACAAGGACTCGAGTCAGGCGAATCAGGAGGCTGAGCAGCCACAGGAATGTTTTTACTTGCCAAAAACTCGTTTATTGAAATTGCTGTGTGACAAGGAGTATTATCGTGATGTAACACACAGTTGTTCTTGATGTTTGGTCTCACACGAATAACCCTTTTTCGAAGTGTTTCACGAATCTCCCGGTAAAAGTGTTGATTGACCGTTTGGCCTTGAGTCACAAACTCTTTGTGGACGATTCCGTGGGTATCGAAAAATCAAATCAGCATGCATTTGATCTTCGACTTACTCATTCTTGCTTTTTTGAGCCTTGGAGAGGTTGAAGTGTGCCACTCTATGCTCTGGCGCTTGGTTTCTGGGTTGTACTCAAACACCCAAGACTCGTCACCGGTAATGACACGTTCCAGAAAATGGGGGTCATTTTTCAATGGAATCCAAAAAGTCAAGGCACATTTCCCTCCTGATGTCCTGTTGCTCTTGCGAAAGGTTTTTAGGAACCACTTATGCGCAGATTTTTCTCATCCCCAATTCATTGTTCAAAATCTGATGAACGGTGGTGCGAGTCAAATTTAACTCTTCCCCGATCATTCTCACTGTCAATCGACCATCTGAACGCACAAGATCCCGGATTCTGTCGACATTTTCATCGGTTCTTGAAGATGAAGGCCTTCCGCTTCGTGGTTCATCTTCAATGGACTCTCTTCCTTCTGAAAATGCCTTAAACCACCGATAAACCTGGGCTCTTGACAAAACACTGTCTCCGTAGGCCTGCTGAAGTTTAGCAAGAGTTTCCGTTGCACTGTGCCCAAGTCTGAAGCAAAACCTGATAGCACACCGTTGCTCGAAATTAATATCGGTCAGTTTTAGAACACAATAGAAAAAACTGTTTGACAAAAAAAATCGCTACGGATAACCAAATGACTCGAGCGAGTTCAAACTCGTACTGAAGGCGTATCACATGTTTCCGTACCGCCCCTCCCAGCCCGGCGCCTCGAGTGTTGCCAGATCGAACGCTACGTTGCCAGTCTCATTACTTAATTTTCACACCTCGTATGTTCGACATATGGCGAAGCTTTTTTTTATTATCAAAATTCCTTTCCGCATTTTGTTTTGCTTGTGAGATAGCACCTAAGCGTCGCACACTGTTTTATTTGTAAAAAAAATGACGCGTACACGTCAATGGCAGCGTAATGTATTAAAATTCTATGATACGTGTATGTGGGACGATGTGGAAATCGTGGGTGTTGGCCATTGACTGACAACTGGACTATTCGAATTGTAATATCAGTACGTCTGCCTTTTTCAATACGAAGCAGAGAATTTTCATTTTTATGCCATTTTCGAGGGGAAAACATATGTTTCGTCTTACAGAGGGGTCGCCAAGTTTTTTTCGGCAGTCGACGGGCTTTGTTCTGTGCAATGCGAAGACTGCGGACTTTTTAGATCCGAGATATTTGAGATATCGTAAAATTTGAGATTTCTGACACTTTGCCATTTATTCTTTGTCATTCGCTGCCTTGTCACTCTCGAAGTTGAAAACTGAAGCCCTCCAGGTTGGGGGCTGAACATATTTGTACAAAAGTATCCTGATTATTTGTACGACGATCCGAAATTAGAACAACATTCGAGTTTAACCACTCGAATTTTAGAACAATACGAGCTCGGGTTTTCTTCTAAATTTCTTCGACTTTAGAACCACTTACAATTCTTATTTAATATCTACTTTACAACCATTCTCGCTATTAAAGATCGAATGTACTAAATTATTTCAACTATTAAAGCAAGTACTGCGTAGCCGAATATCTGGAAGTACGATCATGAACCAAGAATCTTTATGATGAGGGATGATAGTTAACGAATTTATACCTAGATTACGTTTGAGTGTCTGTTATCACTCTTCCCTATATACACAGGTAGAGATAAGGCAGATTGAGTCCGTGTACGCAAGTCCATCGGCAAAATGCACGGCATGCGGAGCAGAGGGAAGAGATTATACGCGTTAGTTTTAAAGAGAGCGAGAGAGAGAGAGAGAGAGAGGGAGTGTGTGCGGTTGCGACAACGAGTGCTTGAGCCGTCGGGAATTTCGCCCTCAGGTTTTCGCGAAGATCGGAAACTGTAGAACGACGCCGAAGAACCAAGAACGTTGAGTGCCCCGTGGGGGTAGAAAGAAGAGGAGGACGAAGGCCCGCGAGAGCCAGAGAGCGATAATATATCTTTCCTGTCACGTAGCACGCGATAGCATTATGATAATGCCAGAGCGCGGATAAGGAGGATTCAGCCGCAGGAAAACGAGTGGGACGGGAGGGGTGTAAGGGTGGTTGGGGTGTGCGAGGGTTACGCGTGGGTGAAATGTGGACGATGAGTGAAGTGGTGTTGTAGACAGGTCTCTCTCGTGCTTCTCTCTCTCTCTCTCTGTCTCTGTCTCTCTCTCTCTCTCTCTCTTTCTCTCTCTCTCTCTCTCTCTCTCTCTCTCTCTCTCTCTCTCTCTCTCTCTCTCTCTGTCTCTCTTTCTTCTCTCACTGGCGCGAAAAAATATATAGAAGAGAAAACGAACGAGATCGGAGGAGAATTTTAGTGTGGCAGATAACGCAACCTCTTCTTGTCTCTTTTTTTGTCTTCCTCATTCTTCCTTGTTCTTCCTTCATTCTTCAATCTATTCTTTCTACTTCTTCGCCGGCCTCGCCACTCCTCCTCGCTTCACCTTATTTTCATCCCTCCTCTCAGCCTCAAGGAATGACTTAAGGGGAGCATTTTATTTTTACACGTTTTCGCGCAAATCGTCGTTTCAACGAGCGCGTGTCCTCTCAGCAGCGTCGACATAGACGCGTGCAGAGCCTCTCGAACAGTCCTCCGAGATGATTGCAAAAACCGCGAGGAGAACAAAAAATGCCGAACAAACGTTTGCCAAATCGCGAGCACGACGGATTTTCCAAAAAAGTAAAATAAATGTTTTCTTTTTTTATCGTCTCTTTCACTTGTTCCATTGTAACGCCCAAAGTGTCTCTTCGTAGAGTTTGGCAATTTGATGTTTTGTTTCATGGAATTACAACTTCTATTTTTGTTTGTTTTTTTTTTTCGAATAAACTCGAGACCAATTCGTTCATATCGCAGTTCGGAGAGTAATATTGAATACGCTATATATATCATTTCGAGGGAAACTCTCGATTGGATTTTTTTCTCTCTCGTTGCGAATTTCGATGCACAAGTGATGGACGATGTTTTTAGATGTTTATAGACACTGTTTGTTTCCGTTGTACGTACAGGGATATTGTCCTGTAACAATTTATTTTTTTTTTGACTGACCAACTTTTTACGAGCAGATATTTCAGTTACGAGTTCCCGGTTATATAATGTATACGGAGAAAAGGTTGGAAACCGGCCAGTACATCGAGATCTGCTTTCGGAAACATCGACTGATGGAGCATAATAGCTCGAGGAGTTCTTCGATAGCTTTTGGTTGCATATGCACAGTAGGCATGTATACATGTAAATATAGCAATATTCTTCGGAAGAGTATTTGTAATAATAGATGGACTTCCACGGTTCGCAGAATACTTTATACTTACCCATTGCTCGATATCGCATATATCTGCATGGATTAGATACTCTGTGTATGAGCCATTTACATTCAACGTCAAGTTGATTGATGTTTCATCCTGGCCATCTTAAAATTGAGACAATATTTTATTTCGTTGTTCATTCTCAAATAACCGCATTGAATGAATTTCTCCATTATTTTTAGTCGACCTCTGTGCGTGTATGAATTATTTAAGGGACAACACCACTGTGACCCCCTGTTTTTCTTCGCATTTTTCAGGAATTTTTTTTTGTGGGAAAAAAAAGAGATATTCGAAAAATTTGTTTGGGTTTTGTTCCTTGTTTATTAATGTATCAAAAAACATATTTTTCACATTTTTCACGCCGCATGGTGGCGCTGGGGAAGCTCTCGCGTCAGGTGCTGTTATCTCCGCAGTGGCTTGCGGCACGCAGCAGAACTCTCTTCAACGTTGACCTGAAAAAAAATACCGAGTGTTTTCGTTAATAATATGATATTTTGAAGAGAAGTACATAGGGATTTGGAAAAATATTGTTTAAAAAAAAATAGGCACGCCTTTGAAATCAAAGAATGATTTTTGAGCAAAATTTCTCGTCGAAAATAGACTATAACTTTTTTAATTATTAAAAAATTATTTACCTTCAATCAGCGATGCCGGCACCATATAGCTGGCCTTCAAGAAGCAAATCGTTGTCCCCTGATTCTTTCCTCGAACTTGTTAAGGCTTTTCTCGCTTCTTTTGCAGCGTCTGTGAGCGGGCGCTCCGCGAGCTGGATCCGCGCTGCGTCGGTCTCAACGCAAAAGTTGAAACAATTTGGGCCGATGGTTATCCGCAACGTCTCCAGTACTTTCATGAGACTTCTCAGGCCATCATTGAACACTAAGACCGCGATATCAGCTGCAATATCAATGATTCTTTTGCTTCCGGACTGGCACTTGGGGGCTATTGCCCAAACTGATTCATTGTAATTTTCGTTATTGTTTTGCGTATAGCCGCCCAAACAACGCTGCAGCAAATCGTCCCTGCTCAAATTTTCGAAGATCGGCTGAATCGCCTCCAATATTTCCTGAGGAAGAGGCGGTTTATGGCGATATTCAGAAATATCACCATTTGCGACCGCGCGCTGCCACGAACACCACGACTCGGCTCCTTCCGGGCAATCGTCATGTTGTGGCTCACTGTCTGTGGACATTTTATGTTTGATAGTTGCCCAAATTGCCTTCCTCATTTTGTCAACATCATCGCTGTTCCTCCGAATAGCCAAGCCGTAATATGTGCTCAACTCGTCAATCAATTTTCCGGTGAGCTTTCCTCTGCCAGACAATCCTTTTTTTTTACGATTTCGCGGAGGCGCGTGCCCATACGTTTTTGGACATGATCGATGCGCTCTTTTTTTTTTTATCTCGAAACCGTCGTATGGATCGCTATTCGATATGCCCAGAAACGTTTTAGAATCGCCGTCACCAATATAATATTTATATTTTATGCCATACAGCTCTTCAAACCGTTGAAACATTTCAATAGCTGCGTCGACTTCCATTTTTCCGGAGGAGCCGCTATGGTTCGCCTGGCACTCATCGTCATGGGTAGCTTTCCATTCCCAGTACTCCGCGGTGTTTTCTTTTTTTTTCCCAATGCTCGCAAGCTTTGCAGTATTTCGATTTAACCATAACGTCAATCACTTTTTTAGTGTACCAGCCGATTAGCGATGTTATACCGAAAAGCGAGCTGAAACCGCGCTTTCGCCACGATCCGTCGCCTGAAACGATAATTCCGTCCGCCACCCCATTTTCCAACGAAATTCTCTGCTCCTCAAGTGCAGCCTATTTTTCTCTAATTGCGCTCACCGCTTTAGTGGCAATCAAAATCGAATTTATGATTCGATCATAAAAAGACTGAAATATGGGGCGCGGTAGGTCCACGAATGCACAAAATTTCATCAGGCCATTCAAACCGACGCCAAAAAGACGCATACTGAATACGATCCGACGATTTATTCTGTATGCATTGTCAATCATAGGACACGAATTGATTAACACTTTTTCACAATGGCTGCAATCGACCTCGATTTTGAACCCGAGTCCGCGCAAAATTTTTTCGATGAATTTTATGTCACGATCACACACTTTACATTTCACTCACGTGGATATAATGTTCAATGCAGTGAAAAGTTGTACTATACGATAACTGAAATCGTTAGTAACACCGACCTCTAAATCGTCCGATGATTTTAACTTTTTCGCCGACGTGCTCACATGCTCTGCAGAACTGTTTTCGGAGCTATAACGGTTCGGAGGTTTTCGATTCGAAATTTTCGATCGACTCCTCGTCACATAGCTCCGTTTTGTTCCCTTTTTCCCCGTATACACTTTCTTATCCTCCATTTCAACTTGAAAATAATAATTTGGAGCGTTTGATATTCACAAACGAAACGATTCGGAGCGATTAGACACGAATAGCGTCGCTTCTATTCGCAAACTGACGCTATGACGCTATCCCTATACCTGCCATGGAATTTTTTCAATTATCGCCACCTAGTGCTATTTTTCGAAACTATATGTATAACAATAGTTAACCGGCTAACAATAGCCGGTTTTTGTGAAGGGAGCCAAAAGAATACCTGAGAAAGGCGGGAAGAATACCTGGCGACCCTAAGGCGCCCAGTTGCGCGGGACCCCGAGCGTCGCGGACCGCTGCACCGCTCCACAAAATATTCAATATCTACGAAAATAATAATTTTTTCGACCTGGGTCCAACGGCATTTCAATCTTAAAAGTATTTTAGATTTTTTTAAATGGTTTTCAAAAAATCGATTTTTTGAAGCCGTCACAGTGGTGTTGTCTCTTAAGCTGAACAGGGTTTGTTTATTTTCATTTAAAAATATATAACAATTTATGGTATAATGAAAAATATCAACGTGATATACTGTTGTACGCTCGCCATGTACGAGGTCTGTTAAAAAAGTATCGCCGAATTTTGAATTTCCGCAGGCTACGGATATTCGATTTTTTTGTGGCGTTAGGTCGGTGCTCGTGTCCCCCACTTATGCTGAAAAAATCGGCCATCTTGAATGTTTAGTTAATTGTTGACAGCTGTTTTGGTTAGACGTGTTTTGGCTTGTCTTCGATTTTTGCCTATTCCAAAAAAGCAGCTTCCATTGCGATGATTGAGCTTTGGGTTCCACGTCATAACCATAAACCCATGATTCGTCACCGGTTATGACCCTCTGGAGCAAATTTGGGTCGTCGCGGACCGAGTCCAACAGCTCCTTAGCAATGTTAACGCGACACTGTTTTTTGTTCGAAATTGAGCAATTTTGGCACGAATTACGCGGCGACCCGTCTCATGCCCAAATCATTGGTAAAAATCGAATAGCACGAGCCAATCGATATGTTTAGTTCCTCAGCAACTTCTCTAACGGTGATTCGACGATTGGCCAATATTATTTTCTTCGCTTCATCAATGTTTTCGTCTGTTGTCGATGTGCTCGGGCGTCCGGAATGCATTTCGTTGTTCGCATCTTCTCGACCCTCTGAGAACATTTTGTACCACCGATAAACGTTGCTTTGGTTCAAGGTAGCTTCACCATATGCCACAGTCAACATTCGGAATGCGTCCGCGCACTTAAGGCAGTCGTCTGGTCTAGAGCGAGATTTTTGACGTCATTTCTAATGTGCAATAACGTTTAAACCGTTGAAGTTGTCATGATGAAAATTTACACGTGCATTCATTGATCCTTAGAGAATACTTGTACATTAAAAAAAAAATTATTTTAAATATTTTCATGTAGTTTTTTGTCTTGTTGCAACATGGTGCGCCGAAATCGGCGCCCACTCTGGACGATGTTGTATGCATCTGAAAAAAAAAATATATATATATTCTCAATCTGTATGAGTATTCTGTGCACTGGTAGCAGAATTGGTATTTAAAAAAGAATTTTGACAAAATGGCGGCCTGTTGAACTTTCATTAATGATATTTCATACATACATTTCATACATTTTCGTATTCGACGAGTTATAAAATGTCGGCAAAATTATTGTTCGACTCAATTCTGCTACCAGTGCTCAGAATACTCATACAGATTGAGAATATATATATATATATTTTTTTTCAGATGCCTACAACATCGTCCAGAGTGGTCGCCGATTTTTTTTTTTATGTACAAGTATTCTCTAAGGATCAATAAATGCACGTGTAAATTTTCATCAAGACAACTTTAACGGTTTAAACGTTATTGCACATTAGAAATGACGTCAAAAATCTCGCTCTAGACTAGACGACTTCCTTAATTTTGTTTTTCACACAAAATTTGATACAGATTCTTTGATCCATTTTTTGGAACAGGCAAAAATCGAAGACAAGCCAAAACACTTCTAACCAAAACAGCTATCGACAATTAACTGAACATTTAAAAAGGCCGATTTTTTCAGCATAAGTGAGTGACACGAGTACCAACCTAACGCCACAAAAAAATCGAAAATCGAATATACGTAGCCCGTGGAAATTCAAAATTCGCGATACTTTTTTAACAGACCTCGTATCTGCATGGATTAGATACTCTGTGTATGAGCCATTTACATTCAACGTCAACTTGATTGATGTATCATCCTGGCCATCTTAAAATTGAGACAGTATTTTATTTCGTTGTTCACTCTCAAATAATCGCATTGAATGAATGTCTCCATTATTCTTAGCCGACCGCTGTGCGTATATGAATTATTTAAGCTGAACATGGTTTGTTTATTTTCATTAAAAAGTATATAACAAATTATGGTATAATGAAAAATATCAACGCAATATATTGCTGTAGCTCGCCATGTATATCGAATCTTTTTTTTTTTTTCGAGATTTCCATTCTACGACGAAACATCGCTCGATTCTGTAAACGACTTTCACTATCCACTGCCAATATAAAATGTAATGGAGGCGAGATCGAGTGATGAAAGCCCATCGATGATTGAGGTTATTCGAAATTAATATTTCCTGTGGATGCTTCGATGAATATAGAATATATGGTGCATTGTTTTTTTTAACGTTAAACTGCCGCAGGTTTGGAAAATCAATTTTCGGTTGAACGATCGTTTTACGTACCGAATAGTGTGGTCATATTGCTGTCTCGATTTAGATAGTTCAGAGAATTTGTTTTGAATATGACAGATGCCATATTATACCGTATATACCATTACCAAAAATAGTTGGAAATTAACATTAATTCTCCATGATCGCAGAATAATAATGATAATTAGTTTCACTGTCCAATGCTTTCGAAAAAAATTGTATAACGCATCCTCTTCTTCGACGTCAAATCGTAGTGTATCTACATTTTTTTGGTTTTCCTATTATGGACAAATTACAATGATTTATAATTTATTATTTTTACATTGATTTCACTTGTATATTATTTTATGGTCGCTGATTTAAATTGACTTAGATGAGTTAAGTAGAGGTAGATGATGTAGAGAAAGACGGTGGGAGAATACCGAGACAAAGAGAGAGAGAGAGAGAGAGTGTTCGAGTAGCCCGTCGTTCAGAGATCGGTAATGGGCCAAAAGTCCCCTGGAAACCGTTCGGTGATCCTGGGTCACGTGTCGACCCTCGACGCTCGTTCGAACCTCCTCTCATGGTAATCGTACCTTGGCACACGAGTTAAGTACCGTTACCCATGGTCCCCAATCCTCTCGTCTAACTGATCTTCCTCGTTCCTCGTCGTCGTCGTCGTCGTCGTCGGGATCTCCATTAACCCCCGTGATTGAGAGCGTGTGTTAAGAGTCTTAATGGGCGACCTCCGACCGCTCACTCGAGCTTGTCCCAACCGTCGTAGCTATTCCTTCATTTTTTGTTCTTTTTTTTTCTCATTTTCTTCAACCAAACCCACTGGGCTAATCGAGAGCAATCCGGCGATAATCGCATTTGGTTGCGACTATTAATTCCAAATATTAGCGAGATCGCTCCGAATAAGATAAGGTGCAAGTTGAAACTTGCAAACTAATTCCTCGGAATCATTGATCAATTTTAGCATTCTTATAAAGCAATTTTCAACTTTCAACTTCTGCACCTCTTTCCTTTTTTTTTATTGACGTCGGGTAGTTCAAATCGAGATTTTTTGAAATTCAAGAATACGCAAATTTCCTGATATTAGAACCGTTTTGGCGTCTCACAAAATTTACTAATCGTACTTCGATGATATTTTATCTATGTACAAAATTTCATCGCGATAATTATAAAATTTGAGAATTTTCGAAAGTGCAAGAGCAACATTTTTCCAAAAATTGGAAACTTCATAAAATCTGAGTAGTTTCATAGATTTTCCGGCCAATACGTTTTTTCAGAAGTTACAGCGGGCAGAGACGTTATTCGAAAAATTCAACGTTTTTATAAAATCTAAGCCACGATTTTTTAATAAATATTGCTGTAAATAAGGGGGAATTTAGCTGGGAGAGCATTTTGGCTAACCAATATAGCTGTGCGGATCATTTAAATTTGCAGTTATTTGTAGAAACGTGAAAGAAGCTTTAGTTAGAGCTGTGCCACGCGGTTTCACCCGCGTTAAATTTCCGTCCTCCGATTCAATGCGTCAACGCCGATTTTTGGGGTTATAGCATAAAGTTATGTAGTGTAAAGCCTTCCCGAATAAACGGGCTAAATAATGCAAAAAGAATTTTTCAGATCGGATTAGTATTTCCGGAGATTAGCGCGTTCCAACAATCATACAAACATACAAACTCTCCAGCTTTATTATAGTAGTAAGATAGCGAGTATTTTCATGTAATTGACAACATTAAAAAATAAATAACCCACTAAATGATGGATTGGAATTTTACAAAAAAAAAAAAAAAAAACAAATTTCATCCTTAAACGACAGTGCATCGCTCTCCGGAGACTTTTTCTAAATCGAACGAAGTTTTTCCCTGTCGACGATTCTCTTTCTTTTTATCCACATGCTATATACACACATAGAAGCGCACTCGGAGTAGGTTCTCGCAGAGCGATCCAACTGATTCGCGAAAATCGTTCACTTCGACTCTCGTCTTTCGGCAGCGAGAGAGAGTGGCACAGGAATGGAGCAAGTAAAGGGAGGGTTCTGGGGGCTGCATGCCGAGGGCCTTTCATACAAGAGCCAACATACACATACACGCATACACACAGAACGATATCTCGTGGGAGTTACTGGAAGCACACGAGAATCTGACGTGGTTACTCAAAAGCGAGGGATGCGCCCGAATGCTCTCTTGCTCCTTCCTCGATATATATATATATATATATATATATATATAGAGGTGTATGGGGTATTTCACATGACACGAAATATGTGTTTTGACCGAGGAAATTTCTGGCAAGTTAAGTGGGATTCGCGAATGTCAATCTCAAAAAATAAAGTAATAAAACTATAAACCTCAAAACTTTATTTTAAACTACTGTTTTTCCTTCGTCGTACAGGAATCTTTCTCGAAATTGTTATTTTTATCGAGTTTTCCGAGCCAAAATGCTGGAAAATACGTTTCATGACAGTGTACTTAAAAAAAACTTCTACAATTCAAAAAGGACGATTCTCCGTAAAGTCACCGTTCTCAACGACACTGAAAAATACCTTCGGCCAAAAGTCGATATTATTTATGTGAAATAGCTCGTATATACTTAGATACTTCGTGCGATGTCTTCCGTACCGACGAGACACGAGACCTGATGTCTTTTCGCCTCTTCCTCAAGGTTTTCCATCCTTGCAGATCCTCCCTCTATTCATACATATATCGTACGGGTTATTTCACATGAAGTGTTACGATTTTTGGTCATGTGGAATTTGAACCGAGTAAATTTACAAATGGTTGGAGCAATTTACTTATGAAAACTTGTTTTTGATTTTGCGTTTGTCGATCTAGGTAAACACCGTTCGCTGATTGAACGGCATCTAAAAATTCTCTCGGCCAAAACACATTCTACTTCATGTCGTGTTCTATTTTACGTGCCAGGAACTCGGTAGATGCACTCTGTTCTCGGTAGGTGCACTCTGAGAAATCAGCAAACCCTCCTAACCCTCCCTGAGTCATCGCCATCCACAGTGTCTTCTCCACGGCGAGAGCCACCGAGAACCGGTTTTATCGATATCCTTGAGGACCTTGTTGACCCTATTTTCCCGTGAACGTTGCTGGATCATCGGATTCTAGCGACAAAGCATCTGTACAGGATTTTGGAGTTTTTTTGGACCTCGACGTCACACTTTTAAACGTAGATCGTGAAGATTCAATATTCATCAAAAAGATCGACATCCTGCTAGCAGAAAGCTCATACCTTAAGGGGGAAAACAGGGTTAGGACAGCGTTTTCTCAATGAGTTACATGAATTTTTTTATAGTATACAAAATGAATATAATTTATTGAAACTTTGAGAATATTTTATACATATATTTAAGTATATACTATAAATTTTTTGAAGAATTTCCATGAAAAACACCGAAGATATTAGCGACCCCATATTGCATGTCACAATCAGATTCAGCATTTTGCGTACATTCTGGAAGCCACAATTTTCATCTGACATCAAAGGAGGTGGGAATTTACTTTTATTATATGTCTCTCTTCTATATGAACCTAAATGCTATCAAAAAAATTGGAAATTGAATTTTTTACAGGAGTCAAAACAAAAAAGCGTGATTTTTTGCCATTTTTTACAACTTTATTTGCAAAAAAAAATTATTTCAAATAATGATAATATTCCGATTTTAGGTTCATATAGAGCGCAATACTATGAGGAAAGTAACTGCCAATTTTCAAAACGCTTGGTTGAAAACTTTTCAAACAAGCGTGTACGCGAGTTCGAAAAAGGCGTTTTCAGAAAAACGCGTTTGAAAAAATAGCAAAATGCTGAGTGGGATTGTGACCTGCAATATGGGGTCGCTAATATCTTCGGTGTTTTTCAAGGAAATTCTTCAAAAATTTTATAGTATATACTTAAATATATGTCTAAAATATTCTCAAAGTTTCAATAAATTATATTCATTTTTCATACTATAAAAAATTCATGAAAATCATTGAGAAAACGCTGCCCTAACCCTATTTCCTCCCTGAATGGCTTATAACAATAGAACGAGTCGGAATTTTCATTTAAAATTTTGGGAACATATTTTTCAATAGTTTTACTAACAATTTATGAAATTAAAAAAAAATCGATTTTTTGAACCGTCTAACCCTATTTCCCCCCTTAAGTATGTACGGGTTATTGCATACAGAACACTCAAACACTTTAACAGTGTCGCTGTTTTAAATTGGTTGGAGTGATTATAAAGTGTGCCTCGGACTGTTGATAGATATTTTTGACCATTGAATTTGTCACAGCGTCACATTAGAGTTTTACCTGCAACCAAAACTTTCGTTCACGGCGAAAAATTATTTCCCTGTAAACAAATACTTTTGCCGGATACCGAATGGTTCGTTATTAATTGGCTCTTTTCTCCGGAAGTATGGATCGCTTTTTTTTAGAGGATCAATCGACGTTATGTGATATAAAACAGTCGTTCATAGATGACAGGAAGATCCGCGACTCTTTCGAACAAAATTCTACTTGCATCGGGACAGTGCATACTTAGCTCATCAATAACAACGACAAAGTATAATTCCTCAGGGTAAGAGGATCGGTTTTTTTCTTATTTGAATATACTTCATTATTCACGTTTTGTTGTTTCCATAGTAACTGCATAGATAGCTGTACAGTACTGTCATTTTTATAACGCGTCATTTTTATAACGTGCTCTCCTATCGATTAGATGATTATGGTTATAATTGACTGATTATCAGTCAATTATAATGATAGATCGTGTTGTATAAAACGATGATAATTTTGACGTACGCGAAACGTACGATGCGAATATTTCGTTTTCTCGTCAAAGGAGTGGATTAAAGGCCTCGGATGAGAAGAGCTTCCTGTTGGAAGCTTTGGAAGAAGTGGATTCTATTTGAGGAAAAAAGGAATTTTTTGAGAGCGTACCATTTTTTTTCGTTGGATATTTATAACATCTTCAAATCTATTGATATTTTAAAATTAATTAAAAAGCACGGATAGGTTTATCTTATCTAATAATCTAGTTACTTCCAACGGGACACTTTGGTAACTATGGTTTTTTCTTCATTTCACCGTAGAATGCACCATGTATAAGTATATATACAATAGGGCGATTTTTTTTTTCGACTATTTTTTTTTCAGTCCCCACCCGAAATTTTGTTGGATATGTCGCAAAAGAAATTTCCTGAAAATTACAGCCCTTAATATTAATTCTAAGTACTTTCCCAAAGCGTGAGAAGATTTTCCATCTAAAATTCACGTAAATCAAATTTTTTTTTTTTCAAATTTCTATAACTCAGCCTCATTTTATGCTATCATATTGTTCTTAGTTTCGATTTACTCAGAATAAAACGATCTAAAAAACCGCCTTTTTCGGCGAAAGTGTAAATTGTACTGGTGAGTTGGTACGGGTCACTGAAGTTGATTTTTACCCAAAATTCTCGTTTTTTTGCTGTTATCTCCGAAACGATTAACTTTACGAAAAAAATGTGAATAAAAAATTTGTTGGAAATTTAATTTCCTATTAAAAAGGTCCTATTAACCCAATTGCTTAGATTAATATTTCTTGAGATATTGAACTTTTTTTATTTTTTATTTTTTTTATTTTTTATTTTTTTTATTATTTAATATTTCATATTTTATAAATTGTATACTACTCATAAGTTAAAGTTCAGATTGTTTTATTATATTTTAGATTGTTTTATTCTGAGTAAATCGAAACCAAGAACAATATGATAGCATAAAATGCAGCTGAGTTATAGCAATTTGAAAAAAAAAAAAATCGATTTACGTGTATTTTAGATGAAAAATCTTCTCACGCTTTGGGAAAGTACTTAGAATTAATATTAAGGGCTGTAACTTTCAGGGAATTTCTTTTTCGACATATCCAACAAAATTTCGGGTGGGGACAGAAAAAAAAAATAGTCGAAAAAAAAAATCGCCTTAATATACATATATCTATTTACCATATGTACGATGTTACGTCAGTTTGTGTAAAGCTCAAGTTCGTCTTGACGCGGATGGCCAAAGACGTAGAAAGCTCGAATAAGAAAGAAGGGTGGGGCGTGTGCAATGAGAATAAAGACGCTTCGAAGATTTGGTCCAAAGGTATGAGAAAACACGAGTGCCAAAGTCAAAAAGAACATGCGCTCGATGAGGAAAAGGATCATCAGCATCCTCTCGATACTATCTCACGTTTCAAGAGTCTGGCGATCTCTCGCGAGGTTCTCGTCGTTTCATTTTCTTTTCATTTCCCTTTTTCCGTCAGAGAATTCACGAACTCTCGGTTGCCAATCCTCCTTGTGGCGTGTACACAGAAGGCGGCCGCGAACTTTTAAATTCTTGTTCTTCGCGAGGAAAAAGAGGATCTTTCCGCGCTATACTCTTTCATCAGAGACGTTCTTTGTTTCACGTGTCGGACCAGTACGGCGAAAAGAGAAAAGTTACAAGCTTATTATTTTGCTCGTGTTCCAATGTTGAAGAGGTTTTACCGCAGATATATGGCCACGCCCCTACCCAGTTACTTTAAAGAATAAAATAAAAGTTGATTTACAAAATCAATAACCAATCCTTTCATCAAAGTGACGATAGGTGGCCACTTTTTCTGTACAGCCATATTACAAGCCGTGTAAGGTATAAGCTGCTTCCCCGAATGGATAATTAATATTCATCCATTCGTGAACTATTCGACCGATGGCTGCGGTTTTGTTAATTCAACCATTACGATTTATTGTAATAGGATGAAAAAAAAAAGATTTACGTATTAATTTATGGACTGATAATGGAATTTGAGAATATTCCTCTAATCTGGCAGAGCGTGACGTATATATGTAGACCGGAATGGGCATAGAATCGTACATTATTTGTCGGTAATTTATTGATGTTTCATACTTACTATATCGTTTAACCGTGCACTGGGAATCGATCGATTCGAACTAGGCAACGGCTGATATTGCGCCTGGAGCAAATGGAATTAATATTCCCGGGCTAAACATGGATTTTCCTCCATACATATATACGTGAGAGAGAGAGAGTGTGTGTGTATGAATGTATATCGTGTTTCAATATGTTGTTCGTAGCAGTACTATAGATCCATGTGTTTGTCAGAATTCATCATGCCCTTCGGACGGCGTTACCTGTAACAAGCGCTTTTGACCATTTACGACTGATATTTGAGCTTTACATCCACAGATTTCTGTATACGAGCCACATACAACGGCATACGGTTTTTGTGTACTTTCATACTGTTATTAAATTCATCATCCGAATGAGTCATTCCGTTTGCTGAAGTAAAATTGAAAAAAATACAAACGGTTCATTCTATTACGTCCTTTGATGTTTTCACTCTTCCGATTCTTCCGTTTGCAAACGAAATTGTATACGGGACAAAAAGTCAAAGGCTTCGATTTTTCGTAAATCAATAAATTATATTACAAAAACGCTCACATATTCCTTTTCTATGAAGGAAGCTTCGCTTCGTTATGTCCTAAACAAATCATGTTCTAGAAGATCATTTAGACACATTATGGCTTCTCTCTCTGCGCGTTATAATTAAGAATTCTTTGTCCACTCCTGATAGTATCGATCGATATGTAATACTGGAAATATACGACGTGTCCTCGATAGGGGAATTTGCCATATCAGTGTATCGTGGGGCCATAAGCGATCGAGTTCTGTCGGTAAATGATCGACAACACGTCTTGTGAATGGTCGTTCGATGATGTAATCCCCGACTGGGCAGTTGTGTGGCAACATCATTTGCGATGTACTAGCATGTGACTTCTCTGTGGTATTACGTAATACTTTTTTAGAAAACGATTTCCTCGAGTCCCCTCCCGACGAACTCCAAGAAGTTCCTGGGCCGAGGGTTGAAAGACTCGTTAAAAGTGTATAAGGTGGACCAACGACTAATACGTATATATCGACGCTGCTTACGAAAACTAGCATGTTTCAGATTTCTTACGAAAACAAGCGCGCTTGATATCTGCGCGAAAACTAGCATGTTTCGGCTTTTGCCACGAAAACTAGCACATTTCGATATTCGCCGCGAAAACTAGCATGTTTCCGCTTTTACCACGAAAACTAGCAGGTTTCGACTTTCACCGCGAAAATTAGCACGTTTCAGTATCACTGGAAGTGTTTCTCATTTTTTACTCCACGTTTTTTGAACATCCTTTTTTACTCCAAATTGACCAAATATTTATGCTTGTCATTTTATACTGTTTTATTTTTTGTTTAAATTTATTTCATACATATTTTACTGTTTGAATTTTGGTCTGCTAGGCTTATCATAAGATGGCAAACAGCAAATGCCTCGTCATTTCGGAGTAAAAAAACCATGGTCAAAATAATTAGAGAAAAGAAAATCGAAAACAATTGCGGTGTCCGCAAAGTTAACAATGTCAGTTTTTTTTCCTCTTGCTACTTCGTCCAAGACCTGACAGTTCTCGAGATATCTCAATCGATTGTTTTGAAAATGTTGTCAACTGTACTTTATACTTTAGTCGTTGATCACTCCAAGATTGTGTTTTTTTTTTATGAAATAAAAACACAATGAACGATTCTTCAGACTGTAAGTAGAATATACTTTTTATAAACAATAATTTTTTTCAATTCCATCGCTGTCTCCGAAACTTGAAGTCATGAAAAATATCATTGATGAACAATTTTTGTTTTTGAGTGATGGAATATTGCGTATCGTATTTGCGAATCGTATTTTCAATATTAATATTTTTTTAATAGAAAACGAATATAAATGTTTAATGGCGTACGGGCGATACACCCTTAATGTTTTTAAATTATTCCTTATAGTGCTCCCGAAAAAATTATTAAAACATTTGTGAAAGTTCTGAATCTTATTCGATTTAGTTCGGCAAATATACTACTTTTTCCAGTGCAAATAGAAATATGCTAGTTTTCGCGACGAAAGCCGAAACATGCCACTTTTCGCGGCAAAAGCCGAATCATGCTAGTTTTCGCGATGAAAGCCGAAACATCCTAGTTTTCGCGTCGAATATCGAAACGTCTTGATTTTCGTGGTGGAATTCGAAACGTGTTAGTTTTCCTAAGAAATTTGAATCGTGCTACTTTTCGTAAGCAGCGTCGATATATAGTACACATCTACTGTGTGTTACAATCCATTGTGTACAATATCGGCGGCAAACTGACCTACTCAAGCCACCATATCACTACCAATATACACCGCGGTTGTTGTTTCTCCTTTCTCGGGACTGTTAGTCTGTTCGTAACGTTTATAGATGGCCGTTAGCTCAAAACTAGATGCGTGCCTGTGTGTATGTGAGAGAGAGAACGAGAGAAAGAGAGAGCAGCGGTCAACTAACAGAGCAATGGAATTGAGCAAAGAACCATCTCTCTAACGTACCTGCAGAAATAGTTGGCCCCACGAATGGATTCGCGATGGCCCCCTCGGACGTAACGCAAATCGTTCATTGTTCCCCGGTCGAATTCATCATAAACATCCGATGAGATAGACCAATGAAAATAATGCTCATCAGGAATGTAAAAGAAAGACAAAAGAGAATTTCAGTGGATACTACTTTGTTGTACTGCGATCGTCATTTTTGTCGATTTCCTCCTCAATATCGTTTCATTATGTGATCGGTATATAATCGTGAATTATTTTTTAATTCTGTCAAGTTTCAGGGAATTTGGGATTACTCCAGTAGTGCTGTCAGCAAATAGTAAACACACGATTCTGTAAACATGTATTTAACTAATTAAATACATGTTAACAGAATCGCTCTTTTCTAACTCGTGTTGCTGAGAATAGGAGTTATGCAAAAGCTGAATCCACTGTAAATTCGCAGCATCAACCGAGGAATCTCTTTTCTTTCATTAAATTTCATGCTTGGAAATTGATGTACTTACAGTCAACAGATTTATTGATTCGTCTCGGGACTTCACTACTTTGGTTGGTTCTATGCGTTTTTACCTTCAAACTAAAAATCCACGTTCACTAGACAACTTCGTGTGCGATTAACGGGAAATTTCTTAAGGATAAATTAATGACCTTTGATTTTTTAAATTCTTCATGTGGTCGGCACCGGCAAATCCGTAACTTTAGCATATATTCTATTCCAAACTATATCCGCGAGAGAAAATACTTCAGTACGAACGTTTGTGAGCCGCTCGTTGCACGAAACTAAACTATAAACGTCGTGTTGGCGGGGCTCTACTTGTATGATAACGATCGTGATCGCTAGTACCGGTGGGGCAGTGTAGTTAGTTGCGAAAGGCGTGCTCCGATGGATTTCTCTCTCTCGGAGGGTGAGAAGAGGTTGCGGAGGTTAACTCTCTCGCCACCCCTGTGGCTGTCAAGTTCGCTATGTGCTGGGGTTGTAGGGGCAGAACGGCCGTGTTTGTCGGTCGATGCACCACTGGCGTGCCCGCGCCGCCGGGCCACATAAATATCTCGCTAATTGTCCGACCTGGAATAAATCCCGAATGCGGAAATGTTTAGCTCGGCCCGAGGCGCGAGCGCGTGTTTTTTCCACATACGCGTGTGTATATAACATCCCTGAACACTCCCTGTTCCGAGAGTACTGTAGAGGAAAACCCGGCTGACTGGTCGAGAGGGCGAATGAGACAGAGCGAAAGAGTTCAACGGCTCGGTCGGTAACGTCGTATCGACGCATACAGTATACTCGTATATTGTGTATACGCATCTTCGCATGTGTTCAACGAGTATGGAAACACGCGCAGTTCACAATCGAGATCTACGGAACGATCACAAATCGCCCTGTGGCGACTATTTCGTTGTTGGGCTGAAACTGAAAACATGGAAATTGTTCGATCCGTGGGCAAGGATGTCGAAGTTAACCGAGGCATTACCCCGGGCTCTGGGAGAATGGAAATGAGTTGTTATAATTCGAGGGATTCAACGAAACGAAACGATGCGTCTGATGCTGATGGTGAAACGCCGCTGGCGAGAAAGCAATGGAGCAATTTTAATTGAGTGAACGAACAGGCGCACGCACAATCTGGGTTGAACGTTTCGCGAGATGAGAAATGTACAAATTCTCTATTAGTAAAATACAGCGAGAGAGAGAGAGAGAGCGAGAGAATTAATATGCCTAAGCAAGATCTAAAAATAATTTGAAAAGTAATTCGTTATAATCGCCAAGTCCTAAATGCAACGCAATCGAGCAAAGTCCATTCAATTTATGATGTCCAAAGATCAAAAACCGATGAGAAAAAGTTCTGTTTCCGATGTTCCGTCCCAATGCCTGTTTCCAATTGCAACAAAGACTGGTATTCACAATCAGTAATTTGTATGGTACTTAGGTATTTAGTAAGTTACATATGTGAATTGATGATTGTTGAGCAGAGATACTCCCTAATTTCGGCGTCTTAGTAGGATAATCAGTCCACACGCGACCTTTTTTCATCGCTTGGCGTTTCCGGATTTTGTTCCAAAAGTACAAAAACATTATTTCAACATTGAACGAACAATAGTAATGCGACATTTTTATCGTTTGGCCTTATTCTCGACTACATTCAACGTCAGATACGTCTGGATAATTTAATCTAGTGAGGGATACTCGTTTAGATTATGTATATCTTCGAGATCGTTTCCGCATGGAAAAATGATATTCGTACATAGGTGTTACGTGTCGGAGGCTACAACGCGAAAGATATTCATTTACGGATATCTGGGTCATGCAACGGTGGTGGTGCTTTACAATCTTATCTCGTAATAAAATTTACGTTGTAACGAGGTAGCCACACGCGGTACAATCTCACACCACCGTGAAGTAGTACTTTGCCGCTGTAACTCGGCGAACAGAGATCATGAATCTAAAGAATAGACGCTCGTTTTTTTGTTCGCAGTACTGTGAACTCTGCATTGATGTTGAACTACGGAACGCGTGAATATCTAGCCGTAGTAGTGTGAAAAAATACGATAGTTGATTGGGACCTGAGTTAAATTAACAATGAAGCGAAATAATATGAAATGTCACGACACCTTGTTATATTAATCTTGACACGTTTTGGAATATTCAAAATTTTATGAGCGTACGTTAGCATTATTATGATGTTCATTGATCATATAATATGTTCATATAATACCTTGTCGTTCAATTTAGTGATTTCTAAGATCAGTTTACCAGAAGTCCTTGTGTAGAGAAAAATGACGATATCGAATAAAATACGATCAAACGATGTTGCAGTGACAAAAGTCGTTGTTAAATATAGATCTTCAGATGTAAATTTGTACAGGAAATGCATGCAGATAAAATGTTACTTGAGATAACATTTTATCTGCATTTTACTGGTGGTCGGCTCCACCAGTAAAATGTTACTGGTGGAGCCGACCAATTACATGGCTGACCAATTACATGTTTGGTTCTTTCAAGAAACCCCTCTTCTCCGAGTCCACGGAAGATCGAGGCGGTGGAAATCAAAAGGTATGATAATGATGGAAATAGAAGGGATTATACAATGCTGAGCACACAATGGACTTCGGATATAAAAGCTCATTTTCATGCTTTACCGACCGTCGGTACCCGAAAAGAATATTGGATGTGCGGAGTGCACTTTATCATGAGACGAGTTGGGTAGGTACACATAGTAAGTGGGGCTAAAGAGTCCAGATAAGAGATCTGTGAACCGGTAGAATGAGACGAAGATGAAAGTGTACATTGCTATACGTACAGGTCTATAGATAGATGCGGACGCGGCGGGACTCTCCAGTGAGAGGGAGACTCTCGTAATGAAGTGTCACAAAGACTTGCCGACACCTTGGTAGGTAACCAGGCCAGGGATTCTTCATTGATTTTTCTCTATTTCTTCTTCGAGCTGTCCCTTTCGCGCTCGTCTCTGTTCTATCAAAAAAAAAGTACAAGGGCTCCGGATCTGTCGAGTGTGTGTCATGCATTGGCGAGAAAAAAATTTGCTCCGGATCTCTCGGCCGTGTGACATCCATTGGGGAGAAAAAAATTTGCTCCCATTGCTTCCTTCTACTCCCGGCCCAACTGAAGATACGTGCGAGGGTTCTCGATAGCTTGTATCGCGAAAAAGGGATCAGGTACAATAGGCGGAACAACGTACATCATCAAGTAGCGGCTGAGAGTACTGGTGGAGAGTGTGGGTTATGGTGAGTGGCGTAAGGAAAGGTCTAGTATGTATCGACACATTATACACAGTGTACGCTGAAGTTATACATGCAAGAATTATGTGTTGAAGAGTCGACGGCCACCTGAGTAAGGGAGCTCTTTACACTCTGTGTATTACCGCGGGTGAGTTTGGTCTTGGGTTCTTGACGGGTACACCGGCAAAAGGCCCATTGTGTCTTGACTTTAAGTTTTCACGCTGTGCTCACCTTCAACATTCGTGACTGTACAGACATCCCAGAATCTTGCTTCTATCGGTTTTTGACTTACCCATACCCCGTTATCAACTCCTCTCATACTCATCGAATTCCAAACACTAGGCCTCCCTTCCTTCAACGATGTTTCTTCGAGCTTGAATGGGCCCCGGTGAGCCTTTGTACTCAAAGTTTGACGGATCAAACACCAAAGTTACCGACGTTTTCGTAACATCTACTGCACCAGCGTCTGGAGTCTATATACGTTCGTTTTGGTTGGACCATAATGTTGGCAGCATGTGTGGATGATCATAATTCATCAGCGCGTTACCTAATGATCGTCGTGGCAGCGTGCCAGTTGCATCTGCAGAGTGATTAAAGCTCGTCGCTGAAAATTAAAATAGAGATGGTACTTAACAAATTGGCGGATTCTTCGCCAACAAGTTTGACAGTTGGCACGATGCTTCACTGACGTTTGTCAGACACGAAGCTGATCCTCTTATCATCTCTGTGGTTATAATGAATGCGAGAAAATCGCATTCAATTGAAGAAGTTTTCAGAAAATCTTGAGTTTATGATCACGTCAGTGAAGGTAGTGAATATATTGGGTTCAGGTAAACGTCAGCGTTGTAACTAGTCCGTTTTCAATATGTTAGAACGATGTTGCATGGAATTCATTTCAATCATTGAAATAGGAGCGAAAAAACAAAAACGCACTATTTCTCGGTGACCCCAATGACGTATATATCACAGGAGGCTTTTGGGTTTACGCCAACAAGGATATGGAATAAAAATAACCGAAAACCTAGAGCAGTCAGTCGACCGAGAATCCATCCCCTAAAACAAAGGTTAGCCTGATTCCACGCTTTGATCATTATGATTCAAGTGATGGTGTAAGTTGAGAGAATTCTCGTGAAGTACAATGTTCAATTCGTGGATGAAAACTTGTATCGTTATCGGTATGTATGCCTCTCGTTGATAACCAAGATGAAAGGACAATGAATTTGTCAGGTTTGCAATGCTCTACATTGATATCCCTTGTCGATCGTTATCGAGACAAAACAAGCAACCTGGTAAACAAAAACAACGGTACAAAAAAGATCGACATTGAAACGTCGAACGATCGAAATACACAGAACTGGAGCTGGGGACGCAGGGCAAAAGGAAGTACTACACGCGCATGGGTGATTTGCACTTCATGCACCGTCCGGCACGTCAAGTCCCCAAGTGAATGTTGTGTGTTAGTTGCACGCACGGGGAAACTCTGACGCCCCGTTGCATCTCTGTATCGACGTATTCGCCGGGGGCCGAGAGGAAAGCGCGGGGCGGGGGGGGGGGGGGGGATTTGTATATAATCTGCCCGCGCGGATATACGCGAAACTATCCACGGTCTCGAATCTGCATGGTATGCGATACAGAGTACAGCGAGCGAACGATTGCAACGGGGTGTACACGGACAGAGGGATATTGGCGGTTCATGCTGTGAATACTGTCAACTGTACTATATATGTATTATACATCGTACGTGCTAGAAGAACCGTCGCCAGTACTCTCACCACCATTCCCTGGTGTTTTCAAAACTATTCCATCGTCGGCGTTTCCCATTCCATCGCGTGTTTCCCTCGCACTGCTCGGGACTGCTCGTTGTTGATCTATTATATTATATTGCGACGTTGTGCGTGTACGAGGCTTTGTTTTATCGCCCTCTGGATGAATTCATTTTTTTCATACACGTATATTGTTTTAGTGTTATGTATATATTGTAAACATATAAAAGTGAACAGTGGCACAATTGGTTAGGTTCTGTGAGTTCGGACGTTCGGTAGCCATCTCAAAGTTTGCCATGTCCTACGAAGGAACTGGAGCAGTGTTGAAGAGGTTTCCGGTATCAACAGAAATTACACGTTCCGCAAATGAACAGGAAAACTAGTGTTTCCAGTGGGCATTGTTCTTTTTATTTTCGCGATATCGGAGCTATACCGCCAACGACAGTTTATGGTAAACAGTCTCGAAATAATGTCGATTTAGAGACAAAATGTTCAGTTAAGCCAAGAGCCAGGTGCAAAGGAACCTTTTCTCAGTTGGTGGTTAAGAATCCCCGAAGATTGTAAATGTCATGACCATCAGAGATGTATCGGTAATTTTGCCGTTTGTCAATGCTAGACGATGCAAAAGCTTCTCGTGGAACCGGGAAGGTAAACGTGACTCCTGTTGTCACAGTTCGTTCTTCCTGTCACTTCGCGAAAATGAATCGCTTCTATCGCCACTCTGTATGAGCATCCTCGTTCCCCGTGTTGCTGCTCTGGTGAGGATTGTGACGTCTCTACACGGAGTTCGTCGGTGACATCGCGGGATGATGGGTATTGCTGTATTTGCGGAAGGACATCGTATAGTTTACGCATCGATTTGCCATTTGTCTTGCTCGTCGTGGGGAATACATTCGATATACAGTGTCACCGGTCGTCCGATCTGTACGAGAGACCGTTATTCTCGCGAACAATGGGCACCGAGGGGTTTATCTATAGATATGTATTCATCAAGTGTTTAAGCGTCGTTCACGAACCACGAAATTCATCTTGCAAGCTTGACTCGTTTACATATATATGTTAGTTTGTATTGCTCAGGAAACAGCAGTGAATTTACTTACATAACGAGAAAATAAATGAGTATGTATGTACGGTTAATTGCAAACTGAACATTATTGGGATAAATTAGGGCAACTGTGTGATGTTTGGGGCAAATATGTTAGTACTGTTTTCTTTTGATTGAACAAATTATTTTGTATTCTAAATTTAGTCGATAAGCTAAAGCTGAACACGCTTGAGAATGTGTAATGAAATGAAATGTAAATCAATATGTTTTACGGAATAAAAACTTTCGTAACAAATGTGTCTCAAATACCAAAAATAGCCTAGTTAACCCGATAATGCATTTGTTAGAAATTAAATTCATTTCACTCAAGCGAAATGCATTTGCTGGAAATAACTTTCGTCGGATTTCCAATACAATTATATAATTGAAAAGATGGTTCTCTTGTTTTAATGGAAAATCGAACGATTCAGATATCTATGTTTTTATTTATACAAACAATTGTTTTGAAGTGAAATATTTATGGTAAAAATTGTGTTTGATTTAAATGAAGTTTATTTCGACGCTGCTTACGAAAACTAACATGTTTCAGATTTCTTACGAAAACAAGCACGCTTGATATCTGCGCGAAAATTAGCATGTTTCGGCTTTTGGCACGAAAACTAGCACATTTCGATATTCGCCGCGAAAAGTAGCATGTTTCGGCTTTTACCACGGAAACTAGCAGGCTTTGACTATCACCGCGAAAATTCACTGGAAGTGTTTCTCATTTTTTACTCCACGTTTTTTGAACATCCTTTTTTACTCTAAATTGACGAAATATTCATGCTTGATATTTTATACTGTTTTATTTTTTGTTTGAATTTATTTCATACATATTTTACTGTTTGAATTTTGGTCTGCTAGGCTTATCATAAGATGTCAAACAGAAGATGACTCGTCATTTTGGAGTAAAAAAACCATGGTCAAAAAAATTAGAAAAAGAAAATCGAAAACAATTGCGGTGTATGCAAAGTTAACAATGTCAGTTTTTTTCCCTCTTGCTACTTCGTCCAAGACCTGACATTTCTCGAGATATCTGAATCGATTGTTTTGAAGATTTTGTCAACTGTACTTCATACTTATACTGTACTTTATACTTTAGTCGTTGATCACTCCAATATTGTGTTTTTTTTAATGAAATAAAAACACAATGAACGATTCTTCAGACTGTAAGTAGAATATACTTTTTCTAAACAATAATTTTGTTCAATTCCATCGCTGACTCCGAAACTTGAAGTCATGAAAAATATCATTGATGGTCAATTTTAGTTTTTGAGTGGTGGAATATTGCGTATCGTATTTGCGAATCGTATTTTCAATAATGTTATTATTTTTCTAATAGAAAACGAATATAAATGTTTAAGGGTGTACTGGCGATACACCCTTAATGTTCTTCATTCATTCCTTAAAGTGCTCCCGAAAAAATTATTAAAACATTTGTGAAAGTTCTGAATCTTATTCGATTTAGTTCGGCAAATATACTACTTTTTCCAGTGCAAATCGGAATATACTAGTTTTCGCGACGGAAGCCGAAACATCCCACTTTTCGCGGCAGAAGTCGAATCATGCTAGTTTTCGCGATGAAAGCCGAAACATGCTAGTTTTCGCGTCGAATATCGAAAAGTGTTGATTTTCGTGGTGAAATTCGAAACGTGTTAGTTTTCGTAAAAAATTTTAATCGTGCTACTTTTCGTAAGCAGCGTCGATTTAAGGAGTTATACGCAGTCAGGAGACCGAAAAAATGCGATTTTTCAAGAATTTTTCCTGGAAAGACATTTTAATTTATTAACGTAAAAGTTTACATACGTATTGTGGTAAGTATTGACGTTATTTTCATATTTTTTATTTGTAAACATAATGATTTCTAATGCTGCTATAGCCGATTTCCGGGAGCTCCTCTAAAAAAAGGTGTTTAGCGATGAGCACGATATCTCCGGTTTGGATTATCCAAAATAAAAAGAACCAAAAAGATTCTATTAGTGGATAGATAAATCTAGGTATTGATCGTAGGAATAGTCGAAATTTTGATTTTTTCACAAAATAGCGGCTCTAAAAAGAAAAAATTTCAATTTTCGACCAAAATTTTTTCGTCGAATTGTTTAAAAAAAATAGAAATAATTATCGGAAATCTTATTACATCAATCAATACCTGAAGATTATATTTGAGAAGGTTGTGTTAAAATAGCAGACGGATCGGTTGAGCCGTTTTTGAGAAATCGTGCTCACCGACTTAGAAAACACCGTTTTGAGAAAAACGCGTTCAAAGTTTAGGCCGCCTACCTTGTAACGCTCCGAGCGTTCTTACAAATATGTATGTATCTCCGAGAATATTTGCCGGACCGATTTGAAATTTTCAGAGAATATACTCAAATTAATGTACATTCCGAAAATGCAATAAAAAAAATCGATTTTTTGAAATCTCCAACTGCGTATAACCTCTTTATTCGAATCTTAGAAGCGCATTCGTACGTGTGAATTTCAATGTGAACAAAGTCATATTAGGAGCGGAGCACGTACAGATTTCTCTCGTGTTATATTGTATTAAAACTCAACGGTTTGTTCACTGATGAGAAAGATAGTCCAAGGGAAATGGGAACGCATTTGAGAAGATGGCCGATAAAGATGGGTATACCTGACGCCCAACGAGAGCTTCCGTAACGGGCGCTTCATCAATTCCCATCTTCGTCGAAGTTTCAACCACCTCTCTGGTCATGGCTTTTGACGATGACGATACGATCGACTGATTTGGCCTCTGCATCAAATCGTAAAATCGGCGATATAGGATATCGTAAAAGCATTGCAAGCATTGGTGGGCCAGAAACGGCTGACGTAGATAGAAGAACGAGCAACGTGAACGAGAGGAATAGACCGACCGGTTGTGTCCGATCGAACATCGAATTCTCGACGCCGCAATAGGAAGAGAGGAATTACCGCCCGCCGTACAGTTTGAAAAGCCTGCGACAGGAAGACTTCGACGTGCGTGAAACTCGCGTTGAAAAATCACCATCGACATTTTCATTTCAGCACGACGTCAAATTGATTCTATCGATATTTCAGCAATATCAAATTTAAATAGTGCAGGAAATGAAAAGGGACGTCCATCTGTCAGTGCTAAAAGAAGGTAAACACCCGAGAAAATACCATTTCCGACATGCTTCTTCCCAGTTTTCGCTCGGTTGTAAAAGATTCCACGGTAAGAATGCGTCCCCCTCTCTTGGTTTCATGATGGACAAAGTCTTACAAAAAAAGAAATTGTGACGAAGGAATGTACAAATTTGCAATTTCAGCGTTTCATTAGTTATTTCAAGCTGATTAAGTTTGTATTATATATTAATTTATTGATGTCTACACTTTCAGTTTTAAGTCGATCGATGTTTGTGCAATTTATGCAATATGAACGCGTTTAGGGCTTTTTACGAAGCTCAACATTAAAACATTCTTCAGCTTTATTCACAAGTTTTAGATCGCTAGCTCGAAATTTGTTGATATTACAACGTTAGCAGATATTTTATGATAAAATATTGAAATTTACAAGATTGAAACGATCGCTAAGACTTTGAAGAAAATCATCCTCTTGACTTAAGGGGGGAAATAGGGTTAGGTCAGCGTTTACTCAATGATTTTCATGAATTTTTTTACAGTATAAAAAATGAATATAATTCATTGAAACTTTGAGAATATTTTATACATATATTTAAGTATATACTATAAAATTTTTGAAGAATTTCCTTGAAAAACACCGAAGATATTAGCGACCCCATATTGCAGGTCACAATCAGACTCAGCATTTTGCGTACATTCTGGAAGCCGCAATTTTCATCTGAAATCAAACGAGGTTGGAATTTACTTTTATTTATGTGCCTCTCTTCTATATGAACCTAAATGCTATCAAAAAAATAGAAAATTGAATTTTTGACAGGGGTCAAAACAAAAAAGCATGATTTTTTGCCATTTTTTACAACTTTATTTGCAAAAAAAAAATTATTTTAAATAATGATAATATTCCGATTTTAGGTTCATATAGAGCGCAATACGATGAAGAAAGTAACTGCCAATTTTCAAAACGATTGGTTGAAAACTTTTCAAACTAGCGTGTACGCAAGTTCAAAAGAAGTCGTTTTCAGAAAAACGCGTTTGTAAAAATAATACCAAGAAAAACAAAGTCAAGGCAGTCATAAATTTTCTTCGGTGTTTTTCAAGGAAATTCTTCAAAAATTTTATAGTATATACTTAAATATATGTATAAAATATTCTAAAAGTTTCAATAAATTATATTCATTTTTTATACTATAAAAAAATTCATGAAAATCATTGAGAAAATGCTGTCCTAACCCTATTTCCCCCCATAATGGCTTATAACAATAGAACGAGTCGGAATTCTCATTTAAAATTTTGGGAACATATTTTTCAATAGTTTTACTAACAATTTATGAAATTAAAAAAAAATCGATTTTTTGAACCGTCTAACCCTATTTCCCCCCTTAAACAAAGATATAAATGACTCTCCTGATTTCGCGTTACAGTTAACCGGCTTTGCCAAACATGCTGGATACAATTCTATATTTACGTGTATGGACTGAGCGTGGACCGAACAAGTCTTTTAGCGTGCCGAATGGAAGCCAACAACAAAAAAGCTTAGGACTAAAAAAGGGGAATGTCGAGTAACGAGCTGTGAGTAAGTAACGGTAAGGAGTTTTGCGGGAGGGGTGAAACAAGAGTAAGGAATAGCGAGTACGTCGTTCAGCATTTCCTTTACGGACGTAGCATTCGCAAACTTGAGTCGTCGGCTTAACATCCCCTATTTACCCTCATCGCTGCGTCTCTATATCTCTTCTTTACTGTACATTATATACATATATGCACATTTTCGACGGTACATGTAATATTTTATATACGGGCATTCCACAGTAAGTGAATACAATTTTCGTCCTTTTCATCATACAAAGCACAATCGTAGGTCAATTTGCTCAAAGAACACGCTTTCGTGCATCTGCATCCTCAGCTTTGCTATGAATCGATGAACTTTTATTTGTCACCGTTTCATTTGAACCACACAAATTAATCTCATTCGAATGCCATAACAATGAGGTAAAAACTTGATTTTAATTGATGTTGAATATCATTTTTGTTCGAATCGATGGGGTTATTTGATTTTTATCAATATTTTGTTTTACTAGTGTTAATTACGCAACAAGCAGAAGAATGCTTAATTTTTAGATTATCGTTCGAATTCCCAGTGGAGTACCCCATAGGACATACGTACTTTCTATATACTATATGTATATTATTACGTCACACCCACTGTCCCATTTGCAAACTCTCATCGTATTGCTATCGTCCTGCGAACGTTGTCTTCTGTGCCTTTCCCTCTCTTAGCGAAGCGCAGCCATCCTTGGACCCTCAGCAGCAACACGAGACAGAGGCAGAAGCAGTACTGGTAGCAGTTAGGGAAGCAGAACTCTAACCCTCTCTTATCCTTTGTTAGCAAGGATACTACTACCCTCTTTGCTATCTCTTTCCCTTTCGCACTCTCTCTCTCTCTCTTCCCCTCTGTCACTTGCCCCCTGGGCATCCCACCCCTTCTTCTCTTATATATATATATATATATATATATATATAGTGCACTGTGTCATAGAGTTCCACGCAGTGGCAGGAAGCTCCTTCTCGGAAAATTATTCACCCACGGATACCGGCAGCGGTAGGCTCCACAGAAACTCTTGGGACACAAGTTCTCTCTGTCTTCCTATCTCCCTCTCTTCTTCTTCTATTTCGGTACACAGAGGGTAAGATGCGTTTCTCGTTGGCACGTCCAACTATCCAAATATCGTCACCGTATATACAGTCAGTATCACTCGTTATCAAAGTAAATTCGAATTGTCGTGTATATACACATACTACCTCGTTATACAATAATATAGTTTACAGAGTGAAAAACCAACTACAAAAACATAAAACGAAAATAAGATTTATCTGCTTATCCATTGAGGAACCTCTGTTTCCATAAAACCGGATTTCTATGTGTGTATATGTATATACGTTAAATATAATATTAGCAGATATTATAGAATTTTGAATTTTTCGATAAATGTTTCTAATCGATCTAACTCGAGCAGAGCTGTGAATTACCAATATGAAAATGTCTATACAGAAAACGAAGAAAGGACAAAGATGTAAAGCAAAATTTGCACATTATTTCCTCATGATTATTTCGGGGGCAAAACTTTCAATATGCGAGAAAGCTGAAATTGCAAAAGTTATTTCCTTCTAAAAAGTATTTTGTAGATGCAGAAGAATAATAAGGAAGCAATACGAGATCTGTTCAAAAAGTATCGCGAATTTTGAATTTCCGCGGGCTACGTATATTTCGATTTTCGATTTTTTGTGGCGTTAGGTTGGTACTAATGTCCCTCACTTATGCTGAAAAAATCGGCCAATTTGAATGTTTAGTTAATTGTTGACAGCTGTTTGTGTTAGACGTGTTTTGGCTTGTCTTCGATTTTTGCCTATTCCAAAAACGCAGCTTCCATTGCGATGATTGAGCTTTGGTTTCTACGTCATAACCATAAACCCATGATTCGTCACCAGATACTACTACCCTCTTTGCTCTCTCTCTCTCTCTCTCTCTCTCTCTCTCTTCCCCTCTGTCACTTGCCCCCTTGGCTTCGCGCTCCTTCTTCTCTTATATCTCTCTATATTATATAAATATATCGCCGCAGCCGCCGCCGCCGTGTACAAGAGTTGAGGAGAGCGAGCGGGATCGAGTAGGCTGGGTGAGGGGATCGAGCGGGGGCGGGGGAGGCGTGGGTGGGGGTGTGGCGTGGGTGGGGGGAAGGGGAGGGGGGGTTGGCGCGCGAAGCGCGCAGGGGGGCAGAACCCCCCTAGTATATATATAGTGCACTGTGTCATAGAGTTCTACGCAGTGGCAGGAAGCTCCTTCTCGGATTCAGTGTCGCGTTAACATTAGCAATGTTAACGCGACACTGTTTTTGTTCGAAATTAAGCAATTTTGGTACGAATTCCGCGGCGACCCGTCTCATGCCCAAAGCATTGGTAAAAATCGAATAGCACGAGCCAATCGATATGTTTAGTTCCTCAGCAACTTCTCTAGCGGTGATTCGACGATTGGCCAATATTATTTTCTTCACATCATCAATGTTTTCGTCTGTTGTTGATGTGCTCGGGCGTCCGGAACGCATTTCGTTGTTCGCATCTTCTCGGCCCTCTGAGAACATTTTGTACCACCGATAAACGTTGCTTCGGTCCAAGGTAGCTTCACCATATGCCACAGTCAACATTCGAAATGCGTCCGCGCACGTGATTTTGTTTTTCACACAAAATTTGATACAGATTCTTTGATCCATTTTTTGGAATAGGCAAAAATCGAAGACAAGCCAAAACACGTCTAACCAAAACAGCTGTCAACAATTAACTAAACATTCAAAATGGTCGATTTTTTCAGCATAAGTGAGGGACATGAGTACCAACCTAACGCCACAAAAAAAAAATCGAAAATCAAATATACGTAGCCCGCGGAATTTCAAAATTCGCGATACTTTTTGAACACACCTCGTATGAAAGTTTTTATTTGCATCATTTATTTCGACGTTCAAGAGGGGGACAAAAATAAACAAAAAATAAAAAACAAGTGTTTTCTAAGTACCTATTGCACATTACGATTCTGTGCGGCAATGGCAGAGCAACATTAGCAGCGTTGTATATATAGTAATATATACAATATAAAGCGTTCTTGTGCTTGATTTTCCAGTTTCTGCACAAAAAACCCATGGTAATATAAACCTTCGTGGAAAGTGGGTCTTAGGTTTTCTTTAGAGCACAGGAATAGAGGTCAGAACGTCACGTTAAATTATAGCCGCTAGTCCGAAATGTGTTTTTGCGTGACCTCCGGAGCTAACAAAAATAAATGTACTCGGAGTGTACAAAAACAGAGAATGCGTTTTCGCGGTTGTAAAAGTCGTTTCAATGACGGCGCCGACGCCAGTTGAAATAGAAAATACCCGCTCCCAAAGAACCTACCGTACAGCGTGAGTGCTGTTAACTACGTGAGTGAGAGCGAAAAGTCAACAAGAATTCACGAAGGTATGAGTTTCCGAGAGCCACAATATTTGTGAGACACGAGTGGCGTCGGTCACGGTGACACCAAAAGGCACGTGAGTGAGACACGTATAACGCGGAAGAATGAATGAGTGGCGGGAGTTGAAGGAAGAGGGAATATAAATAAAGATATAAGGAGGGGATGAATAAGTGCAAGCTCTCCCCGGAGCTTCTCTCGTGCTATTCCACCCTCTACTTTTACCCTTGCTCGCTCTCGCTCTTTCTCTCACTCTCTCTCTCTCTCAATCTGCAATGAAAGCCACCCCACACCCCTTGAGGCTCCTTCGCTTCCCACTGCACTCTCGAAGTAGTTAGTTATGTCGCAAGGTTTGCATTTTCAGGAAGCAACGATAGAAGTACCGACTAACGATGCGTATATCCTGGCGAATGCGACAAAGAAAGAATGAGGGAGCGAGAGGAGAGAAAGGTAAAAAGACAGTTCATCACAGAGCTTCTGTTGAAAGCAGCAGTCATCACATTCTTATGTAGGAAATATATATGGAGAATTTCATGCTAATTCGATCGCCGTATACTCTGACCATCGCAAATCATATCCGTTATTTTTTATACCGTTGTTCCGTATCCAAAATTATCACAATTTTCAAATTTTCATTAGCTCGTTAGATTTTTTTTGATTGCATCATTTCAAGCCATTTTTGCTTCGGCGGAAATAATTTTTTACGATAATAAACATACACGTTTCGTATATTCTATTTGATAAACGTATCGATAGTCACGATAATTTCTTCGATTTTGTTATGTTATCATATGAGCTATTGAATGATAATATTTTCAAAAGAATTGCCTGTAGGTAATTGAAAAAAGTGGGTTTTCTTAACGTTTAGTATTTTCATCCATTTCTTTGCGTACATTATTTTTTAAGAAGTTTAATGAACTTCAACTGACTTACGCCATCGTTGATACAACGTTTCCGAAATTTAATTCCACAAAAGTTTTTCTGGCAAACACCTGTTATTTTCATTTCCGAAAAAGTACAGGCTCTTTATTAATTGGTCGCGGGATATCGGAAATAAGCACGGTGTTTTCAATGAACTATTTTATAAAAATAATTATAGGCGAAATTTTACATTTATTTGAATCGGACTTGGAAGTGAAACAAAAATACAATAAAAATTCATCACATCCAAGAGTAACAGACGTTGATCGAGTTAACATGAAATGTCCAATATACTCGTATACAACCTCTCCCTATATTGTATGTAATATGCATATAAGCGTGTATTATATTTCTACGTCTGCATGCTCTTTATATATCTCTCACTGTGAGCACGAATACAAGGGGACCATGCAACTCCTGATTGTTCGAGAACTCTTGGCCTCTATCCATTCCTTGAATAATAAATTACCCTGTGACTGAGAAACAAATATTAATGTCCTACAGTACATTAATTCAGTATTTTAACCTGTGTCTATATAAGCGTGTGTTATATTTTTAATTATAGTTATTCCAAGAACGTAATTAAACTTGTGTTATAGCTGATGACAACGTCTGTAGTATAATTACCGTACTTTGAAGCGGCATTACAACTCTCAGTACTTCAGTTCGTTTGACCATGACTTTGCGGAACGCGATAAAATACTGTCATAATTTATCACAAATATTAATGTAAAATTCTGATAAATTACATCGTGAATGACAAATAATAATTTCGTTTATTAATTAATCTAGAGTCACTTGTGACAACAACAGTGAGAACTTAATAGATGTTTAAAATGTATCTTCTCAATGTACAATCAATTAGAGACATGAAAACTTTGGAAAATTCAAACCTAATAATTTAAACGATCCAAGTGCCTCATGGACAAAAAAACATTGAAAGCTAATGTGTTTTCTCAATAAGATAAATAATAATATCCAACATATACATTAATAGCAATGCAGTCTCGCTGAAGATAATTCCGATTCAGTTACCGGGCATTAAGGGAGGAAATAGGGTTAGGACAGCGTTTTCTCAATGATTTTCATGAATTTTCTTATAGTCTAAGAAATGAATATATTTTATTGAAACTTTGAGAATATTTTATACATATATTTAAGTATACTCTATAAAATTTTTGAAGAATTTCCTTGAAAAACACCGAAGATATTAGCGACCCCATATTGCAGGTCACAATCAGACTCAGCATTTTGCGTACATTCTGGAAACCGCAATTTTCATCTGAAATCAAACGAGGTTGGAATTTACTTTTATTATACGTCTCTTTTCGACATGAACCTAAATGCTATCAAAAAAATAGAAAATTGAATTTTTTACAGAGGTCAAAACAAAAAAGCATGATTTTTTGCCATTTTTTACAACTTTATTTGCAAAAAAAAAATTATTTTAAACAATGATAATATTCCGATTAAAGGTTCATATAGAGCGCAATACTATGAAGAAAGTAACCGCCAATTTTCAAAACGATTGGTTGAAAACTTTTCAAACTAGCGTGTACGCAAGTTCAAAGAAAGTCGTTTTCAGAAAAACGCGTTTGAAAAAATAGCAAAATGCTAAGTCTGATTGTGACCTGCAATATGGGGGTCGCTAATATCTTCGGTGTTTTTCAAGGAAATTCTTCAAAAATTTTATAGTATACATATACTTTAATATATGTATAAAATATTCTCAAAGTTTCAATAAATTAAATTCATTTTTTATACTATAAAAAAAATCATGAAAATCATTGAGAAAACGCTGTCCTAACCCTATTTCCCCCCTTAATGGCTTATAACAATAGAACGAGTCGGAATTTTCATTTAAAATTTTGGGAACATATTTTTCAATAGTTTTACTAACAATTTATGAAATAAAAAAAAATCGAATTTTTGGACCGTCCAACCCTATTTCCTCCCTTAATCAAACGATCGAGTAGATAAAGTGAGAGACTAGATAGACTATACTAGACTAGACTAGACTGCGCATGGAGAATCGAGACAAACTTGATCAAGCGAGCGATCAACCGAGCGAGCGAGCACGTGCCGCACCAGGCACGACGAGCTAACTAAAGTGGTGGATTATGCTCTCGTGAGTGTAACCCAGTATTGTATATACGTAGACCACTGTCGTAACCCATATACGCATGTAACTACTGGGCTATGTAGTATATACAGAACTACTTAATAGGACATGTATACTTGAACTGTGTTTCCCTTCGGTGGTGCTCCGCCGTACGAGTTGCACGAAGCGCCTCCCTCTCAATCCTTCAATCCTGTATTTCCCTCCATTGTCTCATTGATACTAGCCCCACCAATGGTTATACTCTTATTATGTGACACCGGTGGTTCAATAAATAAAATAATATTATTATGTCTATTTACTGGTTGCATGTGGGGTGTTGGGTGCCGTACCATTCCCCTAAAGGAATTCGTTAACCGTTGCCATAATATAGTGAATTTCAAGTTGATAGGTTAAACCCTTCAGGAGTCAGAGGCCTGTGATAGGGGAACAGACTGAAGGACAATCCAGTCTGACCGTAAACGTTTCGTTTTTCGGTAAAACTCATCGTAAAGTCAAGTAATGTACAAAAGAAATCTTCTGGCAACATAACTCAACCGAATTAACCAGGCGTACCATTAACCACCCTAATGTATTGCGGTTTATATAGTACCTTCTCCACGTTTATACGTTTCTTCACCCCTGTTCCCATTTATACTCTATTCGTTGAGACCCTCCCAAAGAGTTGTTTGCAGCCACTCTCTTCTAATACACTACAACTACGAGGGGGGACCCAAAAAAAACGGGAATTTCGTCATAATTTCGTTATTTTTTAATATTTTTACACCAAATTTTGATCACCTTCAAAGTATTCTCCTTTAACCACAACGCACATCTGCAAACGCTCCGTTCAATGTTCAAAATATTTTTTAAATTCACTTATCGGGATGTTCTTTAGGCCTTCCAGCGGTTTTTGTTTTACCTCCTCCACAGTGGCAAAACGCTTTCCTCTCATGTCCTTTTTGAGTCTGGGGAATAAAACAAATCACAGGGGGCTAGATCCGGTGAGTAGGGGGGGGTGGACAATTGGTGTAGAGCTCATTTTGAAGTTCAAAACATGCCCGAAGTCGACGCTCCCTTTGCTCGTCTGTGAGAAGGCGAGGGACAAATTTGGCTGCAACTCTGCTCATGTGCAAATCTTTGGATAAAATCCTTTGAATTGAACTCCATGATATCCCAGACATCTCACAGAGTTGATCAATGGTTCGGCGACGGTCTTCATGAATGAGAGCATTGATTTTGTCGACGTTTTCGTCACTCCTTGACGTTGAGGGGCGTCCTGAACGGGGTTGGTCTCCAATTGACATTTCTCCATTTTTAAACCGTGAAAGCCAGTCGTAGACTCTGGTTTTACTTCGGGCAGCATCTCCATAAGCAGTCTTAAGCATTACAGTAGTTTCCGCGGCCGATTTTCCCAACAGGAAACAAAATTTCACAGCAGCACGTTGCTCTCGACAATCGGCCATCACGATTTCGCCGAAATGGAAAAAGTTATTTCACTACAAAAATTCCCACGGGCGAACCGATGCACTCACGGCGACAGAACTTCGCACACTAACTCAGGAGACGTGTGCCCAATAGACACCTGGTCGAGCAATGGGTTCCCCCACTCTCCCTCCCCGCCGCAGCGCAATTCCCGTTTTTTTTGGGTCCTCCCTCGTATTGTATTTGCACGAGAGCACAGGGAAACTAGGCCCTCGATTCCAACTGGTACCCGGGATACTTTTAACAGGGTTGGTTTTTCTCCACAAATCGATAAACTGCCAATGGGTAGCCCTTTCCCTAATCGGTATACACTCGTTCTTATACGTGTTTATTTCGACAATTTTAAATAGTGAGAGTGAGAGGTTTACCTTGCATACCGTCACTAACTACGTCATTCACCTTACGCGTTTACGTCCTTCCTCTTAGTTTGACTACCACAATTACAGCTTAGCGCACCAAAAGCTTGCACTGTACTAAAGCTCACACTCCATACTAAAGACTGACTGTGCACGTGACTATAGCCTAGACGTTCTCTTTTTTACTACCCCAAACAATTACTGTAAAGTGGTTGATTCGATAAAACTTCAGCCGAACCTGGACTCTCGCCGGTTCTCTCATTCTTTTTGTGGCTGTGTCTGTGCTATGTGTGTGAGTTTGAGGATATGTGTGTTTGTCTCATTTCTGAGTTTCTCTCGTTCTCCTTCGCTCGGAGAAAAAGCATCCGCGACCACCGGCGTCGGGCAAATAAAAGAGATCGCGCTGAAATTGAATCTTTGCACGCTCTGGTCTCACACCGGGCAGCGTTGAGGGTATCTCGTTGCGTTGCTCACAGTTTTACACACAGCTGAGGGAGCGAAAACTCTACTTTATGCCTCTTTGTTGTTTCTGTAGTTCATATGTACAAACTCATGTACATGTGTTTGACCAACGAGTTATATAAAAGTAGCTTGTTGATGAAAGCGTTTATACGTATGGGTGCGGTGCACAGATCCATACGTTCATACAACAACACCATACGTTTCATGTTGCCGACGAAAACTTCACTACTGTTACCGGCATAAGGTGCTATAAAACGTTGTTATCTCGGACGAACGAGGAAAACTTGGACTTGCAGTTGGTGCTATTGCGCTCTCGACTCTAAAAAGGAGTGTATACGTATGTTTTATACTTCTTTTGAGGCACAAAGCTAAAACGTATCACGTTTATACGCTCGTGAAAGAGAGGCCCCGGATGTAACATTGAGCGCGTCAATGCACGCGCTGGTATTCGGTGCTTCGAATAACAGATAGAAAAAAAAAATGATGTTGCCAAATGCGTAGCACAAGTAGCATTCTCCTCTGGTCATAAATACCAAATATACGGATTTTCGTATTTTACAGTCGAACGGAATGTTTATGGTAATGCAAATATACGCGATTTTGGGAAAATGAAAATTTAATTGAAATTCCTGATTTTAACTTCACTTCGCTGTTACTAAACTCGACTGGGTCGATGGATTTAGCGTACGGGATCTGTGATTAGTTATGTATATCCGTGCATGGATCATGATGTTTGTGTCTAGCTAATAACGTTGACCGGAGCTTTGATGCTTTATATGCGCATTCTCATGTCCCTCTGTTTCACGTTTGCCCACTGGTTAATAATGTACCTACATTACTGCCAATCATTCGGCCAAGCAATTGCGATCTAATAATCCACCTCATAAAACGATTGAATGACTGTGTATAACGGCAAATATATGTGTATATGAAGAGGATGTATTAGGCTTTAGGGATATATATATATATACCGATGGATTATGTATTTTACAATGTGCAAATGGATCAGCTACATTGTGTCTACTGATTCACGATCATAATTCCTATGTATACGACGTGATACACAGGATCTGCGGATACGAGGTCTGTTAAAAAAGTATCGCGAATTTTGAATTTCCGCGGACTACGTATATTCGATTTTCGATTTTTTTGTGGCATTAGGTTGGTACTCATGTCCCTCACTTATGCTGAAAAAATCGGCCATTTTGAATGTTTAGTTAATTGTTGACAGCTGTTTTGGTTAGATCTGTTTTGGCTTGTCTTCGATTTTTGACTATTCCAAAAAATGGATCGAAGAATCTGTATCAAATTTCGTGTGAAAAACAAAATTAAGTGCGCGGACGCATTCCGAATGTTGACTGTGGCATATGGTGAAGCTACCTTGGACCAAAGCAACGTTTATCGGTGGTACAAAATATTCTCAGAGGGTCGAGAAGATGCGAACAACGAAATGCGTTCCGGACGCCCGAGCACACCAACAACAGACGAAAACATTGATGAAATGAAGACAATAATATTGGCCAATCGTCGAATCACCGTCAGAGAAGTTGCTGAGGAACTAAACATATCGATTGGCTCATGCTATTCCATTTTTACCAATGATTTGGGCATGAGACGGGTCGCCGCGAAATTCGTGCCAAAATTGCTCAATTTCGAACAAAAACAGTGTCGCGTTAACATTGCTAAGAAGCCGTTGGACTCGGTCCGCGACGACCCAAATTTGCTCCAGAGGGTCATAACTGATGATGAATCATGGGTTTATGGTTATGACGTGGAAACTAAAGCTCAATCATCGCGATGGAAGCTGCCGCATGAGCCAAGACCGAAAAAAGCACGCCAAGTTCGTTCGAATGTGAAGGTTTTGCTCACAGTTTTCTTCGATTGCAGGGGCGTGCGGTGCATCATGAGTTCTTGCCACGGGGTCGCACAGTCAATAAAGAATATTACTTGCAAGTTATGCGCAATTTGCGCGAAGCAATCCGCCATAAACGCCCGGATTTGTGGAAGAACAAAAATTGGCTTTTGCACCATGATAACGCCCCTGCTCACACATCGTTGCTTGTGCGCGAATTTTTGGCCAAAAACAACACTCTAATGATGCCGCAGCCACCGTATTTCCCAGACCTAGCCCCCTGTGACTCTTTCCTGTTCCCAAAACTGAAGAGGCCCATGAAAGGACGACGTTACACCACGATTAAAGCGATAAAGACGACATCAAAGTAGGAGCTAAACAAGATTACAAAAATGATTTATTTAAGGTAGTAGTCTGGTAACTTCAGCCGATTTTCATGTCTTTTTTGGAGGGCGTTTTTTTGTAGGAAAATAAAAATGAATCGTTTTGGATATTTAGGATGTTTTTATTTACATATTAAAAATACAAAAAAAATTTGTTTGAAAAAATTTAATAGTTTATTATTATTATTATTATTATTATTTTATAACAAAATGGACTTTGGAAAAAAAGTCCTTTCCCAAAGTCCGCCATTTTCTTATTTATCCATGAAATTTAACTTCAGTAGTTCCGACCAGAATGACATGTCTATAGATTAAGAATTATCAAGAATTTTTTATTTCAGATAACATCAAGAGCCAAAATCACCGGGGCCACCCACGCGCTTTTTTTTCGAGGTGCCAACTTCGATCAATAATAATAATAATAATGAACTGTAAATTTTTTCAAACAAATTTTTTTTTAATCTTTAATATGTAAATAAAAACATCCTAAATACCCAAAACGATTCATTTTTATTTTCCTACCGAAAACCGCCCTCCAAAAAAGACAAGAAAATCGGCTTAAGTTACCAGACTACTACCTTAAATGCTTCGAGGATTGGGAAAAACGTTGGCATAAATGTATTATATCCGAGGGGAATTACTTTGAAGGGGACAAAATAAATATTAATGAATAAATAAATACTTTTTGAAAAAACACAAAATTCGCGATACTTTTATCAGACCTCGTACTCTGTGCTATGAATATCTCTGTAATTATGAGAATACTTTTTCCGGGCACCGAGTGAAAAGCATTTGTGATTGAAGATGGAATGTCATTTTGCTTGGGTAGGAAAAAAATATCCAGAGTATGAAGCTGCGGCTGTATACTGTTGGAATGTGATTGGATTGTGATTGTATTGTAGGAATGAACGATGATGAATCGATGATGAATGCACCAAACCAGTCAGAGATTGGTCATAGTTTTCAGCGGTTTAGCGCGAGGAATGATGATGAACGAGCGATCTACAACACAGGCACTGTGATGTACAAATGAATGTGGTGTCTGATGTATGTGACGCGCAAACTCTGGCGAAACAGTTTTATCGATAGCTCGTTTTTGACGGGAAATTCGTTGATTTCTGATTTCAATAACCACAAGGAAATATCCGAAGAAGAGTCATTGCGAACAATGTTAGCGCCATTAAATTCAAGATAACTTGAATGATGACTCGAGATGACTTGATATGGCGGGGCCGGGTTGAAGTTTAGACACGTGAAAGCTGCAACGGTCCAAAACTCTGAATTTATGTGGGAGGATCCTACAAGTTTAAAAATCCGCAATTTTTAAAACAGAAATGTCACTGCGAAGAATAGTTGTACATCGACGATTAGATGACAAGAATAATTACGGGACCGACCTGAAAAAGTATCGAATATCAAAACCCACTTACGTACAAAACCGTATATTGTAATGATTAGAAAGCGTAGAGTTCCGAAACATTGTGGTGTTAGAAAACCGAGTTCCCGAACGGTCAAGTTTTATACCTGAAAAGGTTCAGAAAAAAAGGTTGAAAAGGGTAAACAGGGCTTCCTCGTGCGCAACAGCGTTTTACTGGTACTCTAGTTTTGACATATGCATGCAATTCATATCCATTCTCTGTGCAGCTGTCGATCCAGAAACGGACCGGTACCTCCTGTCTTTCAATATCCCATTGCTCTCGTTCTTCCTCTTTCAATCATTTGCGGCTTCCACTCGATTCAATTTTCCAGCGTCGTCTATCATCGAGCGATGAGCTCGTTGATGGCGCCATTCAACATACCCATTCCGCTGTCGTTGGGTGTGCATGAGAGGCCGGCTGAAACTGGCAGGATACGTAAACCGATTGAAACAAAGAAACAATCTATTTTCCCAGACAATGACAGTTCATCCTGTCAGGTTCCCTACGGAAGCAATTAATACGATCCATGCTACTTCAAACTTGAGGTTCGTGAGGATCGGTATCTTGTCTTTTCTGCAGTTGCGTATACACACTTCTACGTCGCCATTTTACAGTTGTTCGAGATATTAACGCAATAGGTTTGTACCCAATCGTACACGCATATGAGTAAATAACAGAGGTAACCATAGCTGTACACGAATCTGAAGTGTGCGACCGTGATGTGTATGAATTCGTGCCTGTGGATAATTATTTGCGGTATGGTTGCCAATTAAACATTGTTACGTACTTTCGCAAACCGGGTGAGTCGGGGGACAGAGGGGTATAGGGTAAAGGACCCCGCGCGAATGGTAAACGAAGTAGTGAGAGTTGAAAGGTGCGCGAACGTCGGGGCATGGTCACGACACCCAACAGCCACAACGAGTGTTGCGGGACGAAACAAACTACGCGTTTGTGTACTGCAGTTCAGCGTGCAGTGAGCGACAACGGCAATAGCACAACACCGAGCCATAGAAGCAGGAGCACAAGCCCCAGTAGCAGAGGTAGCTCTCGCCTCTCTGAGTTCCGTGTATAAGCCAAGCTGTACGTATGTTGTCGCGCCTCACTCCTCTCTACATCAGCTCCTCACGGATGGCCGAGGAACGGCTTTCAACTTTACCCCTTTCCATTGAGGAGGGTATTGCCCCGCCGAACTTCGAAACCACGGACCAGAGAGTTAACGGGCTTCGACTTGCCCCTGCAGGTTTCTCCTCTACAATCACCGTCAGTTATATACTCCGAGCAGCTCGAACGCAGCTTGCTTTTCAGCTTGCAAAACAACGTAAGAGAAAGAGAGAGAGAGAGAGAGAGAGGTCCACTGTAGGTTGAACACAATGGGATAGGTGTCGGTCAAAGTGTACACTTGGACGAGGGTAATGAAGAAAACAACAGTCTTTACGTACAAGCTTTCGACGCGATTTCTGAAGAAAATAGTTTACGTAAGAAGGGAATTGCGTATATGGACAACAGCGACTTTATTATAACTTTTACTCGCGATGTGTTCCAACTATGCGACAATTAGACATTGACCGTACGCCACGCAAGAGCTGCAATGCTTTCTCTTACTGTTCCTCAGCTCGAGGGGATGAAAGATTTGCTGCAATTGCGGAACTGGAAATTTTTATTTACATGCATTAAAAAATAATCTGTATTTTCATTTTAACATTTCACCACAGAGCAAACGTTTCCGTCTCCTGATATTTCTGCAGCTGTGATAATCGGCAAAGCGGAAGAACTATTGTCGCTAATGAAGGTCTTAGATACTAATGGACAAAGGATATGCAGCATTTTGAGATGAAAGGCAATTATTATTGCGTACGTTGTTATGATGTGACGCAGTGATACATTCATACGAGTAATTATTTCATTATTACAAGAGTGACCAAATTATGGGACACGGAAATTTAACACTCCTATACCAATGACAATGTGACAGCGTTAATATGCTACTTGTATGAAACAGTATATCGGTTGACGTTTGGTCCACTCATCGGATGATAAATTATTTCACTCCCAAAGTTGTTGCAAGTGGATAAAGTAGGTTTGGTGTACACCCGTCCCTTCGAAATCAGATCTATCCGTGTACACTAGGGTGGCCCATTTTATAAAAATTTTCAAATTTTCGTGTTCACATATTTTCAAATAATAGTTGACTATGAAAAAAGACGTTATGATTTTTTTCAGATTTTTAAACTCAAATATGAGTCTACGCTAATGATTTTAATTCTTTATGAAATTTGGCCCACGATGAGGGTAATGAATTTTCAAATAAAAATTTGGTGATATAATTATTGAGATTATTTATGTTTTTCTTCTGGAATTGTTTATAAAATATCAATGAACATAATAAAGTTTTGTTTATAATTCTTTTTCCATTTGTTATTGAAATAAAAAATCCAATTTTGGTGAAAATCAAGGGTTTTTGAAGGCTTCTACGGACCGTATAAAATGGACGGATCTTATTCAAAATACGTTGAGTGATTATTTAACTATCGAACTATCATTACACAAAAAAAGAAATATCTGGCTTCATTATATTATTAAAAAAAAGGCGATGAAAAATTCTTGAATTTTTTAGAAGAATCAGGTGTTGGGATTATCAGGTGCATTTACAAGTATCATAAACAGTGAAAGTGAGAGGGTCAACTGGCTGGGTAGCCCTTTTCTGAAAAAAATATTCCTCTCGGGTAGGGTTCTCGGGTATCGGTGGATGATTTTGAATATTAATCATTAATTATAATAACTAATTCTAGTCAAAAAGTTGAGAACAATATCTCACCGAAGTGTACCATAAATATTAAATTTTGTCATCATTTCAAACTCCGATTTTTTCAATAAAAATAGCTTCCAGTTCTATATATGATACAAATGCATTATTAACTGAATTTTTATATAAAATTTGACATCTCTGATGGCTAATGGCTTAGTTATTCATTAACATTTTAGATGAGTTAACATTGGAAATTTATTTATTAAATTTTTTCGAGTCATATAAAGCAATGAAATTTAAAAAAATACATCTCTGAAAAGCTAAACTTTTGTTAATGAAAGAATAAGACTTTGACAGATTTTATCAAATTACTTTGATATAGTTGAAAGTACTTTTCGATGTCGTACCTCAAATAGAAAGATAGGGACATTAGTGAAGGTATAATTATTATCATAGTAAGTGTACGGATATTGCAGTTGCTAGCAACAATCAGCAAAAGTAGTGGGGCTACCTCGCACAAGCGCTTGGTATGCCGGTGTAAACACAAATTGATATTCCTAAAAAATCCTACGGAAGTAAGATACTTTGACGTAAATGACTATTTTTCACTGATAAGTGATATTTCATAAGATATTTCGCTAAAATTATAGAAAGCAAAATTTTCAAAGGAAAATTCATTCAAACATTAGTCAGCACTCAGTAGGCGCGGTAAATGGTCATCCCGTCATCAGGTAGAAAACCGAGTATGCACGAAGAGCTTCGTTCCTTTATTATCTTAACCGAAAGCCAAAGCACAGAGATCACACGGACATAACTTGTCCTTGTGAGCGGTACCCCCACTACTTTTGCTGCTTGCTGCTATCATTTGCAATATTCGTACATGGGCAGATATTACTCATGACTACAGAAATTTTCAATGTGTCCATGCGATATTTTTCTATCTGAAAGGGACTGCGATAAAACCATTTGACTTCTGACCAATGTTTACTGCTTAAAATTGCCAGTAGGTCAAATATTTCACTTAAACTTTGGATGATTGGCGCAGACTCATATTTGAGTTTAGAAATCTAAAAGAAAATCATAACGTTTTTTTTTATAGTAAACTATTATTTGAAAATATGTGAACGCGAAAAATTGAAAATTTTTATAAAATGGGCCACCCTAGTGTACACATATTACAAGACAACATGTAATGCCCATTCATATTTATTTGACACCAGCACAATAGCAGCGGAAGGAGCTGGTTATTCGTTAAATGGTATGGACCTACGTACGAGACACTTGAAGGACAGTGACATCGGCACAAACGACGAAATTAGTTGTTCAATGTCGATTCGACCGAATACCAGACACCCCTATGTGTTGTCTGGAGTCCTGTCTCTTCCTCACGCATTGCTTGTCCAGGCCTGAACATGGATCGATACCATATAGGGCGCGTCAGCAGGGTTGGTATTTTCAATCGATATTGTACTTGACAGCTCGTCCAGTCACTCTGTCTCTCTCTCGCTCTCCCTCTGTTTATCCCTTTAATTCCATCTTCTTTTTTCCTCCTGTTACGCCCATCGTCGTGTCTCCCTCTCTCAATCTCTCTTTCTCTCCTGTCCCGTCGATCACGTCGCCCTACGAGCTCGTCTATCGTTTCGCCAACCGATTGGCACATTTGTTGCAGCAAATTGCATTGTTCTCTTTGGACGCCTCGTGAGCATCGGCCCTTCTGCGTCTCTCCTCGCTCCTCTTTCACTTATTCCATCGACTGGTAGCAATACTATACTCGGACACCTATTTACGTTCCATCGTCTACCAAGCTGTACTATTCCTTCTGTACTATTTTCCAACCGACTTCTCTTTCTCACACATTCGTCCTCCTATCTTCGTCGCTTTTTGATTGAACGTCCCGAAATTCAGCGCCGGCGGAGCACTCTCTTCGCTGTCTCGTTTAACTCTGCAAACGTTCGATGTCTCTTATCCCACTTTTCCTCCCCCAATCTATTCGAAGCTCGGTAACGGCCGTTGCACAGTAGACCGCTTCACTCGGATTCACGATTTGTGATATGGTTATGGAGCTGATACTTTTCTATTTTTGCATTCTCGGCACAGGATACTGTCCGCCATATCGATCGTGATAGTCTCTCTGCCTTGGCTCTTCGGCCATCTCGCCGGACGATAAATGTGCGAGAGATCCGCTGGCGGATATACGATTATATCGACGAAAAGCTTTCGGATCTATGATCATGACATCGGTACAATAATATACCATCACTGAATACTGTGGTATTAGAAACGAGACGAGATTAGACCCGAGTTTCTCGTTTACTTTTTTTTTTTGTTTTTCGTTTGAAGTAGTTTGGAACATTCGTCCGCATGAGCTTGAACTTGACATCGATACGCTGGTATGACATAACCAAAATCGAAAATGAAATAGAAAACGGTTTGGAGATACGATAATAAGGGTGAATAAAACAGCGTAAAGAAAGATTGACAAATGGTGATTATAATTTAATAATATTGGGATACAATATGACATAGACTCTCTCCCGGTATTTCTTCATCATGTGCACAGCACGGTCATTACAATAATTACCTTGATCGTACAACTAGAATAGAACAGACGAGGAAGTTCATGACCGATGTCAAATATCTGGCTCATCAGCTCAATGGAACCGTGTAATTTCTGTGCAGTCAATTATCACAAGGATCATTGATTCACCGGCAAATAGCTACTAGGTATAATGTAGAATGTATAGCAAGATCTCCGTTCTCCGGACCCTCCGATCGGTCCAGGGTGTAACCACTGGTGAGACTAGGATACAACCGAGTGGCCATGAGAACGCCCTGGCATTCTAATGGGTTCTGACCTGTGATGGCCTCGGGCAAGATATTGTACACAAGTGGCAGTACCTATAGGAGCTTTGGCTGCCTCAGCATGCAACTGAGGAAACACCCGAGTAGATGCACATTTCCTCTGGTGAGACAGGCGACCCACATTGGTCATACGCGCTCAGACGTATCCACTATGCAATATGCTGGATCGTTCGTCCGAGCGAAGGCTGTTCAACCATTCGCGAGTTGCCGGCATTCCGAGTTGATAACGCCCTTTCCCGTATTTAATGTTGGTCGAATTAATCGAGATGTCTAACCCTGCCTGCAAGTTATTATCAAAGTTATGTCTTGTATTTGATTAATTGTACAACATATGTGCTGGTTTATCCAAATTTCTGAAAAAAAAAACATTTTCGTTTTGATTATTAAAAAACAAAACGACAGCCAAATTCAAATGTCGATGTCGTGTTTTGCTTGTTGAAAGATATGCTTCACTAGTTCACAGTGGTGAACTTTCGACGAGTTTTTGATGTGAAACATCTTTACGCGCGTTGGGAGTAAATCGGTCGATAGGGGACGTCGATGGCACGTCGTGGTGACGCTCCCCTCCACTCAACTCTGCGCACAGGTTGATTGCGCATGCAGAGGCGCGATTCTGAACCAGATGGAATATCATAGTGTCTGGCGCTAGCGAGCAACAGCCAATTGCAGGGAAGATTCCAGCGGAACGACGCGACTCTATAGGCTATCGCTCGCTAACGACACCGCGTCTACGGTCGTTGCAAGAAGAAATCATTTCCCATTGATACGTGGATGTGTTATGACTATCCATGCGTCTTAAGGGTCTTACAGCGAGATTGTTTATGAATATAACAAAACTAATTCTATACAATTATTATGTGTAGCCCTATCGCGAGTAACAAGTATCGAATGCTTATACATACATACACGTAATAATGATCTAAAATTCTATCACGGTAGACGAATTGATCCATCAGTTGTAGAGTTGCATGAACAATATAAAAGATTATCGCTTAATAGACTCGAGACACTCCAAGGATTACTATCAAATTTCATAACATCACGAAAGGGATTGTCGTTATTCACGCTAAATTGTCAAAGTCTTAGAACGCATGTCCCAGATCTACAAGATTCGATCGTAAAGAATAGTAATTTCTTATTATTGAGTGAAACATGGCTTGGCAATAAAGAAAACGTCGACATCCCCAACTTTGATTGTATTGTTCCCTTCAAACGCAATAATGTTAGAGCTGGTGGTGCAGCTATTTATCAGAATAGAGATTCATTTGATGTTATTACATCTCGCATAATCGTTAGGTTGAGAAATGTAACGGGACTTAGTTTTGGTCAAGACGATATTAGCGATTTATGTGCGGCACAAATTGTTACAGAGGATGGAAGGGAATTGGTCATGATCTTTGTATATATTTCTCGAAACCAAAAAATTCACCATATTATACGATTTTTACACGATTTTTACTCAAATATAGTGCAGTTGGTTCAATGCTATTAGGAGCAAATTTACATCAACTTCCATTAATTTTAGCAAAGGATTTCAATGTTAATTTTGCCAAAGCTGAATCATTGCCACTCATAAATTTTCTTCAAAATTAATTTCAGTTGATCATGAATAACCACGCAAATGAGCCTACTACAAGGTATGGCACGACTGTAGATGCAGTGTTCTGTAGATACCTGAAAACATGACATCTAAAACATTCATTTCATACTTCAGCTATCATCGAGAGATTGTTAGTTTCATCGAATCAAACGCAGGAACGAGTGCTACTATAACCGAAGTAACAGATGAAGCAACCAAATAAAAATTTTAGAAGAAAATCAAAAGCTACTTTTCTTGTTATTTTTTTTTAATTCTCCACGCCACATATCCCACACGGTATTCTCAAGATGTTGGGTGTTTCACATCTACCAGGCGTCCCATGACGGCTCCATTTTTTTCATTTATTTAGATACTGTCTAGATACTGTCATGTCTCTTGATGTTTAATTACATGAGTAGACGACATATTGACTATACACGAATAAGCTTCAACATTTTCGTTGTTAACAAAAGAAGACGTTTTCAAATAATAATTCTTAAGAATAATCTATATTAATGAATTAATCCATCATCTTCCAACTCATTATGGCCGTTTAAATATATAAAAGTTAGTAAACATTGTTTTTTTTTTAAATTGTAACACTCATTTGACTAGTGCAATTGCTGCTTTAACATATTACGAAATCTGCCTCGGAAAATCAATTAAATTATTCATATTTCCTTCTCTCGGAATATGCTACTCAATACACTTGTTATTCTTTACATTCAGCATTCAAACGATGCACTTTACTAGCCGAAAACATCCGCGTTATAGGCTTTAATCGAGTGACATGCTATTGAATATAGTGGTGTAAGGGGCCCTGTGTCAGAGGAGAAAAAGACACGCGAGTCGATGACGCGAGCCGAGATGAAAGCGGAAGAGGAAGAAGTTAGGATTGTAGGATAGGAGGAAGAGTAAGTGGATGCGCGACTCTGCCAGCCACTCGATCGTGATGCGGAACGAGTTTTAGGTTGCTTCTCGTGCATCAATTAAGTTATCACTCTCTCTTCCCTTCTCACTGTCTCTCTCCCTCGCTCAATTCGGAGAGGGCGGTAAGTAATATTGGCGTGACCGAGACGGTTGGTTCGTAGCCTCCATACCCCAACGAACACGACTCCCTCGGCGTTGCCGCTCTCACATTTGAACCAGTGTGATGTTTGTGCTATTAAGACGCTGTAACGACCTCACTCACTTCGTTTCCCTTCCTTTTTGGTTCACTCATTCTCGGGCAGTTCTTCTCTCGTCCTCTCTCTTTTGCTCTTCCTGCTCAAAACCATTCTCATTCTCACACCCCCGATTCCTCATCATCTTCGTTCACCCCTCGTACCCTTTCGATCTTCGTCCTCGTCCTTCACTCTTCGTTTCCTCTATCATTCTCACTGTATCGGACCTTTCTGTCCTTCCGCTACCCATTTCTCTACTTCTTTTTGGCTTCTACGTGCGATCGATTCGCCAAGTGCAGCCTCGCACCGTCGACACATCGAAGCGCTCCACCTCATCCCTATCTCTGTCTCTTCTATCAGGATCTCCCGAGGTTCTCTACTCTTCTTACATCGACTTCTCTACCGCTTCCTTCACCCTCATCTCTAGATACAGTCTTCACTCCATCCATCTCCCCGCGTCTTCTATCAATTCGCCGGGACACCACTCTGTCTCTGTCATTATCGCGAGATAATCACGAACCGATCAGAGATGTCGCGTCGTCGCTACATCGTCGTACTCGACACGGTGCGTTTAGACCTCTTAAAATGCTAGGCACCGAGGGATAAAGAGAGAACGAGAGTATAGACCGGTACGGAAGGCACTAAAGTATTCAGGGTTTATAAGAAAGTCTTTTAAAAAAATAGTGATCACGATTTTCAGCACCTGTACCTTATGATCAAGTGGCGTTATTTTTTCAACATAAAATCGTTTTGACATTAAGATGTTCCAACAAGGGTTGTATGAAGGAAATAACAAAAATTGCTCGAATTCATTCGAGAATACCCTTCGAGAATAGCCGGTACACAAAAAGAATAAACGAAAAGAAGGGTAAAAAGTGAAAGTTTTAAGTTTCGAATGACAAGTCTGCTGTTCAAGGAACCGGAAATAAAATGTATCGCTTCGGACTCGGATGTCTTCGCGGAAATAAGGGTATATGGGAATATGTGGGATTTCCTTCGTGTCCTGTGGGTACACGAAGTTAGGGGCAAAGGGGTTCAAAGAACATCTCGTACCTCCGTGCCGATGCACGTTTTACGGATAGAGACGAGAAACCTGTGGTAAACTGTATGTATATGTATAAAAGTATGTGCGTTAGCATTTCGGTCACGTCGGAAAGCGCTTCGTCTTTTATACGATGCTTCCCGATGTTGTGTATATCGACGACTATGGCGTGGAAGACACGCTCTCTCTCTGTCTCTCTCTCGTATATACAGCAAGAATGTATCGGTCGGACCGCTTGAAATTCGTCACGTTTGACTTCATTCATAAAAGCGAATGGAGAGTACATAGGTATGCATTTAGGTATCGGAAACATCCTGCTCTCTCTCTCTCTCTCTGGGTCCTCAACTGTCGGATGTTCACGATACTATTCTCGAAAAATTTTTCGGTTTCATACAAGAAACGAATGATGAAAGGACATGAGAGAATTGGGTACATCAATATGTAGGAGGTTAGAATTTTTTTTCTCTTCGCAAACGCGATGAATTTTTCATTGGCAACTGCTTTCCATTTCTTAATTTTCCATGAAAAATGCGATGTTGTCCTGTGAAAAATATCTCTTATTCCATTAGATGTTTATTATTTTTTCACGACATTTGACCGATTCCTAAATCGATGGAAACATGGAACTAAAAAAAAAACGAAAAACTATCAAATTGTGGACCGATTATTCATGCTTTTCTCTTTTTTTCCGTCTCTGTCTATCTCCGCCGCCCCTTACTCTGTCTGTTGCCCTATCTCTCCCCTTTTTATTGTCTCTTTCTCTCTCGAATTTGTATCCCTGGATTGTTTTTTTTTCTTCTTTTTTTTCCGTTTCTTGGCGCTTATCCCTCCCGCTGTATAATCCTGGAAACGGCAGGAGAGCTTCAGGCGGGCGTGGCATTACCGACGGAAGTTACAAGCCGCTCCCAGGACTAAGAAATATAGTCGGTCACTAAACTTTTGTCCTTCCCATCAATTTTACCCGCTAAGAATCGTAGAACTGGACACAATCCCTCGCCAGCTGCGGAGGCTACTATCCACGTTGGTCATGTGGCACCAGCCGTGGTCTTTTCGTTTCTGGCTGGCACCGATTTTTTGTCGCCAGCACGGACACAAACACACACACACACACACACACACTCGAAAGCTCACAATCTCTCCCTTTATCTCTGTATCTCCTTCTCCGCTTAAGTCGGATCCTCAACCAGAACTTGAACATCCCCACAAATAGAAGCTCGAGAGAAAACGATCAGGGGAAAATGTTTCCGTCTCGTTTCTCCGCTATATGTGTCCCACAGGCCTACGGGACAAACGGTGAAGCGGTCCACTTCCTAAAATTCGTGTCGACCATTTTTTGACTGTGCTTTTTTACAGAAATTCTATTTTATAAATATGTACGAGCCATTGCACGGAAACGCTACCAATATCATGCTCAGACGATTTTAAATCTGATGCATTATTATCTATATTCTTGCCCTAAGAAGACTATTGGTCAAACGGAGGTTACATTTTTTTTGGCTAACCGTACTCCGTGTATCAACTTTTAGCTAAAACAGAAACGCTAGTAAGCCTAAAACCGATCAAATACTAGTTTATCGGCCCTAGAGTGCCTGTGTTTCATTCTTTCGGACGTTTTCCATAAAAATCATATTTGTAACATTAGAAAAATTGTTTTCCCTTTTGAGGGGTGAAATAGGGTTAGGACAGCGTTTTCTCAATGATTGTCATGAATTTTTTTACAGTGTAAAAAATGAATATAATTTATTGAAACTTTGTGAATATTTTATACATATATTTAAGTATACACTATACAATTTTTGAAGAATTTCCTTGAAAAACACCGAAAACATTAGCGACCCTATATTGCAGGTCACAATCAGACTCAGCATTTTGCGTACATTCTGGAAGCCGCAATTTTCATGTGAAATCAAACGAGGTTGGAATTTACTTTTATTCTATGTCCCTCTTCTATATGAACCTAAATGCTATCAAAAAAATAGAAAATTGAATTTTTTACAGGGGTCAAAATAAAAAAGCATGATTTTTTGCCATTTTTTACAAATCTATTTGCAAAAAAAAAATTATTTTTATTAATGATAATATTCAGATTTTAGGTTCATATAGAGCGCAATACTATGTAGAAAGTAACTGCCAATTTTCAAAACGATTGGTTGAAAACTTTTCAAACTAGCGTGTACGCAAGTTAAAAAAAAGTGGTTTTCAGAAAAACGCGTTTGAAACACGTAGCGCTCGGGGCCTGAATGAGAGCTACTCACTTTAATGGCTTATAATAATAGAACGAGTCGGAATTTTCATTTAAAATTTTGGGAACATATTTTTCAATAGTTTTACTAACAATTTATGAAATTAAAAAAAAATCGATTTTTTGAACCGTCTAACCCTATTTCCTCCCTTAATGGTCAACTTGAAATCATCGTCTCTATTATATCTAGTAGTTTCACGAATCTCTCTCTAACAAAATCTTTTAAAATCGAGGCTCGCCCAAAAAGTTTCTCTTTTACATATAAAACAAAATAGTGTACTAGATACGAAAGGACGAGGGTCAGAAATCGTTCGAGCTGGTATGAAATGACCTATCTGTATGTTCACTGCAATATTATACGACATTTTTTTTTCTTACGGTCGATCCCTCCACCGGATGAGCCCTCCAACAGTAAGCATGTACCGCACAAATTTCATGGAGGGCGCATAAAAGAAATATATTTATCCACTCTGAGGTACTAATAATATTTTCCTTTCTCGCTTCATTTTCAATTGATACGTCCGTGATACGTTTTGTTGTACACGATCGTCCGACGTTATACGACTCGTATTTCCTATGCGGTTTCTTCGGTTACAAACTCCGCTGTACCAGAGGAAACGTATAAATCCAATTCTCGTGGTAAGTCTACGGCAGCGAAGCTCGCAAATGTAGAGCCACAGGGTTTTATCCAAATATACGAACAGACACACACACACGCACACACGCACACACACACACACACACACACACACACACACACACACAGATACACACACAATACCTGGTTATGATATACGTTGCTGGGCGGAAATCCTGGGATACTCATATTTATCCTCCACATCTCGAAACGGAAATTGAAAGTACTTAAGTATATACGACATAGCTATTTACATATATAGAATCGTGTATCGTGTATACATGTAGATATAGAATCTGGCTTGGATTGAACACAAGCTTGGGGTAACGACTTTGTTACCCTTTGAATACATCAGACTCCCCGAATTTACCGTTGTTGCTGGCTTCATTATACATATACGATCTACTAAATGTATATTATGCTCGCTGATATTTTGAAATTGTATAATGCAAAATTTCAATCCGAGTAAATTACAAAATGCGCTTTGTAAAATACACACTGCATTATCCATAAATTGCTAACTGTGGGGGGTATGTTATTTCGCATCGATATATTTCAAAGATTGCGGAATAAGTACGAGGTCTGTTCAAAAAGTATCGCGAATTTTGAATTTCCGCGGGCTACGTATATTCGATTTTCGATTTTTTTGTGGCGTTAGGTTGGTACACACGTCCCTCACTTATGCTGAAAAAATCGGCCATTTTGAATGTTTAGTTAATTGTTGACAGCTGTTTTGGTTAGACGTGTATTGGCTTGTCTTCGATTTTTGCTTATTCCAAAAAATGGATCAAAGCATCTACTTGAAATTTTGTGTGAAAAACAAAATTAAGTGCGCGGACGCATTCCGAATGTTGACTGTGGCATATGGTGAAGCTACCTTGGACCAAAGCAACGTTTATCGGTGGTACAAAATGTTCTCAGAGGGCCGAGAAGATGCGAACAACGAAATGCGTTCCGGACGCCCGAGCACATCAACAACAGACGAAAACATTGATGAAGTGAAGAAAATAACATTGGCCAATCGTCGAATCACCGTTAGAGAAGTTGCTGAGGAACTAAACATATCGATTGGCTCGTGCTATTCGATTTTTACCAATGATTTGGGCATGAGACGGGTCGCCGCGAAATTCGTGCCAAGATTGCTCAATTTCGAACAAAAACAGTGTCGCGTTAACATTGCTATGGAGCTGTTGGACTCGGTCCGCGACGACCCAAGTTTGCTCGAGAGGGTCATAACTGGTGACGAATCATGGGTTTATGGTTATGACGTGGAACCCAAAGCTCAATCATCGCAATGGAAGCTGCTTTTTTTGTAATAGGCAAAAATCGAAGACAAGCCAAAACACGTCTAACCAAAACAGCTGTCAACAATTAACTGAACATTCAAAATGGCCGATTTTGTCAGCATAAGTGAGGGACACGAGTACCAACCTAACGCCACAAAAAAATCGAAAATCGAATATACGTAGCCCACAGAAATTCAAAATTCGCAGATACTTTTTGAACAGACCTCGTATGTCCCTAAAGTGTTTATCGCATTGAGACAAATTTCTAGTAACACTGATTATTAAAATGACAACTTTAGTATGGCGTTTCAATTGAAGAAATTTGTTGACTAGACGTTCAATTTGTACATGAACTGATAAGATTTTGTCTATCACTGTCATGAGAATGGCATTACGGCAAAAAAGTAACTGTTTTTGATTCAGCGATCACACGCTTGTGGATACTGTGCGAAAAGGTCACATTATTAGAACAACAATCTTCTTCATACGGGACCAAATTATTCCAATAAATTCTCCATCAGATAACGTGCCAAATGATTTTTTGTTGTTCTCAGAAAAGGTACATTCTTTTCGTTGGCGGGAAAAACGCTACAGGAACGTTCGTTGAATAAGATTGTTTTTTTTATTATTCCAAACGAAGCGTTATTATCATATTTGCATTGTAAAATTTTGTATAACAAGGACGACTCTCATTGGCCCTTGACTCCCATTATCCTTTTCTCGTTATGCGGATAAACTGTACACACATTGCACCGAGTTGGTATTAGGGGGTTTGGAAACGCCTGCCTTGCGACTACTCTTCGCGCTCCGTTTCGGTTGTGCCCGATACAAGGGATTACCACAGTTCAGGGCGCGGATTAATGGGAAACTCGACAGGGGTTTTCCCGGGTTACCTTTCCACCTTGCTATCTTCCTTTCTCCCGTATATCGAGAGCGAACCACGAGTTTTCTCTCTCATTCTCCCTTCCTACCTTTGCCAACCCAAAACATACACTGCGGTTATAGCATCTATGTACAGTATGTACACGCCCACATAGTAGTGTATAGAATCTATATATACTATGTATCGACTGTTGGGAAACAAAAGGTCACAACCAATACGGTTTAACGGCTAAAGTGATCTGGTTTACGCCCTTTTGTTCACTAGCACTCGATATAATCTATATATATATACATATAGCTGTATAGTACATTGTACGCGCGAATTTATCTTGCTTCCTTCGATTCCTCTCCCTTTCCACCTTTCACAGTTCGCAATAGCAAACTACCACTCCGGGAAAATCGTGACGTATGTGTATGAACGCTCGGAAAGGTGAACAATGATACATACATATATTTCTAGTTGAAGGGCCGTGTCGGGGCAATGGCAATGCATCTATGGTACAGCGTACCAGGTGAACGAAAAGAGCATTGAGAATGATACGCTCGCGTCAATCGCAATGTGTATATATAGAAATATGCATATATTAGATATATATATATTAGGGCCATTTTTTTTTCTTCGACTATTTTTTTTTCTCAGTCCCCACCTGAAATTTTGTTGGATATGTCGAAAAACAAATTCCCTGAAAGTTAGAGCCCTTAATATTAATTCTAAGTACTTTCCCTTAGCGTGAAAAGATTTTCCATCTAAAATACACGTAAATCGAATTTTTTTTTTTTTAATTCTATAACTCAGCCGCATTTCATGCTATCATATTGTTATTGGTTTTGATTTACTCAGAATGAAACAATCTACAAAAGTACCTATTGCGGCGAAAGTGTAAATTGTACTGGTGAGTTGGTACGGGTCACTGAAGTTGATTTTTACCCAAAATTCTCGTTGTTTTTACTGTTATCTCCGAAACAATTAACTTTACAAAAAAAATGTGAATGAAAAATTTGTTGGAAATTTAATTTCCTACAAAGAAGGTCCTATCGAACCAATTGCTTAGATTAATATTTCTTGTGATATTGAACTTTAATTTATGAGTAGTATAAAATTTTTATTTCATTTTTTCAAGAATAAACCGTGACCGTATCATAACCGAAGGTAGTAGACGCGCGGTTATGTGCCACTTCGGTGGTCTCGCATGCAGTTCTGGCCAGTCAATACTGAGATGGATGACCGGTTAGTGGTCCACACGCTTGCACGATGAAAACTCTAATAATAATTAAAAGAAAAAACGATATATATCACAAAATAAGTCACAAAGCGTCGATGGGAAGGGTGGTACAAAGAAACAAACCTTATAAGAGTGGTACAAAGAAACAAGCAAATTTTCGTAATATATATGAAATATCTATATATGCAAATAAATTGTCTTAGACGGTTGTATGTGTCAGGTCTATGCACCACCCTTCGAAGAGGGAAAGTGCCGTTTCGAGATTACGTGAGGAATAGTTCTGCGACAGGATGGTGACGTGGAAAATCGACAGTCATCGTCACTGCTACTTTAAGGGTGTTGCGCACTCTCGTCATCGCCACATTAGCGACATTATAGATGTAGGGTCTTAATTGATACGACGCAACCCTTCTCACGCTATTGAGGCAACTTGTTACATTGATAAATTATTGTCACCTTGAGTCATTGTCGATTCGAAATTCAACAATTGTTTTAGAAAAACATTGAACACGATTCATACCGATTTATCCATGAACCTAGATGAAACATATGTAATTGAATACTGAAATGTTCAACCATGAAATATCTCACTTATGAATGGAAAAACTAATCATTTTTTTCTAACACTCAAATACTTAGAAATGACACGTTCGCAAATTTCAACATTTGTGTCATTTTATTACTGGGCTTTGCCAAGCCCAGTTGTCTGTACCTAAAAAAACTGGACTTTTGTTTAATGTTAATAAGATGATGGGATCATAAATTTGAACACCACAGTTCTTGGCATAAAATTTCGTAACACTGCACTTCGTTGTCACAAAGGCTATCTTGACGGTCGTATCTCGCGAAAATGGCTGTTGAAGATTAGCAGTAATTTGGTGGTAGTAAAATTTCATAGTCCGACCTTCAAACGTACCAACCGGTATTAAAGGGGGGGAATGGGGTTAGGACAGCGTTTTCTCAATGATTTTCATGAATTTTTTAAAAGTATAAGAAATGAATATAATTTATTGAAACTTTGAGAATATTTTATACATATATTTAAGTATATACTATAAAATTTTCGAAGAATTTTCTCGAAAAACCCCGACGAAATTAGCGACCCCATATTGCAGGTCACAATCAGACTCAGCATTTTGCGTACATTCTGGAAGCCGCAATTTTCATCTGTAATCAAACGGGGTTGGAATTTACTTTTATTATATATCTCCCTTGTATATGAACCTCAATGCTATCAAAAAAATAGAAAATTCAATTTTTTACAGGGGTCAAAACAAAAAAGCACGATTTTTTGCCATTTTTTACAACTCTATTTGCAAAAAAAAAATTATTTTAAATAATGATAATATTCCGATTTTAGGTTCATATGGAGCGCAATACTATGAAGAAAGTAACTGCCAATTTTCAAAACGATTAGTTGAAAACTTTTCAAACTAGCGTGGATGCAATTTTAAAAAAAGTCGTTTTCAGAAAAACGCGTTTGAAAAAATAGTACCAAAAAAAACAAAGTCAAAGCAGTCATAAATTTTCTTCGGTGTTTTTCAAGGAAATTCTTCAAAAATTTTATTGTATATACTTAAATATATGTATAAAATATTCTCAAAGTTTCAATAAATTATATTCATTTTTTATACTCTAAAAAAATTCATGAAAATCATTGAGAAAACCCTGTCCTAACCCTATTTCCCCCCTTAATGGGTTATAACAATAGAACGAGTCAGAATTTTCATTTAAAATTTTGGGAACATATTTTTCAATAGTTTTATTAACAATTTATGAAATAAAAAAAAATCGATTTTTTGAATCGTCTAACCCTATTTACTCCCTTAATTCGTAATACTGACAATACACAGTTTTGATCCGCAAGCAAAATGGAAAATTCGAAAGCTCGGGTATAATTTACCACGTTGATTATCATTTAACATCTCGCCATCTTGGGAATCATGTATATTGCTAATAACTTCGAGTTTAATTTCTTCCCCGTGTCAACCGGGTAATTTTCTTTTGAACGAGAGTCCACGCTCGAAATCTCGAGGTAAAAAGTTGAATGCCTCGAGAGTTCCTTCGTCTAATATATGTACATATATACTCCGTCGAAGAGCCGGGAGAAAAAAAAAGTGAAGTAGCGTAAGGTAGAAAGTGCGAAAAACCAGCAAGTTAGGAGATTGTTTTAAATGCGACAACCCACTCGTTTTCAAGACCAATTAAAACTTTGCTTTGCCATTATATATAACGTTCTTCGTTCCTCCGCGCTCTACCACGGTCGCCACGAGGTCGCCACTGTCGCGTCGGCGCTCTTGTGTGTCGCAATGTGTTCGGACCACCTTTTCGCCAAAAACTCTCGCGCTCTCATTCACGCGGGTACTTCCCTAACCCTCGTTTCACCATTTTCTCTATCTTCTTTCGTCCACCGGAGACATTCAACGTTCTCACGTGATGTTTGTCACATAACCTCGGCTAGGTAGAAGTTTAGTTACAAAGAAGATAGAGACTTCTTGGTGGAGAGGCTTTGCTGGATGAACTTTGCCAGATGGGTTAGGAACGAGAAAATGTAACTTTGCCATCTCGACTCTTCGCCCAATAGAGCCCCATTTGTGTTCTCTTTCTCGTACTTCAACGCGCCTATATCTACTTCGCGTATTCACATCCCCTACGCTCTATCTGTTGCGACATTTTCCTCTCCTTTTTTTCACTATTCTTTCTTCAGGCAACCTTTCACCTTATCTTAATGTTAATGAATACCGTCGTCGGTGCACAGAGAATTGCGAGAGAGAGAGAGAGAGAGAAACGAATAGCTCGTCGTCGCCTTCAAATGCTAATTCGTTAACTCCACGGGAGAGCGGTGGAATATCTTTAACTCGAGATTAAGTAACACGCGCATGGGGATGGAAAAAAAAGGTCCGAAATTGTTAAAGTCAGAGGAGAAGAAGTCATGAAGCGATAATTGAATTATTTTTCGTAAGAAGCTTTTCATCAGATATGAAGGTCTTTCGTAACTTATCAATAGCGTTGATCCATTCCGCAGTTTGTTCCGTATTATATAATTAAAAAAAACTATCTTCGGAAAAAATAACCTCCCGCTCAGCAATCGATCCGCCAACCAGTCTATGGTTAACGTCATCCATCCGAGAATTGGACGCGTCATAATCAGGCTTACCTCGTGAGACGTGAGATTCGTTGTCGGTTTTGCCTTGTTACATATCATAATGCCAGACTACAATAATACCAGAAATATTGTAACCGAACAAACAATAATAAAACTTAAGTGTTCAGGAATGTTTCTTAGTACCTAAAGTCGACAGTGCGGAATCGTTAATGTTTTAGTAAACGATATGAGACACACTACGCTCACGACCCAATTCTCCAGTTAAATAATGATCAAACTATCCGAGCTCACCTGACCCAACAACTAGCTTTCCAATCAGCCAGAGTGGCTGTCGCCCGACGAGAATATAGGTGGAAGTCGCGGTTGCACGTATATAGAAACGGAGGTACTTGGTGGAAAGATAATTCAAACAGAGCATGCGCAATGATAACGGTCTTCGTGCGCTCTTGGTAATCTCGAAAAAGCTTCCGAAAATCCGTCCATTCGATATGTGTAATCGTGATTAGGATAATCCGGGCAGTTGGTTCCGGTACCGCGTGGAACTTTTTGCATAGAAATATAAATATATAGATCACGCCCGAACTTCCGGGCTTCAATGATTGAAAAATGATTACATTCCAATGTAACCATTCAAACTGTATCTTAAGGGAGGAAATAGGGTTAGGACAGCGTTTTCTCAATGATTTTCATGAGTTTTTTATAGTATAAAAAAGGAATATAATATATTGAAAGTTTGAGAATATTTTAAACATATATTTAAGTATATACTATAAAATTTGTGAAGAATTTTCTTGATAAACACCGGGGATATTAGCGACCCCATATTGCAGGTCACAATCAGACTCAGAATTTTGCGTACATTCTGGAAGCCGCAATTTTCATCTGAAATCAAACGAGGTTGGAATTTACTTTTATTATATGTCTCTCTTCTATATGAACCTAAATGCTATCAAAAAAATAGAAAATTGAATTTTTTACAGGGGTCAAAACAAAAAAGCATGATTTTTTGACAATTTTTACAACTTTATTTGCAAAAAAAAAATTATTTATATAATGATAATATTCCGATTTTAGGTTCATATAGAGCGCAATACGATGAAGAAAGTAACTGCCAATTTTCAAAACGATTGGTTGGAGACTTTTCAATCTAGCGAGTACGCAAGTTCAAAAAAAGTCGTTTTCAGAAAAAGAAAAAGCCTGAAGAAGAGCTACTCACTTTAATGGCTTATAACAATAGAACGAGTCGGAATTTTCATGAAAAATTTTGCGAACATATTTTTCAATAGTTTTACTAACAATTTATGAAATAAATAAAAAATCGATTTTTTGAACCGTCTAACCCTATTTCCTCCCTTAAACCAGAGACAGAATTTTTATCACGAAAAACTCTGCACTAACCTTTGTTTCTTAAGAAAGACATGGCAACCGATTCTCGGAACTATTATAATGCGAGATAAATATATCGAATCTTGAAGCCGACTAAAAACAACTCGCTGGAAAGAGAGAGAGAGACCGGGAGAAGCGCGCACACTGACAAAAAACAAGCGGAAAATATGAAGCGCAAATAAGGTGAGCGAGTTGTTGCTAATCTAGATTAGCAACAAAGCGCTAATCATATCATCAATTTACTAGTGAGTCGATGATATGATTCCTGAATATGTGATGATTGAAAATAATTTTTCGACCTAGAGATTTCCTAATAGAGATTGTCCTAAATAGAAACAAATGATTTCGTCTGTTTTATTGTAGTGATCGCATAAAAGCTTCTTAAGTAGTGAAATAAGACGTTGCTTTTGCACGATATGAATCTCTAACGAGATTGTGAAAAATCGAATGAGATATTTTTGAGATTACAGCAATTGATGTATCTTTCTATATTTGTTTGACATTATTCTGATTACGTAAAATCGTGTATATATTTGCTATTATGTAGAATTACGTATATCTCGATTAAATGTATATATGAATTAATATTGACGATGTCTGTGAGATTGGTCGGTGGTTTCGGTGCGATATATAGACAACCAATTCGGTCGTCAATGGTTCTCGCACTCTTGCATAACTTACACGGCTTACGATTAATCTTGGACGATGCTCGCACATGCAGTAAATCAAAGTCTCGACGGTATGTCGTATCCACGTGAACACCACTCAACATCATAGTTATACATAAAATTCGAGGAACCGAGATTGGAAGGAAGGCGTCCTGCATTTCTCGTTGAACAATGCACCTTCTCTATCTCTAAAATCGATTGTGATAACGAGAACGCCATTCTATAGAGCAATATGCATGTGCAGGGAGAGATGGAAGTCGTATAAATTACCTGGTACTGTGGTAAAAATCATATTCATAACCGATGTTCAGGATTCGACGTTGAATAGGGGAAATTGGAGGCTCTTTGTGTCAGGTTTTATTTATGCCACAAGGAAATTGTTTTTTAATCAATGGATGACAATATCTTTAGGTCTATTCGATTCTAAATGTTATCATTTAAAAAAAAAATTAAACATAAGAGATTACAATATAAAAATATTGATTTTTCAAGAACCTACGTTCGTCACGCAGCACCCCACGCACAGGCTCCACTGTAATGCGTATTAATAATGATAGGGTAGATTGTGACAGATAACGAAAATTATACCGTACAGAGAGACAAATAAATGACCTAATGTCTTTGTTAATTACTCTTCATACCAGACTTTCGTGGCCATTTGGTATATTAAATAATATTAAACATTGCGCACCCCATGGCTGTCTATCGTGCCCTATGACTTTTTGAGACAGAAAAAAAAACCGTGAAAATCTGTCAGAGAATGACCTCTATTGTGTCAGAACATACGTCATTACTCATTGTCACGCAGGATTTATATGATTTATAATAAAAATTTCAGCTCCTGAATAATTAGACGTACGTATAGTACGTACATTAATATTTATCACTGATCGCTGCCGACGTAACCGCTGTTACCCTGACCGAGCATCAGAAATAGAGCCAGAATGAATAATAATGAGTCGCAAAAATTCACTTCTTGCGCAAAGCATTTTTTTCAAATATTTTAGTAACGTGATTTATAACATGATATTTTTTGATATTGCGAATGAGTTGATTAGTGTAGTGCGAGAAAGAAAAATGGTAAAATGGTAATTGTGGTAATGGTAAAGAATAGTATTATAAAAATGTAGTTTTACGTTAATTCATGTAAATGGAATGTACGAGGTCTGTTCAAAAAGTATCGCGAATTTTGAATTTCCGCGGGCTACGTATATTCGATTTTCGATTTTTTTGTGGCGTTAGGTTGGTACTCATGTCCCTCACTTATGCTGAAAAAATCGGCCATTTCGAATGTTTAGTTAATTGTTGACAGCTGCTTTGGTTAGACGTGTTTTGGCTTGTATTCGATTTTTATCTATTCCGAAAAATGGATCAAAGAATCTGTATCAAATTTTGTGTGAAAAACAAAATTAAGTGCGCGGATGCATTCCGAATGTTGACTGTGGCATATGGTGAAGCTACCTTGGACCAAAGCAACGTTTATCGGTGGTACAAAATGTTCTGAGAGGGCCGAGAAGATGCGAACAACGAAACGCTTTCCGGACGCCCGAGCACATCAACAACAGACGAAAACATTGATGAAATGGAGAAAATAATATTGGCCAATCGTCGAATCACCGTTAGAGAAGTTGCTGAGGAACTAAACATATCGATTGGCTCATGCTATTCGATTTTTACCAATGATTTGGGCATGAAACGGGTCGCCGCGAAATTCGTGCCAAAACTGCTCATTTTCGAACAAAAACAGTGTCGCGTTAACATAGCTAAGGAGCTGTTGGACTCGGTCCGCGACGACCCAAATTTGCTCCAGAGGGTCATAACTGGTGACGAATCATGGGTTGATGGTTATGACGTGGAAACCAAAGCTCAATCATCGCAATGGAAGCTGCCGCTTCAGCCAAGACCGAAAAAAGCGCGCCAAGTTCGGTCGAACGTGAAGGTTTTGCTCACAGTTTTCTTCGATTGAAGGGGCATGGTGCATCATGAGTTCTTGCCACAGGGTTGTACAGTCAATAAAGAATATTACCTGCAAGTTATGCGCAGTTTGCACGACGCAATCCGCCATAAACGCCCCTGCTCACATGTCGTTGCTTGTGCGCGAATTTTTGGCCAAAAACAACACTCTAATGATGCCGCAGCCACCGTATTCCCCAGACCTGGCCCCCTGTAACTTTTTCCTGTTCCCAACACTGAAGAGGCCCATGAAAGGACGACGCTACGCCAGGATTTAAGCGATAAAGACGGCATCGAAGGAGAAGCTAAGCAAGATCACAAAAAATGATTTTTTTAAGTGCTTCGAGGATTGGGAAAAACGTTGGCATCAATGTATTATATCCGAGGGGAATTACTTTGAAGGGGACAAAATAAAGATTAATGAATAAATAAAGACTTTTTGAATAAAACCCAAAATTCGCGATACTTTTTGAACAGACCTCGTATGTCATGAGGCGGGTGGAAACGTGTCAATTTTCAATATCAATTGGCGATCGAGGAAAGCTCTCTCTATAGATTGACAGTTTATTCAATGCTATCAAACGTTTGTCTCGGCATACAAAAGTCCTCAGCCCCGGGCATTTTCCCGTCCTGACAATGTAACAAGCACTCTCCGCAAATTACTACTCCATTCATTCGCTCGATAATAGTTACGACAATAGGCCTCTTGCAATTTAACAGCCGAGGGCAGAGTGTACGCTTGAACTCGTATGAAAACAGAACGGAAGTACGGATCTCGAGAAACAACAGATAGAGCAAGCAGCTCTGGCACAGTGCGAACGTGGGACAATTTCCGCTCTCCTCTTTGTCACACTACGTTTGAGCGTCCACCAGAGGTCAATTTGCAAACGTGAGCTTATATATACCGCATAAATAATACGTGTGGCATGACTGTCGGACCAAGCGAGCACTTGTGCTACTGGCTCGTTGCTATAACCTTCACCGTTTGGTGTCTACATACAGGAATAAATGAGTATACCGTTTATTCGTCAGCCCCACATTTTTTCTGTCGTAAAGGCATTGTTTTTTTTTCAAAGGAATTTTTCGTGCTTGCGAATTTGATTTACACTCTCGAGTTATCGGTTTGTCTTCAAATAAAGTCATCTTATTAATGCAATATTGCTTCATTGATGCACGAGTTACCTTTGATAAATGCACTCTCAAAAAGTTCTTAAATCACACAGAATCCACCAGAAAGGAACCTCTTATCATCTCGGTTCTCAAATTTACTCCCTTGAGGAGAAAAAAAGTATCCTCGTCGTGCATCCCGTTTATCGTAAAAAGATCTCATTCGGATCGACCGAAAATAAATGGTTTTTAGAGTAACGAACGATCCTCTCATCCTAAAAGGGCCGATACATTCTCGCTGTTTTATAAACTAAATTGCACATTCCCGATACAAATAGATAATTCTATCGGAAGTAACGTATTTCCTCTGATGTAATAAATGATTGTTTCGTATTGCGTAAAATCGCTGGATTTTTCAGAAAAAAAGCTTTACACGCTTCCGAAAAAATCCATCAATTAATAACAAAAAGCTATTCCTCTGTTGGGTGAATGGATTTGTTAAAAGAAGAATAGTTTTTAACTGTTGCGAAAGATATTTTGGATGAATATGTTGTACCATTCCAGGGCCGTTGGTAGTTATCTGTTTTTATGTTGTTAAGCTTTGTAGAATTAACTAATCATATAGACAAAAATATTAATTAGCTACAGATTAAACGCAAATGGGTCATTCATCATTTCAATTTTAACGGTGCTATAAGAATCATGCTGATGAAAAAAAAAACAGTATTCTATCAATTTGCGAAGTTGTCTGCACGTTAAAGATAATGTGCTGTACTTTCCAGTTCAGGCATCATAGCTTGCAATTTTGTGAAGAAAAAACTTCTTCCCACATCGAGCTTTCATTTATGACTTCTCAAAGTCGTAGAAAAGGATACGTATAAATTGATAAAACTTTGTTATGTAGCGGCCAGTAGCGCTATCGATAGAGGATACATACGAGGTCTGTTCAAAAAGTATCGCGAATTTTTAATTTCCGCGGGCTACGTATATTCGTTTTTCGATTTTTTTTTGTGGCGTTAGGTTGGTACTCATGTCCCTCACTTATGCTGAAAAAATCGGCCATTTTGAATGTTTAGTTAGTTGTTGACAGCTGTTTTGGTTAGACGTGTTTTGGCTTGTCTTCGATTTTTGCCTATTCCAAAAAATGGCTCAAAGAATCTGAATGAAATTTTGTGTGAAAAACAGAATTAAGTGCGCGGACGCATTCCGAATGTCGACTGTGGCATATGGTGAAGCTACGTTGGACCAAAGCAACGTTTATCGGTGGTACAAAATGTTCTCAGAGGGCCGAGAAGATGCGAATAACGAAATGCGTTCCGCACGCCCGAGCACATCAACAACAGACGAAAACATTGATGAAGTGAAGAAAATAATATTGGCCAATCGTCGAATCACCGTTAGAGAAGTTACTGAGGAACTAAACATATCGATTGGCTCGTGCTATTCGATTTTTACCAATGATTCGGGCATGAAACGGGTCGCCGCGAAATTCGTGCCAAAATTGCTCAATTTCGAACAAAAACAGTGTCGCGTTAACATTGCTAAGGAGCTGTTGGATTCGGTCCGCGATGACCCAAATTTGCTCCGGAGAGTCATAACTAGTGACGAATCATGGGTTTATGGTTATGACGTGGAAACCGTAGCTCAATCATCGCAATGGAAGCTTGTTTTTTGGAATAGGCAAAAATCGAAGACAAGCCAATACACGTCTAACCAAAACAGCTGTCAACAATTAACTAAATATTCAAAATTGCCGATTGTTTCAGCATAAGTGAGGGAGATGAGTACCAATCTAACGCCACAAAAAAATCGAAAATCAAATACACGTAGCCCGCGGAAATTCAAAATTCGCGATACTTTTTGAACAGACCTCTTACAATATATATATATATCGATTGGTAGTAATTAATAGGGCGTAGCCCACACGATCTGAAGCACACGCAGGTGTTAGTGAATCCCTTTTGTTGACCAGCGCTCGAGACATAAATATGCCTCCTTTATCCATAGTATGCTTGAGCAAAGGGGAGAATGGGGGATGGTGAACCATGCGTTGCAGCGCACATCCTAAGAGTTCGTAAATTATTTATCGAAACTGTTTCTCGTCCAGTAATCACCTTGGAAAAAAGTTCAGGGTCCTCTTCGAGCTGATTTTGAAGTTCAAAACATGCCTGAATTCGACGCTCCCTTTGCTCGTCTGTGAGAAGGCGAGGGACAAATTTGGCTGCAACTCTGCTCATGTGCAAATCTTTGGATAAAATCCTCTGAATTGAACTCCATGATATCCCAGACATCTTACAGAGTTGATCAATGGTTCGGCGACGGTCTTCATGAATGAGAGCATTGATTTTGTCGACGTTTTCGTCACTTCTTGACGTTGAGGGGCGTCCCGAATGGGGTTGGTCTTCAATTGACATTTCTCCATTTTTAAAACGTGAAAACCACTCGTAGACTCCGGTTTTACTTAGGGCAGTATCCCCATAAGCAGTCTTAAGCATTACAGTAGTTTCCGCGACCGATTTCCCCAAACAGGAAACAAAATTTCACAGCCGCGCGTTGCTCTCGACAATCGGCCATCATGTTTTCGCCGAAATGGAAAAAGTTGTTTCACTACAAAAATTCCCACGGGCGAACCGATGCACTCACAGCGACAGAACTTCGCACACTAACTCAGGAGACGTGTCCCCAACGAACACCTGGTCGAGCAATGGGTTCCCCCACTCTCCCTTCCCGCCGCAGCGCAATTCCCGTTCTTTTTGGGTCCTCCCTCGTATATACACGGAAGTCCGATACCACAGTCGGTTAAACGACAAAACTTCACCTTTCAACTTTTTCGAGCCAAATTTTGTCATATACCACTTCGCGATCGGAGCAGTGGAAAATGTCATGTTTTTTTTCCGGTGATTACTCTATTTCTCGTATGGAGAGGGTGAGGAACGATTCTTTTTAAAATTGCCAGAAATTCGTAAGTCTCATATGCCCGTTTTCCAACCCTCGTTTCATCTCACCATCCCATAACGACAATCCAACCATAACCGCATTACTTTTGTCTATTTCATAATAGCTTGTATATCATCCAGTATACATAACGGGATAGCTTGAGCCAAACGTTAATATCAAATTCGCATAAAATCCAGATAAAAGCTCACCCTCGTCATAACAGGTTCCGAGAATCTTCCGACATTTTTGTACACAAGTATGAAGGTAGCGGAGTGTGTGAGGGTTGCTTGTTGCTCACAAAGTCCCGAGCGATTATCTCGTCCTGGCAAAGGAGTGCAAAGGAGAGAAACAGAGATAGAGCGACACAGAGGGGAGTGGTGGTTAGCAAGAAGCCGTGATCCGCGTAGAGTGTGTAGTACGTGGGGCCTTCGTGGAAACGATCTTGCGGTGATTTTGCACCTTTAATATCCAGTTTAAATATGCATGAGACGAAGTAGGCGGCGGGAAGGCTCTCATGTTTCGATGCCGCTAACGTAACAGAAAGAGAGTATATGTGAGAGAGAGAGAGAGAGAGCGAGAGAGAGAGCAAGGGGGAAGAGCAAGAGAAATGAGTCCTTGCGACGTTATAAACGAGGGATAGAAGCCACCCTCGATCCATCCTCTACCCCGCTACGAGGGTGGCTCTGTAGAGACACCGAGAACGACGACGACGACGACCCGACACGTTCCAGTCGGTTTGAGGCTACGCGTGCAAGGGACTGTGTAGGTAAAAGCGGTGGTGAAAGTGTTAGGGAATGGGGGGATGGGATGAAGGTTGATTTTTGGTGTCACAGTTCTATGGCGCGGCGGGCGGGCGGGGGGGGGGGGATGACGAGAAACGCCTGGCGTTAAATTTCTCGTTGTCGAAGCTCTCTGTCCCACGATCTCATATTTCGCTCTCTTTCTCTCTGTCTCAACTTCCCACCCTCATTCTCGTCACTTGCGTGATTTGTCCCCACCTGAACACCACAAGATAAAGTCAGTACTATCCCTCCAGTTTTTCTCCCCTCTCGTGTCTCTATCTTCGCAGTACATTAAAAAATAAAAAAAAGAACGGACCGTAAATTTTCGTAGCATCGTTTCACAGTATTACTAGCCTTTTACGCCTCTCCTCAGCCTCATTCTACAGACTACATCTACTTTCCCAGCTCGTTCCCTCACTTGCCAGAATGTTAAAGCGTATTAAGGACTACGTCCCGGCCGTTATTTGATCATAATCTTCGTCAGCCGCGTATATGTTTTCTGATCTCTCGTCCTTTTTTTCCCTGGGGATGAATATCATTGTGGGAAGCTACGATTTTGCCAGTTAGACTTTCGCAATCGAGATGCCCGGAAACAAATTGCACTGGACAATAAAACTAATATCTCTTAATTTACCACTTGGGAATCGTTTTTTTTTAGACTAAAATGAACTTCATAAACAAAAATAAACTGTAATTCATGTTAATATTTCTGGCTAGAATTAAAGCTCAATTATTTTGATAACATTTTTTTACGTATAATAGTTCGAGCACAAGGACTTTGAGGTTTCGTAATGTTGAGAATTTCAAGTTACTACAGCAACAAAAATAGTCTGAATTAAGTGGTTTTGGTTTATTGCGAATAATTTTTTCTATTGACCAAGTCTAACTCGAAGATCGCAACATACTTTTGCATTGGAAAATGATAAATTGTGGAGAATGCAAATTATGGGGAATTTTTGAAATTTCGAAGAAAATTTGTCGGATTTGACGTATATAGAACCATAGTGTAGGTATAATTTGTTTTACCTTCGATGGTCAATGACTCGGAACGATCGACAACTTATTTCCTCATTTTCCCTTGCACTTCCGATTATGAACGGTAAACACCAAAGTTAACTCGTTAGCTGAATGACTAAATAAAAAACAAGTATAATAAGGAGTAGCAACTTTGTGTTTGACACCATTGGATTGCAGTGATGTAGCAGAAACAGAGAGAGAGAGAGAGAGTCCAGGAAATATACTTCGCTCATCCGCGTATACAGGAACTGACTCTATGTACAGTAGAAAAGCGTTCGTTGGAGAACGACCCCATAAATCACTATTAAATCTTGAAAGGGTCTGCTCTGCTGCTCGTCAAGTAATCTATCAGACCAAAGTGTATAGATATATGCATATGTATATATATATATATATATATATATCCTCTGCTCTCTCTTTTTCTCTTTCTCTCTGCCAGTATAACGGTTGAGTAGCTGCAACACGGTCGAGATATTAGTCGCCTATGAGAGTCCACTCGGATACACGAATTTCCCGAATAACCCAACTACACGTACGACATAATGTACACATCCGAAAAACGTATGTTTCCTGAAAGGGGATCGCAAACTTTCCCTATGACAAATGACCAAGCATTTCAATCTATCACACAACCCCTTTTGTGTACATACGTAGAGCTTTGACTGGAATGTGATAGCAGATTTTTTTGTTACGTTATATTGACTCCGTTTGGTCCTTGAGGTACATTTTTCAGACTCGCACATACGTGGATAAAAATATTGCGTCTGGTAAATGAATAATTCTTTTAACATATTTTTCGATATCAGCACGTAAAAGAAAACAAAGTAGGTGATAATATCCCCAAGGGATGAAAATGGAAATGGGAGCAGAGGGGCGGGAATCGACAAACCTGAAAAATCTATACAATGGAAATATTATTATTTTTTAAATATGTACTACTTCGAAATCCGAAACGAATATTAATATAATGAAAATGAATAAAATCGTGTATTAAAATCAATTAATTAACGGTCGGATGAGCAGATTCAAACTGTTCAGTAGTGGAGTTACTTTAGCTGTGGTTAATCGACTGAAAATGTCCAGTTGTTCTAACTAAAAGTACGTAGGTCAGATAAGGGGGGGAATAGGGTTAGACAGTTAAAAAAATCGATTTTTTTTAATTTCATAAATTGTTAGTATTTTCATGAATTTTTTTATAGTATAAAAAATGAATATAATTTATTGAAACTTTGAGAATATTTTATACATATATTTAAGTATATACTATAAAATATTAGCGACCCCATATTGCTTGTTTTTCTTGGTACTATTTTTTCAAACGCGTTTTTCTGAAAGCGACTTTTTTTGAACTTGCGTACACGCTTGTTTGAAAAGTTTTCGATCAATCGTTTTGAAAATTGGCAGTTACTTTCTTCATAGTATTGCGCTCTATATGAACCTAAAATCAGAATATTATCATTATTTAAAATAATTTTTTTTTGCAAATAAAGTTGTAAAAAATGGCAAAAAATCATGCTTTTTTGTTTTGACCCCTGTAAAAAATTCAATTTTCTATTTTTTTGATAGCATTTAGGTTCATATAGAAGAGAGACATATAATAAAAGTAAATTCCAACCTCGTTTGAATTCGGACGAAAATTGCGGCTCTCAGAATGTACGCAAAATGCTGAGTCTGATTGTGACCTGCAATATGGGGTCGCTAATATTTTATAGTATATACTTAAATATATGTATAAAATATTCTCAAAGTTTCAATAAATTATATTCATTTTTTATACTATAAAAAAATTCATGAAAATCATTAAGCAAACGTTGTCCTAACCCTATTTCCCCCTTTAGCCGAACTCTGAATTCACGGATAAACATATTTTTTATTCGTCCTATCAAAATAGTTCAGTTGTACCCTGCATTGCGTCTCTTTACAATAGCACATACGTCTAGTAATGCGCGTTCAATTGTATTAATTTTTTAGAGACATTATTGTAGATAGTAACTCTGACGAAATGAACATATGATTGGAAAACGTGATCTATTGACCGCAACCATTATAAGCTCGGTCCTGTCACATTAAATAAAGTTGATGAGCAAATACAGCACATCGTTTAGTTACCATAAAGATGTTTTACGACACCCAATGTTTGTAATTTACAATTAGTTCATGAAACTTCCATTGTTCGGCGAATAATTTTCACTACAAAATTTAGTGTTCCTTATAAGAACCATCGAGCACAGTAGAAATTATCGTACGAACAATCCTATTTTTATGTTCGTACGTCTGTTCTCAAGCGTTACAATGCCGTTAATGGAAAACCTTGTGTAACCTATGAAACGTAAATTCTCATAATGCATAGAATATATCGTACCTCCAGATCAACCGTGCAATATCCATCTATATTGGTATCTATATTGGGTTGGTATTGTGTTCTTTCTAGAGGTAGAATATAGTCGTTAATAAATTTTCGATGAGCTCTACGATCAACATGGCTTGTTTGTTGGTTTTTTTTTCCTGGTCGAACGAGGATCAAATGACCCTGCGAAAAGCAGTAGTAAATGGCCACGAGGTGCCCATCCCGTCGCGAGGATGGGCTGCGTGCGCGGTATAATGGATTATGTAATCCGGCCGAAAGTGGTCGTGTCGAGAGCAGTATAGGTGTTGTTAGAGTGATAGCAGAGGGCAAGAGGAAGAGAGAGAGAGAGGGAGAGAGAGAGAGAGAGAGATCAGACAGTGAGTGAAAAAGAAAAAAAAACAGTGCTGGACATAAGTACAGCGTGGGCTGTTTGGTCACGATCACTTCTGTCTCGTCCTTACGCTTGGTCGAGCATCAACGCTACACCAACACGGGTGCGATATAGGGAGGGTCGCTTGGCAACCGCAACCCCAAAACATTATCAGAGAGGGTCGTGGGAAGCTTAATGGATACATATTGATATCATTTGTACACCCGTCGAATCCACCCCATGGTCCTTCACTCCCCGTATACCGAAACCTCGGACCTTCCAACTCCTCCTCGTCAACACAAACTCACTTTTTCTTTCTCCTCTCTGTGTTCTCCCACGTCCTCATCTCTTTCCCGCGATTCGAGCACACCCATTTATACACATAATGAAAACATGGCAACACACAAAACTCTTGTTATCTGAACTGTAAGCGACTCAATCAGTCTCTGCTGCTTTCAACATAAAATAACAAGACTTTGCATATCGTGGTTTTCATTATCACACCCCTTCTTTGGGATAACAATGAAATTAATCGTGCATTGTGACAAACGGTTTATCGGGCCTGTCAATGAGAACACCAGTGAGAGGTATTTGAAATGAATACATTTTTTAAACACTTTTAAATAGTTGTCTGACCCTAAAATGTTATTGAATATGAGTACTCGAAAAAATAAATAAATTATTTTCATACATTTTACAGCATATTTCTCGTCAATGTTGTATATTGACAAATTAAAGATCCGCAGCTGAATTTGTACACAAACATCCACGAGTTTGTTTCAATCCAATACAATTCATTTTTTGTTCAATTTCAATACAATCGTAACACATGCAAAGTTTCAACATCGTTCACCGGTCACTTTTGCAAATTATATTATGCGAGTGTATACCATATGACTCTGAAGACATTATCTACGTGAGAAAATATAATATAACACACAAAAAGGATTTCGTGAGACTTTTTAAAAATCAGTTTCTTCAGTATTGTTTCGACACTTCGAAGAGAGCGTACCGAAGAAATGAACCCTTCAATCGACCATAGTACACGAGGTCTGTTCAAAAAGTACCGCGAATTTTCTCTTTCCGCGGGCTACGTATATTCAATTTTCGATTTTTTTTGTGGCGTTAGGTTGGTACTCATGTCCCTCACGTATGCTGAAAAAATCGGCCATTTTGAATGTTCAGTTAATTGTTGGCAGCTGTTTTGGTTAGACGTGTTTTGGCTTGTCTTCGATTTTTGCCTATTCCAAAAAAGCAGCTTCCATTGCGATGATTGAGCTTTGGTTTCCACGTCATAACCATAAACCCATGATTCGTCACCAGTTATGACCGTCTGGAGCAAATTTGGGTCGTCGCGGACCGAGTCCAACAGCTCCTTAGCAATGTCAACGCGACACTGTTTTGTTCGAAATTGAGCAATTTTGGCACGAATCTCGCGGCGACCCGTCTCATGCCCAAATCATTGGTAAAAATCGAATAGCACGAGCCAATCGATATGTTTAGTTCCACAGCAACTTCTCTATAACGGTGATTCGACGTTTGGCCAATATTATTTTCTTCACTTCATCAATGTTTTCGTCTGTTGTTGATGTGCTCGGGCGTCCGGAATGCATTTCGTTGTTCGCATCTTCTCGGCCCTCTCAGAACATTTTGTACCGCCGATAAACGTTGCTTTGGTCCAAGGTAGCTTCGCTATATGCCACAGTCAATATTCGGAATGCGTTCGCGCACTTAATTTTGTTTTTCACACAAATTTTGATACGGATTCTTTGATCCATTTTTTGGAATAGGCAAAAATCGAAGACAAGCCAAAACACGTCTAACCAAAACAGCTGTCAACAATTAACTAAATATTCAAAATGGCCGATTTTTTCAGCATAAGTGAGGGACACGAGTACCAACCTAACGCCACAAAAAAATCAAAACCTGAATATACGTGGCCCGCGGAAATTCAAAATTTGCGATACTTCTTGAACAGACCTCGTACTTTCATATAATATTTTGTGGTCGCGCCGACATTTGATTCTGCAGGATCAATTCCAGCGTCGTTTTTATTTTCTTTAAAATTCGCTATTCTGGAATTTAAATGCGGTATGATATTGTCGGATACTGATTTTTCGTACGGGGATCCAACATTCTCGTAATAACCCGCAATTTTGTTGTTCACGCAGAGAGGTATGCTATGCGCATCCTGAACTGAAGAGCGTTGCTCGTTCGTTCGCGTTAACGGTCGAGAAGAAAATTCCAATTCCCCTGCTGATGCTGGCCGGCTGCCGGTTTTCCTGCAATACCTCTCTCTCTCTCTCTCTCTCTCTTTCACTCTTTTTTGGTTCTCATACCCCCGCGGTATACACTCGAGCGCACCCCTCTCGCTACTACTGTGAATAATTGCTGGAAGGCGAGAGTCGATGGATAAAGGATTTCATGCGAATTGGAATTGCGAAATTGTTAGTCGGGCGTGCGAATCGACGTTGGAGCGAAGCGGGTCGCAGGGATGGAGTCTAGCGAACGAGTGAACCCAACCCCGTCGACGTTGCACCGAGGGAGAATTCGCTCGAGGATTATTCGCGATTGTCGAGGCGTTCCCTTTCAACTCCCTCCGCTGCTTTCCTCCTCCTCCCCGATCCTGTCCGTGTCTCATCTCGCTTTCTCTCGTTTTTTTCATAACGAAAAAACTCATCGTTCTCTCACACTTCTCCACCTCCGCTCTTCCGATTCCTCTCCCTTTCCGCTGATGTATCGAGAGTTCCCGATATTAAATATAACTGTATCTGTAATATTTAAAGGTTGAAAAGGTTTAATCTCTCATTCGAAGGATTTTTCGCGCCAATGAATAACCGTACGAAAATGAAGCTATAGATGCCAGATGCAATACTTGTCGGTATTGTGTTATATTTTAATCATCTTTACGCTTTATGCACAGTGGCTGATTAGCGCATATTTTACTTTTTTATACTATTGCATACAGAGGCCATTTCGGGGTCATGGACTCACGTGTTTTATAAATGCAGTCTCTCCGATGTTTCATCTAGAATTTAAAGTATTACAATATTATATGCCAAACATTAAATTTATTGAAAAAAAAAAAAAATAGCTAGCTAGTATTTGGTAAATAAACTTTTTTTAAAACCTATTTTATTAATATTACTTTGGATTTTTTTTTCCCCTCAATGGTTATGGGAAAAAAATTCGGAAAATCAACCATATTTAATTCATCGCGATATGAATGCTGTCTCAAGACGGTAAGCAACAGGCATTGCTCGTGACAAATCGTACGATCGTTGGATATACACAATGTCGATTGAAGTGATATTATATGGAAATAAAAAAAAATAGAAGGAGGGTCAAGTTTCATTGGTGACTAATAGAGTCCTTGTAAAACGTGTAATGGAGTTTCGAATTGCCGATTGCATGGATAAACGGGTAGTAAAATGATAGGTTTACAAACCCTATAGTTTAATAGTTCGTACATCGCGTGTGTTACCGATCGATCCAAGCGATACTGTATATTTACCCGAATAATTTACGGTTGATTGACTTGAAGTTTTGCCGGAGTTGATTGCCGTTCCCGGACCTCCCCAAGCTTTTATTAACTTGCTTCAAAGATCTGCGCACGAATATATATACATATATAGACATGCTGTGGCTTGTTATATCGAACGACTAGTACTTCACGTTGGGATTTGTGTCATAACGTTTTATTTAAAAAATCATTTTTATAATTTATAATAAAAAGTTTTAACACGACGAGCTCAATTGCTCATTATTAGAGAATGAGTGCCCTGAACATGAAATTTCTTGTAAAATAAGATTAGTACGATATTACATTGACAAAGATAATTATATCACGTAGTGAAAGTGATGAATAAGTGTGGATAACCATTCGAATGTGAGATATTTTATGGGAGGGTCACTCATTGAACTTTATCACTTTATATGAGAACAAAAAAATCTGAATATTTGATGAACAAACTATTTTTAGTTGCTTCTCATTAATATTTTGCGTGGCATTATAATAATTTAGGTCCCCCTTAGTATCTTTAATATCGTTGAGTTTTTCAGATAGTTAGTTTATTGCAATGCCCTGAAATCTCATCGAATTTTGTTTGGGGAGTTTAGCAATTACGTTCTCGATTATCTCTCTTTTTGACTTTATCCCGCTTGGCTTATGGGCTTTGTTTATTGATCAGTTCACTTGAAATATTTCTATCTGTAAACAATATACATAGAAATTTATGCAACTTTGTAGTTGTAATGACACCCACATCGTATATCTATACTCGATGCTCCTAAAAGTTCTTCGAGTGAATCAGATCGTTAATCAAGCTTCCATCGGCGAGAGTGTTATTGGACATGTAAATCCCTTGAATGAATAATGTTACACTACGGAGAGATAAACCCCATCAGGGAAAAGACAATACAGCGTGCTTCAAAATAACTTTCACATCCGTTACAATCTAGGACTTCGAAATAACCCGAAACGGAATTATCAGCTTCGCCTTTTCGTAATGTAGATTTCAGTTTGAACCTCTGAACCGTCAGTTGGAAATACCAGCTTCCTACAAAGCTGCCATCGTACCAAGTTTCCTTGTGCGAATTGTTAAAGGATTATTATGTAGTGTAAAACTGTAAAAATTCACCGAAAGAGGCTTTTGTAGTGTAAAAGTATAAAATAGCAATTTTGCACTTCTACACTTTCGGCCAAAGAGATTTTTGTATTGTCAAAGAGTAAAATAACAATCTTACACGTCTTTAAATTCATCCAAAGAGATTCTCGTAGTGTAAAATAATAATTGTATACTTTTACACTAGAAATATGAATTTGAGTGAAAGTGTAATAGTGTAAAATGGTTGTTTTTAATTAACATATAAATTTTACGCTGCTACACTAAAAGTGTAAAATAACAATGTAACAGCATAAAACCGCTATTTTATATGTTTACTAGGGAGATTTTTTTTTTCGACTATTTTTTTTTTCAGTCCCCACCTGAAATTTTTTTGGATATGTTGAAAAAGAAATTCCCTGAAAGTTACAGCCCTTAATATTAATTCTAAGTACTTTCCCTTAGCGTGAGAAGATTTTCCATCTAAAATACACGTAAATCGAATTTTTTTTTTTTTCAAATTTCTATAACTCAGCCGCATTTTATGCCATCATATTGTTCTTGGTTTCGATGTACTCAGAATAAAAAAATCTAAAAAAGTGCCTTCTGCGGCGAAAATGTAAATTGTACTGGTGAGTTGGTACGGGTCACTGAAGTTGATTTTTAACCAAAATTATCGTGTTTTTGCTGTTATCTCCGAAACAATTAACTTTACGAAAAAAATGTAAATGAAGAATTTATTGGAAATTTAATTTCCTACAAAAAAAGACCCATCAACCCAATTGCTTAGATTAATATTTCTCGAGATATTGAACTTGTTATTTTTCATTTTTTTTATTATTTGATATTTCATATTTTATAAATTTTATACTACTCATAAGTTAAAGTTCAATATCTCAAGAAATATTAATCTAAGCAATTGGGTCGATAGAACCTTTTTTGCAGAAAATTAAATTTCCAACAAATTTTTTATTTACATTTTTTTCGTAAAGTTAATTGTTTCGGAGATAACAGCAAAATAACGAGAATTTTGGGTAAAAATCAACTTCAGTGACCCGTACCAACTCACCAGTACAATTTACACTTTCGCCGCAACAGGCACTTTTCTAGATTGTTTTATTCTGAGTAAATCGAAATCAAGAACAATGTGATAGCATAATATGCGGCTGAGTTATAGAATTTTGAAAAAAAAAAAATTCCATTTACGTGTATTTTAGATGGAAAATCTTTTCACGCTAAGGGAAAGTTCTTAGAATTAATATTAAGGGCTGTAACTTTCAGGGAATTTGTTTTACGACAAATCCAACAAAATTTCAGGTGGGGACTGAGAAAAAAAAATAGTCGAAAAAAAAATTGCCCTAATGTTTACACTACAAAATTTTGATTGGTGGAAAATCATTATTGAATATATGATTTCGAATTGTTGATCCCAACGAATTTCCTATATAAAATCGTCTGCCAAAACTATGATTCTGAATCGTCCTGTATGCACATGTATAGGAATAGTGAGGTAACAGTTTGATCGGCATCAGTTCCAGAATGTATACCTTGCTACATTATCATGTATCCCATTGGCCAACCGAGTTCTCTCTCGCTCTAGCGATGTATATAACGGTCCACGATATACGCAGTCCCACCAATTATATCAATGGTAATTCAGTTTATTACAATGGCCAAGGATGCGATAATAAATCACTCGTACGGGCTAGGTGAGGTGCCCGGGAGTCGGAGACCTTATCTCCACAACAATGTCCTAGCCTACGATTGTATATTATTCGTCACTCGTATACACATAGACATTAGAATAACAGAGCCAGGCATACAGTTCGGTTGTTCAACCGTGGAGCACGGAGAATCCACGAATCGTATACCACAAACACACACACCTATATTTATAGGTGTGTGTTTATGTGGTCATTCAAATATACATGTAGCCATTCACGGATACACAACAAATCTAAAACCACGACAGTACAGTCACAAGCAGTGTCGTAATACGTGAGTGACAAGTGAAGATCCACCGTTGGAACACAAGAATGGAGTTCGCCAATGTTCCACCGTAAACTATAACGGCGTCATCTAATTCCTCCGTAAACTATAACGGCGCCTAACTCTCCGAACGAGCGAATGCATATTTTCGCTTGGCTCACCCCCTTCCACTTCGCCACGAATTCTCCTACATATACGTATAACATTGCACAACTACGTATACATATCCTCGACCATTTATCAAGAGCAGAGATTGTATGAAACCGCCCGATGGCAAAGCGAGAGTTCGGTGTAGAAGAGGAATGGACGAGGTATTTTCGGTGCTTGCGCGCGAAATTGGGTTAGACGAATTTCATCTTCAATCATTCTTGAATCGTAGATTTTCTCGTATTATATAAACTTTCTGGGTCGTCGTATATACCTTCCAACGTTGCGACCGTATTAACTTGAAAGTTTTTAATTAAAACGAGAGACGACATTCGCTGGATGATTACCTTTGGAGATATCGATGTATACATCTTCAATCTCATTCATCCTTCATGTCCCATGCGAAGTTCGGGGTGTTCATACTTCTCTGATGCCGTATTCAAACGTCCGACGAGCAAATACACCCGAAGGACTCTATACACACTATTTCGTAGTGTATACATATAAATGACTAAACTCACAAGTTTTCTAACTGAAATTGCCATGAGAAATTTACTTTTCATTGTATGACGAAACCACTCATTCGCAGATACTCACGAACAGGACAGACGGACAGGCATCGCTATTTTGTTATTTTGGTGGTTGAGATGACAGACGCGATGGATTGTCCCCTGTTTTTTAAAAAGACACTTGCTTGAGGTTGTAACTTTTAGGTATACTTGCACGGTAAATCGAGTTACCGATGACGGTATTGATGGAACATTCTGTTGGCTTTTTACGAGAAGGCGCGAAGAAAATTGGATTATCTATGAAACAGATTAACGATATCTTGGGTATTGTTTTTTATGTGACACGAAGTACTTAAAAAAAGTAAGAACGTACCGCGAACCCTGTTGCAGTTTGTGTTTATAGTTTCTGTGTGGCAAGTGGCTCGAGGATCTAGTGTGAATAATGTTCGAAGAGAAATCCATTCGACATCCTGTTCGGATGGACAATAAATTATTTTCTACACTGACAAACCAAAAACACTGAGAAACCAAAAACTTTTATTACTCCAGTGGAATTGAACGGCGGCTATTTTTTGACAATTCTAGATCAACTGTTCAATTCCTGACCTACAGTGGGTCAAAAAAGTATTCATACACCTTGTTTTTTTGCGATAACTTTATAGACATAAGCGATACGCAAAGAAAGCCAATTTTATTTAATAGTACATCAGGTACAGAGATAAACTGCAAATGGAGAATTTTTTCCCAGGAATAATAGAAGAATTATGCCAAAAAAAACGAAAATTTTCGGGCCAAAAAAGTATTCGTACACTTACGATTGAGCTGCTAAACCTCGATATTCACCCATGGACGGTCTGACCTCTGCGTACAATGTAAACGAGTCTTCGTTTACACAATGGTTTTGACCTATTCCATGCAGTAGTAGATCTTCAAGCTCTGAACAGACATGATGACAAAGAAAAGCGAAATATCAATATCCATGGGAGATAGAGTGATTTTCCTTCGGAAACGCGGTGAAAGTTATCGAAAAATTAGTAAAGAACTAAATCTAAGTTTCGCAACAGTGTAATATATAATAAAAAAATACGAAAGAACAAACAGCACAGAAAATAAGCCACGAACCGGTCGACCAAGAATACTAACAGTACGAGAGCGTCGGAGTATTGTTACAGAGACTACAAAAAAACCGTTCACAAGTGCTCGCAGTTTAGCGAATGATGTTGCGTCAACATCGGGGAAGAGCGTCCGTCCCCAGACTATTCGAAACGTTTTGCATTCTGCCCAAATATACGGCAGAACTGCCCGCAAAAAACCATTAATTAATAATATAAATCGAGAAAAACGTTTAGGTTTCGCAAAAACCTACGTAAAAAAATCTATACAATTTTGGAAACGTGTCGTATTCTCGGACGAATCGAAGTTTAACATCTTCGGGTGCGATGGAAAAAAATTCGTCCGGCGGAAACCAAATACCGAGCTCCGGCAGAAAAATGTAATACCGACTGTAAAGCACGGCGGAGGAAGCGTCATGGTTTGGGGCTGTATGGGATATTATGGCGTTGGTAATCTGGCTTTTATAGATGGTACAATGAATGGCCAGAAGTATATCGACGTGTTGCGCAGCAATTTGAAAGCAAGTATAGATAAAATGGGCCTGGATGGAAATTTCTACTTCCAACAAGATAACGACCCGAAACATACTGCCATGAAAACGAGGGAATGGTTACTCTATAATGTCCGCAAATAATTGATGACACCACTCCGGACAACAATCCTATTGAAAATTTATGGCACTTGATGGATGTAGAAATTAGAAAAAGAAAAATAACAAACAAATCCGATCTCCAAAGAGTGCTTTTAGAAGAATGGACGAAAATAGCAAAAGAAACAACGCAAAAGCTAGTAGAATCCATGCTTAAGAGACTCAAGGCGATAATTGAAGCAAAAGGGATGCACACCAAATATTAGTTATAATTAACAACTATGATGATGTAGGTTTTTACTATAATCATAAGTGTATGAATACTTTTTTTGCCCGAAAATTTTCGTTTTTTTGGCATAATTCTTCTATTATTCCTGGGAAAAAATTCTCCATTTGCAGTTTATCTCTGCACCTGATATACTATTAAATAAAATTGGCTTTCTTTGCGTATCGCTTATGTCTATAAAGTTATCACAAAAAAACAAGGTGTATGAATACTTTTTTGACCCACTGTACTTGGTAGATAATGAAAATGTGGAAATGTGATCGACGTTCTTTTTCTTTTTCATATATAATGATGCTCCGTGTAACTGCGGGCGCTTTTATCTCTCTGCGGTAGATATTCGGCACATTTCGTTGCTTGACAAAGATAATAGCTGCGGAACAGGACTTTGAAAAATTGATAGCTGTGTTAGGGATATCGATGTGTAATGTGTCGGTAAATGTGGATGTATCGTTTTGCACGTTACACAATGACACAGACACACACACACACACATATAGAATACAGGGACTCGTCGTTACACTATGTACCTCGCTCTATACTTTTCTCTTTGTGTTACTTTTTTTTCCCTCGCATCCGCTCTAACGGACATCACTAATGAGAAATGTACCTGGTACTTTGTGTATCATTATTGATCGCCGCTGGTATCGCGGGGCGCGGGGGAGGCTGATGGTAGAAGATAGGCGGAACAGAGTCTCGATGAACAAAAAATAGCCATTGTCGAAACATTTTTTACAACCTCTCACTCTCTTACAAAACCAGATCCTTGTTCTCGGATATTTCTTCTTTGGCTGGTTTTCGCTCGATGCTTCCGATGAAACGGAAACCTCGCTCGAGGCATTGGTGTTATGTGTGTGTGTATTTTTTTTTTAATATTTATTTCACATTTGTCACTTGATGCATGAAAATTTTATTATTTTTCTTCGATAAAAAGCACAAAGAAAATTAAACAATTAAAACGCTGACGTTGTTTCTCATGAAAATATATAATTCAATTGTATACAGCACACTCGTTTACGTTTGGAACAGAATTAAATTAATTTATAATTGCCTGTGAGTCGTTTCGCGCTGGTTAATTAGTCGTTATTGTTCTTCGTACGATATTAACGATAAAATATATTCGCGATAATACGTTCGTGAATTTTGAAGGACCGCAATACGTGAAGTAATAAAAAAAAGTTCTGTCTTGGCAAGCAGAGTTTCAATGGTCATTACCTTAAGAATTAACTAGATATTTTATTTGTTACTTTTCATGAAATTACGAATAACTTTTAAAATATTTGTTGCTTAAAATGAATTAATTAGCCATTTATTTTGATGTTGTCGTTGTCGTCGTTCAACGTTGCGAATATCGCAAAATTCTGTTTCACACTTCGCAACAATTGTGTAAAATAACAGACATGCAGATGGTGGTTTGTTCGCTAAAACTCCGAAATATCGTCATTAACAAGATCCATATATGCGTAGTGCGCGAGTCTCAATTGTTGACACGCAGACTAAAGTCTCCGTTAATTCGAACGAATTGCCTATATTTTGAGTGTAGCACGGTGTGACGGTATATATACGTTCGATGAATTGGTTGATTCTCGCGTTTCTGTCGTTCCGACGATTTTCAAAAGAATAATACACAACTCGCACGCGTCGGCGAGCACGCTGAAAGGTATAATTTATAGTTCAATGCTTGCGCGCTATGAAAATCTCGCGAAACGCTAGATTCATTGTTACAGTTTTGTTTTTTTCTTTGTTATTGTTTTCACGGGATCGCTCGACCGAGACATATGTATACGGCACAAATATGGTTCTGTACATCGTCTAGATATTCAAGCTCGATATTCATACATGCATCATTCGTTTGGCTACCTATACATGGGGTTTTTTTATAACAACTCGAATCACGTCTATACCTCTGATCGTTTCAAAGTTCGTCAATTGTTTTCTGTTTTTGTTGTTGCTATAAAGAACGCAATTTTTTTTAAAGTTTTATATTTTTTAAACAAATTCCTTTTTTTTTTCTTCTTTTTTTCTCTTTATTTACTACTACAATCTGTTAATAATATTAACAATAAATAGTTTTGGGTGATTTACAGTAAAAGGGGCAAATGGGAATCCATACCTGAGTGACCGCTCGGTTATACACCTGGCGCGCTCGGGGCCTGAAGGAGAGCACTCACTTTAATGGCTTATAACAATAGAACGAGTCGGAAATTTCATTTAAAATTTTGGGAACATATTTTTCAATAGTTTTACTAACAATTTATGAAATAAAAAGAAAATCGATTTTTTGAACCGTCTAACCCTATTTCCCCCCTTAAATCTGTCGAATCTAATTTATCCATACGTATTCTATTGATAAACGACTTATACAAACTTTCGACGATGTTCGAACGATTGAATAGTACGTTTCCAAAAATACATTATGTTTTCGCACAATTCTACCGTGGATTTCATCCTCGATAATTATTGCCAAACAATGTTCGATTTGTCATAGAATGCCCAATATATATATATATATATATATATATATATATACACACGTAGAAAGCATTTTTGGGATTTGAGATGATCATTGATGTGAACATGCAAACTTCGCCGATCTCTACTGGTCGTGAGATTATTGTCAGATTATCAGCGAATAATGCTCGTTGGTATATCGATTCAATCGTGTAAAAAGGGAAGGAGAGAGAGAGTACATAGATATTTGTTCTTAGACAATCGGAATACTAATGTAGTAGTAAACATGCGAGTAAGAATTCTCCATTATCGAATACGAGTGGAGCCCAAACTGAACGCTCAAATGACTGTACGCGAACTTATTACGCCGAGCGAAAAAGATCAAAAAGCGTCTGACTATTGCGGGACTTCACTACTGTGGTGCTTCCCTTTGCTCGCCATGCTCCGGCGCACTGAGGTCTCCTGATTCGTAGCGATAACCGCTGCATGAGTCAGACCGAGATTGCTGTATATATACGCTAATACATAGAATTCAGTAATTTCAGTCTACACATGTTCTCCCCCCTCCCTCAGCCGTTTAATCTTCGCCATATCCACTGTTGTAGTACTCGATGATCCGATTCGATGTACCGAAGGGAGTACTGCGAGAGAACTCAGCCGTGTGTTAACACTGATGTTAACGCGGATGCAAGAGAGAAGGAGAGAGAGAGGGGGAGAGAGAGAGCGATGATCACGTGCCTCTGACCCCTAACGAGACCTGTACTAGCTTGCAATACTAGCTGCTTACACTTGCCAAATTGATTTCTCATTAGCAATGCCCCTACGTTTGTGTCCACCCTTCCCGTTGTACAACGTCTATATACACCAAGGTCTCAAGAGATTGCTTGCCTTGTAGAACACAACGAGATTAATGACATAAATGTATCAAATCCACTCTCTTCAGGGACAATAAATAAACTAATGGGCAAACACTTAAAACGTACGCAAACTTTTTTCACGCTCGTATATTTATTATTTTTTTAATAAATAAACTAATGGGCAAACACTTAAAACGTACGCAAACTTTTTTCACGCTCGTATATTTATTATTTTTTTAATAAAACTCATCCGTTGAATTTCACTCAGGTAATTCAAATGATTTTTCATTTAATATAAAAATTCTACCACTTATGATTGAGAATAATTACGAAAAATTGAATAAACATCAAAGAATAAACATTAATGCACAAACACATGAGACACGCATTCTCAAAGATAATCCAGTAAATTCAGGCTGATGCAGCTCTACTTACTGGTTAATTGAATGCTAAATTTGAGAAAAATTATGTTTTCAGAAAGTACTCTTGGTCAAATATTTTTAAGATAAAAATCATTAAGAGTGAATTATAAGGCAGATACTTTAACTAATTTACGTAAATTTCGTAACGGATACATTTTTATTCATTGTTTTCAAAATATAATCCAGACCGTTAAATCAATTATTCTTTTGCTCATAACGTTTCGACAATTCATTTCATTAGCTGCCCTTACTAACCGATATAGATTATTGAAAAAATTGGAAAAATCGAAATATTCCGTTTACAACAAAAATGATTAAGCTATAGATTGAAGTCGATGTATTTTCTGATCGAGGAATTCAATATAAAACTTCACCTCTGGTCGGGATTTTTTTACGCATATTTTCCATTTGAGACCCCTCCATTACATTACCCTCTATTCGCCTATGCTCTAAAATCACTTTGGTTCACTATTATGTTCAATCGTCGCAGAATAACGAGGGATTATTGTATTTACGTGGATTCGGCAAACAGAACGACCCTCCCACCGAAGTTACACGTTCAAAATCTCCCCGTTTAACTAAATATTATCTGTAGGACGTATACATATATAAATATGTAATCTATCGCGGCACGTAATTCGGTACGAATTTGTGAAACATTTTCGTCGGACGCGCCACAGCTTACCCGGAGACGGATTAGTCAACCCCTCTACCCCGTTTCTCTCGCAGCCGCACCAGCCGCTAGTAGTAACGGCGTAACAGGGGTTGCGACGAGAGTTCTCTCTCGCCCTCCGTGTGGTACGGGAGGGGGTGGTAACCGAGGGTTGTTCCTATTAAATACTACCGTCTGACCTCTCCGTCGACTCGCTCGGCGCAAGCTCACTCTCTCACTCTCTCGGCACGATCGAGCCAATTCATCCTACACGAGGATTTACGGATTAAATTCAATGCGGTATCCGCGCGTCCACACCAAACCCATCTCTCGAATATATATCCCTTTACCAATGCGCCGGTATGCCAAACATGTATATGTATTACCGTACTTTCCCGTTCAGCCAATAGCGCTTTTCCCTTCCTCCTGTAACCCAACAATTACGATAAAATTCCCTTTGTTCGTTAAGATTCTTCGGATATAAAATGAAGATCCGAGTGTATCTTAGCCTTCTCCGTATTTATTTTTTATAACTTCTGTCGAATGACAATTTAAAAACGGCTTGTAGCAAAGTGAACATTCAATAATATTATTGACCTAATTAATTGTTACATCTTAAATATTAAATAAAGATTTTCACAGAGTTTCCGAAGCATTTTTCAACTGTAGCCATGTTTTGTTGTAGCAAACCATATACGAGGTCTGTTAAAAAAGTATCGCGAATTTTGAATTTCCGCGGGCTACGTATATTCGATTTTTTATTTTTTTGTGGCATTAGGTTGTACTCATGTCCCTCACTTATGCTGAAAAAACCGGCCATTTTGAATGTTTAGTTAATTGTTGACAGCTGTTTTGGTTAGACGTGTTTTGGCTTGTCTTCGATTTTTGCCTATTCCAAAAAAGCAGCTTCCATTGCGATGATTGAGCTTTGGTTTCCACGTCATAACGATAAACCCATGATTCGTCACCAGTTATGATCTTCTGGAGCAAATTTGGGTCGTCGCGGGCCGAGTCCAACAGCTCCTTAGCAATGTTAACGCGACACTGTTTTTGTTCGAAATTGAGCAATTTTGGCACGAATTTCGCGGTGACCCGTTTTATGCCCAAATCATTGGTAAAAATCGAATAGCACGGGCCAATCGATATGTTTAGTTCCTCAGCAACTTCTCTAACGGTGATTCGACGATTGGCCAATATTATTTTCTTCACTTCATCAATGTTTTCGTCTGTTGTTGATGTGCTCGCGCGTCCGGAACGCATTTCGTTGTTCGCATCTTCTCGGCCCTTTGAGAACATTTTGTACCACCGATAAACGTTGCTTTGGTCCAAGGTACCTTCACCATATGCCACAGTCAGCATTCAGAATGCGTCGGCGCACTTAATTTTGTTTTTCACACAAAGTTTGATACGTATTCTTTGATCCATTTTTTGGAATAGGCAAAAATCGAAGACAAGCCAAAACACGTCTAACCAAAACAGCTGTCAACAATTAACTAAACATTCAAAATGGCCGATTTTTTCAGCATAAGTGAGGGACATGAGTACCAACCTAACGCCATCAAGAAATCGAAAATCGAATATACGTAGCTCGCGGAAATTCAAAATTCCCGATACTTTATGAACAGACCTCGTACTGTCAAACAATTTCTCTTGTATCAAATACAATCCACTTCATAAGAAACCAACCTGTCATGCTTTTAGTTGACTTCTTCAATGAGAAAAAAAATATCCGTGTCGTACGTCCCGGTCGTGTCGATATTGATAATGTTATTAAACGACACGCTTGATTATTAACTGACTATTCTGTATGCAAGATAATCATCCTCTCACCAATACGGTGAAAGTCTATTTTATTATTTTTCTTTTATTGATCGATTGCCCCTGTAATTCGTCACCGGACTTGGAACGGAAACGGAGCTTTTTTACAAAAATTATCTATCTCGTATGCGTCACTTATGATAGCAGGAGCACGACGACGTTATAAAAACGACATAGACAGCTACCTATGTAGTTACTAGGGGAAAGTACACTGAGAAAAACGTCTGGGAATATCAAGAAAATTTTGTTGCCACAACCACACATTTTACTTGTGGCAACCAAAACTTTTTCTCAGTGTAGAAGCGTGAATTATGAGATATATTGAAATCGGAGGAATCTAGTCCTCTCGCGCTAAAAGGATCACGTCCAAATTGACCGGAAAGGAATGTTTTTAGTACAACGAACGATCCTCTCACCCTAAGAGGAATTATCCTTTCTCGTTTTTTTTTGTACAGCGAATGTGCACTGTGACGATGAAAATATAAATGGTTTCGGAATTTTTTCTGATCTACAAAGGATTATTTCCAGGATCAGATGTTTTGGAAGAGCATATCCTTACTCCTGAATGAGTATTTGGTCAAAGCACCTGTACGAGAGTGAACAAAAAATGGAGAAACGAAGAGGTCGCTTTTATCGGGCATATAACGCCGTACGAGTTTGGCACAAGAAGATTCCTCAGTAAAAATGCACATGACCCGGAGGTATAATATAAACGGTAAAAATAGAAAGTATGTCGGAAGCGACAATGTAACCACGCCTTGAAACATTATACACGCCGTGGATGTCTCGATGTTCCATAACAGTAACGCTTCCTTGGCATTACTTTCTTCCCACGTAACTCACCCCTCGCGCGCCATATCCGCGGTGCATCTGGCGACAGTTCTGTGCAACAGCCGAGTCATACCATTGCAACGAATATACACTTTTGTTACCGCAACAGAAGGTTGTTCCAGTTATCCGCCGGTTGATCTCCTCTCTCGCTGAAATTTATACCGAATTGCAACGAGACTTTCACGTTCGCTCATCCTTATCTACACGCGTGTGCCCGATAGTTTCTTCTCCACATTTCATAGCGATAATAGAAGGTTTTTGCCACTGGGATGCCTCACAGCCTAGTTATCTAGAAAGGAAACTTTGCACAATAGCCATCGCGAATTTTTGTGAGACTGCAGAACTGCGGGCGTCAGGCCGTTTGATACGGAATGATTTTTTGGGATCCCATCCATCAGAGAGCAATCATTCAGAAATCCTAAGTTTTTTTGATTAAAATAATCCCTAATTCTTCTTATCGCAAAGCAGGAAAAACAGCATCATTAACATTCAACATTTTGTCCAACTCGTCCTGTCCACAAGTTATAGCCAAAAATCCTGAGACCTTCGAGTTAAATATATAGAACGAGGTAAACTTTTTGAGCCCTTTAAAATTACAGAAAGGCTCATTAAAATCGGTGGCGATACACCTTGCGGGGCTTCTTGGCAAATGAGCCTTTGTGCAACATGATGATGGTATATCTGCATACATCTAACGATTACCACATCGGAAATTAAACTTGCTATCGATCATTTTTTTTCTGATCTCATTATTGCCAACTCCGGGTTTGCATAACCGAAACGAGCGTAGAATGTATCCTGGTTTGTAAAATGTCTGCTCGTAACGCGACATTAATCCCAACGGTCGCGAGAGTCGGGGCAATACTGTTCGTGAACAGAGTTCGGCAGACGGCAAAATGGGGATTTCCAACGCCTTCGCATCGACGTTACGTGAGGTAGGATATCGTGGGAGGGGAGGAAAACTGGTGTGTTGCACGTGTCCCAGACGGAGAACTTGTGTCCGAAATATCGTTGTGCATGTGTTGTCGCGCATGTGTGAACTGAATGTTGAGAGTTTGATGTCGGTAGGAGTGACAGTGGTTGAACTGTGAGTAGTTTTCGTTGAGAAACGGAACAGCCGTTCACCATGCGACCGGGTGATCATAATCGTTCGCAGTGTGTCCACCGTGGGTGTTCTCTCTACACGATGTACGACGAGAACCCGAAAGTATCCCATACACCCATCTAGAGACTATCCAGCCGTGGAAAAGATACCATGGAGCATACATAGCCAAAAGTATAGATACAAACACCTTCGACCCGATGGTTGTATCCGCAGCCATATATGGCCATCCAACTGCAACTACCCCACACCAATATATCTCACATACGATCCAACATCCGTTCACCAGTCTCTGCGTGTGGGTGTATGTTTCACGCTGTGCTACCGCCAATATTGGTGAGTCTGTATTTGTGTGGCAGTGAAAAGGGAGACGAAGCTAACCTCCGTTGACGATGTATAGGTCAGACCGGGGTAAAGTAGGTACACCAAGAAGAAAAAGCATTTCTACCATCGTGGAAATGCTTTTTCTTCTTGAGTAGAACGAGACGTAGTTTGAATGTTCCCAGTTTATCGATTTCTTGATTCTTTAATGACAATGCCCCTAAGTACAAATTTTGCTAGATATTTATTATGTGTGATTGATTAAAAAAAATTGCATGACGAAATTTCATTCAAACTACTTGTCGTAATCCAACATGATGATCCAAGAAGAAAAAGCGATGGTGGAAATGCTTTTTCTTCTTGGATCATCATCCAGATTCCCAGTTCACCGATTTCTCGATTCTCTAAGGGGGGAAATAGAGTTAGACAGTTGAAAAAATCGATTTTTTTTTTATTTCGTAAATTGTTAGTAAAACAATTGAAAAATATGTTTCCAAAATTGTAAATGAAAATTCCGACTCGTTCTATTGTTATAAGCCATTAAGAGGGGAAATAGGGTTAGGACAGCATTTTCTCAATGATTTTCATGAATTTTTTTATAGTATGAAAAATGAATATAATTAATTGAAACTTTGAGAATATTTTATACATATATTTAAGTATATACTATAAAATGTTTATACATATGTTTAAATATATACTATAAAATTTGTATACATATATTTAAGTATATACTATAGAATATTAGCGACCCCATATTGCTTGTTTTTCTTGGTACTATTTTTTCAAACGCGTTTTTCTGAAAACGACTTTTTTTAAACTTGTGTACACGCTAGTTTGAAAAGTTTTCAACCAATCGTTTTGAAAATAGGCAGTTACTTTCTTCATAGTATTGCGCTCTATATGAACCTAAAATCGGAATATTATCATTATATAAAATAAATTTTTTTTTGCATATAAAGTTGTAAAAAATGGCAAAAAATCATGCTTTTTTGTTTTGACCCCTGTAATAAATTCAATTTTCTATTTTTTTGATAGCATTTAGGTTCATATAGAATAGAGACATATAATAAAAGTAAATTCCAACCTCGTTTGATTTCAGATGAAAATTGCGGCTTCCAGAATGTACGCAAAATGATGAGTCTGATTGTGACCTGCAATATAGGGTCGCTAATATTTTATATTATATACTTAAATATATGTATAAAATATTCTATAAGTTTCAATAAATTATATTCATTTTTTATACTATAAAAAAATTCATGAAAATCATTGAGAAAACGCTGTCCTAACCCTATTTCGCCCCTTAATGACAATGCCCCTAAGTACAAATTTCGCTAGATATTTATTATGTGTGATGGATAAAAAAAAATTCCATGATGAAATTTCATTCAAACTACGTCTTGTTCTACCCCGGTGTTCCATGTTGGTCCGTTCGTACCTATATGTGTATGTCGTACGTATATAAAAGTATAAGTGTGGGATGTCATACGCCTGCTGGTGGCATCACATGGCTATTTAGGAAGAAAGAAAAAAGAACGAAAAAATGGTCGACTAGTGGTCGGGGAAAACGAGGATAAGAGGGGAGGAAGAGGACGCGAGAATGGCGTGTTCGCCAACCGAGAGAAAAGCTGGGAGCTGTGCGCAGAAAGAGTGGAAGTGCAAAAGGAATGAATAGGAGAAGGAGGCAGGTTGGAGGAGAGAAAGATGGTGGTTTAGGTAAGAAGAGAGGGTTTTGGTCAACGATGGTGTGGGTTTAGAGACAGGGGCGTAGATGGGAATTCTGAAAAGCAGGAAAACGACGCCGAAGGCCATGCTCTTCTTCGTTGTTCTTCTCTTTTCCCTCACATATCTATTTCTCTGGGTTTCTCGCCACTCGCTAGTTTCCTACCGTGTTTCTGTTCTTCTATCTCCAGTTTTTTTTTTTTTTTTCATTCCATATTTTTCCACATTTCCTCTGTCTCTCATTTGTTCATCTCACTTCTTAACCCCGCGCGCGAACTCATATATTTTTCCTGTTTGTTTTCCCCCGTACATACGTAAGCGCATCTCTGTATATCCTTCATTCTCTCTCTCTCTCTCTCTCTCTCTCTCTCTCTCTCTCTCTCTCTCTCTCTCTCTCTCTCTCTCTCTCTCTCCCTCTCTCGGTGTCGTACTCTCTCTTTTCCAACGCACTCGTCCTAGTAGGATTGTCACGGGCCGCTCTTTAGATCCTGTCGTAGTATATAGCTTCATTCCGTCGGATGATACAGTCCGTGAGTTCAACACAGGGAGATTTTACGTTTGCAGACGAGAATCAGCGACAGATAAAGATAAAGAGAGGTGAGAGAGAGAGAAAGAGAAATGAGCGAGAGAGAGAAATGAGAGAGAGAGAGAGAGAAAGAGAGAAAGAGTGAGACAGAGGAGTGGGGCGGCGGCTGCGCTGGTGAAAAGCCACACAGTGTGCATTGACGCTCGACTCGGGCGCGCGTTCATACAACCCCTCGTCGACTGTCCAGCTACCAGCGCACACGGCTTTGTTGTCTTCTTCATCGTTGCGCTAATAAAGAAAAATAAAGAGGCACGTGCGACATAGGAGACAACGCGCTCTACCGTAGATTCGGATATTAGCTCGGGGCAAGGTATGTGCAGCATTTCGCGCAACTTTCCTATTGTAAACATCTCGGGGTTTTGTAACCAGGAGAGATTTTTCTTGGAAATAATTTTAAAAAAGCGCAGACAAAAAAACATAACTTGTAACAGATTTCTGTCGTAGCGTTTTACCACTGCTACATCTATCCCGAGGGGATGGGGAATCATAACGGCTAAGCTTCCACGTTAACTACAATTTTTGTGATAGTTTCGAACAGATATTGCCGCTCGTAACAATTTTATATTATATGTAGAATTATTAACAGATCTGATGTGAAAAATAGCCGAGAAGTTGTACCGAATAAAACAGATACCATTGCATCCATTCAAGTAATGATTGAGAATTTCAGATTTCAGATTTCGAACTAGTCTTCATTCCGTACTAACATTGTTGGTATCGTATATAGCTAACACTTGTGCGATACCCAAAAAAATTTGTACAAGAGGATCTTCAATGAAGGAATTAAAACTTTTATAGTCAGGAAATAATAGTTTCCTTTATTCAATGAAAACACAAGTTGTTTATCTATTTTCAATTTATGGAGAATACATTCTGGAATGTACGAATCGATCCACTGTCGATCAACTGATCATACTTGTAAGCTTATTCTTCTACGATAAATGGATTAAAGTCATCTTTATCTTTGTTTATACCTTCTGATTGCAGCTCCAAGATGAAGTGGCCCCTGATATTTTCCTGGTTCGTTCTGCAGCACTCATGTATACGTGGTGCACCTGCACCCGGTAAGTCATCTTCATATAAATATATAGAAAATATAAATGTAAACGAGGAATCCCGGTTGATTCGACGAACTCGCTCGCCTTATCTTCGAGTCAATAAATTCATAATAAATAAATTTACAAAGAATAGATATATGGAAAGTAATTCAAACGTCAACTATTCTTTTCTTTTCGTCATCTCGCGGCATATCCAAATTGTAAGCACACATGCTAGCATATATGTACATTAGGGCGATTTTTGTTTTTCGACTATTTTTTTTTTCAGTCCCCACCCGAATTTTTGTTGGATATGTCGAAAAAGAAATTCCCTGAAAGTTACAGCCCTTAATATTAATTCTAAGTACTTTTCCTTAGCGTGAGAAGATTTTCCATCTAAAATACACGTAAAAGAATTTTTTGTTTTTTCAAATTTCTATAACTCAGCCCCATTTTATGCTATCATATTGTTCTTGGTTTCGATTTACTCAGAATAAAAGAATCTAAAAAAGTGCCTTTTGAGGCGAAAATGGAAATTGTACTGGTGAGTTGGTACGGGTCACTGAAGTTGATTTTTACCCAAAATTCTCGTGTTCTTACGGTTATCTGCGAAACAATTAACTTTACGAACAAAATGTCAAAGAAAAATTTGTTGCAAATTTAATTTCCTACAAAAAAGGTTCTATCGACCTAATTGCTTAGATTAATATTTCTTGAGATATTGAACTTTAACTTATGAGTAGTACAAAATTTATAAAATACGAAATATTAAATAATAAAAAAAATTTATAAAAATAAAGTTCAATATCTCAAGAAATATTAATCTAAGCAATTAGGTCGATAGGATCTTTGTTGTAGGAAATTAAATTTCCAACAAATTTTTCATTTACATTTTTTTTGTAAAGTTAATTGTTTCGGAGATAACAGCGAGCAAAAGGAGAATTTTGGGTAATAATCAACTTCAGTGACCCGTACTAACTCACCAGTACAACTTACACTTTTGCCGCAATACGCACTGTTCTAGATAGTTTTATTCTGAGTAAATCGAAACTAAGAACAATATGATAGCATAAAATGCGGCTGAGTTATAGAATATTGAAAAAAAAATTTGATTTACGTGTATTTTAGATGGAAAATCTTTTCACGCTAAGGGACTTAGGATTAATATTAAGGGCTGTAACTTTGAGAGAATTTGTTTTTCGACATAGCCAACAAAATTTCAAGTGGGGACTGAGAAAAATAAAATAGTCGAGAAAAAAAAATCGCCCTAATGTACATCGTAAATATAGGATACAGGGTCAGTCGTCGTGTGTACCCGCAGAAGAGAATTTATTCGCTTATACAGGTGGAGCTGCATGAGAGAATTTATTCTCTTATACAGGTAGGCTATGAGAGAGAAGAGGAGGAGGATGAAGGAGAGAGAGAGGAGTGAATTAGTAAGGAGCTTTGGAAAGCCTCTGTGTTCGCGACGAGCCGCTTTTCCACAGAGCCCGCACGTGTAAGCAGGTGGAAGCATCGCGAAGCTCGGCCATTGGAGCTGTTGGGAGTTTCTCAAAGCCTACCGTGACGTTCAGGCGAATACAGGTGGATGAGGATGGAGTAGAGATGGGAAAGACATTGGTATATCTGTATATAAACTGCTGTAAAGGTATTCCAATTGAAGGCGATATGGTAACTCAGCGAGGGACAGGACGAAGAGGAGGTGAACTTGGAGAGCGAAGGTGAACAGCGGAGAAAGACTTCGTCGTTAATACGGCACCGCATCCCGGTACCAGAATAGGGTAAACCGCGCGAGCGGGTCCGTTCGACGACGGTTACTTCGCCCTCCTTTACCTAATCCGTGTTTAACGGAGTGTGGATAGGCAAATTGAGCGTCCCTGGTTGCGCTCGCGTACCCCCACCCCTGCATCCAACCCCCTCGAAATCCTTCGTTCACGAAGCCCCGACCAAATATCCGCTATCTCAACGGCGTGAAGGAATAAATCCACTTCGGATCCTCGATTAATTCGGCAACGAAGATCCGCCAGTAAAATAGTGACCGCGCAATTTATTCACAACCGAGAGTCTTGTTGTTGGACATTTTGGGATTGATCAAAGGATTTGTGTTTTGAAAAATTTAACTCACATCACGCGCTTTTTGACGATGAATTTAAAGTCACTTTAGAAGAGTTCCGTGTTTTTTGTAAATTGAATTTAAACACAATTTGGTTTATTTAGTTTTTCACTAAACGTTTATGGGTTTTCATTGATTTAAAGCATTGTGTGATATTCTACATATAACCTCTCCGAACTACCGAATCTATGACTTCAGTTTTTTTTATGGAAATTGTACATTTAAACAAACCGAGGTTATATCGCTAGAATTAACAACGTTACAAATCTCGACGGAATACACGAATTTTTGTGTATCTGACTCAAGGATCGAGTTCCTTGTTCAATTGGTGTCATCATAGAACCGAGAATACTCGTATAGGATAGGTATATTAGGGTGGGTCAAATAATATGACTAATTTTTTTTTTCCTCGATATAATGAAAAATGTATTGTTTGGCATCTCAAAAAAACCCTTTGCAAGTATGAGCCCTTCATATTTAAATTAAGACGTCCCTCATCGCGAATTTTCATTTCCCATTTAAATAACATGGAAACATTTTTTTGGAATTTTATTACACTTGAACCGTTGATGTTACAAGAGTTTTTTAACACATTTTTGTAGAACATTTGATGCTCTACAAAAAAGCTCTCTTGTGTCTAATCGATAAAAGTAACCGTACAAAAAATAATCGGTGATAATTAGCTCTGGATTCTCTCATATTTCTTTGAAAACAATTAGTAATATATTAGTAGTATATTAGTATATTAGTAATATATTAGTAGTATATATTAGTAGTATATATTAGTAGTATATATTAGTAGTATATATTAGTAGTATATATTAGTAGTATATTTATTCATATTCATAACGAAAATTTTCAAAAATTTGTAATTTATGTACTAATAAACGAGATAAGTAGAATCCAGAGCTAATTATCACCGATTATTTTTTGTACGGTTACTTTTATCGATTAGAAACAAGAGAGCTTTTTTGTAGAGCATCAAATGTTCTACAAAAATGTGCTAAAAGACTCTCCTAACATCAACGGTTTAAGTTTAATAAAATTCCAAAGTTAAAAAAAAAATGTTTCCATGTTATTTAAATGGGAAATGAAAATTCGCGATGAGGGGCCTCCTAATTTAAATATGAAGCGCTCATACTTGCAGAGGGTTTTTTTGAGATGCCAAACAATACATTTTTCATTATATCGAGGGAAAAAAAAATTAGTCATTTTATTTGACTCACCCTAAGGTACATATACCATTTGTGACCAGCTATGGTTCGATTTTGGCCATCACCTTGTAACACACAAAATTCTGAACATAATCGAATTCATGAAACATCGAGTAGGTCATTTTCTTGATTTATATGATTATTATCGAAGTACTATTATTAAAATAGGGGGAAAAACAACAGAAATATATTAATAGTAAAAGCGGTCACAGATGAGACAATGGCCAAAAACGATAAATCTACCCTACTCAATTCTCTGGCCACAATTGAAATTGAGGTAGGACGAGCACACACGTACTTACATTTCACCATTTTGTTTCACGTCATCTGTTTCACTTGCACGACTCCTCGAAAGTATATAAGAGTTAAATAGACAAATGTATATGCGTGCAGATTATAAATTAGAATGAATTACCGGTATATGCCGACTGGAGCCCTGGTGCTTTTGCTCGGAAAGAAATTGCTTGTCGCTCGTCGTAAATAATTAGGGAACCGAATGAAGGAAGAAATAAATGAAATAAGAGTTATGCATTGTTTCGTGGAGCTCAAGAGTTATTAACATACATATTATGTATATTCACATACGTATATATTTTATATTCGTGTATGTGCGTGCGTTATATAACAGTTTCCACGAGGAAACGGGCGAGAGAAGGAGAACTTGATATGTCGGGTGTTCAGGAGCAAATTTCCAAGTGCACACATCGCTAACTAGGTTACGTAATACAATTAGCGCCTCCACTAATTTCTCAGCGTCGAATAGGTAACCCCGGGCCCAGGATGGTAGTTCGCTATTAATGGGTAAATACAAAGCCTCGTCTATCTGGGACGCGTAGCCAACTATCTCTCTCCCTCTGCCTGAACGAACCTCCCTTTCTCTTTCTATTTCTGTATCTCTCGCTCTGCCGCTCTCTCTCTCTCTCTCTCTCTTTCTCTCTCTCTGTTTCGTAGTAACGCATATGTGTACGATGCACCCATCTTTGGTACGTATCTCGTGCCACCCTCTCGCGGGTTTCAAGCCTTGCTCACTCTTGAACTGTAACGCATAGACTGTATGCATGCACAACGATGGTATATTATCGCGCACCGTGCGCACAACCGAGGAAACATATTCAAAATGCAACGGCGATTGTTCGCGTGATATATCCCGCTGCTATAGAAATCTCTTGGTGCAAACCGTTGGTTAATTGAAAATCAACGAAACGTTATTTCTTAAGTATACGCATAAATTCACAGCATATATTGTACGCGATAGACTTCTACATTATATAATAGATATACACGTGTGTATATCGAAAATTTTTAGACATTCGAGCATTAGAGGTTTGAGGTGGTTTATGTATTTAATCGATAGGATTGAACGCATAAACACGATACACTCAAGCCAATCGAGTACAAATGGTTTGAACATTTTTTTGGACAAATTTTTAAAAGAACCGTGCTGTTAAGGGGGGAAATAGGGTTAGGACAGCGTTTACTCAATGATTTTCATAAATTTTTTTATAGTATAAAAAATGAATATAATTTATTGAAACTTTGAGAATATTTTATACATATATTTAAGTATATACTATAAAATTTTTGAAGAATTTCCTTGAAAAACACCGACGATATTGGCGACCCCATATTGCAGGTCACAATCAGACTCGGCATTTTGCGTACATTCTGGAAGCCGCAATTTTCATCTGAAATCAAACGAGGTTGGAATTTACTTTTATTATATGTCTCTCTTCTATATGAACCTAAATGCTATCAAAAAAATGGAAAATTGAATTTTTTACAGGGGTCAAAACAAAAAAAGCATGATTTTTTGCCATTTTTTGTAACTTTATTTGCAGAAAAAAAATTATTTTAAATAGTGATAATATTCCGATTTTAGGTTCATATAGAGCGCAATGCTATGAAGAAAGTAACTGTCAATTTTCAAAACGATTGGTTGAAAACTTTTCAAACTAACGTGTACGCAAGTTAAAAAAAAGTCGTTTTCAGAAAATAGTGTTTGAAAAAATAGTACCGAAAAAAAGAAAGTCAAGGCAGTCATACATTTTTTCGGTGTTTTTCAAGGAAATTCTTCAAAAATTTTATAGTATATTAAGTATATACTATAAAATATTAGCGACCCCATATTGCAGGTCACAATCAGACTCAGCATTTTGCGTACATTCTAGAAGCCGCAATTTTCATCTGAAATCAAACGAGGTTGGAATTTACTTTTATTATATGTCTCTCTTCTATATGAACCCAAATGCTATCAAAAAAATAGAAAATTGAATTTTTTACAGGGGTCAAAACTAAAAAGCATGATTTTTTGCCATTTTTTACAACTTTATTTGCAAAAAAAAAACTATTTTAAATAATGATAATATTCCGATTTTAGGTTCATATAGAGCGCAATGCTATAAAGAAAGTAACTGCCAATTTTCAAAATGATTGGTTGGAAACTTTTCAAACTAGCGTGTACGCAAGTTCAAGAAAAGTCGTTTTCAGAAAAACGCGTTTGAAAAAATAGTACCAAGAAAAACAAGCAACATGGGGTCGCTAATATTTTATAGTATATACTTAAATATATGCATACAAATTTTATAGTATATACTTAAATATATGTATAAATTATTCTCAAAGTTTCAATAAATTATATTCATTTTTTGTACTATAAAAAAATTCATGAAAATCATTGAGAAACCGCTGTCCTAACCCTATTTCCCCCCTTAATGGCTTATAACAATAGAACGAGTCGGAATTTTCATTTAAAATTTTGGGAACATATTTTTCAATATTTTTACTAACAATTTATGAAATTAAAAAAAAATCGATTTTTTGAATCGTCTAACCCTATTTCCCCCCTTAAGAACAGTTAATCATACTACATCCATGTCGAAAATTGTAATTTGCGCATTTTTATATTGGCAAATAACTCGGTGCTTGCAATTTGCCACATGACATTGTTTTCTGTATATTTTTGTCCGAGTAAAATCACCACGAATGACAAGGCTTCTCGCCCTTCAGTTACACTTGATAATTAGGCTACAAACATTCTAATACTCAGTGTTATTTTAATTATCTTACGGCTATTAACGCATTTTTGGTATAATCATTCACAAGTATTTTCTCGAAAACTCCATTCCAAATGATTTGATCATTTAAACGGTTGAAAGAGTTTACCAAAGTAAGTATGTAAATTCAATGGACACAGTATGCTTGGTAAACCATTACACTATATGCATATAAAACCCAGGGATATTTGTTGTTTGCTCGTGTAACATACGTACACATATATATGTATCCGATGAAACGGTTTATATATTTATTTTATTGTTATTTTATTTTCAACGGTTCCATTTGTAATCCCCGGTAACAAAGATTTCAGTTTCTCGAAATATTCCAAATAAGCCATCCTCCCACGCACGGCTTTTTAAATTCCACAGGAATGTTTGATCCGCGATATTTTTTTACGCGTACGAGCGATTTTTCGTTTCGTACTTTTTTTTTTAAATTCTTTTTCACCCAGCTAGAGGACGAGAAACGCGGTCGAAATGTTTTCGAAATACACGAAATATGTGTGTTTCGAAATGTATTCGAAACACACGAATTGAGCCGACGGAATATAGGCAAAGTTTTTCGCGCCACGTTGAAAAAATAAAAAATAAAATACTGATTCGAGCGTACTATCTCACACATCCACGAACATATCGATGTACGTTGCGAATTTTTTTCGCTTCTCTTTTTTATATTCCTGGATTTTAGAGGGATGGTATGAGTTTTTACGCGATCGTTTCGATGGAATATACATATATATTGAAGAGAGCCGGGAATTTCAGTCGCAACGAGAGCATGATCCGATTTATGTAGGTATACTGCAAGCCCCGCGTACATTTTCCTCTCGTACGTGACGTATCAGCACGAAGTCTTTGCGTACACAAAGCTTAATTCGTTGAGCACACGATATACTCGGCAAAACGATCTTTATATATACATATATAATATATATAGTTGTTATATATGGAATAGCCTACCATGATCCCACCTGTAATTATATATAAATACCTATGTATTCCGTACAATTCATGCGACTATTTATTTTGTCCCACTTTACACTTGGTACTGAACACACACATGCATACGGTGTAGACAAATTTTGCTAATATTCCGGGGCGGGGTCGCAGTTTCGAACCGTAAAAGCTTCGACGGTTCAAAACTCCGAATTTATGTGGGACGATTTTGAAACTTTACGAAATTTTTAAAATCCGTCCTTTTTAAAACAGAAATGTCATTGCGAAGAATAGTTATACATCGAGGATTAAATGACAAGAATAATTATGGGATCGACCTGCAAAAGTATCGAAAATAAAAAATCCTACTACTTAAAAAATCGTATTTTAATGTTTAGAAAATGTAAAGTTCCGAAAAATTGTGGTGTTAGAAACTCGAGCTGCCGAACGGTCAAGTTTTATACCTGAAAAGGTTCAGAAAAAAAAAGTTCGAAGCCAAATATATTAGAATTTGTATGTCCCGAAAAGGGTAAACAGACGACAGTGTATTAATTCGACGGGGAAAAATTCCGACAGGGCAAAATTTTGAAAGAGAGTAAAAGTAGCCGCTACCAGTGGGCTCTGACGCTCGCTCGTGAAAAAAGATCCCATAGGACATAACACCAGTGGTGCTGCTATCTGAACGCACGAATTTCAAACTTTCGAAATTCGGCCCCTTCGGAACTTTTATTTTCGGAATACCGCATCGTCGACGCCGTAATTTTCGGAGTCCGAAAAATTCTTATACCCGAGAATTCTTTTCTTCAATTTTATTACGTTCGCACTTTCCGATAGTTTCTTGTTCGATAATATAATTTTCGGAACTTTGCGGATCTTTAAAAATCACCAATTCGGAATTTTTCAAGTAGTACTACTGACCGTTCGATAAATTGCTCTGTCGTCTGCGTAATCTTTCGAAAAAATATTTACTTGACGATATTAAATTCGTATCGTTTTTGGTATCGATTCATACCCGTTCGATGTTATTTACAGTCGATTATTCAAACTGTCGTCGGAATGAACCATGTAATTCGTACTATTAAAATTCGGAGTTTTGCACCGTCGAAGCTTCTACGGTTCGAAACATCGACCCGGCCCCAATATTCTTCCAGACTTGGAAAGAGCAATTTTCCGTTCGCTGAAATTTATGCGGATGTCCATCCTCGTTCATATTAACACGACACGTATGTCCATGTAACAAAAGCTTCCTTTCCGAGGGAGCAACAATATAGAAAATTTAATAAAAATGACGAAATTGATATCCTAACAGATGACCCGAATACAATGACAATGACGTTCACTTTACCCTCTTATATCATATTTTATATCATTTGTTAGGCTGGTATTCAAAAACGAAAAAGATGATAATGTGACGTCAACGAAATCAGAAATAAAAGGATGGGGAAAAAAATTGGACGGTAATTTTTAATACAGTTTCATAAACTGGATTCTAAACGAGAATATTTTTAAAATGGTCTCTTCAGGTTTCAATGATTTTTTTCTAATTATCGAGTTTCTTTTTTAAATTACATCTCTACTGCTCTTTTGGCAGTAAAATTACGTTTATTCGACATACGATGTTGGTGTTACCTAGGAGAGATATGCAAAAAAGCATATTAAGCACGCGAACGAAAATCCAAAAGTTCGGGAAACGAGAAAAAAAAATGAAGTGAAAAAAGTATGTAACTCGTCGAATTTTTAAGCATGATCTACGTTCCATCTCCGAAGTAGCTTCTGCTCGTCTGCTTCTCTCTCTCTCTCTTTCTCTCTTTTTCTTTCTGCGTGTACTTTGACGGACCCACCTAATTACCTTGTGCATCCGTTCGTTGCCTCAACTCTGATTAACTTTGCTCGTTCTCTTCATTTTTTAAAATTATTTTATTTTAATTTTCCTATATGTATATAGTGTTCCCCAGATTTCGACTCATTTCATTTCTTTTCGGGTTCACTTTCGTTCTCCCACCCTCGCTAGTACTTCATCTCTTTTGGACCTTGCGCGAATTACTCTTCAGATTTGTCTCCACACGACGATTTGATGCTGCACGTGCAACTGGCTCTTTCGCAAATTAGCCTGGTCGGTCATTTTTTTCCTTTCAGCTTTCAGAGCCTCTTTTCCTTTCTACGGATGAAAAGATCCGTTTTCTCGGAATCTGTACGGTGTGTAATAACGTTAAACCTCCGTTACTTTGTTACACATGCAGATATATTGAAACGTTTAAATTATTTGATAAAATTATTTCGTCACATTATTAAATTCATGACTTTTCAAATCCTTTTTATTTGGAAGAATGCATTTGACTCGTACACACGACGGGCGCAAATATCTCTGTTTTTTTGCACATCGTCCTCATATCTATTTACTCAGCATCTTAAAATTTCAAGTAGATAATCAATTCAATCTCGATCTACGAGAATATATTTATTCTTCACTAAGCGGGATAGATAAAAGAAAAATTTCCTTAAGAATTAAATTAACAACGCACATTTTTAACTTTTAAAAGGACTCTCATTGTTTTGTGACTTCTATCAACCTCCATGATGTCACCTCTGTCATTCTCATCGTCTGTACTTATTTCCACTAAATAGAAATTAAGTAACTAAATTATACCAAACATTATTGTTAATTCCTAGCAAATACTCATAAGCACTGAAAAAAAAAATGTTAGAATTTATACTCAATTAGCCATCTATAGATATTACTTTGGTAAATATGGAGCAAAGGGGACCCACTTCCGATTGACTTGCCTTTAATATATGTTGTCTAGGGACCCTTTCTGAACAACTTTTTCCTCTGACACAATTGAGGGTCGTTATTTATTAAAAAGTTATTAACAAATAAAGTTAATAATTCATATAACTATTTTCCTTATAGCAGCCAGTCCCAATCATCTTGTCCTTCACATGTGTTGTTGAGAATACCCCCCTGAGTAATATACCAAAAGTTTTATCCGCCCTCATTGTTTGTTGAAAAGTTATTAACAAAAGAAAATTCATAAATAGAATATGAAATACTTGCATGGTGGCCAGTACACGTATGACCGGAGGGGCTGTGACCCCCCTGCCCACGCCACATACCAGCCCATAGACAAACCAAAAACAACCCAAAACAACCCCAGTAACCTAAAGAAACAAACAGACAAACCCAACAAACAAACAAACCCAAAACAAACTCAAAACCCAAACGAACAAACCCAACGAACAAATCAAAAACAAACGCAAACCAAAAACCCAACTTCATAATATAAATAATGAATAAAACAAATAATTGTTTGTGTATATGTTTGTTTGCGTTGTTTTTGGGTTGTTTTTGGGCTGTTTTCGGGCTGTTTTTGGGTTGTTTTTAGGTTGTTTTTGGTTTGTCTTTGGGCTGGTGAGTGGCGGATTGCAAAGGGGGCCCAGCCCCCCCTCTCATGCGTGTGCTGTTCACCATACACTAGAACAAGTAGTTCATGTTTGATTTATGAAACTTTTTTTGTTAATAACTTTTTAACAAACAATGAGCGATGGATAAAACTTTTTGTATGCTACTCAGCGGTGTATTCGCAACAACAAATGTGAAGGACAAGATGATTAGGACTGGCTGGTATAAGGAAAATAGCTATATGAATCATTAACTTTATTTGTTGATAACTTTTTAATAAATAACGACCCCCAATTGTGTCAGAGGAAAAAGTTGTTCAGGAAGGGTCCCTACACAACATATGTTAAAGGCAAGTCAATCGGAAGTGGGCCCCCTTTGCTCCACATTTACCATTACTTTTTTCTATTAACCGCGACATTGCCGTATTTTGTGTATTGTGCCCAAATGATGAACACGCTAAGAAAGGTCCATCATACGTATAGAGGGTGACCCAAAACTAGCACGTCAGAGGGACACGGGGGTTAGATTGACTCCGGACCTACCAGAATAAACAAATATGACCTCAATAAAAGTCTCATGATTTTCGAGAAAAATCGTCTTTCTTGATTTCGCGGAAAATCGCTACCGAGTACTTGTTATTCCGCTACCATTGCTATGAAAGTCCAAATCGTAAGCACATCAAAGTCCAAATTCACATCAAATCCTAAAGAGGTTAAAAACACAAATGACAATAGAGAGATAACGAGAATAGCGATTTTCCGAAAAATCGTCTTTCTGACCACTTTACGATTTGTTGTGGATTTGGACTTTGATTTGCTTACGATTTAGACTTTCATAGCAATGGTAGCGGAATAACAAGTACTAGGTAGGGATTTTCTGAAAAATAAAAAAAGACCTATTTTCTCGAAAACCATAAGACTTTTACTGAGCTCATATTTGTTTATTCTGATAGGCCCGGAGCCATTCCAACCCCCGTGTCACTCTGACGTGCTAGTGGTACACCCGTATATGTATATATGATCGAAAAGTGAATATTCTTCATTTTGGTCGGTAAGCGAGACACGTTTAGTGACCGGAACACTTACTCAACACATTATTCTATGGGTACTTACTCCCGGCACTGTGTGCGCATAGTTATTCGAGACTCGGGTTAACTATGCGAATCTGCACAGAGTCAGATAAGGCTTATCTCGGAAGACCGTGGTAGGTTTGAAAATTATACGACCCAACTACTGGTTCTCGGGGGGTACATATATGTATATGTTGCTTATTCGTGTGTGCTTCATATAGATTTTGGTATATACACCACATATATGTATATTCCTGTAGTAATTCAATTTTGCGTTTTCAACGTGACAATTTTTTTTCAATATATGAAGCAGGGTTTAATTGAAAAAAGAAAACACACTGGAACGAATAAAAAAAAGTCATGGCGATACAAGCAGATAAAAAAATGAATATTGCGTGGACGAAGAGGGCTGTACTGAACGAGAAAAGATGTGTACAAGGGGACAAGTAAAATGTAATAGGAAAGAGGAGGAAAAAAGAGATAAAAAAAAGGTATTAACCGCAACGTATATGCGCACTAGTGAGAATGCACTCGGATGCGTTATCGAGAGATATGCTCGTATATCCTGTACCGGAGTCATGAACGAATGTACGGAACCTACGAATGTAGCCGAATGGCGTTGTACGAGCTGATGGAAGTGCTTTTTACGAGTGTTACGAACGAGACCCACTCCCTTCCATGATGTATATGTATACTCGTACATGTATATATATATATATATATATATATATATACATATATATATTATATATATATATACATATATATATATAGTATCGCAGCAAATATTACCCTCATATTGCATTTGTGACTGGTAGGTAAGAACGCATGTTAGATAGTGACTAGACCGCGTAGGTTGGACACTTATCCTGCGTTTACGATGATTCGGTCTTTTTCTGTATAGCTTTCGTTGCCACCGCTATCATAGAGGACCGGGAACAGTGAATTCCAATCTCGGGGGTTGGTCAAGCACACGTTGTCCTCGGTGTGTATGAGGAAATAAAAAAAAACGTATTACTCCTAATGCTCTCTCAACTTGTCATCTCGTGGTAATGAGAAAGATATATAATTTGATCATTCAGTACATTTTCTTGTTTAGTTAGAGCTAGCAACATACCGGCATATCATATGTGATATAATGTGATATAATAGTGTACTATAACATTTCTGTAAAGAGCGCGTGCTACTGTGACAAATGTCACTTGAACCTTCGTGCGTTTTAGAACGTTAATTTTCTCTCAGTCTAAGTAATGAATACTTAGCAATCAGCATACTGATAATAAACTAGTAGAACGAGGATTCGTTGAAAAGCTAACAAATTTCTCTAGTCTAATAATCTGCATGAAATTTATTATCCATAAATTGAGTTAGTCATGCTAGAATATTAGTCAATACTGAGATGGCGTGGCCGTTTAGCCATAAAATAGCTTGCACGCCAACTATTGCACACAACTAAATACAGTCCAATTAAAATATAGTAAGATATAGTAGGGTTTCCACAGTCTCCCTGTGTCTCAGTGCAAAAAGCGATACAGTAGTATATTACAAAACAGTGATGACGACAAACAACATTGTGAGAGGGGTGAGGGTCTCAAGGAATGGAAATGGGAAGGAATGTAAAAAAATAATTGCATAAATTCAACGAAAAGATTTTATTCATCGTAAAACATGGATGAATTTAAAGCGAAAGGATTTCTGGCAGGTCCGTGATAAATGCGTAGTTTGTGGATCGTTCAAATTATTGCACCTACCGCAGTTTATGGCAATGTGCAGGCGCGTGTATGAAGCGCTTCTACGGTTAACGTTTGCATTAAAGTCGGCTTAACGTCGCGTTAATATCCGAAATAACAGCGCGGGTCGTTGTCATAACACCGTTATAGAGGTAACGATGTGCCGCAACGCACAAAACTGGTACACATTCGTATGGGCGATTATGTATATACACACGCACGATTGCCTGCGTGCACACGTACATCTGTGTGCGCTCATGTGTGTACACTTATAGAGCGTATCTGTATGTGCAGATATATTCAACGTACATATAGACAGGCCCCTTTGGTTTAGAATTGGCCGAGGTTGACGCGGAAGAATGTACGAGGTCTGTTCAAAAAGTATCGCGAATTTTGAATTTCCACGGGCTACGTATATTGGATTTTCGATTTTTTTGTGGCGTTAGGTTGGTACTCGTGTCCCTCACTTATGCTGAAAAACTCGGCCATTTTGAATGTTCACTTAATTGTTGACAGCTGTTTTGGTTAGACGTGTTTTGGCTTGTCTTCGATTTTTGCCGATTTAAAAAAAGCAGCTTCCATTGCGATGATTGGGCTTTGGTTTCCACGTCATAACCATAAACCCATGATTCGTCGACAGTTATAACCCTCTGGAGCAAATTTGGGTCGTCGCGGACCCGAGTCCAACGGCTCCTCAGCAATGGTAACGCGACACTGTTTTTGTTCGAAATTGAGCAATTTTGGCACGAATTTCGCGGCAACCCGTCTCATGCCCAAATCATTGGTAAATATCGAATAGCACGAGCCAATCGATATGTTTAGTTCCTCGGCAACTTCTCTAACGGTGATTCGACGATTGGCCAATATTATTTTCTTCATTCCATCAATGTTTTCGTCTGTTGTTGATGTGCTCGGGCGTCCGGAACGCATTTCGTATGTTCGCATCTTCTCGGCCCTCTGACAACATTTTGATACCACCGATAAACGTTGCTTTGGTCCAAGGTAGCTTCGCCATATGCCACAGTCAACATTCGAAATGCGTCCGCGAACTTAATTTTGTTTTTCACACAAAATTTGGGGACCGGGTCGAAGTTTCGAATCGTAAAAGCTTCGACGGTGCGACACTCCGAATTTTAATAGTACGAATTACATGGTTCATTGCGACGACAGTTTAAATAATCGACCGTAAATAAGATCGAACGCGTATGAATCGATACCAAACATGATACGAATTTAATATCGTCGAGTAAATATTTTTTCGAAAGATTACGCAGACGACAGACCAATTTATCGAACGGTCATTAGTATTACTTGAAAAATTCCGAATTGGTGATTTTTAGAGATCTGCAAAGTTCCGAAAATTATATTATCGAACAAGGAACTATCGGAAAGGTGCGGACGTAATAAAATTGAAGAAAAGGATTCTCGGGTATACGAATTTTTCGGGCTCCGAAAATTACGGCGTCGACGATGCGGTATTCCGAAAATAAAAGTTCCGAAGGGGCGAAATTCTGAAAATTTCCAATTCGTGCGTTTAGATGGCAGCACCACTCGTGTTATGTCCCATGGACCTTTTTCACGAGCGAGCGTCAGGAGCCCACTAGTAGCGCTAGTTTTACTCTCTTTCGAAATTTTGCCCTGTCGGAATTTTGGCCCGTCGAATTGATACACCGTCGTCTGTTTACCCTTTTCGGGACATACAAATTCTAATATATTTGGCTTCGAACTTTTTTTTTCTGAACCTTTTCAGGTATAAAACTTGACCGTTCGGCAACTCGAGTTTCTAATACCACAATTTTTCGGAACTTTACGTTTTCTAATTATTAAAATACGATTTTTTAAGTAGTAGGATTTTTGATTTTCGATACTTTTGCAGATCGGTCCCATAATTATTCTTGTCATTTAATCCTCGATGTATAACTATTCTTCGCAATGACATTTCTGTTTTAGAAAGGACAGATTTTAAAAATTCCGAAAAGTTTTAAGATCGTCCCACATAAATTCGGAGTTTTGAACCGTCGAAGCTTTTACGCTTCGAGACTTCTTTCCCGCCCCAAAATTTGATACAGATTCTTTGATCCATTTTTTGGAATAGGCAAAAATCGAAGACAAGCCAAAACACGTCTAACCAAAATAGCTGTCAACAATTAACTAAACATTCAAAATGGCCGATTTTTTCAGCATAAGTGAGGGACATGAGTACCAACCTAACGGCACAAAAGAAAATCGAAAATCGAATATACGTAGCCCGCAGAAATTCAAAATTCGCGATACTTTTTGAACAGACCTCGTATTAGATGAGAGAGATTCACGAGCGATGGAACGACACTAAAGCTAAGATTTATCGGTGGCTTTCACGCTCGACATCGACCCGGTATTATACGATCGTTTTTCACGACTGTGCGTTATGCTCCCGTTTGCCCGATACTACAAGGGTAGCTCCTAATGCCCCTTCTCCACTGTATAACAGGTATATATCGCACGTCCTGTAACCGTGCAATTGCTACTGCATCCCCGTGTCTCGTCGATGTGGCTTCTTTTCATTTCGTCCGCTTCATGGGGTTCGTGGCTCACTTAACGTTATGCAAGATAATTTAAACAAAATAGTAGATTGAAATCAGTCCTGTATGTTTTCGGAGCTTGTTCAAACGTACAGTCTCAGCACCGGGGACTTTACGTTCGAACACTTAACCCGAAGTAATAGATCACAAATCTTTGATCCAATGACTATGTCGTCGTTCGCAAAACACTCCAATGATAATTATTTATCCCACGAACGAGCAAACCTATTGAACAGAGTGCTCTTTACGTTTCTTACACTCGACAGATTTCTTCCGATAGAGTTGGTGCAACCATGTCTTATACCATTTGAGCTACTTTCCTGGCTGACTGAAGCACGGTAGCGTACTGGGAAGAAGATGAAAACTTCTGAATTGGCGTGAATCCCAACCTTAAACTCTATCCGTGCGACAGTCGAAACCCGGCGAACCTTCGGAAAATCCCCTAAGATCCCCAATCTATTCGTTACGTACCGCCTACAGTGAACGAGAGGAAACGACTCGGCATTGGCACGGTTGCCTCGTTCCCATTGCACTTCTAGTGCTACCGAGAGATCTCCTCCGGGGTCTTGATGAAACTTGCATCCCTTTGCTGGACGACTTTAGTGACCGCAGTTCACTGAAGCTCTGACCCGCGGGTTCCAAAGCTTTCGCTGCATGTCTGACGAGACCGAGATTGGCGATGGTTGTTTCTCGTATGTTTTGACCACGATTTACACTAAACGCAACGGAGAATTGCGCTGACCAAGCTATTTCTACACTTTCGACGTGTTGTAGAGGTCACCGTAAGTGATGAGTGATGGCAAACGAGACAGCGTCAAACGATCTCGACCATCCTTGACAAGTAACGACTTGTTCAGGAATTGCGGGTCCAAAGAACAGTGGTCATATTCATTCCGGTTCCCGGACAATTCAAGAGACGAATAAAGGCCTTGATCGACGTTGGCAACAGGATGATCGTCAGATTCTTGCGAAACAATGTTACTTCGACTTTACTACTCGAGAACATTGGAATGACTGATTAAAACCATCTGGTCTATAGTCCGAATGGAAAATATTGTAGTTTGAATGATTCAGACATTTTCTGATTTTCTGATAATTATTGGAGTGTTTCATTCGTTAGGACAGAGCACTCAACAACAACAACATTAACATACGAAGAGGGACCCAAAAAAAACGGGAATTTCGTCATAATTTCTTTATTTTTTAATATTTTTACACGAAATTCTGATCACCTTCAAAGTATTCTCCTTTGACCACAACGCACCTCTGCAAACGATCCTTCCAATGTTGAAAACATTTTTTAAATTCACTTATCGGGATGTTCTTTAGGCCTTCCAGCGATTTTTGTTTTACCTCCTCCACAGGGGCAAAACGCTTTCCTCTCATGTCCCTTTTGAGTCTGGGGAACAAAAAAAAATCACAGGGGCAATGACAATTGGTGTCATGCAGTTTTTGGTCAAAAACTGATTTACGGAGAGAGCGGCGTGGGCCGGCGCGTTGTCATGATGGAGGAACCAGTCACTTGTGCGCCAAAGATCTGCCCTTTTCTTCCGGATACTCTCCCTCAATCTTTTCAAAACCTCCAAGTAGAACTTCTGGTTGGCAGTTTGACCCGGGGGAACGAACTCCGCGTGCACAACACCTCTGCAATCGAAGAAACAAATGAGCATTGTCTTGATGCTTGACTTTACTTGGCGAGCTTTTTTCGGACAAGGAGAGCGAGGTGTCTTCCACTGGCTTGATTGCTGTTTTGTTTCGGGATCTTATCCATAGCACCACGATTCATCACCAGTAATCACTTTGGAAAAAAGTTCAGGGTCCTCTTCGAGCTGATTTTGAAGTTCAAAACATGCCTGAAGTCGACGCTCCCTTGGCTCGTCTGTGAGAAGGCGAGGGACAAATTTACCTGCAACTCTGCTCATGTGCAAATCTTTGGATGAAATCCTCTGAATTGAACTCCATGATATCCCAGACATCTCACAGAGTTGATCAATGGTCTTCATGAATGAAAGCATTGATTTTGTCGACGTTTTCGTCTTTTCTTGACGTTGTGGGGCGTCCTGAACGGGGTTGGTCTTCAATTGACATTTCTCCATTTTTAAAACGCGAAAACCACTCGTAGACTCTGGTTTTACTTAGGGCAGCATCTCCATAAGCAGTCTTAAGCATTACAGTAGTTTCCGCGGCCGATATCCCCAACAGGAAACAAAATTTCACAGCCGCGCGTTGCTCTCGACAATCGGCCACCACGTTTTCGCCGAAATGGAAAAAGTTGTTTCACGACAAAAATTCCCACGGGCGAACCGATGCCCCCACGGCGACAGAACTTCGCATACTAACTCAGGAGACGTGTCCCCAACGGACACCTGGTCGAGCGATGGGTTCCCCCACTCTCCCTCCCCGCCGCTGCGCAATTCCCGTTTTTTTGGGTTCTCCCTCGTATACCTTCGTAACAATGCTTACCACTACGCCGATGCTTCACCCACTCGGCAAAAGTTTTGTCGATCAGAGTGTAATACGCTCTTGCATGGAATTGATTTTAGAAAGGATGTGGATTAGGTTTCGTTTAAGTATTTTGTCGTACAGCTCATTACAGCTTGTGTCCGTCATCCTTAATTGTAGGAAAAGTCTTGTGGCTTATTTGTAGGATACTTACACAAAGCTCGGTGACCCGAAGCTTCTGATTCAGGATAATCGAAACCAGAGAATCCTAATATATATTGTAGGATATTGTAGCCGCGAGGGAGTAGAACGAAAACGACGAAAATATCTTTGATGAGTGTTTGTCGGTGGGGAGCCAGAGCTTCGTGTCTTCTCGTTTGGATCTCTCTTTTTATCCGGCAATCTACACCACCGTGGTATAGGCATGGATTACGAAAAACGGGGAGTAAGGTGGAAGGATAACCGCGACGCGAAGAATGAACAACGGGCGGAAGCATATCAGCCATGTGTTGGTAAACGAACCCTGTCGCAGCAGTGAGCGAACTATCTTCCACCATATATATAAACTGTAGCTTATATATACTCTATATATTTACAGCCACCATTGCCCCAGGGATTGTATCGCTTCCAATCTGCCGTAATACGTCGCGCGGGCTCGCCCTATGCGAACGATGTTCTCGGCATTGTAGTAATCCACTGGCTGGTTATTAGGGTTTACCGTAGGTATATAGTGACACACAAGACCGTGTTCGCGAGTGGTTGTGGGTGCGTGCCCTTCGCCAACTTACTCGGTAACTTGCCCGAGGAGAAGGCGTAGAGGGATATCAATGTAGTATCTTCCCGCAGGTCTCAGACACGATCCATCCTCATCTTGAAATTAATTTTCACGGGAAATCGTGTCGCGAGATAACATGGATCGATCACAACGTCAGCAACGACAAACATGGCTTACATTTAATCTCTCAACTTTTATTTTCATCTCGTATATAACCGCAATTCGATTATGTATGTTGCACACTTTTCAATGAATACAAGAGTGCTAAAAGATGATTAATGTTCAGGTCAATGTTGAATGTATATTATATGTTTTCGAGGGAGTCTTGTGTAATCTTTATACACGTCTCGAAACGTGCGATACAATTGTAAGGCTATGCGTGAATAATTATCGGCGCAATTACGAAATGTACCTAGAAAATTGAGTAGAGAGATTTTGTCATCACTCGTGATTTTTCTCGTTTGGTAATTCAGTAAATCCCATGTGAAATCATAGAGAAAATTTAATAGCACAAATGGAGCTTGAGGTTCGTCGAGCCGTTAGGGGTAGATAGGGAATGCTTGCGATGTGAAATTTCCGTCGCGGCACTTTCAGCAGCATCGGTGGATTTGACTTAAGCCCCTGGTACTTGCAGCGTCGAGTGGACCCGCATGGCTAGAATGTATTAGGTATTAAAGGTACTACCGGAGTTTGGTCCAGGTCCGATAAGCCGGTTTCGACGCAGCGAAAATTTCACCGATCTCACAAAGTCGTAGCGAATTAATGTCTTGCTCAATTAATGCATAAAACATATGTATGTTCTAATATACTTTGAAGTCCCTCGATGACGGGAAATACTATAAAAGATTATATAATATATCGGAACGTAGGGATCGTTATTGGACGTAGAAAATATATATGTAGGAATTGTGCAAATACGTGAATATGCATAGAGAAGCAATACTCCGCGGGTGCATAGTTTATATTATATACATGTATTCACATAGCAGATAGACAAATGTATGGTTATGTAAAACACGGAGGTGGGCATTCGCGGTACACGAATATAATGGATGCATGCATACTGTACATGTTTGGTATATGGCGCGATGTTTTAGGATCAACCAACGAACAAGAGACTAGGTCAAGCTTCTCTCAGATTCAGCCACTCTCCAAGTATTCTGCGAAACATAGACATGTATTGTGCTTTCTCTCGCCATGTGAGCGTCATAACCTCACTTCGTCGAATCGATGTATAGTATGCCAGCATGGCTATATACATACACATATATAATCGTGCCTTTCTTTGCTCGGCTAATGTATAATCACAGATACCCGCGACATTTGTAAGACAGGCCATCATACGAGGTGTGTAAATTAAGTAATGAGACTGGCAACGTATCGTTCGATCTGGCAACACTTGAGGCGCTGGGCTTGAAAGGGCGGCAGGGGAACATGTGACACGTCTTCAGTACGGATTTGAACTCGCTCGAGTCATTTGGTTGTCCGTAGCGATTTTTTTTGTCAAACAGTTTTTCCTATTGTGTTCTAAAAATGAGTGTCATCAATTTCGAGCAACGGTGTGCTATCAGATTTTGGTTCAGACTTGGGCACGGTGCAACGGAAACTCTTGCTAAACTTCAGCAGGCCTACGGAGACAGTGTTTTGTCAAGAGCCCACGTTTTTCGGTGGTTTACGGCGTTTTTCAGAAGGAAGAGAGTCGATTGAAGATGAAACACGAAGCGGAAAGCCTTCATCTTCAAGAACCGATGAAAATGTCGACAGAATCCGGGATCTTGTGCGTTCAGATCGTCGGTTGACAGTCAGAATGATCGGGGAAGAGTTGAATTTGACTCACACCACCGTTCATCAGATTTTGACCAATAAATTGGGGATGAGAAAAATCTGCGGAAAAATGGTTGCATCACGATAATGCTCCTTGTCACACAGCAATTTCAATAAACGAGTTTTTGGCCAGTAAAAACATTCCTGTGGCTCCTCGGCCTCCTTACTCGCCTGACTTGAGTCTTTGTGACTTTTTTCTCTTCCCAAGATTGAAAAATTACATCAAGGGAACTCATTTTGGGACACTCGAAAACATTCAAACGGCTGTAACCGACCAGCTGAAGGCTATTCCAGTATCGGAGTTCCAGCGCTGCTATGAGGATTGGGAGAACCGTCTCCAGCGCTGTGTGGCTTCAGAAGAAAGTTATTTTGAGGGTGACAATATAAAATTGTAAATCTATTTGAATAAAAAAAATGAAAAAAATCAGTCTCATTACTTAATTTACACGCCTCCTATATGCCTGTATCTTTTTGTACTGCAAACCGGAAAGTTCGAACGATTGGGTGTCCATCGGAAACCTATATGGTTTCCAGCAAAACCTAGGGTTTAGCGCAAGAATCCGAATTATACATACGAGCCGATATATTGTAAATCTGTTGGAATTTGAAACGGAAAAAAATGGTGTGGAATCGGTCGGAGAAAAATGTAAAATGTAGGTATATTCCCGTGAATGTGTTGCCGGAATGTTGAAAAACCTTGAATGCAATTTTCTGCTTCTCAAACACATACCGCACCAGCTGTTTCTACCGGGTTAAAATCAGCGAAGTCCACCGTCTGTTATCGTCGTTCAAATCGGTATCTACAGTCTAAAGAACACCCCGCCTGCGTTCAACGACACTGGGCTCTTTCGGAGGTAATCCTTCCCAAGCCCTTATCGCATGGAATCTAACCGATATACAGATAGAGGAAGTGAAAGTCCAGAAAAGCTAGCGAACCGCAAGAGAAGGCGACATAGAAATATGTGAAATGCATATATATATATGGCAATATCGGAAACTAGTACAGAGGAAACGATGGCGCACCGGTTTATGATGCTGTTCGCATATTTTCATATTGTAGCGATGATATGAAGACAATGCACCAACGGTGTATACGACGAAAATTCACTGGCACGTTTTACTCAACTACTGCGATACTAAGCTGAGTGTTTCGACGACAGAGGCATAACTCGAATGGAGAAATCTGATGGACAAAGGCGTTGAATGTACTATTAAGGAGATATCAAATTTGTAGCACTCGATCGGACAGGAATTACAGATACTAGAGAAGATTTGGTTTTCTAATATGCGCATAAAGCATTTAATTGGCCAATTCTCAAGTGGATCCGGAGTTTCGGTGCCTTTCATATAAAATCTACTGAGTGATCAACGAACGTGAGGGAATCAGCGGAGATGGGGCACTATAGCCTTTGGATTATTCGTGATGACCCAGAGAAGATACTCCACCAGAGAAGTTCTTCCTTCTCCGAGCCTCTTATAAGATCGCTCATTATAGTTTTACGATAGCCTGGAATATCCGCAAGAGGTATTATGATCCTATTTTAGTCAGATCGCGGTTAGAAGAGAATTTGAGTGAGAGAACGAGCCCGATCTAGTCGACGTAATAAAATCCGAGTGGTCTCATGGCAATACGACAGTAACGGAAAGTACCATCACAATTCGACGGCTGCTGCATATGTGCGATCTTACTTCCCTACTAATTGGAATTCGAAATTCAAGATTCAAGAGGCCGCAGCGTAATATCCCCGTGGAACTTTTCACCTAATAAATTATTCCACTATTCCACTCGACTATTCATGCATTTGATGTTCCTTCATTCGAGTTTCCGCTATTCGAGAGGTCTCATTACCGTTTCAGAAACCGGAAAGATAATCGAGTGGGATAATCTCGGGAAGACGCGTTCATTCGTCCATCTGTCCATTTGCATATCTTTGAACGATGACAACTGACGATCGCGTGTAAATCCACTTCGTCTGTAGTCATATATCAGCGGATATGGAAAGAGGCATACATATAATATAAAGATGCGGCCAGTTTTGGGTTGACATGTCCGACGATGGCGTCGATTCGGGGGTTGATAGGAATTTGTAGTATACGAGTCATAAAATCTGACGGAAGGAGAATAGATTGGAAAGTGACCAGCGACCGGCTATCGTGCAGAAGTAATTTTGATACTACCACATCTCGTTGTTACTTCGCTCATTCTTCCGTTGTCCCATTCTCTCACTCTTTCAACCTCTCATTCTCTCACTCTTTCCACCCTCTCACTCTCTCACTCTTCTTCCCATCCTCACCACCAGCCTTAATAGCCTCGTATAATCCTTTGCCTCGTTCCTCGAGCGCGACGTAAAAGCTTTCGGGCTTCAACGTCCGGGTTGGAGAGTCTCTCTCTCTTTCTCTCTCACTCTCTCTCTCTTGTTCATTGGCACTTCTCTCACGGCTGGTTTGTCTCTGAAATACCTTGTCTAGAAAAACATCGATTTCCACAACCACACCACCAGCAGGACCCCGAGTCAGGGGACACTTTTCCACCACCAACATGTACCAGCTATAGTGAAACGCTATTTCATCTCTCGTGCCCCACCCCAAACGAAAGTACAACGCACAGAGAATGTGACTATTAGTAAGTCAGGACGAACACGAATGCCAGATGCCGACCACTCTTTTAGCTTCATGAGCCAACGAAACAGTGATTGCCACTAGTGTTACTTGGCTCATTTTCATTTGTAGGTTGTATGCTATACAGACCCCACCATTTTGGATTTGTTCCTATTCTTGAACTCGCGTGAGCACATGCAATATGAACTCTTCCCGTCGTGTATCGGTTTTCGACGTCAAACCATACATATACAGTTGTCATTGTGGCACTAGGTTTCCAGCTTATAGCACATACGAGAGCCAGAGAACGAGGTCGCGTACTGTATAAACTTCGTCAACCCTGAACAAATAGAATCTTCGGCCGTCTCTCAGCTATCCCCTTGTCGGGGGACACCGGGCTTTACCTTCTATCTCACCTTACTCTTTTTTCCACCTCCTTCGCTCTCTCCATCCCTCCGCCACCCTCTCTCTAGTTTTAACTCTTGTCTCGTTCTTTCACTTCATTCCATCTATCCAAGTATGACCTCCAGTATATGCGTCTATCGGTCTCTCGCTCCCTTTTCTCTCAGCCTGTGCGCATCACCGTTTCGCCGCCGGCCGACGTCCTTGCGACTCCTCAATTCTTCAGGAATCCCTCTGCCAGCCTCCCACGAGACGTGTTCGAGTGCAAAACTTTTCAGCGTACTGCTCCAAATGCTTTCCTCTTCTCCTCAAAACCCCGCAACTCATGGACCCTTGCTTGCTCCTTCGTCGTCTCATTCCGCCCTAAGCGGTGTACCTTAACTTTCAGGGTTTTGCGAGAGACACTGCGACGCAGCGAGGAAAGCAAGAGAGGGCGCTAACTGTGTATGACTAAAGTGGCAGGGGAAGAGGGTATGGCAACGAAAGTTTTTTCCGTCTCGCGAGCGACTTGGCGTGAAGCTTGTGAGATCCCCGACCCGTTGCACTAACATTGTACGAGGAATATATTATGGACTACGTACAGTATAACGTATATATAACTGTACCATGTCTATTCCGATACAGTAACTCTCGGATATCATATAAAGATATAAGTTTACGATAGTATGTGAGTAACTGGAAAATAGAGTTAAAATGGATCGTAGAATATATCGCTATATTGATGAATATACCTACTATAATCTGGTGACTATAAAAGTACAGGAGAACGAAGGATGATAGTATGGTGTATCGCGATTCAAGAACGTTGTTAAGGCCGTAGTCTGGTCTAGAGCAAGATTTTTGACGTCATTTCTAATGTGCAATAACGTTTAAACCGTTGAAGTTGTCTTGATGAAAATTTACACGTGCATTTATTAATCCTTAGAGAATACTTGTACATAAAAAAAAAAATTATTTTAAATATTTTCATGTAGTTTTTTGCCTTGTTGCAACATGGTGCGCCGAAATCCGCGCCCACTCTGGACGATGTTGTATGCATGTGAAAAAAAAAATATATATATATTCTCAATATGTATGAGTATTCTAAGCACTGGTAGCAGAATTGGTACTTAAAAAATTTTTTTATTGAGTCGAACAATAATTTTGCCGACATTTTATAACTCATCGAATAATGAAATATCATTAATGGAAGTTCAACAGGCCTCCATTTTGTCAAAAATTTTTTTAAAATAGTATTCTAAGGATTAATAAATGCACGTGTAAATTTTCATCAAGACAACTTCAACGGTTTAAACGTTATTGCACATTAGAAATTACGTCAAAAATCTCGCTCTAGACCAGACTACGGCCTTAAGATTGGTTTTCGCGATTATTTACAAGAGCTGAGAAATACACCATTTCTCGTCAGCCGATAGGCGAATGTGGGGGAATGCTATTTCTGGTAAGAAATCGACGAAATAAAAATACATTGTAGATAATGAAAATTTCGCCCAATTAGATAAAGTAGTTTGAAAAATTTTCATGTACGAGGTCTGTTAAAAAAGTATCACGAATTTTGAATTTCTGCGGTCTACGTATATTCGGTTTTCGATTTTTTTGTGGCGTTAGGTTGGTACTCGTGTCCCTCACTTATGCTGAAAAAATCGGCCATTTTGAACGTTTAGTTAATTGTCGACAGCTGTTTTGGTTAGACGTGTTTTGGCTTGTCTTCGTTTTTGCCTATTCCAAAAAAGCAGCTTCCATTGCGATGATTGAGCTTTGGTTTCCACGTAATAACCATAAACCCATGATTCGTCACCAGTTATGACCCTCTGGAGGAAATTTGGGTCGTCGCGGACCGAGTCCAACAGCTCCTTAGCAATGTTAACGCGACACTGTTTTTGTTCGAGATTGAGCAATTTTGGCACGAATTTCGCGACGACCCGTCTCATGCCCGAATCATTGGTAAAAATGGAATAGCATGAGCCAATCGATATGTTTAGTACCTCAGCAACTTCTCTGACGGTGATTCGACGATTGGCCAATATTATTTTCTTCGCTTCATCAATGTTTTCGTCTGTTGTTGATGTGCTCGGGTGTCCGGAACGCATTTCGTTGTTCGCATCTTCTCGGCCCTCTGAGAACATTTTGTACCCCCGATAAACATTTCTTTGGTCCAAGATAGCTTCACGATATGCCACAGTCAACATTCGGAATGCGTCCGCGCACTTAATTTGTTTTTTCACACAAAATTTGATACAGATTCTTTGATCCATTTTTTGGAATAGGCAAAAATCGAAGACAAGCCAAAACACGTCTAACCAAACAGCTGTCAACAATTAACTAAACATTCAAAACGGCCGATTTTTTCAGCATAAGTGAGGGACATGAGTACCAACCTAACGCCACAAAAAAATCGAAAATCGAATATACGTAGCCCGCGGAAATTCAAAATTCGCGATACTTTTTGAACAGACCTCGTATTTCTTTCGAATAAATTCGCTTCTCGTCACGTAGAATCTACTTTTTGGACGAATATAATTGTTGAATATACTGGATAGATGATTAATGGCATAAAAAAGTCGATGCATCATGTGCGGATAGTTAACTTTTTGCTTCATTTTCACCGATAGCGGATGAAATTCTTTGAATTTCCGTTCTTTTGATACAACACATATGTTTCACTTCTTTTTTTCGCACTATCTGCTATTTCACTCGTTTTTTTTCTGTTCTTCCACTTTTATTTTTAATGCTCTCCTTTCTCTACCGGATGAGGAAATAAAAACGAGAGATTTTGATGGCAGGAAGAAAAAGGCTCGAAAGAGATAGCATTGCTTCTTGGTTTGCCAGTCTAGCACTGACGCTTCTGGCTCAGCCTCCACCCCAGATAGAACGTTTCGCATATAGATATCTCTTCCTCTTGCAGCAACCGAAAAAAAAACGACAATTGTATTGTGCACGGCGATCATGCCTCAAGAAACACATCATGTTCAGCGTGCTTGCCATGTATAACCTATAGCTTTGCCTGGAACGGGCTTTTCTCATTTCCACGAACATTCCTCTGTTCTACCCCTCCGCTTCCCCGTCTTTATCTGGCTCTATCTATAATAAATACAATTGAAGATAATAATAAAATATAGATTAGTTATTTTGCTAAAATATTATTGCGCCTGGTTTTTCTGCACATTCCAACATTGAAAATGATGTTTATCTCGATAATGAACATTTCTCGCTACTTAGTATTATCGAATTAAATTTTTTTTTTAATTACTTCTCGCTGAATGACATAAATTAGAATTAGTAGGTATGTCAACGTTGAGTAGATCATCGGAGACAAAGTGATTTTAAAAACGCAAAGTATCATGATCGAAGAGAATAAATAAATGAAAAAACGAGAGAAACACCATCCCTTCAAGAGCTTATAGCGTTGGATATTTCGCTAACGGTGAAGTTTGAAGCCATTCGCCGTTGGGGCAGGATTGCCTGATGTCACCGGTGAGAGATGATGCCTTGAACCACCCTGATGCGAGTTCGTGTCTGTTCGTCCCTCTCGAATACACCAGCATTGTCAGATCTCCCTCCCTCTTTATCTCTGACGCTCTACAGTGGCTAAAGTTCTCATCTCGCGGGATAAGAGGGTGTGGCGGAGTGAGTTTTACTCCCTGTCCAAAGCTGCCGGGAGATAACATCCAATTTGTGCGCAAACCACCGGATTTCGTACTCACTGCAACCGAACCCCTCGCGATTTCGATACCATAACCATTCTCCTTTCAACCCTCGGGTCTCGCGACGTTTTCTCGTAATTATCAAAAAGCTCATCACCACTACAGAATAGAAGAATTGTTCAGCATGCATTTAGTAAAAATTACGTTTGTTAATCCTTCAATGTTTTGACTTTATTTAAAATCTTACTTACAATTAGAATTCTGTTAGAATAACATGACGTGATGGGTAGCTTCAAAGCTCCAAATTTTTGAAAAACGTATAAGGTAGTATGATGTTATTGGCCAGTTACTGTATTGACCAAAACGCTATCCAAGAGCGTCAATGGAAATTGGAAGAATTATGGGGTTCGAGTTTTCTCTCATACTGGGTGTGACAAATTGGAGGGTTAAAGATATCAGAAAATCAGATAACTTTATTTGTATTCAACACTTTGGCATTTTTTTAGATACAACGGTTATCAGTATATATATTTATACAATGATATATTTGTACACTTTGGACATCCTGTCGGTGTATCGGTTTTTACCACGAAGACCGGAAGAAAAATGGTCGACCTCTCCCGTATCGCTTTGAAAACAACCCGCGATTTGTATTACCTTGTCGTCGTCGTCGTCGTCGTCGTCGTGGTATAATATACGATCCGATTTAGTTTCGCCCCGAAGCGTTTTCAATTTTTGTTTCGTATTGCTCAATACTATATAGATTTAGAATACGCCGATCAAAGGGGCATACGGAAAATAGAGAGCAAGAGGGAGAGGTAGGGACTATGGAAAATTAGACTCCTGCACGCTCTCATGAATAATTAAATGGGAGCGCTTGGTATCCTCGGATATCCGTGCGACGTGAAGAAATTCGACCGAGCGGATGAGAGCAAGCAGGATGTCCAATAAATTTTTACATTTCTTCCTCTCCTCTCTCTCTCTCCCTCTCTTCACCGTCTCACTACCATCTCGATTCCTATCTCAATCTATCGTTCATAACGTGATTGACATGATTTCTACGTCGGTGTATATACCACGTTATCTTTCGCATATGGAGTTATCATGAACGACGGGTAAATCTATTTACATAATGGATTCACCTACCGATGAAATAAAAACCCAATTTCTACTTCATATAAAAGTAAATAAAAGACATTTTTTGTTTTTTTGCTCTATTGTGTTTAAATAATCCACAGTTGTATCCTCTTCATTGATGGAGTTGTATAAATTTCTATGCACAGTTTTAAGACTTAAGGGGGTAAATAGGGTTAGGACAGCGTTTTCTCAATGATTTTCATGAATTTTTTTATAGTATAAAAAATGAATATAATTTATTGAAACTTTGAGAATATTTTATACATATATTTAAGTATATACTATACATTTTTTGAAGAATTTTCTTGAAAAACACCGGGGATATCAGCGACCCCATATTGCAGGTCACAATCAGACTCAGCATTTTGCTTACATTCTGGAAGCCGCAATTTTCATCTGAAATCAAACGAGGTTGGAATTTACTTTTATTATGTCTCTCTTCTATATGAACCTAAATGCTATCAAAAAAATAGAAAATTGAATTTTTTACAGGGGACAAAACAAAAAAGCATGTTTCATTGCCATTTTTTTCAACTTTATTTGCAAAAAAAAAAATTATTTTAAATAATGATAATATTCTGATTTTAGGTTCATATAGAGCGCAATACTATGAAGAAAGTAACTTCCAATTTTCAAAACGATAGGTTGAAAACTTTTCAAACTAGCGTGTACACGAGTTCAGAAAAAGTCGTTTTCAGAAAAACGCGTTCGAAAAAATAGTGACCGCTCGGTTATACACGTGGCGCGCTCGGGGCCTGAAGGAGAGCTACTCACTTTAATGGCTTATAACAATAGAACGAGTCGGAATTTTAATTTTTTATTTTGGGAACATATTTTTCAATAGTTTTACAAACAATTTATGAAATAAAAAAAAATCGATTTTTTGAACCGTCTAACCCTATTTCCCCCCTTAACTATTAAGAAAAAAGATCTGATGTCTATATTTCGTACGAGGTTTGATAAAAATAGGTTTGAATATTAAGCCCTTCACACATTTTGTAATTTCGGCACGTAGACAATTAAATACTACTATGTTGAACATAATTCGTTGAGGAAAAATACTCTCAATGGCAATAGCCATTATTGAATTGGATAAATCTATGTCAATAATGAGTCTCTACCGAATTGTATAGCACTTAAGAAATTGAAGGTTGTAAGAACGAAGAAGTTTAGTCAAATAAGATATTGTCGAGGCTACTCGCAATAAACTCTTTCCAGTAATTGAATATTTAATAAATTGTTTACGTTATATTAGGGCACAAGCGACAATTTCACCACCGTCTTTTCCATAGTTACTTATCTCCAATTCGTATAAACTTATGAAATTATGTATTTATATATTTTTTTTTTATTTCTCTTTTGTTCCAACGTATACCCTTTCGGGTTTTTACGGATGATCCTATCGACGCTGCTTACGAAAACTAGCATGCTTCAGATTTCTTACGAAAACAAGCACGCTTGATATCTGCGCGAAAACTAGCATGTTTCGGCTTTTGCCACGAAAACTAGTACATTTCGATATTCGCCGCGAAAACTAGCATGATTCGGCTTTTACCACGAAAACTAGCAGGTTTCGACTTTCACCGCGAAAATTAGCAGGTTTCAGTATCACTGGAAGTGTTTCTCATTTTTTACTCCACGTTTTTTGAACATCCTTTTTTACTCCAAATTGACGAAATATTTATGCTTGTCATTTTATACTGTTTTATTTGTTGTTTGAATTTATTTCATACATATTTTACTGTTTGAATTTTGGTCCGCTAGGCTTATCATAAGATGGCAAACAGTAAATGCCTCGTCATTTTGGAGTAAAAAACCATGGTCAAAAAAATTAGAGAAAAGAAAATCGAAAACAATTGCAGTGTATGCAAAGTTAACAATTTCAGCTTTTTTCCCTCTTGCTACTTCGTCCAAGACCTGACATTTCTCGAGACATCTCAATCGATTGTTTTGAAAATTTTGTCAACTGTACTTTATACTTATACTGTACTTTATACTTTAGTCGTTGATCACTCCAAGATTGTGTTTTTTTTATGAAATAAAAACACAATGAACAATTCTTCAGACTGTAAGTAGAATATACTTTTTATAAACAATAATTTTGTTTAATTCCATCGCTGAGTCCGAAACTTGAAGTCATGAAAAATATCGTTGATGAACAATTTTAGTTTTTGAGTGGTGGAATATTGCGTATCGTATTTGCGAATCGTATTTTCAATAATGTTATTATTTTTTTAATAGATAACGAATATAAATGTTTAAGGGTGCACGGGCGATACTCCCTTAATGTTTTTCATTTATTCCATATAGTGCCCCCGAAAAAAATATTAAATCATTTGTGAAAGTTCTGAATCTTATTCGATTTAGTTCGGCAAATATACTACTATTTCCAGTGCAAATGGAAATATTCTAGTTTTCGCGACGGAAGCCGAAACATGCCACTTTTCGCGGCAGAAGCCGAATCATGCTAGTTTTCGCGATGAAAGCCGAAACATGGTAGTTCTCGCGTCGAATATCGAAACGTGTTGATTTTCGTGGTAGAATTCGAAACGTGTTAGTTTTCGTAAGAAATTTGAATCGTGCTACTTTTCGTAAGCAGCGTCGCTATCAAATTCCATTTTTTTTCCATTTTTTGCGTTCCTATTACTCCCAACCCGCACTTTGCTAAGCGAACCCAACTTCCATTACGCTCGCAGACGTCTTAGCTACACGATGAATTTTGATTACAATTTCGCATCATTGCGGTCACTGTTGGAACGGTGATACGTGAACCTGGTAAAAATGAAGAGAAAAAATTGAAGAGAAAGCGAGAGAGAGAGAGAGAGAGAGAAGGAGCGAGATGAGTGAAGGTAAGAACGGCCGGTGTACTCTTAACCCGATGAATAATAACGCAACCGTTAATTTTCTTAGCATAATGCAAACATAATTAAAGGTCTCTCGTTAACGTTGACATACACGATGAAAGGCGTGTATATCGTGTCTCCTCGTGATGACGTTCGAAGTACACATAGAACGAGGGAAACCGCGTGAGCGCACGAAGTGCGGTTAGCCATACCAGTAGCAATGGCCAGTACTTGGTCAGCCACAACGATCTCCGTCGCTGCCGCCGCCGCCGCCGCCGCCGTTGTCGTCGTTCAGGCGCCTCGTTCCCGAAGATACTCATGTCGGCCCTCTACCTCATCATCTCGTCCCGAAGATGTATACGTAGCGATAATAATGTTTGCGTGATGGGAACACGTTTATATCTATATGCATGAGCCGAAGGGTTTGATCACACCCCACAACGTTCTATACTATCACCAAGAGACGTTGATTCTCATCGTTATCGACCACTTTTCTCGGTGAGAAGAGATAAATGCTCTTCGAGTGCTTTCAGACGGTCTATAAATATAAATATGTATTCGACAGATCAGTATATACATATATAGGATTACGTCGTCGTAGTTCGGAATAACGGTGGAAAGGAGGACCATTTGTCTTACCAAGATAAATTCACGATAACATTCCGTAGCGTTCGATCTCGCGAAATAAAGTGGTGCTGTGCTGTATCAGTCGATTTTTATCAGCTCTAATCATTTATAAAGGAGATTCAATGCTAACGCCATCAACATGTCACTCTAACCATTTTGGCTTACATTTTAAAAATGATTTTGCAAATGTAACAGAACACGCCAATAACAACAATGTAGAACAACACTTGTTCTACTTCCTCATATGGCGAGCCTTGTTTTCGTGGAAAATTTTATTTTCGAGTATTCAATGCTGATACTTTCAAAATTCGCCATAATGGCGGAAAATAATGTTTGGAAGAAATGTGTCCATGTGTGACAGGCTTCCCAAATTCAAACGGCCATATCTCGAGAATGGCTTCACCAATTGCGCTCCAATTTGGCACACTGGTAGAGCAGTCAACCGCCTTCATTCGTTGCGAATTTCATTGAAATTACATTCACGATTCACATTCTACAGAATTTTGAATTTACCAAAAAAAAATGTTTTTCATCGTAACGTGTGTATATTTTTAGCTACCAAGCCAAATTTGTTTACACCAATGCTGAGAATCGACAGAGCGGTGAAAATTTTGAATTTTGAATTTTTTACATAAGTAATCTGGACTATCGAACTGAAGCAAAGAATCGAACGAACTAAAGAGGGCAGAAAAAAGGTGCAAATTGAAACTTGCGCATTGCTTCCTCCAACGTGAAAAGCCAACTTTGTTCATAGCGGTTTGTAATTCTTTGAAAACGAGGACGAGGCGACGTTCAAGTTTTTTTTTGAACCTTTGCATCGTTTTTTATTCATTTTTTTAAGACATTTTTATTTAAATGTATGATACTAAGTAAATTTGTATTTGATATAATTCATTTTTTCAATTGACAGTAAGCCTATAGCTTGGGCAACAATCATACGTCTTTTGTTGAAGTATATCACACGATATGCTGAAAAATTCCCTGACTCCAGGTTCGAGACGTTTGGGGGAGTGAAATTTTGGTCGGAAACTCATGAATTTACCCACATGTGTCTTCAGTCTCCCCCTCGATGATTAAATTTTCGCCACTCATCCGTAAGCGTGCTGTATCCAAAATTTGTTTAAATTTCATAGAGGGTCTCTTAAAATTCAAAGCGGGTGACTTGGGCCTATCTGTTTTTATTTCGGTATCAGATCTACACGTACACGTATATACGAATTTTACATTTAATACAAGGTGAACTTAGGAGTATGGTATTATAAAGTCTCAGTTCTCGTGTGCAGTACCACCCAACAGTAGCGGTATAGATTGTTAGATGGGATCGTGGAACGAGTCGACCAACATAATCTCGAGCTTCGTGAATTCTGTAGAACCGGTGAACGCGGAGCACGTATACCCCAGGGGGTGTATGTGCAGCACACCGGCTCTACGGAGATAGAATACGATATTTCGCGCGCACTTGAACGGCCCTCACCAACCGTGAAAGTTCCACTCTTGCATGCAATAGTCACTGCTCTATATATATATATATATATTGTATGAGTTTTCGAGTCTTTTATTCCTTTTGGTTTTTAAAGTGGTGGCGGACTCTCTCAGTCTCTCGGCAAACTGTCTCGAGAGTTTGAGGCCAATTATTGTTTATTCGTTCGTACTGAAATTTGTTCATCATCCGTTTATATACCACGTACATTAACTTTCCCTTTCTCATTTATCGTTCTTCTTATTCGTTTCGACTAAATGAATATCCGCGTTTTATACAGTTAGTAATCGATGAAATTCGTAAAAAATTTAGTTTTTGAATAGATTATTTCTTTTTATCAATATTTATTAACATCATTTACTTATTTGTGTATACAGAGATTGGCACTACTTGTGAGTGAAATTATTGGATGTAATTGTCTGATAAAAATGATGAATAATTATTCGAAATTATTTTCTATTATGCATAAATGTTAATCCTTTTTGTCACGATCATTATTATTGTTATTGTTTAAATAATATTTCTATCGTATACGTTTTAACGTTTGTACGTCCCCTCCCCAGTTGTCCGCAGCTACGAATGTTAAACTGTATTGACCGCGGTCAATACTGGGTTTGGTGACCGCTCAGCCGTGGTTTGCACGCCGACCACTGAGCGGGGGCAGTTTTTCTGCGTTTTCGATGGAAAAATTAAATTGAACGTCAATAAAATGTAGTCGCCTGTACTGGGCAGGTTTTCGGTAGTTTCCTTGTGCCCTCGTGCAATTACGATGCAAATGGATGCATTAGGAAAGAGTAACTGCGGACAAAACTTCGGGAGAGGGCAGGAGACTCTGAAAGAATGGGATGGAATTGGTAAGAAAGGGGAAGGTACGAGGTCTGTCCAGAAAGTTCGTATAAATAATTTCTCCGGAATGCTGTAGTTAAGTGGGCGGGGTGTCTAGCGCGTTCCCCCACTCTAGACCCCACTCTAGACTCTAGACTGCGTCTGGCCGCTCTCCGAGCAGGTGAACACGTTGTGTGATTTTTCAAAGTGACCTCCTTTCAAGTCAGCCGTCGTAATGGAACTTTCCATCATTGAAGAGCAGCGAACCAACATCAAATTTCTCGCAAAACTTGGCAAGAACGGCCGTCAAATTTTTGAGACTTTGACACAAGTTTATGGAGAATATGCTTTGAAGGAACCAACTGTCAACAAGTGGTTAAAGAGGTTTCGTGATGGCCGAGATGATTTTAAAGATGACTGCCGTTCAGGACGTCCTTTCACATCCACTTGTGATGACAATGTGGCAAGAGACCGAGCTTGTGTGTTTCAAAACCGTCGTCGAATAGTTAGGATGGTGGCTGAAAAGCTCTCATTGAGCAAATCAATCGTTCATAACATTTGAACTAAAAAACTTGAAATGAAAAAACTGTGTGCGAAAATTGTCCCCAAGCTTTTGTCTCCAGAGCGCTAGTTTTTGGCTACCAGCTCCATTACTGTGAATGAACACCTTCCCTATTCACCTGATTTAGCACTTTGAGACTTCGTCTTATTCCCTAAAACTAAAATGGGGCTTCGAGCGCGGCATTTGGGGGACGTCGAGGCCATCAAGAAGGCTACGACGAGGCAGCTGAAGAGCCTTTCAACAGAAGACTTCCAAGGGGCTTCGCGCAGTGGAATCGGCGTTAGCGCAAGTGCATTTTATCTCAAGGACAGTACTTTGAAGAGGACAAGATTGATTTGACTGATTAATTGTATAATAAATTTTTTTTTTTTATATTATTTATACGATCTTTCTGGTTAGACCTCGTATACGAGGTCTGTTAAAAAAGTATCGCGAATTTTGTGTTTTTTCAAAAAGTATTTATTTATTCATTAATATTTATTTTGTCCCCTTCAAAGTAATTCCCCTCGGATATAATACATTTATGCCATTGTTTTTCCCAATCCTCGAAGCACTTAAAAAAATCATTTATTGTGATCTTATTTACCTCCTCCTTCGATGCCGTCTTTATCGCTTCAATCGTGGCGTAGCGTCGTCCTTTCATGGGCCTCTTCAGTTTTGGGAACAGGAAAAAGTCACAGGGAGCCAGGTCTGGGGAATACGGTGGCTGCGGCACCATTAGAATGTTGTTTTTGTCCAAAAATTCGCGCACGAGCAACGATGTGTGAGCAGGGGCGTTATCATGGTGCAAAAGCCAATTTTTGTTCTTCCACAAATCCGGGCGTTTATGGCGGATTGCTTCGCGCAAATTACGCATAACTTGCAGGTAATATTCTTTATTGGCTGTACGACCCTGTGGCAAGAACTCATGATGCACCACGCCCCTGCAATCGAAGAAAACTGTGAGCAAAACCTTCCCATTCGACCGAACTTGGCGCGCTTTTTTCGATCTTGGCTCATGCGGCAGCTTTCATTGCGATGATTGAGCTTTGGTTTCCACGTCATAACCATAAACCCATGAGTCATCACCAGTTATGACCCTCTGGAGCAAATTTGGGTTGTCGCGGACCGAGTCCAACAGCTCCTTAGCAATGTTAACGCGACACTGTTTTTGTTCGAAATTGAGCAATTTTGGCACGAATTTCGCGGCAACCCGTCTCATGCCCAAATCATTGGTAAAAATCGAATAGCACGAGCCAATCGATGTGTTTAGTTCCTCAGCAACTTCTCTAACGGTGATTCGACGATTGGCCAATGTTATTTTCTTCATTTCCAAAGCTCAATCATCGAAACCAAAGCTCGATCATCGCAATGGAAACTGCATCTTTCGAATAGGCAAAAATCGAAGACAAACCAAAACACGTTTAACCAAAACAGCTGTCAACAATTAACTAAATATTCAAAATGGCCGATTTTTTCAGCATAAGTGAGGGACATGAGTACCAATCTAACGCCACAAAAAAATCGAAAATCGAATATACGTAGCCCGCGGAAATTCAAAATTCGCGATACTTTTTGAACAGACCTCGTATAACAAACTGTGAAAAGGTATATGATGGAACACTGATAATAAATACGTGCATATAAAAATATCGTGCAGCAGATGAACGTTAGCCACGATTGTGTAACATATTATATATAGATGATGGAAACGAGTGACAGGCACAGCTTGTTACGTACCGGCATATTAAATGGCACTATTTCTCCTTCGAGATTCGATAAAGTAAAAATACTATGAAAAGTATAATAATAAGCCGTGCCTCCCTTAGTCCTCGCTCCACCAGACACGAGCTAGTAACTCCCTGTGGATCTTTCCCTTTTTCGATAGCAAAGTTCCCAGTAGGTTTAAACAGCTACATGTATACATATATAGTACTTTGTATTCGGAGAAACGAATGATATGAACTTCTTCCTAAATTCATAGATCACTACCTGTAACATGTATGTACCCTCAGGGTGAAAATGCTTTGTTGCACGTGATGAGAAAGGGCAAATTTTCAATTTTCGTTATTCTTGACACCTTCATATCCACTGGGAATTTCAATGGCTTCTATACATTTCTATAATGTATTAAGGTGGGATTTATAGGAGCACTTCATGCCAGCCGCAGTCAACAATGACTCGACAGTAATATGGTCTGTATAAATAAATAAAATACAGTTGCAAAATAACGAATTAATAAATGGTTCAACACACATATTTTTTTAGATGCACTAAGTCTCAGTTTTACTGCAGTAATTCTGTTTTGGTGACCCAGACGTGAAAACGAATCAGTGATGAATATCAATTTTTTACATTTATATTTGGTTTATTTGCGATGAAATGCCCGTACAACCGAGAGTATATAGTCAGATGCATGAATATTGTTATCAACGAAGCCAACCGGTTGAGAACCACATTGGGACCTAAAGTATCCCCTGAAAGCACGAGATCCGGATGCGAGGGAGTCACGAGCCTAGACTTCCAGACTCCTAAATTGTTTTCCCGTCTGAAAATTATTCATAGCGCTCTCTCTATCTCTTTCTTCGTTCTCTCGCTATGTAATATTCCGCAATATACACGTATACATAATACATTTATGGTACGTATATGCCAGAGCATAGCAGAAATCTTTGCTCCCGTGATTTTCTTTCCGTCTCGTTGACTACGAGACTCAAATTCCTGAGTACTTCGTCCCTCATCGAGAACCGGAAGCAATTTTGTTTCAACATCTTCTTCTTTCATCTATTCTCTCTCTTTCTTTCTGTCTCCCCGAAATCTTTCTTTCTGTAATTGAGTTTTTTTTACTTTCGTTTTCGGGTCCCGTATCGAAAAACGGAACCTTTCTGTCACAGGTTCTAACGCTTGAACGATTTAACCCGCCAACTTGAAATTTGACGTGCAACTAGTGAGAAAGATGTTTCGAAGATGTCCCTCCAGTTGTTTTTGAAAAAAGATTTTTGTAAGGAGCTGAATTGTTTGATTTCGAAAAACAAAATGTCTGTTCCGGCGAGTGGGGTCTCATCTAAAAGGGCTTAATTTAAGGATTGAAAGAATGTTTGTAATGTTGTTTTGAATGAATATTTTGTTTTCTTTACTATATCCTTCCCCGACCCCTAAATTTTGAAACTACTCCATCGAAAATTCTGAAATAATTCCGACAGATCAAAGCATATAGGAAGTTTAAAGAAAAATTATTGAGATGTCAAAATTATCATTGGTTTTTTAGATATATTGAATTGAATGAAAATATCTAATATACCTAGCAGCGTTGTCCACGGTAAATGACTTCACTCCGGGGATTGGTAACAGAACCCGCGGTTCTGTTACCTTGACCAATTTTTTTGGCTTGACCAATTTTTTTTCCAACTAATTTCTATCTCCACGATTACTCTGCTATACAAAACAGAGAGAAATTGAGAAATTCACCAGATGCCCAGCGTGGCAAGCACTCTGGTACTATATCTGAGCGTACACATTCCCTATCGTTGTATCTAATATTTAAACGGGTTTCCTATGCGCTGTGTATAACTCGCCACGTTTGCTGACCCACTTTCCGCCATTATGATGTAGCACTTGAGTCATACAGCGATCTCTCACGGTCACCTGCTTGAGGGATGTTCTATTCTCGCCGCGATCCTTTCGGTGTATTTCAACCATTAGGTATTCTGGGTTCTATCTGGGTACGAATTTTCATCTCGGACATAAATCGTTAATGGATCATACACGTTGAATACAATTTTTAATACACGAGAATTAAATATTCTCGACATACCAATATTTGTTAAAAAGATTGTTATACTGTGTTGGTCGCTGAATATCGAAGCTTCTGACGAAAGCTTTTCTCGCGTTATGCTGACCAAAACAATTTTACACAATTGCAAACTTTATAAATGTTCAAAAATTGTCTAATTATTACAACGGTTTTACATCAATGTAGGAAAATACTCTGCTTGTTGCAATTTCGTAGAGCAAAGATGTACGAGCTTCGTGTTTCAAATTACAAAATCGTATTACAATATTGTTTTTAAACATGCCATTTGCGGAATTGGCAATTTAATAATTAACGAACACTAGAGACAATAAATATTTGACAAATTTTACATAATTTAACAAATTTATTTTTATGTGCATGTTGATTTTTTCGTTGAGAAATTATTGGTTGTTGTCCCAAGTAAAGCTCAATTAGAAAATCAAAATGGCCACCGTGATGGCACAACAAATTGCCCTCATGGACGGCATCGTGTTTGAACCATGAAATGGAATAGTCCTCCCACAAAGGATTAATCTTCCTGTACGAGCCCATGAGTCAGCTTTGCAAAAGATCAAAGTTTGAATCTGTGAGCTTAAATTGCTCTCGCTACTTCGTGTTCCCATCAAATATACAGTTTAAGATTTAAGTCTTCTTTACGGTTTCACGCGGCGTTCGGTCTTTGACGCTTGTAAACGTGACTAAAATGTCAATTGAACATAAATGGTCAATTAACGAAGTTTCCTCGATTCACCATTAAAATAGCAATTAATCTGCATTTAAAATTACGAAGAAATATGATTAAAAACGATAAGTTACAATATCAGTTAATATTGTCGACAATAGTTGACACTTTTCTAATATTAATCGGCGTGATAATTTTCGAAGCAACTTTCTAAATGTATGCTATAGGTAATACACAATAAATCACCTCACCGAGCACTCATTACGACCTCTCTTAAAAATGTCGTCCACTTTTCGGATGCTTTCGAATTTCTCAAGCTGAAGAATTCTTTTCTACCTCTCTAACCCTTCCTGCCGCTGTCTTTCGCAGCTATCTCTATATTTTTCTTTAAACACCGCTCAAGCATCTCTCTGAGAGTCGCAAAACGACCGGATCTTTAACTTCTCACTTATCTCGATCGGTCTCTCGACAGAAAGAAGGTTTACAATGAGACGTGTATAGAGAGGGTCGAGAGAAAGTGAAGTGAGGGTAACGGTCGTCGGCTGTTCTCATCTTTGTGAATCAACCCAGAGTCACACAACTTTCTCATCATCACAAGAGTAAAAGGTTGAGAACGTCATAGAAAGAGAGAGAGAGAGAGAGAATTCATCTCACCACACATAGGCAATCCTCTCATTCTCGGGTGCTTTCTTCTACACGCCAAAAGAACTTTTGAATTCTTCTTATACGTCTTACTTTCCAACTTCCGTATCATCTTCTGTTCCAATAGCGCCGCTTGGACCTTACACTTCTGTGACTCAGTTGCCACCCCTTTTAGCTTACAAATGAGAGGGTGCGAGGGACGTTTTAAACTCTTCCTCAGCATCAACTCGCGAGGACAACGATAGTAAGAACGGAGGGATGAGGGTCATCGTTTAACAGAGTTTTCCGGGATGAATTCAAGCTGCCATAGAAATGTACAGCAGCCTTTATAACTTCCTTCACTTCAACCACTCGCTGTTCACCTCATCAGTTTTATATGGGTATATATCTATATATATATATATATATATATATATATATATATATGTGGATCCATATAACTTAAACCAAATTAATTTGGACCTGAAAGATGAGGGAGTGCATTCAGAAATTGTGGAGATATAATCGAGAGCGAGTTGAAATTGAATAAAGGTATGCTAGTTCTACGCATTATTCCATTCAAAAGATATCTTATCAGACCCCTATCTCGCGATTCTCTTCAAGGCTTCGCTTCGTTTTGAGTGTCCATTACGAATTGCTCCAGAATGGTGGTTGTGAAGAACTGGCGAAAACAAAGTGAATCCCCTTTTTTCTTCATCCCCTCGTGTATTGTTGATATATAGATCTAACATTGTTATTAATATACCTCTGTGCACTTGAACGTTCAAACCTGTACTCAGTTTATGTTATATATGTAATAAATAAAATATATATACATCGTGAAACGGGAGTATGCGTAAGCGCATATAGAATACGGGAGAGGGCAGGTAACACGGTAACACCATTACCCACACCCACCCACCTTCCAAGGCTCACCTCAACTTTTAATGAATTTATTGCCGCTAACTCAGGTATCATTAGTAAACGACTCTTGACACGACGGTTCTACCCTCCTTGAGAGCTAAATTCAGCCAATTTTTCTCTCTTTCTCTCATATCCTATATGCCGGAGTCTCTCGGTTCCACTTGCAGCTCGCCCCTTCGTTTTTTTAAGGAATTACGATTATTAGTTTCACGTCAAAAAAAGTGCTTATATTTAAAATAATTACAGATGTATTAATTCATGTTCAATATTATTATTATTCATGGTGATTGCTACTTGTGCGCTATATCGTTCTCATTTTTGAATCTTAACAAATAAACAGTGACATATAAAATTTATGCGTGTGACTTAAGGCGGGAAATAGGGTTAGGACAGCGTTTTCTCAATGATTTTCATGAATTTTTTTACAGTATACAAAATGAATATAATTTATTGAAACTTTGAGAATATTTTATACATGTATTTAAGTATATACTATAACATTTTTGAAGAATTTTCTTGAAAAACGCTGGGGATATTAGCGACCCCATATTGCAGGTCACAATCAGAGTCAGCATTTTGCATACATTCTGGAAGCCGCAATTTTCATCTGAAATCAAACGAGATTGGAATTTACTTTCATTATATGTCTCTCTTCTATATAAACATAAATGCTATCAAAAAAATAGAAAATTGAATTTTTTACAGGGGTCAAAACAAAAAAAACATGATTTGTTGCCATTTTTTACAACTTTATTTGCAAAAAAAAAATTATTTTGAATAATGACAATATTCCGATTTTAGGTTCATATAGAGCGCAATACTATGACAAAAGTAACTGCCAATTTTCAAAACGATTGGTTGAAAACTTTTCAAACTAGCGTATACGCAAGTTAAAAAAAAGTCGCTTTCAGAAAAACACGTTTGAAACACGTGGCGCGCCCGGGGCCTGAAGGAGAGCTACTCACTTTAATGGCTTATAACAATAGAACGAGTCGGAATTTTCATTTAAAGTTTTGGGAACATATTTTTCAATAGTTTTACTAACAATTTATGAAATAAAAAAAAATCGATTTTTTGAACCGTCTAACCCTATTTCCTCCCTTAATGAATCGCCAGGTTAAATTCAACTTTTAGAAGCATCAGCTGTCACATATGAAACTACTAAATTCGGACGTGAAAATCAACTTTGTGGCAATGTAGCGTTCAATGTACAAGATGAAATAGAACTTTTGGATTTTTTTACACTACCGTATTTAATTCATGGACTGTTAATTTTTCAAAGACGGTAGTTAATTGATGGTGCACGAGATCGATGATTACAGCACCCTGGAGCAATGGTCTCCATTAGGCTCCGGATTTTTTTCGATCGAACGTTGCCGACTTTTATATCGTACTTCGATGAAACTATTTTGGCAATATTATTGGAATTTTGAGTAATCAGTGTATAAAGTATTTCTGTAAATTAACCAAAAATTTCAAGAACCAAAGTTGGTCAATAATACATCATAAACCCTCTTGTGACTCTATACCACCTCATCATTCATTTCCATCGAAATATTTCGTTGTATTCATCAGTTTCCACTTGATTAGATCATTCGAGGATTTCGACAAATAACTTTATTTGAAGAACCTTTCGTTTCATTCGTATGGAACTGCTGATATATCGCGTGACTCGCAAATGGCTGTGTTCACTTCCTACCACGCTAGGAATATGGGCAAAGCGAATTTCCGGCATAATTTCCTGTTCCCGAATCTCTCCAAATTAGGTCGACCATAGTTAGTTAAGATTTTTGGGACAAGGGTAGTTGGGTCAGGGCAAGTTAGCCTTGCCCGCAACTTTACTTAATTTTATGTTCCCTTCTCGAATCGTATCTAATTCTACTTAACATCCTGTCTAATCTTACGTATCTTCACCGAACTGCATCTAAGTACACGCAAACTCATCACAGATCTTGATATACCATAATCTTAGCTAACCTTATCTCTGTCCCTGGTGTAACCTTACTAAACCTTCTATTTATATGGTACAGTATGATTTAATTTCGTACACTTTGAGAGTCTGAGATGCTGAACGATGAGACGATGTATTCAAGTATTCGAAAAATATACCGGCAGCGAACAAAGAGTTCAACAACTTGAAGTAGCGAACCTTTGTCGCAAATACTTCAAGTTTCAACGACGATATATAATATTCGACGAAAAGTTTTTATTCCATCGGTCGCAGTTCCATAAGCATTCGCGAGAATTCAGCGTATCTCACGGTCGCTTCTAGAGTCACGTAATAGCCTGACGGACTTGGCTCTGTGGCAAGATATAACGAGGAAAGAGACAGCAGAGGTCAGGGGAGAAAAAAGCCTGGGTAAAAGATCCGTTCGTTACGCGAAAGTAGCGAATGACTGAGACAGACTGGAGCCATTACATTATGTACATGTATATGTATGTACACAAATATATATCTATATATACATATATATATTGTAGTACGTAATAATGTTAGTCATAACCGGCGAGTGAGCTTGGAGTAAACCTGAAGTCTTGGACCGCCAAGCAGGATCGTGCCCTCCTTCCACATGGCATGATAAAACTGGAGGAGCTTTTGTGCTCTATCGGAGGGCGGACGTCTCTCGGTACCTTTGCTTGCCTCAGGGAGTCCAAACTTTCCATCATTCCTCCACGATCCTCCTTCTCAGTCCACACACACACATATATACGCGCACACACACACACACACACACATCCCACGAGTTCCATCTCAGGTATTATAAACTTTAAGACCGATTTCTTTTCCTATTTTTCTTTGCGCCTGAAATTACGAGCTCTCCGACACCCGCCCTCCTGCCACGTCCATCACCCCTTCTACCTCATCTAAACCGTTCCCTCATCGCGCGCTCTCTTTCTCCCCTGTACGCTTTTTTTTTCACCGAGCTCCACAAACTCTTTGCCAACGCTTTTCCGGAAGGAAACTGCACTCACCCCCCACACGTGGTATAGCTTAGTCGCGTCAAATCAGACGATGGTGGTTCGCGGTGGATGACGTCGGACACGTCCTTGGAAACTTCATCGAGGGGGGGGGGGGGGGGCAACTCCAACAATTTCAATTTTATCTTTTGGCCCGTCAGATATACGCGTTTGAATCATCACTTGGATTACAGCCAAGTGACGGGTGTTAGCCAAGTGATGAGCCAATCGCTTGGATTAAATCGTCATCATCGCTTTGGATATATCGAGATGAATGTTGCTATTCAGTGAATTAAAAGAATGAGCGAGCGAGTTGTAAATAAAATGTAAGGCAAACATCTGGACCGATGACTTCCGGATTTCTTGTTAACTTTAATATTTTGCCTTCTGTTTTGAAGCAGCTTGCTTTAGAAAGTCATAAGGGGTGTTGTACCAATTCACACTCATTCAAATTTTTTAATTTTGCGGACATAAATTGGATTGTATTGGATAAATCGCTGTTATTTTGTTACGGTCAAAATAAGATTGTGGACAAAATTAATTTGTGGAATCGAGCGGAAAACGGTAAACCTTAAAATTTCATAGACAAGTTTACAATCGAAGGCGCTATGGTCGAACTATGTTTAGAACTATAGATGAAGACAAAGAGAAGACCCTTTAGCGATCGTACAGTTTTACAAAGTTACTGTGCGGAAAAAAAGAAAAAGAAGTAAGTAGGACGTGAGTGACGAAAGTACTGAGAAAGTGCATGCTAGAAGAAGGTCGGAGATGCGACGATAAGGGTGAAACAACCCCAGAGAGAGAGAAAGAGGGTGAAAGAGAGAGAACAGAGGGTGCGACCGCGTGCTCGGTTGTCTGTGGACTTGGAAATTGTGAGGACAACGAGTCTCTCTGTACGCAATGCCGCCACTGCTGGCTCACCACGAAATGTGTCATCAACACGCCACAGCCAACGATATCCAATTAATTTGCCCTCGTGATTATAATTTAAAGCCGTGTAGCGCTATACTGGCAGTATATAATATACAATATACATTCTATATCTATATATGCAATATATATATATAGTATAATATCGCGGTAGGACGAACGGGATGCCTTTCATTAATATGTAGCCAGCGTGGACGAGCTACGGTGCACGCATACGCCATATTCTATCCTTCTCTCTTATATACCCCGCTCACAATTATTACCGGCAGACCTTACTTTACATTTTACAACCCCTTCACGCTCCTAGCGATATGCCAGTGGGTATGATCGTGTGTATATAGCTGTGTGCAGATAGTGGATTCTCTCGCAAAATGACCCATCGTAAATTTTGATTACCCGCACAGACTCTCTTGCCGGGCTGAGGAAAATTTATTTACTTTTTAATTGAATGAGAAGGAAAAAAATGTTGCATTCTTTTTTACATTCAATTTCTTTTTCTTTTCATTCAATGGTAAAGGACAAAAAGATATATATTTAAAAAAATGGAGCCGTCATGGGACGCCTGGTAGATGTGAAACATCCAACATCTTGAGAATACCGTGTGGGATACGTGGCGTGGAGAATAAAAATAAAATAACAAGAAAAGTAGCTTTTGATTTTCTTCTAAAATTTTTATTTGGTTGCTTCATCCGTTACTTCGGTTATAGTAGCACTCGTTGCTGCGCTTGATTCGATGAAACTAACGATCTGTCGATGATAGCTGAAGTATGAAATGAATGTTCTAGATGTCATGTTTTCAAGATATCAACAGAACACTGCATCTATAGTCGTGCCATACCTTGTAGTAGGCACATTTGCGTGGTTGTTCCTGATCAACTGAAATTCATTTTTGAGAAAATTTATCAGTGGCAATGATTCAGCTTTGGCAAAATTAATATTGAAATCCCCTGCTAAAGTTAATGGAAGTTGATGTAAATTTGCTCCTAATAGCATTGAACCGAGTGGACTATATTTGAGTTAAAAATCGTATAAAAATCGTAGAATATTGTGAATTTTTTAGTTTCGAGAAATATATACAAAGATCATGACCAATTCCCTTCCATCATCTATAACAATTTGTGCCACACATTAATCGCTAATATCGTCTTGACCAAAACCAAGTCCCGTTTTATTTCTCAACCTAACGATTATGCAAAATGTAACAACATCAAATGAATCTGTATTCTGATAAATAGCTGCACCACCAGCTCTAACATTATTGCGTTTGAAGTGGACATTACAATCAAAGTTGGGGATGTCGACGTTTTCTTCATTACCAAGCCATGTTTCACTCAATAATAAGAAATTACTATTTTTTACGATCGAATCTTCTAGATCTGGGACATGCTTTCTGAGACTTTGACAATTTAGCGTGAATAACGACAATCCCTTTCTTGATGGTATGAAATTTGATGGTAATCCTTGGAGAGTCTCGAGTCTATTAAGCGATAATCTTTTAAATTGTTCATGCAACTCCACAACTGATGGATCAATTCGTCTACCGTGGTAGAATTTTAGATAATTATTACGTGTATATATGTATAAGCCTTCGATACTTGTTACTCGCGATAGGGCTACACATAATAATTGTATAGAATGAGTTTTGTTACATTAATAAACAAACTCGCTGTAAGACCCTTAAGACTTATGGATGGTCATAGCACATTCAGGTATCAATGGGAAATGATTTCTTCTTGCAACGACCGTAGACACGGTGTCGTTAGCGAGCGATAGCCTGTAAGAGTCGCGTCGTTCCGCTGGAATCTTCCCTGCAATTGGCTGTTGCTCGCTAGCGCCAGACGCGATGATATTACATCCAACGCGCGTAAACATGTTTCACATAAAAAACGAAACAGCAGGATTGCAGTAAAAATCATTGACAATCAAAGTGTCAGAAGTTTCAATTTTGTTGGAAAATATGCATAGCAGTCGGATATCGGTGACCGGAAACTTTAGTGTTCGATAATATCGAAGAGTAACACAACCTCATAAATATCGGTACTCTTCATATTTTCTGGTTCACATATTCGCGAAGCCACTTTCCATGCTCTTCGGTTTGCATATTTTCGAAGCCACTTTTCTCCGTCATCCCAAACTCTTTCATCTAATTAATATGTTTAACTGGTAAACTTTTGAAGTACTTCGAACTGGTATAGGTCAATTTTTTTTCGCCCACCAAAACTAAACTCCCTCCGACAGCGAAGGCAAAGTTACGGATTTACGTTTATCGTCGTTGATTTTTCTCTTTTGGGAATGATCACAAGATTCCTATTTCTCGAGATGTGCTTCAACGAAAATTCACGAAAGATCGTACTGCCATTTGGGTGTGTGCGTATGTTTGATGGCTAGAGTTCCCGCAATTCAGGTCACTCCTGTGTGCGATCGATCTGAGGTTTAATTAAAAAATTCAATTCAATAGAGCTATATGTATGTTACTTAGAACCATATGTATACATGAATGTAAATGCAACTGGAGCATGTTTCACGTATTCACGAGGAATTGTGAAAATAATTTCCACGTAATTTTCGAAGACCGAAAAGGTTTAAACATACTATAATATACGGTTGGCAGATTTCGTTTGCGATTGGCGTATGATTGAATTTGGGTTTACGCAAATTATTCACATACACATATACATACGCATCGTTTATTACGTAGCGGCAAGGTATCGCGGGATTTAGTGGTACTTATAATGACCCTTTCATCCTCTCAGTCTCTTTCATCTTTCGAGAATATCGTATATATAGCTACATGTAATTTTAGTTGAGCCAAATGAGATTTGTTAATTATTACCAATAAATTGTTTTATTTCGCCCATTCAAATATTATTTGGTTGAAACTAACATTTCGTAATAATAATTTGATAATGTACAGTAATCAGATCTTGAATTGAACATGACAAAATGGACTCATAGGTCTAAACATTAATTTTTCTATAAATGTTACCATCGTATACATTTTCAGGTTTTTACGTCCCTGTTCCGTCGTTCCCATTTCCATTCCATTCCTTGGAATGGTCAACCAAACGACCTTACAAATATTATATAAATGGGGCGAAAAGCTTCGATGGTCAATGTCCGTTTCTTCACGTTGTTCAAACTCAGCGGGCCAAAATGCAGACATGCGAGGTCTGTTCAAAAAGTATTGCGAATTTTGAATTTCCGCGGGCTACGTATATTGGATTTTCGATTTTTTTGTGGCATTAGGTTGGTACTCATGTTCCTCACTTATGCTGAAAGAATCGGCCATTTTGAATGTTTAGTTAATTGTTGACAGCTGTTTTGGTTAGACGTGTTTTTGCTTGTCTTCGATTTTTGCCTATTCCAAAAAATCGATCAAAAAATCTGTATCAAATTTTGTGTGAAAAACAAAATTAAGTGTGCGGGCGCATTCCGAATGTTGACTGTGGCATATGGTGAAGCTACCTTGGACCAAAGCAACGTTTATCGGTGGTACAAAATGTTCTCAGAGGGCCTGAGAAGATGCGAACAACGAAATGCGTTCCGGACGCCCGAGCACATCAACAACGGACAAAAACATTGATGAAGTGAAGAAAATAATATGAGCCAATCGTCGAATCACCGTTAGAGAAGTTGCTGAGGAACTAAACACATCGATTGGCTCGTACTATTCGATTTTACCAATGATTTGAGCATGAGACGGGTCGCCGCGAAATTCGTGCCAAAATTGTTCAATTTCGAACAAAAACAGTGTCGCGTTAACATTGCTAAGGAGCCGTTGGACTCGGTCCGCGACGACCCAAATTTGCTCCAGAGGGTCATAACTGGTGACGAATCATGGGTTTATGGTTATGACGTGGAAACCAAAGCTCAATCATCGCGATGGAAGCTGCTCTTTTGGAATAGGCAAAAATCGAAGACAAGCCAAAACACGTCTAACCAAAACAGCTGTCAACAATTAACTAAACATTCAAAATGGCTGATTTTTTCAGCATAAGTGAGGGACATGAGTACCAACCTAACGCCACAAAAAAATCGAAAATCGAATATACGTAGCCCGCGGAAATTCAAAATTCGCGATACTTTTTGAACAGACCTCGTATTTATATATAGGTGATGTACAAGAGGGTAGAACGGAAATGAATGACCGAAAGATATAGTGCGAATGAGGGTCTGTAGCAGAGGTATTTAGGAAAGAGAGACGAGGGATAGGATGATAGAGATCGGTGGATGATGAAGAGAGTGAGAGCTTTTGGCCCAGCGACGGTGGGCTGCTCCATTTTGGATATATACACTATATACGACCGAACGGGCTCACCTCGTCCCCTGCTTAATTCGCTTAGGGCAAGCTCAGTGCCAGTTGGTACGCGAGCGACATTTATAATATTCACTTTGTGTCTGCGGGATTTGGAAGTTCTTGCATGCACGACGAGTATATCCGGTGAGAGGTTCTCCAGTGTACCAGGGATGGTAAGACTTTGGCATCGTCTTTCGGTCACGCGAATGCGTATACATATATAGATAAGATGCAAGATAAATATATATATATATATATATATATATATTTATGTATAGGAGAAGCTTAATATATATCTATATATACCTTCTCGTACTGTACCTCTATGTACCTCTATGTATACACTCAGCCAAATTACGTTTTCCCATAGGTACTGCGGTCGGTTGTAAATGGTTACGAAATATACCTATATGTACAGTATTTAAATTGTACATAATATGCGAAACACGCCAAACTCATTTCTACTCTTCAACTCTCTCACTCCTTTCTCCTATCTCTCTCTCTCTCTCGCTTTTGTAACTCATTCTGCGTTCATCTCTACTTTTAATATTAATACTCTTCCTTAATTCCGTTTTAACTAGCTGTCTTCTCTTACTCAAGTTTGCATCTCTCCGCGCGACTTCACTACCTTTCATAAATCTCAACTTATCATGTCTTTCTCTCTCTCTCTCTATCTCCTTACGACAATTGGGAAATATGTTTTACTTATCCGTACTCAGTACTTTCATTGTAATAAAGGTTCCATCCTGGGCAAAAAGTTAGATTTTCTGCGTGGAAAATACAAAAAAGTCTTTGGTAACGTAGAATCGAAGTTATGATAATTCTGTAGCTTGTTGCGTTGAAAAAAGTGATTGACAAGATCCTGGTTGTTTTTTCAATTTTCAAATATTTATTGTACGTCACTGCTCATAGTTATGAAATTATTATCGATTGTATAAATTATTGTGGAAAAATGTGTAAGAGAGCAAACTTTTCGAATGATTATAAGCTTGAAATATTAGAAAATTTATTTAATAGATCAAACGAACTTACCAAGTGATGTTCGATCTAAACTAAATGAAGAGCCTCGTTCGATATGATTACTAAGTAGTACGCAAGTCTGTACGTTGTCGCCACTAGTCTTTAGAGAGAGAAACTTTTTGTCTCCACTCTCATGTCCTCTATATCGGTGTTTCATATTTTTAAATCGTGTCAAAAAATGTTGAGATGATTACGGAAAAATATTTGAGGGAAATAACAAAAACGCAGGTTTTTTGGGTGGGAGGTAATCATCTCGAACGAGGCTCTTCATATAATTTAGATCGAACATCACTCGGTAAGTTCGTTTAAACTATTAATTATATTTCGTGCCTCGTTCTTCGAGATTACTAGGTAGATGTTGACAGGATAGAATATTTTTGCACATACATGTTATATTTGATGATTTTTAAACAAAATATCAACTCTTTTCCATAAAACTTGAAACACCGATATAGAGGAATGAGAGTGGAGACAAAAAGTTTCTCTCTCTAGAGACTAGTGGCGACAACGTACAGACTTGCGTACTACCTAGTAATCTCGAAGAACGAGGCACGAAATATAATTCATATTTAAGTTGTTATTTTACTCATATAGTAGATGAAGCGTGTATAGTATCATCATCACTTTCTCAACATTTTTTATTGAGCATTTTTGTGAGGCTCTGATAAAACCACTAAAGTAAGATAAAAATATGAATATTTTGTGAGAATGATTATTTCATATTGATAGTATAATAAAACGTCAATCTCGATCGTTATAAAGCACATAAACTGATGATTTACTTTCATGATTCACCAACGTGATTGCCATCTTGATACATCGATGTATTTCTTTTATACCGGAAATCTCATCTTGGGCGATCCCTTATTTATACAAACTCGCGACGCGTCCCTCGTGGTCTCGCCGCGATAGGACGTTATATAAATCCTGCTTATACTCTTCTCCCGAGGTAACCGATATTTTTCGCTTTTCCGAAGATCCTAAAATCGAAATCCCGGAAAACTTCGACAAGGCACGCATCCCATTCGTGCTCTCTCGTCGTTTGCCTATATATATATATATATATATACAGTTATAGAGCTTTTTCATTCTGCTCGCCTATGTACGAAAGTTTGGATTGGTATTACTCCAACAATTCAACCTCGTCTCGAAATGTTTGCACGTTTTACGCGTGCGTGTTTGTCCATGATGGCGTCTCTCTCTCGAGTGTGTCCTTTTTTATTTTTATTTTTAATAGTCACGCGTGCTTCTGAGACGGCGATATATATTTAGCGAATGCGCAAGAATCGTCTCATACATCTCGTGAGAGTAATCACAAATAATCGCTGAGATTGATACGAATTTCGCAATCTTTGAAAATCCACGAAATCGGAAATACGTAATAAATTGATTTGTAGAGGACGTCATTTTGATGAAATAGTTGTCAATTGTAAATTCGTAATTTGAATGTTATCACGCTTTTACGAATGGGTGGAATCACTCATTGAGATGTCTCGATGTAATATATGTCTACTGTCGGTTAAATTTCCCGAGTACGTCACTCGGGAAAATGCACGAATATCGTTTGCACAAGTGCGAATGATTTCGAGGAGCGCAAACGTCGTGTGTATTTAATCCTGCTCGAGGATATTCTCATTTCTCCGTTGCTTCACGTCGTGAAACATATATACACAATTAACATATGCACGCTGTGCATGGGGCGTTGAGATGGAGAGAAGGAGGGAAGAAAACGTGGTCGGTATCAGAAACGAGAACGGGAGAGTTGTCTCGGGGAAAGGGCATGGTGACAGGTGGAGATGGGGTATTATAAACTCAACTGACGAAACTCGGTGGATACCGGGAGAGCTAAAGGAAGATCTCTCGCTACTTGCATTTCTCCGAACTAGCTCCTCGACAATCCCTTGTCCTGATACTCTCGGTCTCGCTCTTTTTACCCTTGACACCCCTTTTTGCCTCTTCCATCGTTTCGCCCCATCAGAACTTTATAACGAATGCTATGTCACGGTTCTTCACGACTGAACATATATATATATACATGCTTCCAGTACTACACAAGGGCTCGTCGTCACTGTTCTGTTCTCTTCTTTCTCGCATCATTCCGGCGTTACGTTAATGACCGAAATAAAGTAGAATTTAGAATTGGAGTAGTTTCGCGGTGTGGGACTATAAACTCTCTTCTGCTGTTGCTTCGCGCTTCGTTCGAGAACCCGAGAATACTGCAATAATAATTGTGAAAATGTGTAGTAATTATGTACATCCATCTATCGCGGCTGTTAGAAAAATTGGATGGAGAATGGGAGAAAAAAATGGTGGACATCGAAACATGCATATTGTTTGCTCATCATTATTAGGACGCTCTTTTGATTTTGTCTTCCTCTTGAAGGAACCTTTCTGTATGCGCAAAAATGATACAGCCATATTCAAGTGTCAATTTACACCATTTTTCTCTGCTTTAATTTATTAGCGTGAGGTTTGCGTCATTATGAATGCATTGTTTCGAAAAATAGAATATACCATAAATATAGAATCGTTTTATCGATCTGTTCTAATCTTATTACATAATATCCTTCCATAGTACCCAATTCATGTTGAAAGTTTTGACTCGATAGTCTTGCAATTCACGAGCTAAGCTCATAACAACTATAGCGATTTTTGGAAAAAATCAAAATTCCTTGAATTTAGAACGCCTCCATCGATTTTCTTCAAACTCAATAGCGAACAGTATTTGATGATAGTCTATTTGTGTAGAAAGTTGCGGCCTGATGGCTCGAAAATTGCATGAGTTATACTCTGAACAGGCATTTTTGAAAAACATATACATTTTGTAAAATCTGAACGTGTTGTTCAAACTCCATGAAAATTGTATCAGACAAGGGGAGCTGGCAACTTCACTTATGTGCAAAATTTCGACCCGATCGGTTAAGCTATTTCAAAGTTATAACACTTTTATTTTTTCAAACACAGCACACACCCCCACACATAATCCATGCGGACATATCTTGAAAATCTATTTTTCTGATCAAAGCTTCCTCCTTGAGGAAGTAACAAATGATACCGATATCGTTGGGCCATTTTATGGCTTATGATTTAAAAAACAAATTAATGACAATTGTAACTGATAACTTCCGATAAAATGTACAACTGCCAAGATATATCTGTTTTCTGTTTCAAAATAAAATAACCGAATGTGTGTAATCCAGCGAATAAAGCGTTACGAACCTCATAAAATCTGACAAAAATATGGTTAAATATAGAGACAATAATGGTTTATGTCTAGCTGCAATAAGTCGAAATGTTCTATCGATCTTTCGTATCGTTCTAATAACAAAATTATTGTTTCATGGAATAAAATAGTGGTTGCATCAGAAAGCATATATTATGTATTGCCGCTATTTTTTTTGTATCATATATTTTTCTCGGTCACGTTCGGAATATCTCCTACATAGATATGTTATCGATAAAGAGGGGGTTGTTTTGTGATTTCGGGTGGAAGTAGCGTGAGTAGTGTTCGATCCATCGAAGCGTCGACGTGAACGGAATTTGCCAAGGCAGAGCGTGAATGGAGTAGATTGGAGAGGTTCCAATGGTGTCTACGGAAATATAGTGAGATATTGAAAATGTATTTCCCGCTACTCTTAGAATTCGTTTAACTCCTTGTGGGCTTTTTTTCATTACTCCTCCCCTCCACCGTTTCTTCTCCTCTTACCGATCGATCAGATATATGATGCCGATGCTTCTACTGTAAAGTTTCACTTCTTATCTACTTTCCACTTTGTCTCGTTGCGACGATACAGAGAGAGAGAGAGACTAGCGATATCATAAATACGACAATTTATCGAGCAACATCGCCGAGTGAAGAAAAAACGAAACTAAAAGTTGGTGAATCGCCGCATTCGTGTGACGCGATGAGAATATGCTGCTGATCTCTTCTACCTCGCTCGAGAGAGTCTGCTGATGACAGCTTGATGTTCGCAAAAAATGTTGCAAGAATGAAAACCCTGGAAAAAAAAATAAAACGTGCCAAGAAAATAAGTCGAATATCGGTAAAAAACTGTCCCAGATTTTTATAACTATTCAAAAATACTTTTATAACTATTCTGCACATTCGGAAATAATTTTAAAAAATATTTTTTTTTCATATTTATGAAACAAACATTTTTCTAACAATTAAATTTTTATATTGCCTAATATGGAAGAGGGATTAATTCACATTAACTCGTCAAAATTTCTGCTCTTGCCTCGAAGTACAATATCGACAAGGCTTAAATATTTTTCTTACAACTTTCTCGTCTATCGCGATCAGTTTCTCTCTCTCTCTCTCTCTCTCTCTCTCTCTCTCTCTCTCTCTCTCTCTCTATCTCTCTCTCTCTCTCTCTCTCTGCCTCACAACGTTTATTTTTATAAATTAAAAAATTGTCTAGAGGACTCTGTTGGGCTATAGTTTTCTCTCAGTGAGTCGACGGAATACATGTTCCCGAGGGATACTGCGAGCGCGAAAATGAAAGTTTGCTCTTTGTGTAATACCAGAAGGGGAAAGATACGGAGGACGGAGATGACGAGGACGACGAAGACGACGACGAGAGACTTTAGGGGTAGAAAGAAGAAGAAGAAGAAGAAGAAAAAAAAATAGAAAACCACGAAAGCGAAGAAGACGTAGATGTGGAACCGCCTTAACTTTGTCTGGACGTGTGGTTGGGTGTGGTTATCTCGGTTTGGGTATCTTTGCACGCCGGAGGTGGCAGTAGAACGCACGCCAAAGCATTCTCTTCCACCCCGTAATATATATATATGGGTAATTCCATGCCCAACTCAATCAACATCCAATTTTTTTTGCCATTCCGTTTTGAATACATCTTCTACAACGTTTGTTACGTGTATATGAAAATTGGTTTCACCGTATATTTTCAGTAATCTTTTCAATTATCCGTCACTTTTTTCGTAATTTTTTTCCAGAGAAAGGGGGAAATTTCCGTTTTATTATTTCCTGAAAACAAAACTGAAATTTCTACGTCTCTTATATGACATTTCAGTATTAGATTTCTTCTATCGTATCAAAAATAACTTTGCAAAATTGTACTTGGGAAATTCAATTCTCGTGATACCGTAATTTTGTCACAAGTTTGTAGACTGCAATTTTTTTAACAACGCCAACAAACCGTAGTTGTTACGTTTCGTAAATCAAAATGTTGTCATCCGACGCAGGATTGGTCATACGAAAAACAAAAACACTGATTTGTTTAGCTTAAAAGATTGATCAAAAAAAAAAATTAATGTATGCATATATTGATGACACTACGATATGAAAGATAATGGATCCGATCAGCGATGATCGGGATAAATGATTGAGTTGTTCTCCATATATATGGGACATTCCATGTCAATTCAACCTTGGGATTTGATCAACGATTTTTCATAATATTGTTACAACCTTAAGGTTCAAATAGGGTTAGGACAGCGTTTTCTCAATGATTTTCATGAATTTTTTTATAGTATAAAAAATGAATATAATTCATTGAAACTTTGAAAATATTTTATACATATATTTAAGTATATCTATAAAATTTTTATACATATATTTAAGTATATACTATAAAATATTAGCGACCCCATATTGCAGGTCACAATCAGACTCAGCATTTTGCGTGCATTCTGGAAGCCGCAATTTTCATCTCAAACCAAACAAGATTGGAATTTACTTTCATTATATGTCTCTCTCCTATATGAAACTAAATGCTATCGAAAAAATAGAAAATTGAATTTTTTACAGGGGTCAAAACAAAAAAGCATGATTTTTTGCCATTTTTTACAACTTTATTTGCAAAAAAAAAATTATTTCAAATAATGATAATATTCCGATTTTAGGTTCATATAGAGCGCAATACTATGAAGAAAGTAACTGCCAATTTTCAAAACGATTGGTTGAAAACTTTTCAAACTAGCGTGTACGCAAGTTCAAAAAAAGTCGTTTTCAGAAAAACGCGTTTGAAACACGTGGCGCGCTCGGGGCCTGAAGGAGAGCTACTCACTTTAATGGCTTATAACAATAGAACGAGTCGGAATTTTCATTTTTAATTTTGGGAACATATTTTTCAATAGTTTTACTAACAATTTATGAAATAAAAAAAAATCGATTTTTTGAACCGTCTAACCCTATTTCCTCCCTTAAAAGAGACGCGATTTTTTTGCCCTAATTGCTATTTCGTGATGATTAAAATAAATATATTTTAATATAAAAAATTAGCGGGGATTTGCAAATTTGAAAGAATTCTGAAAAATCCTCTGTTTAATACCAACATTTTTTAAGCCGTATGCAAAAGTGGTGCGGCGATCGCTTCTATTAATTTTGAGCCATTTTTGAACGAACCAAACGCTAGCTTATTTCGAGATGGAATTTAAACTTTATTATATCACACAGAAGATTTATGAGAATTTTTTTCACACTTTGTAATCAACTCTTTACGGGCTATTCATCATTTAATTCTGAATTTTCGAACAATTCTCAAATCTCAATTGCTTGGGTTACAAATTTTGATAATAGACGGAGGATTTTTTAACAAAATTTTAAATGACAACCAACCGTTTGTTTTATGTAAAAAAATTATTTAAAATTATTTTTAAGTAGCGGATAGCGAAAAAAAAAATCTATCAAAATGATGGAATTCCTGCTAGGGTCGTAACGACAATGAGAAAAATTGTCTACCAAACGTCAGAGGGTTAGGGTCACAGCCCCCTCGATTTAACGTGGAATGCTCCATACATGTCTATACCATATATCTAATGTCGTATACCGTAGTTGTACATGGGACTCTGGCGTATACAGAGGGTCTGTCGCCCTTGTGTATTTAATTTCCGACGGAACGGATGGTATCGCCCGGGAAATTTTACTTCTGGTAGTGGGATGAGGTTTAGTCGAAGCGCGGAAGCGCGAATAGTAGGATGGGTCGCCTCGAAATGCGGGCAGAAAAGGCAGAACTTACAATTGCTTCCACACGATGGATATACCGTGAGCTATATATCCAAACGCCTCCCTTCGACATTTTATCAACAACTCTATGGCCTCCCTGTCGTTGTCCATCCTCTCACCGAATTCGTTGATAGTTGCTCGTCGAATAAACTCCGCTAACATTGCATACTTTACATTAGCGCAAACCCTCAACCCCTTCTGTCGCAGTGAAAAATCTGCAAACTCGCGATCGAACAACGTGATATAGCTGTGAGCGAGCTACGAGGAAAAGAAAAAGATGAAAAAGTACAATATTTGTGGACGAAATATGTGAAGCAACGCTATATGTCATTTTGAAAATGACAAAGAGCTGTATTATTCGAATATAAATATATATACAAGCGAATAAAACGGTTTATCCCCGTGGTAACTTTGTTTAAATGATATTATAGAAGTAATAAATTTTATATCATCGCACCTAAAAACGTTGAAATAGCAGGAAGTAATTATTCATTTTACGATACAATTTATGTACTTTTGTAATTTTTAAAAAATCGGACAGACGCTTCCGGGCGTTAATATTGCTATTTTGGTTTATTTGCCCACGAACCTCTCTTCCCCCATTTGACTTTTTTTCAGTCTCCTTTTTACCTAGGGCGATTTAATATACGTGCAACGAGCATTTGTAATGTTTAATTGGATCTACTGTACGTTAGTGAATGTGGACATTCTTTCACGTGGCATGGGTGACGTGAGAGAACGAACAAGAGAGGGAAAAATGACAAAATATATATTTGTCATACATAATTGTTTTTCTTTTTTCTTTCATTTTTTCCTTTCATTATTTGTCGGTCTCTCTTCGCGGGACGTACAGGCTGTCAAACGCCAAAGAGTTCACGGTTCAACGAGAAACTCTTCAGTAACTCCGGGGCAATTCACCTTCGCATTTAGTCCATATATTTCTATCTGATAACAGAGATAATAAACTCTTTGTAACGTGAAATAACGAAATTGTATAATTCGCAAATTCGAAATCGCCGACAGTGGTTTTAAGTGCGACAATTAAAAGCTCTTTGGAATTAAAATAACAAAAGTTCTACCCTAATTACTGGACACTAACATGGCAGATTGAGAAAACCTGCGTGTTGCACATGTGGTTATATTAAAAACCTATCGTAATATTCTGCATTTCGAATCTGGACCCAGCATACCATGAAATAACATTTTCTTTTACTTTTTTGTGTTTGTATTTTTTTATTTTCAAACACAGTGTAGAAAATTTGCTTTCTCATTCTTTTCCATCATTTCGCAAGCACAATTTCATCTAAAAGTCGTTTTTCGAAATTTTTGAATATTTTTCAAGTGCAGATTGACATTGAAAACCCGAAAGAAAAAAAGATTTTTTACGGAAACGACGTATTCTCTGTGAGATAGAAAAATGATATATCAGATTCAAGATTATCAGAGTAAAAAGTTGGTTGAGTCAATATAATTGTGAAAATTGTTTTCCCATTCTTTTCCATCATTCGCAAACTTTTCATACATACAGACAGACTTTTTTTTTAAAGTGAGTTTTTGACATTTTGCAACATTTTTGAGGTGTATGAGACGTATATTGACATTGAATAGCCGGAAAAAAAATGTTTTCACGAAAATTACGTATTCTCTATGAGGAAGCAAAATAATCGATCAGATCCGAGATTATCAGAGTCAAAAATTTAATTGGGTCAATATGGTATGTCCCATATATGTATACTATTGTTAATCAATTCACGAGTTACCCGGAAGATAAGAAACTTATGGTGACAATAAGGGGACAAAGGGCGCTCCATCATATCGACGCTGCTTACGAAAACTAGCACGTTTCAGATTTCTTACGAAAACAAGCACGCTTGATATCTGCGCGAAAACTAGCATGTTTCGGCTTTTACCACAAAAACTAGCAGGTTTCGATTTTCACCGCGAAAATTAGCACGTTTCAGTATCACTGAAAGTGTTTCTCATTTTTTACTCCACGTTTTTTGGACATCCTGTTTTACTCCAAACTGACGAAATATTTATGCTTGTCATTTTATACTGTTTTATTTTTTGTTTGAATTCATTTCATACATATTTTACTGTTTGAATTTTGGTCTGCTAGGCTTATCGTAAGATGGCAAACGGCAAATGCCTTGTCATTTTGGAGTAAAAAAACCACGTCAAAAAAATTAGAGAAAAGAAAATCGAAAACAATTGCAGTGTATGCAAAGTTAACAATGTCAGCTTTTTTCCCTCTCGCTACTCCGTCCAAGACCTGACATTTCTCGAGATATCTCAATCTATTGTTTTGAAGATTTTGTCAAGTGTACTTTATACTTATACTGTACTTTATACTTTAGTCGTTGATCACTCCAAGATTGTGTTTTTTTTTAAATAAAAACACATTGAACGATTCTTCAGACTGTAAGTAGAATATACTTTTTATAAACAATAATTTTGTTCAATTCCATCGCTGACTCCGAAACTTGAAGTCATGAAAAATATCATTGACGAATAATTTTAGTTTTTGAGTGGTGGAATATTGCGTATCGTATTTGCGAATCGTATTTTCAATAATGTTATTATTTTTTAAATAGGAAACGAATATAAATATTTAAGGGTATACGGACGATACACCCTTAATGTTTTTCATTTATTCCTTATAGTGCGCCCCCAAAAATAATGGAAACATTTGTGAAAGTTCTGAATCTTATTCGATTTAGTTCGGCAAATACTCGTATACTACTTTTTCCAGTGCAAATCGAAATATGCTAGTTTTCGCGGCGGAAGCCGAATCATGCTAGTTTTCGCGATGAAACCCGAAACATGCTAGTTTTCGCGTCGAATATCGAAACGTGTTGATTTTCGTGGCGGAATTCGAAACGTGTTAGTTTTCGTAAGAAATTTGAATCGTGCTACTTTTCGTAAGCAGCGTCGATATTTAACTGAAATAGCCAATCGTTCCTGTCACTGTCTCATGATAGATGATTTTAATCAAGTTTTTTCGTGTCTGCTCGAACACAAGAGTTTTCACACTATATAGGTTGTGGATGGAGAAAAAGAGATAGAGAGAGGGAGAGAGAGAGAGAGAGAGAGAGAGAGAGAGAGAGAGAGAGATAGAGAGAGGGAGAGACCCAACTGAGAATATGAAGTCTAAGCGAACGAGCTACATCCACTTTCCCATTATATGTAGCATCCGATTGGATATTGAACGGAAGAAGGATATCGTATTCCGATTCATCTGCTCGACGAGACTTTCCGAGACTTCATGACGGAAATAGGGTACAAATTGTGATTTTTTTTTTTCATTAATAGCGCATTTCTTGACTGAATCACTTTTTCATAAGAATTCAAGCTATTCATTCGGCATTCATTTTCACAAACGATCCAATATCAGGTGTTCATTACTTCAAGCTAAAGCAGCAACTGATGCGTTTAAAACTGAAATTATCCCCCCTTAAAACAGAGGTAAAAAACAGTTTCAACTTCTTTGGGAGTTTTTTTTTCTCAATCGGAAGTGGATAACATTTGGCCACTCAACTCATAGTCGTACGTCTATACAATGCCTTTTAAAGGACACTATAATGAGCCATTTGTGTAAAAACATTAGGCAATTTTTGCGTAACTTGTGAAATGTAATATACAATTATACGTGACTGTAAATAATCAGTTCAAGGTATTAAAATGTAATCTAACGAGAATGTGATGTACGGAAATTTTTATGTACATAGAGGTACAATGGACAGGTTTCAATTTATCTCGAATCATGTTACTTTTCTTATCTTCTTAGTAGTTGTTTTTTTTTACAATATACGCGCATCTTATTTTTCTTTATTTCACTGCACCTAAAAATCATGTAGGAACATGGTCGCGTGTAGGTTAGCTCGTACAGCGAATCCCCGTACTTATTCTCGGTTGTTCACCGCGAGAGAACTGGCGTACAATTCGATTTATTCGAACAGAGAGAACCACGTTAATCCGCTTTTACTTCTAAGCTCGCGCTTTGCCTCCTCCCTTACTTCCTCTTGATCTTTACGACTCACATGCCGCGTATGCTTTCTCGCATCCACTCGTCTCTTCTTCTCTCTCTCTCTCTTTTTGTTTCTTGCTCGTGATTCCTCGTGCCTTCCCTCCGACGCCGTACATGTCTCTTGCTCGTGTCGGCATTTCTCTTCCCTTCTTTCACTACGTATTGGCTAAATATCCGTGTCCGACCAGAAAAAGTGTGTAGGTAAATATATTTTACTACCGAGAGTTCTGTTATTCCTATTTTAAATATTAGACACTACAATTATACTGGAAGATAGTAGGGGGAGCGTGAAGACTCAAGTAACGAGTCTACTAATGTAACGTAATGTAGTCTACCAATGTAACGCGTATATTAATATATAGGATCCGATGACGACGAATCTAGAATTCGAAAAAAATCACCCCTAAATCCCCGAACAATCACAAGAAACTCGTCCGTGTAACGGCTAAGTCGTAACCATCAGGGGATAAAAACTGTACACTTCACAATGAGGTCACATAGAAAGGATAAAGGGATAATCCACAGGAAAAGGCAATAGGGAGGAATATCACAAGGAGAAAAAGGAGTTTGCGATAAGAGTAGTATAAAAGAACGCTATCTAATTTGAAAATCAACTCTATCATCAAAACTGCTGCTCGAGCTTGCAATCTAAAATTCGAGGAGTCGTTGTTCGGATGATTTTTGTAACCAGGCTTCGAGATCAATTTAAGTTTATTGCAAAAGTTTGTATCCTCAGTTACCTTCGTACTGTCATTGACAAATAAAACTAACAATGTGAGAAACCGACAGCAATGAAAGCGTAGAAGACCGCCGAAGTCGATGAGCGACTTCGGTGATCTTCCATGTTAAGCAGTAGCGATCGTGGTCAGTATTCAGCTGGGTTAACGTTAAGGGGGAAAATAGGGTTAGGACAGCGTTTTCTCAATGATTTTCATGAATTTTTTTATAGTATAAAAAATGAATATAATTTATTGAAACTTTGAGAATATTTATACATATATTTAAGTATATACTATAACATTTTTGAAGAATTCCCTTGAAAAACACCGAAGATATTAGCGACCCCATATTGCAGGTCACAATCAGACTCAGCATTTTGCGTACATTCTGGAAGCCGCAATTTTCATCTGAAATCAAACGAGGTTGGAATTTACTTTTATTATATGTCTCCCTTGTATATGAACCTAAATGCTATCAAAAAAATTGAAAATTGAATTTTTTACAGGGGTCAAAACAAAGCAGCATGACTTTTTGCCATTTTTTACAACTTTATTTGCAAAAAAAAAATTATTTTAAATAATGATAATATTCCGATTTTAGATTTATATAGAGCGCAATACTATGAAGAAAGTAACTGTCAATTTTCAAAACGATCGGTTGAAAACTTTTCAAACTAGCGTGTACGCAAGTTCAAAAACAGTCGTTTTCAGAAAGACGCGTTTGAAAAATGGGGTACCTGAGTGACCGCTCGGTTATACACGTGGCGCGCTCGGGACCTGCAGGAGAGCTACTCACTTTAATGGCTCATAACAATAGAACGAGTCAGAATTTTCATTTAAAATTTTGGGAACATATTTTTCAATAGTTTTACTAACAATTTATGAAATAAAAAAAAATCGATTTTTTGAACCGTCTAACCCTATTTCCCCCCTTAAGCCGTCCACTGGCTTACATGGTACAGCATGGTATATAATCAATGAATAAATAATAACAGAAAAAAATAAATAACAATTGTTCCTAATTTTTCATAATAAGTACTCGAAACATATATTTTCGTATTTTTCTCAATAATTATTCGCACAGTGCTATGAATTGTTAATTGTCTTTTTGTCAGATGGTGCTTGTCTCTGGGTTGGTCATTAACGCAACTGTCCCGGCAGCAACGCTTCCGTAATTATATTTAATAATGGCTGAAAAAAGTCTCGAGAGCTAAGCATACAAGAGATACGTAGCGAGCAATGTGTTCTTTAAAGTCGTTCGAACTAAATAACAAAAATAACTTCTTAACGACCCTTCTTATCTTTATTATGACATCGACTCATCGCGTTTATGACTTAAAAATATCGGTGGGGTTTAATATAGTGGTGTAACGTCAGCTATATATTTTTTATGGCGATACAAAAACTTTGAGCCAGCCACTAGTAATGTAAATTTGATATTCGTGCTTAACGAAAAAAAAAAAAACAATGTTGAAACATCACGTATTTAAGTAATTCAAGTAAGCATTTATTTCTTTGAAATACATTATAAATTTAATTTTGATAAAATCTATTCGAGACAGTTGAAAATTACTGAAAATTTCAAATGGGTTTACGTCAAATATATTCGTTTTTATCAGTGCACTTCGCCTGACTCTACGAATGTAGTTTATTCATTCGTCAAAAAATATATAAATTAAAGTGATCTGGGTAGGTAAGATTATGTTAAATTCTAATTTAACCTCACCTATGTATAAGGTTCTGACTTTAAGAATTTAGCAGGTACCGATACCTCATCCAACCTCAACGGTTCAAATCTTATCTAACGTTAACCAGCCAGCCAATGTAATTTGAATAGGAAGAGAACAGGAAATTAAACCGGAAAGTCCCATTGGCAATATTCCGTGAGAGCTGAGGCGAAATTGCGAAGGCACCCGAACCGATGAAACGGATTTAGTTGATTTATACATGAAGTTCAATCGAATGAAATAATATGATTTTGTGTTTTCATACATTTTTGTTTAACCATACATTTCGTTTAATTTAAATGACTTTTTGTAGAAAATAAATGTATCGAGTTTAAGTAAAATGCTTTTATTTAAAACAAAACTTATTGGAACTAACAACTATTGCGATTTATTTATTCGAATTATCATCATGTAAATAAAAAACATTTAGATTGATTGAAATAAACTTTTTTTCTATTCAACCCTTACTTTTTACTTTCCCCTCTAAGCCTTTCTCTTATCTTTTTCATTCATCTTTGTCGGTGTAAGCAACGAATAATTCGATAAAATGTCTACTTTTGTTACTATTCATGAAAATCTTTTTATTCATGAACTTGACCGTCGATAAAAAGATTATTTATTACGATCAGGAAGATATATTAAATCCAATGTCGCTACAAGCATACCTTGTATATAGCGTTTTCTTAACAAATTCAGCAAAATACATCATGCTAACAATCCTTACTCGTAATATTTTCTCTTTCTCTCTGTCTGTCTCTCTCTCTCTCTCTCTCTCTCTCTTGGATTCTTCGTCGACACAGATGGTACAATTCACCGTTCCCTCGGTCCATGGGAAGCTGTTCATCTTGAACATTTAAAAGCGTATATACCTCGAAGCGCTGGCTCTCTCGTTGTTAATCCGTTTTCTCTCGTATGCTAAGAAGATTTTCTTCATTTTTACAAATATTTTCTCTTGTTGAATCTCGTCTGGCGGAGAGCGTTCGAAATATTCATGGAATCCTCGAGTAATTCCACGGTAAGATGTTACCCCTTGGATGTATATGTACCTCGCCTCACTCCGTTTGATGCTTCCGTTACGATTTCCCGGTCGGATAAAAAGCTTCGCGAAGCTTTTTCGCCCTCCTCAGAGACCAACGACGACGACGATGCTATCACCGATGCTGTACTATATCTCGGACAGTAAAATACAGATATATGTTTACCATTGTAGATGAAATGCACGATGTAGCAATCCCATTGACGTTCGTCATGGTCCAATACAGTGCAATGTATAAAATGAAATGCAAATGCGTGGAAGTTGCTATTCATAATTTTTCTGAATTCGCGAAGCTTTCGCCAAAGAGGAATTCTGCCCGTCTTAATGTTGACTTTCTCACGGAATAAGGTTTATGATTGTGAGAAAATTGATGAGTAAAGTATACATGCAACCTTCATTTTGAAACTTCCTTCCACTCTGTAGCTTGGTAGTCCAAGAAAAATATCGAATATGTGTTTACGGTCGTAGGAACGTACCGTATCATGAATTTACAATGTTGAGTGATTAAGAGAAAAATTATTTTTCCTTTATTTCCGGTTTCAGGCTGCAAGTTTCCCGCCGAATGGAGCGGCAGTTGGTTTCAATCCGGAGTCCAGGGGATGGTTGTCGTGAACGGCACGAATATATCGTCAAAAGGGCAGTGTGTGCAGTCCAACGGTGAAAAATTCATCACCCAAGAACAGTAAGTTTCTTTCTGTAATAAATATATCCATATTTATGAAAAAATTAATGAATTTAATTTCAATCAATTTTATTTTGAACTTCCTTGAATCAGGAGTGATATTGCAAGCGGAAATTGCAAATTAAGTAAAGAAATATTAATGTTAACAAATAAATGAGTTGAGTTTAAGTAATTAGTATTTTAATTAAACAAATGAATTCTTACGGTCAACTTATAACTATTATTGATCCGAAGTGACTGTTAATAAAAGGTAATTTTCCTTCTATATAAAATGCCAAATAATGATAATATTTAGGATGGTTATCGAGTATTTACATATTTACGCAAGCTTGCATTCACAGAAAATTTAAACACAATCGTGTTTTATAAATTTATTAACGTAAAGTTTGAAGTGTCCCCAGGGCATAATTACAGCAATCTAAAGTGTGCAAAAATAAACAGTCAAAATTTAAGAAGAAATTATTTAAAAAATTACGTGTAATCAAAATGATCACTGATTTACAATTCGTAACGAAGAAAATTAAGATATCCAAGTATTTGGTGAACAAGCGTTGTTTTTTTAACAGCTTAACATATTTCTGCCATTATTATTACCGGAACTCAATGTTCTTAGAATCTATAATATTTTTATTTCACTGCGATCTACCACCATTGCGATTAAATTTAATTTTCGGACATTAGATACGCACTAAGTAAGCTTAAAAATCACGGTCATTTCACTGATTGGAAAATTATGATGACTAATCATTACTCACGTTCTTTTAAATTTATTATTAGTCGCACATGGAACATAGACCAAAAAAAAAAGGTCTTTTCCCATATTTTCATTCACTCAATTCTTGTCGCCGAACTCTATACAGGATCCTTCAATTTTCTGGATGTCTTCCAATTACTCGATCGTGCACGAGACTATATGTTTTATCGCGCTAACATCTCGTATATATATATATATATATATACATATATATTGCTCGGGCATTTCCTCGTTATTGCGAGGTAGGTGAACACTGCAGTGGGTCACACTGGACTTTTTATTAATTAACTGTCGCTCCGCGTGGGAGCAAATCGGCGACCGAAAAAGCGAGTGGATATACGAGAGATATGCATGGGTTCCAGGGTTTTGACGACAGTGTGTCGAAACACACAGTCTGCTGAACAAGCCGAGTTCGATCATATCCGTTTCGCGACCCTTATACTGCTCTCTATCTCTCTCTCTCTCTCTCTCTCTCTCTGTCTTTCTCACTTCGTTCGTGTTTTATCGAAAATATCCAACCCCCTAACTTTTTTATCTCGTTTTTTTTTCATCTTTTTCTCTCTCTGGTCGTTATTCGCTTTTCCGTGTCGGACAAAATTCGATGATGTCGAAAATTCCAGTTATCGGTATCCTCTCGTGCATTCGAGCAGCAACGACACACTTTTCCACACCGAAAAATTCGCGACACACTACTCGCCACGAGATATTCGTCAATTTCAACGGGAAGCGGAGATTCATTTTATGTCATTAATTGCTTTTTATTATTTTCATGCTTATCAAATAATTTTATCGTTATTTCACTATTTGAGAAATAGTCAAGGTCGATTATGAAACAATCCTGAAGGATTTTATTGCAATATCACTAATTACTATTAATTATAAATATTATTTTAAATGTCTGAAACATAATTCTCCGCAAGATATTTCTTCGTAAAGAAAACAAAACGTACGAATATTTAATGATTTTGTTGATAATTGAGATTAAGAAAAGCATAATTACGTTCTATCATAATTAAAAAGGCGTGAGCACGCCAAATTAAGGGTGCAAATAGGGTTAGAACAGCGTTTTCTCAATGATTTTCATGAATTTTTCTATAGTATAAAAAATGAATATAATTTATTGAAACTTTGAAAATATTTTATACATATATTTAAGTATATCTATAAAAGTTTTATACATATATTTAAGTATATACTATAAAATATTAGCGACCCCATGTTGCAGGTCACAATCAGACTCAGCATTTTGCGTGCATTCTGGAAGCCGCAATTTTCATCTCAAATCAAACAAGATTGGAATTTACTTTCATTATATGTCTCTCTCCTATATGAAACTAAATGCTATAAAAAGAATAGAAAATTGAATTTTTTACAGGGGTCAAAACAGAAAAGCATGATTTTTTGCCATTTTTTACAACTTTATTTGCAAAAAAAAATTATTTTAAATAATGATAACATTCCGCCTTTAGATTCATATAGAGGGCAATACTATGAAGAAAGTACCTGCCAATTTTCAAAACGATTGGTTGAAAACTTTTCAAACTAGCATGTACGCAAGTTCAAAAAAAGTCGTTTTCAGAAAAATGCGTTTGAAAAAATAGTACCAAGAAAAACAAGCAATATGGGGTCGCTAATATTTTATAGTATATACTTAAATATATGTATAAAAATTTTATAGTATATACCTAAATATACGTATAAAATATTCTCAAAGTTTCAATAAATTATATTCATTTTTTATACTATAAAAAAATTCATGAAAATTATTGAGAAAACGCTGTCCTAACCCTATTCCCCCCCTTAATGGCTTATAACGATAGAACGAGTCGGAATTTTCATTTAAAATTTTGGGAACATATTTTTCAATAGTTTTCTAACAATTTATGAAATAAACAAAAATCGATTTTTTGAACCGTCTAACCATATTTCCACTCTTAATGATGGAAAAGAATGAAAATGAAGGAGCTGAACGAAAATTATGAGCTGATGATTTTTAAGCTCGTCGATTTCCAGTGTTCGTAAAATTACGCGTGTAATGTTACTATTTGAACACAATAGTATCCCATATTCACAGTGGTCCAGTTAGACAAATTCCAAGATGAGAGTGATATTATATCAATCTGTCAATATCTCTGTGATGCATTTATCGATATTACAAATTTAAGGTATCGGTGTATTGTATATATGAAAGGAGGTGTCTCGTCGAGAGACGAAGCGAGCAAAGGTTTTATAAGTATGAACTAGAGATTCAATTTATCACAACAAGGAACAAAAAACAAACATATATATTTTCTTTACAGAATAGATGATCCTCACGCACACGCACACACATACACACACAAGTTTAACAATTCGTTTTCCCCAATCTCATCGCGAGTACCCAACTTTAGTAAATGTTCAAAAAAAAAACGTCTACGTCACTGAAAGTCCAAGATGTGGATATACAGAAATATACATATATATATATATATATATATATATATATATATATATATATATATCTTATAAAATACGATTCGATGATTAAGTACTCATCTTGATAGCAGTCGTGCTGAGGAAATCCGTTCTAGATTAAATCCAGGCCTGGGTTATGACAAGAAGGCGTTTTCCTCGATGCATGATCCTTGTAAAATGAGCGAGTCCCCGATGTACAACAAAAAGTATCTATTTCGCACGTTTCCACTAATATTATAGATACGTATAGATACGAGGTCTGTTCAAAAAGTATCGCGAATTTTGAATTTCCGCGGGCTACGTATATTCGATTTTCGATTTTTTTGTGGCGTTAGGTTGGTACTCATGTCCCTCACTTATGCTGAAAAAATCGGCCATTTTGAATGTTTAATTAATTGTTGACAGCTGTTTTGGTTAGACGTGTTTTGGCTTGTCTTCGATTTTTGCCTATTCCAAAAAAGCAGCTTCCATTGCGATGATTGAGCTTTGGTTTCCACGTCATAACCATGAACCCATGATTCGTCACCAGTTATGACCCTCTGGAGCAAATTTGGATCGTCGCGGACCGAGTCCAACAGCTCCTTAGCAATGTTAACGCGACACTGTTCTTGTTCGAGATTGAGCAATTTTGGCACGAATTTCGCGGCGACCCGTCTTATGCCCAAATCATTGGTAAAAATCGAATAGCACGGGCCAATCGATATATTTAGTTCGTCAGCAACTTCTCTAACGGTGATTCGACGGTTGGCCAATATTATTTTCTTCATTTCATCAATGTTTTCGTCTGTTGTTGATGTGCTCGGGCGTCCGGAACGCATTTCGTTGTTCGCATCTTCTCGGCCCTCTGAGAACATTTTGTACCACCGATAAACGTTGCTTTACACCAAGGTAGTTTCACCATATGCCACAGTCAACATTCGGAATGCGTCCGCGCACTTAATTTTGTTTTTCACACAAAATTTCATACAGATTCTTTGACCGATTTTTTGGAATAGGCAAAAATCGAAGACAAGCCAAAACACGTCTAACCAAAACAGTTGTCAACAATTAACTGAACATTGAAAATGGCTGATTTTTTCAGCATAAGTGAGTGACATGAGTACCGACCTCACGCCACAAAAAAATCGAAAATCGAATATACGTAGCCCGCGGATATTAAAGATTCGCGATACTTTTTGATCAGACCTCGTATATACTGATACGTAAGTTTTGGTGACGAGGTAGACGACGCTTAACGAAAGCTAGACAGAGAGAGATAACGGACAATACAAAAGCGGCGACGACTGGACGCGACGAGTGTTAGACGAAAAGTGCCTTGAGAGAGATCACGCGAGCGAGCCGATGATCCCTCTCTTGACTGATATATTTATGATAGATTGAATTATGAAATTATACTGTCCGAATTACCAATAACGACTCTCTTCGTCCAGCGCCTGGCGCTCTCTACATATCTCTCCAATTGTATACGCTACGAAACATAGTCATTACATCTCCAGCCAAGGCACGTAGAAAAAGTAGTTGTGAAAAAATATCAAGTAGTTTTTACAACTATTTGTCTCCAGCCAAGACAAGTAGTTGTGAAAAAATGCTGAAAAAGACTATCGAGAAAGAGATTAAGTAAATTTATCGAAATTTTCACTCGGCCGAGATCGTTCGTCTTACAATTGTTTCCGTTTTGTATAAAGTAATACAAGAAACAAAAAGATTTTAAGACACAAAGTATACTTGCGTTGATACTTAGGACACAGGATTGTACTTGTTTTTTCCCGAGAGTCGGATATAGGGGTGGGCATGACAACGCCCCTGCGGAATGGATCATTATTGTTTGTGCGGAGCGGGAAAAGCAGCGAGGAAATATCTCTTCATTCTCCTCCAGCCCCTTTCTCGCTCTCACTCTCTCTCTCTCTTTCTCTTTCCCCTAAAATCCGTCTCCTTGCTCTCCCAAAACCGTGGGATTACGTTCCGCGTTCTCGAGATACGCACAAAGGTCGTTCCGGTTCTCGGTATACGACCGTTAGAAGAACGTGAATCGGAGCAAGAAGATACAGATATTCACTGAGCATAAATAGAGGAAGCTATAGACAGAGAGGAGAGATTATATACGAGCAAAGAGCGAGGGCGGTTTTCGCTATTAGTATACATACACACATATATATATATATATATAAAGCCGAAGCTGTGAGGTCGTCAGTGGGGGTACTCGCTCGAATCTAAATCCGCGTAGATTCGTAATCCAAGGATTACACCGCGCGCTGATCCAATTTCGGACGAGCTTTCGGCGCTCGGCTCTGTGTGTGCGAGAACGTCTGTTTTTGTTCGCTGTCTCCTCTTTCTCCTCGTCAGAGCCCGTAGGGAACGGAAGGACACGGTTTCTCGCTAGGGAGATCTGGAGAAACACAGGGAAGGGGGAAGGAGAAATAAAGCAGACATTGCTTCCGGCATAAGGCTGCCTCTCATATATATATATATATCTATGATCTCGTACAAATTTTAGATCTCTCTCTCTCTCTCTTTGCATAATCTCTCATACGCAATTAACATATGTGCAGGAATTAACCCTTTCAAGCCTAACACACAATGCTCTCCTGAGGTGATGCTCTAACATACCCGAGTCACCGACTCTTTTAACACCGATGAGTTTGTTATCTTGCTTGAGCTGAAATCCATGTCACGAACTCCAGGCAGAGGTTAAATGTAACTTTATCGCTGAAATAATTTTGATTCGTCATATCTTCCTACATGGTATCGTTAGCCATCGTGGTACAATATTTATGACCATTTTTGGGCTAAGAGGAATATTGCTCTGGGAGTCAGAAACTGAGTCTTCTACCTTATATCGTCTGTAAGGGTGAGTGAAGCTTTTTATGGTCACGTTTTTTTTAAGCCATAAGACGATTGCTTTTTCATCATTGAATAAGAATATCTTTAGGGTCTATTCAATCCCAAATGTGCATTGAGAAAAAAATGATTGAAATCAATAAAATCTCTTTTCCAATATTCGCCATAATATATTTCCCTTACATGCACAAAGCTGCGAAATGAGAATCGTTGCGTAGACCGTTATATACGTCCTTTTCAGAGTGGGAGATTTCTCGGGGTATGGTGTACTAGAGGCGATCCCGATTCGAGTAAACAAACGAAAGTCTCGACTGTACACTCGATATTGCCGAGAGTGAGATTGAGCGATACCCCAAAACGATCGCCAAGCTCGTACGAGTGGTCGATATGGTCCATATGGCTGGAGCCTTCGAGAGCTTTTCAGAGGAACGGAAAAAAAAAGAAATGAAAAGGACTGAAGGAGAAAAACCACAGGGAGATAGAAGTAAAGACTCTGCAAAGAATACAGGAAAATTCCAGTGGAAATGGAGCACGAAGGGGTGGAAAAGGAGAAGTAGTAGTTGCGGTATATAGAAGCGAGGGAATAAGAAAGAGGAAAAGAAATAGTTAACGTGACGGAGAGTGAGAAGCCAATTTTCCGTTGCCCGAGGGTTCTCGAACGCCAATGGTAACCCTACGACGGGCACAGGCGATCCGACGGAAGTTCAACTCGTACGAGTATACCAGCACTCAAGAAAATCGTGTGTGACATCGGAAAAATTTTTCGAGCGTACTTGCGGCACCCTATACTATGCATATATTTATATCCTATTATGTATAAGTACTTATACCGTTTTTTCAGATCGAAACCAAGAACTGTGCCGGAAATATCATGTTATTAGACGGATACAGTAGTATCCCTCGTAATTCGATCTTACATCACGATAAATAAATGAGTAAATAAAAATTTTATTTTTGAAATTAAAAGCGATTTGATTAAAAGTGAGTTTATCTGAATAAAATAAAATTTATTTTCATTGAATACAATGTACTGCTGGAGGAGTTGCAATTTGCACACATGAGGATAAAGAACAAATTTTTATCATACTTTGGGCAAACTATGAAAATTTCTTATAAATTAATTTTTCCAATATTCAATACCAATTCGTTTATTGGCAAGCGTAAGTACCTTTTAAGAATCATGATCAATGTTTTGTTGCAAAATAATTATCAACTAACGTCAAAAAATAATATAATAATGAGTAAAGAATTATGACTATTTTTAATGAACCGACAGCAGTGGACGCGTGTTTGGTGCGCGGCTTCAGCGATTTCCCATGTTAAGGCACTAGATCAAGGTGCGCACGCGGTACGAGGGCGTATTTTTCATAATTTTTTTCGAGCAAACAATGAACGGTTTTTTTTATTGATACTAATATTAAATACATACATATAGAAGACACTACACAAAAATTTTTTAATTCGAATCTTAAGAATAGTTTGCGGTGTACGTCGGTTCCAAAAGGACACTCCGACGAAGTTGCTACTTGGTGGTTGACAGCAATTAAGCCAGACGGTTCATCAGAAAAATACAAAAAAAATATATTTATATACTAGACATATAGACTTATAGCATCACGTAGGGGAATTTCGATATCTAAAAAAAAAAAAATGGCGGACCAGCGAATTTTATTTCCCATTTTCACATAAATTTTCATCGTTTATGAAAAAAAAATAGCAGGAGGCCCTTTATAAAAAAAAAACCCTTCGTGGTGCCATAGAGACTGGATTTTTGAACATTTTAAGACTGAGTCCATGCAAATCGGATGAATAGTTTTTTAAATATGTTGTCAACCAGGTTGAAAAACGTAGTTACGAGAAAAACGCGTTCAAAGTTTTGCGCGGCGCGGTCGTGCGCTTGGAAAGGTTTCACATAAAATGCTGTATCTCCGTCAATTTTACGAATTGTTTTACAAAATATGGTGAGTCCATTCTTAACAAATGCTTCTTTTAGAAAATGAAAAAATAACATTTTTCCGTGGTCTGGTGCCTTAAGGGGGCAAATAGGGTTAGGACAGCGTTTTCTCAATGATTTTCATGAATTCTTTTATAGTATAAAAAATGAATATAATTTATTGAAACTTTGAGAATATTTTATACATACTATAACATTTTTGAAGAATTTCCTTGAAAAACACCGAAGATATTAGCGACCCCATATTGCAGGTCACAATCAGACTCAGCATTTTGCGTACATTCTGGAAGCCGCAATTTTCATTCGAAATCAAACGAGGTTCGAATTTACTTTTATTATATGTCTCCCTTCTATATGAACCTAAATGCTATCAAAAAAATAGAAAATTGAATTTTTCACAGGGGTCAAAATGAAAAAGCATGATTTTTTGCCATTTTTTACAACATTATTTGCAAAAAAAAAATTATTTTAAATGATGATAATATTCCGATTTAAGGTTCATATAGAGCGCAATACTATGAAGAAAGTAAGTGCCAATTTTCAAAACGATTGGTTGAAAATTTTTCAAACTAGCGTGTACGCAAGTTAAAAAAAAGTCGTTTTCAGAAAAACGCGTTTGAAAAAATAGCAAAATGCTGAGTCTGATTGTGACCTGCAATATGGGGTCGCTAATATCTTCGGTGTTTTTCAAGGAAATTCTTCAAAAATTTTATAGTATATACTTAAATATATGTATAAAATATTCTCAAAGTTTCAATTAATTATATTCATTTTTTATACTATAAAAAAATTCATGAAAATCATTGAGAAAACGCTGTCCTAACCCTATTTCCCCCCTTAATGACTTATAACAATAGAACGAGTCGGAATTTTCATTAAAAATTTTGGGAACATATGTTTTAATAGTTTTACTAACAATTTATGATATAAAAAAAAATCGATTTTTTCAACCGTCTAACCCTATTTCCCCCCTTAAGCAGTATTGACTGCGGTCAATACTGGCATGCGTGACCGGCGAATGCGTTACAGTACACCAAAAAAGCAGCTGCGGATGCTACGGAAGTTAGGTTAGCTTAGCATGGTGTGGTTAGCGAGTGATAGGAGCGGAATTGGGAAGAGTCATACGTAAAAACCCGCGAGGGTATAGGTTGGAATACACAATGATAAAAAAAATTTTTTTAAATAGTAATCTCAATGGCAATTGATTTCTAAAAGAATAATTGTTCCAGGTGAAATTCATAATGATTCAGAAATATGGATGCGTTTTGTTTCTTACCGAATACTCTTAAGAATTTTTTCATAAAATTCAGTTCAATGTTTTTCCGGTTCGTATCCGTTACGAACTGAGATACAGGTTGCATCGATGATACACATTTTAGCCTGTTGGGAGTAAAGATCGTATAGGGCGTCTCAGTGTACAACACGCAGAGGGTGCGCGGTCGGGTGAGTGAGAAGACAGAAAGTATAGGAGTCTGGAGAGAGGGATGAACGAAGATTAAGCAAATTGAAATGCAGCGAGATCCTCGTGGCAAGAGAGGATAATACATATATAACCCGAGAACAGGCGTGTCAGAAAATACGGAAGGGAACAGAGAATTGTATGTATGAGGCTTGGGTTGTTCGCATTAGGAAAAGTAAGATTGTGGTTATATAAGTCCATGTGCTCTCTAACCACTGCTTATAATATACGGAAGAGGTTCTACACGGAGGAGAGTAAGAGCGCGAGAGAGAGAGAGGGGGAAGTGTAGATTATTGGGTAGAGTCGAGCTGAGAGCTAAGTTTTAATTAACATAATGGAGAGAGGAAAGACACAGATAGAAAGTGGCGTTATTAGCCCCCTCGTGATCGTTCTCCGGCTTTACGTTCTGCAACGTTGGGAAAAAACATTTATACATATACATATATGAATAATTTATAATTCTTTATTTTTTTCGAAATCATGTTAAATTCTTGCTATTTTTAAAAATTATAGTTAGATTATAAATAATTGTAAGTAATTGTTGCCAAATAAAAAATTTAAAAAATCGTATCTAGTTAAAACTTGTACATTGTGTACTGATAATTTTTCGATTTTGGTAATCTCATTTTAAAGTACTTCGCCACCGAAAATTACAAGATATTTCATCACCATCACAATGACTACCTCGGGGGTAAGAAAAATTATAATTTTTTCGAATAATTTACAATAATTACACATTAACCCTGAGACTATTTTTGGGCTTCGTACAATTCATGAAAATTCTCTTTGTTATTCCTCGTCTCATTTTCTGTATCAAGAGACGGGTGGCAGCGTCTTGTTGTTATTACGAAGTAAGAGGGGCAAGCGAGAAATTTTATGCCAGTATATACGTGTTATAAAATTCATTCCAACGCCTGGATTTGTTGATTAAAACTAAAGATGCTTAGAGTTTTTAAATTAAAGTTTTTCGCAAGTGAAAGTCTGATTCCCATTTTTTGTTGACATCATTACTTTTTAGATTCAATGTTTTTAATATCATCAATATGTTTCATTTGCTCAGATGTTTCATTGCAAAGTACTATGAATTTTTCATCGAATTAAAAATTTTGAATGTGGCTGGTAAACGCTGAACGTTATTAAACTTTGGAGAACAATGCATGATAGAAAAAGTTGGGCGAAAATCATATTTTCACGAGTCGTTTCCGATCCGGGCTTATCGCCAACACACCCTGTAATACGTGCACAAATTTTTTCGATCCTTTCGTGATTTTCTCCGGCCTTCGCGCGAAACCCTGTTTCCCCATCCCCTATTTATCGTTTCCCGAGGGGCTTAAATCGGGCAAAATTCGATATCCAATTAATGATCATAATAATGTGTCTGATCGGGACAACAAGATCGCGAGGATTTCATTACAATATTCACGAAAAGCGTTTATTACATCGTTTCACGGAAGGGTTAACATGCTCCTCTCGCAGAATATATCCCGAGACCGAACTTGCGGAAAAAAAATACATACACACTAACACACGGTCGTTACGTTTATGAACCTTATAGCCCCGGATTTTAGAGCCGAGAATATAATAAGGGTAAAAGGGGGGTTATAGGAGGATATTTGGCTGGCGAGTATACGAGGCTGATTAAAATGCGATGGTTAAGCGACCGTGACAACGGGATCCGTGCGGCTATCAATGGATCGTCGAGGATCGAGTCATAATGACCGTTTTTTGTAAGAGAAAAAATGCAAAAAGTTTCCCTCGTTACCCCTGCAGCGTAACGCCTTATAGCAGTAATATGGGCATCATTTAAGGGTGGACAAGGGTTAGGACAGTGTTTTCTCATTGATTTTCATGAATTTTTTTATAGTATAAAAAAATGAATATAATTTATTGAAACTTTGAGAATATTTTATACATATATTTAAGTGTATACTATAAAATTTTTGAAAAATTTCCTTAAAAAACACCAAAGATATTAGCGACCCCATATTGCAGGTCACAATCAGACTTAGCATTTTGCATACATTCTGGAAGCCGCAATTTTCATCTGAAATCAAACGAGGTTGGAATTTACTTTTATTATATGTCTCTCTTCTATATGAACCTAAATGCTATTAACAAATAGAAGATTGAATTTTTTACAGGGATCAAAACAAAAAAGCATGATTTCTTGCCATGTTTTACAGCTTTATTTGCAAAAGAAAATTATTTTAAATAATGATAATATTCCGATTTTAGGTTCATATAGAGCGCAATACTATGAAGAAAGTAACTGCCAATTCTCAAAACGATTGGTTAAAAAATTTTCAAACTAGCGTGTACGCAAGTTCAAAAAAAGTTGTTTTCAGAAAAACGCGTTTGAAAAAATAGTAACCGCTCGGTTATACCGCTCGTACACGTGGCGCGCTCGGGGCCTGATGGAGAGCAACTCACTTTAATGGCTTATAACAATAGAACGAGTCGGAATCTTAATTTTTTATTTTGGGAACATATTTTTCAATAGTTTTACAAACAATTTATGAAATTTAAAAAAAATCGATTTTTTGAACCGTCTAGCTAGGGTTAGACGGTTCAAAAAATCTATTTCCTCCCGTAAATTAAAATCCATAACAAACTCACCGCTGAATAAAAATTATTAAGAATTGTTGGAACATATAAATTGATGTTTAGTATGAAAGAATAAATAATACAATTTTTAAACAGATATTCATTTAAGATATTATATAATTTCTTATATTTTCACAAACATTATCTTTTGTTGTATTATTTCGTCTGTAATAAAAAATAAAAATATTACATTGAATGGTATTTCAATTTGTTCTTCACAGAACGTAAAATATCAAAATTCATTCGCAAAAGTCACAATATCCCATACAGATTCACCATATACATCACGCAAATCCTATGTGAGTGCACATGACGTAGAGTTCACGTTGTACAGAGGTGAATTTACTTCGATTATTTTACCGGTTGGAAAAAAAATGATCACGATTACAAAAAAAGCGACTTCTTTCGTACGTTATTCCGAATTACGAAAAAAATTGATCGTGCATAACTTTAATTTGAATTTCACGGCTGTCAATTATTCTTCGTCTCTTTACCATCCAGAGATGGGCGCCATTCCCAATTCCATTTTTTTCCATTTTCCCCCTTATCACTCCCTACCCGCACTTCACTAAACTAACTTAACTTCCGTTGCGTCCGCAGACGACTAACACTGTATCTCTTTTGCCATGGACACAGAGAAACTGCGGAAAACCTGTGTCGATACAGACGAGTTTTTATTTTCATTGAATTTCAGTTGTATTACCATCAGAAACTCAGAAAAACTGCCTCCCGCTCAGTAGTCGTCGTGCAAGCCAGTGCATGGCTAAGCGGTCACTCATCTCAGTACTGACCACGGCCAATAGTGCTTAACATGGGAGATTACCGAAGCCGCGCGCCGACCGCGCGTCCACTATTATCGGTGCTGGAAAGCATTTATAATATAATACGTAACAACACGACACACATCAACGTTCAGATTTTTTCGAAAATAGATAGAAAAATATTCGTAATAATTTGTATTGTTAATTTGACCAAAAGGGGGTCGTTATCGATTTTATTCATATTTATACAATAAATTCCTTGATGGATAACCAAATTTTCGAGACTATTTTCATTACACCCGTTGCTTTATATGAAATAACACAACGCAATCAAAATACAATATTTTTTTCAACAAATGTTGGCATTTTTCTTTTATTATTTGTTCTATAATATATTGACTAAATATTTCTATGTGACAAGAAGAGAATTTTAATTTTAAGAAACTTGATCGCCGAGTTATAATAATTTTTTAATTAAATAACTATATGTACTTATGATACAACAACAATACTTTAAAATATTGCGATAATGTCAGAAATTTCGAGAAATAATTCACTTACAATAATATTCGCTGGGCTTAGTAATCCATAATCATTGAGTCATGAAAGTATTTAAAATGCATCGAATGGCGTTCATCCCTTCTAAAAACGAAGCTCCATACGCGTCTGACTAATAGACGGATCTAGCGTGAATTTTTTTGTCCTCAAATTGACGATCTCTAAGGCCCGAATTTTCGAACAAAACTTAAAACGTAAGAACGAGCTGAAGCACGAGCTTAAGTATGAGCTTAAAATATTAGCATAAGCCCCATCTTACAAAATCCTGATTTCTAATTGAAAAAGTCTATCTACACCTAAGTTACATTTCGTATATAGTCACGAGATGTCAAAATTATCAGTCCATTCCCTCATATTTGTATAGTTACACCAATGTTACTGCCGTTGTGAATGATGTCATATGTATTACCAACGAAGCACTAATACAGCCGGACGGCTCCCATGAAAATTAATATAATCATTCAATAGTCTATTCAATCAGTTTACGTGTTGATAACTGTGTATACAATGTAACCGGCTATACGGAGGAATCATGGTTACACACATTCCAAGATTGGATATAAACTGATACCGGGTCAACCCTCCCATCTTATACGACTGATACACGCGAATGTGCATGGGACATTTCACGCCGCCTCGAGCAAGAATTATTCGTAACCATGTCTAATGTGTTTCAGTTTTTCTTGTATTCATAGTTTTCCACCTTCAAAAATGTCGCGTATCAAAATAAGTTTTAGTCAATCAAGGTGGATCTTTTTTTTAATCTTTCCACACATGTTTCGCGATTTTTTTGCGAGGAATAAATGTGGGAGTTTAAATTTAAGAACAAAATTGACAAGATATTTGACTTCGTTTTGGGGATGAAACGACAATATAGTAAAATTAAATAATTCGGATCGAGATTTGGTCGAGTTTCGACATTAATCCTGTTGACGTTGCATTTCTTGCATATATATTTTCATCTGAAGATAAATATATATGTAGATATATCAATATATTACGTATTATGTATTTTGTAGTTATCTCACGGGCCAGGTTTCTCCCGTCTCGCCTGAATAATATATAACACTGATATTTCCCCCACGTGTTTGCTTTCATCGTTCTCTTATTCTCCCGCATCCGAAAACTTTTTCTCTCATTGTTTGAGTTATGCTGCTAATTATTTTTCACGTTCGCCGCCGGCCGTTGGCGCATTTGCGAAGGGTAAACTCACTTGTATAAATATATATGTATATATAATTCCCGCGAGAGGCCGAGCGTGTCTGTATCATTTTCGAAACGAAGCCGAGGGGAGTATAACGCGAACCGAGAGAACAGTCGAGAGCCTGAACCCGCCGATCTCTCCGCGCAAATTCCTCGAAATATTTCTAGTTCCTACATAGCCGAAGGCTTCTTCGAGAATGCGATGAGGTAACGTCAGAGATCCCCGACCGAGATATCAAGCAGATCCCGTTAGAATCGTATATATCACGGCAAAATTTTATAATTTTGTCACTCGGCTATTAACGATGAAGATAGAGTTTCTTTTTATACGTATTTTTTTAAATGTCGCGACCTTTATCGTAATGCTTTTAATCGAGATTAAAAATGTTAATCGTCTGCTACCAATTATTTCTATATTATTTTCAAAAGTATAAAAGTTCCTTAATTGATACGCTACGACACATTTGATGTGCATTTTTTCGATCTTCTTTTTGGAATTCCTGTGTTTTTTGTTACGCCAACGTAGAAAAATTTGTTGACACGACAACTTTTAGATTAGAGTTAAATTATAAAGAACCACGAGCAATATTCATCTCATCAACTTGGCAATATGTTCTCTAGGCCCTTGTACTCTGGGCTCCATCCTCTTGTTTTATAGTACCTCAATACTCGATCCTATACTTTTCGGAATTTCACGTGCGATCAAGAGGTTTTTCCTCTCGATATAATAGCCACGAAAGAAATTTTTATGTGTATAAGAAGAGCAACTTTAATATTGTCTAAATAAACTTTAATATATCAACAAAACAATGTGCTATTGGCACAAACATGATTAATAAAAACAAATTGTCTAATGTGTTGGAAGAATGCGATAACTAATGCTACATTGTCGTTATTGCGAGAATTTTCCAAAAAATATGGTATATGAAGGATTAAATAAAATAACTCACAATTGTTGAAAAAAGGATACGGTATTTTCTATGCTCTCGTGTGTAATCAATAAGGAACGTTAGGAAAAGTTAGGACTTTGGCCAGAGATGCTCGCCGTTTTAGTAAAAATCAGTTAAGCATTATTTTACGTCAAAGTAATTATGAATTACTATTTACGAAAATAAAAAATGAACTAGTTTCAATGATTACATAAGTTTTACGGTAACTGATATCTTATGATGAATATTGATATTTTCTTTTGAATAATTATCTATAAGGGTTTTGTGAAACAGGTATTTTTAAGTTTTATGTTCGAATAATGCTTGCATCTCTGATCTTATCGTGCGGATTGATAAATCAAATGGTTAAACAATTCGAAAGAAGTGCAATTTATTTTTCTTTAAAAAAACAATAAGATAATCCAAGAATCAACCCTTCTTCGACTGCAGCAGAGAATTGATTTAATAAGTTTTCGGTAATTGTCGATTTACCAGCCGGAACATAAGAAGAAAGTTAATTGTCATTTACCTATATAAAACGTTTTATATAGAATAAAACTCTTTAGACCGTCAATCGACCAATGTTAAACTGGTCGTATATTTTTAATATATTTTGTGTCATTTGCATGCGGTTTATATTAATGAATTGAATTCATTTCTCTCATTTCGAATGAACTTACCAGAATCGATGATCCATGAAGGCGATGGTGGATGAATTTGTAGACAAAATTGGTACAGAAGAAATTTCGAAACGTTCGTGTCGAAGCGACCACGGGTGAACGCTGTCCGAACTCATTGGGAGGAGAGGGATAAATAGTCCGTCGTTGAATCATCTCGGATGGCGGGGTCAATTAAATAAATGGGTCATATGAAACTATTTAATATTTTGTAGCCAAAGCCTATCTTTTTAAAACGCGCGTAGCTCCAGATATACGAAATGATCTATACATTCAAAGTGTTTGCGATAGGAAGTGTTTGGCGATAGGATAAATGAGCCGAAGAAGAGCCATGCCAAAGGGGCCATCGGTTTCTTCGTGTGGTCGAGTGAACACCACACGTCCATCTCCGTCGTTTGATAAGATATAAAAATACAGTGTGAAGGTTTTCACTTGTGATCCGGAAGCAAACGCGTCAAAACATAAAATTTGGAATAATGTTTCGTCAAACCTCTTCCACGTGTTGATCTTCGGTTGGAATTCCCTGGTAATCGCCACTGTTCGATTCGAAAGACTATGCCCGTCGATTCCCTCGATTCGTGTTTCGGTTCTATATCCATGTTACGTTGTATAAATTTAGAATTTTTTAAAATCGGCTTTTTGCAAACAAGTCAATAGAATCATGTTGGTATAGCCAAATATGCATAAGCGGCTTGGCAATGGGATAAATTAATCACAGGAAAAGATATATCAAGTTTCCATCCGTTTCTTCCTATACTGTTTGTGGACTTAGAGATCTGTCGGTTCGCTAATAGACGCTTTTGAGAGACCGATTGATTTGTTCACAAACAAATCAAAATTCAACGAAATATGGATAATTGATGCATTAAAAGATGCGTTAATTATTTATTGATACACCACACACGAATACTTCAGATAGAATTTTCTTGTGTTTAACACAAGGACAAGGATTTCTATATTCTATACAAATTTTCATTTATTTTCGACAAAATAATGTCGAAATGTTTGTGTGGAATGATAATAATTTTAAGAGATTTTGCAGAATGAAATTACTTGTAATTGAATGGACACCGGACTAAAACTCGTCGTTGGCACTGTAAGTCCACCTATTTCTATCATTTTTCGTAACAAGAGTGACAAATACGCGAGTCTTCCTGCGGCAAAACCGAGAAGGTTGTGTGGTCCTATATCAATCAATATTACCACCAATATATTACCAGATGTCTATTTTAGAAACTCGATAGATCATTTATTTTTTAAATTACCGACGGCATTGCACGAGCGTTGGATGCGTGGTTGAAGCGGTATCCCACGTTGAGCAGCATCGGCCGTGGTCGATACTGACCACCGCTTAGATGTGTACTGGCCTGCAGCTCGGCCCCTCAGCAGGAGAGAATTTTTTTGGGTTTTTGATGGTAATGCAACTGAAATTTATTGTCGCCTGTTTCGGCTAGGTCTTCCGTAGTTTCTCTGTGCCGTCGGGCAAATGCAATACAGCAAGGCACCGAGAAACAGTGGCTGTAGACAGTCTGGGTTTGTGTCTGAAGAAATTAAAAGAAAATGGGAACAAAGAGATAGGGATGCAAAAACTTGAAAATGGAAACATTAAACACAAAAAAAAATGTTCTTTAAAACCTACCTCCAAAATTTATAATCGTACGCGCTAGAGCGATAGCACCTTTTATATGTTAAATTTAGTAACGGTTGGAAAAACATTATAGATTTCAATACAACCCAAAAAATTTGACGACCCATAAACAGATGTAAAACAATTACCACAATTTTCAAGATTTGTGGTTGAAATTTGAATCACGCACTCAGTCTACGATGCTAAAAAATTAAACCTGCCAAAATTTATATAATCTCAATATCGATAGACAACAAAAATTCAGCATCCCCTGAAAGTGTTTGTGTTTGCATCTCCGAACCATCTTATTTGAGTGTTAATTTGATCCAAAAATAAAAATGAACAGCCCTCTAGTAACGTTATTATCGATAGCGGCATATTTCAGTGGACCCTCCGTAACTCTTCCCTAGTCGCAGTTCACGTTAGATCTACGCTGGTTACACGCCGTCAAAATAACCCCAGTCTTTTGAAATGATTGCGGTACAAACAGTCTCGGTTCCATTGTATCCAATAAATTATGAAAAATTTGACCATTGTAGAATGTGGAACATTCGCGTTTATGTAAGAAATGGAACGATAAAGTATTTTTTTAAATCGTAAAATAAAGTGAACTTTTTCACGAAAAGAATCGTAAATTTCCATTTTTTAAGTTATTCGATCAAATTTAAGATTAATGTAGTTAACGTCAGATCTCTATTCTTGTACGAAGACGGTTTTTATTTCGTCAAAAAATGGTCTTTGCAGGATAAATAAAATAACTCACAATTGAATAAACCGCAGGATAAGAAGTCGAACGTTTTTATTTCAATTCTACAGTATTATAGGCTTGTACATTTCCTTCCCACACTTTATAGATACTATTTATTCCCATGGTTGAAAACGGCAGATAAATTGCATCTTATATCCAAGAAAAGATTTTCTTCACAGACGTCGAGTTGAGAAACCGCAGGTTAAGTAAGTGCCAAAACCGACTTCCGCGGAACAAAAGGATAGGAAGAAAAGATCTTTTATTTTCTCTCGTAAATAAGTGGCAGAAACGTTAGGAAAAGTTAGGATTTCTACCAGAGATGCGCAGTGTTCCAGAAATCTAATATTCAAAATTATTGTACATTAGCATTATGACGAATAACTATTTACGAAATATACACATGTAACTTTTTTCAATGATTTAATGTCACTTTGGAGAATTAACATTTTGTAATGAACTTCCGCATTTTTTTGTGGTATAAACGCAAGTCACAGGCAGTGGATCAACAATTACGTGCAGTTTATTTGTAAACTGTGAGTCTTATCGCCAAATATGGTTGACTGCAATGGAAATAACAATAATAAGAATAACAGCCATATACCTATCATGCTCTGGTCAACTCTCCTTACAAATCGTCAAATACACCCCCCTGTATCAGCTCAATCGGCGAATCTACGAGGCCGATTGCGGTCCCTGTTGACTTCGGTAGTCCGAAAAGAGCACCGTTCTCTAGTGTCTTGATCGGATTTTTATTCATATCCAATGATAAAAGTGCGCACAAATTTTTAGCGAAGCCCTTATCGATCTTCGTGATCCCGTTACTTTCCAATTCTAAATATCTCAGTCCTCCGAGACCAATGAACGAGTCACCGCTCAGCTTGCTTAACGAATTGTTGCTCAAATGTAGCATTTTGAGATCCGGCAAATTGAAGCTTCCTTCCTCGATCGTTGTTATTCTATTGCCGGTCAGAAATAGACATTTCTTTGGCACGCTAATAAAGGTTCCTGTTTCCAGAGTGTCAATTCGGTTGCCAGATAGATCTAGCCCTAGCAATGTATCTGGAAGACCGCGAAGAGTGTCCTTCATAATTTTTGTCAAGTTGTTCCGCATGATAGAGATGTACTCTATGCTCTCGAGACCATCAAATACGCCTTTGTCCAGGATAGTTAGATTGTTGTTATTGAGGATTAGCCTAAACAGAGCTTTCAGATCCCGAAAGGACCCTGGTTCGACCCTTTGCAAATTATTTTTATTTAACGATAGTGTTTGCAAAGAGAAAAGCCCACGCAGGGACTTACTATGAACCTCGGTTATCTTGTTACCACTGACGTTGAGGGATACCAGTTGATTCAGCGCGGAGAAGGATTCGGCTGACAGTTCTTCGATTTCGTTGTCAGCCAGGGTTACCATTATCATGGAAGATGGGAAAGTTGCTAAGAATCTTGTGTTCCTCAATCGATTGCCAACTGCAAAGAAAATTGTGAGATTCGTGTTCTCAAACGCACGGTCTTCGATCTCGCTGATGGAATTATTAGTGAAGTCCAACGCGCGTAAATGCTGGTTGATAATTTGTCCCTTTACCAAACGCTCGATCTTGTTATTAGACAGATCGACGCTCACGAGCATTGCGGGAAGATCGTTCAGGATCTCACTCTGTACATCAACGATATTGTTGTGTGTAAGATCCAGAATTGCGATGGGATAGTCCTGAAGACGATACCAGCCAGTCGAAAATTTGGATAATCCCAAATGTGCTAGTGACACGGTGTTCGATCCGTGATCGATATCCACTTCCCTGCAATTGGGTTCGATATCTTTGACGTGGTCAAAGGCTTCTAGTGTTTCAACAATTCCGTCACGAAGGCATAATTGGACCTTCAAAGTCGTATCTAGACCTCGATACGGAGAGCCGGGATAGTGAACGATCCTGTCCTTGATATAAGATTCCTTAGAACTAATGAAAAAACTATGCATTAAAGAATTTAGTGCATTAGTTGCGTTCTTGGCGATATTCTCAATGTGCTTTGCAACGATATTCTTAAACTGCTTTCGAACGCTCGTTTCAGAAAGCTTGTTTTCAAAGTTAGGCTTTTCGAAGAGGCCGGTGTTCATAACGTCCAATGAAATCCCGAGCGTTGAAATATTCGTCGATTTGCCAACTCCGGAGAACTGATTTGCACGCAGGTATTTTACGGGGTTGTTCGAGATGTTTAGTGACTGGAGATTATTTAGGCCCAGAAATACACCAACATTAAAAGATTCTATAAGGTTGTCGGCGAGGGAAAGATGTTCGAGGCTCTTGAAATGAGAGAAAACAGACTCAGGCAGAATCGATAGAGAGTTGTTTGCGAGATTCAGATTTTTTATATGGGTCAGATTTTCGAACACATTTTTGTCAATGCCGCGAAGACTCAAACCGGAGATATCCAAATCGTTAGATGGTTCACCAGTTATCTGAATACTCTGCAGAATGCTGCCGTTGATGATTGGAACGTAGTGGTTCTCGAACTCGATGGGAGCCGCGAGAACCATGGGGACTAGAAGCAAGCCGAACTGCAACATCGTGTAGCCGTTGTTGCCTGTCAATCCATAAATTGAGCATTATTGATAAATGACCATTGTAATTTAATGTTCTTCGCGGAGTCCGGATAAAAAAGAAATGAAATTAATACAGCGAAGTTAATATTTTGCCACATTACGAATTTTACAATTGGTTCCCCGTTTATCCATCCTTTCGGCCATTTATCGGTAAAACAATGTGTCTTAACCACACTTTGCATATATCTCCTGGAGACATTTCACTCACACGTAGATATATTCGATATACCGCAAACTATATATTAAACACAGGGAAGATAGTACATACCGAATTGTGAAAATATCCCTGGACAAAGGGATCACAAGAATAACACCTCAATGTAATAGTTCAAAAGGTATGATATTTTTTTCAATACAAGTTCGAAAAGTGACCCCTGAGTAATTAATTATTGTTCGAAGTAAAATCGAAACAATTCAAAATATTTACTTTGATTCGAAGAAAGCGAACACCAATATGTGGATGCTTGAAAAGATAATGAGATAATCAGACAAACAACCCTGCAACGACTGCACCAGAGATTTGATTCGATAAGTTTTCACTAATTTTTAATTTTCTAGCCGGAACATTTAGAAAAATTAAATTGTTCTTTACGATTATAAAATGTATTATTTCGAATAAAACTCATACGACTGTCAAAACACCAATGTGAGTTGTCTTACATTTGAAACATATGTATTTCATTTTGATGAGCTTTGAATCAATAAATTGGATCGTTTTCTCTTCGTAGATACACTTACGAAGCTCGATGAAGATGATGACGTATGAATTCGTACGAAGAATTGGTAGAGAAGAAATTTCCTATAGTTTGTGTCGAACCGTCCACGGGCGAACACTGTCTGAACTGATCAGGATGCTCAGCCGTTAATAAATAGTGCGTCGTCGGACCATCTCGAACGGCGGGGTCAAGTAAATGAACGGGTCTTGCGAAATTCTTTTATTTTTTTAGATAAAGCCTATCTTTTGAACACGCGCGTGGCTCCATACATACGAAACGATCTATGAATTCGATGTTTTTGCAATAGGCAGATCAGCAAGTGCTTCGCCTTGGGATAAGTTAAGCGGAGAAGAGTGCAATGTTTTTATTTTATTTTTTAATATTAAGAAGATTCTTTTATTTGTTACTATGATAGGAACCAAAGGAGAATGGGTGACAAAACAAAAGAATTAACTTTAACGATTTCTTACTTAAGATTAAAATTAAATTGATCGTCATTGATTTCATTTAATAGGGATACCGTTAGACGGGTGATACAATAACTCTCTCTCTCTCTCTCTCTCTCTCTCTCTCTCTCTCTCTCTCTCTCTCTCTCTCTCTCAGAAGGGGAGATTACATCTATAATTTCATACAATTTGGTAATATCGTGTACGTATATAAAAATTACTCAGCTCTAATATGTCTATATGAAGATTCATTTGTACGCAAATGACGGCCAGGCCTGGGCTTCTCTGAGATAAAGGATCCTCGCGATGACGATGTTGAATCGATGAATGAGTGGTGGATTACGGCGATAGTTGTCTGTTTTACATTTTACACAAAGACTCGCAGAGATTACGAACAATATGCGATACGTATACATCTAGGTACATACAAGAAAAGAGAGAGAATGAGACAGCGAAGGCGTTAAACTTAGATTCATTAGAGCCTTTCGGTAGCCCGGACGACAAGTGTTTCTCGGTTCTTCGCTATCTACGGAGAGAAGAGCCGGGCTTCGCATTATTTTGTGTAATTTCGGGGATCTTCGCCTTATCGATCGTAGATGTTATTATTCGCGTGGATTTACGTTATTACGAGAGCTATGTCAACCGTGTCATCGGTTTTTTCCGTTTGGTCGGTTGAACTCCACACATAATAAAAAATTCTCCCGTGTCCGTTGATCGAAAAAGTCGAGGTCTAAATATAGAATAATCGTGCATCAAACAGATACCACGTGTCTATCCCTGCCTGAACCTCCCGAATAAACGCTACTGTCTATATTCAACAAATGTATGCCCCGATGTTTACTAAGACTATGATGCTGGAAGTTCTTTCGATTTGTCCGCCAGTTTGATATACATGAAAAGTTTCATGAATTTTATTTATTTGCTATAAGTAATTTGCAAAGAAGTTAATAAAACCGAGTTGGCATAGACAAACATATACAAGGGGTGGCTTGGCAATGGGTTAATTTAACACGACAAAGAGTTCGAAGTTATCGTCGGTTTGTTCGTATACTCGCCGCGGACCGGTTGAAATTTTTTTCTTAGATTTGTATGGATTTTTTATAAACATCCAAAATCTAACGTAATATGGATAATTTATGCGTCGATACCGGCTTATTTCGGTTAGTTCAGTCCCTGTGAGGGTCTGGTAAAAGTCGCGCGTGTATCTTCATCGTGTGATAAGATATGATATTATAAAGCCATGACCTTCACTCGTTATGCGGCTAAGAACGGGTATGAACCCGTTCCTAGCCGCATTCAGATTTTACGTTTCAGGATAAAATTTAAGAGTGATACTCCTGTGATATGATACTTTGAAAAAAATGTCTCCGGTGATCTGTTGAATGTTCCTGTTATATTGAACGCGCTGGCCATTCATGAACGTGGTTTGAAGAACTCAAAGTACGATTCCAGGGATTTCTTGTGGAAAATTTTAGGAACTTAATTCTCTTGTGTCGGCTAAAGGATATTTACGGTATATTCCATCACTTATCGCGGTTTTTTTTTGACACAGAACGCTAAATCTGTATTTTTGTACGAAGAGGGATTTTATTTCGTCAAAAACTGGTCATCATAGGATAAATAAAATATCTCACAATTGAAGAAACCGCAGGATAAGAAGTAGGCGGTTTTTATTTTCATCATATAGCATTATAGGCTTGTACAGTCCCTTCCCATATTATATGTACTATTTATTTCCATGGTTGCGAATGGCATGGAAATTTCAACTTATATTCGAGGATAGATTTTCTTCACAGATTCTCAATTGAGAAACCGCAGGTTAAATAAGTTCCAAGACCGACTTCCGCGGAACCAGAGGATTTGAATAAAAGGTCTTTTCTCTTCTTCCGTAAATAGATGGCAAGGAACGTTAGAAAAAGTAAGAATTTGTACCAGAGATGCGCAGTGTTCCAGTAATCTATTACGAAATATACACATTGAACTTTTTTTCATGGTTTAATGTCACTTGGGAGAATTGAAATTTTGTAATGAATTTCAGCACTTTTCTGTAGTAGAAAGGCAGGTCACGGACAGTTGTTCAACAATTAGAAAGACCTGCAGTTTATTGTAAACTGTGAGTTTCATCGCCAAATATCGTTGACTATAATGGAAGTCACAATAATAAGAATAACAGGCATATACCGATTATGCTCTGGTCAACTCTCACTATAAATCGTCAAACACACCTCCCTGTATCAGCTAAATCGGCAAATCTAGGAGCCCGACTGTGGTCACTCCTAGCTTCGGTAGTCCAAAAAGAGCACCGTTCTCCAGTGTCTCAATCAGATTTTTACCAAGGTTCAATGATAAAAGTACGTTCAAATTTTTAGCGAAGACCTAATCGATTTTCGTAATCCCGTTACTTTTCAATGACAAATGTGTCAGTCCTCTGAGACCAACGAACGAGTCACAGCTCGGCTTGTTTAACAAATTGTTGTCCAAACTTAGTATTGCGAGTTCCGACAAATTGAAGGTTCCTTCCTCGATCGTTGTTATTCGATTGCCGTCCAGAATTAGATGATTCTTTGGCACGTTAATAAAGGTTCCTGTTTCCAGAGTTTGAATTCGATTGTCAGATAGGTACAGCCCTTGCAATGAATCCGGAAGACCGTGAAGAGTGTCGTTCATATTTGTTGTCAAGTTGTGCCCCTCGATACCGATGTACTCTAGGCTCTCGAGACCATCGAATACGCCTTTGTCCAGGTTAGTTAAATTGTTCTCATCGAGGCTCAGGAAAATCTGAGCTTTCCGATCCCGGAAGGAACCTGGGTCGACCTTTCGGAGATTATTTTTTCCTAACAGTAACATTTCCAAAGAGAAAAGCCCGCGCAGGCACTTCGTATGAATCTCGGTTATGTTGTTACCATTGACGTTGAGGCCCATCAATTGATTGAGTGCGGAGAAGGATTCAGCTGACAGTCCATCGATTTCATTCTCACTCAGGGTCAATATCACCATGGAAGATGGGTAAGTTGCTAAGAATCTGGTGTTCTTTAATCGATTGCCATCTGCATAGAAAATTATGAGACTCGTGTTCTTAAACGCACGGTCTTCGATCTCGCTGATGGAATTATTAGTGAAGACTAACATGTATAAATGCTCGTTGACAATTTGTCCCTTTACCAGACGCTCGATCTTGTTGTTAGACAGATCGACGCGCGTGAGAAATGCGGGAATATCGTTCAGGTCTCACTCTGTACATCAACGATATTGTTGTGTGTAAGATCCAGAATTGCGATGGGATAGTCCTGAAGATGATACCAGCCAGTCGAAAATTTGGATAATCCCAAATGTGCTAGCTACACGGTCTTCGATTCGTGATCGTAACCCACTTCCCTGCAATTGGGTTGGACATCCTTGACGTGGTCAAAGGCTTCTAGTTTTTCAACAATTCCGTCACGAAGGCATTATTCGACCTTCAAATTCGTATTTACATTTCGATACGGAGAACCGGGATGGTGAACGATCGTCTTCGTGATTGATTTCGAAATATTAAATAATAAAGTAGGCATTAAATTATTCAGTAGCGTAGCTAAGCTCTTGGTGTTATTCTTAAACTGCTCTCTAACCCTCGTTTCAGAAAGCTTGTTTTCAAAGTTAGAGTTTTCGAAGAGGCCGGTGTTCATATCATCGAATGAAATCCCGAGCGTTGAAATATTCGTCGATTTGCCAACTCCAAAGAACTGATTTGCACGCAGGTGTCTTACGGGGTTGTTCGAGATGTTTAGTAACTGCAGATTATTTAGGCCCAGAAATACGCCAACATCAAAAGATTCTATAAGGTTGTCGGCGAGGGAAAGATGTTCGAGGCTCTAGAAATGCGAGAGAACAGACTCAGGCAGAATCGATAGAGAGTTGTTTGCGAGATTCAGATTTTTTACATGGGTCAGATTTTCGAACACTTTTTTGTCAATGCCGCGAAGACCCAGACCGGAGATATCTAAATTGTTAGATGGTTCACCAGTTATTTGAATACTCTGCGGAATGCTGTCGTTGATGATTGGAACGTAGTCGTTCTCGAACTCGATGGGAGCCGCGAGGAACATGGGGACCGAAAGAAAGCCGAACAGCAACATCGTGTAGCCGTTCTTGACTGTGAATCCATAAATTGAGCAATCGATAAATGACCATTGTAATTTAATGTTCTTCACGGCGTCCGGATGAAAAAGAAATGAAATTAATACAGCGAATATTTTGCAAAGTAACAAATTTTACAATTGGTTCCCCGTTTATCTATTTTTTCGGCAATTTATCGGTAAAACGATGTATCTTAATCACACTTTGCATATATCTCATGAAGATATATCACTCACATGTAGATATATTGTATTTACCGCAAAATATATATTAAACACAGGGAAGATTGCACATATAGACTTGTGGAATATCACTGGACAAAGGGATCACAAGAATAACACCTCAATGGAATAGTTCAAAAGGTTTGATATTTTTTTCAATACTAGTTCGAAAAGTGACGCCTGAGTAGATAATCGTTGTTCGAAGTAAAAGTGAAGCAATTCTAAATATTTACTCTGATTCGAAGAAAGTGAACACTAATATGTGGATGCTTGAAAAGACAATGAGATAATCAAACAAACAACCCTTCTACGACTGCACCAGAGATTTGATTTGATAAGTTTTCACTAATTTTCAATTTATTAGCCGGAACATTTAGAAAAAATAAATTGTTCTTTACGTTTATAAAATGTATTATTTCGAATAAAACTCTTAAGACCGTCAAAATACCAATATGAGTTGTCTTAGATTTGAAATATATGCATTTCATTTTAATGAGCTTTGAATCAATAAATTCAATCCATTTCTCTCATCGTAGATGCGCTTACCAAGCTCGATGAAGGTGATACCGTATGAATTCGTACGAAAAATTGGTACAGAAGAAATTTCGTATCGTTTGTGTCGAACCTTCGATGGGCGAACACTGTCTGAACTGATCGGGATGCTCAGCCGTTAATGAATACTCCATCGTCGCACCATCTCGAGCAGCAGGGTCAAGTAAATGAACGGATCTTGCGAAACTGCTTTATTTTTTTAGATAAAGCCTATCTTTTAAATACGCGCGTGGCTCCATACATACGAAACGATCTATCTATTCGATGTTATTGCAATAGGCAGAACGACAAGTGCTTCGCCATGGGATAAGTTAGTCGAAGAAGAGCTATGCCAACTGGGTCATCGGTTTTTACGTTTCGTCGGTTGAACTCCACACGTCGATCTCCATCACGTGATATGATACGAAAATACTGCGCCAAGATTTTCATTTCTCATCCGGCCGGAACGCTACTATTTATATTCAAAGAATATGCCTCCTTGTTTACTTAGAACTTGATGCTGGGAGTTCTTTCGATTTGTCCGTCAATTTGATATACATGGAACGTCTCCTGAATTTAATATATTTGCTATAAGCAATTTTCAAAGAAGTTAATAAAACCGAGTTGGCATAGGCAAACATATACACGGGGTCTACAAAGGGTACCTTGGCAATGGGTTAATTTAACAAGACAAAGAGTTCGAAGTAAAGAGAACAAGAGAGTTCGAATCCGACGGTTTAGATCCGGATCTCGCGAATATCGCGGATTCCGTGGATCCGGATCTTCCGTATGCAAATTTCGCAGATTGGGATTAGGAGGATCCGGTCGGATTATGCGAACTCAATCCGGATTACGTAATGGGAAACGTAATATTGCTGATTGATATGACAATGATGGCTTAATTTGAGTGAAATTCGGTACTTCGATTTTTTTGAATATCTGATATTATTTATGACACTGAAATCTGGAAATTTGAAGCGACGGGTCGATAGAGCCTAATGGATTGTAAAATGCGAACTTTTTTGCACACGATTCGTGAAGTCCTGTTGCCTTGCAGTACTGTCGGAAAGTCGATGTTTTTCAAATTTCGATTCCTCAAATGTGGTCCACCATTTTTTATTTAAAGGTTTTGGCTTCGACTTCGGGATCAACACCTACTCGAACCACCATTTAGAAATTGGCATTTTACCATTCGGAGTCGAATCAACAATCCTAAATATCCCTGTGTACTAATTTTCATATAAATTGAACTACGTGTTCCATATTCTAGACATCGTCGGATCTACCATTTACAATTAAATATTTTATAAACATTCTCAACATATTATTCATTGGGTATTTTGGCTGGAAGTACGATTTGACCTATCTCAAAAACTCTTCAAACCAATTTTTGTACAAGTCATTTCCTTTTCAATACTCAACTCAGCTTCATTTGCTGGGGACAATTTGCAATATCACGAGAAATGCACTATAGTATTTCCTTGAGCGAGTACATTGTTCACCACACAGTACCTTAATTTAAATTGAATTTTAACAATTTACGTCGATCTAAAACCTTTATACTTAAGACTCTTGTTTCACAACAGGCTATAAGTTTATTCTTCACTATCCTAGGCTATAATAAAATGATCTTTCAACGCAAAGGTCGCGGTAATAAGTTTTCGGTAATTGTCGATTTACCAGCCGGAACATAAAAAAAAATTAAATTGTCATTTACCCATATAAAACGTTTTATATAGAATACAACTCTTTGGACCGTCAATCGACCAATGTGAAACTGGTCGTATATTTTTAATATAAGTATTTTGTGTCATTTGCATGCGGTTTATATCAATGAATTGAATTCATTCTTTGAATTCGAATGAACTTACCAGAATCGATGATCGATGAAGGCGATGGTGGATGAATTTGTAGACAAAATTGGTACAGAAGAAATTTCAAAACGTTAGTGTCGAAGCGACCATGGGTAAACGCTGTCCCAACTGATTGGGAAGAGAGGGATAAATAATCCATCGTTGAATCATCTCGGATGGCGGGGTCAATTAAATAAATGGGTCATGTGAAACTATTTAATATTTTTTAGTAAAAGTCTATCTTCTTGACACGTGCGTAGCTCCATACATACGAAGTGATTTATACATTCAAAGTCTTCGCGATAGGAAGTGTTTGGCGATAGGATAAATTAGCCGAAAAAGAGCCATGTCAAAGGGGCCATCGTTTTCTTCGTGTGGTCGAGTCAACACCACACGTCCATCTCCGTCGCTTGATAAGATATAAAAATACAGTGTGAAGGTTTTCACTTGTGATCCGGAAGCAAACGCGTCAAAACATAAAATTTGGAATAATGTTTCGCCAAACCTCTTCCACGTGTTGATGTTCGGTTGGAATTCCCGGGTAATCGCTACTGTTCGGTTCGAAAGACTATGCCCCTCGATTCCCTCGATTTGTTTTTCGGTTCCATATTCATGTTACGTTGTATAAATTTAGAGTTTTTGAAATCGGCTTTTTGCAAACAAGTCAATAGATTGTAATGTTTCGTTTTATTTAACAGATATTATTTTATTATCTTAAACAAAGAAAGGAACTTCCCGACGTTGGGCGTCAAATGTAATGAATTTTTGTTTTGGTTATTTCTTTCGAGACTTATTCTCCTCGAGAAACGGGAGAACGAAATTATTATGATAGATTCGAGATAAACGCACTGACGGATGTAAACGATAAAAAGAACATAAATAATAGTTATAACGATCGACGGTATCTGAATATTAAGAATCTCTGGCAAGTTTATTTTATAATGATAGCTCTTTGCAAATTGTCTTTGAATTTTTAATACAATTTGAGAAAAGCACAATTGGGAGATTCGCCGCACATTTGGTTTTTTACACATATAGAAATACGAACGGAGTCATCAATATAAAACTACAAATAAATTGGACAATAAAATTCTCGTTACTGTAAAGGTCTATAAACATCTTTCGAGAATACGTTACTTCCGCCGAGCCGGCTTGTATACTTCAAGGTCACTAGACTAGTCGATTTTTTGGTAATATTTAGATGAACAGTGTACTCATCTTCTACTCGGAATATGCTGTGCAGTCCGCCAACGCTTGACGATGCGACCAGGCCTGGTTTTAACGGACAGCACGGATGAAAATGATTTACTTCCAAGAAAGGTGCCGTACAATGCTCCGATATTCGTTTCAATGGATCTCGATACAGATAGAGATATAATGATATGTGTATACGTATAAGGCTATTGACAATATTAGAGATCTTACGACTGGACTGCTCGACGGACGGGTGAGAAGTGACGTAGAGAATTATGATAATCGTTTCGAGGAGCGCTCGAAACGGTTACTGCTGCTTCGGTAATTATCGTGGCTCATCGGAACACACGATCCGAGCACATTATCGAAATCACAGCGATTCTGATACTACAAGATCCACGTTGGCATAGCCAAATATTCATAAGCGGCTTGGCAATGGGATAAATTAATCACAATTCTTCCTATACTGTTTGTGGACTTAGAGACCTGTCGGTTCGCTAAGTGACGCTTTTGAGAGACCGATTGATTTGTTCACAAGCAAATCAAAATTCAACGGGGTATGGATAATTGATGCATTCAAAGATACGTCAATTATTCATTGATGCACCACACACGAATACTTCAGATAGAATTTTCTTGTGTTCAACACAAGGACAAGGATTTCTATATTCTACACCAATTTTCATTTATTTTCGAAAAAATAATGGGTATTTTGTGTGGAATGTTAATAATTTTAAGCGATTTTGCAGAATGAAATGACTTGTATATGTATGAACACCGGAGTAAAACTCGACGTTAGCACTATAAGTCCACCTATTTCTATCATTTTTCGTAAAAGGAGTGACAAATACGCGGGTCTTCCTGCGGCAAAATCGAGATGGTTGTGAGGTCCTATATCAATCAATATTACCACCAATATATTACCAGATGTCTATTTTAGAAACTCGATAGATCATTTATTTTTTAAATTACCGACGACATTGCACGCGCGTTGGATGCGTGGTTGAAGCGGTATCCCACGTTGAGCAGCATGGGCCGTGGTCGATACTGGCCACCGCTTAGATGTGTACTGGCCTACAGCTCGACCACTCAGCAGGACACAATTTTTCTGAGTTTTTGATCGTAATGCAACTGAAATTTAATGTCGCCTGTTTCGGTTAGGTCTTCCGTAGTTTCTCTGTGCCGTCGGGCAAATGCAATACAGCAAGGCATTGAGAAACAGTGGCTATAGACAGTCTGGGTTTGTGTCTCAAGAAATGAAATGAAAATGGGAATAAAGAGAAAGGGATGCAAAAACCTGAAAATGGAAACATTAATCACAAAAAAAAATTTCTTCAAATCCTACCTCAAAAATTAATAATCGTACACGCTAGAGCGATAGCACCTTTTATATGTAAAATTTAGTAAAGGTTGGAAAAACATTATAGAATTCAATACAACCCAAAAAATGTGACGACTCATAAACACATGTAAAACAATTACCACAATTTTCGATATTTATCGCTGAAATTTGAATCACGCACTCTGTCTACGATGATAAAAAAATAAACGTGCCAACATTTATATAAACTCAATATCGATAAAGAACAAAACTTCAGTATCCCCTAAAAATGTTTGTGTTTGCATCTCCGAACCATCTTATTTGAGTGTTAATTTAATCCCCAAATAAAAATGAACAGCCCTCTACTAACGTTATTATTGATAGCTGCATATTTCAGTGGACCCTCCGTAACCCTTCCCTAGTCCCACTTCACGTTAGATCTACGCTGGTTACACGCCGTCAAAATAACCTCAGTCTTTCGAAATGATTGCGGTACAAACAGTCTCGGTTCCATTGTATCCAATAAATTATGAAAAATATTTGACTATTGTAGAATGTGGAACATTTGCGCTTATGTAAGAAATGGATCGATAAAGTATTTTTTTAAATCGTAAAATAAAAGTGAACTTTTTCACGAAAAGAATCGTAAATTTTCATTTTTTAAGTTTTTTGATCAAATTTAAGATAAATGTAGTTAACGTCAGATCTCTATTCTTCTACGAAGACGGTTCTTATTTCGTCTAAAAATGGTCTTCGCAGGATCAATAAAATAACTCACAATTGAAGAAACCAGGTTAAGAAGTCGAACGTTTTTATTTCAATCGTATAGTATTATAAGCTTGTACATTTCCTTCCCACACTTTAGAGATACTATTTATTCCCATGGTGGAAAACGGCAGATAAATTGCATCTCATATCCAAGAATAGATTTTCTTCACAGACGTTCAGTTGGGGAACCGCAGCTTAAGTAAGTGTCAAGACCGACTTCTGCGGAACAAAAGGATAGGAAGAAAAGATCTCTTATTTCCTCCCGTAAATAAGTGGCAAGAAACGTTAGGAAGAGTTAGGATTTCTACCAGTGATGCGCAGTGTTACAGAAATTTATTATTCAAAATTATTGTACCTTAACATTGGGACGAATAACTATTTAGGAAATATACACATGTAACTTTTTTGAATGATTTAATGTCACTTAGGAGAATTAACATTTTGTAATGTATTTCCGCATTTTTTTGTGACAGAAGGTCACGGACAGCGGTTCAACAATTAGAAATACGTGCAGTTTCTTGTAAACTGCGAGTTTTATCGCCAAATATCGTTGACTATAATGGAAATAACAATAATAAGAATAACAGACATATACCGATTATGCTCTGGTCAACTCTCATTACAAATCGTCAAACACACCCCCCTGTATCAGCTCAATCGGCGAATCGAGTAGGACTGTGGTCACTCCTTGCTTCGGTAGTCCAAAAAGTGCACCGTTCTCTAGTGTCTTGATCGGATTTTTATTGATATCCAATGATAAAAGTGCGCCGCAATTTTTAGCGAAGCCCTTATCGATCTTCGTGATCCCGTTACTTTCCAATTCTAAATACGTCAGTCCTCCGAGACCAATGAACGAGTCACCGCTCGGCTTGCTTAACAAATTGTTGCTCAAACGTAGTAGTTGGAGATCCGGTAAATTGAAGCTTCCTTTCTCGATCGTAGTTATTCTATTGCCGGTCAGAAATAGATATTTCTTTGGCACGTTAATAAAGGTTCCTGTTTCCAGAGTGTCAATTCGGTTGCCAGATAGATCCAGCCCTAGCAATGTATCTGGAAGACCGCGAAGAGTGTCATTCGTAATTGTTGTCAAGTTGTTCCGCGCGATAGAGATGTACTCTATGCTCTCGAGACCATCGAATACGCCTTTGTTCAAGCTGGTTAGATTGTTGTTATTGAGGATTAGCCTAATCAGAGCTTTCAGATCCCGAAAGGACCCTGGTTCGACCCTTTGCAAATTATTTTTATTTAATGATAGTGTTCGCAGGGAGGAAAGCCCACGCAGGGACTCGCTACGAACCTCGGTTATCTTGTTACCACTGACGTTGAGGGATACCAGTTGATTCAGCGAAGAGAAGGATTCAGCTGACAGTTCTTCGATTTCGTTGTCAGCCAGGGTTACCATTATCATGGAAGATGGGAAAGTTGCTAAGAATCTTGTGTTCTTCAATCGATTGCCAACTGCAAAGAAAATTGTGAGATTCGTGTTCTCAAACGCACGGTCTTCGATCTCGCTGATGGGATTATTAGTGAAGTCCAACGCGCGTAAATGCTGGTTGATAATTTGTCCCTTTACCAAACGCTCGATCTTGTTGTTAGACAGATCGACGCTCACGAGAATTGCGGGAAGATCGTTCAGGATCTCACTCTGTACATCAACGATATTGTTGTGTGCAAGATCCAGAATTGCGATGGGATAGTCCTGAAGACGATACCAGCCAGTCGAAAATTTGGATAATCCCAAATGTGCTAGTGACACGGTGTTCGATCCGTGATCGATATCCACTTCCCTGCAATTGGGTTCGATATCTTTGACGTGGTCAAAGGCTTCTAGTGTTTCAACAATTCCGTCACGAAGGCATAATTGGACCTTCAAAGTCGTATCTAGACTTCGATACGGAGAGCCGGGATAGTCAACGATCCGGTTCTTGATATAAGATTCCATAGAAGTAATGAATAAAGTATTTATGATAGAAACTAGTGCATTAGTTACGTTCTTGGCGATATTCTCGATGTGCATTGCAACGATATTCTTAAACTGCTTTCGAACCTTCGGTTGAGAAAGCTTGTTTTCAAAGTTAGGCTTTTCGAAGAGGCCGGTGTTCATAACGTCCAATGAAATCCCGAGCGTTGAAATATTCGTCGATTTGCCAACTCCGAAGAACTGATTTGCACGCAGGTATTTTACGGGGTTGTTCGAGATGTTTAGTGACTGGAGATTATTTAGGCCCAGAAATACGCCAACATCAAAAGATTCTATGAGGTTGTCTGCGAGGGAAAGATGTTCGAGGCTCTTGAAATGCGAGAAAACCGACTCAGGCAGAATCGATAGAGAGTTGTTTGCGAGATTCAGATTTTTTACATGGGTCAGATTTTCGAACACATTTTTGTCAATGCCGCGAAGACTCAAACCGGAGATATCCAAATCGTTAGATGGTTCACCAGTTATCTGAATACTCAGCAGAATGCTTTCGTTGATGATTGGAACGTAGTTTTTCTCGAACTCGATGGGAGCCGCGAGGACCATGGGGACCAGAATAATGCCGAACAGCAACATCGTGTAGCCGTTGTTGCCTGTGAATCCATAAATTAAGCATTATTGATAAATGACCATTGTAATTAAATGTTCTTCGCGGAGTCCCGATGAAAAAGAAATGAAATTAATATAGCGAAGTTAAGATTTTGCCACGTTACGAATTTTACAATTGGTTCCCCGTTCATCCATCTTTTCGGCCATTTATCGGTAAAATAATGTATCGTAACCACACTTTGCATATATCTCATGAAGATATTTCACTCACACGCAGATATGCTCTATATACCGCAAATTATATATTAAACACAGGGAAGATAGCACATATAGAATTGTGAAAATATCACTGGACAAAGGGATCAAAAGAATAACACCTCAATGTAATAGTTCAAAAGGTATGATATTTTTTTCAATACAAGTTCGAAAAGTGACCCCTGAGTAATTAATCATTATTCGAAGTAAAATCAAAGCAATTCAAAATATTTACTGTGATTCGAAGAAAGCGAACACCAATATATGGATTCTTGAAGATATAACGAGATAATCAGACAAACAACCCTTCCACGACTGCACCAGAGATTTGATTTGATAAGTTTTCACTAATTTTCAATTTATCAGACGGAACATTTAGAAAAATTAAATTGTTCCTTACGATTATAGAATGTATTATTTCGAATAAAACTCATACGACCGTCAAAACACCAATGTGAGTTGTCTTACATTTGAAACATATGTATTTCATTTTGATGAGCTTTGAATCATTAAATTGGATCGTTTTCTCTTCGTAGATGCACTTACGAAGCTCGATGAAGGTGATGACGTATGAATTCGTACGAAGAGTTGGTAGAGAAGAAATTTCCTATAGTTTGTGTCGAACCGTCCACGGGCGAACACTGTCTGAACTGATCAGGATGCTCAGCCGTTAATAAATAGTACGTCGTCGGACCATCTCGAACGGCGGGGTCAAGTAAATGAAGAGACTTGCGAAATTCTTTTATTTTTTTAGATAAAGCCTATCTTTTGAACACGCGCGTGGCTCCATACATACGAAACGATCTATGAATTCGATGTTTTTGCAATAGGCAGAACAGCAAGTGCTTCGCCTTGGGATAAGTTAAGCGGAGAAGAGTGCAATGTTTTTATTTTATTTTTTAATATTAAGAAGATTCTTTTATTTGTTACTATGATAGGAACCAAAGGAGAATGGGTGACAAAACAAAAGAATTAACTTTAACGCTTACTTACTAAAGTTTAAAAGTAACTTGATCGTCATTGATTTCATTTAATAGGCATACCGTTAGACGGGTGATACAATAACTCTCTCTCTCTCTCTCTCTCTCTCCCTCTCTCTCTCTCTCTCTCTCAGAAGGGGAGATTACATCTATAATTTCATACAATTTGGTAATATCGTGTACGTATATAAAAATTACAGAAATGACGGCCAGGCCTGGGCTTCTCTGAGATAAAGGATCCTCGCGATGACGATGTTGAATCGATGAATGAGTGGTGGATTACGGCGATAGTTGTCTGTTTTACATTTTACACAAAGACTCGCAGAGATTACGAACAATATGCGATACGTATACATCTAGGTACATACAAGAAAAGAGAGAGTTGAGACAGCGAAGGCGTTAAACTTAGATTCATTAGAGCCCTTCGGTAGCCGGACGACAAGTGTCTCTCGGTTCTTCGCTACCTACGGAGAGACGAGCCGGGCTTCGCATTATTTCGTGTAATTTCGGGGATATTCGCCTTATCGATCATAGATCTTATTATTCGCGTGGATTTACGTTATTACAAGAGCTATGTCAACCGTGTCATCGGTTTTTGCGTTTGGTCGGTTGAACTCCACACATCGATCTCCATCACGTGATGAGATACGAAAATACCGTGCCAACATTTTCACTTCTAATCTGGCCGGAAACAAACTAAAATAAAAAATTCTCCCGTGTCCGTTGATCGAAATTTTTTTCTTAGATTTGTATGGATTTTTTATAAACATCCAAAATCCAACGTAATATGAATAATTTATTCGTCGATACCAGCTTATTTCGGTTAGGTCAGTCCCCGGGAGGGTCTGGTAAAAGTCGCGCGTGTATCTTCATCGTGTAATAAGATAGGAAATTATAAAGTCATGACCTTCACTCGTCATGTGGCTAGGAACGGGTATGAACCCGTTCCTAGCCGCATTCATTTTTTAAGTTTTGTGATCAAATTTAAGAGTGATACTCCTGTGATATGATACTTTGAAAAAAAAGTCCCCGGTGATCTGTTGAATGTTCCTGTTATGTTAAACACGCTGGCCATTCATGAACGTGGTTTGACGAATTCAAAATACGATTCCAGGGATTTTTTGTGGAAAATTTTAGGCATTTAATTCTCTTGTGTCGGCTGAAGGATATTTACGGTATATTTCATCATTTATCACGGTTTTTTTTTTACAAAGAACGCTAGATCTCTATTTTTATACGAAGACGGACTGTATTTCGTCAAAAACTCGTCATCACAGGATAAATCAAATATCTCACAATTGAAGAAACCGCAGGATAAGAAGTGGACGGTTTTTATTTTCATCACATAGCGTTATAGGCTTGTACACTCCCTTCCCATATTATATGTACAATTTATTTCTATGGTTGCAAATGGCAGGTAAATTGCATCTTATATTCGAAGATAGATTTTCTTCACAGATTCTCAATTGAGAAACCGCAGGTTAAATAAGTGCCAAGACCGACTTCCGCGGAACGAGAGGATTTGAATAAAAGGTCTTTTCTCTTCTTCCGTAAATAGGTGGCAAGGAACGTTAGAAAAAGTAAGTATTTGCACCAGAGATGCGCAGTGCTTCAGTAATCTATTACGAAATATACACATTGAACTTTTTTTAATGGTTTAATGTCACTTGGGAGAATTAAAATTTTGTAATGAATTTCATCACTTTTCTGTAGTAGAAAGGCAGGTCACGGACAGTTGTTCAACAATTGGATATACGTGCAGTTTATTGTAAACTGTGAGTTCCATCGCCAAATATCGTTGACTATAATGGAAATAACAATAATAAGAATAACAGGGATATACCGATTATGCTCTGGTCAACTCTCACTACAAATCGTCAAACACACCACCCTGTATCAGCTCAATCGGCGAATCTACGAGCCCGACTGTGGTCCCTCCTAACTTCGGTAGTCCAAAAAGAGCACCGTTCTCCAGTGTCTTAATCGGATTTTTACCGATGTTCAATGATAATAGTACGTTCAAATTTTTAGCAAAGCCCTTATCGATCTTCGTGATCCCGTTACTTTCCAATGACAAATGTCTCAGTCCTCTGAGACCAACGAACGAGTCACCGCTCGGCTTGCTTAACAAATTGTTGTCCAAACTTAGTATTGCGAGTTCCGGCAAATTAAAGGTTCCTTCCTCGATCGTTGTTATTCGATTACCGTCCAGGATTAGATGATTCTTTGGCACGTTAATAAAGGTTCCTGTTTCCAGAGTTTCAATTCGATTGTCAGATAGGTACAGCCCTTGCAATGAATTCGGAAGACCGCGAAGAGTGTCGTTCATAATTTTTGTCAAGTTGTTCCCCTCGATATCTACATGTTCTAGCTTCTCGAGACCATCAAATACGCCTTTGTCCAGGTTAGTTAAATTGTTCTTACCGAGGCTCAGTACAATCAGAGCTTTCAAATCCCGGAAGGAACCTGGTTCGATCTTTCGCAGATTATTTTTTTCGAACAACAATATTTGTAGAGAGGAAAGCCCGCGCAGGGACTTTCTATGAATCTCGGTTATGTTGTTACCATCGAATTCGAGGAACATCAATTTATTGAGCGCGGAGAAGCATTCAGCTGGCAGTTCATTGATTTCATTGTCACGCAGGGCCAATGCCACTATGGAAGATGGGAAAGTTGCTAAAAATCTTGTGTTATTCAATCGATTGCTATTTGCATAGAAACCTATGAGATTCATGTTCTCAAACGCATGATCCTCGATCTCGCTGATGGAATTATTAGTCAAGTCCAACAGGCGTAGATTCTCGTTGACAATTTGTCCCTTTACCAAACGCTCGATATTGTTGTTAGACAGATCGACGATCCTGACAATTGCGGGAAGATCGTTCAGGATCTCACTCTGTACGTCAACGATATTGTTGTGTGTAAGATCTAACCCTATAATAATATAGTCCTGAAGACGATACCAGCCAGTCGAAAATTTGGATAATCCCAAATGTGATAGCGACACGGTCTTCAATACGTCATCGTAATCCACTTCCCTGCAATTGGGTTCGATATCTTTGACATGGTCAAAGGCTTCTAGTTTTTCAACAATTCCGTCACGAAGGCATAGTTGGACCTTTAAATTTGTATCTAGATTTCGGTACGGAGAGCGGGGTTGGTGAACGATCGCGTTCTTCATTATATACTCCATATCAGTCATTAATATGGTAGTTATGGAAGTACTCATTATAGTAGTTATGCTCTTGGCGATATTCACAAACTGCTCTCCAACCCTCGTTTCAGAAAGCTTGTTTTCAAAGTTAGAATTTTCGAAGAGGCCGGTGTTCATATCATCCAATGAAATCCCGAGCGTTGAAATATTCGTCGATTTGCCAACACCGAAGAACTGATTGGCACGCAGGTGTCTTACGGGATTGTTCGAGATGTTTAGTGACTGGACATTATTTAGGCCCAGAAATACGCCAACGCCAAAAGATTCTATAAGGTTGTCGGCGAGGGAAAGATGTTCGAGGCTCTTGAATTGCGAGAAAACAGACTCAGGCAGAATCGATAGAGAGTTGTTTGCGAGATTGAGATTTTTCACATGGGTCAGATTTTCGAACACATTTCTGTCAATGCCGCGCAGACCCAGACCGGAGATATCCAAATCGTTAGATGGTTCATCAGTTATCTGAATACTCTGCAAAATACTGTCGTTGATGATTGGAACGTTGTTGTTCTCGAACTCGATGGGAGCCGCGAGAACCATGGGGACCAGAAGCAAGCCGAATAGCAACATCGTGTAGCCGTTGTTGCCTGTGACTCCATAAATTGAGCATTATCGATAAATGACCATTGTAATTTAATGTTCTTCGCGGAGTCCGGATGAACAAAAAATGAAATTAATACAGCGAAGTTATTATTTTGCCACGTTACGAATTTTACAATTGGTTCCCCGTTTATCCATCTTTTCGGACATTTATCGGTAAAACAATGTATCTCAATCATACGTTGCATATATCTCATGGAGATATTTCACTCTCACGTAGATAGATTGTATATACCTCAAAATATATATCAAACACAGGGAAGATAGCACATATAGACTTGTGGAATATCACTGGACAAAGGGATCACAAAAATAACACCTCAATGTAATAGTTCAAAAGGTATCATATTTTTTTCAATACAAGTTCGAAAAGTGACGCCTGAGTAATTAATCGTTGTTCGAAGTAAAATTGAAGCAATTCAAAATATTTACTGTGATTCGAAGAAAACGAACACCAATATGTGGATGCTCGAAAAGATAATGAGATAATCAGACAAACAACCCTGCAGCGACTGCACCAGAGATTTGATTCGATAAGTTTTCACTCATTTTTAATTTTCTAGCCGGAACATTTACAAAAATTAAAGTGTTCTTTACGTTCATAAAATGTATAATTTCGAATAAAACTCATAAGACCGTCAAAACACCAATGTGAGTTTTCTTAGATTTGAAATATATGCATTTCATTTTAATGAGCTTTGAATCAATAAATTGAATCCATTTCTCTCATCGTAGATGCGCTTACCAAGCTCGATGAAGGTGATAACGTATGAATTCGTACGAAGAATTGGTACAGAAGAAATTTCGTGACGTTTGTGTCGAACCGTCGACGGGCGAACACTGTCTGAACTGATCGGGATGCTCAGCCGTTAATAAATAGTCCATCGTCGCACCATCTCGAACAGCGGGGTCAAGTAAATAAACGGGTCTTGCGAAACTCCTGTATTTTTTTAGACAAAGCCTATCTTTTAAATACGCGCGTGGCTCCATACATACGAAACGTTCTATCAATTCGATGTTTTTGCAATAGGCAGAATAACAAGTGCTTCGCCATGGGATAAGTTCGCCGAAGAAGAGGTATGTCAACTGGGTCATCGGTTTTGACGTTTGGTCGGTTGAACATCGATCCCCATCACGTGATAAAATACGAAAATACCGTGCCAAGATTTTAACTTCTAATCCGGCTGGAAACAGACTAAAATTAAAAATTCTCCCGTGCTCGTCGATCGAAGAAATCGAGGTCCCAATGTAACCTTTCGTTAAACAGCTACCACGTGTTTATCCCTGCCTGAAACTACCGAATAAATTCTACTATTTGTATTCAAAGAATATGCCCCGTTATTTACTTAGACCTTGATGCTGGGAATTCTTTCGATTTGTCCGTCAGTTTGATATACATGAAACGTCTCATGAATTTAATTTATTTGCAATAAGCAATTTGCAAAGCAATTAATAACACCGAGTTGGCATAGACAAACATATACAAGGGGTACACAAGGGGTGACTTGGCAATGGGTTAATTTAACACGACAAAGAGTTCGAAGTAGGGCTCAGACCTGGATCCGGATCTTGTCCATTATCCGGGTACCCGGATTACCCGGATCTTCCAATCCGACAGTTCAGATCCATATCTCGCGGATCTCACGGATTTCGCGGACCTCGCGGATTCCGCGGATCCGGATAACCCGTATCCGAATTTCGAGGATTGGGATTACGTGGATTTGGAACTGCTGGATCCGAATTTCAAGGATTGGGATCACGTGGATATAGTCGTATTATGCGAACTCAATCCGGATTACTTGGAACGTACCGCGATAAATCGAAAAATAAAAAATGGGAAACGTAATATTGGTGATTAATATGACATTAATGGCTTAATTTGAGTGAAATTCGGTACTTCGGTTTTTTGAATAGCTGATATTATTTTCGACGCTGAAATCTGGAAATTTGATGTCACGAGTGGACAGAGCCTAGTGGATTGTAAAATGCGAACTTTTTTGCACACGATTCGTGAAGTCCTGTTGCCTTACAGTACTGTCGGAAAATTGATTTTCTTTTAATTTCGATTCCTCAAATGCGGTACACCATTTTTTATTCAAATATTTTGGCTTCCACTTCGGGATCTACACGTACTCGATCCACCATTTAGAATTTGACATTTTACCATTCAGGGTCGAACTCAAAAATCCCTGTGTACTAATTTTCATATAAATTAAACTACGTATTCCATATTCCTCGACATCGTCGGATCCACCACTTATAATTAAATATTTTATAAAGATTTTTAACATATTTTTCATTGGATATTTTGGCTGGAAGTTCGAATTCAGCTATCTCAACAACTCTTCAAACCAATGTTTGTACAAGTGATTTCCTTTTCGATACTTCATTTGCTGGGGACAATTTGCAATATTACGAGAAATGCACTATAGTATTTCCTTGAGCGAGTACATTATTCACCACACAGTACGTTACTCTTGTTTCACAACAGGTCATAAGTTTATTCTTCGCTATTCTAGGCAATAATGAAATGATTTTTCAACGCAAAGGTCACGGTTGCTACACACTAAACTAATCTGTGAAATATAGGTAACTCGTGCAATTGTCGAGTTATCAGGCTAAAACTTTCTACGCAAATAGACTATCACCAAAGAATTTTCGTTATTGAATTTAAAGAAAATCACTAACGGCGTTTCGAATTTGTTGATTTTCGGATATTTCAAACTTCGGTGTAAGTGTTTATGAGGACGTGCGCAATTTTTGGGGGATTGGTCCGAAATTTTTTAAATCAATTGGACATCATCAAAAGATCTCTATGGGTATTGGGTGTAAAGAAAAAAGAATTTAGACAAATTTAAAAACTTCTGACAGAAAAAGTATCCAAGAACCCTCAATATATATATTTCAGATCCAGAAAAATGAAATGATTCAAAATATTTACAATAAGATAATGTTTATTATGAATCAGTAATAATGAGAATTTTCAATTTTTACGGTAGTCGGGAGGCATCTGCAGGTATTCATTTAATCCCTAACGGAAATTCACACAATTTTTAAATCCCCTTCTGCCATAAAGTATTGTAGCCATTTTTGACTTCCTCATAAAGGATGTTTTGAGAATGGTGTGAAATTCCGAGGAAGCAATTGAGAACTTACAGTTTGCAGGTTTGTTTTAATCGCTGAAACTTTGTATAAAAAATGTAATTCATGGAGTTCTTCAGACAAGTAAAAAACATTAACCACAAATAAAAAGAAAGCATAAACTCCCAATATTGATAGCATTTCCGTTTACCGACGCCAAGAAAAAACCATAAACCAGAATATTACTACCATTTTGTTCAGGACGGTGCGAAGTGAATGTTACCAAAAATGAGGTTTAACATTATTTTTCTCATCGTTGGAAGATTGTATCAAAACTGTGATCCATAGAATTCCTTGGAGATAAAGAAAATCACTTCGCTCGATATTGATATCAGTCTTGTTCACTATAGCAGAAAAGAAAAAAATCATAAATGTTAAAAGTTTGTGAAGTGCGCTGAGAGTACAAGCCGAATTTGAGGTCGTCTGCGCTCGTTTATTTGGTTTAGTCGATAGCCGAAAAACTGGATTTTTAGAAAAATCCGAAATTCAATAAATTCGGAACACCTTGGTCGATTTTTATCAAATTTAATTTCATATTTTCGTAGAAAGTTTTAGCACGATAACTTAACAATTACACAAGATACTCAGATTGCACAGATAGTTTAGTGTATAACAACGGAGACTATTGGGTTGAAAAGTCATTTTATTATAGCCTGGAGTAGTAAACAATATCCTCATTACCTATAATGAAAAAAGAGCCTTAAGTATAAATACTTTTGATCGAAATAAAATTGTTAATATCCCATGTATATTAGCTCAGTGCGACGTGAACGACGTATTTACTGAAGGGAATACTGTAGTGCATTTCTCGTGGTATTGCACAGTATCCGCGGTAAATAAATCTCTGTGTTGAATATTCAAAAAGTAATTCACTCCTACGAACATTGATGCTAAAAGTTTTGCAAATAACTCAATTCAAATTTATAGTTACACTATTAAAAATTAAAAATATGGTACAAATAATTACAGAATATTTAATTATGATGAATCCGATACGGTGGAGGAAATAGGAAATTGTACTTCATTTTATACGAAAATTAGTACAAATTTGGTTTAAATCATTAGTGGGGGATCGCATATGAGGAACCCAAATTTGAAAAATTCGACTTGCCGACAGTAGTATAAAGAAACTCGAGTATACTATGGTAAGCTCGTGCAAAAAAGTTGTCATTTTACAATTCACTAGACTATTGGGAATTACCACGAAGGAGTGGCCTATGGGATATTTCTGCTCATTCCCAGTCTGCCAGCATTAGTTAGCACGGGGAACAGTAGTAAACCCTCGATTATCGTATATTTTTTGGCGTCATGTAATGTTATTAATACGATTTATTAACCAAGATTATTACTGTTGATGTTTGTACGTGGACAGAATCAATTGCGATAATTGAATACAAACGAAGTGCAGTATTGCCATAAGAATACGGCGAAACTATATGACGTGCCATTTTCACTTCAAAATCACGAATATATTGCCCGCCACTTTACAGCTTAGTAAATGACTTCGAACAATAAACTATTCCTTATAACATTAATCTATCACATGACATAATGTTACATTTGTAAATTTCTCTTATCGTTTACACGACAGAAATAAAACGGCGAATATGGAATCTGCTATTCAAAAAACTTAAGTACTAAATTTCACTTAAATTAAGCCATTATTGCCATTTCAATCAGCGATATTATATTCGCAAATTTAATTTGTCAATTCACCGGGATTAGTTCCGAGTACTCCGGATTGGGTTCGCGAGATCCGTGAGATCTGGATCTGAAGCGTCAGATTCGGGTAATCCGGATCGATCCGGAGTGTCCTTAAGTCGCAGCTCTATAGTTCGAAGTTATCGTCGGTTTGTTTGTGTACACGCCGCGGACTGAGAGCTGTCGGGTGGTTAATAGTCGCTTTTGACACACCGATCGAAATTTTTTTTTAGATTTTTATGGATTTTTCATAAACATCCAAAATTCAACGCAATATTGATAATTTATGCGTCGATACCGACATATTTCGGTTAGTCCAGTGCCCCGGGAGGGTCTGGTAAAAGTCGCGGGTGTATCTTCATCGTGTGATAAGATATGAAATTATAGAGCCATGACCGTCACTCGTTATGCGGAACGGGTGTGAACCTGTCTCTAGCCGCATATCGAGTGAGGGTCATGGGACAGTGTATTTTTTATTTATTTTTCCTTCACACTAAAAATAAATAAAATAGCTCACTCGAGAAATCTGGCTTGGAAAAATCTCCACGTATTTATTTCTGATTGCCATCTGCATATGAGACCAAAGAAATATTTTTTTTTAGTGAAAGCACTTAAAAACTGATGTTTGCCTTGGCTATTTAAAAATAACCAAAGGGTTGTTAAACATAAAATATATTTAACGACACTTTGACATTGCACGTTTCATCATATTTTTTCAATTCTCTCGGCATTTTTAATTATAGTTTACTCCCCAATAATTATGGTATTATTTTACTAGGACATAATGAATCTCCGATCTTTATGGTCGTAACATATAATTATACATAATCTGAATAAGAATAGTTGATCAAGAATAGTTTCAGAAAACGGTTCTTTTATAGAGACTATTAATGTTTAAAAAAATCGTAAAATAAAAATGAAGTTTATCACTAAAAGAATCGTGACATTTCATTTTTTAAGTTTTGTGATCAAATTTAAAAGTGATACTCATGAGATATGGTACTTTGAAAAAAAGTCTCCGGTGCTCTGTTCAATGTTCCTGTTATATTAAACGCACTGGGCATTCATGAACGTGGTTTGGCGAATTCAAAGTACGATTCTTGAGATTTTTCGTGGGAAATTTTACGCATTTAATTCTTTTGTGTCGGCTACAGGATAATTACGGTGTATTCCATTACTTATCTAGGTGTTTTCTTTCATACAGAACGCTAGATCTCTATTCTTGTACGAAGAAGGTTTTTATTTCGTCAAAAACTGGTCTTCACAGGATAAATAAAATATCTCACAATTGAAAAAACCGCAGGTTAAGAAGTAGACGGCTTTTATTTTCATCATATAGCGTTATAAGCTTTTACACTCCCTTCCCATATTATAAATACTATTTATTCCCATGATTGAAAATAGCAGGTAAATTGCATCTTATATTCAAAGATAGATTTTCTTCACAGATTCTCAATTGCGAAACTGCAGGTTAAATAAGTGTCAAGACCGACTTCCGCGGAACAAGAGGTTTGGAATAAAAGGTCTTTTCTCTTCTTCCGTAAATAGGTGGCAAGGAACGTTAGAAAAAGTTAGAATTTGTAACAGAGATGCGCAGTATTCCATTGATCTATTATTCAAAATTATTATACATCAACATTATAACGAATAACCATTTACGAAATATACATATTAAACTTTTTTTAATGGTTTAATGTCACTTAGGATAATTAACATTTTTTAATGAATTTCAGCGTTTATCTGTGGTAGAAAGGCAGGTCACAGACAGTGGTTCAACAATTAGAAATACACGCATTTTATTTGTAAACTGTGAGTTTTATCGCCAAATATCGTTGACTACAATAGAAATAACAATAATAAGAATAACAGCCATATACCGATCATGCTCTGGTCAACTCTCATTACAAATCGTCAAACACACCCCCCTGTATCAGCTCAATCGGCAAATCTACAAGCCCGACTGTGGTCCCTCCTAACTTCGGTAGTCCAAAAAGAGCACCGTTCTCTAGTGTCTTAATCGGATTTTTACCGATGTTCAATGATAACAGTACGTTCAAATTTTTAGCGAAGCCCTTATCGATCTTCGTGATCCCGTTACTTTCCAATGACAAATGTCTCAGTCCTCTGAGACCAACGAACGAGTCACCGCTCGGCTTGCTTAACAAATTGTTGTCCAAATTTAGTATTGCGAGTTCCGGCAAATTGAAGGTTCCTTCCTCGATCGTTGTTATTCTATTGCCGTTCAGATATAGATGATTCTTTGGCACATTAATAAAGGTTCCTGTTTCCAGAGTTTCAATTCGATTGCCAGGGAGGTACAGCCCTTGCAATGAATCCGGAAGACCGTGAAGAGTGTCGTTCATAATTTGTTTCAAGTTGTTCCCCGCGATACGGATCTGTTGTACGCTCTCGAGACCATCAAATACGCCTTTGTTCAGGATAGTTAAATTGTTCCAATCGAGGTTCAGCATAATCAGAGCTTTCAGATCCCGAAAGGAACCGGGTTCGATCTTTTGCAGATTATTTTGTTCTAACGCTAATGTTTGTAGAGAGGAAAGCCCGCGCAGGGACTTGGTATCAACCTCGGTTATGTTGTTACCATCGACGTTGAGGGAGACCAATTTATTGAGCGCGGAGAAGGATTCAGCTGACAGTTCATCGATTTCATTTCCACTCAGGGCCAAATTCACCATGGAAGATGGAAAAGTTGCTAAGAATCTTGTGTTCTTCAATCGGTTGCCATCTGCATAGAAAGCTACGAGATTCGTGTTCTCAAATGCATGGTTCTCGATCTCGCTGATGAAATTATTAGTGAAGTCCAACAGGCGTAAATGCTCGTTGACAATTTGCCCCTTTACCAAACGCTCGATCTTGTTGTTAGACAGATCGACGTTCACGAGACTTGCGGGAAGATCGTTCAGGATCTCACTCTGTACATCAACGATATTGTTGTGTGTAAGATCCAGCATTGCGATGGGATAGTCCTGAAGACGATACCAGCCAGTCGAAAATTTGGATAATCCCATATGTGCTAGCGACACAGTCTCCGATTCGTGACCGATTTTCACTTCTCGGCAATTGGGTTCGATATCTTTGACGGGGTCAAAGACTTCTAGTTTTTCAACAAGTTCGTCACGAAGACATAGTTGGACCTTCAACTTCATATCTAGATTTCGATACGGAGAACGGGGATGGTAAACGATCTCGTTCTTGAATTTAGATTCCATAGTAGTCATAAGTAAAGTAGTTAGGGAAGAACTTATTACAGGAACTAAGCTCTTGAAGATATTGTTCATGTGCTCTCCAACCATCGTTTCAGAAAGCTTGTTTTCAAAGTTAGGCTTTTCAAAGAGGCCGGTGTTCATATCGTCCAATGAAATCCCGAGCGTTGAAATATTCGTCGATTTGCCAACACCGAAGAACTGATTTGCACGCAGGTGTCTTACGGGGTTGTTCGAGATGTTTAGTGACTGAAGGTTATTTAGGCCCAGAAATACGTCAACGTCAAAAGATTCTATAAGGTTGTCGGCGAGGGATAGATGTTCGAGGCTCTCGAATTGCGAGAAAACAGACTCAGGCAGAATCGATAGAGAGTTGTTTGCGAGATTGAGATTTTTTACATGGGTCAGATTTTCGAACACATTTTTGTCAATGCCGCGAAGACCCAGACCGGAGATATCCAAATCGTTAGGTGGTTCACCAGTTATCTGAATACTCTGCAGAATGCTGTCGTTGATAATTAGAACGTTGTTGTTCTCCAACTCGATGGGAGCCGCAAGGGCCATGGGGACCAGAAGAAAGCCGAACAGCAACATCGTGTAGCCGTTGTTGCCTGTGAATCCATAAATTGAGCATTATTGATAAATGACCATTGTAATTTAATGTTCTTCACGGAGTCCGGATGAAAGAGAAATTAAATTAATACAGCAAAGTTAATATTTTGCCACGTTACGAATTTTACAATTGGTTTCCCGTTTATCCATCTTTTAGGCCATTTATGGGTAAAACAATGTTTCTTAATCATACTTTGCATATATCTCATGGAGATATCTCACTTACATGTAGATAGATTGTATATACCCCAAATTACATATTAAACACAAGGAAGATAGCACATATAGAATTTTGGAATATCACTGAACAAAGACATCACAAGAATAACACCTCAATGCAATAGCTCAAAAGGTATCATATTTTTTTCAATATAAGTTCGTACAGTGACGCTTGAGTAGATAATCGTTGTTCGAAGTAAATTCGAAGCAATTCAAAATATTTACTGTGATTCGAAGAAAGTGAACACCAATATGTGGATTCTTGAAAAGATAATGAGATAATCAGACAAACAACCCTTCTACGACTGCACCAGAGATTTGATTTGATAAGTTCACAGTAATTTTCCACTTATCAGCCGGAACATTCAGAAAAATTAAATTGTTCTTTCGGTTTATAAAATGTATTATTTCGAATAAAACTCATAAGACCGTCAAATCATCAATGTGAGTTGTGTTACATTTGAAATATATGCATTTCATTTTAATCAGCCATGAATCAATAAATTGAATCTATTTCTCTCATCATAGATGTGCTTACCAAGCTCGATGAAGGTGATAACGTATGAATTCGTACGAAGAATTGGTACAGACAAAATTTTGTATCGTCTGTGTCGAACCGTCGACGGGCGAACACTGTCTGAACTGATCGGGATGCTCCGCCGTTAATAAATAGTCAGTCCATCGACGCCCATCTCGAGCAGCGGGGTCGAGTAAACGAACGTGTCTTGCGAAACTCCTATATTTTTTTAGATAAAGCCTATCTTTTAAATACGCGAGTGGCTCCATACATACGAAGCGATCTATCAATTCGATGTTTTTGCAATAGGCAGAACAACAAATGCTTCGCCATGGGATAAGTTAACCAAAGAAATGCTATGCCAACTGGGTCATCGGTTTTTACGTTTGATCGGTTAAACTCCACACATCGATCTCCATCTCGTGATAAGGTACGAAAATATCATGCCAAGATTTTCACTTCTAATCCGGCCGGAACGCTACTATTTGTATTCAAAGAATATGCCCCGTTGTTTACTTAGAACTTGATGCTGGAAGTTCTTTCGATTTGTCCGTCAGTTTGATATACATGAAACGTCTCATGAATTTAATTTATTTGCAATAAGCAATTTGCAAAGAAGTTAATAAAACTGAGTTGGCATAGACAAACATATACAAGCGGTATACAAGGGGTAGCTTGGCAATGGGTTGATTTAACACGACAAAGAGTTCGAAGTAGAGAGAACAAGAAAGTTCCAATCCGACGGTTTAGATCCGGATCTCGCGGAACTCGCGAATTCCGCGGATCCAGATCTCCCGTATCCAAATTTCGAGGATTGGGATTAGGAGGATCCGGTCGGATTATGCGAAGTCAATCCGGATTACTTCTAGCCAATCGCGATAAATCGAAAAATAAAAAATGGGAAACGTAATATCGCTGATTGATATGACAATAGTGGCTTAATTTGAGTGAAAATCGGTACTTCAGTTTTTTTGAATAGCTGATATTATTATTGACGCTGAATTCTGGGGAATTGGAGTGACGGGTCGATAGAGCCTAGTGGATTGTAAAATGTGAACTTTTTTGCACACGATTCGTGAAGTCCTGTTGCCTGACAGTGCTGTCGGAAAATCGATTTTTTTTTATTTCGATTCCTCAAATGCGGTCCACTATTTTTTATTTAAATATTTTGGCTTCGACTTCGGGATTAACACCTACTCGATCCACCGTTTAGAATTTGGCATTTTACCATTCAGAGTCGAATCAAGGATCCCAAATATCCCTGTGTACTAATTTTCATATAAATTAAACTACGTGTTCCATATTCTGGAGATCGTCAGATCTACCATTAATAAATAAATATTTTAACATATTTTTCATTGGATATTTTGGCTGGAAGTTCGAATTGACCTATCTCAAAAACTCTTCAAACCAATTTTTGTACAAGTGATTTTCTCTCCAATACTCAACCCAGTTTCATTTGCTGGGAACAATTTGCAATATCATGAGAAATGCACTACAGTATCTCCTTGAGCATGTACATTGTTCACCACACAGTACGTTAATTTATATTGAATTTTAACAAATTCATGTCTATCAAAAACCTTTATACTTAAGACTCTGGTTTCACAACAGGTTATAAGTGTATTCTTCGCTATTTTAGGCAATAATAAAATGATTTTTCAACGCAAAGGTCGCGGTTGTTACACAATAAACTATCTGTAAAATATAGGTAACTCATAGGTATAGATTATCAGGCTAAAACTTTCTACGCAAATAGATTATCACCAAAGAATGTTCCTTATTGAATTTAAAGAAAATCACTAACGGTGTTTCGAATTTGTTGATTTTTTGATGTTTCAAACTTCGGTGTAGGTGTTTTTGAGGACGTGCGACCAATTGGGACCAATATCCCAATTTTTGGGATATTGGTCCGAAATTTTTTAAATGAATTGGACATCATCAAAAGATCTCTATGGGTAGTGGGTGTAATGAAAAAAAAAATTAGACAAATTTAATAAGTTCTGAGAGAAAAGGTATCCAAGAACCCTCAATATATATATTGTAGATCCAGAAAAATGAAATGGTTCAAAACATTTACAATCAGATAATGATTATTATAAATCAGTAATAATGAGAATTTTCAATTTTTACGATAGTCGGGAGGCATCTGCAGGTATTCATTTAATCCCTAACGGAAATTCACAAAATTCTTAAATCTCCCTCTGCCATAAACTATTTTAGCCATTTTTGACTTCCTCATAGACGACGTTTTGAGAATGGTGTAAAATTCCGAGGAAGTAATTAAGAACTTACTGTTTGCAGTTTTGTTTTAATCGCTGAAAGTTTCTATCAAGAATTTAATTCATGGAGTTCTTCAGATTAGAAAAAAACATTAACCACAAAGAAAAAGAAAAAATAAACTTCCAATATTGCTAGCATTTCCGTGTACCGAAGCCAAGAAACAACCATAAACCAGAATATAACTATCATTTTGTTCAGGGCGGTGCGAATTGAATGTTACCAAAAATGAGGTTTAACATTATTTTTCTCATCGTTGGAAGATTGTATCAAAACTGTGATCCATGGAATTTCTTGGAGATAAAGAAAATCACTTCGCTCGATATTGATATCAGTCTTGTTCACTTCAGCAGAAAAGAAAGAAATCATAAATGTTAAAAGTTTGTGAAGTGCGCTGAGAATACAAGCCGAATTTGAGGTCGTTTGCGCTCGTTTATTTGGTTTAGTAATATAATTATACATAATCTATAGTTAATCAAGAATAGTTTCAGATAACGGTTCTTTTATAGAGAATATTAATGTTTAAAAAAATCGTAAAATAAAAATGAACTTTTTCACTAAAAGAGTCGTGACATTTCATTTTTTAAAGCTTTATGATCAAATTTAAGAGTCCCCGGTGCTCTATTAAATGTTCCTATTATATTAAAACACACTGGCCATTCATGAACGTATTTTGACGAATTTAAAGAACGATTCTAGAGATTATTCGTGGAAAATTTTAGGCACTTAATTCTCTTGTGTCGGCTACAGGATAATTCCGGTATATTCCATCATTTATGGCGTTTTTTTTACACAGAACGCTAGATCTCTATTCTTGTACGAAGCCGGTTTTTATTTCGTCAAAAACTGTTCATCACAGGATAAATAAAATAGCTCACAATTGAAGAAACCGCAGATTAAGAAGTAGACGGTTTTTATTTTCACCATATAGCGTTGTAGGCTTGTACACTCCCTTCCCATATCATAAATACTATTTATTTCCATGGTTGAAAATGCCAGGTAAATTGCATCTTATATTCAAGGATAGATTTTCTTCGCAGATTCTCAATTGAGAAAATGCAGGTTAAAAAAGTGCCAAGACTGACTTCCGCGGAACAAGAGGATAGGAATAAAAGGTCTTTTTTCTTCCTCCGTAAGTAGGTGGCAAGGAACGTTAGAAAAAGTAAGAATTTTTACCATCTATTATTCAAAATTATTACACATCAACCCTATGACGACATATCAACATTATGACGAATAACTATTTACGAAGTATACACACTGAACTTTTTTAAATGGTTTAATGCCACTTTAGAGAAATAACATTTTGTAATGAATTTCAGCATTTTTATGTGATAGAAAGGCAGGTCAGTGATAGAAAGACAGTCCACGGTTCAAGAATTAGAAATACGTGCAGTTTATTTGTAAACTGGGAGTTTTATCGCCAAATATCGTTGACTACAATGGAAATAACAATAATAAGAATAACACTCATATACTGATCATGCTCTGGTCAACTGTCATTAGAAATCGTCAAACACACCCCCCTGTATCAGCTCAATCGGCAAATCTACGAGCTCGACTGTTGTCCCCGCTGACTTTGGTAGTCCAAAAAGAGCACCGTTCTCTAGTGTCTTGATCGGATTTTTACCGATGTTCAATGACAAAAGTCCGCCCAAATTTTTAGCGAAGCCCTTATCGATCTTCGTGATCCCGTTACTTTCCAATTGTAAATATCTGAGTCCTCCGAGACCAACGAACGAGTCACCGCTCGGCTTGTTTAACAAATTGTTGCTCAAACCTAGTATTTTGAGATCGGGCAAATTGAAGCTTCCTTCCTCGATCGTTGTTATTCTATTGCCGTTCAGATATAGATAGTTCTTTGGCACGTTAATAAAGGTTCCTGTTTCCACAGTGTCAATTCGGTTGTCAGATAGGTATAGCCCTCGCAATGTATCCGGAAGACCGCGAAGAGTGTCGTTGATTTTTGTCAAGTTGTTCTGCCGGATAGAGATGTGCTCTATGCTCTCGAGACCATCAAATACGCCTGTCTCCAGGCTAGTTAGATTGTTCGTATCGAGGATCAGCACAGTCAGAGCTTTCAGACCCCGGAAGGACCCTGGTTCGACCTTTTGCAGATTATTTTCATGTAAAAGTAGTGCTTGCAGAGAAGAAAGCCCATGCAGAGACTTGCTATGAACCTCGGTTATCTTGTTAAAACTAAGGCGGAGGAAGACCAGTTGATTAAGCGCGGAGAAGGATTCAACTGACAGTTCTTCGATTTCGTTTTCACTCAGGGTTATCATTATTAGGGAAGATGGTAAAGTTGCTACGAATCTTGTGTTTCTCAATCGATTGCCATCTGCAAAGAAAAGCTCGATATTCGTGTTCTCAAACGCACCGTCCTCGATCTCGCTAATGAAATTATTAACGAAGTCCAACTGGAGTAAATACTTGTTGGCAATTTGTCCCTTTACCAAACGCTCGATTTTGTTGTTAGACAGATTGACGTCCTCGAGATTTGCGGGAAGATCGTTCAGGATCTCACTCTGTACGTCAACGATATTGTTGTGTGAAAGATTTAACGCTACGATGTGATAGTCCTGAAGACGATACCAGCCAGTCGAAAATTTGGATAATCCCATATGTGCTAGCGACACGGTCGACGATTCGAGATCTATATTCACTTCCCTGCAATTGGGTTCGATATCTTTGACGTGGTCGAAGGCTTCTAGTTTTTCAACAATTCCGTCACGAAGGCATAGTTGGGCCTTCAAATTCGTATCTAGATTTTGATCCGGAGAACGGGGATGGTGAACGATGTCATTGTTTATTGTAGATTCCCTATTAGTACATAATAAAGGAATTAGGGTACTAATTAATATAGTTGCTAAGCTGTTGCCGAGATTCTCAATGTGTGCTCCAACCATCGTTTCAGAAAGCTTGTTTTCAAAGTTAGGCTTTTCGAAGAGGCCGGTGTTCATATCGTCCAATGAAATTCCGAGCGTTGAAATATTCGTCGATTTGCCAACTCCGAAAATCTGATTTGCACGCAGGTGTCTTACGGGGTTGTTCGAGATGTTTAGTGACTGGAGGTTATTTAGGCCCACAAATACACCAACGTCAAAAGATTCTATAAGGTTGTCGGCGAGGGAAAGATGTTCGAGGCTCTTGAAATGCGAGAAAACCGACTCAGGCAGAATCGATAGAGAGTTGTTTGCGAGATTAAGATTTTTTACGTGGGTCAGATTTTCGAACACATTTTTGTCAATGCCGCGAAGACCCAGACCGGAGATATCCAAATTGTTAGATGGTCCACCAGTTATGTGAATACTCTTCAAAATGCTGTCGTTGATGATTGGAACGTTGTTGTTCTCCAACTCGATGGGAGCCGCGAGGACCATGGGGACCAGAAGGAAGCCGAACAGCAACATCGTGTAGCCGTTGTTGCCTGTGAATCCATAAATTGAGCATTATTGATATTTTGCCACGTTACGAATTTTACAATTGATTCCCCGTTTATTCATTTTTTCGGCCATTTATCAGTAAAACAATGTATCTTAATCACACTTTGCATATATCTCCTGGAGATATTTCACTCACACGTTGATATATTCTATATACCGCAAAATATATATTAAACACAGGGAAGATAGCACATATAGATTTGTGGAATATCACTGGACAAAGGGATCATAAGAATAACACCTCAATGTAATAGTTCAAAAGGTATCATATTTTTTTCAATACAAATTCGGAAAGTGACGCCTGAGTAGATAATCGTTGTTCGAAATAAAATCGAAGCAATTCAAAATATTTACCGTGGTTCGAAAAAAGTGAACACATATGTGGATTCGTGAAGAAATAATGAGATAATCAGACAAACAACCCTTCCACGACTGCACCAGAGATTTAATTTGATAAGTTTTCACTAATTTTTAATTTATCAGCCGGAACATTTAGAATAATTAAATTGTTCTTTGCGTTTATAAAATGTATTATTTTCACTAAAGCTCGTACGGGCGTCAAAACACCGATGTGAGTTGTCTTACATTTGAAATATATGTATTTCCTTTTAAGGAGCTTTGAATCAATAAATTGAATCCATTTCTCTCATCATAGATGCGCTTACCAAGCTCGTTGAAGGTGATAACGTATGAATTCGTACGAATAATTGGTACAGACGAAATTTCGTATCGTTTGTGTCGAACCGTCCACGGGCCAACACTGTCTGAACTGGTCGGGATACTCAGCCGTTAATAAATAGTCCATCGTCGCACCATCTTGAACAGCGGGGTCAAGTCAATGAATGGGTCTTGCGAAACTCCTTCATTTATTTAGATAAAGCCTATCTTCTAAACTCGCGCGTGGCTCCATACGTACCAAACGATTCTATCAATTCGATGTTTTTGCCATAGGCAGAACAGCAAGCGCTTCGCTATGGAACAAGTTAGCCGAAGAAGAGCTATATCAACCACGTCATCAGTTTTTATGTTTGATCGGTTGAACTCCACAAATCTATCTTTATCACGTGATACGATACGAAAATACAGTGCCAAGATTTTCACTTATAATCTGGTCCGAAACAGACTAAAATGAAAAATTCACCCGTGCCGGTCTATCCAAAAAGTCGAGGTCAAAATGTAGAATAATCTTTCATCAAATAGCTGCCACGTCTTTATCCCTGCCCTAAAACTCCCGAGCAAACGCTATTGTTTGTACTCAAAGAATATGCTCCGATGTTTACTTAGATCTTGATGCTGGAAGTTCTCTCGATTTATCCGTAAATTCCATATACACGAATCGACTCAAGAATTTAATTTATTTGCAGTAAGCTATTTGCAGAGAAGTTAATAGAACCGATTAGGCATAGACAAACATATACAAGGGGTACACAAGGGGTGGCTTGGCAATGGGTTAATTTAACACGACAAAGAGTTCGAAGTTATCGTCGATTTGTTTGTGTACTCGCTGCGGACTGAGAGTTGTCGGACGGTTAATAGTCGCTTTTAAAATACCGATCGAAATTTTTTTCGTAGAATTGTATGGGTTTTTCATAAACATCCAGAATCCGACGCAATATGGATAATTTATGCGTCGATACCGACTTGTTTCGGTTAGTTTAGTCCGCGGGAGGGTCTGGTACAAGTCGCGCATGTATCTTCATCGTGTGACAAGATAAGAAATTATAGAGCGATATGAGATATATAGAGTGTATTTTTTATTTATTTTTCGTTGACACGAAAAATTAATGAGATAGCTCACTCGACAAATCTTGGTTGGAAAAATCTCCACGTATTTATTTCTGATTGCCATCTGCGTATGAGACCAAAAAACTATTTTTTTAAGTAAAAGCACTTAAAAAATAATGTTTGCCTTGCTTATTGAAAAATAACCAGAGTGTCGTTAAACATAAAACATGTTTAACTTTGATATTGCACGTTTTGTCATATTTTTTAATTCTCTCGGCATTTTTAATTGTACTTTAGTCCCCAATAATTACGGTATTATTTTACTAACGCATAATGAATCTCCGATTTTTATGATCGTATCATATAATGATAATAATCTATAGTTAATCAAGAATAGTTTCAGATAACGGTTCTTTTATAAAGACTATTAATATTTAAAAAGATAATTATTAATAATTATTTTCCTTGGCGATTTTCCTTGTTGAAAAAATGTAGGCTGCTAACAATCTTCATAAATATCCAATAGCACCTAACATAGTTTTCTAAATTCTCTTGAAATTGATACGTGCAAAAATCTTCAGATTTTTTTCAAAGTACTGAGTGAGAGAAAAAAAAAGATAAAATGTGTAGGTTTACATTGTGGGAGTAAGATCGATTGCCATGAAATCCCCTACACATGTCTATATATGTCTGTATGTAAATGTTACAGTAAATGGAATGTAAGAAGTAGGTACGGTGGAAACGGCGTTTTCGCGTTAACCGAGCGTGTCTCTACCGGGAATACTTTAACATTCTAACGGCTAGTTTTCCGCGACCAGGACCGATGGTGCGACCAAGAACGTCTGAAAAGCACACTCTGTATGGTGCTGCGACATCGGAGTCTTATTCCCGAATGAGACTCCGTAGAAATGACCGTTGAACAATTCCGGTAGAGTACAAATCTAGTGCGAAGATTATGGGGCATTTCATGAAAATTCGAGCAATCACCGATTCCTATCGGTTGCGATCTATGATTTTTTTTTCACGCTAATGAAACGTTCGCTGCTGATTAAATTAATTACGTGGGTTTCAAGTATTCATAAGGTGGACGATAAAGTATCTCGACCAATTTCCCAAATTGTGCAATGTTTATTATTAATGAAAATCTTCAATTGCCTTGAAATATTGATTCCCTCCAGTATTTACAATAACACACGTCTAGTACAACTAAAACCTAATCGGTCATGTCTGCATCGGAGAATGGCATGTATTGAAGAAAAATTGAAATTCCAATGTTCAATTGCGTGCCAACAATGCGTTCTGAAATACTGCTAAAATCGTTGTACTACGGTTGAGGGTGGTGTATTCATCGATAAAAATAATAATTAGAGTATAAAATTACGTTCGCTGATAGATTCAGATTCAATTAATATTGACCGTATATACGCGCACAGATGGGACAGAGCGAGCATATAGTGTATCGACATATCGTGGGAAACTAACGGCTGATACAGTTAGCGTTATATCGAAGCACGTAATTTACGTACGAGCATTCATCGTACAGGTGCGTTGTTACACGAAAGTGAATTAAACAAACAAAAAGTACAAAAAATACCAATGGACAAAAACCGCGAGTTTTTTTTTACCCTTTTGTTACGTCGTAGATCTGGATGGCCGTTGAAAAAAAAAACGAAGCAAATAAAAATAAGAGCCTCGGGCGGATTCAGTAAATCGCTATTCCGTTTTGATGGGACGAAAAATTAAAAATATTCATACTGCGCTTCTGCTTCGAGGGTAGTTTATCCTTTGCCAATACAAAATAGAAAAAAAGGTGTTGTCAAAACGACTCGTTTTTTTCCCCTCCCGTTTCTTTTACTTCTCCACTTTAATCGATTTTCATGAAGAATAATTAACGAGAGGAGAAATTCAATATACGAGTATGTCGTCGTTAAAACGTGACCTCTCTGGGAGTTATAGAAAAATCACTGATTATTCATATAATCGGTGCAACCGTAGAGTGAGCGTGGGTGGCCCTTTGATCAGTATTCTTCGTCTAAAAGTCCGCCGAAGTGAGTGGACCAGACGTTTGCCCGATTGAATCAAAGAGGGGCGAAGGAGAGAGAGCGAGAGAGAGAGAAAGAGAGATCTTTGCTGCCACATCGATCGTTGATAAAATTCCGTTTGCAACGGCATAAATGATAGATCGATGGGAGAAGCTGCACACAAAGCAGTTTATAAATATATATGGGGCATTCCATGTCAAATCAGCCGGCCTACGATCCTTATCCTCTGGCATTTGATACACATTTTTCATATTCCCGTTACAACCCCTCAGGGCATCCGTTTTCTTTCTAGATTTTTTCCACTAACGGCTATTTCCTAATAATTAAAAAACCGGCAGATCGATTTAACGTGGAAAGTCCCTTACATAACCCATACGGTTTGTATATGTAGAGGTTGGTCGGAGAGTTGTCAATGCCGATTTTTCATCTACCAAAACAGAATACTCGGTTTCTTCCCTTCTAAAAATATAGGGGGCTGAAAAATCTTTGTTTGCAAAGTGTTTTTTTTTTAAATGTTCACCAAATTTCTTCGTAACGCGCTCAGTTATTCCCCGATCGTGCTGTTGAACGAAAAAATAACATGTTTTTGAGGATTTTTTAACAACTTAAAATTTGTATTGAAGGGGGAGATAGGGTTAGGACAGCGTTTTCTCAATGATCTTCATGAATTTTTTTATAGTATAAAAAATGAATATAATTTATTGAAACTTTGAGAATATTTTATACATATATTTAAGTATATACTATAAAATTTTTGAAGAATTTCCTTGAAAAACACCGAAGATATTAGCGACCCCATATTGCAGGTCACAATCAGACTCAGCATTTTGCGTACATTCTGGAAGCCGCAATTTTCATCTGAAATCAAACGAGGTTGGAATTTACTTTTATTATATGTCTCTCTTCTATATGAACCTAAATGCTATCAAAAATATAGAAAATTGAATTTTTTACAGGGGTCAAAACAAAAAAGCATGATTTTTTGCCATTTACTACTCACTTTAATGGCTTATAACAATAGAACGAGTCGGAATTTTCATTTGAAATGTTGGCAACATATTTTTCAATAGTTTTACTAACAATTTATGAAATTTAAAAAAATCGATTTTTCGAACCGTCTAACCCTATTTCCTCCCTTAAAGAAAAGATACAATTGCCAAGGGTTTTGAATGAAGTGTACAAATTCCGAAAAATGTTTACATCTTTTTCATCATAAATACGTTAGCTTATGAAAATTAGCTGAACCTTGGCCATTCGACAGTGTTTGAACTCCACTGTACGGATGCTGAGACATTTTTTAAATTATCTTATAAGCAAAGGGCCCGTTGATGCACGTCTGAGAAAGGAGGATGAGAATTTCTTCGAAGATTTTTCCACGAAACAGACTTTTCACGAACATCTGACGTCTGATGCCTTTTCATCCACAAGTGTGTGTATATGTATACTCGCTTTTCGCTGTCAGTTTGAAAAGGCATTTTCAACGCTCGACATTTTTTAACGCTTTTCAACCACACCTATATTTTTCTTGACACACACAAACACACACACACACACATATATTATACGAGGTCTGTTCAAAAAGTATCGCGAATTTTTAATTTCCGCGGGCTACGAATATTCGATTTTCGATTTTTTTGTGGCGTTAGATTGGTACTCATGTCCCTCACTTATGCTGAACAAATCGGCCATTTTGAATATTTAGTTAATTGTTGACAGCTGTTTTGGTTAGACGTGTTTTGGCTTGAATTCGATTTTTGAGTATTCCAAAAAAGCAGCTTCCATTGCGATTATTGAGCTTTGGTTTCCACGTCATAACCATAAACCCATGATTCGTCACCAGTTATGACCGTCTGGAGCAAATTTGGGTCGTCGCGGACCGAGTCCAACAGCTCCTTAGCAATGTTAACGCGACACTTTTTTTGTTCGAAATTGAGCAATTTTGGCACGAATTTCGCGGCGACCCGTCTCATGCCCAAATCATTGGTAAAAATCGAATAGCACGAGCCAATCGATATGTTTTGTTTCTTAGCAACTACTCTAACGGTGATTCGACGATTGGCCAATATTATTTTCTTCACTTCATCAATGTTTTCGTCTGTTGTTGATGTGCTCGGGCGTCCGGAACGCATTTCGTCGTTCGCATCTTCTCGGCCCTCTGAGAACATTTTGTACCACCGATAAACGTTGCTTTGGTCCAAGGTAGCTTTACCATATGCCACAGTCAACATTCGGAATGCGTCCGCGCACTTAATTTAGTTCTTCACACAAAATTTGATACAGATTCTTTGATCCATTTTTTGGAATAGGCAAAAATCGAAGCCAAGTCAAAACGCGTCTAACCAAAACAGCTGTTAACAATTAACTAAACATTCAAAATGGCCGATTTTTTTAGCATAAGTGAGGGACATGAGTACCAATCTAACGCCACAAAAAAATCGAAAATTGAATAAACGTAGCCCGCGGAAATTAAAAATTCGCGATACTTTTTGAACAGATCTCGTATGCTGCTGACCAAAATGTTATGCTCTATTCTATTGTATTTTTCCCGTATATACATGTATGAACACAATGTATATGCATGCATATATATATATATAATAAATGTATATATAATGTGTTAGATATAAAATACGTGAGGAGAAACACCAGTCAATGGAATACACGAATCCGAAGAAACTGCGGTGCATCTATCGTCTCTCGTTCATCTCTCTCTCTCTCTCTCTCTCTCTCTCTCTCTCTCTCTCTCTCTCTCTCTCTTTGTCTCTCTCTCACTTCCACACATCTTCGACCTGCACATCAGTGCTAGAGAAACGAGAGAAAGAACAGTTCGTGAAATTCTCTCTCACGTGAAACACGAAAGCTTTTCCTCACTCAGCTGCGCTTAATATCCTGAAAGCATTTGCTGCCTCGAAACCATATATATTCGACGTCCGCACGTCTCTACATATATGTAGGCTCAGGTGCGCAACGATAAAGTAGCACGCACGTACAACACGAAAAACATCGCAATGTGTTTTATGGAAAAGTATTCGAACTCTCGCCCCTAAATCCGATAAACCGTTCTATGAGCGAGTACAAAGCAAACACGTACATTTTATGCAATTCGCATTGTTCATTATTATTTTATTTTTTTCGAAATACCATGTTGCATGACCGCACGAAAAACCACTACATTGAAATTAATTTTTTTTTTGCTTCCTCATATTGGAAGCTTTGATTTTGAGAAAAAAAACAAATATTGCTGCAGTTTTCAAACCTAATGTGTTCCAGGTGTGTAAAAACGCCGGAAACACATTTACAAAAAAATTTCCAGATTGGTGCATTTGTGTATGTGTCTGTGTGTGCGTTTGTGGGATGGATATGCAAAAGTCAACGTACTATAACTAGGGAATAGCTTAATCGATGTAGCCGAAATTTTACACGTAAGTGGAGTTGCCAGCCCTCTTTGCCTGATATAATTTTCATAAAGTTTCAACAACTCGTTCAGATTTTACACGTATTTGAATATTTCGAAAAATGCTTGCCATAGCTCGTTCGATTCTTCAACTATCAGGCTAAAACTTTTTACACAAATCCCATCAAATACTGTATTGGTATTAAATTCGGAGTAAATCGATCGAAGCGACATAAATTTGTGGGATTTAACAATTTGTCCGAAAATCGCTGTAGGTTTTTGTCGATTTCTGAAATTTATACCAGTAATTCATATAATTTCCGGTCAGTAGATAACTTTTGAGAATATGCATCGAGCGGAGCCATTCGAATGGCAAAGAATTAAAAATCGTTTTTTAATTTTTTAAACAGAATAAGTATCAGTAATTATTGTGAAAAAAATAACAGCTTACTCTAATTTTTTTAATTCAATATTTTATTTCAAAGTACTAACAGGTAACAATCTCTATTAAAAACTTTATTAAAATATTGATGTGTTTATTATGAAAGACAGTGTTAAAACAAAGACTTTCATTGTGAAACGATAAAATCATTTTTCCATAAAAAATATAAAAATTGGCGAAACGATTTTTTTCTTGTTGCTTTCTACAAGTCGATTGAGCCTGAAACGTTTCATATATAAATACGAGGTAAATCGAGATTAACCGAGTGAAATGAATGTCGATGGGGGCAGAAAAAAAAAATCACGCACAAGTAAACAAAATTCCGTGAATAGGAGCCCGAAAACTCCGTTCGGGTGCGTCAAAGACGTTCGTCGAATTTTCACAATTTTCATGTTCTTTGTAGATGGAAAATCGTAAAAATAAACGACAGTAACGAAGATGGCAAAGTGTTTGGTGGTAAAATTCTCGCGGTTTCGCGATTTCTCAGCTTTGGTGCGCACACACATTCACACACACATACGGGCACAGTATCGCATTTATACATAGAGATACATCAAGGCTCCATGAAATGTTTTTCCCTTTTCCATCCACTACCATCCGTTATTCGTTGGGCACGATGTCTTTTTTGTTTCTTTCAATTCCTTACTTCCCTTTCAACCGCTCGTTTTCTCTGCCTTCCACTTTTCCACTCTGTACACATGGGCCATTTTACGTGCAGTAAGATGATTTTCGTGAGAGAGAATTTTTGGGACACGTTCAATTTGTCAACGGTGAATGCAACAAGAAAATAGAGGAAAAAAGCTTCCTACATTTTGTTTTTGAGGCTATTTTTAGTTATTTTATTTTCAAAATACATGGTTCGCGAAAGTAGACGCCAGAAATTCTCTTGTAGAAAAGTCACTTTCCATTATAAAAATCCTTAATCCTCCTGCAAACGTGAAATTATTTAAAAAACACTAAATAAAGGAAAATCAACGAACTATAACGTTCAGTTAAATTTGAAAGCAGAACCGAAGTTTCAGAGCCATACCCATTTTCAGACTCATCAAAAAAACATTGTTTTTTAATAAAGAAAAAACAGTACTATTGTCAGAAAAAAAATCGATACGAATTAACAGTGTGCATTTAGAAGTTTGTTTAATGGAATTGGCTATTAATTTCGTCAAGAATTCTTGTAGACCATTTTTTCATTATGCCATGCAACGTACTCGTCGAAAATTAATAAAAAGAAGGCGAATATCACGGGTCAGGTAAATTTGGCTTCGAATGCCCCATCTATATTATCACATCTATATATTTCTCAAGAACTTCTACGTCTCACAGTCTCATCGAAGTGTGTACTAGTAAGGGGGCTCTTAGTGTTTTCCACAAAAGATTTTTCTCTCGTCGCTTCCCCAGCCTCCTCCCGCAGCGACTATGCTTCCCGTAGATATTCTTCGTCTCACTTTCGGTGGTCCGGGGGTTGTTGCAAAAGTATACAGTATGTATACAGCACGGAATAGAAGAGGTCTCCTCTCTTGTTCGTCGTGCACATACCAATGTTATGGGACCAACTGAGGGGGATGACCCACAGTGTGCAAGTAATATCGGCGAAGTGGCGTTGCCTCAAGAAGCGGGTACTCTCGTTCTGGCTATACCCCCAGTGAGGATAATAGTATATACCAGAAGCAGCAGTGGCAGAACCAGCAGCGTGGCACTACGAAAGCACCGACTAACCACAGTAACCCCACAGTGCCAGGCATTTATATACATTGTATATATATATATATATATATATATATATGTATGATATAGAATGGCTGCCAGACACGCAAGTTATGTGTTGAACGTGAGCCCAAGACCACGACCTACGACAACCACCCCACGACAGAGCACTCTCTCCTTATACTATTTTCTCTCGTTTGTTCACGGAGACACATAATATAGAATACATGCCAGCCACCCTTTCACTTAGAGCTTTGTGCTCCAGATCTCTAAGCTTCTTTCTATTAATTTCGTGTGCCGAAATGGATATATATATATATACTATTTTAGGGTGGTTCACAAAAACACGATATTGATATAGCTAGTTGCCATTCTCGAGTACCATTCTTTTTCATTTAAATAAAATATTTATCGTGGCGGCTTGTATCTTGTGTGATAATTTTTACTACCGCGATATTGATGATAAAATTGAAATAACAAATGAAAAACTCCAGTAATAAAATATTTAGCATACTGCTGTTTATCAAGCACTCCTATGATTGCGAGATATTATTTAATATCGCCTCATTGAAAAGCGAGAGAATTGACACATACCCGTTATCATTCCTCATACGGAATTCCACATATGGAGTTTTTGAAACCCCTACTCTTTCCCCAATTCAGCCTAAATCGGTTAAACTGAATGCAAAGTTATGGCCATTTGATATTTATAGGCGTATAAAAAAAGTTGGCAAAAAGTGAAATTTCGTTGTTTTCTTTGAGTGCATGCAGTTCAATTCTTTAACTGCGTGGAATTTTTCCGTTGACTATTATCGCAACGAGTTTATGTTGGAAGCTTGAAAAAGTTTAATGTTTTTTACTCGTTGTGTAAAAATGCGAGAGTCGTGAAATACATATTGTCTTGTACACTCTTATGTTACTTTTAAGGGGGGTAAATAGGGTGAGGACAGCGTTATCTCAATGATTGTCATGAATTTTTTTATAGTATAAAAAATGAATATAATTTATTGAAACTTTGAGAATATTTTATACATCTATTTAAGTATATACTATAAAATTTTTGAAGAATTTCCTTGAAAAACACCGAAGATATTAGCGACCCCATATTGCAGGTCACAATCAAACTCAGCATTTTGCGTACATTCTGGAAGCCGCAATTTTCATGTGAAATCAAACGAGGTTGGAATTTACTTTTATTATATGTCTCTCTTCTATATGAACCTAAACGCTATAGAAAAAATAGAAAATTGAATTTTTTACAGGGGTCAAAACAAGAAAGCATGATTTTTTGCCATTTTTACAACTTTATTTGCAAAAAAAAAAGTTATTTTAAATAGTGATAATATTCCGATTTTAGGTTCATAGAGAGCGCAATACTATGAAGGAAATAACTGCCAATTTTCAAAATGATTGGTTGAAAACTTTTCAAACTAGCGTGTACGCAAGTTAAAAAAAAGTCGTTTTCAGAAAAACGCTTTTGAAAAAATAGCAAAATGCTGAGTCTGATTGTGACCTGCAATATGGGGTCGCTAATATCTTCGGTGTTTATTAAGGAAATTCTTCAAAAATTTTATAGTATATACTTAAATATATGTATAAAATATTCTCAAAGTTTCAATAAATTATATTCATTTTTAATACTATAAAAAAATTCATGAAAATCATTGAGAAAACGCTGTCCTAACCCTATTTTCCCCCTCAATGGCTTATAACAATAGAACGAGTCGGAATTTTCATTTTTCATTTTGGGAACATATTTTTCAATAGTTTTACTAACAATTTATGAAATAAAAAAAAATCGATGTTTTGAACAGTCTAACCCTATTTTCCCCTTAACTGACGTGATGTAAGCTCTCGTTCGTGTTTCATAAAGCTGTTGTCAAATACTGTCGGTCACTGGAAGCACGAAAAATGCATTGTGCAATTTCGAGAGTATATTGAAAATTTCCATCAAAGATCGAGTTTTCGTCGGTATTGTTATTAAGGGATAACACCACTGTGACCCCCTATTTTTTTTTCACATTTTTCAAGAATTTTTTTTGTGGGAAAAAAAAGAGATATTCGAAAAATGTTGTTGGGTTTTGTTCCTTGTTTATTAATGTATCAAAGAACATTTTTTTCACATTTTTCACGCCGCATGGTGGCGCTGGGGAAGCTCTCGCGTCAGGTGCTGTCATCTCCGCGGCACGCAGCAGAACTCTCTTCAACGTCGATCTGAAAAAGATACCGAGTGTTTTCGTTAATAATATGATATTTGAAGAGAAGTACATAGGATTTTTTCGATATCTCAATAATTATAAAAGTTATAGCCTATTTTCGACGAGAAATTTTGCTCAATAATTTCAAAGACGTGCCGATTTTTTTTAAAACAATATTTTTTCAAATCCCTATGTACTTCTCTTCAAAATATCATATTATTAACGAAAACACTCCGTATTTTTTTTCAGATCAACTTAGAAGAGAGTTCTGCTGCGTGCCGCGGAGATGACAGCACCTGACGCGAAAGCTTCCCCAGCGCCACCATGCGGCGTGAAAAATGTGAAAAAAATGTTTTTAATACATTAATAAACAAGGAACAAAACCCAACAACATTTTTCGAATATCTCTTTTTTTTCCCACAAAAAAAAATTCTTGAAAAATGTGAAAAAAAACAGGGGGTCACAGTGGTGTTATCCCTTAACGTACAATGCACACATATTCTGGATTATCCAACTAGCGGAGTGCAATTATGAATACGTTCAATTGTACTTTTTAATCCATATATAATATACCCCCTTTTTTTTATTTATACGTATACACATATAGACATATTTGTCATCATAATGGTTTTCATTTAACTCTGTTCGAAATACAAGTTTATTGGCGAAGATAAACACAGAGTATACGAGGGGGCTACAGTACCTAAAGTACTAATTGTAAGTACTTAAATATATAACGTATGTGGGTATGTATGTAGGAGTCTATATCTTGTGCGTGTATGTATAGGGAGTGCATGTCCGTAATGTGTGTGTCCGTAATTATAATAGAGACGCAGATTTACCCCCTACGGTCACGTTGCATTCGCCCAGTGTTGGAAATCAATAAACCTTGTTTGGGGACGAGGTTTTGGGACCAGTCTCATACACGTATACGCGCACGGTATACGCACACCGGTATGCAGATCTGTAGGGAATCTAGATAACCATAGAGAAGGAAATCAATAGATATACTCTATCGTAGAGATTGTTTAGTTTGTTCTAATCGGCCGAAAAGCTTATTCTTCATTAAGTTTTTAAACTGTTCTTATGGCAAGACTCAGTTTCCCGTCCGTCCGTCCGTCTGTCGTTCTGTTACAGCCCTCTAACACCCAAACTATTTGACTTATCAACTTGAAATTTGTCACGCGGCTACAGTGAAATGTTCCGAAAACAGCGCCTAAGTCATATTTGAAAAAATATTTTTTCGAGAATTTTGCTAAGCTAAAATGTGTGTTCACGAAATAAGAAATGTTCTTCTGTTTTGGTGAGTGGGGTTTAAAGGGCTTATTTTAGGGGTTGCAAAAATATTTTTAAATATTTTTTCCGATGAATACTTTTAATAATATTCATCAAATTGTTCGCAACTTTTAACGATACCTCTCCGCCCTTGAATTTTGAAGGGAAAGTTAAGGTTGACGGGAAATTACGATTGGGGATGTATGGATCGTGGAAAAAGGTTAATAAAAAAATGTTCCCTCAGTTTATAATCGGAAAAAAAATTTTGTTTAAAGAATATTAATATTCATTATAAAATAACAAGTATAAATAATATTAAGAATAGTTAGTAATGATTATTCTCAGTTATTCGAAAAAATCTCATAATTCTTATTCTCACACAATGGTTATTCATCATCGTTGTCGCACAAAATCATTAAAAATCATTTTTTTTATTCCAATGGTGCTCGTTATCGTTATTTTTTGTCACCTAAATGAGAAACGAGTAGACATGGGATATCGATAAATCTCTGTTTGACTTGCATGTTTTACCATTCAATTCGCTATGCTCGACTGCTGAATACAAAAAGTTAACTGACTGAAAAACGTCGTATCATGGAAAAAACAACAGACGAAAATGACGAGTAACTCAAGCTTTATATTTTATCATCAGAGGAGAACGGGTTATAACGACAAAAAATAATCGTCCTATATCTTGAAAAGGCTTTTCGTACGTACAGAGGATCGTTGTTCTTCTCTCGTTCTCCGTAATACGGTCGAAAGCTCATATATGCGTCAATGGGTATTATTAATAGATCGTCGGCAGTTCATTGAACGATAAAGCATTAGAAATTATCGAGAGGATTTGCTGGGCGCGACAGGACGAGGAGGATGAGAAATAACGGATGGAAGCGGAAGTAGTTGTACTTGCCGCTCTTTCTCTACTTTCTCTCTCTTTATATGCGTATAGTCCTTCCCATGTCAACTCTGCCAATTTTGAATTTAACGCATTATTATTTTTCCTCATTTTTTTACCACCTCTAAAATAGCTAATTTGCTTTTGCTCGTCGCCGTAACTGTCTTTTTTAATAATTTTTTAAGGTAGAAAAAAATGTTCATAATTATTTTTAACTATTTAATTACGAAATTTTACTTTGCTAACGTTTCGAAACCACTTTCGAAAGTGGGAAAATCGTTTTTAGATGTCCATGAAAAAAAATACTAAATGTCATTAAAAAAAAACATTTATAACATTAACGAGACTATAGTTTATATATAGTTTGTAAAAGCATGAAAAAATATATTATTTTCAAAAATATTATTAATATTATAATATTATTATTTCAATAATATTATTTTCGACAAAAATAATATTTTTCCTTATGCTTCTACAAACTATAAATAAGCTATGGTGTCGTTAATGTTATAAATGTTTGGTTCTTTTAATGTCATTTAGTATTTTAAATGAGTTTTATTGTTATTGTTACTCATTTTCATTGAAAATAATATTTGTCCTCATTCCATTCTTCAACAAACTATTTTCACGATCAAAAGTGATTTGAAATGATCGACTTCTTGATATGTACGTTGCGCGATTAAACGAACCCAAAATAAAGGTGGTTGTTTTTTTTTCGGATAAAAAATTCCTACAAAATTATAAAATGGCGAAAAAAATCATGAATAAACGTTGACTGTAGTTTTGGAGGCGTAACAAAAATATTAAAAAAAACATTAATTAATCAGATTTGCGATGCACGATTATATTGCTCGAGTTGAAGTTGAATGTCCTATATATGAGTATTTATATATCTATACTACGGAAATTTATACGATACTGCCGTCTAGGAATTCTCGTTAAAATGCGAATACTCGACTGCTCGTAAGCGATCTGTTAACGGTTAAATAAATGCCGGATTCAGAAGGCATATGAAGCATTAATAATAATAACGCAGAAAATTTGGCTCATCACAACTCGAGCTTAAATTCTATCGGTAAGGAAAGTTGATTTGTAAATAACGACTATAGGTTCGGACGATCCTAATGACTTTACAAAAATATATATTATACTCTTGTATTTCTAATCACGACAAATAATGCGGCAAAATTCGTCGTCTTTTTTTTTATTTTTTTATTGAAGCTCCTTAAACCTGTATAGGTTTATTTCGGCTTATTTTCGTCGTATTATATATGAGGATATATTGAATAACACGTCTTTTGTGTCCACTAAAAATGCTGCACATAGTAAATATTTGTAACCGATGGACAAAATAAATAAAAAGTAAATGGGTTACCAAAATTTAATATAATTATCACAGGCATTTTGTGTGTCCACTTGTAGGTACAAAAAAAACAATTATTAACCCTCCCTGGTCATGATTCTCCCCAGGGCTAGTCACACAGGATCAAAATGACCCCAGCCTGTTTTCAAATGGTCGCCGTATGAACAGTTTCGGTCCAATTGGATCCAAAAAATGATGGAACATACTTTGAACATTGTAGAATATGTAACAACTGCATTTACGTAAGAAATCAAAGAAATAGCGGAGTAAAAAATAAGTTTTTTTTCACTTAAAACATTACTTTTTCATAAAACAAATTTTTTTTTTTGATAAATTTAGTGGGACATACTCATGAGATATGGCACTTTTTGAAAAAAAATAGTGGAATACCTTCATCACGTACGAAAGATTTTTTAAGGATTTTTTCCCTACGAGAGAATAAATAAGGAGAACTACAGAAATGGGAAGAAGACAGAAAAATTACATGTTTTTCATGCACGTTATTTGCACGAATAAATTCCATTCATTGCCGATTGTTTTTTTTCCTCCTGCGCTCTATTTGCGCGTGAGATGTTCTAAACAAACATCGCGACGAGAGGCAGCAGCGACGATCTCTCTCATGACTACAGTATATATGGGGCCTTCCAGATCAAATCAACCTGACTGTAACTCTCGCCCTCTGGGATAAAGTCCACAATTTCTCAAATTGTTGTTAAAACCCCAAAAAGCATGCAGTTATGTTTTCTAGATTTTTTTTCGCTAATCCTTATTTAGTGATATAAAAAAAAATCATTTCTAATAAAACAAAAGGTTAGCCGTAATTTAAAAGTGTCAAAACATTCTGACAAATTCACTGTCTAATATACACAAATGTTGAGCGTTTCCTACTATTTTTTTCGATTTTTTTTGTTCGACTAATACTTGATAAAAATAGAACCGATCAACGGCCTACTCTGGGATATCGTTGAAGGGTGGAAATAGGGTTAGGACAGCGTTTTCTCAATGATTTTCATGAATTTTTTTATAGTATAAAAAATGAATATAATTTATTGAAACTTTGAGAATATTCTATAGATATATTTAAGTATATACTATAAAATTTTTGAAGAATTTCTTTGAAAAGCACCGAAAATATTAGCGACCCCATATTGCAGGTCACAATCAGACTCACCATTTTGCGTACATTCTGGAAGCCGCAATTTTCATCTGAAATCAAACGAGGTTGGAATTTACTTTTATTATATGACTCTCTTCTATATGAACCTGAATGCTATCAAAAAAATAGAAAATTGAATTTTTTACAGGGATCAAAACAAAAAAGCAGGATTTTTTGCCATTTTTTACAACTCTATTTGCAAAAAAAATTGTTTTAAATAATGATAATATTCCGATTTTAGGTTCATATAGAGCGCAATACCATGAAGAAAGTAACTGCCAATTTTCAAAACGATTGATTGAGAACTTTTCAAACTAGCGTGTACGCAAATTCAAAAAAGTCGTGTTCAGAAAAACGCGTTTGAAAAAATAGTACCAAGAAAAACAAGCAATATGGGGTCGCTAATATCTTCGATGTTTTTCAAGAAAAATTCAAAAATTTTTCCAAACATTTTATAGTATATACTTAAATATATGTTTAAAATATTCTCAAAGTTTCAATAAATTATATTCATTTTTTAAACTATAAAAAAATTCATGAAAATCATTGAGAAAACGCTGTCCTAACCCTATTTCCTCCCTTAATGGCTTATAACAATAGAACGAGTCGGAATTTTCATTTAAAATTTTGGGAACATATTTTTCAATAGTTTTAGTAACAATTTATGGAATAAAAAAAATCAATTCTTTTAACCGTCTAACCCTATTTCCCCCCTTCACAATGTTGATATTTGACAGAGGATTTTTCAGAATTATTGTCTTTTTTTTCCAAGAGACAGTTTTTCATTTTTTTAAATGGGAGTTCAATGAGGATTAGGGATGAGACTTAATGTAAAAAATGTGGATAACCAAACCTCTGTGTGAAATGATACATTTTTAACCCCATCTCGAAATAAGCTAGAAAAAAGGACTTCAAGTTTTTTAGGGTTGTAACAACAGTGTGAAAAATAGTTGATCAAATCCCAGAGGGTAAGGGTCACAGCTGTGTTCGATTTAGCGTGGAATGCCCTATCTATATAGAGTGACAGGGAGAGACAAGAAAGCTCGGTGAATAAAATTCCTCTGCTATACCCCCGAGACTGCTGGAGGCGAGGAAATTATTCGTTTCGTAAAATCGTGGTATACACCATGCTCCGTGACGCTTTCCTTCTCTTCCCCTCATCTTTGCGGATACCGTGGAAAATTGTTAAAACGTCAGTACCGGATCGTGCGACTCGTTCCCCAATATCGCCTACGGCGAATTTTTTGCTCACTCTATTTTCAGCTTGTATACTATCGTAATGGTTTTTTTTGGACCATGGCATGCTTGGACGAAAATAGGTAGCTATGCCAGCCGATCAGGCATCGATGGCCAGCAGGGTTGTCGTTATGCAGATTTTTATGACGATAAACCACTGGAGCTCCGGTGCGAGTCAACGGAATAATAAAGGCCAATCGATAATATATTTTCTTCCGAGACTCGTAAGAATTAAGCTTATTTTCCAGAGTTAAAAATACATGGGTTAAATCACAAGGAGCGCCAATCGCACGACGTGAATCTCGGACGAGATTTACAGATAATCGGTTCATGTCCTTTTCCCCTCTGAGACAACAGTCTCTCTTATCAATATTCAATGACACGTTCGATTCGCAAGCAGGCGGGTCTTACTCACTCTCTCTCTCTCTCGCTCTATCTCTCTTTCACCTGTCGTAAAAGCAGCGCACAAAAGCTACTAGCTTTAATGCTCAGACTTTGTAGAATATTACCGCACCGAACCGTGTAGAAAACGCCGTGTAAAAGATAGTGAAGGACCAGAGACGCGAGAGCGAGCAGACCGCTGACGTTGGAAGACAAAAATTGGGTCAACCCAATTACGTTCATGGCAACGGGATCTCGGGAGGCAGAGCGAGAGGGAGAAAAGCTTTTTCGAGGGATGATCATCTTCGTTTGTCTTCGTTCTTATACGGCCCGTTCTTCGTCATTAGTGAAACATTGTTTTCTTCATCAAACAAATTGTCAAAATTTTTCGTTTCACTTCAATGTCAATGTTTATTTTATTTGCCCAAACGGTAATGTATTTTGAGATCTTTTTTAAGAAAATATATTTCCGATGTAGAATCCAAGGTTCATTGTGTCGGATGAACATGTGAACGGAAGATCGATATCGAAGTAATCGTGAGATTTTGGAAAAATACATTTTCCAATTCCAGAAACTTCACCATAGTCAACGTTCAATTTTATCTCGATTGCTGTAAAGTCGACGTACTATCGAAAATATAAAGATACAAATTCTACAAAAATATTGTTCATAGCAAATCTAAGTATGTCAGACTGTAAACATAAAACTTTTACGCAACACGTTACATAGGGATTACAGTGTGGGAAAATCACACTGGTCATGTCAATGACCTGTTATCTACAGCGTACACTCCCAAAAAGATCCTCTTATCTCAAATATGATTCATTTCATTAGAAAGAAATTACTTCTCGTCTCCGTTCTCAAATTCACTCATTTGACCTGATAAAGAAATATTCGCATCGTAAATTCCACTTATAACGAAATTGTTATCGTTTTCGTACGACTCGTTTTATCCTTAGCTGACTATTGCTGTACGCAAGTAGATTATCCCCTCACCGAACAGGCGAAATGCCTATTATATTCTTTTTTCATTTATTAATCTGGTCGATTTGTAATTCGGCAGCGACGTCCAGCGTTTTAAGAAAATGTTTGCATCTCGGATATGTCACTTGTGATAGCAGGAGCAATATTGCGTTGGAAGAATAATAAGCTACCGATGTAGCTAGCTGTGCAATTATCATGGAAACGACGAAACGTGAATTATGACGTATATTCAAATAGAAAATAACGATCCTCTTGCACTAAAAGGAATCACCCTTTCGCGTTATTTTTCATGAACTAATGTGCACTTTCACGATATAAACAGAAATTGTTTTATATTGCATAAACTCGATTGATTACTCAGAAAAAAAAGCGATGCAGACTTTTGGAAAAGTGAATCATTCAACGAGAAAAAATTATTTCTTTTTCGGCATATGGATTTTGTTGAAACAGGAATCATTGCTTATTACAAACAGATGTTTTGGAAGAGTATGGTATGGCAAACATGTGGGCTTTGATGTCGATCATATATACGGGGAGTTTTAAATCGCATCAGCCTAATTTGTCGGGTTCTTCTGCGAATTTACCATAATAGGGTAACAGTAAATAGAGTCGATACAGGAATGTCAGGAAAGTGAAAATAAATGATAAAAAAAGTTAAACAGCACGTCGTACTGGCAAACCAGAGGGCCGTGAACGTTTTGCTCGTCTACTTAAAACTTGTCGGGGCAAACTCGTCTTTTCCTTCGTGTGTCAGCCGACCAGACACACATATATATATATTTATATATATATATGTGTACTCTTACAGACTACACTTCTTGGAGCTTTTACGTACAGTAATGCGCTCCTCGGCATTCTGGTATTAGGGGAAAACACCCATACTTATTTAACCAAACTTTGCCTTTATCCCGGGTTCTGGTAGTCCATCAGTTTTTTTTTATTTTTTTGTAAAAACCTCCCGTTCTCCCATCACTTTCTTCACCTAAAGTTCTGCACTCAAGATGTTTGGAAAAGTGTGGCACAACAATTAAGTCTGAGTGATGAAGATGGTACGTTACTATTCTCCTCAACTCGTTCGTTATTTTCATTTTTTTTTCCTAGGATTTATTGATCAGATGACAAAATATTTCCAATGATTTTTGCACAAAATAATTAGGAAACATGATCGTAAATAAAATCAAAATTATAATTCACTTAGTGTCAAATAATTTGTAATAATTGCGTCTTCTGAATTGTGAAATTTACCCATCTGTACTACTTATAAAATGTGTTCATGTTCACTCTACAAAATTTTGTGATAATATTCACAGAATATTGACAAATAAATATGAAAAATCTTCTGCAGCTAAAACTAAGTATTGTAAATATAAAATTCTCGTTTCCCACAGGACTCTTCAAGCGAAATTGTTCAACGAATTATTTTCCTATTTGCGAAACGAATTTTTACCATTTTCGGAACTTACCGAAATGTCATGTTGAATCATACAAAAAATATTGTGCAATTTTCGTACATGCTGCTGTAATTGTTCAGTAAAAAAAAAGCAGCATAACTGATTCAGTCAATACTTAACAAATTGCAACAAAAATACAACTTTATAAACTATAGACAACCGTTTTTCGCAATGTAGAAAATTACTCGTAATACTCGTCGTCGAACATTTTGTCAATATACGAGGTCTGTTCAAAAAGTATCGCGAATTTTTAACTTCCGCGGGCTACGTATATTCGATTTTCGATTTTTTTTGTGGCGTTAGGTTGGTACTCGTGTCCCTCACTTATGCTGAAAAAATCGGCCATTTTGAATGTTTAGTTAATTCTTGACAGCTGTTTTGGTTAGACGTGTTTTGGCTTGTCTTCGATTTTTGCCTATTCCAAAAAAGCAGCTTCCATTGCGAGGATTGAGCTTTGGTTTCCACGACATAACCATAAACCCATGATTCGTCACCAGTTATGACCCTCTGGAGCAAATTTGGGTCGTCGCGGACCGAGTCCAACAGCTCCTTAGCAATGTTAACGCGACACTGTTTTTGTTCGAAATTGAGCAATTTTGCGATTGAGCAAATCATTGGTAAAAATGGAATAGCACGAGCCAATCGATATGTTTAGTTCCTCAGCAACTTCTCTAACGGTGATTCGACGATTTCTCCAATATTATTTTCTTCACTTCATCAATGTTTTCGTCTGTTGTTGATGTGCTCGGGCGTCCGGAACGCATTTCGTTGTTCGCATCTTCTCGGCCCTCTGACAACATTTTGTACCACCGATAAACGTTGCTTTCGTCCAAGGTAACTTCACCAGATGCCACAGTCAACATTCGAAATGCGTCCGCGCACTTAGATTTGTTTTTCACACAAAATTTGATACAGATTCTTTGATCCATTTTGTGGAATAGGCAAAAATCGAAGACAAGCCAAAAACACGTCTAACTAAAACAGCTGTCAACAATTAACTAAACATTCAAAATGGCCAGTTTTTTCAGCATAAGTGAGGGACACGAGTACCAACCTAACGCCACAAAAAATCGAAAATCGAATATACGTAGCCCGCGGAAATTCAAAATTCGCGATACTTTTTGAACAGACCTCGTACAATAGCTGTATGGGCAATAACTCGCTAGACGAAGTTTGTCAAAAACTTCTCCGATGAAATTGAATAAATCTCCACGTGAAATCGACGACCCGATTATTTCTGGCATTATACTATTTCGCACGAGGAGGTGGAGGGATAAAATAGATCGATGTATTGCTTCGAGAGAAAGAGAGATAGAGCGAGAGAGGGAGAAAGAGGTTCTAGTGGATAATCCACGACGTTGTCAGGCAAACACGTGCCGTACGACGAGACACGAAGTCACGTTTGGCCATTAAGATCTCCCCACAGAAAGCTCTCGCGTGGTTGCAATTAAAAAGTTAGTAATAAATATGTGTCGCTAAGGCACGTGACGCAATAGTACCAAGAGGAAAAAAAAATCGTTGTATCGTTTCTCCCCGGAGAAGGACAAAACTCCGCAACGCAAAACACGATTATCTCGGAGCGTGTGAGCACCGACGAGCATTAACTCGATTGTCGTGAATTAGAGTTATCGTGAGACTCCGAAGAGAACGAGCAAGTTTCACCCTGTATCCCGCTCGATATCTTCTTAAAGCTTCATTTCCGTGGTTCACTCCTTTGCGAAAACAACAGAATAAGACTCTGCTCATTTACCAAAAGATCCCTTTCTTTTTATTATCCCCATTTTCCTCGGTTTTCTTCTCCCTGTTTTTCTCTTTAAATCATAAAAAGTTCCAACGCCATCGTAAAAACTAAGTTGATCGAACGCTTTTATCTTTCAGGGACTGCCTCCGATGTATCGTCATGCACGAGAAACATCCGAACGTTCTGCAATACAAAGAGAGTGAGTATTTCCAGCCACGAGTTTTTTCGTATCATTTTTCGCATTGTATGATAAACGCTTGTATATCTGTCATTCCATGTAAACTCTACTTGGCATTTTTATTTTTTATTTTTCTGTCAATTGTGTTGGACTGGCACAGGAAAATGAGCCAGATCAAATTTGTGATTATTTTGAAAATTGGTCCTAATAATCCGAATTGTTAATTTGATCGTGAGCGACGTTATCCATTATGTTCAAATTCACGCAGTAAATACCTTGATAATAAACCAAATTTTTGACATATTTTTCGATAATACCTTTAGACTTATTGTTGGTAGCGCAAAAATAAGATACAATTTTTTTTTCAACGAATTGTCAACATTTTATCTGTTATCATTTATTTTTTATTAACAAAAATATGTCTATGTTACAAGGGGATAGTAGGGGTTTATACATTTTTTTTTTAATATTTAAGTACGATGTTAAATATCGCAACTTTTTTTTGACAGCATACTGCCTGACGAGGGATACGAATTTAGATGAGGCATGCGACAAATTAGCCGGCGACGCTCTTCTCTATTCGCTGTTTCGTTCGGGAGCTGCACCGTCACCGTGTCCGATAAGAGGACCCCTGGAATTTACTTATAGCATAGGAAGCGATGGAAAAGAATGCGCTAGCACGTCATCATTCGCTGAGGCTTGTACACAGGACTCGAGATTACTTCTTCATTATTTAGCATGTCCCGATGTCGACAACACCGAAAGTACAGGTAGCACCTCATTGTTACTCTCACTTCCGGCTTATTCGCGAATTTAAACGATCTTTATTCTTTTTTTCCTGTGCTGAGAAAAAATCTGACCAATATTATTGAGTAAACAATCATTTTTAATTAAAAAAAAATTCGAACGTTTTGGCAATAATGATCGTTCAATAACGCACTGCAGTACGTTGAATATTTACTCGAATGCCTTGAAATCACCACTTATTTAGCTATTGCCCGTAGTTCCCAACACTGAGAGTACAGGTAAAATATTGCGTGGCACGTACTTTCATCCGAACGTGTGATTTATCGTAATATTTGCTTTTTCTTACGATAATTGCATCGTTTACAATCCCTTTGTTCATTCGTTTCTTTTGTTCCTTAAAAATCGGCTCGATGCGATTTATCGAACGATAATAATTGATATATACATTTTTTAAAATATTTCAAAAATATTTCAAAATACTTCACCGACAGCAGTGAACGCGTGATCGGTGCGCAGCTTCGGCGAACTTCCATATTTAAGCAGTATTGACCGCGGTCGGTACTGGGATGGTTGACCGCTTAGCCGTGCACTGGGCAGGATCGCAGTTCTACAGATTCCAACTGTACACCTACCCAACTGTCACTACCAAACTGACACAAGCATACGAATATTTCACAATATTGTCACGACAAAATTGTTCCCGAAGAAAACTCTCACCACTAAAACAATCACCGCACAAACTGTCACCATTCAACTCTCCCCGATCTCTATTAGACACGTGCAGAATCTTCACGAACAAAACTATCACCGTCTAAACTGTCACGGTCTAAACCTTAACCGTATAAACTGTCACTGTCTGAATTGTCACCGTCTAAACAATCACCGTTTAATCTGTCACCGTTCAAACTGTCACCGCTTAAATTATCACCGCCGTAACTGTAACCGCGGCAATTGTCACCGGCAAAACTGTCACGGGCAAAACTGTACACGGCACCAACCGTCACCGCTTAACGCGAGATTTACCCAACTCACACTCGTAGACGCTGTACCCGTAGGTAAGAGCGCTCGGGCTGCTTTACCAAAAGCGGCGCAATAACGCGCGATATTTCGTGCGTGTCTGCTAATACTTACGTCATTCGCCGCTGTCGTCTCACCACAGCCTTCACACCGCGCGAACTTACTTGTGCTCAGCGATCGGTAATAGCGGACACGCACGAAATATCGCGCGCTATTGCGCCGCATTTGGTGAAGCAGCCCGACCGCTCTTATCTACGAGTTCAGCTTATACCCGTGTGAGTTAGTTACCGCGCCTTGGCGCGGTGACAGTTTTGCCGGTGACAGTTTTGTGCGGTGATGGTTGGAACGGTGACGGTTGGTGCAGAATATAGTAGACGCCCTGACAGTGTAGACGGGGACTATTCTGCTGCGTTACAGTTGCGCAGAATACAGTTGAGATCGTGACAGTTTGGACGGCGATAGTTTTGTTCGTGAAGATTTCTGCACGTGTCGAATAGAGATTCAGGAGAGTTGAGCGGTGACAGTTTGTGCGGTGACAGTTTTAATGGTGAGAGTTTTGTTCGGGAACAGTTTTGTCGTGACAATATTGCGAAATATTCGTATGCCCGTGTCAGTTTGGTCGTGACAGTTGGGTAGGTGTACAGTTGGAATCTGTAGAACCGCGGTTCTGCCGTGCACTGGCTTGCACGCTGAATACTGTGCGGGAGGCAGTTTTTCTGATTGTGAGTTTCTGATGGTGAGACAAATGAAACTCAGTAAAACAATAAAAGTCATCCGTATTGGCACGGGTTTTCCGCAGTTTTCCCTTGCCCACGGCGAATGCAATACAGTGTGCTACGGAAGTTAGCTTGGCTTAGCGTGATGCCAGTGGAGAGTGATAGGAGGAAAACTGGGAAAGGTCATACGTAAAAACCCGCGAGGGTGTACGTTTGAATACACAATAATTAAAATTAAATATTTCACATCATTATTCTTATGATTGTCAATATTATTGTTATTATTATCATTATTATCCTCGTTTCCATTAATACTGAAATAATTCCTGAAAAAGATGCAATTATATATCGTAGGATGCATGCAACCGAGAGAACAGTGCATACAGCCAGTGTCAATCGAGTTTTCGTTATCGATAATATTTCGAGGCGGGTTCAGAAAGCGAAAACAGCCACGAGCGTAAAAGCACGAGCCAGCAATAACGTCGTGGCACAAAAATTTCTTGGCAAATTGCGTTATTAAATCTTTTTCTTCCTGTTCGTTCCTCTTTTTTTTTCTATTTTTTGCTCTTCTCGCGTTCTCGCAAGACGTGGAACTGGAGTGCCTGGCGACGTGGAAAGAGGGCAGTACCCAATATCTCGTGGCTCGTAGATTCTTCAGAAAGACGGAACACAGACTTTCGAATGACGAGGAACGCTACAGATGCTTCGTGTATGCGAAGACACCCAATAACTCGTGGAATCTTGCACAAAGCGGCGACGCTACGTGCTCTGCACTTGACAGCGTCACCGAGGGTGCCAGAACTCTCAAATTGCGACAAAGTGAGTGAAACAATCTCTGTCATTCGTGTAAATATGTTAATTCCTTGTACGACGATGAGCTACTTTTGTAGATCTTACGATAACAAAATTTATAGGTGCCCAACATTTCTTTCAATTTTCGAACGAAATTGATACCATTTATCAACTTGTAAATCATCTAAAAATATTTTTTTTTCATTTATTTTACATATTTTTTAAAGTTTTGGAAATCATTAAAACGAATGTACGTAATTTTTCAAACTCCGAACCGTTCAAAAAATTTTGAATACATTTTTTATCTTTCCGTCAATTTTGCGAATATTTTATAATGAATTATTTCTCATGCCTCTTTTTTACAAATATGAGCATTTTTCGTATAATCTTTGACATCATTTTTTTATGACTAATTTTATCTGCTATCCAGATAATTATTCGAATTACACTTTTCTCTTTTTATATGTTTCAACCATAGAATTATATTGGTACCTCAGTTAGAGGCTGCGTACTTAGGTCCGTAGATAAGGAATTTAATATTTAATTCGAACAATCTGCTGACACTCGTCAATCCATTTCCTCTTATAAGTTGAAAAATTCACGACATTGTTAAGCTCGTCTTGTTATATTCATATACGCGTGGACTCTCCGATAACGTAATTCGATTAAACGTGACGGAAAGCCCGTTCGTGAGATTTTCATCATTTTGCTTCTATACCGGAAATAGAATAACCTTTAAATATTCGAAACTCCGTAATTCGTATTTCGTTCACATATACATTCGACAAAATCGTTAAATTCTCAAAATGTTAACACCAGAAAAGATTTAGTTGCTACTAACTTTTTCGACAGAGGAAATCAAATTATTGTAAATTTTATTATGTAAACTTTTATTTTGCTATATTTTACATGAATTACATGAATTTTATATTTTACATAAAAAGCATGTGATATGGCAGAGTCTCCTCTTTGAAATGCTTTTTTAATCGTTTCGATCCGATGATTTTTCGCCGAGTTATTCGCATTTGAAGAAAAAGGATGTTTTTTACTTTAAATGCGAATAACTCGGCAAAAAATCATCGTATGGAAACGATTGAAAAAGCATTTTAAAGAGGAGACTCTGCACTATCACAAGCTTTTTATCCCATTGTTTTGCGACCGATGATTTTTCGCCGAGTTATTCGCATTTGAAGAAAAAGGATGTTTTTTACTTTAAATGCGAATAACTCGGCAAAAAATCATCGTATCGAAACGATTGAAAAAGCATTTTAAAGAGGAGACTCTGCACTATCACAAGCTTTTAATCCCATTGTGTTGCGACACCTGACTCACGCCATGGGTCGTCGCAAACTCGGACCAATATTTTTCAATTCCGCATGCTCTCGCTTTGTCATCCGCCGTTTTCAATAAATTTATCTCGCACCATAGAAATAAATCGATCCTTCAAGTAGAGATTCCAGCGTTATTGTAATTTTTTAAAGACCTTTCTATCTTCATTATTTACGCAGTTACCGTCATTTGAAATTTAGTGATTTTTTTCCAAGTTTTAAGTGTACCACTTTTTTTCGGGTGAGTGTACATTCATCGAGCCATTTTTTGTAAATATATTTCACCATTGTTTTGACACGTTTTGAACAAATTGTCATTGAAAACTGAAAATAAAAAAGTCTTTTATATCTAAACCGGCGAGTCAGTGTCGAAGAAATGTTGATAAGCTTCGAAATTCTTGAAAGTTTGGATAGAAGCAGAGTTAACATAACTTTGGTCCATTGACCGTCCGAGGTCCTGTATATATAGAGACGATCCTCAAGAACTTGGCTTACCAGCCACAAGTTTTCGTGGAACAATGATCGTCCTCCTGTGAGAGCAGGCAGTGAAGAAGGGGTTTGGAAGTTCGTTTTTGGTGTTAGCGACACTCGTGGTAACCTGTATAACGGATCGGCCACGGCGGTCGGCGGGAGGGGGGGAGGGGGCAGTAACACGGTAGACGGTACGGGAATTTCGCAGGACACGAGATGCAAATACCATATGCAAGGTGTTGGATGCACAGATATACATGTATATATATACATAGAACGAAGCCAGGGATGGCCACATCTCCAACGTTTGGGGTTGCATCGTAACCGGAAGCCGCTTATGGCGCCATAGCTCGTCAGCTTCGTGCAATTCGCACCCTCGAACGTTAAAGGGGTTGAGGAGAGCGACGGGGAAGGGGAGAAGTAAGGGCATTCGAACTATGGGAGGTTTGCGAACGTTGAATCGAATTCTTGAGCTAACGACATAGTATGAGGATCGAGAACCGCGTTATACAACTATAAAGCTCACATTTCGATATCCATATATATTATGTATGTACAAACACGTGTACACAGTAAAAAAGGTATTTCTAAAACCTTGTAAAAATTGTTAAAAAAAATATATTTACCCTAGGAGTACAAATATATTAGGAAAAAAATAATTTACGAGTAACTGCCAACTTTATAAACAGTATTATAGCAGACTGTTCGGCCTAAGGACAATTTGCTAATTTTTAATATACTGATTGCAACGAAGTTTATTGTACTATTTGCCCAATCTTGAAAAACAGATTTCCTAAAGTCCCGATACAGTGACAAATAAATTGGATTATTTTTTTAATTGTTGATTATTTTTATACTTGCCGAAATAAGCTTAATACATTGTATTGAAAGATAGAAATAGAAAAGGTTGGGAAAGGGTAGTTGTTTCGCATATATATATTTGAGTCAAATACAAGTGTTTTTCTGTAAACGGAGCTTGAAGGGACACGCTTCGATATTCACACGAAAAACAGAATTGAAGTCAAAGTGTCGAATTTCACTTAATTATGAAGATAAAATAAATGTTCACATTTGAAGAACTCCTTCCGTTCACTCGAAGTTTTACGACATACGTGAAGGGTATAAAATCAACGTTTAAGGGAGAACACCACTGTGACCCCCTGTTTTTTTCCACATTTTTCAAGAATTTTTTTTTTGTGGGAAAAAAAAGAGATATTCGAAAAATTTTTTTGGGTTTTGTTCCTTGTTTATTAATGTATCAAAAAACATTTTTTTCATATTTTTCACCCCGCATGGTGGCGCTGGGGAAGCTCTCGCGTCAGGTGCAGTCATTTCCGCGGCACGCAGCAGAACGCTCTTCAACGTCGATCTGAAAAAAAAATACCGAGTGTTTTCGTTAATAATATGATATTTTGAAGAGAAGTGCACAGGGATTTGGAAAAATATTGTTTTAAAAAAAAACTCAAATATTTAAAAAAAAATAGGCAAATAGGCAATAAAGATTTAAAAAAAAATATTTTTCCAAATCCCTGTGTACTTCTCTTCAAAATATCATATTATTAACGAGAACCCTCGGTATTTTTTTTCAGATCGACGTTGAAGAGAGTTCTGCTGCGTGCCGCGGAAATGACAACACCTGACGCGAAAGCTTCTCCAGCGCCACCATGCGGCGTGAAAAATGTGAAAAAAATGTTTTTTGATACATTAATAAACAAGGAACAAAACCCAAAAATTTTTTCGAATATCTCTTTTTTTTTCCACAAAAAAAAAATTCTTGAAAAATGTGAAAAAAAACAGGGGGTCACAGTGGTGTTCTCCCTTAAGCGTGCATTTGTCGTGTCAAGAGTTGGCTTAAAAATACATGTATTTTTTTGATAAATTCGTAGCTAGAAAAACAAACGGTCCCGGCGCGACAGACCGCGCTGTGTTGCATTAATTTTTCATTAAAAGCTTTACCAACAATCGTTGCATACCAATCATACAACTCGAACTGAATTGACCATGTTTGTTAATTTCTCGAGACGAATATCAATTTTCCATTAACTTTGACGAATATTAACACAGTGCTTGCTTTGATCGTCCAATGTCTCGAAATTTTTTAAAGTTCAATTTGTCGACTACTCGATTCGACCACTGGTACAATGTAATTTATAAGCAATAAAACATATTTTTTTTTCAAAACCGGCGAGTCTGGCGTTTTGAAAATTCTCTAAAACATTTATACACCACGTTCTGTCGTTGTTATACCGAGTATCGGTAAATAATATACATCTACAGCGTACTATTTTTAACGACCCTTCTGGCTCTGTATTTAAAAAAAGTGTGTACGTATATAGACGTAGCACGAGAGAACGACGCGCCGAAAATATGAACGAGACGCCGGGTCGTTCGAGATCGTCTCTCGGTGTAATTTATAATTTAGTTTAGCCCCTCTCTCTCTCCCTCCGGCGAGCGCGCGAATCGAAAGGCGAGTTAAAGGAGTGTACGGCAGGGGGCGAAGGACAGCGAGAGAGTAGGAAAGTTATCTAGGCATGACGCACGGCATGTTAATATTTCAAATCGTAGGTCAAGCCGGCTCTCGGCCCCCGTAAATTTTGCTCTGCAACGCTATAAGCAGCTTAAAAATAACGTTGCCTTTCGGCAGAGCAATTGCTCTCGTGAATATTACGCAATTTACGGATATGCTTGAATAATCTATAATACACTGTGAAAACAAACATTACTGTAATAAATAAAATATTACTTCCGCGAAGCTTTCAATTGATTTTGGATAGCGGGCATACTAATTTTTTTTGGATGATAATAATAACTCTATTATCAGAAGAAACACAAACATATGATATTATTTAAAGAAATTTATTTTGAGCTATATACTGATAACGATGATTATCAGTAGTCCGCGTAGATGATTTATGTTGAACGCAAAATTTTTTCAATTAGAACGAAATTATATTATAAAAGAATGTTAGTAATTTTCTATGATGTTCAAAAAGAATTGATTATTCCAGGAGTTTGACAATGATTTATTTTTTGAAGCGTAATACCAATATTTTTTTGTGAATTAAATTATAACATTTGTACTCATTCGTTGTACCAAATAAGAATTCGTAAGAACAAACAGCTCATTCGTTAAGTTGTTTAAGGTAGTAGTCTGGTAACTTAAGGCGATTTTCATGTCTTTTTTGGAGGGCGTTTTTTTGTAGGAAAATAAAAATTAATCGTTATGGATATTTAGGATGTTTTTATTTACATATTAAAGAAACAAAAAAAAATTTTTTTGATAAAATTTAATAGTTTATTATTATTATTATTATTGATCGAAGTTGGCACCTCGAAAAAAAAGCGCGTCAGTGGCCCCGGTGATTTTGGCTCTTGATGTTATCTAAAATAAAAAATTCTTGATAATTCTCAATCTATAGACATGTCATTCTGGTCGGAACTACTGAAGTTAAATTTCATGGATAAATAATAAAATGGCGGACTTTGGAAAGAAAAACTTTTTTTCCAAAGTCCGCCATTTCGTTATTTATCCATGAAATTTAACTGAAGTTATCTAAATCTAAATGAAGTTAAATTTCATGGATAAATAACAAAATGGCGGACTTTGGAAAGAAAAACTTTTTTTCCAAAGTCCGCCATTTCGTTATTTATCCATGAAATTTAACTTCAGTAGTTCCGACCAGAATGACATGTCTATAGATTAAGAATTATCAAGAATTTTTTATTTCAGATAATATCAAGAGCCAAAATCACCGGGGCCACCCACGCGCTTCTTTTTCGAGTTGCCAACTTCGATCAATAACAATAATAATAATAAACTATTAAATTTTTTCAAACAAATTTTTTTTTGTATCTTTAATATGTAAATAAAAACATCCTAAATATCCAAAACGATTCATTTTTATTTTCCTACAAAAAAACGCCCTCCAAAAAAGACATGAAAATCGGCTTTGGCTACCAGACCTTAAAAGATTTTGTAAAATATTATAGATTTCCCTATTTACAAATTCCTCAATTTTACGAAATTATTCTTTACTCTGTATGTCCAACGAAAAAAACGTTTTTCTTTCCTCTGCCGGCAGATCGGCATCTTTCCAACTGCAGTAGATAATTAAAGAACGAGAAAAACAGCTGAATTTGTCGGTCAACAATGGTTGATCGTGTAGGAGGATAATGATCCTCCTACACGAATTTTTTTCTCGCGACTGTATACTTTGCTTGTTCGGTCCTCTTGCTCTTTTCGACTCTCATCTCGTATGCCACGTTTCCATTTAAACTTTTTCACAATTCACATTAAATTTCTCTCCTTGTATCCTCACAACCCTTGTCTTAATGTATAGTATAATAAACCCTTCGAGTCGACGACTTTTCAAGCAGTTTTACGATGAGTCATTTGCCAGTACGAACGAGTGAGATGAGGGCCACGACGTCGTGAACGGTTTTTCTCTTGGAAATGACTCGACGTACTTTTGTGCGATATATTCCGTACATTTATCTTGATGGGTCGGCCACGGTCATGCAAATATTTTTCTTTAATTTTTATCATCAATAAAACTCGGGGCCAACGATTATTACACATTATTCCGAGCTTTTCCACGACTGTTCCCGGACAATTTCTCAAAAGCCATTTTAGTTACTCAAATTGTTTTATTTAAAAAATATATATCTATCATTACGTATTTTTCAGAACCCGTTCTGGAACGCTGCGCTTTTCCAAACTGGCTAGTTTCACCAAAGTCTTGGATCGCACTGGACACAATGGCATCGACATTGCACGCCTCAATGTACAACATAACGATAGTCGATCGTAACGAGACACATCTCGCTTGTCACAGAACCTTATGGCTCAACGAACAGCAAAAGTTGATGGGTAATCGAAGAGATAATCAAGTGATGATCGTAGCCAAAGCGACACAAGGCTGGTGAGTGAAGCAAAATTATTTTCAAGATTTTTTTTTTTTCATTAGAATAATCCATATTTTTATTTAATTACTTTGTACTTTCGATAACTCTATAATTACCGCAGAGCCAATACAATTAATCGACAGAATCGAAACTAGCGCTTCGCTTGAACAAAAGTCCCGAATAAATTCTCTATCATCGTCGAACTTTTTGGTCAAAAATATGTATGGAATGTTCGACGGTAAGTGGAACGATTTGGCAGCAATTCAGCGCTATTGACGTTTTGAAAAAATTAACTTCTCGCTTTTTCATTGGACGATTTAGAACGTTTTATCCACGTTGAGTCTTGATTCACTGAAAATGTTTTCGTCGAGAAAACGAAGAAGTGTATGAAAAAAAACTAAACGAACGCCCAATTTCGCAGAGTGAAAAAGATGGCGGGTCGAGAGTGTGAATAAGACGAGAATGATGATAATGGGATTCTCGCGCGGTTAGCAACTTTGTTTTCTTGGTCTCTGGTGGACGAACGAAAAGTGGAAAAAGACTTTTCCTCGAACCATCCTACCACCACCATCACCATCAACGTGGCAGTAGCAGCGATAGTGGTATATATATATATATAGTCATCGTTCGCGTTGTCGTCGTCGTTGAAACGGCCGTCGATGGTATTATTTATGGGTGGCACCCGACCGTAAAGTTTCGAAAGTCGCCGTAGGTCGCACGCGCCCCATGTTGGCTCTCGTCGTCATCGTCCCCGTAATCCTCTCCTCGATCTCTCATCCCTCACTATGAAATAGCAGGAAGGGGAGTTTGGGGATCGGTAGATGGTTGGTAGGGTGGGAGTGAGAGTTGCGGAAAAACGTGTCGTGCAAACATCGAACGACAAAGTTTCGAGTTCCCCGCGTGTGTCCTCAACACACCCCCAAACCCGCCAGAACTCTTCGCGTCAGTTCTAACGTCGTGCTTTTTGTACTGTTGACGGTTGACGTGCGACCGCATGATTATTTAATGCTCTCTCTCTCTTTCTTTCTCACTCACTCTATCCCTCTAACGTTTTATAATGAAGCACGTGCCACAGAAGTACATTCGCACACAGGCGAACACAAATTATATGCAACTGAAGCACGTCCATTTGCCGTATTTGCGAATCGATTGAAATGCCCAAGACGGTATAAACATCTATCCTTAAGAGCGTGCCAAGCTGTTGGCGACTTTGCAAAAACTCTCCATTGCGACATTGTACAATACTCTTCGAAACAAATAGCCAAGCATCAAGGAAAGTCTGTGTTCAAGGAGCGCGAACCGTTAACCCAGCGGCGAATCATCGCAAATTCATTTTCCTTTCTTCGTCCGCGGAATCTACGTTTTATAATTTACGTATAAATTAAATAGGCCAAATCCCGCGGGCGAATGGTAGGTGGGTCACCTCGGGGGAGAATTCGTACATTTCCGTCCCATGCGAAACTTTGGCGCAAACTCGATATGGACCTAATTATATTACCCGATTCCTGATATTCAACGAGGCGCAAAAGTTTTCTGGCGTTGAGATTGAATGAGGGTTGCATGCATCAGCGAGTTGAACGGCTGAGGGAATTTTGTAATGTAAATTGTGCGCTAACTTGGAAAATTGAAGAATTTAGTATTAAAAAATGCTTCAGAGTCGATGAGACAAGTTCACCAGTTGATTAACGATTAAACTACTTCTTTGTGTATCCGTGTGTGTATGTGTGTGTGTGCGGAAAGTCGGAAAGTTTATATAAACGACTGAATGTTGGGAGGTCAATTTAATAACATCACTAAGTAAGGAGGCCAATCGAAACTAAACGTTTGATCCTGCGAAACTTCCTGCAGGAATAATGATGAATCAATTATTGTTTCAACTGATCAAACATGCTCATACTCCATTTAAAAAAATGGTACAAAGAACAAATATACTACAAGCCACTGTTATTTGTCGTTGTCTTCTCAACCGAAACAAATAACGAGAATAAACTTCCAATCTAGTTTCACTCTCATTTTATTCTTCATTTAACGTGAAACTCACTCTCGTCTGGCTGCCGTATCACAAATGTCCTCTTGGATGATTCGTGCCCCGACAGTTATACAACAATAATGTCTAGTGTATACGATCTTGCATACAACGAGAACGGTACTGGATGGCACGGGCAGTACATCCGACATCCTATTTATACGAATGTTTCGACTTTCGGCATTGTTTCCTCTATATATTCCCTCGAGGAGCAACCGTGGCATGGCGACAGACCACAGTTGCCAAGTCTATCAGCGCATCAGCCTTAGCCTTTTACTTGCGTGGCTTCTCTGCATTCGTTAGACATACAATTCTATGTATTGTGGTACATTGGTTTATCTACGGAAGGATAAAGTTATCAGTTAACGAACAGCAACCAGTGAATGAACTAAATCTCTTTGCTCAATGACATTTGAGAATTACCGACTATTATCATCAAGTTCTCCCTTTATTCTAAAATTTAATGCTTTATATTTGTCACGCTCGGCCGACGAACCCATTTGTTGATTCAAAAATGTAGGGTGAGTTGGGCCATTAATTCACCGGAGTTTTTCGATCTATCTTCCAAAAATACTGTCTTTGAAGACTCTTCTTTGATAAAAATACGACGCTTCCTAAGTACTTATGGTTGGTTCAAATTAATGTAAAAAAAAACATCCGGATTTATGGCTCGGTAGTAACGAGCGCCGGAAACGTTTATTCAGTGCCAAAGAGTAACCGTAGATTGATTGCCTCTGCAGTCGCGCATCTGAACCAAAATGCTTTTTCACATAAAATTTTACAATTCACAGTAGTCGCAGACAATTATACGGCAATTTTTCCACCGCACCTTCTTTCCCATCTCTGGCTGGCAATATCATTTGTGCCGCTGCTTGCTAGCGCAGGGAAGAATCGGTCTCTTTGTGCCACGTTTTTTTTATACATACGGAAAATTGCTTTTTTATCAATGTATGAATATATATCTTTAGGTCTATTCGATCCTAAATGTTATCGATTTTTTTAATTTTAATACAAAAAACATTAAATCTTAAAGATTATAATGCGACAATGGGGATTTTTCAGAATCCTGCGTTAGTCACACAATATCTTAAGCGTGCGGTCCATTAAATAATAGCGTACGGTGACACTGTGACGCGTACTATTAAGGGGGGAAATAGGGTTAAGACAGCGTTTTCTCAATGATTTTCATGAATTTTTTTATAGTATAAAAAAGAATATAATTTATTGAAACTTGGAGAATATTTTATACATATATTTAAGTATATACTATAAAATTTTTATACATATGTTTAAGTATATACTATGAAATATTAGCGACCCCATATTGCAGGTCACAATCAGACTCAGCATTTTGCGTACATTCTGGAAGCCGCAATTTTCATCTGAAATCAAACGAGGTTGGAATTTACTTTTATTATATGTCTCTCTTCTATATGAACCTAAATGCTATCAAAAAAATAGAGAATTGAATTTTTTACAGGGGTCAAAACAAAAAAGCATGATTTTTTGCCATTTTTTACAACTTTATTTGCAAAAAAAAAATTATTTCAAATAATGATAAAATTCCGATTTTAGGTTCATATAGAGCGCAATACTATGAAGATAGTAACTGCCAATTTTCAAAACGATTGGTCGAAAACTTTTCAAACTAGCGTGTACGCAAGTTCAAAAAAAGTCGTTTTCAGAAAAACGCGTTTGAAGAAATAGTACCAAGAAAAACAAAGTCAAGGCAGTCATACATTTTTTCGGTGTTTTTCAAGGAAATTCTTCGAAATATTATAGTATATACTTAAATATGTGTATAAAATATTCTCAAAGTTTCAATAAATTTTATTCATTTTTTATACTATAAAAAAATTCATGAAAATCATTGAGAAAACGCTGTCCTAACCCTATTTCCCCCCTTAATGACTTATAACAATAGAACGAGTCGGAATTTTCATTAAAAAGTTTGAGAACATATTTTTCAATAGTTTTACTAACAATTTATGAAATAAAAAAAAATTGATTTTTTTAACCGTCTAACCCTATTTCCTCCCTTAATGAAAAGGCACGTTGTATTTGGTATATCGATAATAAACGTTTCGACATCACGATCAACTATTTTAAGTGGACGACAACATTAGGAATCCGCACTGTTACATAGAGCCTCGTAGAACAAGTAGACCTACTCTGCGCAATAACAAAATAGACACTGGAAGATCATCGTTTTGTTTTGTTTTTTTTCCAATGAGATTTATTATTTGTTATCAGTGTCTTCATCGTACACGATGAAGACAAATGAAGGTGAAGGGGGTAAACTGGAAAAACAATATATTTTTTTCTAAGTTTACCTTTGTTCGCCCTTGATCTTTTTTCTATGTCTTTCCTCAAGACTCCTCCAGGATCTTGTCCTGCTCTTTCCTGTATCGCATTTGCCCGGGGGTAGAGGGCAACTGCGGAAAACCTGTCCGATACCAGGCGACTACATTTTACTGAGTTTCAGTTGTATTTTGCCACCGGAAACTCAGAAAAACTGCCTCCCGTTCGGTAGTCCGCGTACAAGTCGGTGCTCGGCTAATCGGTCATCCAACCCAATATCGACCGTGGCCAATAACTACTTAACATGAGCAGCGTTCACTGCTATCGATATTGATATTTATTATTATTTATAAAAAAAATTTGTCATTGTCATTATATTGTCATAATAATTATTCTAGTAACGTCGATGTGTGCACTAGCGACAACGGAATAATCAACCCGTCAGTCATCCCGGATAATCCATCGACAAAGTTCCCACAGCACGACTGTCACATTGAATAATTAAAATGTCGCGGTTTCGTGCGTCCTCGTCCTTTCGTCATTAACGTCGTCGATATATCGCGATCACGTACTCTTCCGACAAATATCCTTTTTCCTCTCCCTTCGCACCAATCATTGCTGCATGATACCGAAGTCTGTATATATAACGATGTACATATATATATATGTCGTACAGAAGCACGCAAAATTATATCCGAAACGACAAATTTATCTCATATTACAATATGATCGTATACGAACGATATGATTGTACAATTCGCTCTATATTACAATACTATTCAATATCAAATAATTTTCGATGGATTAACAATTGAATTTCGTTTGATATCTACACGCGATGCATAAATTCTTTTTGATAAATTATTCCAAGCAGCATATTATGTTGCTGTATCACGAACGTCGCGTTATACCGATCGATGTTATAAATTTAATACAATATTCATGGTGAATTTATGGATTTCATTTCCGGACAAATGTATGAACGCATTTTTCATAGAATATTCGAAATATTACGTTCGGCTACACTATCGAACGAATCGACAAATTGATATAATGTCGAGCAGATTATTTTAATCTGGAATACGGTAAATTGAATAAATGATGAATTTGAAATCTCGTTGATTTTTTTTTGTCTCACGAAAAAAGGAATATTCACGTACCGAAACGGGAATGAACGCGCATAGCAACGTGGAAAAATAGAACGTCTGGATTTTGCGAGTTATTTTTCTTGTTACGTTTTTTTTCTTTTTTTTTCTCTACGAGTTGAAGCGTTTCCGAGAAAAAATGACGGTACTTAAGAGGAACATATTATACCTGGTCGCGGAAACTTTCGCAAGGATATGCCACAGAGACAGAAGCGTCTAGAGACTAAATCATACTCGACTCGCCGGAATAATATCCTTCGGGGCAGCCAGCCTCTCTTTTGCGTTTCTTGTCCCCGGTTTACTATGTATGGATCGTCCAAGAGAAGAAACGAATCTCTCTTGCCTCTCTCTCTCCCTCTTTGCGAGCGCGCATCGAAGCACCTGGCTATACCCATAGTCTCGCAAGTGGTTACGTACCGTTATGGTCAGACATGAGGCACATTCTGTTTGAGGGGAAAAATTTTTTTTTTAATAATGTTAAAATGTGTTGAATGTATCTAATGCCAACCGTCCTCGTTGTACATCAGCAAACGAGAATTTATCGATAAATCATTTTTTTTCCCGTTCAATATCTCTAGTTGCAGCAATGGTGTTTTTTTACGGAAGCATTAACCAAGAAATAGAAGATCAAAGAAAGAAGATCAATTCAACCTGACAGAAACCGAATATAAATCACAGTAATGTCAATTATGGTTGGAATGTGGAATCTACGATATCTCAATTAAATTATCAGGGCTCTTGTTTAACGATGTCAAATTAGAGAGGGAGTAACATTTAACGTGATAAAGTGAGGGTTTTATTGCATCAGTTTTTCACTGAAATAAAATTAACTATCCATTTTTTTACTGGACACACGAGAAAGTTTTTAAAGCACCCTTTTACATTTCATTTTGATATTCCATATATATATGTATGTTAATTCAAATTAATTAAGGTAACATTTGGTGCAATTAACACATTCACTTTATTCTTGTGAAAAAAATCCGATGAAATCGTCATTTTATTACGTTGAACGTTAATTCTGCTAGCCCCTCGATTGAAAATGAATGATTTCTGTTCTGTATCTTAAAATTAAAGCTCAATAATTCAATTAAGACTTACATTATTTTATCAAATTCCAAATCTCAATCATAATTAAAGTTTTACCGAAATTTATTGCGATTTCTGTCAATTTCCGTTAACCTGAAAATCGAAAAATGAAAATATTAACATTCCTAAAAGTAGAATGTCGACGTGAATCAACGAATCGTGGAAAAATTTGTTCGACAATATCCAAATACAAGGAAAAAGAGAGAGAGAGAGAGAGAGAGAAAATTGTGCAGAGTGATGCAGAATTATTTTAAACGAACGGAGAAAATGGATATGGCAATAGCAGCAAGACCGTAAAGTGAAGGAATGATTTTATGTAATATATAAGCAAATGGGAGCATGTCAAATTGGCTGGATGAGCCAGATAGACTGCATTTCGCTAGTTCGCTAATGTCCTTGTCATAAATTATATTGAAACGAGGTACACGTAAGCGTCCAACTTAAATTTTCGTTCAAATCTCAGCTGAATTCTCTCGGTGAATCTATACATTCGTTCATAAATATACATACGGGACGTTTTACGTCATATTAATCTACCTGTGACCCCTTCCATTTTTTATTCTTTATATATGACTTTCCAAAACATTTGTAAAATACTTTTCATACATTTCTCGGAATATATTTGTCGGCATTCTTGGCTATGGGCATAACTTGGCTCCCATTTAATCGATTTTGGGTTTTGACGAGCGTTTTCAAAACGTCTCGAGTAGACTTAGAGAATGCATTCTGGCTCATCCCGATATCTCAATTATTGTAGCCGTGAGAGCGGGTTGAAAATCGGCGAAAAAAATGAGAAGGGGTATGTATGGATAAATTTGCAAAAATTGATGGTCCGACTTTAAAAATCTGCGAAAAATCGAAAAATAATGATAGCACAATGATTCAAGCGCCATATTTAAGGGTGTTCGATCACGAAAAGAATGAGCACAGAGTGGGGTCACAACTCCATCGGGAAGCAAAGTTACAGCGACTTTAGTGAAGCCACTTCTGTTTGGCCGAAATGCAAACAAATTTTGAATTTTTTAATTTTCTTTTAGGACGCTATATCGAAGTATTTTAACCCGCCGATTACTAATTCAGTAGCCATTTCTTTGATAAACTCGAAATTTCATTGAAAATCGCCCAATAAGTGATTTTTATTTGTTTTTCGCCTTTTCCACATTGATATTTTAAGATTTCGACTAAAACTCGGTGTTATTTGTAATCAGCGGAAAATTTCCGATCGAATAGGGTATCGAAACATAGAGAAGAAAAGAAAAAATAAATAAAATTCGGGTCCGGTTGGGTTCGGTCCGGCGACGTCTGAGGGGGTTAGCGCGCGAAGCGCGCAGAGGGGCGCAGCCTCCCTAGTATATATATATATATATATATATATATATATATATATATATATATATACATATGCGTACCGAAGTGGTGCAATTAGGTATGACCGAGTGTACGAGACATCTGTTTCTACTTCCAACAAGACACAATACGAGGGGTTGTGCATTGGGCGGCGTTATACCGAAAATGGCGAGATATACATGCACTTATATTGACAATATATGTAACGCGTGCTATCTTCCCTCGTGAGGATGCAAACACGCGTGTATTACATGTCTACGTACGCACATTTATAGATGCATATCATACTGTACCATATATGAGTAACGAAATATTCCACTCTCAAGCGGGTTATGCATACGCGAGTGAATTCATTTTCCGTTATAAATGTTATGAATACAAAATACGTTGACTAACGTGTTACTAATGATGTTTGCAGCAACAAATCTTTTGAATTACATGGTAGCATGTTTGAAAAGTCTATTTATCCTTCATGGTGGTTAATATTTACCGTGTCTTATATTTTACATTAAAAAATATATTTGGTTAAACACACGAACGATAATTTAGCTACATAGACACTAGAAAAGGTCAACGGGATACAGAGTTCAAATTTAGACTCTCGTAAATAGCATACGTTGACTTTAAGAGCATGTGAAATGTCTGTTTATACCGATTCTGTATTAACGAATAAAAATGCATTGAAATTTTTCGTCCACCGCCGTCTTTAAACTATGAAATCGAATTTGTTGTTATTGATCAAGTAATTCTGGGCACCTCTATCCATAACGTCAATATCAGAAAATGTTGAAATTCAAAATAGAAATGTACATTTTCAGCTAATAACAGAAAGGTCAACAATAAAAATGAATATGATTATTATTGTATAGCGTAATTCCGGAAAATTTTACCCTTAAGACAAAGACAGATAATAACTTTAAGTAACGAGCATTTAGTTATTGCTGCATCTGCAAAATTAACAGAATAGCATTTGGCCAAAAAGTATACAGTAATCGTGGAAAAGTGTTTCCGTTTATTTCGAATTTATTTCACAGGCGCTACCTGCAGACCCGAACGCGAGATTTTCCTTATTCAATTTTCAATTTACAGACGATTTTCCTTAGTTGTTGGGCTCCTGACTAATTAGAAGGTTTCAATACCTAGATACATAGCAAATCGTTTCTCGCACAGTTAATTTGCGTATTTGGTACATGTATCTTGAATCTTACCCCGATTTTAATAGTCCCCATTATACTGAAGCTATTGTGTTCGGCATTTCAACGGACATCCTGAAACTAGACTTTTTGCAACCTAATTTTGAACAATTTTATTACTCAAATGAGGAAAAATATTTTGACTTCAAAACGTTCCAAATAGTAGTAGCAAGTATAAATTATTGTTCCCCTCTTATTTAACAAATTTATGATTTGATATTTTTCTCAATATGACGTGAATGACGCCAGTGAATGAACGTTCAAACCAACCTTACATTTAATTATTTTCACAAAGCCCTAAAAGGGTAATTAAAACGTTAACACTGTACATAATGAAGCTAGAAGAAATTGTTATTCGGAACTATCAGTTTATAGCATAAATAGAGAAAGTTGTGATTTCGTTCATTCACTGGTAAATGTTTATTCACTGGCTGTCTCACCCTGTACGAATCGTAACCACAAAGTATGAATGGTCTTTGTATATATATATATATATATATATATATATATATATAAATATATATATTTTATGAGATTGCTCAACTTCATCTTAGATTTTATACCCCAATATAAATTGGCAATGTGTGTGTGTAAGTATGTGTGTGCGGTTTAAATTTTCTCATTGGAATATTCTGTTGTGCGTTTGAGAAGTAAATTCTCGAATTGTACGTGCAACGCGAAGCGTTAACTGACTCGTCCTTCCACCCTCCTATTGTACTCTCGTATGTCTGTATAAGATGTCTATTTTCACTTCCACAATATACACACACATATATTGATAAATATATGTATATATATATGTCAATATATAGGACATAGCAGTTGTACTCCATTCACGTCGTTGAACGGCCAAATTGTTGGTCGCAGTTACAGTGGGATCCCATGCAGCGTGCAAGAACCACGGGATTGCACCCCCGGGACCGTTTCTACCGTTGCACGCCTCTCCAGTCCTTCATTCCTTCGTGCCACTCGGTTTTCCGGTTCCTGGCCATTCCTCGCCAACCCTGTCTTCCTATATTTCCCTCTCCACATTATTATACGGCCGCATATACATCCATGTATACGTACACTTGGATGTAGGAATGCGTTCGAGTTTTAGAAAACATCGTATGCAATGCAAATGACCGAGGGGCGCGCAACTTAATTAATTAAGGCAGTGCCAAGAGGCGTGCATCATAACGACCAGTATAAACACTCTGTTATATGTTTTGTTGTGTCTATATACGTATATATACTTTTATGTATAAATGTAGGATTACATTATTCGGTATATATAACATTATCTTGTTTATAATATGTGTTTATATGCATAACTAAATCATTTTATCTCCTGGAACGAAAAGGAAGAACGTTGTGTTTAAGATTCCAGTGGAATGCTTATCTGCACAATCCTACTGAAAAACATGAAAAAATAAAATAAACAAAGTTACACACAGCTCTTCCTCTTCCGACATGCATTTTTTTTTTAGAAATTTTTTCTCTGTTCATATTAAATAAATATAGCTGCGAAGACGTTGATATATTTTGAGAAAACTTTGCTTTACGGCCAGATCAATCGAGTATTGTAATTGGACGAATTTTGAGGAAATTTTTTTTCGAAAAATAAGTGATGTTAATAAGGGTTGAATCAGAGTAAAATATTCCTGCTTAATTCCTACATCGACTCAAACGTTAATCGCTTTCTCTTCGATTAAAAATCCGCAAAGATCGGCTTTAAGTTTGATAAAAAAAAAAGTGTCCGGATAGTATCGATGCCGAAGCTCTTAAAAAATATCCATTTAAATTGAAGATTGAATATGTATTTAACCCCCTTAATTATTACCAGAGGATTACATCGTTGAATTATTTTTTTTAAGAAACTTTGATTTTCTTCTTTTTATATCTTTATGTTTTGAAGAAAATCCGTGCTATATAATCTCTGTGCCATTGGAGTAAGATATAATGTTTATTCATTCAATATTCTCGCCTGTCAAGAGCGATACTTAAATGTTATATCGTATATAAATCCCCGATGGATATACAACGTCATTCGCACACCCGAGAATTGTAGGATATAATTTACGACTTATACTCGGGTAAAGCAAGGCCGCTCTCGAAACGTGTCCTGCTTCCGAGGCGCGAGAGTAAGAGAAAAGGAAATAAATGAGAGGACTAGATGAGAAAGTGAGGAAAGAGAGAACGATCTCGAATTTCCCCCGATTCCGTCATAAAGACGCGTGTCGTAAAGGAGTGAAAATCGCATTAAATTTGACTCACGTAGTGGCGAAAATCGTTGCAATAAAAATAAAACGTTAATCCCCGTGGTGAGCTTCTGAGATCTAGGGCACACGTACATGCTTACACATATATAGATATATATGTAGATACAGGATGATTCAGAATAAGTGGTACACTTCGTGGTGACCCTCATCATTCTCATTAAATTTAAAGAAAACAATCACATAATTTTGCTCTAATAAATAATTTTGCTTCTCATCAAGTGTACGAACTATTCTGAATGGCTCTGAATGTTGAATATATTCATTATAATCGATCTATTTATTTTTACAGATTCTACTTACTAATTTATCTATTATCTTACCATTACGACATCTTAATGGAATCTCTTACCAATAAGATGCCAATTTATCTATTGTCAAAATATTCATTATATTCGATCTGTTTATTTTTACAAATCCTACTAACTAATTTATCTATTGTCTTATTATGATGTCTTAATGAATATTTTGACAATGGATAAATTTTGCAGTCTCAAGAGGTGAATTTAAATTGTGTCAAGACAACTTAATACATTTTACATTGTCCGCCAATATTATTAACGTTCAATTTCATCATAAAGTCCAATCAAACAAATTATTGAGTTTTTTTTTTTTAAACTATACGTTCTCAATTTGCTTTTCCAGTGACAACGGATACGTTTGTCTGGTGTTGCACAAGAGGGATGATCCGGTGATTGAGATGCAGCTGTCAAAAACATGGACTCACGTACCGGAAGAAGCTTGCAATGCCAGCAAATTCAACTATCTGACAGCCCCTTACAAAACATACATCAGTGAGTAAATTAATTGACAAAATGAAAAAAAGAACAATCGAAAAGCAACCGATGGAAAACTGCGAAAACCCTATTTCGTAGTATTTCCAAATCATTCGGATAGACAACGAAAGAAAGTAACGAAAAAAACAAACACGATACATTTTCATTTATGAAGCGGCGTATGGGATAGGGGAATTTTTTATTTTTCGTAAAAATCTCACATGTCCGTGAAATAAATTGCAATTCATCCGCGGTATATAATCCACGTTAGCTTCCTCGTCGGTCTAGCGTAAAAGCTTGCGGGCGTCCTCTCCCCACTGTGTGTTATACGACACGGATAGCTCGAGAGAGACAGAGATTGCAAATGGCGCTAGACTTTAACAATCAATTTCGCCGGCTTTATGCGATCGCGTAAAAGATCATACGTGGTATATCTCTTGTAAAAGCACGGATCGTTGATGGTGAACGACTCGTGGAAGAGCTGCGATTAATTGGTGGTTGAAAAAGAGTTAGGGACATTTTGCGATTTGTGAATTCTTTCGAGTGTCTGCTGTATAAAGATTTTTGAAAAAATAACGAGCCAACCTTCTGAATTCAGAAGAAATGATAGTCATTTTCAATTCCAAAAAAAAGAGTGTCTCGTAAAAATATCGTGATTTTTTATCGTTCAGAAGCGGAGATACGTGAAATAGAAATTTGAGAATATCATCTCAATTTACGTTATTTTTTACTGCATATTATTTTGAAACCGGAAACGGATCGGTCTTTTCGTAACTTTACACGCACGAATATTAAGCATCGGCCATTGTGATAACCCATCATATCAAAATTCCCGATTGTGCAACGTGTGTTACTGAGCATTATATGTACATAAGTTTTTGTATTGTCATTGATGAGAGCACAGAAACGAAGAAAGAGGTAAAATTATTTCTTCCATGCTAAAAATCTTGGGAATATTGCCAGACTTCATCAATAATTACCGTGCTCAAGAGTTACGGTGCTCATTATTCTAATAAGATTTTCCAGGTCAGACGATCGTTAATTCACGAAATAAAGTATTAAACCTAACTGCAACTGCAATTCATCGTTCTCAGCTTGAAGTTTCTAGCTGTCGGATTGATAATTCGGTACCTCATATTTCTGACACAATCGGTTTGAATATTTGATACGTACGTATAATTATCGGTGCGCTCATCCATTGAATAATATGTCCGCAGTAACGTCAATGAATGAACGGCTATTCACGCCAGTAACCCACAAAACCTTAGCTGTCAATGATTAAATTGTACATATTCGATCAAACATAAACGACGTGAAATGGGGTCATAAGGTGAATCGTTAACCGAGCTAAAGGGATTTATTAAATTTCTGGGTTAATTATAAATATTTATATTTATTCATTGACACACATGTTCATTCGGCGACACATTCGTTCAACTGTTAAAAATAAATAGGTAGTTCATAGTCGGTAATTTAAAATAACTATTTATTTTTTCATGGATTAGAAAAACATCTGAAAAATCGACAATTTTTTCAATAACTCATCAAGCTTTATACTCACTCTATGCGACATCATTTCACATCGCCAAAGTGCTTCGTCGAAGTGTTCATCGCTGAAAGAAATCTGATTGTTTTTCTTTTTTTGTTTTTTAATCATCCTACAGCCTCTGATTTAACGACACGACAGTGTCCCTATCTCGGCCACTACGAGGTTGTATACGTGATGCGAGCTCACGTGAGCGAATACGAGGAGGAAAATTTTATTCCCGACGGCGAACAGAGGCTATTGGAGAACGATGATAACATGGCGCAGGTACGGGAAGTGAGAATAACGTCGACGACCCCGTTTCCGAGACCGTGCCATCATACGACACTTCCCGGTCTTGATATCGGCTGTGAGAGATCGGATCGCATGAAATTCGCCACATCCTGCAGCGATGAAGCCCTGTCCGGTAAATCACTGACGACATACAGCATATTTACCGAAACAACAATGCTATTATTGGCAATTAAATTTCACAACAGTTTCCGAATATTACGAGGTGTGTAAATTAAGTAATGAGGCTGATTTTTTCCATTTTTTTTTATTCAAATAGAATTACAATTCTATATTGTCACCCTCAAAATAACTTCCTTCCGAAGCCACATAGCGCTGGAAACGGTTCTTCCAATCCTCATAGCAGTGCTGGAACTCCGATACTGGAATAGCTTTCAGCTGGTCGGTTACAGCCGTTTGAATGTTTTCGATTGTCCCAAAATGAGTTCCCTTGAGGTGATTTTTCAATCTCGGGAAGAGAAAAAAGTCACAAGGACTCTAGTTAGGCGAATAAGGAGGCTGAGGAGCCACAGGAATGTTTTTACTGGCCAAAAACTCGTTTATTGAAATTACTGTGTGACAAGGAGCGTTATCGTGATGCAACATCCAGTTGTTCTTGATGTTTGGTCTCACACGAATGACCCTTTTTCGAAGTTTTTCAAGAACCTCCCGGTAAAAGTGTGGATTGACCGTTTGGCCTTGAGGTACAAACTCTTTGTGGACGATTCCGTGGGTATCGAAAAAACAAATCAGCATGCATTTGATCTTCGACTTGCTCATTCTTGCTTTTTTGGGCCTTGGAGAGATTGAAGTGTGCCATTCCATGCTCTGGCGCTTAGTTTCTGGGTCGTACTCAAACACCCAAGACTCGTCGCCAGTAATGACACGTTCCAGAAAATGGGGGTCATTTTCAATCGAATCCAAAAAGTCAAGGCACCTTTCCCTCCTGATGTCCTTTTGCTCTTGCGAAAGGTTTTTTGGAACCATTTTTGCGCAGATTGTTCTCATCTCCAATTCATTAGTCAAAATCCGATGAACGGTGGTGTGAGTCAAATTCAACTCTTCCCCGATCATTCTGACTGTCAACCGACGATCTGAACGCACAAGATTCCGGATTGTGTCGACATTTTCATCGGTTCTTGAAGATGAAGGCCTTCCGCTTCGTGGTTCATCTTTAATCGACTCTCCTCCTTCTGAAAATGCCTTAAACTACCGAAAAACCTGGGCACTTGACAAAACACTGTCTCCGTAGACCTGCTGAAGTTTAGCAAGAGTTTCCGTTGCACTGTGCCCAAGTCTGAAGCAAAACCTGATAGCACACCGTTGCTCGAAATTGATGTCACTCATTTTTAGAACACAATAGAAAAAACTAACAAAAAAAATCGTTACGGACAACCAAATGACTCGAACGAGTTCAAACCCGTACTGAAGGCGTATCACATGTTCCTCTGCCGCCCCTTCAAGCCCAGCGCCTCAAGTGTTGCCAGATCGAACGCTACGTTGCCAGTCTCATTACTTAATTTACACACCTCGTATGTCCTTGTTGGCGATTCATCGATTCCTCGATTCATTGATTCATTGATTCATTGATAAATTTGTGAGTTCTTAATTATTTGCCTACTTTTCAGAGTATCTCTGTCACGGTACTTGGGTGGAGAACGACACTGCCTATCTCGTTGCGAGTACGGATAGCGGACGTTACTGTCTCGTCTACAGCGCATCGGCAGCGACATCGGGCAGTCGAGAGCTTTCCGTAACGGGCCATTTGGCCTCTTGTCCTCGACCCTCGTATCGTCATCATCAGCAGCAGCATGCATGGAAAGTTAATCTCACATCGTACGGTACGTGGCCCATTCCTATCCATCCACTCTAACTTGAAAAGAATTCGCAAAAATTTTTGTTTTTCCACATTCCCTTTTTACCCTGCCCACTAACCTCTCTCTCTATGAGAAAGTAGTCTTTGTCAATCACTTACGGGGGGGTAAGGTTAATTCGGTGGAAAAAAAGCATATTTTCAAGAATTCTTCGAGACGATACAGGTAATGCTGGTTTATTTATTTACTGTTCATGTAATAATGCAGCATCTGTACTATATTTTCCTAAATTTTCATTGCAAAATATTGATAAATAAGCCGTTGGCAGCAAATCTTCGCAGGTGCCGCGAAAAAAAGTTGTTTTGCGGTGTACGCTATAACTCGTCATTCAATCATCCGAAACAAAAACATCAAAGTGCGTTTATTAGGTGAGATATTTCTCGAGGTAACGCTGTCGAGTTTTTTATTTTATCGATTTTTCCATTTTCGGTAGCACTTGGAAGTCAAAAAGGCGATTTACGCTTAAAAAATCGGCAAATTTGTTATTGTAAAATAAAAAATAATTATAAAAAAAACTTCGCAGCGTTACCTGGTGATTTATGTGTAGAAATAGTGTACAAAATTTCCAAAGAATCGGTGCATTAGATTTTCAGTTACAGCATACACCGACTTCAAAAATGACAAGTTTCAGAAAAACTCTTTAAACCGGTCTGGAGCAACGGACGCTCAAATGCTCGTAACCACGTTAATTCTGCTCCTATCGACTTGAAATTTTGACACAATATTCTTGAGATGTTATACATTCATTTAAAAAAATTAAAAAAATGCAAAAAAAAAAGTTTAAATACCTTACCGCTGCCTTAAGCTTCCGTACAAACGACTTTTCGAGATCAAAGAAAACATTGGGTGAAGCAATAACGTGCAGATTTTTAATTAGCGTTTTTTTACTCTCTTTAAGGCCTTACATACGTCCAGCGGTACCGAAAACGTACCAAAAGAAAAACTGTTTTTAGGAGGGATAGAAATAGAAATTGATAAAAAAATTCTTACACATTGTTTATTACTGTGTTAAGTTTGTAAAAAAATTTATTTCAATTTTTTTTTTTTTAAATTACAACATGAAAAATCACATTTTTTGAAGCACTGTAAAAAAAAAGTTGCTCCACGGTCGGCGGTATTTCTTCCTCAAATGTTGACGGATCTGCAAAATGTAAAGAAATTCTTGTAAAATAAGGTAGTAGTTATAGTCTGTCGAGCCGGATTTTTGAAATGCGAAAAATTAAACAATTTACGGTAATTTAAAAAAAAATGTTAAGTTTGTGTCAAAAAAGTCACACTTTAATTGTTTTTATAAAATTTTCTAATTATAATTTTGAAAATCCGGCTCGACAGACTATAGAAAAAACAATTCCGAATATTTAAAAAAAAAATCATCAAATAATATTAAAAACCGTACGAGTTATCATGCCGACCGTGTCAGAAAAAGTAGTTTTGAGAAAAACGCGTTTAAAGTTTCAAGCGCGTTTCGCTCGAAGTCGCGCGCGGCTGGAGCAAGAACTTTATACATTTTTTTAATTTATTTAGTTAACTTACGTCTAATCTCCCATTCCAGCTTCATATTGTACGCCTTCCTTGTCAGTAAAAAATTGTTGTTGTTTATTTTTTTCTAATCGACGAATTGTTCTGGCCTCTTTTGTTGCTTTGGTAGCGTCAGACCTTTGTCCTTTCGTCGGGCAGTCACATTATCTACAATAACTTTTGAACTATGGGGAATTTTTACAATCAGCTTACACAGAAATACGCCTAAAAGTATAAGGAATAATAATCTGTAAACAAAAAAAAAATCGATTTTTTTTAAATTCTCGACGTATGTAAGGCCTTAAGGGGGGAAATAGGGTTAGGACAGCGTTTTCTCAATGATTTTCATGAATTTGTTTATAGTATAAAAAATGAATATAATTTATTGAAACTTTGAGAATAATTTATACATATATTTAAGTATATACTATAAAATTTTTGAAGAATTTTCTTGAAAAACACTGGGGATATTAGCGACCCCATATTGCAGGTCACAATCAGACTCAGCATTTTGCGAACATTCTGAATGCCGCAATTTTCATCTGAAATCAAACGAGGTTGGAATTTACTTTTATTATATGTCTCTCTTCTATATGAACCTAAATGCTATCAAAAAAATAGAAAATTGAATTTTTTACAGGGGTCAAAACAAAAAAGCATGATTTTTTGCCATTTTTTATAACTTTATTTGAAAAAAAAAATTATTTTTAATGATGATAATATTCCGATTTTAGGTTTATATAGAGCGCAATACTATGAAGAAAGTAACTGCCAATTTTCAAAACGATTGGTTGAAAACTTTTCAAACTAGCGTGCACGCAAGTTCAAAAAAAGTCGTATTTAGAAAAACGCGTATGAAAAAATAGTGACCGCTCGGTTATACACGTGGCGCGCTCGGGGCCTGAAGGAGAGCCACTCACTTTAATGGCATATAACAATAGAACGAGTCGGAATTTTCATTTAAAATTTTGGGAACATATTTTTCAATAGTTTTACTAACAATTTATGAAATTAAAAAAAAATCGATTTTTTGAACCGTCTAACCCTATTTCCTCCCTGAAGCACGATGTTTCCATATTCGATTGTTTCGTCCGTTTATTTGTTAATGTTGTAAGATTATCTCCGATTATTCAATAAATAGAATTTATGTTCCATTTATTTGAATAATTCGTCAACAAAAATTTCATATTCTTTTTAAAATTATTTTCACCAAATTAAAGATCGAAATTTACAGATGTCTATGCGTTCGAAAGAAGAAAAAGAAACATATGAATTTCTTAAAATCCCAATGACTACATCCGTAAATTTTTTCCACGAAAATAAAACTTGCATAGAGCACGAACGAAAAAAAAACAGAAGAAAAATCTTAAACTACTCAACGAATTTGTGGTCAATAAATGTATAATGTTTGTTAAATTTTGTTCTCTCGTAGCTCAATGCGGCGACGTGTCTTCCTCGATCTCGTGGACGTCGGGCAGTTCAACGGGAGCTCTAAACCTCATTGTCGGAATTTTGTTCATTCGTTACGTTACTAGGTGATGCCATACAAGAGACCATAATTAAATATCGATTGCCCGTCTGTATAGTTATTGATACGTGAAAATCTGCGGCTTATTAGCGGTCTGGCGAAAGTAAAACCCGATGATCAGGAAGTTTCCTACCCTGGTCATCGTTAACGCGACGAGGGGAATGGGGAGGGTCAGCGGGATGCTTCGCCCTTCGCTTTTAGCACCTAAAAAAAACAGTCTATATATATATGATTATATTCATATTCATATTCATATAGTTAGTTACAGAATGTATAAGGGTATGATAAAAAAAAATGATCACGCGTAAGCTCACGTCGGCGAGCCTCGATATATAATGCAAATGCGACAGAGACCGGAAAAGCGTTTACGGAATTGTTAACAAATTACGAGGGAAAAACAAAAGAAAGATGAAGTTTTCGATTTTTACGCGAATTTATTTTATCGAAATGGATTATCCCGTTTTTCGACAGATAATAATAAATAATATACACACGTATGCATATGTATGTGTGTTTATGTGTGTGTGTGTGTGTGTACGAGTGTGTGTATGGGGCATTTCACATCAAATCGAGCTGGCTTTGAGCGTTGCACTTTCTTTTTTTTTCTCCCAAATTCTCCTTTTCGTGATCGCCCCGAAAATCCTCCGCTTTTTTTAGAAAAAGTAATTTGGCAATTTTCAACAAAATATGAAATTAACAGCATTGGACGACATTGATTTTTTTTGATAATATATGCGAGTACATTCTTTATTGACAAAAAAAATTATTGCGAAAACCCGAAGCATGCCCTCAGCAAAATAAGGGTAATTTTCCCAAAGGCAATCCATTGGGAATCCATTGTTAAGTCATTAATTTCTATTCATTGTGATAATGTTGCTTCTTCAGTTAAAATTGGCCAAAGATCTACTTTCAAGGCTACAGAAAAATTGAAATTATTTCCTCCTGAAAGTTTATTAAAAATCGCTAATTTTTTCTGGTGAAAGGTTTTCAATTAATTCGATTTGATTTTCAAAGTGGCAAAGTATTTTTTAATTTTACTAAATTGGCTATTAAAAAAATGAACACAAAGATGTCGATTTTGTGCGATGTTTTACAGCGTGTTTTCAAAAAAAATATTTCTCCAAAACTGTTTGACATAATAATGTGGAAAAAATGTTGAATACCCGTTTCGTTTTAAGGAATTGAATAAAAAATTGACAATGAAATTGACACGACGAGGAGTGAGAAGTTGATCGATTGGTCGTTCGGTGGCTCCATTCGCATCTACATCTGCGTAGAATAGAAATTAAAGTGCATTCGGACGCTACACGTTGATGGAATTGTCGAGAGAGGTACGTTTATCTTGGAAAAAAAAATTCGGTGAACCTTGGAAGCCGTGTCGTAGATAGATAAAAATTTCCGATGACTTTAGAAGTGGCTCAATACAATGAACAATAAAACAAGAAATGTTACAAAAGGAAAATGTATAATTTCTACTTTTTCGTAAGTAACATATTGCGTTGCCGACATCTTGTCACGGTATTTGCAAACATTTCGATAAAATATTTAACAAAATAACTTCTTTCTGTCACTTCCTCGCTGATTAACAATTTTAATCAATCTTAACACATTTTTAGTTGCATATGGCGAAACAAAGTTTTATTGTACTAAATTCTAATTTGATAACAATAATTAGACACTCCGAAAAGAAAGTATATCGTTTCGCTACTTTGGTAGTGTTTTTTTTACGAGAACAAAATCTCGGCAGCCCCTGGTTGCCCGATTTAACCAAACGATTTTTTTTCCCGGTCGACTATTATTTCGCCATATTCAACAAAATATTCGTCAACATTAAGGGGGTTGAGCCAAAAAAATAAATCAAAAATAAAAACCGTTATAATTTTGTTGTCACAAAGTTTGGATGAAAGCTTGTTATGTAAGCGCAATTTCAATGGTTTGCTTTTCTGCAAAATTCTGCGCGCGAATTGGGAATAAACTGCTGGACAGATCAATATCTGTGAAATCTTAAACTCTATGTTACAACTTCCCATACGGGATAAGCGCGGCACATTATTATTTTTTTCTCCGATCCCAGAGATATTTGCTAGTTTTATGAAACTCGGTAAATTTTTTTTCTCGGTACGATGTTTCTAATAATGTAACTCTTGTACTGTTGCTTTCATTTGAAATATGCCGAGTTTACCCCGTAGAGAGGGTTGTAACAAAGAGATTAAGACTTTATAGACATCAATCTGGCCAATAGTTTATTCCCAATCGAGCAGACAATTAAAAAAAAATACAAAAAACTTAAACTAATCTTACAAGACAAATATGGGAGTTACAGGACTCTGCTAGGAAACAAAAGTTTTTAATTTCGACCGCAAAAATCCATACTTATTTGTCATTCATTCAAACTTTGTGGCAACAAAATTATAGCGATTTTAATTTCTGACATATTTTTGTGATTCAACCCCCTGAAATAAACTCTATTCTCAGTTTTCTTTGCAATTTTATGTGATTCTAATTACCGCGAGAACGTATAATTTAAATACAATCGACGTTGGCTACAGACAGGACGAGAGGATAAAATCCATACTGAGAATTCTGAAGTTTTTGTGTACCGCATGAGAAGGTGTATGATAATTAAAAGAAAAAGAAAAAAGAAGGGATGAACATGAAAACGAAGAAATAAGGGTGCAAGGGGCCAATTATATATGAATTGAATGTTGAATGTAGATTGAGAGAGTAACTATAATACCTAAATAGTCAGTGGGTCTGTCGCATTGAGCTACAATTATTTCCCAATAGCGTTGAAGAAAATTTTTCGTGGCTCGCTGACGTCTCCTACATCGTGGATAAATAAATTTAGATGTAAAAAAAAAGTGGTATCTATTACGGAAAATATATTGCTGCTATTCTTCCTCAATGCAACTTTTTTTTTAACTAAATGAAAAATACACGAAAAATAAAATTCGTACCGAATCGGTGCGACGAGTAGAAGGGCGAAACTATTATGTTAATGTGGGATTTTCGGAACTTGCGAATGAAAATCGCAAACAAAAACGATGTGGTTCACCATCGAGTTCTGCAACGATTGTTGAGACTCCAAAAATTAATCTTTTATTTAACAACGGAAGATTGTGATAAAAGTTACTGCCAATCGTGACTATAATTTTTTATCAGTTATTTTTAAAAAAGTATATAGTCAACAGAAATATATATGGAATGTTGGATCGAGTCTTAAAAAAAAGCTTCAACGTGCAGTCAAGCAAATTGAGTATTAAACATTCGATTTCTTTTTATGCACTTTCAGAGTGAAATTCGTCTCAATGTATGTGAGGATAGATGAATTAATGTGTGAATTTAAAAAAAATTCTGTTAATACAAATAATCGTGAAATCCAACGACAATGTTCCGATCTTGATAAGTTCATATTGTTCGTTGAAAAATTCTCCATGAATTTATTCCTGAACATTCGTGATAAAATTTCGAAATATCAAACTTTTATGCAATGGCGGCCATTACAGGTCAAATCGACCTGGCTGTGACCCTCACCCTCTAGGATTTGGTTCATAATTTTTCATATTATTCTTACAGCCGTAAAAAGGGCGCAGTCTTTTTTCCAAATATTTTCCTCTAACTGCTATTTACTTATGATTAAAAAAAAGTGTTTAACATAGAACAAAAGGTTAGCAGTAATGTAAAAATCTGCAAAAATGCAGAAAAATGCTCTGTCTGATACCAACATTTTTAAGCCATAAACCAAGAATGGGCGGGCGTTTGTTTCTATTTTTTTTCCGATTTTTTTTCTGTTCCAAAAAATACTTGGAGAAAGAAGAACCAAACGCCTGCCCACTCCGGAATTATGGTCGATATTTGAGAATTATTTCAGATTTTTTAAAGCAAAAATATTTTTCTTTCGTAATCGTCTGCAAATAATCTCTTCAAATCATCGAATCGTTTGACCTGAATGAAATATTTAAAAAATCTTTATCCAGTCACAAAGAGTAATTACTTCTATCATAATCTTTTAAAAGAATTTTTTATCTTCCAATAATCGACGATAGAACATTGTGTATCGCAATTGTTAATAACGATGAAATACACATGTCGGGATAGTTGCGAAGAAAAAAAAATCGATCATTATTCTGTAAAACGACATATCGATATGAAATAATTGGAGCATCATCAGAGAATTTGTGCGAAATGCTACTAATTAAGGCACGAGGACAATTTACAATTCAATGGCTGAGATACGTTGATATAGACGGAGAATGACAAAACAAAAAAGAAGAGAAAGAAGAAATAAAAAACAGTGAAAAGGGCCTCTTGAATCTCGGGTAATAACCGTTTTAGCTAATTCCATAATCCCCCGACAAAGTATAAATATTTTTCACTCGAACTATTTTACTTAAAAGCTGATGACGAACCTTTGTGACGAGATTTTGCGAAAGGACAGACTAATCGCGGCAATTTGTACAATAGTCGGTTCTATATAAATTGAAAGGAAAAAAAAATTGACATATATAAATAGACTAAAATAAATAAATAAATATATATATATATATATATATATGTGTATATATATATATATATATATATATATATATACACAATATTTGGTGTTGGTTATAAAGTGTACACTATTAGATAAAATAATTCACCATGAGAGCGTGTCGGTTAAATGAACTTTGATCTAGGATCGTATCGAACGATAATTTATTAATAACATTGTATAATCAGCGAGAGCAATGTCTCGATTTGTATATTATCCAAATCTCACAATTATACCTGTTGATATCGATCCTCGATTAACAAAAAAAAAATGATAATGATAATTAATGGAAAAAATAACAAACCGGCACAGCTCCCTAAACTATTGTAAATATTAGCATAATATATAAAACCAGATCGCGTATCTGTATGATACTCAATTGGTTTCATGTTGAATAATTTTATCGCGGCACATCAAATTGCTAAACTTCCTGTTTTTAAATATTAAACAATATTTTTTTAATTATTATTATTAGGATACAGGATTGTTTTGCTGCATTGAATGACCACTTCGATGAGAAAATGCCAATAATTAATAGAACTGATTTGCTAGTAGCATAAAAAGACTGTTTAAAATTTTCCATAACAATCCATTTTCATACATCGAATTTTAAATCAATTGTATTTTTTTTCTTGACTGAATCAATTTCAATGGTGAATTTCTACTGTGATTTTGATTTTCAATATTGAGTTACAACGCGTTACGTCTTGGGAAGTGAATTTTGAATATTCGATTTTTTTTTCTTTCTGTGAACGATTATTTTAATTACATAATTAAGATTTTCACGAAGCATTGAAGTATGCAAAAATTGAGAATTTACCTAGTGCTCAATCGTTTCATATCGTGTAACCGAGCTTCTGTCTTATGCCTGGTACTCAAGATTTTGACTCGAAACTCCGGTTGCTTCCGAGTTTGCGTATGTATCAATTGTTTGTAGCAATAGATTCTTTCAAATATTACGTGATAATAAAATTCAAACGAGGCGAATTTGTTGAACAGGTCATTAGTGCAGCGAGCCTAACCGGTAAGAAATATTTTTCAGGCTATTTATATACAGATGGTTAAGTAGTTGTACGTATAAAGAAAAAAACAAAACGAAAGAATATATTAATGAGATATCATACGATTTGTGATTGTTGAAATTTTTGTTTTTATTTTGAAATAACAAATGAACGTTTTCTTGTATCTGTTGAGATATGTTAAAAATCTATATTGTAATAAATTGTTTTTTTTTTCTTCTTTTACGTGATATGATGTGCCATTTTCCAGACACCGCTTAGTTTCGCGAGCACTTACACATATATATATATATATATATATATATATATATATATATATATACATAAATATAAAAGTCATCGAAAATAATCACAAATACGAAAGAACAATCCAAAGTTAGATCACTAAGTGACGAAAATAAATGAAATAATAAAATTAAAGCTGATCCATGGTGCGCTGTACAGATTATTACGATAATACATAGATATTAGATACAGGGAGTTGGTTTGACGTTTTTCGACGAATGGCTGCGTGAAACGCGCGTTAGATTAATACAATGATTCTTCGAGTTAAAGAAAAAGTAATATTTAAACAAAAAAAAAGAAACGACTTTATCTCGATCATCGGATAAGCGAAAGAATTTTCTGTGGCTGAATTCCGTGATTAACAGCGTGTAATTAATATATCCGTAAAACATGACGAATCGCAGATTCTCGATTGTAACATGAAATTGGTAAAAAAAAAAAAGAAAATAAGTAAAAGTAATAATTACGTCCAACTGCGAGTTATGTTAATGATGCGTAAAATGTATGCCCAATTCCACAATCTAAGTTACGACCCGAGAGTACATATACGAACGTTGGTAAAATCGGTTTAACTTGGATTTTGGAATCGGGCTTTAAGATCCCCTGCACTCCTCTCCGCCGCCCCTCCCCCCGAGCCCTGATTTATCTGTAGAATTGAAAAACAACGACTATTTACCGTCTCTAGTATTTAGCCGAGGAATTATTCGGTGAAGAGAATTAATGGGAGGAAAAAAAAACGAAGAAAAATATCGTACGACTCTTTTTGAAGTTTCGCATGGAGAATTAAACTATCGATGTAAGCGCAATAAATGACAAATATAGTTTAAGGGATAATCACACGTGTGAAGATGAGACATTTTTTTCTAAAGAGAGCAAGAGAGAAAGAGAGTGAGAGAGAAAAAGAGTTTAAACGATTGTAAAAGCGATAGAATTATATATTATAATTTATATATATATACATATGTAATAAAATAATATAAGATTATTATAGAACGAGGCCGCGATTTACCTGAACAGGAGCAGCACAACGGAGTTTAAAATTTGGCGGGAGAAAATTTCCATCGATGAGTTTATTTATATGTTGAAGAATATTGTGAATTCGAGTTGTATAGATACCCGTGCTTGAATGATCAGCGATTACAGCTATGACGAAAGAACGAAAAATTAAAAGATAACAACAACAATAACAACAATAACAACAACAACAACAACAAAAGTCTATAAATACTGAGTGTTTACTATTGGATTGAAATATTACAATGATATACTTATTATACTATAAATGGTTTTTCATCATTATATTATAGATGTTACTCGATAATATATTTACAAATAATTTAAGCGAAATATGCTGGTTTTATTTTACACCTCCTTTCTCTTCTCCTTGACATCAGGACAGTGGGGTTACACGTTTCCAAATTCTCGTATAAGGTGTATAATGCCCGGCTCCAGTCAATTACCAAAGCTAATGAAGGAATTGTTTGGTTAACATGCAAAACTTGTTGAATATTTTGCAAACATATGTCATTGATCATAAATGAAGCTTTGATTTCGTGAAAAACATTTTTGTTCAGTTTTCAATACCAATGATATTTAAGGCCTTACATACGTCCAGCGGTACCGAAAACGTACCAAAAGAAAGACTGTTTTTAGGAGGGATAGAAATAGAAATTGATAAAAAAATTCTCACACATTGTTTATTACTGTGTTAAGTTTGAAAAAAAAATATATTTCAATTTTTTTTTTCAAAAATTACAACATGACAAATCACATTTTTTGAAGCACTGTAAAAAAAAAGTTGCTCCACGGTCGGCAGTATTTCTTCCTCAAATGTTGACGGATCTGCAAAATGTAAAGAAATTCTTGTAAAATAAGGTAGTAGTTATAGTCTGTCGAACCGGATTTTTGAAATTCGAAAAATTAAACAATTTACGGTAATTTAAAAAAAATGTTAAATTTGTGTCAAAAAAGTCACACTTTAATTATTTTTATAAAATTTTCTAATTATAATTTAAAAAATCCGGCTCGACGTACTATAGAAAAAACAATTCCGAATATTTAAAAAAAAAATCATCAAAAAATATTAAAAACCGTACGAGTTATCATGCCGACCGTGTCAGAAAAAGTAGTTTTGAGAAAAACGCGTTTAAAGTTTCAAGCGCGTTTCGCTCGAAGTCGCGCGCGGCTGGAGCAAGAACTTTATGAATTTTTTTAATTTATTTAGTTAACTTACGTCTAATCTCCCATTCCAGCTTCATATTGTACGCCTTCCTTGTCAGTAAAAAATTGTTGTTGTTTATTTTTTTCTATTCGACGAATTGTTCGACAACTCAACTCAGGTAGGCGCGCGTCAGACCTTTGTCCTTTCGTCGGGCAGTCACATTATCTACAATAACTTTTGAACTGTGGGGAATTTTTACAATCAGATTACACAGAAATACGCCTAAGACTATAAGGAATAATAATCTGTAAACAAAAAAAAATCGATTTTTTGAAAATTCTCGACGTATGTAAGGCCTTAAAAAGAATGTCCGCATGGATATGTGTGCGGAGGTTCCAAAAATCCAAGTTCTATACCTCTCGAATGCCTCAACTGAACAAGCCGAAGTTTTGCAAGCAATTGAAGACGTGCAGCCCCCTTCTGCCGATATAATTTTCGTGAAGTTTGAACAGCCCGTTCAGATTTTACACGGAATTGAATATTTTCAAAAATGTCAAGACATTAACCGTTTCGTTGAGTCTTGAGAAGCAAAACGTTCGAACTCCCGGGCTATTTACACCAATGGACATGAAATATTGCTATTAATTTTGGTGAAAATCGATCGACGCGTTCGGAATTTATGGATTTTTGAAATCTTGGATAAATCGGTAATGGTTTGTTAAATCGGTTTGTTGAGACTCGTGGAATTTTTGGGTAATAGCATTGAAAGTGCCTACGCGAATTGAGTACAATCAAAGCGTATTTGATATTGAATTTGGAGAAAATCGACATAAATGTTCTAAATTTGTGGTATTTTCAATTATTCCGAAAAATGCATTCAAAATTGAGCGAACCTCACACTATGGAGTTAAATTAGAGAAAAAATGGTTCAAATTGGAACTTGCATACTGAAACAACATGCAAGTTTCGAATAGCACACATTTTTACTGCTTTGTGAATATCATTTGGCATTATTGTTTTTCATTATTAGTATTTTTTTTTCTTTCGTATATTCACGTTTTTACATCCATTTTCCCTTTGTCCTCATTTCCACTCCATTCCGCTGCTGTATCGCATTTGAGGGCACAGGGAAACTACGGAAAAGGTAACCGACACGGAAAGCTGAATTCCAGATGTATTACCATGAGAAGGTAAAAAAAATGCTTCCCGCTTAGTAGCCCAGTACACGGGTAAGTTGTCACTCATTTCAGTACTAATTGCGGCCAATACTGTTTAACACGGCAGTACAGTAGTCATTTTTTTTGTCATTATCGTTGTTCAATCTTGGCATTCTCATTATCCTCAATATGGTTGATTTTTTTCACATTTTCATTTTACTCCACAATTTTCGGTCAAAATTCTCATGGAACTAAATTAAATTTTTCATTCGACTATTAAGATAAACTTTATGAACGATTTTACAGTACATAATTCCAAAAAAAAACGATAATTTCGTTGTAAAAAAAAAGCAGTGTTGATTTTTCCTCTGGGTCAAAAGATCAATAATAAAACGTCATATTTTCCGACAATAAATATGTTTTTATTACACATACATCTCGTACGAGGGTTACACGATATTAATACATGTTCATTTAACTGTCCAGCAATCAAACACGTTGTATCATTTTTTGTTTTTTCTTTTTCTCATCTTTCTTTAGTATTATTACACATTTCAGTAAATCATCGCAATTCGTCATTACTTGTAAAACTGTTGTTGTTATTGTTGTTGTTTATTAATTTTTTTCATTTTTTTCATTTGTTCCTCACAGAGTGATCCTCCGAAGGGTGTGTGTGGTTTGGGGCGGTATCGTGGTTGTTACGGGCGAAAAACTCGAAGTAAATAATAAATTAATCGCCAGATATTATCAGTGCTCTCTCTCTCCTTCGAACTAATCATAACGTTCTTCCTTCGCCAAAAGCTTTTGTCTCTATTTCTTTTCGTCCACGATCAATTGTCAATATTTTCGTCGTTGATTCGCCATTTTACATTTTACCGACTGACCGATAGAAGGGAATGCGTGCTTGTATATGTTTTTTTTACCCTGGAACATCCGTTCGATCAGCCGGCGAAGACGACTATTGAATCGAACAACAATTCGATATCAATGTTTCACGTTCTCTCTTCTTATTTTTACGACGATTCCAACAATTTTTTGAGATTTCATTTGGCGAAGGTACATCGCATGATATTTCTTTCAAATGTTTACATCTTATTGTTTTTGTTTTGTTTTTTTGTACAAACACGACGATGATCCTTCGGTAGATCGGATCGTGGACGATCGTGAATTCGGAGCACCCCCGATACAAGTTTTCCATTTATTTTTATTTTTCTCTTTAATGATTCTCGTCAATGTTTCTGTGTGTGTGTGTGTGTGTGTGTGTGTGTGTGTGTGCGTGTAAGTGTAGTTTTTGTTTATGATCACACTCACGCGCTAGAGGTTCGGTAAATTAGCTCAATCTTAACGATTATTTGTAACGATAGACCTTAATTCGCCTAGAATTGGTGACCAGCACCAAAAACGACATTCTCACAATTTCACAACTCTCTTGGAACACTCACAAAGTCATACAGGCATACGCACACACGCGCGAGCGCTCGCATACTCACTGGCACTCGCATATTATTTAGGATTCAACGCCTACGACACAGATACAGAATTTTTTTTTTTTTTATTTTATTTATTTATCGAGAGTTTTTTTCCATATGTTTTATCTTTTTTCCGTCTTCTCGTTTTTTTTTTCATCAACTAATACGATTACGTTAAACTTATTAGGTACATCGGAGTTCGAGCCTTTGCTCCTTTCAGACAGGACAGATTCGATCTCTCGCATTTTTCTTTTAATCTCTCTCTCTCTTTAGATCATTTAATAATTATCGACATACTGAATTTTCATTTTTATGAGTCACAGCTCTATTTTCATCCATACCAAGACCCGTTTACGGGAAATTAATTTACGCAGGAAGCTTTCAAAATATCTCCAGCGACATGTACGAAAGTGTTCGAGGGGGAAAAAAATATTTAATAAAATTTGATAAAAAAAAAAAGAAAAGACAAAACATTTCATTAGCGAATACCACGTGATTTATGGGATCACAAGGCTCGAGGATCGAGCGAAAAGGACTTAATTTTTTTAATGACGATTTTTCATTATTCTCAAACTCGTTATCCATTTTTAAAATCGTTTATGAATTTTTTTTCTTTTTTTCAAAAAACCAATTGTCCGATCTTTTCGGCAAAATTTCGTGACATTAAAGGAAAAAATAGTTCTCTTTGTTGGATGTAGGAAAGAAAAACAAAAGAATTGCACGGAATTTGATTTGAAAAATGGAATATTAAGCGAATCACGAGATAATAAAAATTTGAAGCACACGAGAGCAACATCGTTGTACTCGTCGAGGATCGTGAGAAATCATCATTGTGGCAAAGTGTAATTCTTGAATACTCAATTACGCAAAGTCCGTCTCATTTTTTTTTCGATCTCCTCGATTAACACAAACATTTCTTCTCATTTTATTTTGTCCATTCTTCAATATTTTTTTTTTCTCTCGAAAAATCTCAAAACTTCACCGAACGTGGTTTCTCTGATTGAGCGGCTCATAGTGACGGATTTAAGCGAGTAAAGTTGCTTGACATTTTTTTTTTTCTTCAAATTTTCGTTTCTTTACATCGATTCACAAGCTCTAAGAGAGAGGAGAGGTTGTAAAGAGGCGGGGGGGGGGGGGGGGGGGGGTCACGCCTAACTCCTATCACATTGCTAAAAGCCGATTTAATGACGCTGGAGGACATGATGTAAAAAGATAATTGAGACGTTGGCGTATGAGCGAAGAAAACGAAAAGAGAAAAGCACGAAAGGATAATTCGTGAATGAAATTGATGAGCGAAAGAATAGGTAAAAATAAACTAAACGTGACATCGTGATCGAGGATGATGATTGAGGTATGGGGTGTAATATCGATGGAGACGATCATGTTTTTTATGTTTCAACGAATCAACGAAAAACTTTTTACGTATTAATAACGTCGAGACGCGAGACGAAACTTATCGCTGTTGGCTTATTAATTCACCTTGACGAATCCAACTTACTTTAATTAATATTACTCTTTGGTTAGAAACACTTATCCCTTAAATCGCACTCGAATGTTCTTTGTTTTTTTTTCCACTCACGGATCTTCATTTTTTTGCTTCATGCGCATTTATACACATGTTTGAATAATTGGAAATTTTGCAGGACTTTACGTAAGAAATTGAAATTTGCTCGAGGGCAGTGTTTCAAAGCTGAAAACTTCAAACATCGATGATTCATTGCCACGAAACGAGCGTAAGGTATTATATTTTTGAGTCCCGAGGATGAATTTAATGTAAAAATTCTTTTAAAAAGGACTTTTATACTATGAAGTGTTTCAAATCTCGTGCTCGTTCGGAGTTAAACTCATCGACGATATTAATCTCTGCAGCGTTCTAACGCTGTTCTAAAGTCACGATTGTGCTGATTTTCACGAGGTTGAAATTTAACAGTTGTTTTCTTTCTTGCTCAAATTTCGAATCGTCAAAATTGTCATTACGTTGAAATTCGAGTCCCAAATGAAAATTACCATTCGTACAAACATGTGTATGCTTACAAAAAAAAAAAAACCCTGGATTGAGTATCTCTCTTCGATTTTTCCATCCAGCTCGCATATTCCGTACATCGATACCGAAGAAAAGGGTATTTTTTTTCTTTACAGCGACTAACAAACGTTTTAAGGGATAAAATCGACGCCCAAAGATGAGCACCTAATTCAGTCGTTTTTCAGTTTCGTATCGTCGATCTTTGGATGGGCTATTTAACCCCTGTAACCGTTTATTAGCTGATACAAAAAAAAATGTATCTCAGTTTTCCGATGTATCGCAACATACGCGAAGGAGAAGAAAAATCGTTGATCGACAACCATCTAGGATTGCTTTTTCGTACAAATTGCAAGAGAAAAGCGTAATTTTATCTACGAATTACATTTTTTAATATAGGAATCACGCCAAAAATGAGGCCAGCTCTGTGTACGAAACGATCCTCCTACATTAAAATCAATTCGTTCGTTTGCTCAGAAAAATTCATTCCGTACATTTATCTTAATCTCGTTAATAGTTAGTGATTTTTTTTTTTTTTTTCGTCACCATCACTCCGACTCTTTCTCTTGCATTACTGTTCCTTTTTTCCTCTTTCGTTTTATCCCTTTATACAGAGGAAAGACACAATATATATGTATTCTATGTCTTTTCTCATCGTGGTAATCGTCGTCACACTCGCTTGTTTATCAGGTGCGCTCGACCAAACTGTCTCACATTCGATTTGCGAATTAGTTCTAGTTTTTTTTAATACATCGTTTTGTTTTGTTTTTTTTTGTTTTTTTTGTTTTTTTTTTTGTTTTTTTGGTTTTTTTTTTCGTTTGAAGCGATCGAGACAAAAATCTTACGTTCAAGGTATTTATTTTTAGCCTTGTCTATCTTCTTTTTCTTTTTGGGTAAACTCTATATCGAAGAATCGGAGTTGTACCAAAAGGGCGAACAAAACGAACAAACAAAGAAAAAATCGTTTTGCTCTCTCTCTCTCTCTCTCGTTGTCGCTCAATCTCGCGCCATTCCTCTTTTTTTGCTTTTTATGTTCTTTAAACATTTTTTTTGTCTTTTTTTTTTGTTATATTATTTGCTTTCACACCTTTCTTCGCTCGAGCCGCGTGCGCGTTTTAGAAGACGTACCACATTTTTTAATTCCTCGATTATTGTTTTTTTTAAATTATTATTCCTCGTCGATTTAGAATCCCCGCGTGTCTTATGGAAGTACAGAGATTTTTGGGTTGTTTATTTTTTGTTTGTTTTTGGAACGACAGCGAGTCGACAACGAACCGTCGATTCGTTCCATTCATACTTTTTTCCTGCTTCCTCTTCTTCCCTCTTCTCGCTCGGTTGTGTTTCTCGCAATCTCATTTTTTTTTTTTTTTTATATGTCGTTTAATTAGCCTCTCACGACTCGGCGGACGCCGATTTTCTCTTTTTTTTTTTCGTACAATTCGTCTTCTCGAGGCCCAGAAAAATATGAAGATTTTCCTTATCTTTCGCAATAACGTCGAATTAATTCTTCGAGTTTCTCGCAGTTTTCGAGATTGTTGTTCCGAGAACTCATTCGTAACGACAAAGAAAACAAAGAAAACAAAGAAAACAAACAAAAAAAAACACTTGCTGAATTTCACCGTGGTAAAAGATCGCCGAATCGCGCTCGGACACTTTCGCTCTAGTGAACAGGTACATTTTGAGATTTCTTCCTCCGTTCCTTCTCTCTCACTTTCTCACTCTTGTTCCTCGTACGGGTTTTGACAACGGTTCTACTCTATCTTTTTCTCTCTCTCATTTCTCACTTTGCCTCGCCAATGTGCATGTTTTTGTTTTGTTACGATATCTGACGGATAGGATCGAGATAAAACGGTCCTGCCGGATCTCCCGATCCAAACTTTCATCGGATCGCCTTTTGGGGATCTTGGAAAACCCGTCTTTTTTCCTCCCGTTAATTCTTTCACTTAATTTTATCCTCACGTTCTTTACTCCTTTTGATTCACTACTTCCTCACGAATTTCGCAAAGCATGATATGTAATTATAACATACATGAAATTCATATCATCTTGTTGTCGCTGTTGTTGTTATTGTTATTGTTCTTCACTATTCTTTCGTATTGCTTCTTCTTCTTTGTTTTTATCTTCGTCTTCATTCAGTTCAAATAACATCGACCGTTGTCCCCGTTGATGTTTAAACACGATTTTTTCCCTCCATTCATTTTTTTCCTCTCACGGTCTCTCGCTCTCTTTTTTCACTCGGGGGAGAGGGCAGGCTTCGGTGATCTATTGGCCTCAAGTGTCCTCTTGAACGTTTTTTTTTTTCATATTCATTTAATATAGTTTTTTTTTTTTGGAAAAACGTCAAAATCGAGACTAACCCCGATCCAACATCAACGACAGTCACGAAGCGCGGAGGCATTCATTTCAATAAGAGAAATCACCGAAAAAGCATAGACGGATTTGCGTTTGTCACTGACGTACGCGCCACCATGATTGTTGCACCTTCTCGTGAAGCTTCTTGCAAATACCGGCTAGCCTCCGTCACATTCCAGCGTCAGCTGGATTATCGTCGGCCTCACCGCCCCTATCGTCGCCGGAAAGCGTCGTCTCGCTCAAACCCTCGACGTTCTCGCCCGACTCGTCACCCTCCTCCAGTGTCACCTGGAAACCCGAAAGAAAATTCATATATTTATTAGAACGAAAACAAAAGGATTGTCGCTCGATGTTTGAAGTATTTGCTTAACGTAGAAAATCATCAATTGCCTTTCATCATTTCGTCGCAATATGAAAACTATTGATTATTCGTTGATAAAAAAAGGGAATACATTGCTGTTCGTTCGATTGACAAATCAATGAATTCGTGAATTGAAAATGACGAATTGATAATTGAAATTACCTGAAAGTGTATCCTGTCCGATTGTTGTTCGTTGCTCGGTTGATCGTCGGACGGTGGCGACGGTGGTATCATCGATTGATACCAATCACGATTTTCCTCAAGCGTATCGAGTATATCCTGGGCATCGGGATGCACAAGATCGGCCCATGTTTCCCAGAGCGGATGAACGATATAATCGATAAAGCCAACCTGTGACTTTTCAATGGTGGCACTGTGACGATCGCACATCGGGCTTATATCCATATTTTGTTCACGCTCACGATCGCCCTGAAGGAAAAACTCTTCCATAAGAAGACCGACCCATTTTTTATAGAGGGGCAATGGTTTCGTCGGATTCGAGAGATCGGCGCAGTGTACAAGATTCTCAAGAACTTGAATTCTGTCGGTATAATTGTCGAGCAAGAGGACACCTGAACCGGCAACCTTTTTCGTCTCGACCATCGTCTTGAGATCGGCCAATAACGACATGTGTTTCGACATATCGGTCGACAGCACCATATCTATAACCATTTTTCTCAATGTTTGACGCTGTTTTTTCGTCATATTTACGAATATGTCGCAACCCTCGTTCTGTAGTAACTTGAAAGCAACGGCGAGATGATGATTCTCGAGGACCGACTCGTCGTTGTACATCAGCGCAAGCTCCGAGCCTGCAAAATCATTCGGACAAAAAGGTTTATTTAATAATAACTCATTTCATCGATACTAGAACGGATCGGGGTGATTTTTTATACGAGAGGGGTTTTCATGAGTTATGAATGCGAGTCCAATAGATTTGTTTTTTTGTTTTTTTTCGACGGTATACTTACTGGAGTTGATGAGGAACTGATTCGTGAGGCCTGGATGATCGACATCGTGTATCGTAGCCGCAAATAGAGCCGCCGTAATCTCTAGTGGTGTAAAGACGGACTGTAAATAACGAAGAAACAAAAAACAATTCGTTATAATTCAGTTCACTCCGAAGTCGTGCTACTTGATAAAATGAAAAAAATCGTTGAAAAAAAATTTGTTGCCTAAGTGAATTTTCATGATAGAATGTTTTTTACCTCGAGGGCTGGTGTATTGAGCAGAGTGTGTGTGGACTGTGTCACATCGGCCGCGTGGAGGCTGTTGTGAAAGGGATTGTCCTTGACATAATGATCCTCAAGTGTCATCATAAAGGTAACAAAGGTCTTTGGCGGAATAGCTAATGATTTGAGCAAGTCGCGACTCTGAAAGGCCGTATAGGCCACGCAGGTCAACGGACGATTGTTGCTCAATTCGCCTATTCTGAATATATCGATTCCCCACTTGTCAATGTCCGAAAGAAGCTGCGAAAAAAAAAATTCAATTTATATCGATTAGCATCGCCGATCGGGAATAATCACAGTGTTATTAATTAATTCATAATCGTTCGTATGCCAATCGCGTGTGAATCGGCGGTTGAATAAAAAAATGCTAATTATTACAAATCGAGCAACTACGATATTTTATGTTTGTTACAAATCGATTTATCGTTTCATCGTTTGGCGAGATCTCTATCCGAGAGAACGAACGTCGAAAGTCCAATTCATCGTCGTTAATCATAGTGTTTGAGGTTTTTTTTTCACGCGAGGCACCAGCCAAACGAGACAAACAGACCATACTAGAACTCATAGACGTTCATGACTTTTTCCACGATCAATCGATCGCGATCTTCATCGATGTTCACGTAGGGAGATTCGACAAGTAAATAAACCCACAATCTTATCAATGATTTTTTTTTGTTTGGTTTATCTATTTATATTTGACGTTAGATTTATCATCGATCGTGGAGTGTCACTCGCAGATAATCGTTTATTTTATTTTATTTATTACTTTCTAATACGTCGTAATTTTTATATTCACAAATATTTGTCACAATATTGCTTAACTAGTAGCACGTGTTTCTCCGAAATTAGATGTTGAACAATCGACACGAAAATTTGAAGTAAAAAAATGTTGTTTGTGCATTATTTTTTGCAACTAAACGTGAAATTGACTGATGAAAATCAATATTACGCTCTAAATAGTACTCTTGGCTTTTACAGTTGATCATTGAAATTTTTAAATTTATTCATTCCATCGACGAGCTAAAATAATTTCGACAAATATTTTCATTTTCTTTAACGAATACCATTTTAACGAATTATTATCGTATTCTTATTAATTTTGTATTCCGTTCCGACCACTGTGCAATAAATTCCAAACCGACAACCCGGTTTATAAAAAAAAAACAAAAAATTATGCAAATACTTCGCACGAAAACCTACGAACAAAAAAGGTCCGCACGAGTTTGAAACTGCGTCATTGCGAGAACGACCGTGACCTTATTCGGGAAAATATAATTTGAAATCTGTGCTCCCGGGACGACTACGACGAAAATTCAACCGAGATATACACCCCGTACACCAAAAACAGTCACGGCCATTTTTTTTCGTCGAGTTGTTTGTCGTTTGAATCACTCGCGTGGGTTTCATACGAACGTGAAAAAAAAATGCAAAAAAAGTCGATACCAATGGATCGAGTGTTCAATTAAAATGAAAAAAAAAAAAAAAAACAAAAAATCAATTTACAAGCTTGACAAAATGTAAAAACGTTTAATCGTACGAATTAATGTTAACATTGAATAAATGTAATATTTTTCATCCGTATTGACGATAAATTAAACTTTCAAAATATAACTTGATCCATGTTGACTTTCACATAGAAAATAAATCTGAGAATTAAAAAAAATTTGAAATTATATAAAAAAATATCTAAAGTTTCTAAATAGAGTTGCCGATTCGACGATAGTCTGCGCGATTGAAGGTTCGACGGCGTCGCTTTTGTCAACGTGACACACGGAGATTTAAAAATAAAACAAACGGGAAGCAGCTTATATATTGATGAATAAAAAATTTGAGCTGAACGGATTAAGCATTATCAACAGGTTGGAGTAACCACAGATAGGAGCTCGTTAATAGCTCATAAGTTCAATCAGAAAATGTGGATGCAAATGAAGAGAAAAAATAAACATTGATAAATGCTCGCTGTTGTTACATAATTATTATTAGCCATATGCGCACACGTGAAGAAGTGTTTTTCACGAGGTCGGAACCTCGAAGTCCCGTAGTCGCACTTTCTAATCCTGAACTTTCCCGTTTGAACTCAACAACAACGCAAGTAATTAAGCGAAAAAAAAAACAAACAATCAAACAAATAATAAATGCTTTTTTTTCTCGTTTCCGATTAACGATAAATTAAACAATTGCGAGATAAATATTAACATCGACGTGTTTCGTAACGCATTATTGCCGGCTATACATATCGAAACGTTGGAAATGTAATGTTTTATTCAGTATGTTTATCCGTCGAGAAGCATTAAAGAAAAAAAACGTGTTTACTTGGCTATGAAAGAAGTGAGAGGTTGCAAACGATTGAACGTGAGAAGCTTTATCGTGTAACACACGAACGACAAACTAATTTTTAATTACAATTTTCTTGCGCGTGCCAACATTTTCTTACCGAGCAAAATCACGAATTACCATTTTTTTTACTTGTGATTTACAAATTTTTCGTTGTCCGGAGTATGAAAAATTGTCAGTATCGGTATGTGCCCAATTTCATTAAATTTACTTTTTTCTCAGTTCAGCATTAGACACGTAAAGAAAGTGGTTTTTTTCCTCACTTCCATAATCGCCTATACGAGGTCTGTTCAAAAAGTATCGCGAATTTTGAATTTCCGCGGGCTACGTATATTCGATTTTCGATTTTTTTGTGGCGTTAGGTTAGTATTCATGTCCCTCGATTATGCTGAAAAAATCGGCCATTTTGAATGTTTTGTTAATTGTTGACAGCTGTTTTGGTTAGATGTGTTTTGGCTTGTCTGCGATTTTTGCCTATTCCAAAAAATGGATCAAAGAATCCGTATGAAATTATGTGTGAAAAACAAAATTAAGTGCGCGGACGCATTCCGAATGTTGACTGTGGCATATGGTGAAGCTATCTTGGACCAAAGCAACGTTTATCGGTGGTACAAAATGTTCTCAGAGGGCCGAGAAGATGCGAACAACGAAATGCGTTTCGGACGCCCGAGCACATCAACAACAGACGAAAACATTGATGAAGTGAAGAAAATAATATTGGCCAATCGTCGAATCACCGTTAGAGAAGTTGCTGAGGAACTAAACATATCGATTGGCTCGTGCTATTCGATTTTTACCAATGACTTGGGCATGAGACGGGTCGCCGCGAAATTCGTGCCAATATTGCTCAATTTCGAACAAAAACAGTGTCGCGTTAACATGGCCAAGGAGCTGTTGGACTCGGTCCGCGACGACCCAAATTTGCTCCAGAGGGTCATAACTGGTGACGAATCATGGGTTTATGGTTATGACGTGGAAACCAAAGCTCAATCATCGCAATGGAAACTGCATCTTTCGAATAGGCAAAAATCGAAGACAAACCAAAACACGTCTAACCAAAACAGCTGTCAACAATTAACTAAATATTCAAAATGGCCGATTTTTTCAGCATACGTGAGGGATATGAGTACCAACCTAACGCCACAAAAAAATCGAAATTCGAATATACGTAGCCCGCGGAAATTCAAAATTCGCGATACTTTTTGAACATACTTTTTGAACTTTTTTTCGTATGTCATTCAACTCGAATCACTCGATCGTCAACTCCATCCTCACATTACCATTTTATGACGCGTTTCGTTATTACGAAGAAAAAAAGGACAATTTGACGTCGTAGTTCCATTTCTTTTATTTTCGATCTCCGAAGAAAAAGTAATAAAAAGAGAATTAATAAATTCTCCCAGGCAGAGCACTTTAGCCAATAAAACTCTCTAGTGGGCGGTTTAACGACGAAAACGACGTGAGTCATTCGACGATGAAAAACAAATCAACGTTATACTGTACGCGATGTATGAGGTAAAATAAGAAATAAAACAATTCGTATATATTGTTTATCTAAATTATTTTTTGTCCACGTCACATATCGTACTGGTTCATTTAATGTGCATTAAAGTAACCGCTGAAATTTAGTAACTGCTGCGTACTCCGTGACTATTGATCAAACTAAACAACAATTTCTACCCTCCGGAGAAGGATTTTTTTGTTGTTGTTATCACCGAAATTGATTGTTAACTCGATCGGGCATATCACGGCAAATTATAATTATCAACTTTGATATTTATCATGATTACAAATTTAAAAATCATACAAATAAAAAATGTTCGAAATCAATGAAACGAATAATTTATTAGCATAGTTTTTTTGTCGTCATTAATTAAATAAATTAAGTAGAACGATTATCTTTCATTCTTGATTGAAAAATCATAAATATAAAAAGTGTTTGAAATCGATTAAACGAATTATTAATTTGTACAATTTAAGCATTTTTTTAAATTCCATCGATCATTTTAACTAATTACATAATAAATCCGAATATCCGTGGTAAAAAGTTATAAGAAAAAAGGTAAAAATGTATCTTACCTTGCCAAGCTGTTCTTCGTGTGGCGTTTCGATCCCGTGCATTGGCACCCTCTCGCCCGTGAAGCTGTTTGTGTGCGTTAACGGACGTTTTACACCGCTAATATGTGACATCGCTGTGGGTCCTCGCTGTGCCCGGTCCTTCTTCTTGACGACTCTCGCGTCCGAGCCCGTTGCAGCCGCCACAGCATCCTCGATTCGCAAAGATGGCACATCGAGCTCTTGCTGCTTGTCTGATTATTCGGGATCATCGAGAAAATGAAAATGAACACACGCGTTAAACAACTGCTGTCGTGCTTTGAGGATTAAAAGCTATAAATAATTATAAAAAAAAAAGAATAATAACAATAATAGTGATAATATTATGTAAAGTTCTTCCGTACACATTGACTCATCATCTGCGATCATTGTTCGATATAAAAATGTATCGCCTTGAACGATATTATCTTTATAAACATTTTTAATGTTATTATCATTAAAAATAAAAATTGAAAGTTTCATATTGCTTCATCATTATTTTTGCACCTTAAAAAATGTTTCTCTTTGAGCTTTTTCAATTCTAGCCTCATCATAGAGGATGCTTTGGTATATTCGGAAAAAAATGATTATGAAGCAGAATGGATGTTTCAAATTATACAATTTTTCAGTCCTTCAAATTCATAGTCTGAGATTTGCTCAATTTTAATTCAATTAATGTAGGAAGTTTTGACGCGATAGCCCAAAAATTGTACGAGCTAAAAGCCTTAAAAAACGTGTCTGATCCTCGTCTATTTGCGTAAAAAGTTTTAGTCTGATGGATAAAAAATTTCACGAGTTACGCTCTGAACAGAAATTTTGAAAAAAATTAAAATCGTGTAAAATCTTAACGAGTTCAATCGATGGTAACATTGATTCTAAATGTGTTTTCCGTCATTTTGACGTATTTTCAACGAATTGATATTCAAAACAGAAAAAAAAATCTTTTTTTTTTCACGAAAACAAAGCTCGATCCATGAGGAAACAAAGAGTATTATTTTTCAATAGAATCAAGGGAGAGATATCGCAAGTATGACAGAAATGTCGATAGTCTGCTGACACACAGAGACTGTGTGTGAGAGTAACTTGAGAAAGAAAAATTTACGCAAGACTAAAGTTCATCGTCGCTGCATCTGCTCCAATGAGACTTAATTTATTTTCATCTTGGATTAAACCGCAAGCATTTATGCCATGAAGAGTGAACGTGATGTATTGTACAATATACACAGTCGTACTATTGTTAATGATGGAAAAAAGTCTTACACGGATGTGTTGCTGAATTAATCGAAACTATGGTTCTAGGATTGTACACTTGATAATTAACAAAAGACTCGTCTAGCACGACGAGAAGTGAAATAAATCTTTTCAAGCAACCAACCCTTAATATTAGCCCCACAGTCCAACGAGAAATCATCTCTCATACATCTTCAATGGCGTTATATATAGGACTTTACAACTTTTCAATCGGATTCACGCTCCGTATTTACAGAAAATGGGAAAATTTGAAACTTAGGTATCCAGTCCCTTTGGAAATCCCTTTTTTCATCGCTTCCTACCAAAGCTGGTTATCGTCAAAGAGCTACAAATTACGAAATAGAGTTTTGACCATTCGGGATCGATATATTAGACAAATTTTTGTTTCTAGAAATCGTAGAGCGTCAATCGAAAAGTTTATCAAAAGTTTGCTCTCACAATAATTTCTTTGCAGCAAAGTATTTTATTAGTAAATAATTTTTGATAATTTCTTTTGTTTTTCAACAATTCAACGTATGAATCGCGAAAACTTTTCTTTTAATTCCTTATTTTAATTCAGTCAAGAAGCTGCTGGTCGTTATTTGATATGACAATTTGTAAAAATGAAATTGATGATAATTAATTTGTTAATGATAAGATTAATCATTAAAAGTATCACGCTGTAATAATTAAAAAAAAAAAGGTCATCTAAGCGATTGATGGCTAAAACAAAAGTAGTTCATTAATCGGTAAGAATGCCCGTGAGGGTTACATTTATTGATGGAAAATTGTGAGCGTGTGCTCGCGAGTCCTCGATGATAATGAAAAAAAAAAAAAAAGAAAGAAGGCCAACTTTCACCGTGCACGCGATGTGTTTGATTACGAATGATCGAATGCTGGTAGAAACGATGTTCAGCATGTAAAATGTGCTTCGCAATTCGTTCGTCATGAGCCACAGACATAATGTTTATATATATGGTACGTGAAAAAAAAAAAATCGTAAACTCACCGAGAAAAGTGCTGCAGATGTATTCGGAGATTTGATTTCCGGATTTCGACGATTCCGAAAAGTGTGATAGCTCCTTGTTCAGCATCCTCTTGAACTACAAACACAAAACACACAATTCATCGTAAATTAAAAGAAAAAAATGTATATTTGTTCGTGATATAAAAACAATTTAACCGAATAGATAAGAAAAATGTATCTATAAAGATACAAAATTTATGTTGCAGCTAATCAAACTGTTGTGTATACCGTATAACACGTACGAGTTACAAATCTTCGCTATCTCTTGCACTCCAATTCGATTTTGTTTTTTTTTTCTCATGTTTGTCGAAGGTTCTCAGTAGTATATCGCAAATAACAGGTTGCGAGCTTTCGTTATCGCTGCACTCATCTTTGCTGCAGGAATAATTTATATATTTTTTTCGTTCGCTAATAAAACAGTGACACGGGGCGAAAGGGGAGTGGCGAAATAACGAGAGACAGGGGCGATTTAATAATGAAATGTAAAATCTGAGGTTAATGACATCAGAGATTTTATTGTTATCATTTCGATAAGATGTCTTTTTTTTCAGCAAGATTTGATGAAAGTTATAAAAATTCTTGAGATCGTCTCGAAACGTCTGTGTTAAATGGAAATTGAGGAGAAAATTTTGGTCATTTATTATTATTCTTAAGACACTACATATTTTTAATTGGTGTTCTTAGTTCCACGAATAATTAATATGCTACATTCATGTATTGCAAGTTTTAAAGTCGCTAAGTCTCTCGTTGAGTATATACATCACTCTCATTAATGTGATATATGAATGAAAATTTTACGAAGTGAGATCTCGTGATAAACGCCGAAGATCAGGATTATACGTATATATGCCGTGTCATATGTTGAAAGTTCATGGAACTGCAATACTCCTACCGAAATAAATCATTAGCTATATAACGTGAATGTATAAATCATTGTTATTCGTAACGTAGTTTAACCATGTGTTACTTTAGATAAGCGAAAAAACAGTGCTATCTACTCGAATTCATTGTCACTCAGGTAAACAACTTGTTATGTATTCATTACTTTTTCTCCATAAAAAGTATTGTACTAATGAGGATATTTGAAAAAATAATTAATTCACAGAAATATCAATTAACATAACATTTTATGTTTATATATATTCTCAAAATTTTCCATAATTTGTAAGAAAAAAAATCGAAGCGTTAGATTGTTTGAAAATTGTTACACAATCGTAAAATTTATACGTTTCCTATTTGTATGTTTTATAACAAAATTTGCCAAGTTTCGAGGACATTGACTGTTCAGTTTCACAAATCCTTGCTTACTTATCGACAATTAATATTTTTTTTTTTTCATTTTTTATTGTGACACGTAAAATTTTCAAATCTTCAGCAATTAGATGTATTGAAAAATAAAGATAATGTGATATTTTGTAAACAATTATTTTTACGCTGTATCAATGACACTTTCGTGGCATTACTATTACTTTCAATGTTTTTAGTATCTTCAATAATCGTAATTTTTATTACATCATTTTTGATAAACATTCTTCTTGTCGGGAACATGTAAGTACCCAAAAAAAAAAAAAAAAAAAACAAGAACATCCCAAACGCATTCAAAAGTGAGTTACATCTCGTATACCAATTACATTGATATTACGTAATTTGGATTTGCGGAGATACAATGTCACAAGTAGATTTGCTTGATTGGACATTATTATATTGAACAATAGGCCTTTAAACGGGACGACCTAAAGTGCTCCACTGACATTCTTCCACCATTATAAGGGATGATTGAATGATGATTTATTAACCGTGCTTTGTGTCGTAATCAATGTAGGAGGATAAGAAAAGACAGAGAAAAGAAAAGAAAATCATCTCAAAAATTCAAAACAAAATTACGTACACCAATAAAAAAAATGGTATGTAAAAAAAATCGGATACAACACACGAATTAAATTGGTACATCGATCTGAATTCCATTTTTTTTTGTACCAACTGAGAGCCCGAAAAAAATAATTACCCATTGTGATTCGGTCGACCTCGTCAAGAACGAGTTAATCTCCAGAGGATTCTTTTATCTTCTCCCTCGACCCATATAGAAATGCATATATAACTATAACAGTACTCGACACGTACATCCCAATGTTTTATTGCTTAATTTCAATGAACTTGAGCGAATGAATCTTTCCTCACAAATACATCGTACTGTTTTTTTTTTTCAATTCAGCACAATCGCACTCGTGCACGAAGTTGGGTGGAAGAGTGGTAAGAGGAAAACCTTTTTCAATGGGAGAAAAATCGAGGTCAGGTCGATTTCCTTGTAACGCAACGCCATCCACTCGCTATATAAGATCTTTGTCTTGGCTGTTTGTACTTAATAACACACGTCATCGATATGTCTTATCCGATATGTATACATATGTCTCTTTTACATATATATGGATATACATATCGCTTATTCGTAATCGTGCAGTGAGTAAACGAAGCTGGCAGACTTGCATGCGCTGTAATACGATCTATGTACATGGGGCATTTTATGGAGTATTAAGGGGGGAAATAGGGTTAGACGGTTCAAAAACTCGATTTTTTTTTATTTCATAAATTGTTAGTAAAACTATTGAAAAATATGTTCCCAAAATTTTAAATGAAAATTCCGACTCGTTCTATTGTTATAAGCTATTAAGAAGGGGAAATAGGGTTAGGGTAGTGAAACTACCCTAACCCTATTTCCCCTTCTTAATGGCTTATGGAAAACGATAGGGAAATAGGGTTTTCATGAATTTTTTTATAGTATAAAAAATGAATATAATTTATTGAAACTTTGAGAATATTTTATACATATATTTAAGTATATACTATAAAATTTTTTGAAAAATTTCCTTGAAAAACACCGAAGAAAATTTATGCCTTGACTTTGTTTTTCTTGGTACTATTTTTTCAAACGCGTTTTTCTGAAAACGACTTTTTTTTAATTTGCGTACACGCTAGTTTGAAAAGTTTTCAACCAATCGTTTTGAAAATTGGCAGTTAGTTTCTTCATAGTATTGCGCTCTATATGAACCTAAAATCGGAATATTATCATTATTTAAAATCATTTTTTTTTGCAAATAAAGTTGTGAAAAATGGAAAAAAATCATGCTTTTTTGTTTTTACCCCTGTAAAAAATTCAATTTTCTATTTTTTTGATAGCATTTAGGTTCATATAGAAGAGAGACATACAATAAAAGTAAATTCCAACCTCTTTTGATTTCAGATGAAAATTGCGGCTTCCAGAATGTTCGCAAAATGCTGAGTCTGATTGTGACCTGCAATATGGGGTCGCTAATATCTTCGGTGTTTTTCAAGGAAATTCTTCAAAACTTGTATAGTATATACTTAAATATATGTATAAAATATTCTCAAAGTTTCAATAAATTATATTCATTTTTTATACTATAAAAAAATTCATGAAAATCATTGAGAAAACGCTGTCCTAACCCTATTTCCCTCCTTAATGATAGAAGCGTCAATCAAACGAAATTTATACTGTCTCAAGATTCATTTTTTTTTTAAGAAAATAATACTTGTTAAGTATTTTCTTAACAAGAAATTCAGTCAAACTAATTTTTTAACCACTCCATTAATTATTATACTCTTCAACATTATTACCATTTAAGTTAATACTAGTTTCAATATGAGTCATTTTTATTCATATTTTTATTCTATCACAATGTACGGACAATTATTGACTAACTTTCGGTTGCGACCGTATGCGTAAAATTAAAAATAACAGATGAAAAAAAAAACAGAAATCTCTTCTGGCAAGAATTTACATTGATATTTGGTCAAAAATCATTAAATCTCATTCGAATTCGTGAGATTTGAGATTTGTGTACGATGGAAAATCGTTTGTTATTCGAATACGGATAAGCGCGTCACGAAATTAATAGCATTGAGACACCAAAAATTCTTTTAGTATTGCGTGAAAAAAAAAGATCATGTTTATATTTCGTGATACTCGATATGATAACCCCTCGTAAAATTCGTCATCGTAGGTTCAAACATACGCGTAACCTATGGCCGCTTTGTCTCGCTCGCGTGGTCGTTGATAAAGGCGGCGAATTTGATAAAATTTTTTGTTTTTAGTTCGCTCGATAAAACTGGCTTATAAAGCGTGAAGTCGCGAAATAACGTAAAGTATGAAATTCAATTAATGAGATTGTCGTTCGTTGCACGCATTTCTTAATGTACGGTCGTACGTGGAGCGACGATAAGATTGAAAAAAAAAAAAAAAACGAGAAGCACGTATCATATTCGTCACAATGATAAATTAAATCGTCATCTCGAGACGCGATATATGATGATAGAGGGATGCGACGCGTAACCCTCTCGTAAATCAAATACGTACATTAAAACGTATACATTTAGGTGCATGTATTATATACCCTGATATATATATATATATATATATATATATATATTGACCGCGTATCGTGAATTACAGAAGGGAGAGCTCCGAATCGTCGGTCTGACGTGATCCACATGAATTGTGATAAAAATAAATAATAATAATAATAACGATAAAAAGAATATTAATTGGAAGAAACTGCGCAGAATGTTAATTCAAATCGTCATGTATTTTGATAAATATAGATACGCTACAACTGTGATGATTTATTTATTTTTCATTTTTACTTCAAATTCATAGTTTGTCTAGAAGGAAGAAAAGAATTTAATAATAGCCGTCATAATGGTCGCAGGTCGACAGTTTTTCCATCACGACCAAGTTCGATCGATTAACCTCGTCCCTGGGCTCTATAATGTCATTCGCGAGCGCGCGCGCACCTGACACAAAAATTAAACGACTTTATTTATCGCTATAAATACTCACTGAACTCCGGGTGAAAGAATTAATCAAGGTCTCGCACATACTTTGAATTTAAATATTACGAAAGTGAAAAAGAAGCACGTTTTGTTTTCTTTCATTTTTGCTCATTGTTTCTTTTTGTGTGTTTAATTTTCTTAATATCGTTTCACGTATTTTCGGGATTTGGTGTATGTGAAAAAAAAAATATCAAGAGCACAACAAAATGATCAAGAGATGCGGCGGTGTCTTGACGCCAAGTAATTAAAAAAAGGAGTTTTTATGTACGTTATTATTACATGGGTGAGATGGAACTAAGTAAAATAGTGTCTATAGGATAAAATAGTTAATAAATCTATATAGTATGCATTTGCTAGCCAAAGAACAACATTAGTTCGTCGAAGGTCTTGGCGCATGAACAATTTCGTCGTGTGTGTACGATAAACAAATTTTACGATTGTTATATTAAGAATCATGGGCTTTGCCCTCAATCGTTTGTTATTGAGCTTTTCGAGGGAGTCTGCAATAAATGATATTGCGATTTATTACAGACCTTGTTGCATCGCTAGTCTCTTCGGAAGCCAAACGTGATATCGTTAATATTCGGTTGCAGGGTTGGTACGAGTAACGTTCGAAAATATTACAGGGACGATATTTTATAATTGTCGTAAATATGCGAAAATAGAAAATTGAGGTTGATTTTAATGTTTGTTTAGTAGATTATTTCGTGACGCAAATATTGATACAAAATGGACCTTTCATGAGCAAATTACATTTAAAAAATAAACAATATTGCATATACAGATAATTCAATTTTTTTTTCGTACTTATTTTAAGGGAGGAAATAGGGTTAGACGGTTCAAAAAATCGATTTTTTTTTTAATATCATAAATTGTTAGTAAAACTATTGAAAAATATGTTCCCAAAATTGAAAATGAAAATTCCGACTCGTTCCATTGTTATAAGCCATTAAAGGGGGAAATAGGGTTAGGACAGCGTTTTCTCAATAATTTTCATGAATTTTTTTATAGTATAAAAAATGAATATAATTTATTGAAACTTTGAGAATATTTTATACATATATTTAAGTATGCACTATTAAATTTTTGAAGAATTCCTTGAAAAACACCGAAGAAAATTTATGACTGCCTTTACTTTGTTTTTCTTGGTACTATTTTTTCAAACGCGTTTTTCTGAAAACGACTTTTTTTGAACTTGCGTACACGCTAGTTTGAAAAGTTTTCAACCAATCGTTGAGAAAATTGGCAGTTACTTTCTTCATAGTATTGCGCTCTATATGAACCTAAAATCGAAATATTATCTTTATTTAAAAGAATTTTTTTTTTGCAAATAAAGTTGTAAAAAGTGGCAAAAAATCATGCTTTTTTGTTTTGACCCCTGTAAAAAATTCAATTTTCTATTTTTTTATAGCTTTTAGGTTTATATAGTAGAGAGACATATAATAAAAGTAAATTCCAACCTCGTTTGATTTCAGATGAAAATTGCGGCTTCCAGAATGCACGCAAAATGCTGAGTCTGATTGTGACCTGCAATGTGGGGTCGCTAATATCTTCGGTGTTTCTCAAGGAAATTCTTCAAAAATTTTTTAGTACATACATAAATATATGTATAAAATATTCTCAAAGTTTCAATATATTATATTCATTTTTTAGACTATAAAAAAATTCATGAAAATCATTGAGAAAACGCTGTCCTAACCCTATTTCCCTCCTTAATGATAGAAGCGTCAATCAAACGAAATTTATACTGTCTCAAGATTCATTTTTCTTTTAAGAAAATAATACTTGTTAAGTATTTTCTTAAATTCGTGTTTTCATAAAAAGAAACGATAATTTGACTTCAAAAGGATTAAACGGTATAAAATGAGAATTGGACATAAGATTTTTTTGCCGAATAATTAACAGTGTGTCATGTACCTGAACAGCCATTATACTGGCCATGTCTGCGAGATCAGCGAGTGTTCGCAGATAGTGAAAATATCCGGAAGACTCCTCGACATTACGGGTCTCGATTTCGCTGGTTGACTGACGAACCATTTTTTTTTCTACAATCTCACGATTCGTGATAATATTTTGTTCTCCTCCAAATCTCGAATTATAATCCGATTATCGGCACAGTTTTGTACATTATATAGTCAAAGCACTGTCAAAGGTTTAAGTAACCAACGAACCACAAAATTGTTACACACAGCACAAAATGTGACGAAAATGTTTTGCTTTGTTTTGCCAAAGATTATCCTTTAAATAGTCGTTAAGAAAAAAAAAAATGATTTTTCAACGCGACTGGGGTCTTCGTTCACCGAGATAATTCGCACTAGTACCGGAAGACGAGACGCTCTTCGGCGTCCTCTTTAGCGTTGGATGTAATAAAAAATTACACGATTCGCGGATCCAACGGCGAATTACTTCGCAAACAAATTTCACGGTAATCGCGTAAGTTCCCGCTGAAATATTGATCGTATTGATTCTTATTGGACAACGATGAAACGCTTTATCCAATCACACTTTTGCTTGTTTCTTGCACCAATGCTATCATTCATTTTTCATATTTATTAATCGATATCACATAATTGGAAAACGTTCGAAATGTAACGATAATCGATTTTCCTGTGGTTTTGTTTGTATCGCGAGTACTTCTTGCACGAAACACGAGAAATACGAACAACAAGAAAAAACAACAACGACGTGGAAGATAATTATTTTCAATTCTATGCTCATAAAGTTCGTTTTTATGTTTATTAGAACTTGCTATGTATCCGTGGCACTAGTTAGCTCTGTCCCGTTGGACTGTTCAACGTGATCTGCGTGCCGGCTCGTGCCGCGGAGGCTTTTATCAACCAGCCGACATTCTTTTTCCACTCTCCCACTCTTTCACGACGAGCGAGAATAATCGGCGTGCTCCACCGGTTATATCAAAAAGAGTTAACGGAGACCTGATATATATACCGTCTGTATCGTCTTCGGAACGGAATGGAGAGAGGGAGGAGAATGAGAAACTCACTTATAACACACATTGGACCAATCTGCCCGGAACCCAACTTCTTCTCATCGTTAAATGAGCGAAAAAAACAATAAAGTTCTTTCGTGAGAGGAAGGGGGATAGAGTCGATGAGCTTTTTCGTATCTCTACGAATCACGCGTACCAAGAATTTTTCGTAATTATTTTTCTTTTTGTTTATATCTTCGTCGTAATTTCTAGTATTTTAACAGAGATGATAATAAATTATACGCATTTATTTTTTTTATTTTTTATTTTTTGGTGTTTCGTAATATCGATATTATTTTTTGGGAATTCATTGACTTTCTGAAAATGTGTCAAAGGATATTGATAATAAATTATCGTGCATTTTTTCTGTTTCATAATTATAGAATTATGTTATTACGATGTTGTTTGGAGATTCTGGTATGTTTTTTGAAAAATTCTTCATGACAATTAGCAATGTTTTTGTTGTTGTTCAGATTTTAGCTGATAGGGTACTCATTTTTGTGGTGTGCTGCAGTTAAAAGTTGTTTTGACGCTGTGTTGACGGATTCTTTGGAATCTGCGTTATGGTAATAAAGATCTATGAGATACATAATTACTGTTCGAGATTCCAAAAAGTTTACTGCGCACGATGACGATATTTTTGACCTCGTCGCGGGCTAAATGGGCGGGGGTTGAGAGGGGGAACGAACAGTTTTTCAGTAGGTTTTTCTTTTATACGGAGAAGAATTTGGTTGTTTACTCCAAAAGATATCTAGATAGTGAATGGTAATTTGCATGGTAAAAATACGTTTTTCGGTATGTCCGATTATATTTTTGGGAAGTGTGACAAAAAATTTGGATCGATCTATTGTAGCTTTCGAAATTTTAGCCAATTGTAATAACGTAGTGGGAAAATACTACTTAATATATCTAGAGCTACTTCAGGCTGTAGTTAATCGGCTTAAAAATTTTAGTTGTTCTAAAATTAAACTAAAAGTGTTTAATTGATTTAACGCAATTTTGTATTCACCGATAAGCATATTCTTCATTCCTCCTTACAATATAGTTCAGTTTTACCGTGCATTACCTTTTTTTTTACAATAACTTTTATTCAAGGTCGTAAATTTTATTCTAGGTAGGAAATCTTGTAATAAAGAAAAAAAATACATAATTTGAATGCGTGACCTATTCAACCGTACCGTTGTCAACACTTTCTCGTCAGATTAAATAAAGGTGATGAGTAAATACAGCGAATATATAGTCACAGTCCCCGATCACTTGCGACACGTAATGTTTGGTTCGTGAAACTTGCATTGTTCGATGATTTTTACTACAAAATTTAGCGTTCCTTCAAGAATCATTGGGTATACCAGAAATTATGATACGACTGATCGTATTATTTTCTCTTTGTAAGTGAAAAAGAATATTTGGCTTCTTCTTGTTTCCGATATAAAGTGAATCATTTTGAAACGGTTTCTCACGTCTCTCAGACAGGATACGATTCATTCATTAACACGTCATTAAGCACTCTTACAACTCTCACTCGCAAATGACGAAAGATTCTACGACCTAATTCTCGGAATACAAAGAGAATTTTCTCGCGATATTGGAGCAGATTTACGCTTGAAATATTCCCACAAATGATTATTCAAGATTAACAAACGTAATCTCTATTTTATTTATTGTTTATCCATTCCTTTCTTCGGTCAATTATTCGATTGGTATTTTGCATTTAAAAACGTATTTGGATACTATTTCGCCAAAATATTAGGATCGGTGACGTCACTTTCGTCATTGTTCTTTTTGTTCCGAAAAACAAACGTTAGTTTCTTCTCTCGAACCGGATTGTTGTCATTTTTCAAGTTTGCAAATGATCCTTCGATCTCGCGACAATTCGGGAAAGAGCGGGAGGTTGGATGTCTTTTAAATAGCCTCAGAGATCCTGATATCATGAAAAAAAATATAATAGAAAGAAAATTCGATACAATGTAACAAATTTCAACGCCACAATAACAAAAGCGCTTTTAAAAATTAAATCGCAGTTTTACCTCCTGTCTTCGATGCATCATTTCGTAGGAACGCATCAGCCAAAATACGCATGAGAATTCTCACGAACCCATTCCTCGTATTTCTGTGTTACGAGGATTTTCGGAATTTTTTTCTAAAACATTCGAGTTTATTGGGAATTACGATTGGAACGAAGATGCTGTTATACCGGGAAAATTTTTCTGGCAAAACATACTCTTCGGGCTTTCCCCTGTTTTTCATTTTATACTCGTAAAAATACACATTAATGCATGTGCGTATCATTTTTCGCTATTTGGTACTCCCGCGCGAGTCTGCAATGATGAAAGCCGAGCTTTTCCGGGTCGAGATAAGAGCACGAGTGGCAAAGTCGTAACTGATGAAAAAAAAAAAAATCTCTTCCCGATATAGACGTGTAGAGAAAAGATTGCATTTCAATTTTCGTATCGTATGACAAAATTATGAATTTGAAATCGCATGTACAATTCTTCATACTGTATGGAAAATTGCCGGATCTTTTCTTCAGTCATTTTAACTACAATTTTTTTCAATCCTCGAACGAAATTCAAAAAAATAGAACGTGTCTGGAGCCTTTCGTGCCAATTAGACCAAATATTTGATCCTGACTATCACTTTCGAAAAAAATTGAATTCTATATGAACGAAAGTAATGTTAGGCTAGTGTTGGTGCAACTTTCAATTAACCAAAATCATAAATTTTCTTTTTGTTAAAAGATTTATCGCGAAATAAATTGTGACCGATAAAACATTACTTAAAATCAGAGATGGATTCTCCTTACTTTGAAAAAAAATAATAATAATTTTTTCTTCATTTTATCAGTAATTTATTTATTATTATTTTGTTTAAGTTACCATCAGCATTTGTAACTTCATTTTTAAGTGTATTGGATGAACAAAAAATTATAGGAATTAAATGTAAGGAGTAGCGAGTACCACACAAAGTAACGATCGTTACTTTTCGTAGTTACATTTGTTTTTTAAGATTTCCCTCATAAAGTGCAAAAGAACAAGGACCGTTTACATTATAGAGTAAAAAGAGCATATGTATATGCAGCGACAAATACCGTTGGTCACTTATATTAAATAAATAATAAACAGATTATAGAAAAAATAAACAAAGAATACTTTTTCTAAATTAATGGCGGGTGCTTGTAATTTCTACTTAAAATCTTCATCCATATTTGCTTAGAGTACTGTAATTTGCCATTACATAATTTAGTTACGAAAAAGGAAACAGTGCTCAGCGCTGTATAGCAGAGTGAAAATTCTCGGATGTATTTTATTACCACCTCAGATACAGTGAAAGCTCACGTAATACAGTATATAAACAAGAAAATGCACATTCGGGCAAGCAGTTAGACTGAGAAAATCGTATTTTTCTTCGTATTTTCGTACGTTCGAGGAAAGATGTAAAAAGAAAAAACGTAAAAAATATAGGTCATCAAAAGGACGAACGATGAAATATTTCAAGTGGATATAAGGAACGAGATACTAGGCATTAAAAATGCGATCAGAACCAGCAGGTGTTGCGATAACCCAATTGCGAAAATGTTTAGTATATGCCTCATAGTTGGTTGTAGAAAAATAAAATAAAACGTCCGTAAAATTACAACATACGTGGCATATCGTTGCAGTATTCGATGTGTGAGCTATCGAGTCTTGTTTTTTTTTTTTTCAACAATTTAATGAAAATAATATCAAATCCGATAATGAAAATGAATTTTTTTTTGGACTAGAAATAATCATGGTTTTCCGATAGATAAATCAACGAACAATTGATTTTTTATTCAAGATAACATTTCTTCGATTAATGGGGAAGTAAGAGTGAATAGAATTCGACAAATAATTCATTTTTTTTTAATAATTAATGCATAATCAATTAATGATTAATGTTGCATTAACAAACGTCACACTACAAAAAACAAAACAAGTTTCGCTTGTACGTCGATGAATCACGTAGCAATTTTTTTGTTTCTACAATCAAGAAGAAGCTAATAAAAATAATAATATTGACTCCGATAAAAAAGCGGAGCGAACAAAAGTTTTCTTAAGATAAAAAAATCGTAATTTTCCGATAACGTTATAGGTCAGGAATCAATTAATAATTATCGATGTCATATACGAGGTCTGTTAAAAAAGTATCGCGAATTTTGAATTTCCGCGGGCTACGTGTATTCGATTTTCGATTTTTTTGTGGCGTTAGGTTGGTACTCATGTCCCTCACTTATGCTGAAAAAATCGGCCATTTACAATGTTTAGTTAATTGTCGACAGCTGTTTTGGTTAGACGTGTTTTGGTATGTCTTCGATTTTTGCCTATTCCAAAAAATGGAAGAAAACAATATTGGCCAATACTCGAATCACCGTTAGAGAAGTTGCTGCCGAACTAAACATATCGATTGGCTCGTGCTATTCGATTTTTACCAATGATTTGGGCATGAGACGGGTCGCCGCAAAATTCGTGCCAAAATTGCTCAATTTCGAACAAAAACAGTGTCGCGTTAACGTTGCTAAGGAGCTGTTGGACTCGGTCCGCGACGACCCAAATTTGCTCCAGAGGGTCATAACTGGTGACGAATCATGGGTTTATGATTATGACGTGGAAACCAAAGCGCAATCATCGCGATGGAAGCTGCTTTTTTGGAATAGGCAAAAATCGAAAACAAGCCAAAACACGTCTAACCAAAACAGCCGTCAACAATTAACTAAACATTCAAAATGGCCGATTTTTTTAGGATAAGTGAGGGACACGAGCATCAACCTAACACCACAAAAAAATCGAAAATCGAATATACGTAGCCCGCGGAAATAAAAAATTCGCGATACTTTTTGAACGGACCTCGTACGAGAGAGTTTCACAAGACTTGACCGCGATTATGCACACGAGCATGTTTTACAATAGATATCGTTCCGTCGCAAGCATCATGAATAAGACACGACAAAGAATATAAAGAGAATATTTTCCCGATGAGATATATATAAAATTGTACGACAAGCGATACACGAGAAGTTGGTCCAATCGCGAGAAAATCATGTGTCAGGTTTGTCCGTGAATAATTAAATTTTCGCATGACATTCCTGTATTTCCATCTCTTTTCAAAGTTTCATAATTGCGGAAAGCCGATTTCACTGGACGGGGAATTTTTCTCGATAATCCCGGGGAATTTGCTTTGTTCGCATCGTTACTATATAACGTGTGTCGTTCCAACAATGTTCTCGTTAACTTTTAACGAAATCATTTTTATTCAAAAGTCCATCACCGAGACGAAAATAAACTTTTCGAATATATATTTTTAAACAGGAAAATGCAAATACTCGATATGTACTTTGGGTTTTGGCGTTACTAACAGAGGTATCTTTGTTTTCGTGAAATACTTTGTTATTTCCAATTTTCAATGCCAATGGAAAATATTGCCCGAAAGTGACGCTGCCCCGAACCTCTTTGGTCATATTTTACACAATTTTTAATTTTTTCTTCTTCAAAAGTCTTGTTATGAGCATAATGTGAGGGATTTGCGTACTATCCAATTGAAAATTCGTACAGAAAGAAATGTTCATCAAATATTGTTCGCTATTGAACTTGGAGAAAAACGATCAGGGCGTTACGAATTTATGGAATTTTTAATTTTTCGAAAAATCGCTATAGACCTTTAGATCGTGCATTTTTTTATTTCCTACTTTTATTCTTATGGATATAAAAAGACGGTTTTATGTATGTATTAATACAGATGGCACGGTTCATTGATTTGCAACTAAAAATGTTAGACAACACGGAATATTAATGTCCGAATCATTGTCACTGTGACAACGGAAAGAATCGTTTGTCCACAATTTATTTCAACTTCTGTAAGTCACGAAATTCCATCGTCATTTATTTTCATATTGCAAAATTTCAGAGGCATTTATTTTTTTGTTTCCGCCAAAAACTATTTGAACTTTCATAGCAATAATAGCGGAATAACAAGTACTAGGTAGCGATTTTTCGAGAAATCAAAAAAGACGATTTTTCTCGAAAACCATGAAATTCATACTGAGGTCATATTTGGTTATTCTGATAGATCCGGAGCTAATCTAACTGCCGTGTCAGTCTGACGTGCTACTTTTGGGACACTCTGTCCCCTGTCCCTGTATATATATAGACGTCGTTACATAATGAATGGAACTAAGTACGCAGAATGTTCGAACGGGAGGTGTTCGTGATTATTAGAGTGCACGCTGAGTTCGATTGTGGAAAGTGCGAAAACGTGTTTATCCATGTGTCATATAAGAACTCACACGTGCGGATTTAAAATGAAAGCACTCTCGCTTGAAGGAGGTTCTGTTTTTTTCTCGAACATCTATATTAAGCGTATATAACAAGAACTGTGATAAATAAATTGAAATTTCAAGACGCATTAATTTTCTCTGTTTTTATCGCTCTCTTTCGGTTGTATATGCACATTTTTTTTTTGCAATATCCTACGAAATAATCTTCTTCGAGATCATAAATAAATTTTGCGCATCGCAGCATTGTAGACGCTTAGCACGCGGAAATATGATATGAACATACGTACGTGTATACGCGAAAATGAGTATGTATAAATGCATACACATCTATTTGTGTCGTTTTATATCGAGTGACGACGTCACACGAGATAAAGAGAAGCAATTGCATGAGCACGTTGTATTTTATTCGAATGCCAAAAAGTCTCTCGCACCAGGTGTAGTGTCGCGGAGAGAGATATTTAGATTACTGCAAATAGCTGTGATGGTGACAAAAGTTTTTCATAATCCTCCCGTTCGAGATAAGATATAGAATGACAATTTTTTTTAAACAAATTAGAAAATGTTCACACAGCAGTTTGTTCAAAATGCAATTTTTTGGACATTGAATAGCCGAGCGTGAATAATTCGACGAAAAATAGATGGACGATAATGAAACATACATACATTTGTACGTTTGTTGATGAGACAAATTTTAATGTACAATGGATTATCGAAGATTGAGAAAAACTTTTTAGGTATCAACTTTGGCCATGAACGTCCTAATTTTGCCCTAATTTTCATCAAGATTGATTTTTTATGTTTAACAATCAAAATTGATATTTATCATCTGGATTTTTTATTCGTTTAAGCCAAGTTCGTTAACCGTTGATAATAGAGACAGTGAGTGTCTTATTTATGCAAGGAATAATTGCGCAGCAATATTTTCGTTTGCACAAAGTAATACGTATCACATCTTTGAGAGAGCACTAATTTACTCCACGATGATCTTGCACAGACGACGAAATTTATAATAATGTATGTGCGCGAGTTCCTTAGCAACAGTTACGTGAATCGTAAACAATACGTCGAGGTACATAATTGTTTTGTAATGGTGCATTAGGTGCATTCATATTACAGATATATTTATTTATATATATCGGTCTCTTTGCATGGAGAGAAAGAGGAAGAGAGAGAGAGAGAGAGAGAGAGAGAGAGAGAGAGAGAGAGAGAGAGAGAGAGAGAGAGAGAGAGAGAGAGCGAGAGAGAGAGAGAAAGGAAGAATACAGATCTTTTGAAAACTATTCAAGGTTTCGCAAAATATCACTCGCGATTCACATGAACAAAACGTGTTTGCTTCTTGACGACGTATTTGCAATGTACGGTTGCAGATATCAGATAAAAATCTTAAAAAAAAAAGCAATATTTTCAAGGTACACAGACTATTGAATTTAAACATGAATAATATCGTAAAATTGTTAATAAAAAAAAAGAAACAAAACATTACTGAAACAAATATTCACAAAACTAAATTTTATTATGATACATCTTTTTTTTCATAAACTAAATTTCAATTTTTGGCAATTCTTGGGAAATCTTCTTTCCTAAAAATTGAGAAATTTTATAAGTTTCTATGAGTCAATACAATATAGAATTTTACAGAGATTTTTAGATATTGTTCATATTTTACCCAAATAAATCATGTGTCAAATTAATTATCCGGAAGATTCGCCAAATTTAATTTTGTGAAACAGGTCATTGAATAAATTTTCAAACTTCGTCTGTATAATATTCAGGCTTTTAGACGTGAAAAAAGAATCTCCACTTTTTTCACAATTTTTAACTTTTTTACATCGTTGATTCTTGCTTGATATTCAGACAGGTAAAGTTTTGTTGTTAAATTTGTCTTTTATCTCACTTTTCGTTATTAAACTTTTAACATTCCCAGCCAATTCTCTTATCAATGTATGATTATTTTTCGGGAGATAATTCAGATTCTCGTGGTTTATTTTAGACGTGATCTGCTAATTAATTGGATCGGAACGAAAATGTATCTTTTTTATGAGAAATTGCTTGGCTTCGAATGAAAATTCCCATGTAATTCGCGATACGATTGTTCAACGGTATTCTTTTCGAAAATGAATCCGTCCCAAGTGAATCCGGAGAAATGGGTGTGTTCACTAGATTTATAAAACGGATGCCAAAAGCCCTCTTCCTCTCTCTCCTTTCTCTCTCCACTTATTCGCCAACTCGTCCGAGGAATATCGAATTTATTTATTCGATCGAAACGGCGAATCTGAGAAACGAAGATGGGGAAATTTTATGAAACTTGTGTAACCGGAATTATCAGGGTGCATACAAAATAGGAATGATACATATGATAAAATCACTTCTACTAAAATAACGTTCACAAGAAACGCAGACTCGAACATCTGTGATGAACATGTCTTCCTCTTCTCTCTCTCTCTCTCTCTCTCTCTCTCTCTTTCTCTCTCTCTCTTTTTCTGATCTTTTATATATACTTACAAAGTGAGTCAGGTAACTATTTCGTGGAAAATCGATTAGGAAAAACCGTCGCAGTGTCATAATTTCTCTAGCAATCCAACCAAACAACCTACACGTTCTGTTAACAATACGAATATATTATAATTATCATGTCAACGTGTGACATGAAATTAAGCATCGTTTGCTTCAACGAAATCATTGAGTAAACGTCACCTTTCGTAAGCTATTGCTTTCCTAGCAAACGGTTAAAAAAAAGCTTTACTCAGTTGTTGGTTGGTGAAATGTAATTTTTTCTGGATTCTACGATATCCGAGAAGGTACCGGAATTCTCATTTCCCTCGAAATTCCAATAAATATCTTTTGATTGTTCAAAAAATGGATCCGATAGACATTTGTCAATTTTTTTTCAACTCCTCGGAGGGTCGCTGTTATTTGAAATATTTTTTTTCACTATACAATATCAGGAAGGATACGAAGGAATTATTTAGCCGTAATGTCGAATCGGGAAAATCTTTTGTGGACTAAAAAAGAGTCCAACCGAGAAATTATCAATTTTTTCTGATAGCTGTCAATTACCTCAATCGAGCATAGCATTGTTAAAACGTTTTTTTCTTTTCTTCAATGTCAATCTCATTGACAAGAGGCCAATGTCTCAGAGCTTGAAACCCGGAATAGATTTTTTGGACGAGATAATATTTAAAGGTACGCCAACTTGAGTATCGTTTAGGACGTAAATAGATGCTTTAGTGTCGAAATCAATGATAAATCAGGGGTTCGTATTAATCAAAGATACGACGTTCGCAGTATATGACAGACAGTGGATAAGCATTTGTCGAAGATTGATAACGTTGATAAATAACATATGTTGTACTAAAAAGTGTAGTAGACGATTGAGGGGGTCAATAATAGTGATCATTATCGACTTTACTCGATTTCAAATGACGTGCTTGAATGAATTTTCCATTTTTATTTATATTTCCAGCGTATGGGCATCGGGGGAGCAGCAGAAAACGCGCAATTAAGCGGTCATCGATCGAAGTACTGGGCCAAAGTATTGATGCTTAAGGGGGGAAATAGGGTTGGACGGTTCAAAAAATCGATTTTTTTTATTTCATAAATTGTTAGTAAAACTATTGAAAAATATGTTACCAAAATTTTAAATGAAAATTCCGACTCGTTCTATTCTTATAAGCCATTAAAGTGAGTAGCTCTCCTTCAGGCCCCAAGCGCGCCACGTGTTTCAAACGCGTTTTTCTGAAAACGACTTTTTTTTAACTTGCCGACATGCTAGTTTGAAAAGTATTCAACCAATCGTTTTGAAAATTGACAGTTACTTTCTTCATAGTATTGCGCTCTATATGAACCTAAAATCGGAATATTGTCATTATTTAAAATAATTTTTTTTTGCAAATAAAGTTGTAATAAATAGCAAAAAATCGTGCTTTTTTGTTTTGACCCCTGTAAAAAATTCAATTTTGTATTTTATTGATAGCATTTAGGTTCATATAGAAGAGAGACATATAATAAAAGTAAATTCCAACCTCGTTTGATTTCAGATGAAAATTGCGGCTTTCAGAATGTACGCAAAATGCTGCGTCTTTTCTATTTTATAGTATATAGTATATAGTATATAGTATATAGTATATAGTATATAGTATATAGTATATAGTATATAGTATATAGTATATAGTATATAGTATATAGTATATAGTATATAGTATATAGTACATAGTATATAGTATATAGTATATAGTATATAGTATATAGTATATAGTATATAGTATATAGTATATAGTATATAGTATATAGTATATAGTATATAGTATATAGTATATAGTATATAGTATATAGTATATAGTATATAGTATATAGTATATAGTATATAGTATATAGTATATAGTATATAGTATATAGTATATAGTATATAGTATATAGTATATAGTATATAGTATATAGTATATAGTATATAGTATATAGTATATAGTATATAGTATATAGTATATAGTATATAGTATATAGTATATAGTATATAGTATATAGTATATAGTATATAGTATATAGTATATAGTATATAGTATATAGTATATAGTATATAGTATATAGTATATAGTATATAGTATATAGTATATAGTATATAGTATATAGTATATAGTATATAGTATATAGTATATAGTATATAGTATATAGTATATAGTATATATATATGTATATGTATAAAATATTCTCGAAGTTTCAATAAATTATATTAATTTTTTATACTATAAAAAAATTCGTGCAAATCATTGAGAAAACGCTGTCCTAACCCTATTTCCCCCCTTCATATGAGATACGAAAGGTAAAAAAAATTGGTTATTCGATTTCCAAGTTTATTTGAATTTAGGAAAATTTTTTTTTCATCAGATAACAAAGTAACATGAACATTAAAATGAATAAAACAAAAATAAGTGTCATGCACTGAAAATAAAGTTCATTTATTTGAAATAAATTCATTAGCTCCGTCCGTTTAACTAAACTTTCACGCAAATAAATTTGAAACCTCGTAGGATTCAAATAATTTAGTAAATTCGTTAAATAAAAATAAATTTTACTTAAACCCAATCAATTATATTTGAATAAGTGACCATTATAATTTCACAACTTTCATTTATATTAATGACATTAATGCGCTGCCAGGAGAGATGGTGGAGCATCCGAACTCTATTGCGAACTGACCCAAACTCTCTGGGACGAACAAACAACTTTCCAAAACATATATATATATATATATGAACATCCTAATATAGCTATAGATGTGTGACATGTAATTTTGTCTCGCTCTTAAAACTTTGTGTGCAATCGTTTGCCCGATGACGTACATCGGTTTACCGTGTCTTCTCGCTTACGTTTCGAACAGTCGAAACAACGTGACTAACGACGAGTATACAGTTTAGTTGTTCACCGTTGAAGAATCGATAGGACGTAGAAATCGATACTACGTAACTGGAGCAACCTCGAAAACGTCATCCTCTGCAAACATGCTTTCCTAAGATGTCTACATTGTCTATGTGGATTTTTCTCTAAAACTAAAGTCATATTGAATCAATCTTGTCTCGTTGGAAGCGAAAAGACTTTTCTACGCAAACGCTCGGCGCGTGATTTGCGTGTTTATTTTTGGAACTTTTCGTTTCTGTTGATTGCACGAAATTACTTCAACGTTGATCCTCTTCGAATGATCCACAATTTTTTTTTTTTCTTAAGGTGACTTCTAAATGATTGAGCTCACATAAAAAATTAAACTCCTACAAATTGCATTGATGTTGGCGGTGGGATTTGTACGATCCACTAGATGCCTGCGTGATAGTACAGAATTAAACGCTGCGAAGATCCAAAGTATGTGTACAGCTTTTGATACAGCGTGTGATAAAGATTAGAGAACATTGACACCCCGATGGCAGTAGCGTTAAATGAAATTTCTTCTTATACCAAAAATTAAAAAATTCCATTAAAATTCCTGTTTGACGAATGTTCAGAATGATTTTTTTACGAAAAAAGCTAAAGTATTCGATCTTTTGTTTTCCAACAAAAATGTATATCATCGTTATATATAGCGGACAAAAGGATCGTATGAATATAAATATAGATGCGATACATTTCGGTGCTGGTGAATTGTGGTATAGGGAAGAAAATAGAGTTCCTTTTTTCCAAGTGGAAAGTGATTCATTTCGAATTCCATTCAATCGTATGTCCCGAATGTCTCGTAATTTTCATCGTCGATATTCTGCGAATTCGAGCATTATAAGATCCTACAAAACGAGATCTTACGAATGACGAAGTCTAAAAGTTCGTTTATGACTACATTTTTTTTGTTTCGAATATGACTTTTATAAGGTCGCCATGTATCTCTTGCCGCTTTGGTGATGAAAAATTATGGTGTTTGAAGTGCGGTTTCGGAACGATTTTCGATGCTCTCTTCGAAAAAAAATATGCCGTTGATGTGGGACCTACCATTTTTTGGAAACGAGACATTGTTTTTCGAAAAAAAATAATGAAAACTCCTTTTTTATTTCAGAACAATAAAGTTCATTTAATTCTGTATACGAAACATTGGTCGCAAACTCGTTTCATGGTTTTTATCGTGGAGAAAAAAATGTTGAATTGCATATTTTTCGAGTCTATCCGTCTTTAATTTTAAATACAATAGAACAGCTAGAGATGTGGTAATGTTAGATCACGTAGTCTCTGCCTGATTTCACGTCTTTCGTTTATGACTTTAGAATTTATGACTTGAGAAAAAATTCACAAGTCTCTATTGTTCCCATACTTTCAAAGTATGGGAATTTCTCCCATTTTCGAGAATGTTACCCTTACTTTGCGACGGTATGGGAGCTTTTCCATGGAAATTTTTCTTTGAGAATTGAACTTTTCTTTCAGAATTTGAATTTTTCCTTGAGGAAAATTTAAGAATTTTTCCCATACTTTAAAAGTATGGGAAAAATTGAGACTTGAGAATTTGTTCCATACTTTGCGAGAGTATGGGGAAAATTTTTCAAATTTAAATTCTGAAATAAAAGTTTAATTCTCAAGAAAAAATTTCTATGGAAAAATTCCCATACTTTCGCAAAGTATGGGAAACATTCTCAAAAATGGGAAAAATTGAGAACTGAGAATTTTTTTTCAAGTCATAAATTGCAAAGTCATAAACAAAATACGTGAAATCAGGCTGAGACTACGTGATCTAACATTACCACCGCTGTAGCTGTTCCACTGTATTTAAAATTAAAGACGCATAGACTCAAAAAATATGAAAGTTTACCATTTTTTTTTCCACGATAAAAACCTTGAAACGATTTTGCGACCAATGTTTCGTGTACAGAATTGAGTGAAATTTATTGTTCTGAAATAAAAAAGGAATTTTTTAAATTTTTTTCGAAAAAAATGTCTCGCTCCCCAAAAATGGTACGTCCCACATCAACGGCATATTTTTTTCGAAGAGAGCATCTAAAATCGATCAAACACCACAATTTTCCAACGCCAAAGCGGTAAAAAATAGATGGCCACCTTATAATTGTCACCCTGTACATATATCTTTGTATGTATATGAGACATTTCACGTGAAATCGAGTTCGCTCTGTAACCCTCGCCCTGTAGGCCTTCTTCGACAAGTCTTTGTATTGTTGTTACAACCCTTAAATACGTAAAAATGTATTTCTCTAAATCCTTCTAGAAAAAAATTAAACTGCTCTTACGAGACAATTATAGGAGTCACGAGACTTTGCTGAGAAGCATAACGTTCTTTTTTCGACCGCAAACATCATACGTCAACTAGTCATTAGTTTAAACTTTGTGCCAAAAAAATTACAACGATTTGTATTTTTCACATGTTCGGTGAGCATCCACCCTAAATACGACAAAATCTAACTTATTTTTTATTTGATCATAGGAATATTTATCAAATTCATGATTCAACATTTAAAATTTACTAATCACAAACACAATGTACCGTATAAAAATTTAAAAATGTTCAGAAACGAATTACAGACAAAATGAAATTTGTACGATGGAAAAAAAAATCACAGAAAAACATTAATACTGTGTTTGTCCTTTTGGATATTTATCGACGAGAGGCTCTATTACGATGAGTTATTGACTGTTTTTAGTGCGTCACAAATACGTCCTATATATATATAGTGTGTACTCTCTACAACCGTTGGTTTTACGCCATCGAATGAAAAAATTCGCACGAACGTGCAGTAGACAGCATGTCGAGAAATATCGTCGAGAGAATTGTGTGCGTTTTTTTTAACCAACAGACAAGTCCCTGGAAAAGTCGGGCTAGAACGTTATGTTGTAAAACGCGGCAAAACGCACGTACGCGTTGCATATATAAGTGCTACCGTAACATACGTAATGTACGACGCAACGTTGATGAGATAGGAGCCAAACTCGATTCTCTTGTAACGACACAACGCACACAGTATAGAGAGCTATGGAAACACACTCCGTACTGGCGAGATAAAGCAATAAAATATTTACATAAATATATAATTGTGATATATACGGTAAATAGTATATCGGGTATTCCGAGAGAACTTAAGGGGGGGCATAGCGTTAGACGGTTCAAACAAGACGGTAGCGTACACGCGAGTTTAAAAAGTTTTCAACCAATCGTTTTGAAAATTGGCAGCTACTTTCTTCATAGTATTGCGCTCTATATGAACCTAATATCGGAATATTATCATTATGTAAAATAATCTTTTTTTTGCAAATAAAGTTGTAAAAAATGGCAAAAAATCATGCTTTTTTGTTTTGGCCCTGTAAAAAATTCAATTTTCTATTTTTTTGATAGCATTTAGGTTCATATAGAAGAGAGACATATAATAAAAGTAAATTCCTACCTCGTTTGATTTCAGATAAAAATTGCGGCTTCCAGAATGTACGCAAAATGCCGAGTCTGATTGTGACCTGCAATATGGGGTCGCTAATATTTTATAGTATATAATTAAATATATGTATAAAATATTCTCAAAGTTTCAATAAATTATATTAATTTTTTATACTATAAAAAAATTGATGAAAATCATTGAGAAAACGCTGTCCTAACCCTATTTCCCCCCTTAAGCTTCGCTTACCCCTCACCTATTCGGTCCATGATTTTTCATATTATTTATACTCCAAAAAAGACCATTTAGTTATTGTTTCGATTTCTTTGGCTACTTAATATTTAATGAGTTATTTTAAGCATATTTAACAAAAGTCAAAAGCTACCCTGGATTGAAAAATCTGTGGAAACTCTCAACAATCATTTGCCGGATACACACATCTTACTACTATAATAAAGCTGAAGAGTTTGTAAGTTTGTTTGAACGCGCTAATCTCAGGAAATACTTATTCAATCTGAAAAATTCTTTTTGCATTAGATAGCCTGTTTATTCAGGAAGGCTCTAGGCTATATAACTTTATGTTATGGCTCTAATTTTAGTATCTTACTACTATACGACTATATCTATACTATTCTATAATAAAACTGGAGAGTTCGTTTGTTTGAACGCGCTAATCTCAGGAAATACTTATTCGATTTGAAAAATTCTTTTTGCATTGGGTAGCCCGTTCATTCGCGAAGGTTTTACGCTGTATAACTTTATTCTATGACCCTAAGGAGGGACAGCGGCGCGGTTTATCGGAGGACGGAACTTTTAAGGCGGGTGAAACCGCGGGGCACAGCTAGTAAATATATGTATATCGTACATATTACGTATATTAATGAACTTAGTTTGTACATTTGGTTATGTACAATTACATGTAATCATATACCAGCCTCTTTGCGAAAAAGGTGTTTTAAGGTGCAAGAGAAAATCTCAACTCTACGAGAGTTAACAGCATCAGCATCAGCAAATGAATATTAACTGAATTTTGAGCTTTTGCCAAAAGCTTTAATTAATATACGACAAAGCTGATTAACTAATCCGATACATGAAATATGAACCTGGATACGAGTTTTGTCAAAGATATAGATTTTTATTTATTTTTAATAAATACCCGAAAATTTCGATTTAATTTTCGTTATATTTTTCGATTTTTTACGCATTTTCAGATCTAATTCAATAAGAAATCATGCCGCGATCAAAAAACCATTTTTTCGTTCTAAAATTTATGATACGTTATACAAAAAAAAAATGAAAAATACGTAAGATTCACGTTGTTCGATGGATTAAAATATTCTGTCGCGAGTCTCACGTCGATTACAAATCTGTTTTTTCCACAGAAAAAAAAAACGCGATCGCACCGAACGAGCGAACGCTAATATAATGACGGGATCGTTGGTGTCGTGAACAAAAACGTGACACACATATTGCAGACGGGAGAGACGTCAAGTTTTTGAATATTCAAAAAAAAAAAAATAAATTGCACGGATGATTCAGAGTTTCTGCCGGCATGTGTAACGAAACAAAAGATTCAACCGACGCGCTATGTGAGTCAACCCGTGCATGTATGTATAAGCTTACTTACACATTATTCCTAGATCGTTGTCATTAAAAACACGTGCTTCTTTTTCTACTTATTGTTATTATTTTCGTTCGAAACTGCTCACGTGTAAATTTATGTTATACATTTTCACTTTTGCCGATGTCCCGCGACCAAGTAAGGAGAGTCTATCAATTTTTTCAATAAAAAATATCACTCAAATCCATCGTGTGTGTACGGTTTTGTTAAAAAAAAAAAAAAAAATCCTAATAATTTTTAGTCCGAGGGGTGTGGGAGTTTTATATAACAAGTTTCAAGACACGTACACCGTGGAAAATTACCAACTCCGATGTTACAGGAAAAAAAAAAAAAAACGACTCGGTGTGGTTTCGAACACACTCTTTGCATATGACGTGCGTAACAAACCCACGAATAAATATATGAAAGAGAAGGAGAAAAATTTGACAAGTCAAATAAAACGGCTACCACAAGTGAGAATGTCTTTTATTTCTCACACAGGCATAAATGTTGTCAAGCGAAAAAAAAAAAATTATCTTCACACGTGTTAGTGTTCCCAGTATATTGATAAGGCAGAAAATGTACAGCACATGATTATATGCTTAAATAATTTTTTCATGAAGTTGCGAAACTATAAGAATAATATGTATGATGAGAATATATAGATGGAAAAATGTATAATGTTTGTATTAATTATGCATCGACAAATAATATTGATATAGCTGGCAATTTTTAGAATAATACATTTAGACTGTATTGCTGTAAGCACCGTCAAATGACATTCAAGAAGTTATTTATTAATTACAATTTTTTAAACAGCGAATTGTACCATAAGGCATTCGAGTTGTAAAATTATATAAAAAATTAGAACCGCTATAATTTTGTTGCCACAAAGTTTAGATCAATGACCATTAAAGTATACGTCCATTTGTGATCGAAAAACAGAACGTTTTACTTCCAGGCAGAATCCTCCAACTCCCATAATTGTCTTGTAAACGCATTTTCAATATTTTATGCTTTTCTGTGAATTGTGCGCGTGATAGCAAAAAAAAAGCTTCTGGACCGAGCAATATTAATGAAGTTGGAAGCTCTTCGTTACAATCTGCACCACGGAATTAACGCGGCAGAATTCAAATGAAATAAAAACTGTAAGAGTTCCATTGCTGGGCACATTGTACTGAGAAAAAAAAATTGCTGTCTTTCATAAAATTGCTTAGTATCTCGGAGATCCAATTAAAATAATCTGCCGCGCTCATCCCGTAGATGAGGCTGTAACAAAGAGTTTAAAATCCGCCAGAATTTCGAGAAAAGACAAAAATTCAAATTGCCTTTACTAAAGTGAATATAGGAGTTAAAGGACTCTGTCGGGATGCAAATCGATTTTTTTTCGATCGCAAAAAAACATACTTTACTAGTCGTATAAACCTCGTGGCAACAAAATTAAAGCGGCATTGAGATATGATATATTTCAGTGACAGACCCCCCCTTAAGATTGAAACAGTTGGATTTCAAGACCGTCGTGAAATACAACCAGTCTGATTAGAAGCGTGTGTACGACACACCTGTGCCCATATACAAAATTTCAAGACTATTTTTTCAAGAGGTGATTACAATTTTCGGCGTAAGAAAAAACTATTATTCTGCATAATTTACGGACCTACAATCTTTTATTATGCGTAAACTTTATATCATCGCGATATAAAGTCGCTCTGGAAATGTTTAGAAGACAGAATGTGTCAGATGCATTTAGGGGAAGAATAAAGGTGAAGAGAACTTCAAAAATTGCTACAAGCGCAGATGGGCGGTGGCGAAAGGACTTACCACTTCTCTTAATGGATCAAAATAGTTCTTAAAGTCCTTTGTTATAAATCTCAACTACTGAAAGGGTACTGAGGTTCTATTCTACTTTACGTTTTTAATACCGCAAGTCTATAGTTCAATTTGGGGGAATGGTTGTTGGCTACGTTGTGGTATATATATTTTTGTAACGATATCATTTTATACCGAGACAACGGATCGCGCAGTATTGTTAATTCTCGTGGGCGACTAAGTGTGTATTAATCGAGCAACGTGCTCAGCCACGTAAGGGATATTATTGATCTCGTCGATTAATTATACAACCGACAGTATTACGTTTTGATTTTTTTTTTAATATCATAAACACAGCATCAATGACTGTGTTTACCAATTTGATCAATTACCAATTTCCATCACGCGGAAAAGCATTTAACAATAATTGGTTATTTACTATTTTTACATGTTTTTTTTGCTATAACGTATGATAGAAAAAAAAGATACGTACGAAAACATACCGATCCTGAAAGACTGCGCAACACACTCAGCATCACAGAGTGTGCGTTGAAAAAGTGACAAAGTCGATAAATGGTCAGACAAAAAATTTTCTATTTCACTATACATCTCCGGCACGCGCGAGCCCTCGATGTGTGTTTATTGAACCATCTTACTGTGATGGTCACGTTACCTATTTGACGTAATTAACAGATGTTTAGCGGAAGAGGGTTCTGTAATTTACGATGATGATCAATAGAAGTTGTTTCACTCTTTGCTAGAGGGTTAGGTTTCCTAATACTTTTACGAAACCTTACTTTTACGAATACTTTCTTTTAGGGGGGGGGGGGGGGGGGGGGCGAAATAAGACGTTACTTTGTTAATACAATATATCGTTTACCAATGCAAAAATATTATTCCGTAATAAAAATTATTGTTGTTCATATATTTGGCTGGTAAAATTATTTAAATTTGCCGAAAATCATGAATTACCAGTTGACAAATAAATCATTTTTTTTTTCCGTCTAAAATAAAAGTGTTTGTGGGGGTGGTTTTTTATGCACGAGTGTTGGAGGGTTAAGATAAAGGATTAAAATAAAGAAGTGGAGTTAAGAGAAAGAAGTAGAATTTGTTTATCCATGAAAAATGTACATTTGAGACGTCGGAAGGCCAAACGAGTTGAAATACGAACGCACAAACTGAATAGAAACTTTTGATTCGTGGAAAAAAAAACACATCCCCGAAAATGCATTATTTTGTACTTTGCGAGTGCTGATTTTTTTTCTCATGCATCGAGGTAATTCAGCTTACGACAGGAGAATGATGTGGGATCGTCTGATTATTCTACAACGGGCAAACGAATAGCGCGCGTGTTCGAATGATAAACGAAAAATCTCCGTTTATCTCTCGTTAAATATTGTTTTTCCAACGTTTAACGTGTTCCGCGAAGTGCCTAGTTGGTGAGATTTGTGCGAGTATGACGTACGTCTAGTTTGGTCCAGAGTGGCCAGAGGTCGATTCCAGCTAATGGAAACGAGTGTTTGGGTGAAAGAGGAGAATAAAGGTTAGATCTCCGTAGTGTTGCCACGGACGACGGCGCCTCGTATGTGCATTCACAATCATTTGGAATCGTGCCAAAGTGCAATTTCTTCGTAAATAAACACCCGAACTATGATTTTTCAAAGAGCACAAATACCACCTTATACTTTCCTTATATTCGGAAATGTTATGTTTTACAAGAGGTTCCTCGAACTTGCGACTCGAGGTCAATCCATCAGTCGTTTATTTCGTGTCAGTTCTCACAGATCTACTTTATTTATTTTTATCGGCTAATTTTATTCTCTCTTATATCCAATTCGAGTCACAGAACTAGATCTATTTTTTAAATTTGCACAATTCGTGTTAAAAATTGCGAAATTGTCCGTTTTACGAGTTTTCTCGGAACATTTTAACTACCATGAGAAAATCAAAGTACAAGGTGAAAATTTATGTAATGAAATTCGTTTTTATGAATTTTTTTTCTTTCACAATTTGTTGACAGATCGTAAATATCACGGAGTATTAGGAACGCGCATACTCTCCTCGAGGTTAAACTCAGAAAAACGTTTTTTTTTTTACTAATAACAATTTTATTTCAAGCAAAATGTATTCGAGTTTAAAAAAAAGAGTCTGCAATTTTAAGTGAGAATTAAGACTGAGACTTTTTTGTTATTCAAATTAAGTTGATTTCAATGAAACAAAATGGCCTCGTTCTGAGGCTTGAACTTGTAAAGAAACGGTGATTGGTGTAAATCGTTTATCATCAACATTAAAATATATCTATATTCATCGTACCGGATATATGTCGACTGTTGAAAGTCAAAAGATCTAGCCTGGTATGTTAAACGACTGTGCACTACGTCCTTCTGACTTTTGGCAGTCGTCATATGGAAATGTTCATTTATGACCCCCATTTTGATTGTTTAACAGCAAAGTGATTAATTCTGTTCTTTTTGTTATGCTAATATTCTCGTTATTGTCAGATATAAATACGTATCTTCCGGATTTTCCTTGCACAAACGAAACATTTCATTGGGTGAGATAGATTACGTCGAAAGATACGGCGCGAGGTGTCACGGTCGCTCGAAAGTGATGTTTTACGAAACGAGGGTAAAAAATCAAGAACATCTGTGTGAAGGAACGTAAATTACGTTAAATTATTGTAGACAAACGATTAATAATAATAAGCAATATTTCCTTGTTACCACATTTGTGATTTTTCATAAACAACCGATACACATTTATTTATAATAATATAACATTATTTCTCAATATTTATATTAATTTTTCGATGTTTCGTCATATTCTTGGAACAAGTAACTTTAGAGTGGCCATATTGATAAATTCCAATCATGTCATCAGGGCCATACTGTTAAAAGCAACTCTTTCGAATGTGCGATGCGCGATGAAAACGAGACAAGGCCGATAAGGTCGGAAAATCATCAAGATTCGAGTTGAATTCGAAGAGGCCGACCGCGGAGGGATGAGGACGTCAGCCAAGAGATCGACGAGGACGTTCAACGGATGCGGGTCAAGTACGGGTGTAATTTCAAGTCTCTCCCGTTGCGATTTCAAATGTGTTTGTCACAGTGCATATCCTATACTCTTTCTCTTCCTCTCTGTACGCTTTTTTGTTCTGTCTCTAATTTTTGCGGTGTAGACGACGTGCATGTGCGGTGAAAGAAGATTTACGACTTTACGAGTGTATCGCACACACGTTGGAATAGAAGATCTCGTTCGCGAAGTAGCACGCGTGAACGATAAATCACGGAAATGTGACTGAACATTATTGTGACGTTTTGCGTCTATTTTAGTTCGTTTTTTTTGTGATCGACGGTCACAACAGAAAGAAAGTGAACTGAAATTGATGACATTAAGAGGTATTGAAAAGAAAATTTGAGATCGAAAATATAATTTAAAAAAATGTTTAACCGCAAGTAAAATAGGTTTCAGCTGTATAAAACATAAAGACATTTTCACGCAAATAAAATTTCTTTAATCCACGTGATGAAGCATTTTATCTTCTATAAATGAGGATAGTCGATCGAAAAGATCTTATCGCGCCTCGTAAAATCGGCACACGTATGAAACAAATTTTTCGTGAACACATTGTAAACCTCGATTATGTCAACTCGATGATGTCACGTACTTTCGTGGAAAACCCAAATGTTTGAAATATCGAGGTCGACCGTAATCAAGCTTTCCTCGTGATGAATTACTGATGGGGATTAAGTGTAAATTATTACAATCAGCTGATAAGACAAGAAAGAGTCGAACGTCAGAGTATGATATATGCTCGAGAAAAAAATGTTTATTTCATACGAACATTTGTCAAAAGCAGCCAGAACGAAAAAAAAACAAATGACATGCACAAAATGTATAAATTTCGGGACAAAATATAAAATATATTTTCGCACATGAAACATTTTTTTTCGATCTGGCTGGTATTTTTCTTAAGGGGGGAATAGGGGTTAGACGGTTCAAAAAAACATTTTTTTTTTAATTTCATAAATTGTTAGTAAAAATATTGCAAAATATGTTCCCAAAATTTTAAATGAAAATTCCGACTCGTTCTATTGTTATAAGCCATTAAACTGAGTACTCTTTTTGAACTTGCGTACACGCTAGTTTGAAAAGTTTTCAACCAATCGTTTTGAAAAATTGGCAGTTACTTTCTTCATAGTATTGCGCTCTATATGAACCTAAATTCGGAATATTATTATTATTTAAAATAATTTTTTTTGCAAATAAAGTTGTGAAAAATGGCAAAAAATCATGCTTTTTTGTTTTGACCCGTGTAAAAAATTCAATTTTCTATTTTTTTGATAGCATTTAGGTTCATATAGAAGAAAGACATATAATAAAAGTAAATTCCAACCTCGTTTGATTTCAGATGAAAATTCCGGCTTCCAGAATGTACGCAAAATGCTGAGTCTGATTGTGACCTGCAATATAGGGTCGCCAATATCTTCGGTGGTTTTTAAGGAAAGTCTTCAAAAATTTTATAGTATGTACTTAAATATATGTATAAAATATTCTCAAAGTTTCAATAAATTATATTCATTTTTTATACTATAAAAAAATTCATGAAAATCATTGAGAAAACGCTGTCCTAACCCTATTTCCTCCCTTAAGGAGAAGTATGTCGCGTGTTAAAGGGATTATTCATTTTTTTGTACAAAAGAAAATATTCTATTTTTTTTTAACAAACAGCGATTTATTTATTAATGATTATGGATACTCTGTCGATTGAAATTACTACACGTTATTGTTCAATATTGGAATGTCGTTCTTGAAAAATTTGAATCTCACGAGGTCAAATGGGCATCGACCGTGTTTTCGGCGGTAAATTATTAGTATCGAGTGTAATTTATTACAATATGCTGATGAGACCGAAAAAATGACGAGATATCGTTCGGCTAGCCGCGAGTACCCGGATGGAGGAAGCTTAAAACTCCTTCGAAGAAGTAGCAAAAGACACGAACGGCGGGGAGCTATGTCAAACGGTTGTTCAGCAACCTTCACCTAGTTTCACAAATATCTGAATAATATATCGAAGAAAAAATGAGGTGATAAAAAATAACAGAGGAGATGAAGAATCTCGTGGTAGATAAATAAACTGTGAGTCTGTACATACCATTTCAACCCGCGATTAGTTTTTTTTTTGCTTTTTTAACCCCGCTAAGCACGAACTACATCTCCGAAAACATCTGTTCACAATGGAAAACTATTCCTCTTTTAACAAATCCAATTGCCAAAAAAGGGAATAGTTTTTTTGTTTGTTATCTATTGACTCATTTTTCCGGGAGCGGCTTTTTTCGGAAAAATCAATCAAGTTTTATGCGATATGAAACAAAATCCTTTGTAGATGAGAGGAAATCCGCTACTTGCGAAATTATATTTATTTGCATCGTGCAAGTGCACATTAGCTTTTAAAAAAATAACAATAAGGGATGATTCCTCTTAGGGTAACAGGATCTGAATTTTTCTCGTCAAAAGAGTGAATTTGAGAGTTATGATGAAAAAACGATTCTCTCTGCTGAAGTGGATTTTATTTGATGTAAGAGAAACTTTTTGAAAGACAATAATTGTTTAATTTGGAAAGATGTGTATTTCGTGTTTAAAGCAGTAAATTCTTGATAGACGTTAAAATCGTGAAAGCCCTAAATTTTAGATGTTTTCATCAAGAAACTTCATACACTACAGATGCAAAAAGCGAAGGTACTTTTCCTTCCAGGAAATTTATTTCTTGCACGGTTTGTTTGATGAAATGTAGAAAAAAAAATTGTTAAACATTCCTCAAGACGGATCTATTCTATTTCGGCATAAAAAAATGTACAACTTGTCAATAATTGACACAGAAAAGTGACTTGTTTAGAAAAAATATATAAAAATATATATAATATATAAAAAATACATAAAAAAATGTACAACTTGTCAATAATTGACACAGAAAAGTGACTTGTTTAGAAAAAAAAAAACGTAACACAAATATGTTATTTAACATTTTTTTCGGATACATTAGATGCAATGCTGTTAATTCCATTGATGAAAAGTGACGAGAGCGGAAAAACGGAAATTCGATGCAGACGGATCACGTGTATCGGCCACGCGACTAATTATTTCAACGATACGACGACAAACAAAGCCCAAGAATAATGGCACGAGAGCAATGTGTATCCACGCCGATGGAAATATATCCATTTGATTATCCGTATAATATGAATAGACAACGAGTTCATGACATTCCTCACTGAGGATTGAAAATCATGATTTTTAAAAATTCAGAGTCGAATAAAGCCTTTTGTGAAAAAAATAAAATAAATAAAACCATAGCATTCTGAATTTTATAAAATAAATATTTATATTTAATAATATCAACCCTTCAAGTAAATATGTATTTAGAAGACGGGGTAGTGATTGAATGAGCAACCTACGGTTAAATATAAATTTTCGGAGACTGACCTCGAATCGATAATTATTTCGATTATATAACATTGATGTATTGAACTATTTTTATGGCATAGACTAATATCTTGTCTGTTGATTTTTTCACTTGGATTTATTATCACGATTATAATACATCTTCAATGTGTCGCATAGTAAAAATATAATAAGGATACGTACTACACGTCATGCAATAAAGATACGCGACCTTAATTCTACGGTCTCACTTTTGTTTTCTCGTCAGTTTCAAAATAATTAAAAGGACAATTATTCACGTAACGCCACATATCGTCGTATTATTTGTATTTAGATAAAATTCGATAAGAGGGTTTCTCCGAAAATTCGGAGTAACATATCAGCGAATGATCCGTCAGAAGATCGATTTTTTTTTCACGCGCGATAAAAAAATCATCAGAGATAATTTTGCAAATCCCTCGAAGTGTATCAATGTCCCGATAGAATCGAAGAATTCTCGGAAAGAAAAAAAAACGGTTTCGAATATCGACACTTCCAATCTGATGTTAAAGTTCATTTATACCGGGAAATGTTCTTATTTCGATACAGCGACAAGATATAAATAAAAACAAGAAACAGAGGTTTAGTTGTATCGATAAAACGACATCACGATTTTGACGTACGAGAGCTGCGGCTTTTTTAATGAATAAAGAATCACGAAAAACGTTACGTCATTCTTTCGTCGAAAAATACATATGAAACTATGAATGAGATTGAAAAGTAACCCAGTTTTTTTTTCCGTATCAGTAGATTGACGTGAGAACGGAAAAATGACTTTAAAAAGAAAATCTGATATATCAATGACTACATTAAAATTCAATGCACGCGTAAAGTGTCACGGAAATTATGTTCTGCACACTCCGGAAATTGAATTTTTCATGGGATCCTGTAAATAAGCACTGGGTAAAATTTAATTTAATTTTTTTTACTATGTTTGCATAGCATGCATATACGAAGGATATTAATTCTATACATATATGACAAAAGTTGCACATTTGGTCCATCTTCTCTTTACCGTCTGTCCTTTATACGTTCGGCATTTGTAATTTTTCTCCAACCCCGAAGATTCAATGCAATCAAGTTTTTTACTTCGGAAATTCAATAGCGAAAAAGAGGCAGAGAGAGAAAGAGAGAAAGGACGGAACCGGCTTCGTCCATATGCAAATAATCTTGTTTTTCGATGACCTACGTGCACGATCGGAGAAAGAGAGGATTCACCTGGGAGGATCATTTAAATTTATAATTTGAATATCGGGTGATTTTATGCACCACGAGAATTAAACATATGGCTATATACATATAGTCTCATGGAAAAGTTAGATTCGATTGCAAATTAAAAGTCATGAATTTTTTTTACAAGTCTATTTCCGTAAAGATGAGTTTCGTAATTACATGCCGTCTAAAATTTGTTCATGATCGTAGAATTCAAAAATTGAGATAAAATAAATTAATGGTATGTACCAAAAAAGAAGATAAATTTTTTTGAATTGCTTCATTTTAATATTTTGAATTATAACGATTTAATGTAATTTCTCAATAATCTCAATTTTAAAAGATATTTAGTTTATCGTAGTTTTTTCTTCGCTAACCGCTATTTAATAATGATTTTTCTCACAGCATTCCAACCAAAGACAAACGTCTGGTAAAGAAAGATATCTAAAAAAATTATTCAAAGTACTGTAATGAAAATATTTTTAAGCCGCGGACCAGTATGGTCCAGCGTTTGCTTCGATACATTTTTTTTAAACAATACAAATTTTTAATAAAAAAAAAGGAAAGTAACGACGATACAAACGTTGGACGAAGGATTTTCGAGAATTTCGTTGAATATTTTTTTGCATACGGGCTAGCCGTTGGTATCATTGTGATATGTTTATAAAAATAATTATCAAACAATCATCAGAGATAAAGATAAAAGGAAAAATTCAGTATCGTTTAGGTTAAAAATAGTATTGTATAATATCAAAAGTCAATGATATCAGGAGTCATGGACCAAATTCGAGAGGTTGAGAGTCGAAAGTAGACTTTGCTCGGAATGTCCCATACACATAAATTTATGTGAGTCTATATGTATATAGTTTTGATTGAACCTACAATATATATGAGTTGGTTTTATTAATAAATATGCACTATACATAGTCGACAAAGTACAAATTTAACTTACACATATATAACACCATAAATTCAACCCTGGACTCGCCTAAATGCTGGGGTCAAGCAGTTTTGCTGCGACTGAAAAGCGATCTCGAGTTTCTCTGAACGTTTTTGATTGGGACCTATTGAATCGTTTGTTAATCGAGAGGATATCAAGCTCTTGGCACGTGAATATCACGTTCACGAAACCCAACAGTCCATCATCATGATTTTATTATTATTATTACTATTATTAGTTTCACAAACTCTAAGATCTATTACAATTGATCGACCGTTGGACTTTGTCATATCTTACGTTTTATCGTCAATACAAATTCGTAAAAATGTTATGCTCAAAATATCGCGTCATCGGATTTAAAGTAATTGTGCATGTTTGAAAGAACAAAAAGTAAAACGGAAATTCGTGGAATTCTCGTGTTAATAAGTAATAACGAACGATCGTTGTTCGAATGAAATTTCCGAGATCGACGACTATCTCACTTTAAGGAAAAATAATTACATTTACAAAAATGATATTGTCGAAATAAAATTGTTATTTTACACGCGAGCATTGGTGTCGAGAACGAAAGAAATTGTCTGGCTGTTCGCAATGTGTGTTAAATGAGAATTACAAAAATTGACCTATTTTTCAAAATGTATTAATTATATAATTTATTCGAAAAGATGAGTTACCGATTGCCTAATGTACCGAAATGAAATTAACCGAACGACATATGTTTTTCTATCTATTTAAATTCTTCGCACTAAATATGGGCCGGGGCCAACTTTTATTCCAAGTGCTTTTAAAGGTTTTATTCCTTTTTTTTTTCTCCTCTTCTTCTAACTCATGCAATTTATTACTCGATTGAATAATTGGGAATGAAAAATAGAACACAAAATTGAGTACAGAAGGCAGAGCATGGATTTCGTGCGTGTCAAACAAATAATCCAATGCTGACTCTCCAGTTTGTGTATCAAGAGTCAACGGGGGAGCTCAAACGACTGCGAAAAAAAAAAAAGAAAATTTTCCACGACTCCCCCACTATTTGCCAATGAAACTCGTTGATCCCTCGGTCAACGACGAACGAACGAGCGCATACACATTCGTACATTAGCTAAAACATACATGTACAGAGTAAAAAAGCATAATCTCGTAAAATTGACAAATTTGTAATATCAAAGTAAAGTTTGTCATACTCAAAAAAAACTTTCAATCAATTGTAACGGTTTGTTACAATTTTCGAGTTTAATATATTTTGAAAAATCATTTGTAATATCGTTTTACACGCTGTTTGTCGAATTGACAAATCAATTATTTACAGAAAATTGTACCAACAACAAATAATTTTTGAATTCTGTAAAAATTTGAAAAAAAAAAGAAACATTAATTACTGCGAATATATATGAGCACATTTCGTGGTGATTTCGTGCTTTTTCTGCCGGAGAGAAAATAAATAGTTGAGAGAATTAATGGATGGCTTTAATCGGACGAAACAATATTTGCACGGAGGCCGCACTGGCTGCTACGAAGCTGACGTTAATTTACACTTTTTTTTTTGTCGACTACACCCCGCGATAAATCTATTACCTTTTCGCGAGCGTTCTTGCGGCAAAGCCTCGTGAAAGTGTGACAGCTATAACGACGAGATTATACGCGAATGAGAATTCAATGGAAAATTCGGAGTGTCAACGACCAGAGAAGAGCAGCACAGAGCGTTGAGAGTCAAGTATCGGAGAGAACCTGGAACACTCTCATTCTCTACATTGACACAAAGTTTTAAACAAAACAAAAAGGAATAACTTGTGAAATTTTTCCATGTCCGATCGTTGCGTATTTTTTTCTTCCTTTCCCGATAATCAATGTAGCCTATTGTATGAAAACCCAAACAACCACCAATGCATTGAATGCACGATGTGGTGTACGCCGTTTGGTTTTTTTTTTTTTTTGGGAGTCACGATAAATGTATTCATAGAAGACGAGCTTCCCGGATAACCGGAATTTTACTCCGTGTAGACCGTAACAATTACGAAGAGGGTCAAGACTGGGGAATAAAACTTTTATGAAGACGAATATAGATACCGAGTTGGTGCCAGTGTGGAAATGCTCGAGGTTACGGTAAAAGGAAGAAAAAAAAGTTAAAAAAAACTTGGTACTTGCCTTCGAGTTTGTGTCGATTATCGTGGAAGCGATAACTCCTGAGTAAATTACTTTCGTACGTGTATCTCTACATTACACGAAGATGTTGTGACTCCGGATACTTCGAGTTTTCTGCTTTTTAAACCTCACGGAATATTTGGAATGGGAATTTCCAAAAAATCGTCAAATTAGGTTGACCCAAACCCAGGTAAAATTTCAGTTGCGTGTCCAATCATTCGTAATCAACTAATCTACGTTTTCAATATTATATAAACAAAAATTAAGAAAATATTTGAATTAACTACACATTTTCTAAAGTAACCGAAAGTAAACTTCTAACCTTAATCTTCAAATCCTTGTATCGCCTTATTTGGTCTATCCTAACCTGACCTATATTAATTGAGATGAAATTAAACAAATATATTTTTTAATCCAGTGCTTTTAAAATTTACCTAACGATGATTTTTTGCCGAATTGTCAAAATTCTCCCTAAAATAGAATTTTTACCATTTTCATCATCGACTAAGAAATTACAGAGCTCGACTTAGAAAAATCTAGAATACAAGAATCGGTAACAAAACATTTGCAAAAATCATTTTTTCCGATATCCATTGAAATTTCGAAAAAAAGTAAATGTGATTCTCGATTTCGCATATTTGTTGAATTGCCGAATTGTACCGAAGTCTACGGAACAGATTGTTTCGAAATTCGTGAGTGTATCGTTCCCGTGGTTTTATCATTTTGTTTTTTAAACACGTATATCGAGCCGATATCCCAGCTGCCTTTGGAGTTTAAGAAATCGCATCGAAAGTTGAAAAAAAAAGGTTTTTTTTATTTGTTATTCAAATACGACTATTATCGATGATTATCGAAGTTTCTCGGTGAATAACAAAAGTACCCGTGGGTGAGAGAAGTGCTAATTTAATGCGCATATCGTGCGGTACTTTAACGACGGGACGTATAATAACGACGCGCGTGTCTTTATTTTCCAAAGCAATGATCCTCGCGACTAAACGTCGCGCCACTCTATTACCCACTCACCAATGAAACGATGCATTTTTCTTTTCTGTTCTTTTCGTGTATTTCTAATATTTTGCAAACAGAACTTCCTCGTTACATAAACTTATGACAGAAAAAAAAGTCGTAAATTAGATACTCCGAAAGAACAAGGATTTTCGTTCTTTCAGAACAATTTTCCACGATAGTAATTTCGCAGGAAAGTCACATTTTGAATGTTTGCTTCGTCGAATGGTAACTGTGTGGAATTATCGCCAGACCCAATCGTGGGCTACCCCAATACGGTGAAAACGATGAATAAAAGCTTTCTCATTGAAATATCAATGCCAATAGGGATTGTTCGAGAAGGATTTAACGATTTTATTGAAACATACGTATGGATTATTGAGGCAACGCGAAAGTGGAAGGAAGAGAACTGAAATTGAACTCACTGACGAGGCGTGGGCTTTGAATTCACGATTCAGCTTTTACATTCAATATTTGCAACGATGCTGGCTCGTTATATGAACTATCTATATATTATACTATAAATTCGATGTCCGTCCACTACCTCTCTCCCTCTCTCCTTCTCTCTGTTACCGCACTTCGAATTTATCTCGAAGCTTAAGGGTCACTATACGGGCACGTGCCGTGAATATGTAAAATTACGTCTAGAGGTCAACTATCTTGGAACGTATATACGTGCTTTACTAAATCGTCGGAATCGTCGGAGGGCAGAAATTTCATATTCGTCCTAGATTCTCGTACATTTACAGTGAACCTTGAATATTTAAAAAAAGAAGAAGAAAATTCGACACAAACGTTGAAAAGTCTGGAAATGAGATTTGCACATTGCTTTCTCTTTTTCATTATTCACAAAGTGTGTATGTTAATCAATTTTTGTGTTTCTCATTAACGAATAAATATAATTTTACGATGTTCTTTCATCGTACAGTTATTTTGGCTTATTTTTCAATCTGTCAAATTTCCAAATCGTTAAAACATAATATAAATTAAACAATCGATGTTTCGATTAACATGCATCGAAGCAGCGTTTCCCTCTCTAAAAACCCGTACAGCGAACACCTTGTGACAACGTGAGCAGCAAAACAATCCACGAATTCCAACACTACTGCACTATTTGAAAGTCACTTTCTCGTTGTAACAAAACAATTTGCTTAATTGCTAATTTACTCCCCTGAACGACCCATTCACTTTGAAAATTCTCGTTTATTCAATAGACAGTTTGTCGGTGCATTGTTGTATTTAATTTGTTGCATTCGGGCGGAAAATTTTCCCTCTCCACTTTATATATATCGTATACGAGGTCTGCTCAAAAAATATCGCGAATTTCGAATTTCCGCGGGCTACGTATATTCGATTTTCGATTTTTTGTGGCGTTAGGTTGGTACTTATGTCCCTCACTTATGCTGAAAAAATCGGCCATTTTGAATGTTTAGTTAATTGTTGACAGCTGTTTTGGTTGGACGTGTTTTGGCTTGTCTTCGATTTTTACCTATTCCAAAAAATAGATCAAAGAATCTGTATCAAATTTTGTGTGAAAAACAAAATTAAGTGCTCGGACGCATTCCGAATGTTGACTGTGGCATATGGTGAAGCTACGTTGGACCAAAGCAACGTTTATCGGTGGTACAAAATGTTCTCAGAGGGCCGAGAAGTTGCAAACAACGAAATGCGTTCCGGACGCCCGAGCACATCAACAACAGACGAAAACATTGATGAAGTGAAGAAAATAATATTGGCCAATCGTCGAATCACCGTTAGAGAAGTTGCTGAGGAACTAAACATATCGATTGGCTCGTGCTATTCGATTTTTACCAATGATTTGGGCATGAGACGGGTCGCCGCGAAATTCGTGCCAAAATTGCTCAATTTCGAACAAAAACCGTGTCGCGTTAACATTGCTAAGGAGCCGTTGAACTCGGTCCGCGACGACCCAAATTTGCTCCAGAGGGTCATAATTGGTGACGAATCATGGGTTTATGGTTATGACGTGGAAATCAAAGCTCAATCAACGCAATGGAAGCTGCTTTTTTGGAATAGGCAAAAATCGAAGACAAGCCAAAACACGTCTAACCAAAACAGCTGTCAACAATTAACTAAACATCCAAAACGGCCGATTTTTTCAGCATAAGTGAGGGACATGAGTACCAACCTAACGCCACAAAAAAATCGAAAATCGAATATACGTAGCCCGCGGAAATTCAAAATTCGCGATACTTTTTGAACAGACCTCGTATATGACGCTCAGACGCAAGATAGCAAAATGCAATTTTTTACGCATTGACGTGTGTATGGGCATTTTTCTTGACACTTCATTAAAAAATACTAATTAGAAGGAAAACGATAAAAGATGATTAGTCACAGTTATGACGATTTAAGGTGGAAGGCTTTATTTATGAGAAAATTTAGAATTTACCCGATAATAGTGAAAAGATTTCTTTAAAAATACATTTTAGAAATAATTCAAGCTAGACGCATGAAATTTTATTGGTAATTGACCTGAAAGTAAATTTGAACGAATTATCACGGATCATCAATTATCTCCTGTTTCTACATTCAGTATGCACTGACGAATGTTCGATCGGTAATTAATTGAGTAACGTCTCTCACGTACGTGAATAGCATAACTAGTTACGATTTCACGTATCTTCACACCTTGACCTGACTACGTGAGGACATTGTTGTAGCGGTAATAAAAGAACGAGAAAAAAAAATACAAAAAATAAAAAAATTCTTTACGATCGTATCTCGCGGAAGCAAATTTCCATTTCATCGACTCCGTTCCGTTCCGTATCGTCGAAAATCCTCGGGTATGCCAAGAATTTTGCAAATCCTTTCGTATCGAATTGACATATCCCCACTCGTTGTTTGGAAAAGGAACAAATTTATCCGTGACGCTGCGCGACGATATATTTTATCGTACGACATACGAAGAGGTCAGAGCTCAGTGAACCCTCGAAACGAAATGGATATACCGAGAAAATGGACTTTAAGGCACGTTTCATCCGACGCGGTTTAAACGAGGTTCGATTTTTTTGTATCATTCGGAGATAGCCTGAACTGGGTACAAACTTCTATTAACGTTGGAGGGATCGGGGCTTAATTATTCAAACAAATTTCATTTCCACGAAGACACATTTATTAAATTCAAGTGGAATTCTATTTGGCCAAAATCAAAATAGAATTCGATAACGACAAAGAAATAATGAATAATTATCTTTAAATAACAAAATTAATTCGAAATAATATATTTTCAGAAAATTTTACGGAAAAGGATTAAAAAACCGGTTTTTCTTAATAATTGTGCTAAATAATCGTTGAAAATTGTGAAGTTCCCGAAAATACAATCTCAATTTGAAATAAAATAATAATTAATAATACCGAAATTGTATGGTAACATTCAGCGAGATATTTCAAATTATTATTACGATAAAAATCATCGATGATTTATGGTATGTCAAGAAAAAAGACGAAATTGAATCAATTACCCATTCGCGAGGAAAGAAAATTACCCCGCTATTTTCCCGAATAAATTATGCCTCCTATCTCAACAGTCCAATCAAGTAGGAGGGGCTATTTTCCTTTATCCGCTAAACTTTTGCGCTAAACGTTTCAACTTGATATTTAGTGAAAACGTCTTGTGAAAGAAGGTTATAACTGAATATATATATATATATATATATATATATATATATATATATATATATATATATCTTGTGGTAAGAAAGTTAGAACATTTTACGTAGCAAAAAAAAACTAACAAATTCAGCAGAAGTTTCACAGAGTGTGCAAGAAACTTTTCTCCTGTTCTCTGCTATCCATGCGCTAGCTATAACTTTTGCCTCGTATTTATTCCAATCTCTCTCTATAATATGTGATATAGATGGTTCATTCTATTTGAGACGGCAGAATTCCTATCCAGATACTATATTCTTTTCCATTCCTTACGTGCGTGTTTTTCTCTTTTCTTTCGTGAAGCATAAATTTCGCGAGAATCGAGGGAATTGCTTCGTTTCAAAAGCCAACATTCGAAGTCTGTTTGCATAGCGTCGAACGGGTACTTCAACATAACATCTTATCTGATCTACGAGTTGCTCGACATAAAAATAGAACAAAAACATACGCATTTGCAAAACGGGCACGTGGCCAAATAGTCATTAAAGAAAAATTCTATCCACAGAATTTCGGGGTACTTGAGGGGGTAGAGTCACCAAAATATGTCAAAAATTGAATCGGCTATAATTATGTTGACATAAAGTTTAGATGAATAACTGATAGCGTGCGGTCGAAAAAAAGAAAGTTCTGCGCCTTGGAAAAATCCTGTAACTTCTATATTTTTTTTTGGAAGGGCTGTTTGGATTTTTTGCTTTTCCGTAAATTCTGCGCGCATGATTGGGAATAAACTGCTGGACGGATCAATATCTGTGAAATCGACAGACTTTGAATACAGCCAACATTGTACGAGCGACATTGCTAGAAACATCGCACTGCGAAAAAAAATTGCTGTGGTTCATAAAATTGGTCGATATCTCTAGGATCGGAACAAAATAAAATAATCTGCTATCCTTTTCCCGTAAGGGAGGTTGTAATAGAAACTTTAAGACTTAATAGATACTGATCAGCCGAGTAGTTTATTACCAATCACGCGGAGAATTTACGGAACAGCAAAAAATTCAAACTGCTCTTACAAAACAAATGCAGGAGTTACAGGACTCTGCCAGGAAGCGAAACGTTCTTTTTTCAACAGCAAACGACATACTTTACAAGTCAGTCATTTAAACTTCGCGGCAACGAAATTACAACGGTTTTAATTTTTGAAACATGTTTGTGAGTCGACACCCTTAGAAAAAAGATCGGCACATTTCCGGATATATATAAATATCATGAAACTTTCTACTATGCAAATATTTTTTTCCGATTCAAATGAAACACGAGAAAAAAATGAATAGGATGTATAAGTAAATAAAAAAGAATATATGCGAAGTTCTTGTTTCTATAAAAAAAATAAATAAATATAAAAGTTTGATCATCGTCGCATCGGAAACTCGAGCTGTACGCAGGCGTACATTACTCAGTGTAACGCGAGATCCTTCGGTGAATAATTTTTCTCATGACGCACATTGTGTAAACCGATAAGTCGATCGTCACCTCTCCTCCCCCTGCCATTTTTGTCACCGCCATTACACATATAATCGTTGTTCTTTTGTTGGCAGAACAGATGACAAAATGAAAAAACAGATCCAATTTATCGGTTACGTTTTATAAACCAGAACAAAGATGAGCGAAATATGTTTTTTTTTTCTATCAACTTCCTGTTTCGTTATATATTCATCGAATCTTCCTTCTCGGGTCCGCAATATATTAAGTTTGTTATCCTTTAATTCTCCCCCCCCCCCCCCCCCCCGCCGCATTATTTTCCCACTGTATGTTACGTGCTCCCCTTAAGATCCTTCCCGAAAATTTTCCATTTCCAAATTATCTTTCTCGCGTTTATGTAACCTGCCGAATGTTTACCTTTCTTGAATCGATGAATTTTTTTCGTCCTCTTTCATCCTAATGCCATTTATCACTGTTTATTCTACTATCATCACCAAAACAACCTTTTACCCCTTCCCGCCCCTCTGCACCCCCTATTACGCTCTTTTATTACTGGACAACCTCGTGACTTTTTTTTACTCGGACTTTGGTCATGTGAAATGCCGGAGGACACGAATGAGAGTAGGGAGGAGAAGTAGACAAAGAAATGCGAGAGTTCGGTTGTTTTGTAGTACAGCACAAAGAAGAGGGATGATCGTACATATACATATATGTGCAATATATGTATATATAACTGTGAGAATTCATTGCTCGTGGAATACGTTTTGGACGACGTTTGTTGCTGCAGCATTCTACAAAATGTCTCGTCCCCATTCTCGTTTTCCTTGACCAACTGACCTGAATATTCTCAGATGAACCAACCCTCTCTCATCATCCCTCTCAATGAAAAACAAGACCTCGCCGCAAGTCTCGCCTCGCATCAAAATGAAAAGTTGACGCTAGGGAAAATGAGTGAATACACGTGTGAAAGGGTTCATCGTTCTTCTTTGATGATTGGCCTCTCTAACTCCGAGCAGATGATTTTCGTAAAGATATACGTAGATGGGTTGTTCCACGTGAATTGACGATGATTTTTTTTTTACCGATGTACATTTTTGAGGGTCTTCAATACGTGAGTGGATGAAAAAGTAAATTAAAAAAAAACACAAGATTTTACACATTTTACGTTTAAGATTCAGTTTTTCAATTTTCATTAAATGATTACCAAAAATTCTTTCGGTCAAAAAACCATCTTATTTTATGTAGAATACCTCTTGTATATAGGCATAATCAGATAAACTGAAAGGATATGTACGTATGTATGCATACTCGCCTCGTAATAAGGTCGAACGATTTTCATTCGTAGGTTGAATTGCTTTCTCAAGTCGTACTTGAGGGGAATAGATGCTTTTCAATAGACGCTGATTTAATGTATAACGTCAATACACCGAGCTAAAAGGACGTGGGAGTGCCTTAACAATTTTTTTTTCCCCTCGCTATATATAAGACCTTTGATGGCATTGTCGTGAAAGGCTTCGAGGAAAAAAATGTAAATTATATCGAGATAACTGTCGATATTTGTCGTTACTTTCAATGATTAAATTTAATGAAGGACATTCCATTTTTTTTTTCATTCATCGCTATTTGTTGAGGGAATTATTTATTAATTGCGAATGACTGTATCGATTTATGATAAAAGGAAAATTTTTTTCGAAGTTTAATATATTCGTCATTATCATTCTGCCGAACTAAAGTTAGACTAGACCGAGCACGTTAATTTTGGCACATATATAAAATTTCAAACATCCAAAATGTTTATGAAATTTTGAAGCTTGCTTCAATCATCACTACTGGCGATACTGTGTAGCCAAAATGGGAATGTGTCGTCACATAAGCAGGTGAGTAAGACTTCAGAATGAGAAACGGCGTCGTGCAAATTTGTCACGATGACGCAAAAATTCATAACGCTCTGACGGAGTGACCGGAATTTTGAAATGTTTTTGGAAATACGCACGTGACTTCCGGATATTTTGACGCGATAGGAAAAATTGGCGTCAAGACGTTGCCCCGGGTCTGTTCATGCGAGAGTGAATGACGCGGCAGTTTAACGACGATACATTCCATTTTTGTAAACGTTAATTTGTATTTTTTTCTCAACTACCTACGCTTCGCACGAAGGACAGAAGTGCGAATACCCGGGAAAAAAATGTATCTTATCCAAAATAAAATGATTGAGAAACAGATAGACTTTTTTCGATGAAACATTTGGAAAAACATTTAAATATGTGATTTTCAAAGAATAAATAATGAAGTTAAGCAACATTAAAACTGTAATCGGTAGATCCTTCAGGGTCTGAGTCTCGAACCTTCAAAGCTCGTTTGAGTGAAAAAAAAAGTTCTATCCTCCAAACGATCCCAGTATTGACTTTTCTTAATACCGACCAACGGAAGGTACAACAATATTTCTTCGACTTCATTATTTGCATTTTTTTAAACTGTTTTCTCAAAAACCTAAAAATCTCAAATATTCAAGTGACCATGCGTTCCCTCCCGATTTAGGACATTTTTCTTTTTTTCAAAAAAAGTCATAGACTTTAGAGATAATCTTTATGTTCAACGATATCTCATTAAATTCTCTTCGCCTGGACAACAAAGGTTTCGAGGAGGGCAACGACAAAAAATTCCCTATAGTCTCATCTTAAAAAATAAGCATTTCTTTTTTGTAGAATTACTTCAAAGGTATTACGCCCCGCTTCTCCCTTTCTTTCATTTCCCTTCGTTTCCCTGAGTCAGTTATTATTCACCGGGCATTCATGATACTCCAAGAACAAAAACCTTTTTATTTTGTTATCGTTCTTCTATTGAATAAACGAGTCTTATTTTATTTTTTCAGCAAAAACTTTCCGCCCAATTATCTCCCGCCGTCTTACCATTGATATTTATTCATTTCAATCCCCTTTGTTATCACGTGCCTCCGTTTTGTTTTCCATTACGAAATTGAGTTTTAGAATTGCCAGGGACAATTTTTCATTCCCTATTTTCTGTAGTATGGTCAGAATTTCTTGGAATCGTCCAGTGGAATGGAAAAAAAAGTTATTCCTTTAAAAATAATTTTTAATACGACAAGATCAAATAAGGCTCAATAGAGTCATTTTAGCTATTTTTGAGAAAATTGATTTAGCATTATTTCTCAATGACATGTCAATTTGCTTTTTACCAAAGACAACTCCAACATCTACTACGATTTGGCCCAATCAACGAAAATATGATTCAAAATTTCGATCGAAATGATACCATTTTATGAGCAAAGTACTTAACTTTATTTTCGTCCTCAAGCGTAAATAAATAAAGTATATAGCGCATTCCACAACTCGACCTAACTGGAACCCTTATCATTTTTTAATTATTTTTCCTTCGAGTGTGTTATGGACTGACACAAAAAAGTGACTGTCACTAATATTCGAGAAAACAAAACAAAAAATTCACGTGGATAATTTTTTTCGTATAAAAATGGTGATGGTCACAATCAGGTTGAGTTGGCATGACATGACCGATTGATTTCTTCAATCTCCGAAATAGAGAACATTTGTCGACGTCGAATAGTATTGCGAAGGATTTTCCTACGTGAACCACATTCTTCAGATCCTTTTACTCGTTTTTCTTTTCGTAAATGACTTTAACCGTGTCCGCACGACCGCAAAATCCTCTAAGGAGATCCCTGACATACCCCTCTCGTACACTCACCGAGAAATATATGATTTCGTACCGTTGACTACATCGAGCGAATGTAAATCTTTGATAGCCAGAGATACGGAAAATCGTGGATAATGTCCCGAAAAGAAAAAAAAAAGAAAACTGGAAAAAATCCATCTTGGGAATACAAGAAGAAGTATATGGGGAAGCCAACAGCGTGTAGATTTTGCACGTACCTTTAGTGATGCCATGTCGGATACGGATCGATGTGTCTGAATGGTTTCCAACTGGTCCAAACACCAGTCTAATTCCTCCATCGTTTCTACCGCGAGCTTCATATAGGGCTCCTCTGAAAGAGATAAATAGGAAAAAATGTTTTGTTTTTCATCTTCTTCTACTTTTCCTCAATCACTTTTTTTTTATAATAGCGTTTTTTAGCTCACTATAAGAATTTGCATTTCGATATGGCTGTACCTCCGACCATCATACTCGGTAAAGGATGACATTTCTTTAAATCAAATTAATTCTCGAAATTACGTGAAATTAGTTTACATCAAAGGAAAGGGAAAAAAAATGATCGAGCAAAATTGTTATTTATGTCGTTTGCAGAAACGGTTATGTTGCAATTCAATGAAATTCAAATTAATCGAGTCTTTAGTATCTGAATTGAAAAAAAAAAAATTAATTTCCAGTTACGACATTTTCGACGAATCGGTTATTTGACGAAAATGCTTTTTTTCTGCAACATTTTATTTTACACGATCCGCACCATGACGTATACGTGGCGTTATTAAAAAAATTATACAAGCTTAATATATTTTAAGGTCCATCGTTTTATTATTTTTAGATCATTAGAGAATAAAGCCAGACACTTTTTTGTTTATCCACTTTTTTCCCCCCACCAATATTGAAAATTCTCGGAAATATTTATTTACGCTAACAAATAAGCGAATTAAATTTTACCTCCGGGGGCCAGGATACGCGGCTGTGGTGTGCTGCTCCCCTGGGCAGCACTACTCCTCCGTGATCTGAAAATGTCGTTTGTCAATAAAGAGAAGAAAAATAAAGTCAAACCGAATATAAAACGCGTTAAAAATGGACGAGATTGAGGTGTGAAATGAAAACATGAAAAATGAAAACGTGTCATCTATCGTTAAAACACTCACTTGTTCGTCGGGACATTTGTGAGCGACAGGAAGTTGTTTCTGACCGAGCGCAGAGAGGCGAGTATTTGCGCGAAAGGTGTGACGATGAGATCCTCTCCATGGCTATAAATGAAAAATGTATCGATCAATCAATCTGCTGATCAAATCGCACAATTGAATTTGTGTTTTACTTTATTTTTTCAATGGCAAAAAAAATATTATTTAGTGTTTTCTCTCTCAATAATGATTTCTATAATAATAATTAAAAAAAATCAATTCGCAAAGCTCTAGTGTCATGCATAATTTGCAGCTTTTCGATTTGCAGCTTATATCGTTGAGGATCATTCTTGTTTTACACCATAAAACTATATATGTATGTAGACATGTTTGTGTAAAAAAGTTGTGAAATAAATTTTAGTTCGACGCAGTATACCGAGTTAAAAATATTTTATGTGATACCGACAAATTTTATTTCATCGAGATATTTTTTTGTATCGACAAACACAAATTGTTCGAACGAAACATTCCCGACGTTTGTTTTAAGGATTTATTTATGAAAATCGTCAGTGATAATGATGTGGTGTATTTTCCTTTCCAAAGAAGTCTAAAGAAACACCACTTTCCGTCGTCTCTAAATCCTCAATGAAGAGTAAAGTTGAATTAAGCAAAATTAATATTTTCATTATTTTTTGTTTCCAACTACTTTCTACTTTATTCATTTACTGAGTAAATGACCCTAATATTTTCCAATGGAAAAATTACTTTATGCGAACGAGAACCGTACCGCCAACGCAACAAGAAGCCTCGAGGCTTTATTGACTTACACGAGAGAGATGGGTACAGTAGTTCGAGGAGTGCTCAAAGGATTATTAAAAAAAAAGCTTCAGAACTTGAGGAATCGTATTGAAATTAAAAGAAAATCATGGCGAATGAATCAAGAAATAAGTCGAGAATATTGCAAAAATTCATTCACCAATGAATTTTTGTTTAAGCCCAAAATGCCATTTATCGATTAATTATTAATTCAAAATGCGACGATAAAAATAATAAGGTCCGCTGTGCTGTTAAAATTTTCCGTTCAATTTCATCATCGTAATCGAGCGATAATGGAACAAAACGGGCGTGGGAGCTACGGACGTATCTGAAGTCTCGAGAATCGGTTTATCATAGATTAATCATCATGGCAGGTATATATACATATATATGTATACAAATCGTGCCCAATGGCAGTGTAATCAAAGTCCATTTAGTTTTCCGGCCTACTTGCTGAATAAAGTCTCCCATTACGAAGCCTAAGGATAAAACAAATACGTGATAAGGTTTTTTTTTTCAGGTACACGTGAATGAATAAATCGATTTGTAACTAACCAAGGAAAAAACTTGGGGCTATTGTTTTTCCATCCTCACAGAAACAGCTTTAATTATTGTAAAAAAACTGATTTTTCAATTTCCAATGACAACGAGTTCAAAATATGTCTAAGCTTCGAAAAATCACATTTATAAAAAATGCACATTTAAAAAAATGCATAATTTTGTAATGGCTCAACTGATTGGGCTGAAATTTTGCATGCAAGTCGAGCTCGGAGCCCTCTTAGTACGATATAATTATTGTCGAGATTGAAAAATTTGTTAAAATTTTACACGATTTTGAATTTTTTCAAAAATGTCTATTAAGGAGCTCCATGAATTTTCGAGGCTACAACTTTGTACATGAACGGACTATCATTAAATACTATTCGTTATTGAAGTTGAAGAAAATTGATCGAAGCATTACAAATTTATGGAATTATGAATTTTTCGAACAACCAGTAGCGGTGTTTGTTAAGACTTGTGCAACTTTTGGGATATCGGATGAAAACTTCGTACCCAAAATTGGATACGATCAAAGGATATTTGGTATTGAATTTGGAGAAAACGTGATATAAACGATCTAAGTTTATGGTATTTTCAATTTTTCGAAAACACGTTCCAAATGAAATAAACTTCACACTATCACATTAAAGGAGAACAAAATGGTGCAAATTCAAACATGAATATACCTTCCTTATCATTTATTGCGCAAACTCAATGCCAAAATTGAAAAAACATGTTGGTTCATCGAGTAAAATTTGAAAATGCGTAAACATGATGAGTAAGCAATATACAGCTTTGAATTTTCATAATTTTTTTTTAAATTCTGTTGTATCCTCTATCACGTTTTGTCATCATTGTACATGCGACACAATGAGTATAAAAATATGAGAAAATTTCATTTAATTTCAAAAATATATATCTATTAATTCACAATTTACACATTTCATACTTTTTCCATTTCAATGTATATGTACCTTTTTCTTAATTTTTTGAAATTTAAAATTAATTTTGTTTTAAATCAACTAAGTGAGTTTTTTTCATTCCAACGAACGCACCATTAAGGGAGGAAATAGGGTTAGACGATTCAAAAAATCGATTTTTTTTTATTTCATAAATTGTTAGTAAAACTATTGAAAAATATGTTCCCAAAATTTTAAATGAAAATTCCGACTCGTTCTATTGTTATAAGCCATTAAAGTGAGTAGCTCTCCTTCAGGCCCCGAGCGCGCCACGTGTATAACCGAGCGGTCACTCAGGTACGGTAATTTTTCAAACGCGTTTTTCTGAAAACGACTTTTTTTGAACTTGCGTACACGCTAGTTTGAAAAGTTTTCAACCAATCGTTTTGAAAATTGGCAGTTACTTTCTTCATAGTATTGCGCTCTATATGAACCTAAAATCGGAATATTATCATTATTTAAAATAATTTTTTTTTTTGCAAATAAAGTTGTAAAAAATAGCAAAGATTTATGCTTTTTTGTTTTGACCCCAGTAAAAAATTCAATTTTCTATTTTTTTAAATAGCATTTAGGTTCATATAGAAGAGAGACATACGATAAAAGTAAATTCCAACCTCGTTTGATTTCAGATGAAAATTGCGGCTTTCAGAATGTACGCAAAATGCTGAGTCTGATTGTGACCTGCAATATGGGGCCGCTAATATCTTCGGTGTTTTTCAAGAAAATTCTTCAAAAATTTTATAGTATATACTTAAATATATGTATAAAATATTCTCAAAGTTTCAATAAATTATATTCATTTTTTATACTATAAAAGAAATTCATGAAAATCATTGAGAAAACGCTGTCCTAACCCTATTTCCCCTCTTAAGAATCATATATTCGACCAATTTCAAATATGCAATATGGACAAATTTCAGACATTACGTGGGCGATTAGATGATACGAATTACCCATCACAGATTGAAATGCGTGGTTTTTACAACGCATTTCAATCTGCGATGGAACGTTGGTGCATGGATTTACAGAACATTTACAAATCGAAGTGGCAGAATCTGAATATCAGTTTCTCGAGAGTGGATTACAGTGCAAATTGGATGAGTAATCGGTACGTTGCGAGTAGCCAATTAGCCATTCCGATCGATTAGGCATTTGGATTGTGATGCGGGTCGATACAAGAAATTGAAATTATAATGGATTGGCGCAGTAACAAGCTCTCACCCTCGGAATATATATGTCTCGTCCCACACATAAATTATTTCAACATCACTTGTGTTATGGGCGTCGAATTATCGCTCATCTATCATCTGGCCGACGCAAATAAACTATACCCTCGAATTCACTACATTGGTGTAATAATATATTTATTTTTCTATTACTTCAAGTAAAAATCGACAAAAATTTTCATAATATAATAATTTCAAAGTATTCTTTTAAACAATTTTCATTTCCCTCCGTATACGAAAGAAAAAAAAAGGACAAAAGAAACAAGGATTTCAAAAGTAACAAAATGAATCAGACTTCGAGTAAGCAGAATTCGAATAAAAAATAAAAATTACTATTCGTTTCTACTAATTGAGGATATAATATATATATTTTTTTAAGAATAATAAATTATAATTCTTTCGCTGCTAAATTGTTTCGTATAATTTTTTCATTCAAACGGTGCTTGTTAGCGTCTGTACAGTAATTGTTTCAAGAATTCCGTTGAACGTCACGGACGGACAATTCTAAATTAACGAAAATGTCCGACCCTCTTCGTATACGGGTGACAGATCAGACGGTCATTTATCTTCCAAAACAATTTCCCGCAGAAAACACTCTCGAATAGCTCTGCCAAAAGTTTGAAAATAAATTCAACGGATAGTAATATGTAGGGACATAAGCCATCGGAGCATCTCCGCGTGTATGTATGGACGAAGAAAATTCAAACGCCATTCGTAATTCTGGACCTCCTCGCGATTATCAACAGTTACAAAAGCTTCAAATCTATAGAGTCAGCTTGGATACGTATATATTAGTTTAACGTCTAGTATCTACATAAACATATACAGGGAGATTCGAGATAGGTCGTCTACTACGTGGTGGTTGATTTCAAGTAATAGCCTGGACAAAATTACTTTACCTGGTTTCTTTTTAACTGCAATGAATTTGTAAAAATATGTTGTCCAAATTGCCAGGGAATTAAGGGAGGAAATGGGGTTCAGACAGCGTTTTCTCAATGATTTTCATGAATTTTTTTATAGTATAAAAAATGAATATAATTTATTGAAATTTTGAGAATATTTTATACATATATTTAAGTATATACTATAAAATTTTTATACATATATTTAAGTGTATACTATAAAATATTAGCGACCCCATATTGCAGGTCACAATCAGACTCAGCATTTTGCGTACATTCTGGAAGCCGAAATTTTCATCTGAAATCAAACGAGGTTGGAATTTACTTTTATTATATGTCTCTCTTCAATATGAACCTAAATGCTATCAAAAAAATAGAAAATTGAATTTTTTACAGGGGTCAAAACAAAAAAGCATGATTTTTTGCCATTTTGTACAACTTTATTTGCAAAAAAAAAATTATTTTAAATAATGATAATATTCCGATTTTAGGTTCATATAGAGCGCAATACTATGAAGAAAGTAACTGCCAATTTTCAAAACGATTGGTTGAAAACTTTTCAAACTAGCGTGTCCGCAAGTTCAAAAATAGTCGTTTTCAGAAAAACGCGTTTGAAAAAATAGTACCAAGAAAGACAAGCAATATGGGGTCGCTAATATTTTATAGTATATACTTAAATATATGTATAAACATTTTATAGTATATACTTAAATATATGTATAAAATATTCTCAAAGTTTCAATAAATTATATTCTTTTTTTATACTATAAAAAAATTCATGAAAATCATTGAGAAAACGCTGTCCTAACCCTATTTCCCCCCGTAATGGCTTATAACAATAGAACGAGTCGGAATTTTAATTTTTAATTTTGGGAACATATTTTTTAATAGTTTTACTAACAATTTATGAAATAAAAAAAAATCGATTTTTGAACCGTCTAACCCTATTTCCTCCCTTAAGATGATAACGTCAGAAGAAAAAGCAACATAAATCGTATTAACTCGATTATGATTTTTGTGCGAAAGTGTGAATATTGGGCATTCCACGTGAACTCAATCTAGCTGCGACTCTCGTTATTGTTTATTTATTTTTTCCTTCAACTATGTTGAAAAAGTGATACAAATAAATTGTCAGACTTTATCGAAAATTCCTGTGATCGTAATAATCGCAATTGTTAATTTAATCACGAGGAATGTTATCGACTTTGTTCAAATTTACACAACACATTCCTTCATAGAAAACAACATTTTCGAGACTATTTTGGTTAACTGCATTTGAAGTAGCACAGACAAATCAAGATGGAGCTTTTTTTTTTTAACAAATTGTGGAATCTTTCTTTCATTATTTATTTTATATTTAAAAAATATACCTATTTGAGAATGAGAGAGTGAGTGAAAAAAATATTGAACTTTAAGTTATAATATATCGGTGAAATTGGCGTCGAATAGCCAATATAAATGTTTGATTATTTTTCGCCTTCGTGTACTCAAAATGGACAACATCGTGGAATCAATGAAACACGACAGATGGCTGGGAACACGTGCGAGGTGTGCGATTAATCTGAATATCACGTGATACAAGATGGAAATATTTTCGGACATAGTAAATTCGTTTAATCTCCTTTTCTCCATTTACTATTGTCCAAAAGTTGCGTATTTCTTTTGTTTCTCATCTACGCCTGTCCGCTCCACTAATCTCCCACAAATCTTGCGTAAACAAACTTTTGTATGAATAAACGTTGTAAAACCGTTTTCGAGGGTAACGGAATGAAAATGTTTTCATAATGGCTATAAAGATTGAAGGAACCGAAGCATTCAGCGACAGAGTCCACAGTGCGAGAGAGAAACAGAAATGAAGGGGGATGACATTCAACGAGATTAAAAGCGCGATTGAACAGAGGGGCAAATCGGAAATGTCGAGGAATACACTTTCAAAAGTATATAGATGAGGAGAGAGGCTGAGTAAGATAGGCCAGTAAGATAGGGAAGCCATTCGTTTTCTTCGCACAAATATACAGGATGATTCAGAATAGGTGGTTTACTAAACAAATTACGTGACCATTTTTTTATAACCCATCTGATAGTAATGTGTCGATTAATCGAGGTACAGAACTTTTTCACGCCGGAAATCAGCAGAAACATTTGGTGTCGATATATCGAGATATGGACAACGTTGAATCGTTAGTCGAAATTCACATGCTTCCTGGGTCATAAGTTTAGTATACTTTAACGGATCACGCAGATGGCCAGAACCATTCCTTAACTTTCAAAAATGAAAGATTTTACAACGCCGCATTTGTATAATGGTAGATATTACAGTGGTACCTTTTTTTAGTGATAGATTTTACAATGGCATATTTGAAAATGACAGATTTTACATTGGAAAATTTTACAATGTGCAGATTTTTACGGTGACAAATTTTACATCGATTTCGCACGTGACGCTTGGTATACGAGTTCCACACTTTATTCGGCAATCGTAGTCAGGAAATTGCTTTCTCCAAGATCGTGTGACTCATGAATCAGGACGAATGTCTTTCACCTCTGTGCCCCCGCCTCAACAGCTCAAAAAAACTCCGAAGGAAAAAGACGAGAGGTGTCTACAAAGAACACTAATACAACGGATAAAATACACGCGAAGATTTGTGCAAATCGTCCTTGAATCTTGAAATTCTGAGCATGAGGATTATATATCTCCGCTGTTCCTGGCATTAAAATTATGTAAAAAAGCCAGCATCAGTCGTAGAAACGAACGAAGAACGACCGTGAACTTTCGAGCGCGCAAGTTCATCACGCATCAAATCTCCGATATTTTGATACCCGAAATGATGCGACGCAGTGCCAAAATGGAGAAAAAACATTGAAATAAAAATAAACATTTTACCACGATATTTTACAGGTTTTCGAAGATTTTGCAAAAAAAAAAACTGTGCTTTGTCCTCGATCCTTTGACAAACATTTGCATGCACAATATGACGCAAACGCACTCTCGTTGATTGCATTTGTACCCTGTTTTCCAAGCTGAAAAATAAAAACAATAACTTCTGTATATTTTATATTTTATTTTTGTAACGTATCGCGTTTTCCAGAGAGTTCGTGTGTAGGACGAAAAACGAATTTGCGTTCAGTGGACCCGACAAAATGCCTCAATGGTATTTTCCTCCGCAATCACAAAAATGGATTTATTCCGTTAGAATAAAGCTCGTCGAAATGAGAATAACATTGCCCGGAGAAAGAAAACAATGGTTGTAATATTATTATTTTACAAATATATATTTGTGAGAATGTGCTGGAACTGAAATTTTATTCAAATAAATACAATGTATTCAACTGGTAAATTCTTAAGGGCTCACATGCCCCTGAGATTTTCAAAAAATCGGCTTTTTTTTACAGTTTTTTATTCTTTATACTTTTAAGAATTTTTCGAAAAAAAACTTTTAAGAAAATTCCACTATGTTACAAAGTTATAGGGGAGAAATAGGGTTAGACGGTTAAAAAAGTCGATTTTTGTTTATTTCATAAATTGTTAGTAAAACTATTGAAAAATATGTTCCCAAAATTTTAAATGAAAAACTCGTTCTATTGTTATAAGCCATTAAGGGAGGAAATAGGGTTAGGCCAGCGTTTTCTCAATGATTTTCATGAATTTTTTTATAGTATAAAAAATGAATATAATTTATTGAAACTTTGAGAATATTTTATACATAAATTTAAGTATATACTATAAAATATTTGAAAAATTTCCTTGAAAAACACCGAAGAAATTTTATGACTGCCTTGACTTTGTTTTTCTTGGTACTATTTTTTCAAACGCGTTTTTCTGAAAACGAATTTTTTTGAACTTGCGTACACGATAGTTTGAAAAGTTTTCATACAATCGTTTTGAAAATTGGCAGTTACTTTCTTCATAGTATTGCGCTCTACATGAACCTAAAATCGGAATATTATCATTATTTAAAATAATTTTTTTTTGCAAATAATGTTGTAAAAAATGGCAAAAAATCATGTTATTTTGTTTTGACCCCTGTAAAAAATTCAATTTTCTATTTTTTTGATAGCATTTAGGTTCATATAGAAGAGAGATATATAATAGGGTAAATTCCAACCTCGTTTGATTTCAGATGAAAATTGCGGCTTCCAGAATGTACGCAAAATGCTGAGTCTGTAACCTGCAATATGGGGTCGCTAATATTTTCGGTGCTTTTCAAGGAAATTCTTCAAAAATTTCATAGTATATACTTAAATATATGTCTAAACTATTCTCAAAGTTTCAATAAATTATATTCACTTTTTAGACTATAAAAAAATTCATGAAAATCATTGAGAAAACGCTGTCCTAACCCTATTTCCTCTCTTAAACACGTTTTTCTCTAAACTATATTTTTAAACAGTGTCAGTACGATAACCCAGTCAATTTTAAATATTTTTTACCGTTTTTTTTTCTCAATCTCCATAATTATTTTCTCTATAGTTTGACGAGAGGTTTTTTCAATTGTTCAGTTGGACAATTATTTATAAATTATTAAACACTCATTTTTTCTTACTTTGCATACTTAAGTTAGAAATACTGTAATTTCTTTGTTTAAAAAAAAAAATTCTCTCCGTCAGACTATTAATACTACATTATTTTACTAGATTATTTTTTATCTTTACAGATTGGATAATTTTTGGTGAAGTTATGATGTCTACAAGCAGGCGCCATGGTTTTCATCAGTAGTCCATTTATACCCGTAAAAAATAATGTTAGTATTACAAAAAAAAATTTTAATTTTCATTTTTATAGTTGAAAAGTTTAGAAAACATGTGAAATCAACAATTTAATTTATTTTTTCACCATTAATAAAAAATGTGAAGTCAACAATTTAATTTTTTTTCACCATATAACCATCATGATAATTTTTCAAATTTACTCGGTTTTCATCGCGCGCAGCGATATGTGAGCCCTTAAGCTATAAATTAATTAAATGCGGCTATATTTCGTTGAAACGTTAATGTCACTTTGTAAATGTCAAAAATAGCAAATTCCGTGGGCTGATGGTCCGGACGGGGATGTCTGCGGGTAATCCGAGTGGGCGTAGGATACACGCGCATATTTCAATAATACCCGACAGCACGTATAGTACGAAAATTCTACGATCATTTTCAACAATTTTAGTTGAGCTGTGGATAGTTGGATTCTTTTCTTTACTGCCTCGCTCGTGTCAGCTTGCTGAATAAAAAGCACACAAAGCCCGAGCAGGTGAGTCTGTGGGCGTGCCTGTGGAGCGAAGAAAATTCTACAAGGGTTTATCGGGCATTGATGAAATTCACACATTGTGATTTCAGCCGCGTCTGATCTCGAATATCCGGCACAAAAGCGTGATAAGAATGCCATGACTTTTTGTCACGCACACGTGGCATAAAAAAATTCTTTGAGTCGGTGCGATGAAAATTCATAAAAATCGTAACAACAAAAAATAGTCAAGGAAACTTTTTTTTTACTACGACGTCGGTATTCAAAATTCTCACGGTCCTTTGTCCAAATGTACCGAAAAATAATGAATACTCTGGAGTAACAGGAGAATCAACGTAAACTCAAAAAAACTTTAACGCATTATTCTCGGAGACGGCTTCTTCTATACAGAAAAAAATAATGGGATCGTCGGCATAGTTAATAGCCGCAGAAAACCCGACTGGTTTTTTTTCGTTCGATTAAGCCACGCCCAAGAAAAACGTGTTAGGCAGTTTTTATCTATTTCCCTCGCTCTTGTAAGTGCAGAAAAGTGGGGGAAGGGTGTAACCCCAACCCTTAGGGATTTATATGAAGTACTGATGAGTCGTTACACAACTAAACGTTCAAGTAGTGAATGTTGTGTATTTAAAGGTTAACTGAAATGAATTTATTGTCCACCGAGGTTAAAAAGAAGTCCGAGTATGTTGCAAGTGAAAAAAATATAACATAGTAAATATAGCATAGCAATTATATTGTTTATTAATTTTTTACTATAAATGCAGTTTTGTTCACTGAAATTTCAGTTTGAAAAATAGAAAATGAACTGGCTAACGTAAATTATAATTAATCTTGTCCAATAGTGAAATTTGATGCAAATAAGTTTTTCCTTCCAATCCGAGAATTGAATCTCATAATCCGTGAAACATAAAACATCATCCTTTCCATTCGACAGAACCCGATCTTTTGTCATATTTCCCGGCTGTTTTTTTCTGATTTTTCAATCATCCTTCTCGGAAAAAGATCGCCGAAGGTTATTCAGTTTGCAATACTAATAAGCGAAACAACGAAAAAGCATAGAGAAAAAAAATGGAACCAATCATATAGGGGGATGCAGCGACCAGGATTAATCAATTTGCAAGGAGATGGTAATAGGAGCGTTATTGGAAATACGACAAACGGACGCGGTAGGTAGCTGTGGTTATCGAGTGGGTATCGCCTCTGTCTCTCACTATACGTCATTCGCGATCAATGTGTCTATATCTCTTTGTAAGGAGATAAACGATACAGTGATTGGCTTACTAAGCCGGCGAGAGATAAAATAGTTATTGGCATACCTTCAGCTCATACTATCCCAGGGTGGTTTAATACAGAGATTGCCAATCGCTGTTGGCTTCACCAGCAACTTTACTGGCTACACAATCTCTCTCTCTCTCTGTCTCTGTTTCTCTCTGCCTTGCCAAATACTCACGATATTAGTGCTTCTGTTCCCTAATGGCCGAATGAGGCTTTGGGGGAACCTCTGACGGAAATCAGTGTTCTACGGAGAGAACGAGAGAGAGAGAGAGGAAAGGAGAGATGATGAGGTGTGGCTTGTAGCAAAACAGTACACGATCATTAAGGGGGCTTTTCTCATGAATTGCGTCTCTTCGATGTGAAGAGCTTATACGAAACCCTTAGAGACGATTATAACTTTCCTGCAGTGGCAACGAACCCTTCAGCGAATCCGGGAATACGGATTGGATTTCACGTTGTGATTGGCTTTGGCCAGGATTAGGATTGACAATCCAGGATTAGGATTCAGACAGAATATCCTCAACGAAAATTATTTCATCAAAGATGAGATGAGTAGTGTCCATGACGAGTACAGACCATTCTGTGCTAACTCAATCAATGTTTAACCTCCATCATCTAAAATCTGATCCATCACTTCTTCCTCATGGAGGTGGCTTTGTTTTCATTCAAAAAAATGTCTCGTCATCTTAATATGCCAAGACAACGAAAAATCACATTTCAAAAAAAAAATGTTTTCTTTTTACGTAAATGGAAGGACAAGGATATTCGGGCATTGAATCTGGCGATAATCGCTCAAGTGATTCAGATTTTGTAGAATTTTGAATTTTTCAAAAAAAGCTCCTTAACTTGCGTAAATCGCGAGTCATCAGTGTGTTATTGTTTGTACAAATAAATTGACGTTGCGGAATATTTAATACGAAATTTGCCGATTACCGATAGAACGCTTAAGATTTTATAAAATGGAGAATTTAAAAAAATTATTCCAACCTTTAAACTGAATAAACACATTATTATACAATCCAGTAGAGGGAACAAGTTGCAAATTACCGATTGTACATCGCTCCGTCCTCGTGAACGACGATTTATAAATCTTCGCAAACGAGGAGGAAACGATGTGCAAGTCTAAATTTGCAATGTTTTTTTCATACCATGTTTCTCTAAATAAATAAATGGCTTTTATGTTGCTTTAATTAAACTGCTATGCTTTTCTTCAGTTAACATTACATAGTTTTTATTTGCACTTTTGATACAATTTTTCCTGATAATAACATTTTAGCACAGTTTCTTGAAATTTTTTGGAAATAATAGTGTTGGGGATACGACAGTAGAAAAAAAAATGACAGGTGACTTTCAAAATGATCATAGAGTTTGAAGTCGTTCGAGTTGACACTGAGTGTCCCGTATATAATTTGTTATATACGAGGTCTGTTCAAAAAGTATCGCGGATTTTGAATTTCCGCGGGCTACGTATATTCGATTTTCGATTTTTTTTTGGCGTTAGGTTGGTACTCATGTCCCTCACTTATGCTGAAAAAATTGGCCATTCTGAATGTTTAGTTAATTGTTGACAGCTGTTTTGGTTATACGTGTTTTGGCTTGTCTTCGATTTTTGCCTATTCCAAAAAATGGATCAAAGAATCTGTATCAAATTTTGTGTGAAAAACAAAATTAAGTGCCCGGACGCATTCCGAATGTTGACTGTGGCATATAGTGAAGCTACCTTGGACCAAAGCAACGTTTATCGGTGGTACAAAATGTTCTCAGAGGGCCGAGAAGCTGCGAACAACGAAATGCGTTCCGGACGCCCGAGCACATCAACAACAGACGAAAACATTGATGAAGTAAAGAAAATAATATTGGCCAATCGTTGAATCACCGTTAGAGAAGTTGCCGAGGAACTAAACATATCGATTGGCTCGTGCTATTCGATTTTTACCAATGATTTGGGCATGAGACGGGTCGGCGCAAAATTCGTGCCAAAATTGCTCAATTTCGAACAAAAACAGTGTCGCGTTAACATTGCTAAGGAGCTGTTGGACTCGGTCCGCGACGACCCAAATTTGCTCCAGAGGGTCATAACCAGTGACGAATCATGGGTTTATGGTTATGACGTGGAAACCAAAGCTCAATCATCGCAATGGAGCTGCTTTTTTGGAATAGGCAAAAATCGAAGACAAGCCAAAACACGTCTAACCAAAACAGCTGTCAACAATTAACTAAACATTCAAAATGGCCGATTTTTTCAGCATAAGTGGGGGACACGGGTACCAACCTAACGGCACAAAAAATAACGGCCACGTATATTCGAAAATCGAATATACGTAGCCCGCGGAAATGAAAATTCGCGATACTTTTTGAACAGACCTCGTACATGTCAATATGTAGTCTGGCTCGACGATGCTCGAAATGAGCGCGGTTATTCGAGGCCAACCAATCGCATCTGCCATTCGGTCATTTCACTGACGTGTTTCCGGCTGTGGCTAGTATATAGTTTTACATTATATATATATATATATTTCCATATATAGATGTATTTTGTACATAATTCGGGCAAAAGCTGATGGACGCGTGGGTGGCCGATAACACGCGGATACTGCGCATATTTACGAGCGCACCACCGAGCAATCAACCACGACATAGAAAACGTACGATGATTTTGTCTCCGGTCTGACGAGGCCATATATAGTCGTTCAAATTATATACAGGATCTTTCAAAACTAGCACATCAAAGGGACACGGGAGTTGGATTGGCTGCGAATCTATCAGAATAAATATGACTTCGATAAAAGTCTCATGGTTTTCGAGAAAAATCATCTTTTTTCATTTTTCGACAAATCACTACCCTAGTATTTGTTATTCTGCTACCATTGCTATGAAAGTCCAAATTCATACCAAATTCTAAATTGGTCAGAAACACAAATGAAAACAGCGAGATAACACAAATAACGATTTTCCGAAAAAAAACAACAAAAAAAAACGATTTTTCGGACAATCCCTATTCTTGTTATCTCGCTGTTTTCGTTTGTGTTTCTGACCAATTTAGAATTTTGTGTGAAATGGGACTTTGATTTGCTTACGATTTAAACTTTCGTAGCAATGGTAGCAGAGTAACAAGTACTAGGTACCAATTTTCCATGAAATCAAAAAAGACGATTTTTCTCAAAAACCATAATACTATTACCGAGGTCATATTTGTTTATTCTAATAAGTCCGGAGCCAATCTAACCCCCGTGTCACTCTAACGTGCCAGTTTTGGGACACCCTGTATATAAATACATGTACATGAAAACTCGTGCATGCTATATTATTCTCTCGGTCACTACGTCGCTTGACATTAGGGGAAAATTCAAAACGAGATGCGAAGGGAAGATTTAATCTCCGATGGATTTGCTCGACAAGAGAGATACTGGCAAATCGCTTTTTTTATATATACATTTTTAAACACGTTTGTTTTTGGTTCATGCCTGACCCAGTTTTTTCCAATATACATATACATATACTGAGTGAGTTTGTTCCGCGTGTGTGCCCATTTTTCCCATAGCAAAGGAACCATAAAATATTTAAAGCTTTCTCTCCCACTCTTTGTCATTTTATCGTTTCCGACGAATAGATAGATTTTTATTCTTAGCACTTGTCATGAGCGGGAAAATATTCATTTTTTGAATTCGCTTAGGAAGAAATGTCCGAGGGAGAAATATCTTTTATCGGCAGATGCGATTGCTCAGGAAATTCAATATTTGTTCCTAGATAAATAATGGATATTGATTGACGAGTGTCAAATATATATGGATACAATCGACGTCAAACTTAATTTTATTTAACGTTTTTTTTCCAGGTGGATTCGTACTAAAAGAAAATAACAATTCTTGGCGTTACAAAATTTGAACGAGCGTTCAAGCAATTACGCATAGTCATCCTAAGAAGTGATAATTCTATAGAAAATAATCAGAGTAATTTCTTTTGGTCAAAAGAAATTTGCCATTTGTTTTATTTTAAATTCCTTAATTGCAATAACGTGGTGAAAAAATGGTTTTTTTGTTGTTGTTATGATTGTTGTGCTGTTGTAATGATGAAGTATGTAATACGCCAGAGTGTTGACGGTAGCGATTTAAACTGACAATTGGTTCAGAAAAAACTTGAAAAATAGATTGACCTTACACTGTCAGGTTTTTTTTTCACGGCAAAAAAGAATATTCATCACAATTATGCTTATACACACAATAAGAATGATCGTGGACGAGTAAAAAAATACTATCATAGTAAAATCTTTTTTCGACGTAAAATTACGAAAACTCACAAGTCACGTTTGTTCGTAGTCTCAAAGCATTGCTCCCAGAAAACGGCTCTCCTCGGTGGTCTAACTCTGAGAGCGGAGGTGGAAAGTGTGCGTGGTAAACCACCGATGACACCCCCAACGCCACCAGCGCCTAACGAGGGTGAGCTCATTCCACCGCCGCATCTCTTCAATCCACCGCTCGATATACCAAGCTCCTCGAGACCCCCGCTCGAGCCTGACATTTTCATCAATGTCCTCTTCACAACGAGGCACCGAGGCGCCTCTTCACTAAATCAATCGCACTTCTTCATTGCTCGTCATTTATCCATATCGCGAGATCATTACGTATCATCGCAATACCCAAATTCCTAAACACTTTTATATTGTTTCGCTGTTTGACGAACAATAAAACAACGATAGAACACTGAAAAAGTTGGTCATTTTCGAATTAAGTGCCCGATGACACTCTGTGACTCAATATTCGCAGAATTCATCTCGGCACTGTCACTAATTTTCCGTTATGATAATCATTTTTATTTCATCACTATTATTCCATTATTTTTTCATTAATTATTTTTTTAATATCGGCAATGTCATTTTTCTGATTATTCTTTCAAACATATCTTTCGCATTTATTGTTTTAATTTTCTTACGGAAAGATTATCTCACGAGCTGCCGGGATGCAATGCTTCGAGAACTATTACTTGCGCATCGATTGCCCACCGGAAACAACGAATCTTTTGTCCTCTTTATCGGTGTCAAGGTTGACTAGGAAAAACAAGGTGTAACGGATTTTTTTCCCTTTCAATTCTTCCCTCCAGATTTCAAGCTGCTTTTATCGACTCACTGGGGTGTTTAGTCGAGGCACACTGTATCGCGAGGTTCTGGCGATGAAGGATTCCGTTTCCCTTGAACCCATTCGGCGGTGATCGACAAACGCGATTTTTTTTTACAGGCTTATCACCAGTTCGGATTCGTTGTCGAAATACACTATTTTTTTCCCAATAGACGAAGGTTAAATTGTGATCAAATCTGTAGAGATCATTTTGTTTTTCGGTTATTACTTTGATCGAATTGTATTTTATTTTTATTTTTATGATGTAGGTCAATCGGTCGTTGATTATCATCCCAGAGTGATAAATTCGAAAGAGAGCTTGAATGGTCTTTTTTTGGTACTGTAATGATCACTGTAGCGGAGATGGAAAATTGATTTATAATAATTTCTTAAGAAAATAACGATTAATAATTTTGATTTATCTTTTGGTAAATGTCAATTAATAATAATCGTATTAATTATCAATATTATCATTGTTTCTGAAAAAGGTACTTGATATTAGAAGAAAATAATAATATTTGGTAACTTTTATAAAAATTTGAAGTTCAGAGAGTTTCTCACTTTTTCAATTCTCGCTACAGTTCATCCTAATAATTACTACTTTATATGTGACAAAAAGTATGACCTCGATAGTTTAACCCTTTGTGGTCACACTTCACTTCCGCTCTGATTTAAAAAAATGGTTGCCAGACGAACAGTCTCGGTCCAATTGCATCGAACACTCGATTTTACGTAACAAATCAAATGGTAAAGTGTTTAAAAAAATCATAAATATTTCATTTTTGAAGTATTTTCGATAAAATTTATGGGTGATACTAATGAGATATGGTACTTTGAGGAAAACAATTGTTCTACAGTCCGGGATTAGAAAAAAAGGTATTAAATCTGAGAGGCTCCCGTCTCTGAGGGTTCCCCTCTGAGGGGGGGTTCTCTAAAGAGGGAAGTTGAGACTACCAGTAGAGGTTCAGTCAAATCTCATTTGCTAGCAACGAACTTGCAGTTATATAGCTGCAAAGTTAACGTTGGGATTACTTTGACCCCCGGTAGTCGCGGACGGTAAAAAATGGTACAAGCTCAAATCATGCTCAACTCGTCTGTTAAACTTCAGCTCATTAGTTAAAAGCCTTCATGAATTATAAATGATTAATTTTTTTCACCTTCATTACACATACACAAAGTGCATCCCTATTTGAAACATTTTACGGCGGCCTCGTAGGTATATTGCGAAAAATAACCACGATAATGAAATTATTTTCCATGAGGAAACACATTTTATCATTTTCTACAACAATTATTCATAATTTTGTGATAAAATCACGTCTAATGACGCTTCATCTTTGGACCAAAATTTTCATTATCATGTGTAATGAACAAAATACTACTGAGTTTTACGCGAGGGCAGACTGTCACGTGTGATTTTCTTCGTTTGTGGGTCTGTCAAGTACGTAGCGCCGAGGACAATCGCAATTACACGTTTTGTCTTTCCCCAAGGCCATAAAATATATTGGATAATGTCGGACTATCAGTCCAGCGAATTGTCCGAGAAACACAGCTCTCTCGTATGCGCGTCGGGGTGATTTTAAATAATAGGGAGGAAATTGCGATTAATGGACCAATGTTATTGTATATCAAAAAGACCAACGTACACATCATGTGCCTCGTGACGCATAAACGGGAGAAGCAGTATTATATTTTAGTTAAATGAAAAAAAAAAATTCAAATCAAATAACCTGTATATTTCAATAACACCGATTGTATTTTGATTTCCCAGTCATCGCATATTTTTGACTGAAACAAATGTTACTTAATATAAATTTATTCAAATGATCGTACACTCAATTAAATGTTCTTCGATTCTCATAATTATTATCAATGCTGATTCACAGAGTCGAGCATCATTCGGACTAACAGACAATTTTTGTTCTACAAGGAAAAAAAATTCGTCAAAATGATGAATAATAACAGAAAATTGTTGATAATAATAATGTATAACATTTTTTTCCATATTATTAAGAGCATACTAATCAGGAAAGATATGAAATAATAATTTGCAAGTGAAAAATAAAAATTTTATCCATTTCGTGTTACCACGTATTCTCAAAAAAATTGTAAAATAAAAAATGTAATCGATGAGAAATCCGTACTTCCGAGATTAATGAGAATTTCGCGTGGCGAATCTACAAACTTGATTGGTTCGTTCAGTGAGCTAAGATTTTCAATGCGCAATGGTGAGACCACTGTGATAGTGAAACCGGGAAGAGAGAGAAGAATTTGTAAAAGGATATATATCTATGTATATCGGAGGTTGGTGTTTGACTACGACGAAGATGGATCGTCGGTGCAGTCATGCCATTGACATTTCTCCCGGGAAATTGAGACAGCACGAGTCGCAAACTCCTCTCAGCTTTTCCGGAAGCCAAGGAGAATGGCCACTGGTTCGGTACGAGAATTTTCACTTCCGTAAAAAAATTTTGCTTCCGCTTTTCCCGGACGATATTTCTCGCTAGGGTTCGTCCAAGGCTACAAGAGAGGAAGCTTGCAAGCATATCTAAAGGAAAATTGAATCTCGCTGATTGAACCGTTTTTTTTTTTTTTTTTCGAGGAAGTGTTCGAGGATGAACGATAAACTAAGAAACGAAAGAATATTGGAGGATTCCCTAGAAGCTTTACGGATATTTCAGCGTGGGCAACATTTTAGATGTACAAGAGTGAAAATTAATATTAAGAAAATCAGTTCAGTCATATACATTTGAATTTCAATCTAGTACATTAAATTCGTGACAACGAAAGAATAAAACGAAATAAAAATATTTATCAAACGAAATTTGTTCGAGTTAATGGTACTTATAGCGTCTCGATAATTCGTACTTTTCGAATCTTTGTCAACTGATTTTTATGCACTCCAAAATAAATACTGTACGTTTCAATTAAATGTTTTTCATACAGCTAACGAGTATTTAAATGCAATAAAATATCTGCGATAAAAAAAATATTCGTATTACCACATATCGCAAAATGAGTTTTCTTTAAATCATTGACTCTTTTCTATTAAATTGCTTTCTAAAATAATTCGTCATTGTTCAGTTCGATATTTTTCTTATTTTGCTGGATAATAATTCGCGAAGATAAATTACCAAATGATGAATCTAATCGCGAGACAGTTTAGACTTGTATTATATTGACGACGAAGACGATGTAATTCGTAACTATTAATGCACAATGTGTATACCCAACATCATGTAATTTTAACAAGACCCATCACAGAAAGCATCAAAGCCACTTTTACTTGAGGAGAATAACCCTTGTCGCAATTTCGCAATGGGCTCTATCCACATAATAGTCATCACGTATAATATTCGTAAACTGGGACAAGTACCAACTTATCCAAATGAAACTAATTAGGCTTGGACTGTTAGTAGTACCCACTAGTTGGATTGATACTCAGTCGGTATTAATACTACGGTAATTTTCAGAGTGTGTTACTCGAACATTATTTGCGTCTGACCATTGCGGATGTGAAGCATTGGTTTTCATTTTTTTGTTGTCAAAATATTTTTTTTTACCACGACTAAGGATCACACCATTTTTGTTTCGTCATAAAGGAACATTTGTTTTCGTGATAAATTCATTTTTTTCCAGTTTTCAATGCCAATGTGGTAGAATTAAGTTGAAACTTGCGTTTTATCCTTTGATGGGAAACTAATATTAGACAAATAAATTGATGCGGTATTTCACAAATATTTAGCGAAATCTGTTGCATGTCCACGAGATGAATGCCCTTTATAGCTATTATCCGAGAGTTTCGTGTCACAAAGGGAAAACGCCTATCTGGTGTAAACCCTATCAACCAAGGGGTCCAATGTGTATCCGGGCATACTGTACGGAACATTTCTGCTCTTTGATACCTATTAACAAGGTAGTAAATATTTATCCACGTATCACACGATAGGATATTCAGATAGGATATTCAGAAGCAGATTGTTCGAAAGTTTCGCACGTTTGAGCACAAATGATAATCGTTCAAATAAAAAAAAAAGCATATGTTACTAAAATATGTCATATATCAATTTATTATTATATTAGAAATATAATTTTCACCCTTTTCATAATTAACACCCTTAAGCGAATGTAATGAATATTCGATTTCAGATATGAATAATCGATGTGTAGAAAAGAAAAAAAAAAAAAGATGATCGAAATTCCTCATACATATTGAAAAAAAAAGTTACGGGCCAACTTGAATGTTCTTCTAATTACTGTCCAAATAATTGCGATATGCGAATTCCTATAAATTTTACGTAGTTACAAATATAATTTTGTTTGTTTACGCGAATAGAATTTATTTATAATAAAATTGTACGTTCACTTTAAGGGGGGAAATAGGGTTAGACGGTTCAAAAAATCGATTTCTTTTTATTTCATAAATTGTTAGTAAAACTATTGAAAAATATGTTCCCAAAATTTTAAATGAAAATTCCGACTCGTTCTATTGTTTTAAGCCATTAAAGTGAGTAGCTCTCCTTCAGTAGCTCTCCTCACTATTTTTTCAAACGCGTTTTTCTGAAAACGACTTTTTTTGCACTTGCGTACACGCCAGTTTGAAAAGTTTTCAACCAATCGTTTTGAAAATTGGCAGTTACTTTCTTCATAGTATTGCGCTCTATATGAACCTAAAATCGGAATATTATCATTATTTAAAATAATTTTTTTTTTGCAATTAAAGTTGTAAAAAATGGCAAAAAATGATGCTTTTTTGTTTTGACCCCTGTAAAAAATTCAATTTTCTATTTTTTTGATAGCATTTAGGTTCATATAGAAGACAGACATATAATAAAAGTAAATTCCAACCTCGTTTGATTTCAGATGAAAATTGCGGATTCCAGAATGTACGCAAAATGCTGAGTATGATTGTGACCTGCAATAAGGGGTCGCTAATATCTTCGGTGTTTTTCAAGGAAATTCTTCAAAAATTTTATAGTATAAAATATTCTCAAAGTTTCAATAAATTATATTAATTTTTTATACTATAAAAAAATTCATGAAATTCATTGAGAAAACGCTGTCCTAACCCTATTTCTCCCCTTAATGAAAATAATACATTTTTCTCAGTCCACATATTATATCTGTACATTTTGGCTTGCGATAAGAAAATCGACGTTAAAGGTATCAACGACGTGTGGATTGAAGTGATTCAAAAATAGTCACCGACCCCGCTCGACGAACGCTCAAAAGTCCTGTATAAATTTAGAATTAGTCACCGAGACTAGACCAGAGAGGAATAAAAGTGATCGCACTGGGGCTTAGCAAGTTTTTGCCAAGTGACCAAGACGCACCTGGGGACGATACAATGATACTTTGCTGAAACCACTGTTTTTCTTACTAATCGAGTAATAAAAGATGGACAGTATTATGAAACAATTTCGCTCTTTTCGAAGTGAATAAAATAGAAAATAATCACAAAAATAGCAACAAATATTCTTTATTTTACAACTAAATGAATGGTTTTCATTTTTTTTGGTGTGGAATCTTTTTTTAGAATAGAAAACTACGTCTATTTAGTAGAGTCCAACATCAGGGTCATTTTACATCACGCAGTATAACATTTTTGCCTTCGGAAAGCCTTCAAAGGGCACGGCCACGAGATTACCGAGCTGCGAATTACTTCTATGTCTCGGTACTGCCAAGTACCGGGTATCTAATTCCTCTTTCATCGCCAAGGGTATTCCGGTTGTTAACGTATAGCGTACACTTTGTCCTATAGAACGATGTATATAGGTAAAACCGGAGCATGTGAAAATCGATCAAAGTTTCGAGCCAATAATATACACTACTTGTCTATTGTACATCTAAAGTATCAGCGACGGAAATCGCAATGCACAAATATACATAATATTTATGTTAAAAAGAATGTCTCATGATTGTTCATCCAGGGATATTGATCAAATAATGAAAACAGTTCGACATTTTTTAAACAAATTCGCTATATTAAAACTTTCATATTTTTTCCTGGTCGCTTTTGTACATTCACAAATTTTCCACCATTTCCATCATTTTTCTCTTCTTTAACTTGTCAGTATGAGCCTTCCTTGATTTTTCATGAATTTTACGAAAAAATTGAAAATACCATGAATGTTAGAATTCTTTTATGGCTCTTCTTGAAGTTCAATACCAAATATCCTTCCTTGGTACTCATTTCATGTAAGAAGTTTTAATGGTCCAAAAATTACACGACAGCAATTTTTCCGAAAAATTCAATAGCAAAGAGTATTTGATAATAAACTATTTGTGTAGAAAGTTTTAGCCTGATAGCACGAAAATTGGGCGAGCTCTTACGGGAAATCTTTAAATAAATTCAAAGTCATGTAAAGTCTGAATGAGTTGTTTATGCTTGACGAAAATTATATCGGACAAACGGTTTTGACACACTTCGAACAGATTGACTTTGACATCTGGAAAAAAAAAGAATTCGTCCTATTCCCATTACCATAAAATTCCTCTATGAGGATTTTTCGTCTACGAAGATGCAAAACTAGTTGAAAACTAGTTGAAAAAACGCAAATTTTCCAACAAATTCGATTGTAGACTCGAAAAAATGTTTGAAAAAGAAGCATGTTCAAAAAAAAAACCCCGAAGAATGCATCGAATTATTTAAACTCGAAAGTTCAATATACCGGTCGTTTATCGACACGTGATCAACGGCTAATCGGCCTGTCTACCCAGCGAGAATTCACACGCTCGTTGCGCGTATTTGATGAGGGACAAAACCGAGAGAAAGGACGATTATAACCTCAACGTTACAATCACGATTATATACCCACACTAATTCGTGAGCTCGCGAGAATTATGACGTAGCGCATATGTGACGCAACGTGGGAAGGAATTTTTTAAGCGTTTAACGGAGATACTTGTCTTTTGAGTAACGCACGGTGTTAATACTGGATTGTGCTCGTGGTTAATGTCGACGTTGAGAGCCAGGAGGCATTCGGCGACCTACGTCCAGAAAAAAGCTATATTATCGCGACCTACTGGTTTTCTCATCAGACGAGAATTAATCGAGCATACATACGATTGTTATTCGACTTGAGTTAATAAAGAAGCTTGCATTTTTTATGATAATCTGTGACTTTCTTGCGCTCTCTCTCCTTTGCAACGGCATTATAACCTGTGTGACATACGTACTTCACGATACAGGGTGACAACTTCGAAGAATTCATATATTTTTTAATGGGCTTTTCGATGTTCAATGAATTGTTGAACTCTCTTCGACGAAATTGTTAATATACTCGTGGGAAATTGTTGCAAAATGAAAATGTTTGTATTGAAAACAAAAAAGTATTCAATGCACTCGTATTTAAGATTTGTAAAGCATATTGAATTCTGCACGAAAAAAATACTGGGGGAAAATTTTCTTTTGCCCCTTGTCCTATAGGATTTTTGGGAGATATCTAATGGGCAAACGGCGGCTTACTAAAAAAAAAAAGAAATTAAGGACAAGGGCGCCAAAAATGTTTAGCGTGAGCGTTCTTTTATATTTTTCTCCCAATCACCGTAGAACAATACGAGGTCTGTTGAAAAAGTATCGCAAATTTTGAATTTCCGCGGGCTACGTATATTCGATTTTCGATGAAATGCGTTCCGGACGCCCGAGCACATCGACAACAGACGAAAACATTGATGAAGTGAAGAAAATAATATTGGCCAATCGTCGAATAACCGTTAGAGAAGTTGCCGAGGAACTAAACATATCGATTGGCTCGTGCTATTCGATTTTTACCAATGATTCGGGCATGAGACGGTCCGCGACGACCCAAATTTGCTCCAGAGGGTCATAACTGGTGATGAATCATGGGTTTATGGTTATGACGTGGAAACCAAAGCTCAATCGTCGCAATGGAAGCTGCTTTTTTGGAATAGGCAAAAATCGAAGACAAGACAAAACACGTCTAACCAAAACAGCTGTCAACAATTAACTAAACATTCAAAGTGGCCGATTTTTTCAGCATAAGTGAGGGACACGAGTACCAACCTAACGCCACAAAAAAATCGAAAATCGAATATACGTAGCCCGCGGAAATTCAAAATTCGCGATACTTTTTGAACAGACCTCGTATGAATCCCCGAGAAATGTTTTCATAAATTGTTTCACTTCGACGTGGAAAATCCAATATATTTATATATATAGATCGATGCTAATATATCAATGATTAAGATTATGACTATCGCAACGATTTATTGCATACGATTAATCGCATGACGTCACTCCCTGTGGATACATTCGACAATAACTTTTTTTTTACAGTTTATCGCTATCCTAAAATTCCCTCTCCCCTATCCTTTTCCATATCGATCGTTTTTTCTCTATTCTTCACTCCTCGATAAGATTCGTAATTTATTTGCATATCGAAACGGGTAATGAGTTTTCGAACTATTATAAAATTCCACGGTGTAAAAGGCTCATGTGTTTGTGCGTTTGTGTGGGACGCGTCATATCGCATGAATGGATTTCGCTTGAATAGAGGGTCTCGTCGAAGAATTGTTGAATGTCACGAGTTTTTTACGCGTGGAACGTTAATTTATTCGTGGTTCCTAAAAAGTCTACGGGAAAACCATTTTTTCTCTCTCCCTAACTTGTGCTTTTTAAAACTGTCGGGAAAAATTGATTTTTGCATTAGAAAAATCGTTTAGTAATAAAAAATGTCGAGTGAAAAATCCTTCGTGTCTCGAACGAATTTGTCAAAATAATTGTCGCAATTGTTACTGCGAAAAATCGTTGAATATATATTTTTTTTTGTTATTGATTTTATGACGGTACAAAGTGACATCTTGGAAATACGATTAAATCTTTTTAGACCAGTCGCGTACGATATTCATTTGTTTTTTCAATGATTCAATGAAACTCGAAGAAAAGAAATCGTATCGTAATTTTATATGACACATTGTTTGCACAAAGCTTGAATAGTTCGAGATCGTCTTTTATTTATATAATTGAATGAGCTACACGTCATGATGGTGGAGAGAGAGAAAAAAAAACGTTCTGACCATTGGATTCGTATTTTGAAACCGTCCAAGATAAATCATAAGAGATTATTGTACACGTGTCTCATTGACATAACACCGAAAATGTCACGTTATATTTATATATATTTTTTGTTTCATTCGCACGTACACCCAGTGGACGTGCCGTTTCGAAACACTGCACTTTATCGCTGATAACGATAGGACTAATTTTCTTATCCACCTTGTGTATACAAATAAAACGTGATATAGTTTTCCCTTACATTTATACATACATTCATGTTTCACATGTATTGATATCGTCGGAGTTTTTACCAGAAGGAACATTACGTAAGATTTGTGTGTGTGTTTTTTTTTTTTTCACTACGCAATGACCGAGCGGGATAACAAATCAACGACGATCAACCTTATCACAATCCTATAGTAAATTTCATTAAATATTTATTTTCAACGAGCACACGCGCTTCATTCACCTTTACGTTAAATCTCATATACTTTTGTCGATCCAATGTTGAATTCAATTTTTTATCCGAATATTTCACGAATTATCGCGCAAGGATCGTTTTTTTCCCCGTCCGATTATTCACTCGTGAAGCATTATGATTTTTATGATTTTTACAAATATTTTACAATTTACAAATTTCGAATTTATTCTATTTAGTATTTTGACGCTTTTGTAGTATCGTTATAGTTTTTCGGGAAGACAGAAAAAAATGAACGTCGAAGTGAATAACTCGGGCGATCGTGACGACGGTATCAGAACACGTCGTGTTTGCCGCGATGTCGAACTGGCCAGGGTGTACTGGTTTTCGCGGGGGATCGAACTCCGTTGGTGGGGGTATATGTCAGTATCGCCGAGAGAGTGGAGTACCTAGTCGGCATGATTCGCGCGGGAAGTCTGCGCGATGCGATTGCGCCGTTAAATATATATATATATATATATATATATATATAAGGTTATATACGTATATCTGATATGTATAGTTTTTTTACTATATAGTTATGTACAGTGGGTTACCGGTGCTCCATCATCCACGGGGGAGAAAAATTATATATAGTCTATCTAATATATATATTAGGGCGATTTTTTTTTCGACTATTTTTTTTTTCAGTCCCCGCCCAAAATTTTGTTGGAAATGTCGAAAAAGAAATTCCCTGAAAGTTACAGCCCTTAATATTAATTCTAAGTACTCTCCCAAAGCGTGAGAAGATTTTCCATCTAAAATACACATAAATCAATTTTTTTTTTTTTTTATTTCTATAACTCAGCCGCATTTTATGCTATCATATTGTTCTTGGTTTCGATTTACTCAGAATAAAACAATCTAAAAAAGTGCCTTTTGCGGCGAAAGTGTGAATTGTACCGGTGAGTTGGTACGGGTCACTGAAGTTGATTTGTACCCAAAATTCTCGTTTTTTTGCTGTTATCTCCGAAACAATTAACTTTACGAAAAAAATGTAAATGAAAAATTTGTTGGAAATTTAATTTCCGACAAAAAAGTCCCTATCGACCCAATTACTTAGATTAATATTTCTTGAGATATTGAACTTCAACTTGTGAGTAGTATAAAATGTATAAAATAGGAAATATTAAATAATAAAAAAAATAAAAAAAAATAAAGTTCAATATCTCAAGAAATATTTATCTAAGCAATTGGGTCGATAGGGCCTTTTTTGTAGGAAATTAAATTTCCAACAAATTTTTCAATTACATTTTTTTCGTAAAGTTAATTGTTTCGGAGATAACAGCAAAAAAACGAGAATTTTGGGTAAAAATCAACTTCAGTGACCCGTACCAACTCACCGGTACAATTTACATTTTCGCCGCAAAAGGCACTTTTTTAGATTGTTTTATTCTGAGTAAATCGAAACCAAGAACAATATAATAGCATAAAATGCGGCTGAGTTAGAGAAATTTGAAAAAAAAAAATTCGATTTACGTGAATTTAAGATGGAAAATCTTCTCACGCTCTAGGAGAGTACTTAGAATTAATATTAAGCGCTGTAACTTTCAGGGAATTTCTTCTTCGACATATCCAACAAACTTTCGGGTGAGAACTGAAAAAAAAAAATAGTCGAAAAAAAAATCGCCTTAATATATATATATATATGTATATTTACGTTGATATATATCGATTGCTAAAAGTCATAAGTATCTCACAAAATTTAAAGTGTAAAAGAGTGTGAGATTTCGAATAATGGTAGTTGACATGTAAGATTATTGAAAAAAACATTCCGTGAATAAGTAATTATAAATGATGCAAAAAAATGCAATTTGTACACTGTTTCCTCATTCTTTTCCAGCGGTTATGAAGCCGTTTCTATATATGAGCAAGCTCTAGAATTTCGCGGAATAATTTCTTCGTAAACGATGGAAATGAATGAGGGAACAATGTAAATATTTCATTGCGTGTCTTGTTTTACGCAACAAATGTGCACTTTCTATTTTAATCCGATTGTTTGAAAATTGAGGCATTATTTTTTTAAGTTTTTATCATCAATTCAATATTCATCGTTATTTCTTCCGAATACATTTTTTTATCAACTTTCTTCTCAATCGATCGAGACTTGTGTAACTGATGATTATTTTTCATAATGGGGCTCGAGGAATACAAAATGTTTAACCACTTGAAGTCTCTACAGCGAAAACTACGAAGAAAGACTACGGACCCACACGAACGAACTGGCCAGAACCATTCTAGTCAGAAATTTAATAACTAGGAGACTGAAGAAATTCAAGCCCTACACCCGCGGCAAAGATTCGATTAAACACATATTGTGAAACCCAGAGATAACACGCATCAATGGATACTAACTCTGACCTCATTTTTTGTTCCCGCTGTCCAAAAAATCATTCATTATTGTGTATATAACATATTATAATTAAGCTATTAAAGTCAATAAAAAAAATTAAAAAAAATAAAACTTGAAGTCTCTGATTGATTTACACCATTGGTAATTATAATTTTTTATTTATTTATAGATTACCACATTTTTTGGACTTGACGGTTAGTGATATCAGTTTTCAATTGATTACTTGGGAAAATTTATTTTCGACAAAAAAGATATTTGAGGGAGCTGATCGCCACTGATGCCTCTTTCAGTATCGCAAGAGCAGTCTAAAGTTCAATAAACCGAGATATGACCATGAATTTTATTCAAATATTATTCCAATAAATATTAATCCCTCTTGTTTACCGATTGAATGTTATAATTCGGTTAATTAATCGATGCAATACAATAATAATGAGAAATTGAAAAACTCTACCAATTAACGAATTGATAAAAAATTCGGTAAATATGAAGCAAAGGGGACCCACTTCCGATTGACTTGCCTTTAATATATGTTGTGTAGGGACCCTTCCTAAACAACTTTTTCCTCTGACACAATTGGGGGTCGTTATTTATTAAAAAGTTATTAACAAATAAAATTAATAATTCCTATAGCTATTTTCCCTATACCAGCCAGTCCTAATCATCTTGTCCTTCACATTTGTTGTTACGAATACAACCTTGAGTAGCATACTAAAAGTTTTATACGTCGCTCATTGTTTGTTAAAAAGTTATTAACAAAAAAAGTTTCATAAATCAAACATGAACTACTTGTTCTAGTGTATGGTGAACAGCACACGCATGAGAGGGGGGCTGCGCCCCCCTGCAATTCTCCACTCGCCAGCCCAAAGACAGACCAAAAACAACCCAAAAACAACCCAAAAACTACCCAAAAACAACCCAAAAACAACCCAAAAACAACCCAAAAACAACCCAAAAACAGCCCAAAAACAACCCAAAAACAGCCCAAAAACAACCCAAAAACAACGCAAACAAACATATAAACAAACAATTATTTGTTTTATTCATTATTTATATTATGAAGTGGATACATGGTACTCATAATGTCGAAAAAACTGTCGATACGCTGGTCGAATTGGACTTTTGTTTGATGGGTTTGTCTGTTTGTTTCTTTAGGTTACTGGGGTTGTTTTGGGTTGTTTTTGGTTTGTCTATGGGCTGGTATGCGGCGGGGGCAGGGGGGCCGCAGCGCCTCCGGTCATACGTGTACTGGCCACCATGCAAGTATTTCATATTCTATTTATGAATTTTCTTTTGTTAATAACTTTTTAACAAACAATGAGGACGGATAAAACTTTTGGTATATTACTCAGGAGGGTATTCTTAACGACACATGTGAAGGACAAGATGATTGGGACTGGCTGCTATAAGGAAAATAGCTATATGAATTATTAACTTTATTTGTTAATAACTTTTCAATAAATAACGACCCCCAATTGTGTCAGAGGAAAAAGTTGTTCAGAAAGGGTCCCTAGACAACATATATTAAAGGCAAGTCAATCGGAAGTGGGTCCCCTTTGCTCCATATTTACCTTAAGATGAACTTTGAAAGTTCAAGAGTCACTGTAGCATTTGTACAGTGTGAAATGTTCGTACTATATCGATTGGAGAAAGGAAAACAGAGTCGCGGAAGTGGTCTAGGTACAGTAAAGATCAGACTAAATCAGCGAATCCGAGATTTATGTGTTTGCCAGCTGCAGCATTAGCAGAGCGAGAATATATATTGTTGGCTGTGCGTGTTTTAGGGCTGGGCTCGAGAGCTGAACGAAACGAGAGAGTCACGAGAGCTCCTCAACTAGGCTGTCTCATCAGCGTCGTATCTCATCGTTGTCTAAAATAGGATGACTTGGTTCTACTACTAATTACGACCAACTTCCTCGCTAGTCATCACGAACTCTCGACAAGATGAGAGAATGAAAGAGAGGACGTAGGTGTGGCGCCTTATAACCCACCAGGATTCACACCCACCTGATATGCCGTATTAAAAATTCTACCGAGAGCAAGTATATACCGTACAGCTAACATCTACGATTACATTCATTGGCTCCCGTCACTCCATATCACGCTTCTCAAACATCGATCGTAACAATATTCTCTTTCTCACTCACTCTCTGTCTCCCTACTTCCCTCTCTTTCTCAGTTGGTCTGACTGCCTCCCTCGCGCTCTTCTTTCTAGTAGTACTGATCTTCCTACTCATTTTGACTCTCTCCACTTTGTCTCGCTCCCTCTTCTTTTTTCTCTGCTCAACTCTCTCTCTCTCTCTCTCTCTCTTTCTCTTTCTTCGTATTTTTATCTTACCTGCCCCTCTTTCTCTCCTTAACTGTTAGTTTGTTTTTGTCACGTTGTCTGCCTGACTCTCTGCCTGCCACCACCAATCGCCTTTGTCTTACCCTTTTTTTTTCCCTGTGTTGTTGTCTCCCCCCTTCCCTCCTATTAGCGCTCTATTACTATCTGTTTGTCTCTCTACACGCAATATTCCAGGTAATCAATCAATTTATCTCTCTCCGTCTTGCTTACCACGTGCCTAGTCGATCCGTGCAGTAAAAATGAAACAAGGACTCACTCGTAATTATGTCGCTTAATTATGACTATATCAATTTATATAATGAAAATGTTATATACATTGATGTATTAATATTATACGTCGTAATACACCTACACGTCCTACACACTATCATATATATATATATACAGTAGGGTTTGCGCGCTATCCGTTTTCGGAGTCGTAATTGAGAACGCCAATCGAAATTTTCACGTCGTATATTCTTGTACGAGATACGAGTATATTCATTAGTTTCTCGGGATGACGTCGAAGTTGACTTGCACTCCGAGTTTTTATAATTGCTATTTTTATAATTGAAAAGTCGAAGCCTCGGAGTATGTTCGCCATAGTCGATCAATAATAATGATATAATAATTTGTTCGACTGTAAAGACAACTGGAAATGTTGAAAAATTCATTAGACTTTCGACGAATATTTCGTAATCTTATTACATTGGCCAATTACAGGAGTTGAAATATGAATTTAGTATTTATTACTGTAGTCGTTTTTTTTCTCGAAATAACAATGTTATTATTGTCGATTTTTTTGAGAAACTTTCGTTTCTTTAATAATGATATTAATTTTATAATATCTTTACTTCGAATTTTTCTAGAAAAATAATCTTTGTAACAATATATTAGTTTACACACCTTTTTTATTCATAAAATGATGTTAATTATTTGTTGAATAAATTGAGTAAATTTTGGTTGCAAGATGCGAAATGAATTTTGTTTAAACCTTAAAATGTTCTTTTTTACATATTGCGACGAGAACTTTTATTTTCTCATTATGTATAGTTTCGTAATAATCGCCAATATATTTCAGTTTTACGGGATTCTTGCGTCAGACGTGATAAGATGATAATAATTTTTTTAAAGGTTCAAGAAATTATAAGGAAACAGGTGTTCTCGTGCATGCCATGATTTCATAAGGCAGCACAATGGGACAAAATTTTCCGTGTTGCGGAACGGTTAATATTGATTTTTATGACAAAATGAAAATTGGCGAGTGTCCAGGCAACTGTATAAGCGCAACACAAGCGAGAGACCACGTGCTTCGTTAAAGTGCGGTATAGAAACGCATGAGGAATCGATGATATGACAGGAAGACCGTAGTATAAAAAAAAAAAAAATTTGCACGCAGGCTTTATCTCGAAGTTATCTAAAATAAAAATATTTATTTGATTTTTCTAAATCGTCCGAAAAGCGTGGAATTGTGTGCAATTATTAGATCATATTTTTCCATCAATAATCAAGCACCTAGATGACAAAATTTGACGAACAAAGTTTCAAGCTTTCAGGATGCTGAAAATAATGGGATTCAGTGAGCTCGATGGAAAAACTTCTATATTTTTTAAAACACAAACGAAAAAAATCGATAGCAATAATAAAAAATGTATGAAAAATCATATTTAACTAAACATACTTACGTAATTAATACTCATTGGCAAAAAGTTAGTCTGAAGTACGAAAAATTAACAATGACTTGATAATTTGGAGAAACAGCAAACTTGCGTGTGACCTTAATTTACTAACTGGTCAACATTTTCGAAAAACGTTATCCTCAATTGTCCTTATAAAAAAATTATAAAAAAATCTCACCAAAAATTGAATATCTCGATGTTGTACTTTACAATAAAGATTTCCATTTTATTACGTGACGTTGGAGCTTAAAATTTTTTTTATCGTGCATTTAGTTAGAAATCGATTTTCCGAAAAAAATTACGAATTTTTTTGAATTCATAAACAACAACAATTCTAAACTAATAAAAAAATCTTGACGTATGAATTTCATGAGTAGAAAATCTTGAAGGGCTGTGCGTGTTAAGTATGTTGTATCGTATTTTTCTTTGTTCGGCCACTCGAGCAACGTGGTAGAACATTTATTATCATTCTCGACACATATCCAGGCAATCGAGTATATCGACGACGACGCACTTTTCAACGGCTACAAAGGCCACTGCACTCTATTCACTTCAGCGTAGCTCGGTTTGTTTGCACTACTCGAAAGATAAAAGCACTACGATGTACAGCGATGTACCACGCGGATAAATGGATAATTCGTAATACGTTTGGAGACATACTCGTGCATACCGTATAAATATGGGTCACTTCAACACAACCTATTTTTCTCAAGCCCTAAGTTAATAATTTTTCATATTATTCATACCAATTTAAAAAATATGCACTTTTTTAAAGGCGCTTTTTTAATTCGTTTAAACATTTTTTCTAAATGCCTCACTAAGAGCAATTTCCTAATGATTTATGAAAACAATATTGCCATTGAAACCGAAAGTTATCCCAAGTGAAATAAAAAACTGACGATTCCTCTGTTAGATATCAATACTGGCAAAGATTTAAAAAATCATGTAATATCTATTCTTCAATAAGATTGATTGAGAAAAATCAACATTTGACATTTTTCCAACTATTTTACAATAATACTATTAACGAAAATTATTAAAAGGCTAAAAAAACTAAAAAAACTTAAAGAAAACAAACAATGTTTTTTTTAAAAGGTTAAATTAATGACTAATAAATACTGAAAGTTTATAGGAGCTATTAAAAAATAGAATTTAGAAAAATATAATGTACGAATAATGAAACAAGCACAAAAAATTAACTAGAAAAACTCTGTCATCCATCCTCTTTGAAATAATAATCTTTCATACCAGCGAACAAACTATGATCTCATTATAGTGACAAAAAAATGCTTCTTCAAATGAACATATTTCCTCGAATACGGTTTAAAATAATAAAAATATGCCGCACAAGCATTGGAATGAAGAATTTATGAGAATAATAAAGCTCGACAAAAAGAATTTGATTCTATTTCGAAATAAAAAGTATGAAAAATAAAAAATTGAAATGTCCCGTATACATGTTTATATAGGACAAATAGAGCCGTACGTTGGGTAGTTGATATTGTTAAATTTTTCGGAGCGGATGCAAGATAATCGAGTCGCGTAATATACAGTGGGTCAAAAAAGTATTCATACACCTTGTTTTTTGCGATAACTTTATAGACATAAGCGATACGCAAAGAAAGCCAATTTTATTTAATATACATCAGGTGCAGAGATAAACTGCAAATGGAGAATTTTTTCCCAGGAATAATAGAAGAATCATGCCAAAAAAACGAAAATTTTCGGGCAAAAAAAGTATTCTTATACTTACGATTATAGTGAAAACCTACATCATCATAGTTGTTAATTATAACTAATATTTGGTGTGCAACCCTTTTGCTTCAATTATCGCCTCGAGTCTCTTAGGCATGGATTCTACTAGCTTTTGCGTTGTTTCTTTTGCTATTTCCGTCCATTCTTCTAAAAGCACTCTTTGGAGATCCGATTTGTTTGTTATTTTTCTTTTTCTAATTTCTACATCCACCAAGTGCCATACATTTTCAATAGGATTGATGTCCGGAGATTGTGGTGGTGTAATCAATTGGTTGCGGACATTATAGAGTAACCATTCCGTCGTTTTCATGGCAGTATGTTTCGGGTCGTTATCTTGTTGGAAGTAGACATTTCCATCCAGGCCCATTTTATCTACACTTGTTTTCAAACTGCTGCGCAACACGTCGATATACTACTGGGCATTCATTGTACCATCTATAAAAGCCAAATTACCAACGCCATAATATCCCATACAGCCCCAAACCATGACGCTTCCTCCGCCGTGCTTTACAGTCGGTATTAAATTTTTCTGCTGGAGCTCGGTATTTGGTTTTCGTCAGACGAATTTTTTTCCATCGGACCCGAAGATGTTAAACATCGATTCATCCGAGAATACGACACGTTTCCAAAATTATATAGATTTTTTTACGTAGGTTTTTGCGAAACCTAAACGTTTTTCTCGATTTATATTATTAATTAATGGTTTTTCGCGGGCAATTCCGCCGTATATTTGGGCAGAATGCAAAACGTTCCGAATAGTCTGGGGACACACGCTCTTCCCCGATGTTGACGCGACATCATTCGCTAAACTGCGAGCACTTGTAAACGGTTTTTTTGTAGCCTCTGTAACAATACTCCGACGCTCTCGTACTGTTAGTATTCTCGGTCGACCGGTTCGTGGCTTATTTTCTGTGCTGTTTGTTCTTTCGTATTTTTTTATTATATATTGCACTGTTGCGAAACTTAGATTTAGTTCTTTACTAATTTTTCGATAACTTTCACCGCGTTTCCGAAGAAAAATCACTCCATCTCACATGGATATTGATATTTCGCTTTTCTTTGCCATCATGTCTGTTCAGAGCTTAACGATCTACTACCGCATGGAATAGGTCAAAACCATTGTGTAAACGAAGACTTGTTTACATTGTACGCAGAGATCAGACCGTCCGTGAGTAAATATCGAGGTTTAGCAGCTCAATCGTAAGTGTACGAATACTTTTTTGGCCCGAAAATTATCGTTTTTTTTTGCATAATTCTCCATTTGCAGTTTATCTCTGTACCTGATGTACTATTAAATAAAATAGGCTCTCTTTGCGTATCGCTTATGTCTATAAAGTTATCGCAAAAAAACAAGGTGTATGAATACTTTTCTGACCCACTGTAACTGGCCGAGTGTATATAGTGGATATAGGCAGTTCTTGGTCCGGCAAATCGTTCTCTAGTCTATCGACAGTTTATATTCACTTGCGAGCTACAGCTAAAGTAATCCGGCAAACGATTTGTTTTTTCACGCACCGAGATTTGTCGATAAATTCACGTTGAACGCCTTGCTACTACTAAAGCTTTTATCTACATTGATGTAACGAGTGCAAAAAGCTAATTCAGAATGATCTATACACAATGTAGACATACCTATTTATACGCTCATGACGACATGGATTATTGCTGTATTGCCTATCATTGTTACGACTTTTATCCGAAGCATATACGTAACCGTGGGAAAGAATCCACTCACTAATTAATCGAACGATTGATTTATCGATCTCGTGAACCGCTAACCAACCTCCGGCTCTCTCGATGAAATGACATTGTTCGATATTTACGACGTGTACTCTTGTACTCTTGTACTGCACGACGCGCAAGTCTTATATACACGTGGATAACAAGAACTAGTATTATATCGATCATATATGATTTTTCAAATTTATCTGATCCATCACTACGTCAAATGATGTAGATAAACATTTTTGTTTTCGACTAATTTAACATACAATCGATTATTAAAAAAAAACAATTATGTTGAATTGTTGTAAATAAATGGTAATGAACCTTTTTTGTCGAAAATCCAATGAGAAATAATTTCGAGTATATTATTCTGTTACTTACGAATATTGATATTTTTTGTAGACTACCGATTAATAATTATTCGATCGGAGAATAATTTTTAATCGTTTTCATTCTTTATCGTCGTATGGTGTGAAAAATGAATGATCAATATTTCGTCGAATTTTCGATCGCTCTACTATGGAAATATTCATTTATGAGAGAAGATATATTATCACGAAGAGTCGTTGCCAATTCTCCCTTATTCAGCATTTCTCGAAGCAGATGGTGCCTCTGTACCTAATGGCTGGCTGTTATACAGAACGGCTGAATTATCCGTTGAATATCGCTGTGGAAATACATATCTAGTCTGCAGGATGTTCCGCAACGATTAGATTTTTTTTGTAATCACATATATGTTTACTCCTGGAAATTCTCGAAAAAATATTTTTTTTCACGAACGACTAGGGGGCCATCTTTGGAACATCTCACTCTAGTTGAATGCTGAATTTTCAGTCCATAGATTAAACCGCTTGGGCGTTAAAGGCCTGTGACGGAAGAACAGACGGACGGACAAAATTCACCATGAAGGTTCCGTTTTTCGGTACGGAATCCCAAAAATATTTATTATGTCCGATATACGCGTCGTGTTTATGTATACTTTTTTGTTCATAATCGAAATAATATTTGCAAGGATCCTCAACGATATATCGCGTCGAACGGTGAATAAGGTGATAAAGCGACTTACCTGTACTGATCGGTAAATATCCTGAAAATAACAATTCATTTTTATTCGACAATATATTCGGCTATATTACAATATACATGCTGTTGATCGTTAATAAACGCGTTATTATTTATGCTACAGGTCCAGATTTTTAAAAAATCCTTGCTCGCCATTATCAATCCGACGAATTTCCATCTCTATGCGCGATAAATATGAACATAGAGTGATGGGAAAATAGTCGCAAGCCAAATTTTATTTATTTTTCTTCTACGCAGTCAGTAGTGCTTGAAAAACAAAAAAAAATGGGCAAACAAAGTACGTACTATCGTGGCTATACTATCGTAGCTAGCGTATCAGTCTATGACGCGTCATATAATCGCTCGTTGGACACAATTGTGTAATCTAAATTTCAAATATGTCTCTCGTTATTCAAGAGCGATTCAGCACTCGGCAACGTGAACAGAAGAAAAAAGAAATAATAAGCGAATGGAAAATTTTTCTTGCCACGATAAGCGTCGAAATGGAAATTCCCGTTTGAGTAATTGCCAATTGCATTCGACGTATTTTGCCGAGTATCAAATTGACTATTGTTCTCGAATTTTACTTCAACAAAAATTTTTTTCGTTTTTCATTAATTTTTTGTTGGTCTTGTGAATCTTTTGTGATGCTTTGTGAAATCGAATGTCAGTCAACGATTTTTTTTTTTCTTGCTTAACGATATATAACAGAAAGAGGGGGTTGACGACACCGAAAAAAAATAAATAGTTGCTAGTGTACCGGGAAAATTTGCTCGATGAGTACTCTTCGGTGCACGTATGACGAATATAGCGGTTTTGTGACGGTGCGTTTGCAAGCACTAAACAAAGCTCGGTAACAAAGATATCCCATGCACGAGATTTTACTCGAAAACGAAAAAGCGATTTTTTTACAGCTGTAGGAGGGATTGGATACAAATAATTGTACTTGTGAACTTATAATTAGAACGTTAAAAAGTGACCAGAACAAATTTTGTTATTCATTTTGTTTTGTTTTATCTTAAAAATCGTACTGTTTTTGTCAAAAACTTGTTTTATCAGATATTCCAGTTAAGTGAAGATTTTATTTGACGAGAACATGTGTACTGAAACAATAGTGAATTTGAGTTACAAAAAAAATCTATAAACGTCATACCGGATGCATAACATGAGATATCTTGTAAAGAATTGAAAGTTTATCATTGAAGAGAAAACACAGGGTGAAAGAAAAATTAGCATGCGTAGTCGAAGATGAATTCGTTGAATTTGAGAAAGAGAAAGAAAAACAATACGAGGAAAGGTAGAAAGCGAAGATCAGATTTATCGTAAAAATAAATCTTGTGTCAAATCAATGAAACTTTGTGAATGAATCTTTTTTTTTTATTAAGTAAATCTTTCTTTTATTTCAATTCAATTTCAATTAACATTATTTTATTTGTGCTCAATGAGTATTATTTAATTTGCACAAATTTATTTTACTGGATAAACATTAAGTGTGCCCATATATATTGAGAGAAAATTTTGTATCGAGAGAAATGAAAAATTGAAAGCGAGTTACGTGTGAAGTAACTAATATGCATATACTCGTGAAGAAGTTCGTACATGTCACGTAGACAGAGCCAAGAGTCTTTTGTGGGAAATACCCAGAGGTATTACGTATGCACAAGTATTTTTTTTTTGCACATTGTGTGTTATAATGTATTCGCTGCAATGGGAGGTGCTTGCTCTACACACCAGTGGTAAAAGCGTAAATAAAAATAAAAGAGCATATATAATAGGATCGAGTACATACGCTCGCTCGACAGGCGGCTCTGTTTCTTTGAACCTGTAACCCAAGGATGATACACCCTTTACTTCACCAAAGACCCTGATATACCATTAAAAACAAAGGCTCGAATATATAGAGAATATCGGAAAAAGATAATGAATTTTTATTTTATCGAAAATCACTCGCGAAAAGGAAAGTAAGATCGTCGGTGTCTGCGAAGTGTTTGCGAAATTTCAAATGGTGAAAATCGTATATTCCGTACGGTTATTTTGAGAAAAATTTATATCACAGCCGAGTGTAATTGATATTTACGATTGTATGTCAACGTTTAAAAGTTAATCCTACGTCGAATTAAAGATTACCACCAATTCCCATGAAAAACTATTCATAATAATTTTCTATAACAAAAAAATGAAATAAAATATGCATGGCTGTTAGTAGTTTGAAAAAAAAAGATCTTTCGTTTTTTTTCCAAACTAATTAGTCATAATTATCTAATTTAATCACTTTTTTTATTATTAAAACTGTTTTATTTGTCATGAAATCATTCAAAATAGTTTTTTGCTATCTCTGCTAATCTCTGCTTCGAAACTGGATTCTGTATCCAGATTATTTACGCTCTTATTCTTGCTGTACAGTCATATGTAACACCACGGCAGCGATGGAACCAAACAATTAATGTGATATTGACAAAAATACGAATTACGAAACAATATCGAACCTTTAAGCACCAACCGCCATCAAAGCTACACAGATATATATATATATATATATATATATATATATATATATATATATATATATATATGCATGTATATATATTTGTGTGTGTATATATAAACTCATTAGATACGTGCCAGACATTGCAATAAACGACAATATGAATGACGGGGTAAAAAAAATTTTTTTCAGAGTAATTGACAATGGTTTGTCGTATACATCGTGGCGCCCCATTTCATTGCGACAAAACATGATAATAATTACGATAAACCTCTTTTTTGAGATCAATAAATAAATTGTTGTTCCTGCCCCAACATCGGGCCTGGCTCTGCGATGATAATGGACACAAGTCGTTAAATAAAAAAAAACCAAATGAACTGTGAATATAAAAATGTTTTTGTTCACCACCATATAAAAACATTTAAAAAAGAAAATTACCGATACCACTCAAGTATGGAAAGTTGTTGATACTCGTCAATGACCAAAGCCCTCCAAACGAAAATTGCTGACACACTTTAAGAAGACGAAGAAGTGTTTAACGTATTTATTTATTTATTTATTTATTTATTTATTTATTTATTCATTTATTTATTTATTTATTTATTCATTTATTTATTTATTTATTTATTGATTTATTTATTTATTTATTTATTTATTTATTTATTTATTTATTTATTTATTTATTTATTTATTTATTTATTTATTTATTTATTTATTTATTTATTTATTTATTTATTTATTTATTTATTTATTTATTTATTTATTTATTTATTTATTTATTTATTTATTTATTTATTTATTTATTTATTTATTTATTTATTTATTTATTTATTTATTTATTTATTTATTTATTTATTTATTTATTTATTTATTTATTTATTTATTTATTTATTTATTTATTTATTTATTTATTTATTCATTTATTACGCATTCGTAGGTCATTTTTTTTTCCTTTTTTTCTAAAACTCGATTAATGCCAATAGCGCAAAAAAATCTTGAAATTTCAATTAATATAAATATTTCAAAAGATATTAATTTCATTAGTATATTTAGAAAAAAAAATTTCAAAACAATTTTCCAATGATGATGCGTGACGTTCAAAGTTGCGCAATGCGTGATCCAAATTCATCTGAATAAAGTGCGATTGCAGCAGTAAAATATCGTTGGCAAAGTGTCAAACAATTTCGTGTTTATTATACACCGGCGCGATGGCTCGAAAATCGCGAAAAATGCACGTGACGACCGTCAGATATTGAATTTATTTATCTCGAATCTTGTTGTCGTGCGAGCTTAATTCCCTCGTACAGCCACACAGAGATGAATTCGTACGGTAATGTATCGCATGTAAACGAGTCGCAAGTAGTAACAGACAGTGGCATTCCGCCAAGAAACATTTTATGAACTCTACACATTCCGCGCAGAGAATTGTTTACACATCTCGAGTAGGTAAACTACGTAACAAAAGTTGGCGATAAAATAAATAAAAATGACGTATCGCAGGAATCGCCATTGCTTCAATGAACTATTTCTCAACATGATTTTCCACAATAATGAAAAACAATTGTAAAATTATCAATATCCATTTGAACAGAATAAATAGTACAAACTATTAATATATGTTAGATAAAAAGTCACATTTTACTTTTTGTTTACAATAACTTGTGTAACTCTATCAAAACATAAACGATTATCGTAATTTTCATTAAATTTAACTTTTCCCTGGTTCATTTATTCTTTACTGTAATCATCGTTCAATAATAAGCTAATATATATCATAGCGTAAAATCATAATTAGTAAAGATGTTTTTTTTAAAATAAAAACTTAATTGAATGACTCGACGTACTCTCAACTCTTGAGATTTATTTGCGAATTAAAACATTATGAAAAATCTAAAGAACTTGTACAATTTTGATTGTCCAATGAATAATTGATATTTATTATATTGTGTTGCAACGTATACCCTGACGGGTTTTTATGTATGACCCAATTTTCTCTCCTACCACTGCCTACCCGCATTATGCTAAGCTAACCTAACTTCTGTAGCATCGGTCGTTGTTTTTTAGCTACACTGTATCGCATTCGCAATGGACACGGGGGAAACTGCGAAAAACCGTGCGGATCCAGGCGACTTTTATTTTGACTTAGTTTCAGTTGTCCTACCATTGGAAAGTTAGAAAAACTGTCTCTCGCTCAGTAGTTGGCGTGCAAGCCAGTGCATGGCAAAGCGGTCACCCAGCTCAATACTGACCGCGGCCCATACTGCTTAACACTATACGTACCGGCACATAAGGGGTCTCTTGACCCTTTATGAAATAAACGTTGATTTTTGAATAAATTCTTAATTTATTAAAGAAAATAATTCGCAACATAACTTCTAATTTCTAATAAAATAATCAAACAAATTTACAGAAAGTCAGACCAGGGAGAGCAGACCAGGTAGCAATGAATGTACGAATTTAAAGTAAATTTTGCAAGATCATTTGACCCCCGCTTGGTACAGTTAGTGTAAACATGATCGCCGAAGCCGCGCACCGACCACGCGTCCACTGCTGTCGGTCAATGAATAATTAATAATTTTTCGTATAATAATTTCGAATAGTTTTTTTAAATTCGAATAAACTTTATCGTTGATCTAGCGTTCATTTTTTGCAAAATTGTTGAAAAAAATTTCATCTTAACATCGCGAATTGTTCGAGTTAGTCGATGGACACGACTTTTCAGTAGTTAATGGACGTTATGGTCAGACCGTTCGGCGACAGCAACGAATTTTCGTTCGATTGTACGTGCTCGAATTCCCCCACCCAATCGCTCACTTTCTCTCTCTCTCTCTCACACACTCTCCCGTTGGATATCAAGGACGACCCAGAATCACATCGTGCTGACGCGTTCTGTGCGGGTCGATAGTGACGTACATCGTCGCGATATCGTAGCGAGAGGGTGCAATCTCACCGCGGGTAGTGAACGCGACATCGTACGACCGAGGGTGGTAATTAAAAATTCCACCGATCTCATTCCGCCTACCATGATGACCGATGATCCATGAATCTTGAATAGTCAGAAACGAATAATGAACAAGGACGTTTTTATTTGTATTAACATTACCGCGAAAAGAAAAAAAGAAAAAAAAATTGTCAACGATAACGAAATACTCTATACTATGCGGTCGAGTAAAATTAGCGATGTAAAGTTGTAAAAGTGAAAATTCAAGAAGTTTTAGATTGTAATGTATCCGGTATTTTATAGATTATTTTTTAAAGATATTTATTAGATTATTTGTTTGTTAATTAATATTGCGACAAAAATTCTATTTTATCGGCAAATTCGAACTGTTATTCTGCCTTACCGCGGAAATTCTTCATGACCCGAAGCCGTGAGCGAACCGGCAGCAGAGCGCGCACATACGCATACGAGAATCAGCCCGCAGAAATCAGCAATAGAAAATGATTACTGTCGTTTTCCGCTTTACCGGCGCTAACGCCAAAGCGCCGTTTTGTTCAGCCAAGTTTTCGGGGCAATGGAAGCTTTCTGCATTGCCCCGAGTCGAAAACGACTATGTCCATTATCATCGAAGAGTTATCAAGAGGTCTTCTGTTACCCAACGAGAAGAATCATTTAAAATATACACTTTTAGGAAAAGACATCCGAATGGACTTTTGATTAAATTTTATTCATCGACGGAACAATTTAGTCCTTTAGCAACATTTTTCAAGAATTTTACAACATGCTTGTATAAAAAAAAATCATCAATTTATGATTGCTAGTTCGAAAATTCTGGCAATCTACTTTATTAACTTGGATATTCATAGAAAAATTACCCAAATGAAAAAAGCGTATCAACTTGCTGTTTAAGACAAACATTATACACGTATTATGTGTAGAATTTTAACGCCAATAAAATTAGTTTGTTGCTATTGTTTCGCGTGAACATGAAAAGGAGACATTTGAAAAATTTGTTGTTTTTCTATTACCCGAAAATTACGACAATTTCACGTGGGTCTTCCCTTAACCTTAAGATGCCAAAATCTCGAAAATAAAATGACGTAAATCGTATTCTTATTAACAACAAATATAAAAATATGAATTTTCGATAAAAATCATAATGATCGTGATAGTCAAATTATTAAGCACGTGTGTACACAAAACGAGTGGTTAATTACAAAAGTCAAATTCTACTTTTCGAAATATACATCGAATAATGTAATTGCTCCAATGGGTATCGAAAGGTTACAACAATCTATCTTTTAAGACCAGTGCTTTTCTTTCGTAATTTATATCGCAATCTTCAACAATTTTATCGACTGCAATCATTTAAAAAAAATGTGTGTCGCTTCAACTTATTTTATTTCTAGTCATTTATTCCCTTTAGTATAAAAGAGTTCGTTTAATTAGTTCTGATAAAGGACAAGGGGATATATATTTTTTTCTCAATAAACATTTTACGGAACTGTAAAACTTCGGAGAGGTGCATAGAACGAGATTCTACTTGTGGCGGAACAATGCAAGAATTAAATCTTCACGAAGGAGCTCCAATGTGGCAAGAAAATTTGTGGCTGTATGTGAGAGAGAGAAACGAAGAAAAGAAAAAGATTCTGGTACTATTATTGCGATGGGAAGCTGTGACAAGTGATTAATAAAATTACTCAAGCGTTACTTACAGTGTCGCCCAAGTCTTACAATTCAATAATTAAAAGAGGCAAGTAAATCGGGTAAGAATCGAAGTATAATTTCTCGTGACGACAGAATTTTCAATATTAGCTACATAGAAAATAAGTCGAAGCGACATTCACCATCGTAAGAATATGTGATTTAATTATCAATTTATAATGTATCTATGAATATATATATAAATTTATATATGGTATATTAATTTATATATCGATACATACATTTTTACTAATTATATTTTGTAAAATATAGAAAATGCAATTCTTACCTCTCGCTGGCAATGGAACTGTTGCGTGACATCGATTTCGGTGACATCTCAAAATCGCTATCGCTTCGATAGAGAAAGCTCTCTCTTCTCTGGGGAAGTGTCTGAAGGACAAGGCCAGCGCTCGGCGATGCCCCTCCGCCACCTCCAGCGCCACCGTCCAACGTTGAAGCTCCATTTTCGACGTCGAAACTAGAAATTATAAGATAAAAAAAAAACAGAAAAATATTAAAATACAAAAATATTAAAGTTCGTGATCGATGAAAGCTAAACAAAAAAAAATGGTAATATTGGATGGTTCGAATCGTGTGTCATGAAACGAGAGAATATATTAAACGCTTTCGTAATTATATATCGAGTAGATTAATACTTTTCATCACTAAAACTCGAAACTCAGTAAAATGTAGCCAACAGTATCGTTCAGGTTTCCCACAGTTTCCCCGTGCCCTCGTGCAAATGCGATACATTGCAAAACCCGGCTACTGAGCGGCAAGCAGTTTTTCTGCGTTTCTGATGGTAATTTGCAGAATTGAAATTCAGTAATACGTAGCCTTCTGCATAGGTCAGGTTTTTGCAGTTTCCTTGCGCCCTCATACAAACGCGATACATTGCAAATGGTGTCTACTGAGCGGGAGGCAGTTTCTTCCTATTTTTTTATCGTAATACAATTAAACTCAGTAAAATGTAGCCACTTGTATCGGACAGGTTTTCCGAAGTTTTCCTGTGTCCCCGTACAAATGCGGTGCATTGCAAATGCCCATTACTGACCGGAAGACAATTTATCTGAGTTTTTAATGGTCATACAATTAAAACTCATTGTCAGCAGAACGTAGACCTTTATCGGATAGGTTTTCGGTAGTTTCTCTGTGACATCATACAAATGCGAAACATTGCAAATGCGATGCATCATAAACGTGTGACTGCGAATGACACTCTGGCTGAAGTCTTATGGGATAGAATGGGACCAAAGGGAAAGGGACGTAAAAACCTGAAGAGATATCCGACAGAATCATTAAACAAAATTTTTTTAATACCGTTACATATTGTGCAACAGCGTGCAGCATGTCCACAAAGGATGGGTGGGTACACAGCATGGAATGTTCAATTAGACACCTTGTGAACGTATAATTCGTAGTGGATAATAATAAAATCGTTATTCAACATCGTTATTAAACATTCGTTTAAAAGGCGATATTAATCATCTCAATGTTTTGGCAATCGTGAATCAATTAATTTTGCATTTTATGCTATCAGTAATAAAACGCTAATAAAATATACAAATTGTACGTTTTACATTATCATTATAAACTGATAATAAAGGTGGGTAATATTATACATTATTACTATACTTTGATGCTACACTCAACTTCCATTAATTACTGATAGGATATAATGTTTCAACGTAGGATAATTGATAATACATACCGAGAAAAGAAAAATATTAAAATTGAGATGATTGAAAATAAGCGTTAATCAATTGCTTTGCACATTTGAGAAAATAAATTTTGTTTATGTCAATAAATTTAGTTCGATCGATATTAATCTCGTATTTTAATTATATAAGGTATCTTTGTACAAATGACTTGTCACTGAGATTGAATGGCAACGAGAGGTACCGTGTCTGCATACTACGGACTACTATCACTTCCGTTCGTTGTTATATCGTCGCACGGTCATCGTCGGAGATTCCGATTATGCAAGTAACGTGATTCATTTTACTCCGGAGCTCGGTACTCGTGATCCGATCGTTGGAGGATCGCAACGCTGTTACTGCGGTTTTGCCAGTTATAAAATCAATTTACAACTCTGCTTATCGTTGTTAATTTTTAAATTACACAGTTGTCAATTTAATGATATTTTCAAACAGTTCAAATATTTGAAAAAGATGTTATTAAATGTAAATGTATTTTGTTTACGAACAAAATTCTTTTCCATTCGAATGGTTCTTCGTATTTGGACAAAAATATTCTTTCCCACTGTTACTTCGCAGCATGAAACATCGAGGAGATCAAGTAAATCAAGACAAATCCCGTTGTGAAAACATTGTTCAGTCCCTTTTCGTTGTGTGAATGTCAACGTGGTTCAACAATACAGCGTGTCAATCCATTGAATCGACCATTCTATTACGTAATTCAATATAGAAGATCGGAAAAATACTCGACACGTTTACATATAAACCACCACAGGCGATGCGCCAACTGTCAAACGGAGTGTATGTCTAGCCAAGCGTTCGTTTTTGTTGCTCGTCTAGCAATTGACTCCAAGGGCGATTCACTGTAATTTCTTTTTCAATCAAATGGTTACATATATATAGATATACGCGTTCGATTAGTTATGAGCTGGATACGCGCGGAGACTAGTGATGTGTCGTTTTAACGTGATTTACACGTCTAGGATAAATCTTTGCTTAGCTTTTTCGAGCCTTGTGAAAAAGGAGTTTCTATACATATATCTTGCGTTTATATACGAAGAAAGCATATTAGACGTAGGATGTATTGGAAAAAAAAACGTATCCGTCGAATCTTCATACCCTGTGTGTGTATTGATCCTTGAAAATCATTATAACGATAATCCAAAATAAATTTCCATTTATATACGGAGCATTTCATTGGAAATTGTTCTGCCTGATAAATGTCAGTATGTTTTTTATTATTTTTACAGGATTTTAGTATTTAAGACGTCACAAAAAAACAATAGATAAACAAATTTCATATTTTGTGAAGAATTTATTTGACAAACAAAACACGTTTCATAAGGGGGGAAATAGGGTTAGACGGTTCAAAAAATCGATTTTTTTTTATTTCATAAATTGTTAGTGTTAGTAAAACTATTGAAAAATAGGTTCCGAAAATTTTAAATGAAAATTCCGATTCGTTCTATTGTTATAAGCCATTAAGGGGGGAAATAGGGTTAGCGTTTTCTCAATGATTTTCATGAATTTTTTTATAGTATAAAAAATCAATATAATTTATTGAAACTTTGAGAATATTTTATCCATATATTTAAGTATATACTATAAAATTTTTGAAGAATTTCCTTGAAAAACACCGAAGAAAATTCATGACTGCCTTGACTTTGTTTTTCTTGGTACTATTTTTTCAAACGCGTTTTTCTGAAATCACTTTTTTTGAACTTACGTACACGCTAGTTTGAAAAGTTTTCAACCAATCGTTTTGAAAATTGGTAGTTACTTTCTTCATAGTATTGCACTCTATATGAACCTAAAATCGGAATATTATCATTATTTTAAATAACTTTTTTTTGCAAATAAAGTTGTAAAACATGGCAAAAAATCATGCTTTTTTGTTTTGACCCCTGTAAAAAATTCAATTTTCTATTTTTTTTATAGAATTTAGGTTCATATAGAAGAGAGACATATAATAAAAGTAAATTCCAACTTCGTTCGATTTCAGATGAAAATTGCGGCTTCCAGAATGTACGCAAAATGCTGAATCTGATTGTGACCTGGAATATGGGGTCGCTAATATCTTTGGTGTTTTTCAAGGAAATTCTTCAAAAATTTTATAGCATATACTTAAATATATGTATAAAATATTCTCAAAGTTTCAATAAATTATATTCATTTTTTATACTATAAAAAAATTCATGAAAATCACTGAGAAAACGCTGTCCTAACCCTGTTTGCCCCCTTAACGGGTTAGGCCACGCTAGAGGCCGAAAAAATAGGCTTTTGTGGGGATTTTTTTTTCAGAAAAACTACAAAATAAATCGAGATTACAAAATAGGGTGTTTATCGTACATATCAGTCACTGTATACGATTTTTTTTTTAACGATTAATTTAAAAATGGCGGCTGTGCAGCGTTTTTGCGATGACGTCTCCGTTTCTGTTAGCCGTAAACATAACTCAGACAATTTCACTTCACTTGAAATTTTGAATATATCTTTAAGAAGAGATTGTCTATGGAAGTGCGTAGGATTTTTTTTTATATTGCATAGTTCATTTGATATTAACGATTTTTTGACGATTTTTAAAGCAAATTTTTCGCTTTTAACTTCAGAAGTGCGCCATTTGGCCAAAAATCGATATATCGAAAAAATCCTAAGCACTTCCATAGACAATGTATTTTTAAAGATATATTCAAAATTTCAAGTTAATCGATTGAAAATTGTCTGAGTTATGTTTCGGCCAACAAGAACGGAGACGTCATTGCAAAATGCTGCACAGCCACCATTTTGAAATTAATCGCTTCGAAAAAATTATTGTATACAGTCACTGATATGTATGATAAACACCTCATTTTGTAATCTCAATTTATTTTGTAGTTTTTTTGAAAAAAATCCCCAAAAAGCCTATTTTTTTTTTCGTCCGCTAGAGTGGCTTAACCCCTTAAAGGGATCGTGTCATCTAATTTTGCATGTTGAATATTCAAACAGCTATAATAAAACAAACATTTAATAAATAAAACTCATTTTACAATTGTATACCGATCTCAGTATTATTTTACATGATGAAAAAAGCAACAATTTCTTTTTTTGTCTTTCCCATGATTTTTTTCATTAATAAAATAAAAGAATATTTTCCGAATCTTGAACGGGTAGCGACTCCTTAAGGAATAATTGGTATTGATTTTTGAAAGAATTGGTAAAACGGTTAACATTTAATGATATTTTTTCGTTCCTTTTTTGCTGTAGCTATGCCATTTTTCGAAGTTTCGACGCTTGGTAAATAGATGGAAAAGGAGTAAAATGACGTCAAAATAAATAATCAATTTTTTTATGATTTTAGCTGACTCGGTCGATTTAATTTGATATCCAAAATATAAGTTATATTATCAGCAAGAATATTAATCACGAAACCATTTGAAAATACCTCTTTTATATTTATCATTCCACCGCGGCAATATTTAAATCTTAATAATTCACGAATTATCCTACTATTTTGTCTTCTTCGCTGGATTTATTTATTTTTTCCTGAATGCCTATTTAGAAACAGAGAAATTTTCGTAGCTGGACGTTCTCTCTCATATCCATCAAATTAATTCGATCACGTGTACGTTTTATATTAACGGAAAAATATATTGTCACGCCGTTACGGAACGAAATGTATATACATACATCGTACTTTTAGTTGCCATGCCATATCAAATGATATGTGAGAACATATAGCAGATGGGGTGTAGTACAGGTAAAAGACTTTTTTTTTTCATCGATTTCTTCCAACTTTATTAACGCCGTCGGATATGGCGCGTATCGGAGTTTCTATAGTATGTGGAAATTATCGACAACCATAGAGAAAAACGAGAAACAAAAAAGGGACTATTGCAAAGCGTAATTGTTCGAACCGCGAGACTGCCGATGATACCGATTTGTATAATGCCAACTAAATTTCCGACGAGATGGATTATTCTATTCATCTATTGTATAAATGAGTTTTTCGTATTTTTTAATTTAATTAAATCTCGAGCGAAAAGTAGAGCATTCATTTAATGTTAAAAAATCATTTGTTGAACAGACGGGGTAGGTGTAATACATAATTAACTATTATTACCGAATTCCAATTGAAAATAAGATTAATTTGGGCCTAAATGAAGACAACAAAGATTTGACAATGGAACATTATTATTTGAATCAATTATGACTTAGCAAAAATAATTAATCACTCATTTCATCATTACCAATCAAAAATTGACCAACATTGAATAATCTCTTCTCATCCTATCGAAGTTGAGGATGCCATTTATGTTACTTTGTGCATCAAGTCAGTTCTTTTCTTTTTGCGTCGTTGTGGATATCAAGAATTTTTCATTCCCACACACTTCATGCACCAACAGTTTTTCTGGTATTATTTGCGAAAATCTTCAACGAACTATATTGAACTATTAATCCTATCGTTCGGAGAATTGATTTCACTTTCTGTCTCTCAATTTCGTTAACAATGCTTTTCATTGACATGTCATCAAGCGGTATTGGCAGTGGTCAATACTCGAACTGGTGAACGCTTAGCTGTTCACTGGCTAACACACTGATCGCTGGGAAGCAGTTCTTTTGAGGGGGGAAATAGGGTTAGACCGTTCAAAAAATCGATTTTGTTTTATTTCCCGAATTGTTAGTAAAACTATTGAAAAATATGTTCCCCAAATTTTAAATGAAAATTCCGACTTGTTCTATTGTTATAAGCCATTAAGGTAGTAGTCTGGTAACTTAAGCCGATTTTCATGGCTTTTTTGGAGGGCGTTTTTTTGTAGGAAAATAAAAATGAATCGTTTTGGATATTTAAGATGTTTTTATTTACATAATAAAGATGCAAAAAAAAAATTTGTTGAAAAAATTTAATAGTTAATTATTATTATTATTATTGATCGAAGTTGGCACCTCGAAAAAAAAGCGCGTGGGTGGCCCCGGTGATTTTGGCTCTTGATGTTATCTGAAATAAAAAATCCTTGATAATTCTTAATCTATAGACATGTCATTTTGGTCGGAACTACTGAAGTTAAATTTCATGGATAAATAACAAAATGGCGGACTTTGGAAAAAAAAGTCCTTTTATTTTAGCAAAGAAGGGGTTGTAAAATAAAAAGGAATTTAACTTCAGTAGTTCCGACCAGAATGACATGTCTATAGATTAAGAATTATCAAGAATTTTTTATTAAAAACTTCCTAAATATCCAAAACGATTCATTTTTATTTTCCTACAAAAAAACGCCCTCCAAAAAAGACATGAAAATCGGCTTAAGTTACCAGACTACTACCTTAAAGTGAGTACCTCTCCTTCAGGTCCTGAGCGCGCCACGTGTATAACCGAGCGGTCACTCAGGTACCCATTTTTCAAACGCGTTTTTCTGAAGACGACTTTTTTTGAACTTGCGTACACGCTAGTTTGAAAAGTTTTCAACCCACGTTTTGAAAATTGGCAGTTACTTTCTTCATAGTATTGCGCTCTATATGAACCTAAAATCGGAATATTATCATTATTTAAAATAATTTTTTTTTGCAACTAAAGTTGTAAAAAATGGCAAAAAATCATGCTTTTTTGTTTTGACCCCTGTAAAAAATTCAATTTTCTATTTTTTTGATAGCATTTAGGTTCATATTGAAGAGAGACATATAATAAAACTAAATTCCAACCACGTTTGATTTCAGATGAAAATTGCGGCTTCCAGAAGGTACGCAAAATGTTGATTCTGATTGTGACCTGCAATATGGGGTCGCTAATATCTTCGGTGTTTTTCAAGAGAATTCTTATATATTATATAGTATATACTTAAATATATATGTATAAAATATTCTCAAAGTTTCAATAAATTATATTCATTTTTTATACCATAAAAAAATTTATGAAAATCATTGAGAAAACGATGTCCTAACCCTATTTCCCCCCTTGAGTTTCTGATGATGATACAATTGAAATCGTGTAAAATATAACCGCCTTCATCGGTCAGATTTTCCGCAGTTTCCCCGCGCCCTCATTCAAATTCGATACAGTAGTAAATTGGGAAAGAGTGGCGACGGTCAACAGTCGGAGGGGGCGGGGGCGGGCGGGGGGGGGGGGGGGGGGGTCGATGTATGGAATGGAAATGAGAAGAAAAGAGAATGAGTGTAAAAATCGAAAAATATATACGGTGAAACGCTAAAAAAAAAGAAGGTGTGTGTCGACTAATATCGAAACGGGAACGAAATAGGTAATCGCCTGAGCTTTCTGGTAAAAACCGCTTTTGTCGTTTAGAGAGGATTTTTTATAAAAGGTCTATATATATGTAGGTGTAGATTCAAGCCAGCGGAAAGTGTCGTTCGTATTGCGAGAGCAGGAAGTGCAATACTTTTGCGTAATATTGGGAACACACGTGCGAGTGAACTAGAAAGAGATTTCATCTCTTGTATCCTATTCGTTGCTACGAACAAATCGTATGTGCATACGTGTTTCTATACACATACATGTTTGTGTATATATATATATATATATATATATATATATATATATTCGTTAGTGACAAAGGCGCGCTTGTTTGCAGCGCGAAACTACCGAGCCCAGTTCGCAAATATTTGCATCGGTATATAACTGAAATAGAAAATGAGATTCGAAATATTCTAGACGATCGTTTTCGGGTCGTTCCATACGTGACCACACGGTCAGCTCAGAGATCTGTCACTAAGAATTGGATTCGTCGAGGTGATATGTGCGCAGTGTGTATGCAGTGATTTTATCGTCGATTAGATGATTGCAGGTACGTAGGAGTAAGGAAAATTATGATTTTTTCTCTTCTAATATTGCACAATCGAACATTTTTCAATTAACTATACGATTTTTGTTTGTCATCAATAAGTATTGCGAAGTCAACACCAAGAATAATAATGAATAATACTTAAATCAATAAAATGTTTTTTCCAATATCCGCCATAACATGTGAGGATATGAGGATTAGTTGATTGGAGCAAATTAAATGATATTAAAAAAAATGTAAGTTTATTTTATCAAATTATATCCTCATATCAGAGAAATATGTTACAGAACATATTGAAAAACAAATTTTATTGATTTTAGTAATTTTTTTCTCGCTGAATGAAAATTTATTTGAATATAAGACACGTCCATAAGAGAAGAGTGAAATTTCGATTTTCTTGAATCTAGTAATGAGACACATTAATTTCACTGGATTTATTGATGCTCGATTAAAATTGGCCGAATATGGATGCCTAAGTCAGCTGCTATTATTATTTATTTTATCATCTTACTACTATAATAAAGCTGGAGAGTTTGTATGTTTGTTCGAACGCGTTAATCTCAGGAAATACTGATGCGATTTGAAAAATTCTTTTTGAATTAGATAGCCCGTTAATTCGGGAAGGCTCTAAGCTATATAACTTTATGCTATAACCCTAAGGAGCGGCGGCGGCGACGGTTTATTTTTTAGTGATTGGTTCTTTTATTTGTCCATATAATTTCCGGATGCTGTTTATAGTTAATGAGATGCACTTGGTTATGTACTCATAATGCGCATGAAACAGATACATAATCCAAATTTAACCGGGGATGAAATCGCCCGGCACAGCTAGTTAATTAATATTTTCATTGTACACCTTTTTAGTGTTTGCAAAGTTCAATGCATTTTGCCGGTAACACATAGTCGTTAAAACAGACCTTACACATGCTCTTAAAATGTTACAGAACATTGAGAAAACATACGAGTATTTACAGAAAATGTCTGAACGTGTGTGGGTGTATGTGAGTGACAGTGTGAAAAGTAAAATAAACAGACTCAACCGTCAATATCTTCGGAACGACTCGACCGATCTCACTCAAACTGTGCACACACGAACATCAAATCCGCATTTGTTTGTTGAAATTTTTGAAAAAGTTTATAACGGGTTAGTTTATTTGACGCTACTTTCACTTGTTAACAAATGCTTGTGGTTGCTATAACTTTGGTAAATTTTGAGATATTGAACTAATTGTTTTTTACAAATAGAAAATTATTAAAGTACGATGGGTATTAAACTTCGTGAAAATCGATTTAGATATTTTATTGTTGTAGATTTTCGAATTTGTCGAAAGATTACATATATCATAGGGATATTTCGTATTGAATTTGCGCAGAATCGGATGAAGGGTCGGAATTTTATGAAATTTCAAATTTTTCAAAACAAACCTGTGAACATTCCATTGTAATTTCCCCAATTTTTCACAAATAGTACTAATTTGCTTTACATTAGAGTACCATAAAATGATATTTGGTATTTAATTCAGGGGTAAATCGATGAAATCGTTCGAATTTTGTGAAAGTTTAAATTTTTCCGAATTAAAAAAAAAACAGAAAATCTGTGATTATTGAAATTGAAGTACAAAACAAAGGGTGCAAATTGGAAACTTGCACATTGCTTCCTCATTATTTTGTCCCGCTTACGGAGCTTCCTCTGTGAGGATGGCAAAATTGAAAAAAATTATCTGCTCACAGAGAGGAGTATTTGTTAGCGAGGTAAAATAATGAGGAAGGAATGTACAAGGTTTCTCATTTGCACGCTTTTTTTTTCCTTCGTTTGTTTTTAATCTGGTGTCCTGGAAATTTCGAACAATACAAACATAACTATATAGTATATATATATTTGAACTTAATGATATTTGAATGGGGGAAAAACTTACGGGACGGCGACATAAAGCAATCTCGGATGTGGTTTAGCGCGCGCGAGGGTTGACACGCAACCGCTGTGCCTTCTGAAGGAGGTCAACGGCAGGGTAACTCTCATTGTACCGGAGTCCCTTCGCGCAATCTTTGAGCTCATTTCCGGTGGTACCAAAATCGCGAACTCGTTCATCGTCGTCATGATAATCCACTATGTTTGATATTAATTTATGTTTTCTTCCTGATTCTCTTCACAATATTATGATATCAATTCACGAAATTCACGATTATCCTCCATCATATCACAACGAATCACTTTTGACACAAAGTCATCGAAATATACGTCCCGTACACGAATCATCAAATCTTTATATACAAACATCTGCTGTATTATTATTTTTTATTCGTATTTCGATCGAAAAATGTTTTTCTCTCGTTTTGTATTTTTTTCACTGATGAAACGGAAATAAGCGAATTGATTGATAGAAGCCTTGAACGGATTAAAGACTAGCACTCTGTTGGATTATAAGTTTAGTTAGAGATTGCGAGTTATGACGCGCTCTCGATTCGACCCTTATAGATACGCTCGTTTAAGTTTTGAACTGGCTTCGAAACTCCCGCCACAAAGCGAAATACACTTGACTACTATTTCTATCTCGTTTGCTTTGTTCTATCTATTTTTCCCTCTCTCCGACGCGCTATCGACTCTCGTGTTCATCTCTCGAGAGGCACTATAAACCGCCCGTATATTTCTAGTACTTTTTTTTCTTTTTTTTTTTTACATTCACTCTGCTCTCTGCTCTTCGGCGTCACAGTCGAGTGTACAGTCGAGCACTCCCTGATTACGCTCGGGGAAGCTTCTGTGACGTCGAGTTGGTCTCAATAGCTTTTCTTTCCCCTCTCAGATTTGTACACCGGTCGATCATGATCGAGAACGATTCATCATGATAGTTTAAAGGAAAAAAAAACAGTGCGTCAATCGAGTGGTCTGGAATTTCCATCGGGAAATAGATACTCTCTAAAGAGGACCGTAAAATACTGGATTAATTTTTGATCCCTCATAGACGTATGTATGTTTTTGTGAAAAAAAAAGAACATTTTTTTCGCGCATTTAAGGCTAATATGTTGAGAAACAGATATAGAAAAATGTCCGTATGGGTGTGGGATAGGCGTTCAAAATTTGAATGACCATATGTCAAGAATGACCTCAGCAAATGCGCTTAAGGTAGTCTGGTAACTTAAGCCGATTTTCATGTCTTTTTTGGAGGGCGTTTTTTTGTAGGAAAATAAAAATGAATCGTTTTGGATATTTGGGATGTTTTTATTCACACAGTAAAGTTAAAAAAAGAAATTTGTTTGAAAAAATGTAATAGTTTATTATTATAATTATTATTGATTTTGGCTCTTGATGTTGTCTGAAATCAAAAATTCTTGATAATTCTTAATCTATAGACAAAAATTGGAAAAAAGTTTTTTTTTCCAAAGTTCGCTATTTTGTTATTTATCCATGAAATTTAACTTCAGTAGTTCCGACCAGAATGACATGTCTATAGATTAAGAATTATCAAGATGTTTTATTTCAGATAACAACAAGAGCCAAAATCACCGGGGCCACCCACGCGCTTTTTTTTTGAGGTACCAACTTCGATCAATAATAATAATAATAATAAACTATAACATTTTTTCGAAAAATTTTTTTTTGTATCTTCAATATGTAAATAAAAACATCCTAAATATCCAAAACTATTCATTTTTATTTTCCTACAAAAAAACGACCTCCAAAAAAGACATGAAAATCGGCTTAAGTTACCAGACTACTACCTTAAATTTGACACACAAATAGACCAGTCAACTACCCATTATTTACTGGAATGTCCATTGAAATTACTTAAGGTTTTTAGATTGGACAGAATTTTGAATTAACAAAAAAAGTCTCTGAGCGTTGTAAATTTCGTAAATTTTTAGCTATCGACGCAAAACTTTCTGCACGAGTGGGCTAGCGGTGAAGGATTTTTCGTGCTGAATTTGTCGAGAATAGATAAAGGGTTTCACATCGTATGACATTTTTAAATTATTCGAAAAATTTCCATCAACTATTTAACTCGAGTACATTTTGAGTCATCAATGTGTCAATTTTGTACACAAACAAATTTATGTTAACATTCTATATGAAATTTTGTGAGAATCGGCAAAATGGATTTTATAGAATGTTGAACTTTCTGAACAATGATTCTGACCTTTAGACAGAAGCAAAACACATTATCGACCCACTAAAGAGGGCAGGAAAAAAAGGTGCAAATTTAAAATCGCTACCTCCTCGTTTTTGAAGATTTACATAACTTTCTTTATGAGGAAGCCAGAATGAAGAATGCCACTTGTTCATAGAGGTAGATTTGTCAATTTTCGAAAACGAGGATAAAGCGTTGAGGTTTCAATTTGCACTTTGTTTCTTAATCTTTCAATACCACATTTCTTTCTTCGTGATGAAATGAAAAATTGAAAAAAAAACACGTTAACTTTGCAAATGGAAGATAGAGGAAAAAAGTCGAATTGGAACAAGTGTCGCGTTTAGTACAGTGATAGAAAAAAAAAACATGTCGATCAAATGAAGTATCAAACGTAAATGTATCTCTCATTGAAGACGACTTCAATGATTTGAGATCGTAAAGCTTTGCTGCTATATACCGGAGAAAACAGCGACTGATTTCAATCTCGACAATTTTCACGATGTTGTAAACAAACGCGTCATTCTTATAACGAAGTTTTTACAACGAAATTCAAATGAGAAATTTACGAGGGTGTTTTTCGAATAGGCTGTTTATGTTTATATTGGATCACGTAACTTTGAGTATTATTCCATGACAGGATGAACAATTTCGGGGCTAATTGCGGAAATAAAATTGACTCATCCAATGTCGTAATGGTAAATCGATTTGACGCTCTTCTCCTATCCCGGTTTCGGCTATCTGATCAATGCGTGTTCTCGCGAAATTTCCAGCTCGTCTCCGATTGAATTTGTCGGACTGATATTTGATTATCTCACGAACTTAATTTCCTAATAATTAAAGGAAAATCGATAAAGAAAAATTGGCAAACGAATAAGAAAAAAAACTACAGTTGTATTGCATTTAAATAATTGTATCGAAAAAATTTATTTCAATTAAAAAAATGCTAAATATTCATGTTGGTCAAAAAAATTTTACGAAATTCCAACAAATTTTCATTCGATTTCGATACTTTTTTGTTCGTTCCAATAAAATCCTTTTTTTTTCAGTGATATTGATTTTTCATAAATATATTGTATTCATGCATTAGAACAAATATTGAAAATTTAAATTTTACGCGATATGACGAATTGTCAGTGCGATAAAAATATGTTATCGTTCGAAAGATTAGCTTAATCCGTGACCAAATCTCGTGCGAGAATGTTCGCGAGTGTTTCATGCGCCGAAAAAGCTAATAACGATCATTTCCAGACCATGAGATGGAGACGGTGCGTGTTGTTCGAGAAAGAAAAAAGAAAAAAACGGCTATAAAAACCTCAAGACAGGAGACGAGAGTCGAAAAGACGAGGCGCACTATCGGGAGTATGGGAAAATCAATGACGGTCTTCGCTTAGATTTCAATGTTGGTCACGTTTTCTCTTTGTGATAGGCAAATCACTCGGGTCATTTGCGCCAATCTACGCTTTACGTAATTGAAATGATAATGAATTGACCACGAATTGAGTGAATAGATTTGAAAAAATGTTTTGGGGGTAATGTTTTGGTGAACAGTTTGCAAATAATAATTATAACATGAACCCGAATACATTTTTTCGGTGTGATAACAGATCTTATCTCAGATAAGCCTCGCATCAACAAAAATTACAAAATAAGAATAAATTGATGTTTCGTTATTTATAATCGCAAGTGGACAATATTTTTCATTGTTTCTTCCTCTTTATGCAAATATATTTTCTTTTTCGTTTGTACTACTCGGCACGTACGTTTCGTCAACGGTGTACGTATTCTCAAATCGTAATCAGCAATTTCGTAAATTGGATCAATTTACAATTGGATTTACGAAAAGTTTAAGTGAATAAATTTGAAAGAAAAAAACATCAAGAATACTATTTTATTAGATAGTGAGAATGAATGTTAAAAAATATTGATGATATTCTATTAAAATTTATCTTTAGGGTGATATTAGATTTTTTTTCTCGTAATTCTCAATATCAACGTAAAAATGATATAATCACAGTTTATCTTCCAAGAACGTAAGTACAATGTTTGTTCACAGTAGTCGAGATCCTCGTACCGATGACCATCGAAATTCCACTAAGATTAAGAAATTTTCATTGTTTTTGCTCTTTGTAAATGTATTTATTGTTTTCGTTCACATTACACATTTCGTCGTATCGAAAAAATGTTTTTTTTTCTGAAATGTCGTTTCGGTCTGCTCACTTATTTGAAAAATTCCTCTTTTTTCCTGTCATGGACACCTAATTGCACGTTATCACAAAAAAAACGTAGTAGTTGGTAAGAAACATGAATAAAGACTTGAAGGTAAAACGTCACTTTGTCTCTTTTTCGCGACACTATCACGAATACATGCTTTCTGATGTTCATCAGTGGCGTGCCGGCAGAGAACTGGCTGCCTCCATGCCGCCGACTGTTGCTTGTACCTCAACCGAGCTTATCGAGCCGAATCGCCACAATCTATATTGTCCCCGTACTTCGGCGCGAACATTTTTCTTTCCACCTCGATAAATGAAAAAAAAGTATTCTGAATTGTTGAATTTTTTCCCGCATTTTTTTTTTCTCACACAAATGTTTCGAAATCATTAATTATTAACGTGCGGCATTATTTATTTAACGTTATATGTGAAATATCGATCAAGCACGAAAAATAAATAAATAAATTTATAAAATGAACAACTATGGTGTGCATATTTTTGTTCTCGTTATACGCGAGAATTAACACGAGAATTTCGGAAAATTAGGTTACTGTAACGCGTATCTGCAACCGATATTTGTATTTTCGATAAGAAACGCGATGATTTATTGCAAATTAAATCGTACGAAGTTGCATGATTGTCTTCGATTTTATAATTCGAAATTTAAGATGTTTATCGAAAATGTTTATATACATACGAAAGAGCCGAAGATGGACAATTTTTCTTTATCAAAAATACGTGAGATTTAATTTTTTTTCTTGTAAACATATTCTATTAATTATCACCAAATTATCACGAAACTGCAATTTTTTAAATGAACGATCTACTGTTGTTATATAATTGCCGATTTTTACTGTAATTTTTATAAATTTTTATAAATTGTCACCGCGAAAGATTTTTCGCGATGACAATTTATAAAAATGTAAAGTAAATCGGGTAACGATAATTTTTAATAAAGCATTGTTTGAATGACGTTGATTTTCAATTAACATTTAATAAATTTAATTTGATTTAATTGAAAGAATTGCGCTCGTATCGCAGTAGTTTCGCCAGAGAGCATTATGACACTTCTAATTATGGATAATTGAATTACAAAATATCTGATTTTGGTCATTTAGATGTTTCAAAAAAATCTATAGTTGATAAATAAGTTAGTAGAGATAGTATTGCGACGAAACTTAATAAAATTATAAAAAGAATTTTTCATGTAAAAACGATCAAAGGGGATAAGTTTCTTTTAAGCCAATAGTAACGTCAATGTATTATCCCTACAAATAACAAAAGATGCCTTTCTAGGATAATTTCAGGCACGGTTATATAAATATTTTGGATAAGCTATTTCAGTGGATCTGAGGGTGTATGTGTGTGTGTGTGTGCTTACACAACATGAAGATGGTGGCAGAAAGATGAGCCAGAACTCACAGGTGCGTGTGATAAAAAATATTTGCACAACATACAAAAGATTCTAGCGTAAAAATAGTATCTCAAATAAATGTCAAAAAATATGACACATATTTCTCGTTTTCGTTATATGCTTCATTTTTTTCCATTTTATATTTAGCAAACATATATAGCTCACAAGTATACAACTATTTTGTCCTTTCAGCCCAATATATTACGTACATTTCGCCTATACGTATTTTTTTCATGGCCGAAAACACTTCGACCGTGAAGTTTTTACGAGGATCCTCGCAGTCACTGAGGTCCCTTGTGGAAAACCCAAAAGCCTCGTTGCTGAAGCGGACGCGATGGGTGTTCGAAAAGGCCCAACAATATTCTTCAGAAATTTGTCTCCGTTTTATTGAAGAGACGCAACAGTTGCGAACAAATTCGTGAACAAACAGGAAGTCCTTATATCTCAACACCGTCAATATTTATATTGTTTTTCAATTATTATTGTTATTTTTTTTGGTCCGGTGGCGAGCTATTTAAAAAATGAAAAACGTATTTTAGAGTGCACAAACTTAGCCCTTTTATTGCGAATTTATAATAAAATACAAAAATTCATGAGTCGAAAAGTGTATGTCTCCATCGCGAATAAAAATTGATATTTTTTCTGGACAAATCCAATCTGATTATTAAAAATGTCGATTAAGTTTTACGATTTTTTTAAAACAAGATAGAAATAGCACTTGATTTTGCAGCTAAATAGCAAAAATAAATGCAGATCATTCGCATTTTATGTGCATGGATGTCGGCTGTCATTCATGTGGAAGGCATTCGTGTTCATGAATCCAGAACATTAGTGTTGATTCCTATTAAAATAACGTCACAATTGTATTGAAACTTTATATTGTGTATTGAATTTCGTTAAATAATCCTCACACGAAGTAGATATTTTTTTAAGGGGAGGAATAGGGTTAGACGGTGCAAAAAATCGATTTTTTTTTAATTTCTTAAAATTAAAAAAGTTAGTAAAACTAATGAAAAATATGTTCCCAAAATTTTAAATGATAATTCCGACTCGTTCTATTGTTATAAGCCATTAAAGTGAGTTGTTCTCCTTCAGGCCCCGAGCACGCTATTTTTTCAAACGCGTTTTTCTGAAAACGTCTTGTTTTTAACTTGCGTACACGCTAGTTTGAAAAGTTTTCAACCAATCGTTCTGAAAATTCGCAGATACTTTCTTCATAGTATTGCGCTCTATATGAACCTAAAATCGGAATATTATCATTATTTAAAATAATTTTTTTTTGCAAATAAAGTTGTAAAAAATGGCAAAAAATCATGCTTTTTTGTTTTGACCCCTGTAAAAAATTTGATTTTCTATTTTTTTGATAGAATTTAGGTTCATATAGAAGAGAGACATATAATAAAAGTAAATTCCAACCCCGTTTGATTTCAGATGAAAATTGCTGCTTCCAGAATGTACGCAAAATGCTGAGTCTGATTATGACCTGCAATATGTGGTCGCTAATATCTTCGGTGTTTTTCAAGGAAATTCTTCAAAAATTTTAGAGAATATACTTAAATATATGTATAAAATATTCTCAAAGTTTCAATAAATTATATTCATTTTTTATACAATAAAAAAATTCATGAAATTCATTAAGAAAACGCTGTCCTAACCCTATTTCCTCCCTTAATACACTATGCAGTGCCATGGAAATTGCCTGAGGAGATTTTTACATTACGCGGAAAATATAAGTATTGAAAGTGGTCTGGCGTTTTCTTAGTGTAATTTAATCATACTGTAACTGAAAATCTGTACTGTAAATACTATGTCGTAAATTATAGTATCCTCATAAATTATTGAATTTGTTAACATTAGTTATGATGTAAATCTCCATAATTCGTCGTCGCAGGCTTTTCATCGCGACAGTCTGTCCACTACGAAACACGAATATTACTTCATAACTGAATATTAACAAATATTCCGATGTTTCGTCGCACGCTCTATAGCATATCCACAAAATACACTTGTACACACAGGAGATACGTGAAAGTCTCGCAAATAGTGATTTCTCGAATTGCATGGGCGAGTGATGAGTGTATACTTGATTTTTTTTGTTATCACTGATTACACGAATAACGTGATTATTTTTTATGTCTCTATACGAGCAATTTCCGACTGCCGGGAAGATCGTTATCACGAACGATTAAAAAAAAGTGACGTGTGTGCAGCGCAATATCTGACAATCTATGATGTAACAATAGACGATGGAAATTGTACCCGGTATATTTATCGTCGTTAATTTAGATCGAGATAATTTTGTTTTGATATATATATTTTTTGGCTTACTTTAAGGGGGGAAATAGGGTTAGACGGTTCAAAAAATCGATTTTTTTTCTATTCCATAAATTGTTAGTAAAACTATTGAAAAATATGTTCCCAAAATTTTAAATGAAAATTCCGACTCGATCTATTGTTATAAGCCATTAAAGTGAGTAGCTTTCCTTCAGGCCCCGAGCGCGCCACGTGTATAACCGAGCGTACTATTTTTTCAAACGCGTTTCTCTGAAAACGACTTTTTTTGAACTTGCGTACATGCTAGTTTTAAAAGTTTTCAACCAATCGTTTTGAAAATTGGCAGTTAGTTTCTTCATAGTATTGCGCTTTATATAAACCTAAAATCGGAATATTATCATTATTTAAAATAATTTTTTTTTGCAAACAAAGTTGTAAAAAATGGCAAAAATTCATGCTTTTTTGTTTTGACCCCTGTAAAAAATTTAATTTTCTTTTTTTTTCATAGAATTTAGGTTCATATAGAAGAGAGACATATAATAAAAGTAAATTCCAACCTCGGTTGATTTCAGATGAAAATTGCGGCTTCCAGAATGTACGCAAAATGCTGAGTCTGATTGTGACCTGCAATATGGGGTCGCTAATATTTTCGGTGTTTTTCACGGAAGTTCTTCAATAACTTTATAGTATATACTTAAATATATGTATAAAATATTCTCAAAGTTTCAATAAATTATATTCATTTATATAACGAATTACTCCGAAGGATAAATCTAGAATTAAAAAAAAAAAAGCAATTTTCTCCTCGTAGCCACTCGGGAAATTTTGTTCGAAATCCTATGTGTTTTAATCCTTTCATCGTCGTGCACTTCGATGTCATCGATAAAATGGCATTTCTGGATTAGTTCGTTCTCAAAATGTCGGGGATATGGAAAACCCGGTTATGTGCATTTTATTTAAATCTATGTAATACCGGAATAGTCTCCACGTGTCAAATACACTGTGGGAGAAATTTTCGATTTTTCATAGCGTTCATTCGATTTGTTATCTTTTTTGGCTCTTTTTTTTATCCAGGAGCTTTGGATTGAAGTGGATTTATTGGAATTTGTTTGAATTTGGGGGTTGGATCGCGTGGACCAAACGGGAGTTCGCCCGAGCTGCTGGTATGGTGTTGTACATTCTTATATAGCGTATATCTATATAACTTAAATGGGTGTAAAAACTCGCGGTGTATCGATCGTTATAAAGTTAGCGTGTCACGAGGTTATTATCATTCAACGGGTCTCCATTCCCTTACATTATTTTTTCGTTCACCCTCGCTCTTGCCAGGGTCGTCAGATTTGTGTCAAGAGCCGTTTTTTTTACATTTGTTACATCTCGTACAAATCAATATTCGGTAAGTGTGATATTTTTTTTTCATGTGTCTAGTAAACGAAATAAAAATTATTTTCACAGTTGTTTGTGGAAAAATGTATGAATTTCGAGGAAAATGAATTTACTTCATTCAAAGACGCTGTAAATTGATCATACATTTTGTTTCTCCCGCATTACGTTACTTCGACATATTCTTTAATCCAGATATTTCAATGTCCCCCTTGAATGTTTTTATAAAGAATTTTTCGAGTCTCGATAAGTCGATTGATCGGAATTGTCGTTTATGCCTCGTTAAATGAATTTTATTTCGAACGCGACAGTATTATGAACGTTAAATAACATTGCGTTGAGTTATTGCGTCATTTTGAAATTGGAAAATTTACCAAGCTTTATGATCAATCGAAAAAATATTTTACGATGCAAATAAACTTTATTTCAAATCATATAAATCATATATTTTACGATCACTTTCGCTCGGAATACGTTCTGACCTGACGTTAAGTATAACTCTGACACCGGTCCAATGTACATTTTATTTAAAGACACGACTGTTAGTCGCAGTTGAACTATTATGCTTCAAATTCTTATCTCATTTGACAAGAGAAGACTTTGTACGTCAATTATTAAAATTTGAACAATATTGACCCACAGTTTCTTCGCAGTAAGATGTCAAAGTTGGCCACTTTAGATCGAATGAAGCATGGAGTTTTATGGAGATCGATCGACCGATTTGGTTCTCAATCAACTAACCGAGGATCTTCGAAAAACTCGTTGAAACAAATTCGATAAATTAAATACGATGTAGATGACGTAAGAAATCCGAGAAACCTATTTCAACGGCTGAATTGAACGTACCGCGCCAGGGCTATAGAGGTAAAAGCACGTTAGAGAGCTTAGGCTGTTTTGTATTTCACTTTTTGTTTGTTAACATTCCAAAATGAGAAGAATACATCACATAAGTAGCAATTACAATGACTGATAATAGCATCAACCACGAATTGGTATAGCTGTAATTATTATCAATGTAATTGCTTGTTTGACTCCAAAATTAATAGTCGTATTTTCTTAAGGGGGGAAATAGGGTTAGACGGTTCAAAAAATCGATTTTTTTAAATTTCATAAATTGTTAGTAAAACTATTGAAAAATATGTTCCCAAAATTTTAAATGAAAATTCCGACTCGTTCTATTGTTGTAAGCCATTAAAGTGAGTAGCTCTCCTTCAGGCCCCGAGCGCCCCACGTGTATAACCGAGCGGTCACTCAGGTACGGTATTTTTTCAAACGCGTTTTTCTGAAAACAACTTTTTTTGAACTTGCGTACACGCTAGTTTAAAAAGTTTTCAACCAATCGTTTGGAAAATTGGCAGTTACTTTCTTCATAGTATTGCGCTCTATATGAACCTAATATCGGAATATTATCATTATTTAAAGTAATTTTTTTTTGCAAATAAAGTTGTAAAAAATGGCAAAAAATCATGCTTTTTTGTTTTGACCCCTGTAAAAAATGCAATTTTCTATTTTTTTCATAGCATTTAGGTTCATATAGAAGAGAGACATATAATAAAAGTAAATTCCAACCTCGTTTGATTTCAGATGAAAATTGCGGCTTCCAGAATGTACGCAAAATGCCGAGTCTGATTGTGACCTGCAATATGGGGTCGCTAATATCTTCGATGTTTTTCAAGGGAATTCTTCAAAAATTTTATAGTATATACTTAAATATATGTATGAAATATTCTCAAAGTTTCAATAAATTATATTCATTTTTTATACTATAAAAAAATTCATGAAAATCATTGAGAGAACGCTGTCCTAACCCTATTTCCCCCCTTAAGACGAAAAAGTCAAACATAAAGTCACAAATTTCCAGCCAAACAATTCTCAGAGACGGTTAACATGTAAAAGAAAAAGCGAGAACCATTAGGTTTTGCGTCAGTAAATTCAGCCGAACCTAATAATTGGCGTTTGTTTTTAATGTCAGGTCCGGAAATTATTTGGCCAAAAACTTTAGGTATCATCTCTCGCACTCGTGTGGCACGTGTGGATCTGTCACATCGATTTATGTCCTTCTCCACCGATTTATATGATTAGTTTCCTGTATCTAAGCACTTGACTGTTGCGATTAAGCTCGTTAAATTGATATTAAAGGCAATAATCCACACGTAAATACAGTGTGTATGTGTGTTTGCGCCTGTGTGTTAGCGCGAGAGAGAACATTAAGTAGTAACGGCAAAGCAATGCATGAGGGTGTATTTGGGTGCGTGGGGTCAGGCTATATTTGTACGTGAATCAAAGAGGCATGGTCACGTCAAAGAAGATTATAGTTGGCAAGAAGACGAATAGAACGAGAATAAAAGGAAGTGAACTCAAAAAGTAAAGGGGCGTGAGAGAGAAATTCATTTTTCGAAAAGCTTTGACGAACGTTTAATTATACCGAACGAACGCGTCAAGTGTAGCGCGGCTATTAATGCAAAGCGAGTACTCCTGTCTGATATCACAAACGAGAGGTAAGGTCGTTCTCTCGGATCGCGAACTCTCGTATTTTAACGCGAAGAAAAAGACGAAAGGAGAGGATTAAAAGGCTTGGTAAATTTGTTTGCTGCTTGTCTGTTTGCTAGTCCAGGAATAATGAGCACCGTAATTCCAGAGGAAGAATTAAAATTTGCCACATTTATTGGAATGTCTGTCTAACAAATAAACCAATTAGCATTTAAGTATTCTTCAATAAATGCATATGAAGCTAAATCGAATAGATCATTTTTTTCCAGTGTATCCAAACTTAAAAAAAACCGCTAAAAAGTAATTTGCCACAAAATATTGTAATTACAAATATGCATAGTGAATAGATAAATGATTTTTTGCTTTTTTTCCCTATGGTCCAGAATAAGTCGAAACATAAATCATTTCGAAATTAATATTAATATCTTTTCATAATATCTATCGAATAAGTATTCAATCGAAAGACACAAAAACAAAACATTATTCATTTGATCGAATGTAAAGCTCATTAGAATCGAACAAAGCTCTATTCTGCCGATGCAGTCAGTACAACATAAACGCTTTGATGCATTATAGACGCAAAAAAATGCAAGTACAGTGTGAATGGATGAAGAAGAACAAGAAGAAAAATTGCTATAGATTTCCCAACTATATTAATTAAATTCTTTTGCATTGGAGACCGTCGGGGAAGGGTAAGGGTTCCATATTGTTTGACGTCGACAGCGGAGAAACATGACGAACGACAATGAACATTCCATAAGGGAATAACGGTGCAAATTCGATTAATACCGAAAGAACTTTGTACTTTCGTTCTTTTATACAAAACACATTGTTACCAACGTTACTCCGCGATGCGTATATATACTTTCGAGTAATAAACTCGGAGAGCGAAATGGAAAACAATAAAAAACACTTTCGTCATAAGTATCAAGTGACACGGCAGCGTGTCCTGACGTTAAGTAATTAAAAAGAAATATTTTTAGAATCCCCATTCTCCGGTACACTCCTGGCGCAATAATCACTCTACACGATTTTCCCAACTAAATTCGTGTGAAAAAAAAGTTCCAACAAAAAAAAAAAATTGTCAATAAAGCAGGACAGAATTTTCATCGATTCGCCATTGGTCCCCGAAATTATTTCGGCTTACCTCTTGTTCCGCTCAAAGTAATATCGCCGGGAATGCCGACGAATTCGATGACGACGTTTTTCGTTGTCAGGCGGCAGGCTGATCGTTGTTTCTTTCGAGTCTCGTCGAGAGTCCCTTCGTTCACCGGGGCAGTCCTTCACGAGTGACCCTCCACGAGACTCTCGACAATCCTCGAGACTACTACGAAAATTCACATCACGGCTCGATCTCAATACGGCCCAGAGAAAAAACGAGAGTGCTATCATTTCCACACTTGTTGTTCAATTCGTATGAAATATTTTATCAGCTACGTGTGTATTTGTGTGTGTGTTTGTATCAATGAACCAGCAAAAACCGGCAACAACTCTTCGTTAACACGACTAACACCCGGTTCTCACGACACTATTGTCCATTGCTTCCTCGTCACCGGAAAATTTAATTCTTCTTTTGCGAAAATTCGTTCGCATGTATACAAACGACATCATAATCATCGTTACATCTTATTTTTATTGTCACAATTATTGTTATACTCTCACTGGCACTGTTTCGCGAATCATATTTTGCTGTACCGAATAAATATTCCACTTGGTTCGTCAATTGTTTATTTAAATACATAAATATAATTTAATCTCGTGTTTCAATTAATGCCGTTCTGGTAATGAGCAATAAAGCTCGTGCTACCCTCATTCTAACTATTAACATATTATTGAATGCATTTATTAAATCTCGATATTTTATTTATATCATTACTAAAGAATATTGTGTTATTTTCATCCATCATTTATTATTGTTTAGATTGTTATATTAGGATTGTCGTTATTAGTGATTATCTTGCATAACAGCGTTACATTAATATCATGAATTGTATTTTCTAACAATATTACATTCAATAAATCGCAATGCGCGCAGCACAATGCGGAGGAGACACTCGCTCATTTAATCGTATCAATGAAATAATTCATTAAACGCCCGGAGGAAACAAGCTCGTATATCAGCGCAGTGACTGTGTCGGGAATTTATCTTTCAGTAATAATTTCACGTATGATATATCGAGAGAAATGAAAATCATCGGCAAGAATCGTTAATATTCCGAGATTTCGCAAGGTGATCAATTTTGCGTTTGGCTTAGTAAAAACAAATTCGATGTAATAATAAAGGAAATGAAAGTAAAGAATCGATATCGAGAGATTCTGAGAGAAATCTACGAAAAGTTTCTCGTGAAATGGGACGAGAAGAAAGCGGTGTGTCGACAAAGGGTGGAACATAAGCTTGAACAGTAATAAGGCAGCTGTTTAGGTCGTTGAAAAAAAGGTGAAAATTAAAACTGTAGATTATTTTCTAAACATTTTTAACCATTCATTGCTGTAACTTCTTCAATTTTCGTCTGTTCCCAAGGGACACGGAGCTATGTAGAAGTGTCAATTTGCACATTTTGATTAGCCCGAGCGTTACAAACATTTAAAAAATTTAAAAATCGATATTTCGTAAAATTAGAAACCCTCCAACGATTCTCACGAAATTGAACATATGAAATATCGTGTGCAGCGTTCTTTGGCGTAGAAAGTTTCGTACCTTTAGCCCAAAATATATCGAAACGAGATCGTTTATTAATTTTTTTTTTTTTAATCATTCAAAACGTCATTAAATATTTGAACCTTCTCGTCGATTCGTATTAAATTCATGGTCGAATTTTAGCTCGGTAAATCGGAGGATTCTTAACAAAGGTGATTTTCGAATCTTGACACACACATACTGTATATCCACCCAGACCCTTTTTCTAAGTTTTTAAGGTGACAAAAAAAACTCGTAAACACATTTTTTCTTTTCGTTTACGATCACAAAGCCTCTTTGTGAAGATGTAGCATAAAGAAGGGTGGTTACGTTGAGGTCAAAGATAATATTATATCTTTGATACTTACAACCCTTAGCGGTTATGTATTGCCTTCTATTGGTATTTTCGTCGCTCCTTCTTTTCGCGAAATGATCTATTTTGCGAAAATAAGGCAAAGGCTTTGAGGTCGAGCGTTCGGAAAGCCATCGTTAATACGATGGTATTCCAAACGAGTGCCGTCGAGATTAAGTAACTGAGATTCGTAGCGTAGGTGCTCGCGAAGGTTCTTCTTTCTTTCTCACAGGACCAGAATCGCTCGCTAGCTCGCTTTTCCAGCAACTTTGCGATTTCCTCGGGGATCACAGTCATTTTTTTTATTTTCTCGTGTGAGAATGAAGAAAAGTTTCGGGCGTTTTCAACGTAACGTGGTTTGTCCTTAAGGGGGGAAATAGGGTTAGACGGTCCACAAAATTAATTTGTTGATATTTCATAAATTGTTAGTAAAACTATTGAAAGATATGTTCCCAAAATTTTAAACGAAAATTCCGACTCGTTCTGTTGTTATAAGCCATTAAAGTGAGTAGCTCTCTTTCAGGCCCCGAGCGCCCGATTTTTTCAAACACGTTTTTCTGAAAACGACTTTTTTTCGAACTTGCGTACACGCTACTTTGAAAAGTTTTCAACCAATCGTTTTGAAAATTAGCAGTTACTTTCTTCATAGTATTGCGCTCTATATGAACCTAAAATCGGAATATTATCATTATTTAAAATAATTTTTATTTGCAAATAAAGTTGTAAAAAACGGCAAAAAATCATGCTTTTTTGTTTTGACCCCTGTAAAACATTCTTTTTCCTATTTTGTGATAGCATTTAGGTTCATATAGAAAAGAGACATATAATAAAAGTAAATTCCAATCTCGTTTGATTTCAGATGAAAATTGCGGCTTCCAGAATGTCCGCAAAATGCTTAGTCTGATTGTGACCTGCAATATGGGGTCGCTAATATCTTCGGTGTTTTTCAAGGAAATTCTTCAAAAATTTTATAGTATATACTTAAATGTATGTATAAAATATTCTCTAAGTTTCAATAAATTATATTCATTTTTTATACTATAAAATAATTCATGAAAATCATCGAGAAAACGCTGTCCTAACCCTGTTTCCTCCCTTAAGAAGTAGATTTTCCTTCACGTTACATATATCCAATAGTTCACTTACTCATGTATACAAATATATATTACATATACTCGTATATAAGAAGCTTGATAGAAGTATTGTGTGGCGAGTATATGGAGGTGACAGTGTGGGTATATGCCAAGCTTTATTTGCCCTAAATGGCCTGAGTCGGGTGGACTCGTCAGCTATTTTTGTTCGAAAAGTCTCGAACTCTCGCGAAAAAAAAATACACTATTCATGTGATATTCCACGCACACACACACATACACACGCAAGGACACCTCCAACACGAGCAAAAAGGACAATGAAGAAGGATATGCGAGGAAAAGATGCTTGTAAATACGAATAAGCATGGCAAATCCTGCAAATAATCGAGAATTGACAAATTTGTAGAAACGAATTATCTCATCGTGCATTCATCCATAATGTCAGCTACACATAAATTATTCGGAATATATTGTTCATTTTGGCGGAATTATTACATATTCAACACAAGCTTTATAAATATATTTTTTGGTGATTAATCGAAGGTTTTTTTCTCGCCGCTAAATATTTTCCATTTTATAAACAATTTAAGGCCAACATTTTTATCGAAAATCGACATTTTTTCTTTGAGAATCCGCCATTTTGTTAAAAATTAATATATTGCTTATTGCTTCGATTCAATACTAGATAATAGCTTATATTGACGAAATCTTTTTTGTTTTGTCATCCAATCCGCTCACCGCAGGACTCCTCTTGTTAGAGGGGCTCCCGGAGATCGGATATAGCAGCTTTAAAAATCATTATTTTTACAAATAAAAAATACGAAAATAAATTTTAAAGTTAATACTTGATTCATATAAATTTTTACCTTAATAAATTAAAATGTCTTTCCAGGAAAAATTCTTGAAAAATCGATTTTTTTCGGTTTCCTAACTGCATATAACTCCTTAACGTTAGCGGAAGTATGAAAAAATTCATAATTATAGACAACGTAATGCATAATCGCGTAACACAATCGCGAATTTGATAATTCGCGTGACAGCTCTCGGCGGATCGAGTATCCAGAATCTATTGGTGAATCTGAACGTTCAACATGTGTCATGTACGTCGTAAAAACCATGAATGCCCTGTCCTGTTTTCAACCTCGTCAAATTAAAAGTATCCCTCTCCTCCCTGACTCTATATCTTAAAAAATATTTTTAAGACATTTTTGAAATATTTATATTTTCCGTAGGTCTCTGTATCTTAAGGGATAACCCCACTGTGACCCCCTGTTTTTTTTCACATTTTTCAAGAATTTTTTTTTGTGGGAAAAAAAAGAGATATTCGAAACATTTTTTTTGGGTTTTGTTTCTTGTTTATTAATGTATCGAAAAACATTTTTTCACATTTTTCACGCTGCATGGTGGCGCTGGGGAAACTCTCGCGTCAGGTGCTGTCATCTCCGCGGCACGCAGCAGAACTCTCTTCAACGTCGATCTGAAAAAAAATACCGAGTGTTTTCGTTAATAATATGATATTTTGAAGGGAAGTACATGGGGATTTGGAAAAATATTGTTTTAAAAAAAATAGGCACGCCTTTGAAATTAAAGTTAATTTCAAAGGCGTGCCTATTTTTTTAAAACAATATTTTTCCAAATCCCTATGTACTTCTCTTCAAAATATCATATTATTAACGAAAACACTCGGTATTATATTTATTATATATATATATTATATATTTTGAAGAGAAGTACATAGGGATTTGGAAAAATATTGTTTTAAAAAAAATAGGCACGCCTTTGAAATTAAAGTTAATTTCAAAGGCGTGCCTATTTTTTTAAAACAATATTTTTCCAAATCCCTATGTACTTCTCTTCAAAATATCATATTATTGACGAAAACACTCGGTATTTTTTTTCATATCGACGTTGAAGAGAGTTCTGCTGCGTGCCGCGGAGATGGCAGCACCTGACACGAGTGTTTCCCTAGCGCCACCATGCGAAGTGAAAAATGTGAAAAAAATGTTTTTTGATACATTAATAAACAAGGAACAAAACCCAACAAATTTTTTCGAATATCTCTTTTTTTTCCACAAAAAAAAATTCTTGAAAAATGTAAAAAAAACAGGGCGTCACAGTGGTGTTATCCCTTAAAAAATATTTTCCGTATCGTTAAAGAAAGTTCTTTCAAACGAAACCACAGTCGCCAGGAGAGAATTTTTCTATTTGTCATCACACCTTTTGTCCCCTTAAAATTTTTGGAAGAGGAATTTTTCTTAAATTGCACGGAAATCATCTTCGAAACAACGCAGTATAGTTACGCGCCAAACTTCAAGTTGATCGATTAAACCGTTCAAGAATTAGAACCGTTCAAGAATTAGGCCTGTGAAAGAAGGACAGACGGACGGACGGATAATCGAATTTCACCATAAGGATTCCGTTTTTTTGGTATGGAACCCTAAAAAGAGCAAATTTGTTTGATAACATTGTTTGAGAGACTCACTTATTGTTAATCTGACTTTGTGCTAACTGACCTTACCCAGTCTTGACTAATCGTCTTTATGGTATTTTGACCTTTCGTAGAAAACCCTTACGACCAAACCCACGTAACCACATGAGAAATATGGCCACGCATATAACCCCACGTCAATTTATATACATATGTTTTTGTATATAATATAAATATACTTGAATACTATTAGGTCATGTAAATTTATACGCGCGTATAAGTATATAGGTAGCGGCTATCGCGTTTCACGTTCCGGTATATTGGCAGGCACAATGGATATGTGTGTCAGGCATCAGCGCTCGTGACATTATACCCGAGTCATTATAAAGCTTGTATATATGGGGTTCTCGGGTTTTCTACCGCTTGTCAGTGACCAGCCTCCAGCAACAACCGAACAAGTCGATAACAGAATTGAATATTTTTCTCGCAATGTTGCTGTCCTGAATCCATTCAATTACCTCCAATATTGCATCTAAACTGTACTGTTCGTTAATATATTATTATCAAGTAACATGTATATTTCTATCCATTGATTATATAGTTGTTTTCACAGAGGAAACATTGCAATCGTGTGTTCTCTTTTACGAGATGTCCAAAAAGAGAGAAAATGAGAGGCAATTTTACACTTTGTTTAGATTTATAAGCATTGAAAACAGCTGATCTTGCAAAGGAAGTAATGCGCGCGGCACAACAGGCTTTCTTTCTCTGATGAAAAGCCCTTAGAAATCGCCACCAACCGCGAAATATATGACAAACAGTGAATGGTTATGGATTTTTTGTAATTTTCTTCTATTATGATTAATCTTCTTGAATTTAATCTCTTATTTTTCCGATCGTCGCAAATTGACTTTGACCGAAGTCTATTTCTCTAAAAATCTAAACTATAATTTCCTTCTGTGGTTATGGAAAATAAAAAAAAAAAAAAAATTCGCATAAGATCGGCAAATTAGGCTTTTTAAGTAGTATATCCGAGCTTAATGAAATCTTGTCGAAAGCCGTTCTGGTTTTGTTTATTAAACGACGATATATCGATGGTTTATTTATTTTTTACTAGCGTCCATAAAAACAACGGCGGATACGAATGGCACGAAGATTTTGTTGTATAGTCGGATTCGGATAACGAGACCGAAGCTTTCGCGCTAAACGAATCGACGGAATTTCATCCCCGCGTTCATTTCGAATTGGATCAAACTAGAAGAGAACGAGAATCTCTCGGCAATTTCCCCACCGTCGCTCATCCTAAATTCCACAAAAGATCCCGCCCTCGCCATCTGGTTCGTTTCGCGTTTCGAATACATTCGTGGATCCCTACTTCTGGATAGCTCGGATCAGCGCACATATATAGATGACTAAACGCATATTGTATACAGGGGTTGAAAAAAGCCCAGAGCAAGAGCGTAGACAGAGTGAATTGATCGAAGGACAACCCATTGGTTTAGATACGGGGCAACCGAATTTAACAAGATTATCCATAACCGTCACATTTCCATTCTATTTCCTATAAGAAACGATATCCAATGAAGTCATAAAAGAATTGCGATTAATTGGACGTTATCACATGGAAATTTCGATAGTCCCTGTTCTCCCGAGCAACTGTAGAATCACAGGACTATATACCGATTTAGATGTACACCGATCTATACACATATGCGAGCATACGAGATCTGTTCAAAAAGTATCGCGAATTTTGAATTTCCGCGGGCTACGTATATTCGATTTTTGATTTTTTTGTGGCGTTAGGTTGGTACTCATGTCCCTCACTTTTGCTGAAAAAATCGGCCATTTTGAATGTTTAGTTAATTGTTGACAGCTGTTTTGGTTAGACGTGTTTTGGCTTGTCTTCGATTTTTGCCTGTTCCAAAAAAGCAGCTTCCATTGCGATGATCGAGCTTTGGTTTCCACGTCATAACCATAAACCCATGATTCGTCACCAGTTATGACCCTCTGGAACAAATTTGGATCGTCGCGGACCGAGTCCAACAGCTCCTCAGCAATGTTAACGCGACACTGTTTTTGTTCGAAATTGAGCAATTTTGGCACGAATTTCGCGGCGAGCCGCCTCATGCCCAAATCATTGGTAAAAATCGAATAGCACAAACCAATCGATATGTTTAGTTCCTCAGCAACTTCTCTAACGGTGATTCGACGATAGGCCACTATTATTTTCTTCACTTCATCAATGTTTTCATCTGTTGTTGATGTGCTCGGGCGTCCGGAATGCATTTCGTTGTTCGCATCTTCTCGGCCCTCTGAGGACATTTTGTATCACCGATAAACATTGCTTTGGTCCAAGGCAGCTTCACCATATGCCACAGTCAACATTCGGAATGCGTCCGCGCACTTAATTTTGTTTTTCACACAAAATTTCATACAGATTCTTTGATCCATTTTTTGGAATAGGCAAAAACCGACGACAAGCCAAAACACGTCTAACCAAAGCAGCTGTCAACAATTAATTAAACATTCAAAATGGCTGATTTTTTCAGCATAAGTGAGGGACATGAGTACCAACCTAACGCCACAAAAAAATCGAAAATCGAATATACGTAGCCCACGGAAATTAAAAATTCGCGATACTTTTTGAACAGACCTCGTACGTGTGTGCATATAGTTCGCTGCAGTACATGGCACCCTTACAGCTGCGATTATCAAGTATCTATACATATATAGACACACACGCTCACACACACATATATATAGTACACAAAGACCAGCGGCAAACGGGTGGACGGACGAGATTTATATCATCGTCACTACACACGGATGGTTTTAAATTCGTAATCGCGCCTTCCTCGAATCACCGGAAAGTTATATCGTTCTATACTTGTTGAATGACACGCGAGACCTTTTTTTTACATCCTAAAGTTGATTTCACAAACGGATCAAAGACAATGGACGATCGAAATATTGTTCGTGAATTTCGAGATTGAATTATGTACTGGTGGTATTTGAACAAAAAAAGCTCAAAAATAGTCATCAAAATTGGTTACATTCGAGGGACTCCAGAGTAAAATTCCTCCAGTCGCAGTAATTTTAAATCAATGATAACTAATGTTATTTAACTCATGTTGAAATTTCTTCGTATGCCATTTTTAAATGGTACTTTGATTTATTACCAGTTTACTTTTTACGTCCTTTCCCATTTGTTTCCATCTCCATTCCAATCTTTAAGATCCCCCGTCAAAGTATAGTCCGCAGTCACTCTGTAGAAAGAAGTGCACGGCTGAACCGTCACCCATCTCAGTATTAAACACACCCGATACTGTTTAACGTGGGGGAGACAGTGGAATCATTACACTGACAGCGCGTCTACTGTTGTCGATAGTATTTTTCCTTTAGAGTTAATTGGTATCGAGTAAATTTCGTTGAAAGTACTTACGGCCGTGTTACACGGGCAAATATAATATAGCTATCACTATAATTCCTTAATAATTGTATAATTCGTCGCTTGTTCAATATACCGTATTTCAAGTACCGAGATAATGCACGTACAATGTATAACACTCCGGTGCGTGTAATGATAGGTCATGATACGCTGGCATATACTGTGTCGCTCAATAATTCAAACCTTATGCAAGACTATACGATACGCTCCGGTTAACGTGTCGTCCCACGCACGTTTCTTCATTCGCGAATTCGTAGTACGATCAGTTTTATATATCCTCGTTGTTATATAGATATCGTAGTCTCGGGCTCATTGCCGATTAGTGGACAATTTTTTCTAACAATAATTGTTAAGGGGTGAAATAGGGTTAGACGGTTCAAAAAATCGATTTTTTTAAATTTCATACATTGTTAGTAAAACCATTGAAAAATAAGTTCCCAAAATTTTAAATGAAAATTCCGACTCGTTCAATTGTTATAAGCCATTAAGGGGGGAAATAGGGTTAGGACAGCGTTTTTTCAATGATTTTCATGAATTTTTTTATAGTATAAAAAATGAATATAATTTATTGAAACTTGGAGAATGTTTTATACATACAGTGTGACAATTATAAGGTGGCCATGTATTTTTTACCGCTTTGGCGTTGACAAATCGAGGGGTTTAAGAAGCGGTTTCCGAAGGATTTTGGATGCGCTTTTCGAAAAAAAATATGTCGCTGATGTGGGACGTACCATTCTTGGGTAACGAGAAATTTTTTTTCGAAAAAAATTTAAAAAATGCTTTTTTATTTTTGAACAATAAAGTTCATTCAATTCTGTACACGAAACGCTGGTCGCAAACTCGTTTCAAGGTTTTTATCGTGGAGAAAAAAAATGCTGAACTTGCATATTTTGTGAGTCTATCCGTCTTTAATTTCGAGAACAGTGGAACAACTACAGCAGTAGTGATGTTGGATCGCGTAGTCTCTGTCTGATTTCACGTGCGTCGGAGAGTGAGGTTCAGAAGGCCATGACTATCACGACGAAAAGTGACATAATGCTAGAACTTGGATCCAACAAAAATTAAATACAGCAAGACCGGCAAACGTAGCTCGACCGATCCTTTTCTGATTAACGATAGCCGTCGTATCTTTATCGAATAATTATGAAGGATCATTCGGCATCGTTTATCAGAGAAGGTGAGGTAAAGTTACGTTTGGCTTATCTTAAATAATTTTTTTTTGCGTGAATCTAAGGTTTTCGCGCATCGGTCCATCGCGATTTCACAAGGCACGTTCACTGCAAATTGTCCGGTTTGTCAATGGTTTTCGTCGCCTTTTAGTTAATGCACATGACGCAAAAGGTCTCCGTTCATGAAAACCTTGTATCCATAGAAAATTACATAAAGCGAGACAGGGCAAACGTAGCTCGACCGATCATTTTTTCATTAACGATATCTCATCTCGATCGAATAGTTTTAAGACCATTCTGAACACTAATTTTACAACTATTCCGAAGACTAATGTTGGTCTTAAAACTAGGCTATCGTTAATCAGAAAAAGATCGGTCGAGCTACGTTTGCCCGCTGTATTTAATTTTCTTCGGATCCAAGTTTCAGCATTATGTCACTTCTCGTCGTGATAGTCATGGCCTTCTGAACCTCACTCTCCGACGGACGTGAAATCAAACAGATACTACGTGATCCAACATGACTACTGCTGTAGTTGTTCTACTGTTCTCGAAATTAAAGACGGATACACTCACAAAATATGCAAGTTCAACATTTTTTTTCTCCACGATAAAAACCTTGAAACGAGTTTACGACCAGTGTTTCGTGTACAGAATTGAATGAACTTTATTGTTCCAAAATAAAAAAGCATTTTTTATATTTTTTTCGAAAAAAAATTTCTAGTTACCCAAGAAAGGTACGTCTCACATCAGCGACATATTTTTTTTCGAAAAGCGCATCCAAAATCCTTCGAAAACCGCTTTTTAAACTCCCCGATTTTTTAACGCCAAAGCGGTAAAAAATACATGGCCACCTTATAATTGTCACTCTGTATATTTAAGTATATACTATAAAATTTTTGAAGAATTTCCTTGAAAAACACCGAAGAAAATTTATGACTGCCTTGACTTTGTTTTTCTTGGTACTATTTTTTCAAACGCGTTTCTCTGAAAACGACTTTTTTTGAACTTGCGTACACGCTAGTTTGAAAAGTTTTCAACCAATCGTTTTAAAAATTGGCAGTTACTTTCTTCATAGTATTGTGCTTTATATGAACCTAAAATCGGAATATTATCATTATTTGAAATAATTTTTTTTTTGCAAATAAAGTTGTAAAAAATGGCAAAAAATCATGCTTTTTTGTTTTGACCCCTGTAAAAAATTCAATTTTCTATTTTTTTGATAGCATCTAGGTAACTGAGATTCGTAGCGTAGGTGCTCGCGAAGGTTCTTCTTCCTTTCTCACAAGACCAGAATCGCTCGCTAGCTCGCTTTTCCAGCAACTTTGCGATTTCCTCGGGGATCACGGGCATTTTTTTTATTTTCTCGTGTGAGAATGAAGAAAAGTTTCGGGCGTTCTCAACGTAACATGGTTTGTCCTTAAGGGGGGAAATAGGGTTAGACGGTTCAAAAAATCGATTTTTTTTATTTCATAAATTGTTAGTAAAACTAAAGAAAAATATGTTCCCAAAATTTTAAATGAAAATTCCGACTCGTTCTATTGTTATAAGCCATTAAAGTGAGTAGCTCTCCTTCAGGCCCCGAGAGCGCGATTTTCTCAAACGCGATTTTCTGAAAACGACTTTTTTCGAACTTGCGTACACGCTAGTTTAAAAAGTTTTCAACCAATCGTTTTGAAAATTGGCAGTTACTTTCTTCATAGTATTGCGCTCTATATGAACCTAAAATCGGAATATTATCATTATTTAAAATAATTTTTTTTTTGCAAATAAAGTTGTAAAAAACGGCAAAAAATCATGCTTTTTTGTTTTGACCCCTGTAAAAAATTCAATTTTCAGTTTTTTTGATAGCATTTAGGTTCATGTAGAAGAGAGACATATAATAAAAGTAAATTCCAACCTCGTTTGATTTCAGATGAAAATTGCGGCTTCCAGAATGTACGCAAAATGCTGAGTCTGATTGTGACCTGCAATATGGGGTCGTTACTATCTTCGGTGTTTTTCAAGGAAATTCTTCAAAAATTTTATAGTATATACTTAAGTATATATATAAAATATTCTCAAAGTTTCAATAAATTATATTCATTTTTTATTCTAACAATCCTAATTTTTAAAATAACAGTAATGGCCATTGTTATGTAAAAGAAAAGTGAAAAAATATCAATACGTATTTAATGGTTGTAATGACAATATTTTTGAAAAATACCATTCAGTAAGTAAATAAACATGACAGAAATATTTTCGTAAAAACTATTGAAATAAAACGATCATTGTAAATTAATTAAAAAAAAAAACAGGAAATGAATCCAACGGAAATCTTTCGTAAGCTTATTTTTCACTTGTTTAACCACCCCTGCTTACTAGCCTAATTGGTGAGATTCGATCGCTACATACGTTATGGCAATTTTTTGGAACTACATTTTCGCCGTATGCCAGAATTACTGTACGTAACAGCACGGCTTTCGTTATGAAAAACGAAAAGTGGTAATTTCCACTACTACTGCGTGTACAGTCTCCCCGTTCTACTACATTAACTCAATGGGGTAGGGAGGATCGAGGTTTTTTTTTTTTTTACATTTACCTTGACGAATGGAATAATTCTGCGCTAAATTTTAGATTTTTTTCTTCTTTTTCACGAAAAATTCTACTGCTTCGTACACCGTGCAAAAGCCACGTCACTTGACGTACGACTATATGTATTTTTTCAGTTAGAGACTCTCACTATATCGTAACCAGCGAGTAGAGGTCTTTTCCCCACGAATATCCAAGCTGAAGAGAGAAGTGTAACGGGGGTAGAGCTTTTCTCACTCATTCTCTCGTCTTTTCATCCTTCTTTATCCCTATTTTACGTTGATGGGAGATGGAGGTAGAGAGAGAGAGAGAGAGAAACGAAGAACGATCTCTTTTTTTCCTCTTACCCCCAGTGTTTTGGGGGTAAGAGGCAGCATCCTTTTCAACCGTTGGTGGGAGACCAAACGAGCTTCTTTATCATTGATCTAAAATTTTTCTCATATCCTCTCTCGTAACTATATCCATACATACATAATACATATAAATGTACATGTATAAGCTAATGTGCAATATATATACCAAGGCATATCGATAAATATTCATATATATTTCTTCTATATAAGACATTCCATGCTGAATTTACCGACTTCTTACCATAAGAGTATGCAATATTGTTGCTGATTTTTTATTGCCCTTTTTAGAGTTGAACGAGGATTCAGTTTTTTTTTTTTTTTTTTCAAAATTCTTATCTCAAATACTTTTTGCGATATAACATTTATAGAAAATAATTTTTTAAACAATTTTTATTAATAAATAATGGAATGAAAAATCAAGAACGTGATCGACAGACCCCACGGTCAGATGTTAGTATTTTTGGCGCCGAATACCCCATTTATTTAGTACTACTATTTGTTTTTTCTATTCCACAATTTACGCGTCCTATTAAACGGAAATTTAATACAGCAGCGAAATTACCGACAATAGTGACGCGTGGTTGGTGCGCGGGTCTGGCGATCACCCAAGTTAAGCAACTTTAGCCGTTGTTACTACTTGGATGGGTGACAGTTTATCCGTGCACTGGATGGCGCGTCGAACATTCAGCAGCAAGCAGTTTGATTGAGTTTCTGATTTGGTAAGTAGAACTGAAAGTCGGTAAAAACGAAGCCGTCTGTACCGATACAGGTTTTCCGCAGTTTCTCTGTGCCCGTGGCAAATGCGATACAGTGTAGCTAAGACGTCTGCGAGCGGTATGGAAGTTAGGTTAGCTTGGCGAAGTGCGGATAGGGAGTGATAGAGGGAAAAATGGAAAGAAAGGGATTGGGAAGGGTGATACGTAAAAATTCGTAAAGGGACATGTTGGAAAAAATGAAAATAAAATAATACTGCAGCGAAATCGAAACGGAAGGAAAGGGGCGGCGGAGGGCTCTGTAATTACTTTCAGTTGGGCGTCAACTTCCGATTGCTTGCGATCGAAACAAGTGCCATTTAAATTCTTCATTGCTATCAACTTTGTTGACAAACAAACGTTACTTTTTTTTTCACCATCGTATACCCTTTTCAGGTTTTTACGTCCCTTCCTCTTTTGTTCTCATTTCCATTCCATTCTTTGAGACCCACCCCAGAGTGCCGCAGCTACTTTTTCTAATGCTCCCCCGTGTCGTGTTCGCACGAGGACACAGGGAAATTGCGGAAAACCTGGCCCATACAAGCGGCCACATTTCGCATTAGTATTATCTTCACAAATTGTTGTATTACTTTCAGAAACTCCAAAAAACTGGGTCGTTCTCGATAGTCAACGTGCAAGCGAGTGTAAGACAAGGCGATCACCCATCCCAGCATTGACCGCGAGCTTTTGCACGAAAAATTTATTGTAATTCATCATAAATTATTACACATTCAAAATGACTATTTATCATAATGTAAATTCAAATGGTTTTTCGTCTATACTACACTATATCGACCATTGGGCAAACAAAAAAAAAACCCTTTACGCCCTTGTTTGTTTGCTAAATACATAAATATTTGTCGATTTTTCCCGTATTTATGAAATTATATATTTGCGAACATAACATAGAGCATCGATGCGATACAATCCCTCATCGTCGAGCGCGGTACACACATTATAAACCGCGCCAAATTTCGCTATATAATAATTTTCGAACGAACCGTTTCTCGCATGCATCGAGCCAATTTAATTCGATTATTTTTGTAAATTCACTGTCGAGACACTTTTTTTGTTGTTTAAAAATATAAATCACACGACGACATTGCGTAACGATATATTTTATCGGAGCGTTTAATCGCATTTGTCACTGTGTCGAAACACTGTAATATCACAAATTTAACGATCGACATCGCGCGAACGAATAATTCCGAATGATGCTTTATACTTCGTGTTTAATTAACGTTATTTTTAATTTTTACCAACTGAAGCACAGGGGAGATCGTGGGAAATCGTAATAATAAAAATAAAACGCACTAGCCGGAAGCTCGAGGAGAGCGTTACAACGTGAATCATCAACGGGTACTAAGCGTGCACTACAGTCTTCTCCGATCGGGGTTTCGTCACCAGACAGCAACAGCTACGCTATACGGCGTGGGTCGGCGAGGGGGTGCGCGGAGGGGTTACTATGTATAGGCTATATAGAGGGTGTTCGTTGTATTACGATGCCGAACTCGTAACGGCGCAAACTCTTGTCAAAGTTTACTATTTGCTTCGCGCACACGCGTTCAAACTCCAAGAGTGCCGTGGCTATCGATGGACATGTCATATTATCTAATATATATATACTATATTTATTATAATATACACGTGGAATTCGAAAACTACGATCAGAACGCTAACACGTGGATGCAAGAACATTGCTGCAGTCTATCGTGCACTTATGCATTATCGTATAACGTTTAAAACTTGTATTTATTTTATTTGTTGTTATCAACGTTCCCTCTCACTTTTACGATCATGAAATCCGGTTACCTAACGAACATACACACGCGCAATGTTTGGACACTTATACAACGGGTTTTCTGTATAAATTCGTGACTGTATGGGCAATCATTCATGAAAATTTGTTTTTCAATCGTTCGTTCGATCCAGTTCCGATAACGTCCGGTGTGAGGGGGCTATAAAAAATTGAAGATAAACGAGTGATTCTATGTCAACTGGATGATCTTTGGATTCTCAGCCTTTGGATGGTTGCCTATTTTTTTTTATTATTTTTTTATAATTTCAATAATTCTGAAATATATTGAAAATTTCCCGAAAAGAAATTTGAAATGTTTCGAAAAATCGCTATAGGCGTTTGTTGAGACTTAAGCTCGTGCAATGTTTCGTCTATCGAGTAAATACTTTGTGTATCAATTGGGTACCATGGAAGGATATTTGGTACTGAATTTCAAGAAAATTGATAAAAGCATTTTGTATTTATGATATTTTCGATTTTTCTAAAAATCCATTTAGCATCAAGCCAATCTCATACTGTCAACTTCAGGGAGAGAAAAAATTATGTAAATTGAAACTTGTATATTCCTTTCTCATTGTTTTTGTGCATATAATAAAGCTTTCTTTACGTGGAGATCACGATTTAAAAAAAAACCCCTTCATCGTTGAGGAAAAATTGTGGATACGCAAAAATAATGAAGCAATATGCAAGTTTCAATTTGGGTTGATTTTTTTTTAAATTTGGAATAGTTGAAAAATTCTGTTTCATAATGATGGATAAAATTATATATTATTGGTATAATTATAATTACATACTAATTATAATAATTCTGCATTAACTTGTTAAGATTTTTTTTAATTAATTTTTGGTACGTCTAATTTTTGAACTAAAACTGTTTTATATGGTTCGAGAGTGATAAAACGTTAGTTCACGTTCAAGTGTTCTACCTATATGCTTTGTACAGTACTACCTACTGTGACTGTCGCAACTATAGATGGAGACCGATAGTGTGTGGAAAATGTGCGTATATGAGCGAACCCCAACTTGTCCATAAGAAAACAAATCGATCGTGAGGCGATCCCTTGTGGTGTATATCGTAATACATACACAAGCGGAAGACCCATGACCGTAACCGCGTGTACCAGTGCCCCGATGTAAATATACGCGGGCATAGGCCAAGATTAAAAATAACCCCTGTCGAGAGTGTCGAGGGAGGCGAGTGCGTAACGCTGAGAAGTCTGATCACAGCCGGGAACGTTCTCCTACGTGCACCGGACCTCAAACACTCGCCCGTGCGATCATTTTGTACGGGGACGAAAAAACACATATGTCCCGAACGAAATGCAAATGAAATTAGTTCGGTTTGAATACATTTTAATTGAGACAATAACGTTTTTATTTTATTTGAAGAAATATAAATTTTCATTCCGGGACAAATTTATTTAATCTGAAGGAAAATGTTCAAGACGATTGTTTAATCGACAAATAACCCAAATATATTTCAATAAATGAAATTTAAATACACATTTTTTTATATTATATAAACGAAATTATCTTAACTTCCGCGATGTTTGTTACCGGTCTGAGTAGGACTCAGGATCGCTTTTGATTTTCCGAGAAATGGTATTTTTTATGTACGAGGTCTGTTCAAAAAGTATCGCGAATTTTGAATTTTCGCGGGCTACGTATATTCGATTTTCAATTTTTTTGTGGCGTTAGGTTGGTACTTATGACCCTCACTTATGCTGAAAAAATCGGCCATTTTGAATGTTTAGTTAAGTGTTGACAGCTGTTTTGGTTAGACGTGTTTTGGCTTGTCTTCGATTTTTACCTATTCCAAAAAAGCAGCTTCCATCGCGATGATTGAGCTTTCGTTTCCACGTCATAACCATAAACCATGATTCGTCACCAGTTATGACCCTCTGGAGCAAATTTGGGTCGTCGCGGACCAAGTCCAACAGCTCCTTAGCAATGTTAACGCGACACTGTTTTTGTTCGAAATTGAGCAATTTTGGCACGAATTTCGCGGCGACCCGTTGCATGCCCAAATCATTGGTAAAAATCAAATAGCACGAGCCAATCGATATGTTTAATTCCTCAGCAACTTCTCTAACGGTGATTCGACGATTGGCCAATATTATTTTCTTCACTTCATCAATGTTTTCGTCTGTTGTTGATGTGCTCGGGCGTCCGGAACGCATTTCGTTGTTCGCATCTTCTCGGCCCTCTGAGAACATTTTGTACCACCGATAAACGTTGCTTTGTTCCAAGATAGCTTCACCATATGCCACAGCCAACATTCGGAATGCGTCCGCGCACTTAATTTTGTTGTTCACACAAAATTTGATACAGATTCTTTGATGCATTTTTTAGAATAGGCAAAAATCGTAGACAAGCCAAAACACGTCTAACCAAAACAGCTGTCAACAATTAACTAAACATTCATAATGGCCGGTTTTTTCAGCATAAGTGAGGGACATGAGTACCAACCTAACGCCACAAAAAAATCGAAAATCGAATATACGTAGCCCGCGGAAATTTAAAATTCGCGATACTTTTTGAACAGACCTCGTATATGATTTTTTTCTTAGTAATATTATCTTTGTATTAACGGGTGATCAGAGGGAAAAACATTTTAATAGGATCTTGAAAGAAATTTTGAGGCATTTACATTTTTAACTTCCCGATCCTAGAGGGAAGTTATTGTAATGACCCCGAAAATCAAAAGTGGTAATTTCAAGATATCTCCACGTTTTATGATCCCTAAAATCATTCTAACACGTTTTTGAAAACATGTCTGTCTGTGTGTATGTGTATGTACGTACGTGAGTACAATTTTGTCGAACGTTATCTCACGAATGAATGGAGCGATTCGATTTCATTTTACTTTTTCAAACGAAGACTCTTGACGTAACTTAGAGCGGAAAGAAGTATGGCCTTGATCGCCTCAGCGGTTTCGTGGATATTCGGCTGAAACTATTAAAAACAAAAATGACTTTTACACAAAATCGACGATTCCTCCTTGGGAAACGGTGGAATTAAAAAATTTCCTGTCGTAATTGATGCGTCTCCATGGATCTCAGACTTGAGTGAACTATTGGCGAAATCGTCTCAGCGATTGCTGATAGCAATAAAACTTGTGAAAACGTCAAGAAACATTTTTCCCCAAATCCACCTCTTTTCTCCTGAAACAACTATGTATTTTGATTTTTTTGACCATTTTTTCACCAATAGATAATTTATATATTCATGAAAAAAAAAAACAAATAGCGTAAATTAAAAATAAATGATCGAATTTTCATACGTTTTTCATGCCCCTCATGGTGGCGTAATTTGCAAGATCAAAATAGCATAAATTACGAGGGATGATCAGGAAGTTATTGGTTTGACCCGCTAAGGGTCACACCCACTTTAAGCCACCCTTTACGACGCACCCCCTCATTGGAGCGAGCGCAGCGAGCAACCAGCAATGCACTTCTTACTTTGGCCCTCTCGTTTTTTTGCATTTTGCCCAAATCAGTTGAGCCACTGATGTGGCTGTAATTTTGCATATCCGTAGCGTTACAATCCAATCTATGTTCATTACCTTCGTAAGTAGTCAGGCTTTGTAATGCCGCTTGATTCATTAAGCAACGAAGTATGTTTTTTTTTTTATAAATTCTTTAAAGTAGGACCAAGGATTTTTGCAATCTTTTTCAAACATGCCCTTTTGGACATGTTTGAAAATCACGACAATTCTCAAAGTGCTTTTCAATTACGACAATTTTCGAAGTGCTTTTCAGGTTATAAAAAATTGATATATCGGTATTAATAAGATGGCATTCTCTAAGTCTATTCCCAACGTTTTCAAAACTCTCTAAATAAACTTAAATCGTTGGACTGGAAGTAAAAGGATGATCATTTGAAATCTTGATATTATTCGGTTATTGAAGGAGCCGGCAAACAAGTCGCAACTCCATTTTTTATATTCTACTGCGTTTGAAGCCTCTAATCGATTGGAAATTTTCCAACCATTCCAAATGACGACGATGTTTTCTCGGAAGTTCAAAAATTCTATGTGAAAACGAACAAGTTTCTTTCTATTTTAATTGTATAAAAATACGAGGGTGCGAAATGCCCTCAGGAAAAAGATGGTTATATGTGTCGACACGGGTTTTCCGGAGTTTCCTCGTGCATTCGTGCGAATACGATACATTAGGGGTTGGTGGCTGCAGGCGTAAAGAGGGGTAGGCTGCCTCGGGAAAAAATGTGAAGGTCATAAAAAGAGTTAAGATATAGCCGAGCCGGCCCGAATATAAGACTAGATGGTAATCAGGAGAAAATAATAATTAGAACAAAAAATTAGAGTACATTTTGTATCACCCTTTTAACCTCGATAATCTTTTTTTTCAAATAAATTTTTTCGTATATTTTTTAACATATCCTGTTATATTCTCCACCGAGGTTGTAGTTTCGTTTGATTTCAACAAAAATATAATTTTATTACAGTGGATTTATCGCTGTGACGCAGATGAGAACGAAATTAATAATTAAAAAAAAACAAATATTGCTATTGCCTTTAAGGAGCTATGAAATTTATTGGTCGTGTCACGTTTATCGTGGAAGATTGAACGTCGCATACTTTGGATATTCTAAATGAAAATATATTATTAACGGAACGAAATGGGCAATCTGTCAAGAGAGTGTCGCGTTCGGATAATAATTTTGCATTGCAAACGAGAATGTGCCGCAGAGAGCGTTCGTCGACGGAAGCCCGCCGCGCCCGATAGATTCATGATGCTTACTTCGGGAGAAGAAAATATTCACCCTCGACGAGAAGGAGATAAAACTCTGTCATCAAGATCCCTTGTATCAATTTTTTGGCCCGTGCGCTCTCGTAAAGTGCATAAAACTTTCACGAGATATACCCACGAGGATGTTTCGACATTGTGAGGGGAATTGGATGAAAATGGATATACGTATAGATATGCGTATATATAAAGTGATGCGAATTGAGTTTATTCACCCATGACATCCGCGGACGATCGTGCTCAAGAACACAAAGTGCGTTTGTGAAATTCCATACGTGCTACGAAGATAATTTCGAGTTTAAAAATATTTTGCATATATATCATCACACACACACGTAAAGCACAAATTGGGATATTCTAGTCGAAGAGCCAAAGAAATATTCAATAAATTGAATGACAATTTTGCGAGGAACAAGCGAGATATCGGTAATTCTTTGTTCTGTCTTTTTGTGAATTCTTCGCGAGAACATTTGAATCAAACTTCCTCGTGTCTTAGGAGTATATCAGCGAGTATCGACAAAACACTTTTTTTTAAAACTTTACACATGGCGGAACTTATTGCGACTAGAGCGATAGTTTTAAAATCCATAGACAATCAGACTAATGATTTGCGACAGCTACGGGAATTTGAGAAAAAAAAATACGACCGATAATTTTGTTATTTATATTTGTTCTAGATTTTTCAATGCCTCAATGTCATTTAAAGATAATTGGCAAAATTTCAACCCATTCTGTTAAAAATTTTGTTCCATTAAAAAAACAAACTTTTTATAAGTTCGTGTTATAGGGGAAAGTTGAGGACTGGCGACCCCAGGGAAAATTTGCATATTAAAAAAAACTGGTTTTTTTTTCTCAGCGACACTCATGGGACCCCGGTAAGTCTACTACTAAATATCATGTAAAAAAAAAATTACATTTTATCATTTAGGGAGAACAGGTCTGCCGAAAACTTTTTAGGTGAATTTGGAATAATGAAACATTAATTTCAAATTATGAAAAAATTCATCTCCACCGCATTGGAACTACGTGACACAAGGAGCCTCATTCTCCCTTACATCTATCGTTATTCTTAACACAATTTAAATGACATTTATTAACATTTTGACTTCAACCGAGTCTCAAATTAATCTTAACAAAATGAAAAAACTAGTTGTCAGTATAAAATAACTCTCAGGTAATGTTACATACGGAATATTAAGGGGGGAAATAGGGTTAGACGGTTAAAAAAATCGATTTCTTTTCTATTTCATAAATTTTTAGTAAAACTATTGAAAAATATTTTCCCAAAATTTTTCATGAAAATTCCGACTCGTTCTATTATTATAAGCCATTAAACTAAGTAGCTTTCCTTCAGGCCCCCCTTGATACTATTTTTTCAAACGCGTTTTTCTGAAAACGACATTTTTTGAACTTGCGTACACGCTAGTTCGAAAAGTTTTCAACAAATCGTTTTGAAAATAGGCAGTTACTTTCTTCATAGTATTGCGCTCTATATGAACCTAAAATCGGAATATTATCATTGTTTAAAATAATTTTTTTTTTGCAAATAAAGTTGTAAAAAATGGCAAAAAATCATGCTTTTTTGTTTTGACCCCTGTAAAAAATTTAATTTTCAATTTTTTTGATAGCATTTAGGTTCATATAGAAGAGAGACATATAATAAAAGTAAATTCCAACCTCGTTTGATTTCAGATGAAAATTGCGGCTTCCAGAATGTACGCAAAATGCTGAATCTGATTGTGACCTGCAATATGGGGTCGCTAATATCTTCGGTGTTTTTCAAGGAAATTCTTCAAAAATTTTATAGTATATACTTAAATATATGTATAAAATATTCTCAAAGTTTCAATAAATTATATTCATTTTTTATACTATAAAAAAATTCATGAAAATCATTGAGAAAACGCTGTCCTAACCCTATTTCCCCCCTTAACCGCGTAAAACCATTTTATCGATGGAAAGTTATCTCCAATTATAAAACCTATTAAATCCTTTTCTCGAGCAGCTACTTAGCGGCACACAAAGTTTAATTAGTCCTTTACGATTTGTTAGTAAAGGGAAGAAAAACTGGAAAAAGGTAGATACTGATGTTGCTTCGAGTTTCTTAGAATTAACTCGTCGAGAAATAGTCGACTATTTGGCCGATGGATCTTAAAAGCCTAGTCAGTGGTACAACAATTTCTGGCTCTTAGTCCCGAGAAGTTTGCCGCGCAGACTCGGCAAAGTTCGTCTACGCCACGTTGTGGAAAGTTTCGGGGCTATGGACATGACGGTCCACTCACGGGGTGAGCACATCAACCCATAAGAGGATACTGGGCTCTTGCTTCACTTTGCTGGCATTGCCGAGAGCTTTGTGGATGTTGTTCACTTTGACAGATCGTATATCCAAACAATATGGCAAAGTGGAGCGTGTTCGCTTTCACGCACGTCTTCATATATATACCCGAGTTTATCATCCCTTCGAAGCCTTGTCTGTTTCTCCTCGCTCATCTGGTCCCTTAAGCTCTCGCGTACACCCTCAAGCGGATATATATGCCGCTAAGTAAAACCACTGGGGATCGTGGAAAGCATTAGCGATGAGCAGTAGAAAAGGCCTTAACGTATCAGACACAGCGCGGCGAAGAGATAAAAGGTAAATGAAGTACAAGAGCCGAGGGGGCAGGAAAGGAAAATGAAAAACAAAACGCAACCCCCTCGTACTTGTGTGTTACAAAATAAAAAATTACTATAGCCGCGACAGCGAGAAATCGATTTTTTTGTTCCTACTGCACCTTTCATACCTTCGTATAGAAAGCTTTGATTTTATGAAATAAAAGATCGTTTAATTCACGCCAGACAATATTCCTCGACTGAAAATGAGAACAGCATTCGGCCAATTTCAGCTGGATTTTCCATTCTATCAAATTTCGAGTGCACAACAATGTAGTACGGGTTGTTCTGATGAAATTTCTCCAATTTCTGACACTTGATCCAATTTCAATAAAATGTATGTACACTTGTGATTAAAATCATCTTAAATTCGGTAAATTTATTATTGAATGTCTTCTCGACAATATCGATAAATAATTGAAATAAAACTCATCAAAAGAATTTGTTTGCAAAAAAAAGAATTGCATTAATGATTCGGCTAGAAGCGATAAAGTAGTTAGAATTGTGACGGCGGTATAACCGTGCTTTTGAGTATCGGAACATTTTCATTTTTTATCATGAATGAGGTATTGATAAATACCATCTCAGTAATCTTTACTGTTGCAAAACCTATTATATTGTTAAATGATACAAATATCTCGCTAAACAGTCAAATCTTTTAAGGTAGTAGTCTGGTAACTTAAGCCGATTTTCATGTCTTTTTTGGAGGGCGTTTTTTTGTAGGAAAATAAAAATTAATGGCGGGCTTTGGAAAAAAAAACTTTTTCCCAAAGTCCGCTATTTTGTTATTTATCCATGAAATTTAACTTCACTAGTTCCGACCAGAATGACATGTCTATAGATTAAGAATTATCAAGAATTTTTGATTTCAGATAACATCAAGAGCCAAAATCACCAGGGCCACCCACGCGCTTTTTTTTCGAAGTGCCAACTTCGATCAATAATAATAATAATAATAATAATAATAAACTATTACATTTTTTCAAATACATTTTTTTTTGAATCTTTAATATGTAAATAAAAACATCCCAAATATCCAAAACGATTCACTTTTATTTTCCTACAAAAAACGCCCTCCAAAAAAGACATGAAAATCGGCTTAAGTTACCAGACTACTACCTTAACAGGAAATTAGCCAAAAATGGCTATTTCGCGTTAATTTCATCATCAAATTAGGCAGCAGTAAAAATCATCAAACACGCTACAGCCTCTGCGAGAACTAATTTTTTTTTGTCAAAAAGTACGATACCGAAGAATGGCAACTATTTATGTATTTCAAAATCGTTGTTTTTTTTTTTAACCCCCCTCGTGAACAGTGCCCCGTCACAATATTTTTCCGGCACTGGCAAAGCTTCTTCTACAAAAGAAGCCATACACGGGAGGTTTGGGCTTAGTAGAACAACGAAATGGAAACAATGTGAAGTTTCAATTTGCATAATTATTTCCTTTTTTTTTTCTTCGCTTCTTGTCTTTTTCCACAATATTGTGTCGTCATGAAAAATAGATACAATTTTTTTTTGTCCACTTCGTAACCTCACAAATGAGGAATAAGCAAAAGAGACTCGCGTAGGTCATAAATCTATTGGTGACATTTATATTTTGTTTTTCCAAGAAAATATACAATCTTCCGCGAATACTTAATGCATGAAATGAATAATTCGATGAATCGAGATATGATATTCATGAGATGCGTTTTCATCCTCTGTATATTCATTGTCCAATTACCAATTCCAACATCATCTTAACACTGGAAAAAACTGTTTCCACGCGGGTCATTATCGCATTCCCTCTCTTCTCGTACCGCTATATTATGTCGTATCGTCACTTTAGCGGTTAGTTATCTCGCAGTGGAAAACGTGTTAATGACAATGCAAAAATATGCTATCGTCGCGTTAATAACATGCGCGTTGAAATGTACGATCGACGAAACGGCTGAAAGTCAGATGTCACGCACGCATACACAGTGGAATCTCACAAACACGTTTTTTCATCAATAAACGTCTTACACCCGGCAGAAACGCATTTATATCAACCAGACTAAATTATTTATCGATTATGATCGATTGTGCGACTTAAACTTTCGCACAAAATTTTCTTTATATAAATTTTTACGAGCTATAATGATATATTTATGAATTATTATATTTTTTATGACTATTTAAAAGATCAATCATTTTTGTCTTCTAACGAAGAGAATTCATTATCACCATTTTATTGATTAATAATCATTTTCATTTTTTGAGCAAACGAAATTGGATAATTTTAGGGTGTAGAATTTTCTTTTTCTCCGTTTTGTTCTTTTCAATATCATCGTAAAATGTCAAAGAAATAAATTTTGTTTCAATTGAGTGTAAAGATTTTATTTCGATGAAACGAAATATGTGTCAGCTCTTGATCTTTAAAAATGAATGCGTAATAACATTCATAAGTGGGTCATCTCTAGGATCCTATACTTCACTCGCAAATCAATTGTCTTCTCTTACCCCTTTCTCTCACACTCGTGGTTTACCGATATTATATATCTCCAATTTGTGGGTTTCCCCCGTGTTTGACTTACGGAACCGGTCGCTCGCGACCTTGCGGAAGTTACAAGAGGCAATGGACGGGTTTTGCGACATCTTTCCGGAAACTTACCTGCAACAAAAATAATAAAATACATTCGTTTCGTCATAAAACGAGTTCAGGATTACGAGACAATGAAGAATTGAAAAAAAACAAACATTTAAACGACAAACGCTTGCGACAAAAACATATAGAACGAATCATTGATAATCAAGAATAATTAATCGAAGATGAATGTTATAAAATATTGAAAAAGCTTCAGTAAAAACAAAAGTGTCTGAGCGCTCTTTTTAGTTTATACACATATATACATTAGGGCGATTTTTTTTTTTCGACTTTTTTTTTTTTCAGTCACCACTCGAAATTTTGTTGGATATGTCGAAAAAGAAATTCCCTGAAAGTTGCAGCCCGTAATATTAATTCTAAGTACTTTCCCAAAACGTGAGAAGATTTTCCATCTAAAATACACGTAAATCGAATTTTTTTTTTTCAAATTTCTATAACTCACCCGCATTTTAAGCTATCATATTGTTCTTAGTTTCGATTTACTCAGAATAAAACAATCTAAAAAAGTGCCTTTTGCGGCGAAGGTGTAAATTGTACTGGTGAGTTGGTAGGGGTCACTGAAGTTGATTTTTACCCAAAATTCTCGTTTTTTTGCTATTTTATTGCTCGTTTATTGAACTGTTTTTATTTTTCATTTTTTTTATTATTTAATATTTCATATTTTATAAATTTTATACTACTCATAAGTTAAAGTTCAATATCTCAAGAAATATTAATCTAAGCAATTGGGTCGATAGAACCTTTTTTGTAGGAAATTAAATTTCCAACAAATTTTTCGTTTACATTTTTTTCGTAAAGTTAATTGTTTCGGAGATAACAGCAAAAAACGAGAATTTTGGGTAAAAATCAACTTCAGTGACCCGTACCAACAGTACAATTTGCACTTTCACCGCAAAAGGCACTTTTTTAGATTATTTTATTCTGAGTAAATCGAAACCAAGAACAATATTCTAGCATAAAATGCGGCGGAGTTATAGAAATTTGAAAAAAAAAAAATTCGATTCACGTGTATTTTAGATGGAAAATCTTCTCACGCTTTGGGAGAGTACTTAGAATTAATATTAAGGGCTGTAACTTTCAGGGAATTTCTTTTTCGACATATCCAACAAAATTTCGGGTGGAGACTGAAAAAAAAAAAAATAGCCGAAAAAAAAATCGCCCTAATATACATGTATGTATAAAAAAAAATTACAGAATGTACTTTGGAATGGTTTTAGCAAACACATTTTTTTTTACTGTTCGAACTAAATGCTCACGAAAAATTCCGGTCAGTGTCCTGTGGAATATTTTCAATGTACATCTTCGTCAGTTAAATTTGTGAAGAATCATCGTAACACGAGACAGTTTACGATGCAAATTCGTTTGCGCTTCGTGTACTAAGCGTTTCACAATTTCGAGTCTGTGTGTGTCTCTCTGCCACACGAACGAAAACCCTCATATATAGAGCTTAACTATAATATCCATTACGAGAGTACGTGCCAGACTCTGTGTATGTAATTTAGACCAAACAGCTAATGTTTGTTCCTTCAGCTAACGCGATTTAACCAAGGTGTTAATGTATTGTCAAAATTGAGTATGGAAATTTCCGATCCATGAGGCTTCATTTGCGATACCTTGATAGACAACGTCACAGGCTTGCCAATACATTAAATGTATGTGTATATTTGTCTTCCAATATCTCGTGACATGTACGGTTTAAAGTGACGAAAGAAACGACCATCTTGCAACGAGACAAATTAATTTATTTCAGTTTAATAAAAAAGTGTTTTCGTTTGTCAATAAATTTTTCCTTGAATAATTAACTGAAAGTTATGTCAGTAAGGTAATTTTTCGAAATTAAAGCTGAATTCAAGAAGGACAAAACAAATTTAAATTATATAAAGGGTAAAGTAGATTTTTATAAAATCGATTCGAATTATTCTGAAATTTGAACAATGAGTAAGTGACGTCGTATTAACAGCACATTGTTCAGTTAATAATCACGACATATTTATGTTTACTATTTTTGTTGTGTCATATCGATAAAATCGACGGCCAAGTTCCCAACAGCAGATGCTTGAAACAACCCCTATTTCTGCACACGATAAAAAAGCGCGGGAAGATGGGGTAAAGAAGAATTCTGCCATGTTCGTTGTAGCTGGGGAAAAAGCTACCTTGACCGTTGTTGTTCACGAAAAATCACATTTCACTCACGCCGTGAGTTGAATCGATGCTCGAGTATATCACTTCCCAATGTACCTACTGAAGGTACTGAAATTACGAACATATACATTCGTCAAATTATTTTTAATTTTCAACAATTATTTATAGTTCAGGATTTTTTTTGCTCTTATTTTCAAATAAAATTTCCCCCGAGATGCTTAAATATATATACGAAGAAAATTTGATGCATTTTGCAATGACTTCTCTAATAAATTAATTACGAAGAATTGTACTAAAAGAAATTAATGTCCATTATACAAAAACAATTGGTTCATATTGTTCTCAATTATTTGCACAAGTTATAATTTTGATTTTCGTGAGAAAAATTATTCATCGATTAACTAGAAAACCTCACTCAATCTCCTTCTACAAAATGAAGTCTGATATTTCACAATTATTATAAAGTCACTGTTAAATACCTCGTAATTAATGACAATCCTTTTACGAAGCACAATTTTCATTTTATATTCCGAACGCTTTGTAAAATGAAAGTGAAGTTTTGAATTACAAGAATCTTTAAAAAATATCTAATAAAATATTTCGATTGTTGTTTCTTTCAATTCGAATGATATGTCTGCTCGTACTTGACTTCCATCTTCTTCAAACATCGACTCGTGCATTTCATAATTAAGTCAAGGTAAGTAAGTCGTCGTAATTAACGACGATTCCAGAACGAGTGACGTTTCTAGCATGTTATTTCGAATTCAGTGTTAGTACAAGTGAAATGTTAGCTATAGAGGAACGTTGGAATATTCGAGAATGAAGAGGCGAGAGCCCAAGGGGTTGTGTCTATCTCATCTCGGCGCAACGAGCGAAACGAAGCCAAGCAAGGAAGAACGTGTGATTTCTTAATCTCTGAGAAAATGGGTACACGGACAACGAGGTAAGGGACGTGGTAAGACGAGAGCGGGATGAAGAGATCTCTCGAGTCGAAGAATTCACCCTCTCGAAACAATGGACCATCACCAGTTTCCCGGAGTGCCCTGCACACTATAGGGCCGTACATTTCATCTGGCTGTTTTTACGAGTGAATTTAATTGAAATGCAAAATGTCACACAGTTAATTCACTAAATTTCTAAACAATCGTCGTTTTGTAAATTTGTTTGTAAAATTTCGAAAATTAAAATGTTTTTATCGCGCGTAACTTCAACACCTTACCTCACAAAAGATTATTAAAAATTAGACGTTACAAAAACTTATTATCGTAGCCAAACAAAAACAAAGAAATTGTTGCATAAAATTCAATAAAGAACATCAATAACAATGAATAATGAAAGATGTAAAAATGTTTTGAAAATAATTAATTCAATCCGCATCTTTCCAATTCGATTATGGGTTTTTTGTTGTTATACCCAAAACAGTGATTCGTGATCGGTTGAATTGAGTTTTTGGAATACGAGAATTCTCGTATTCCGAGAAAAGTGGCTCGTTCGTCTCGTGGCAACAGAGATTCGCGGAACCGCACCTGAAAAAGCTAGCCCGAGAGCCGAGCATTTGAGGGCATCAATGACGTCAGAACTTGGGGGGAGGGGGGCGGAGTTTTCTATTACGTCACTGGCCCAGGCAGCAGCCGCAGCCTCTACGCCGCAACATCGATCAGCCACCAGCCGATAGCAGAGGAAATATCGTTAATAGCGTCGCCGCTTCTGTTACAGTTCTCTTAATTAAATTCAGTACTATACCATGCTGTTTCATTATCGTGTTTACCCCTTATTGCGTGCGTGTATACGCACTTATTATTTCAGTCTTTCCTTCGCACATTCTTTCTCTCTTTCTCTCACTTTCCGCTAAGTCTGAAAGTCGTCTCCCGAAATTCGATAGACATATATATATATATATTAGGGCGATTTTTTTTCGACTATTTTTTTTTCAGTCTCCACCCGAAATTTTGTTGGATATGTCGAAAAAGAAATTCCCTGAAAGTTACAGCCCTTAATATTAATTCTAAGTACTTTCCCAAAGCGTGAGAAGATTTTTCATCTAAAATACACGTAAATCGAATTTTTTTTTTCTTCAAAATTCTATAACTCAGCCGCATTTTATGTTATCATATTGTTCTTGGTTTCGATTTACTCAGAATAAAATAATCTAAAAAAGTGCCTTTTGCGGCGAAAGTGTAAATTGTACTGGTGAGTTGGTACGGGTCACTGAAGTTGATTTTTACCCAAAATTCTCGTTTTTTTGCTGTTATCTCCGAAACAATTAATTTTACGAAAAAAATTTAACCGAAAAATTTGTTGGGAATTTAATTTCCTATAAAAAAGGTCCTATCAACCCAATCGCTTGGATCAATATTTCTCGAGATATTGAACTTTTTTATTTTTTATTTTTTTTATTATTTAATATTTCATATTTTATAAATTTTATACTACTCATAAGTTAAAGTTCAATATCTCAAGAAATATTAACCTAAGCAATTGGGTTGATAGGACTTTTTTTGTAGGAAATTAAATTTCCAACAAATTTTCCGTTTACATTTTTTTTGTAAAGTTAATTGTTTCGGAGATAACAGCAAAAAACGAGAATTTTGGGTAAAAATCAACTTCAGTGACCCGTACCAACAGTACAATTTGCACTTTCACCGCAAAAGGCACTTTTTTAGATTATTTTATTCTGAGTAAATCGAAACCAAGAACAATATGATAGCATAAAATGTTATAGAGTTATAGAAATTTGAAAAAAAAAAAAAATTCGATTTACGTGTATTTTAGATGGAAAATCTTCTCACGCTTTGGGAGAGTACTTAGAATTAATATTAAGGGCTGTAACTTTCAGGGAATTTCTTTTTCGACATATCCAACAAAATTTCGGGTGGAGACTGAAAAAAAAAAAATAGCCGACAAAAAAATCGCCCTAATATACATATGTTTATAGAATTTCATATGATCTCATCTTTGTAAATCTGCTCGCCTCGCGACATTTATAATGATTATTATCTCTAGGCCAACAAGATTTCCATTAATTAATCGTATTTAATAGTTTACAGAATGTTCGAAAGATTAATATACCGTCGAACTGCATTTGACCCGAAAACAAACAAGTGAATTTTTGCTAGCAGCAATGCACTCTGCGAAATGAGATTTAAAAAAATTACCGAAATACACGAAATATTACGTGAACGAAATTGTCATTCATTTGAGATTCTACTCGATTTGAATGAAAATTAATTCATATGTACAAATCTAGTCGATTAAACGATCTCACTTGTTTGGGGCCGAGTTTATTCAGCGACATAGAAAATGACCAAAAACGTTCTACTTTAAAGTAGAGCTTTCCCAATAACCGTTATCAAGCCCAATAAGGGAATGTTTTTAAAAAAATCTGCTGTCTTCATTTCTCAACATTTCACCACCCGATATTTGCACTTGGTGATTAGAAAAAATGAAATTTGTCGATGCAGAAAGAAATTTACGTTATTTCACAAGAAATATCGTGTTAAGAGGATTAATAAGATCATGCAGTCGGCTAATTGGATCACTCTTCAAAGAAGTCGTGTAAGATATATGCCCTCGTTATTTTGATCGAGGATCAATAACTTTGAGAGATTATGCTCTAGCAACATTGTCACTGGGTTTTGTTTCCTTGGGAAGTACCTCGAAGCTACCAGGTGGAAATCGGACACAAAGAGAGAGAGAGAGAGAGAGAGAGAGAACTTCAAATGTCAAAGTTTATACGTGCAATCGCTAATTCCATTGTGCTCAGTACTAAAAGGAGTATCCGATGTTGGATTTCTGCTGCCGACAGCCGAGCCCCCGAACAAACAGAGGGTAGAAGATCTATGTATATAGACTTCCGAGATCGTGAGGATAGGGCGAGGAAAAGCTTTCGAGTTTACCGGTAGTTCTCTCGTATTAAACCGCCATTGACACACGGATCACACCCAATTCTACGTGGCAAAGTGTTCCAGCGTTTATTTCTTTCGTTCTCATCATTACTTCGAAGCCCATTAACGTTTCTCCCCATTTACAAGTAATTGGGAATGCATCAAGCCCCCGACGTGGTACTGATTCGCAATATTGTTAACTCAAGTGATATATGTGTATATAGAAAAAGAGAGTTTTATACATACGTAGTAACTCTTGGGTCTTAATCGATTCGACCTAATTTTACCATTTTCTTTGCGGTATAACTACCCCTTAAACCGTGACGTCCTCGATTCACGTGACGTGGGTAAATGCGTTCAACTACTGACGTACATATAACACTTTTGTCTGTGTGTGCGCGTTTGTGTGTATTTTACGTGTGCAAAGAGAGGGACAGAAAGTATGTTGAGCGTGCCCGCGAAATTTATCAAGGCAACGTTGTCCTATAGAACACGTTGACTTGTGTACCTAACGTTTGTTCCCTGATATATCACGAAATAAATGTTAGGTATACAGATAAGAATATATATATATCTGTATACAGATAAGTTAAAAAGTTTTTCCAAATTTCGAAGCTGCTGGATAAACGATAGGATGTATTTGATCGACAATTTATTTATGGTACATTTTTATTAATCTGAATTTAATACAACTTATTATGTGAATAAACTTTGCATTATTGTTGATATACAGCCACTCTTATAAGGACGAGGACCTATGCACGAATGTACAAGTGCGTTTAGAAATATTTCTACTTCCTCGTACAGGAAGCTTTGTTTTCGTGAAACAATTGTTTATTTTCGTGTCAAGAGGTCGGAAAAAACGAGTCAAAAGGTCGGAAAAACGCATTTTAAAAAAAATGTCCGAAAGGATGTGGGTGTCTGTGTGTGATGAGTATGGAAAAATCAAAGTTATATCACGTGGAAACTTTGCAAAAATTGTATGTGTAAAAACACATTTTTTGTTTTATTTATTTTTCAGTAAAATAATCTTTATCTACCCTTTCAAATTAATTCGCGCAAGGTCGAAAAAAATGTAGCGGATTAACGTATAAGCATTTGAGAGTACTTGTAAAAATTGTTTTTTAATGCTCAAGGCACTTGTCATAAAATGGGAGCACGGGTAGTAATTGATTTTCGTCCGTACGCTTGTAGGAAGAGTGAGAGAGAGAGAAAGAGAGAGAGAGTAGCCAAGCATCAAGGAACTCGAGGAAAATTCTTGAGACTTAAATTAAAAGTCTCTGGCCATTCGTGAAAGAACAACCTCGCTACCCCGGTATATATACGGGCGGGACTTTCAACTTGTCGTTGAAATTGTACGTGAACACGCAAAGGATCCGTTGTACAATACTTACTCTCTATACGTTATACGAATCAACGAAAGGTCAAGTTCCTCGGCAATGAGCTTGTTTAGCAATCTTTACGAGAGTCCTGACTTTCTTTCTGATTGATATTAAGAGGAGAAAAAAAATTCGAACAAATCTCAAACTCCTACTGAAACAACGGCGAGGTGTATTAATAGGAATGTTAATCGTATAGTGGTAAAATTAACAGTCCTTGCGTGCTAATAAAATGTTAAATCATGCGTCGACGATTAATCATGCAATCATTATACGAATAGTCACTTCCTCTCGTGCGTTTACGGTTGAAGTTGAAAATACAACAGTGTATAAAGCCCTTTTTAATTTGATTCAATTTTTTTTTTCAATATAGTCTCGTATCAGAATCGCTTCAAGATCCTCGTATTCGTTGCATGTCTTCGTCATTAAAAGTGCAGGGAGGATATAAATTTAGTCGGTGATTCGGAGGTCAACCGTTGAGTTTTTAATACAACCTGACACTATTGGACTTTCTATGACGTTTAAGGTAGTAGTCTGGTAACTTAAGCCGATTTTCATGTCTTTTTTGGAGGGTGTTTTTTTGTAGGAAAATAAAAATGAATCGTTTTGGATATTTAGGATGTTTTTATTTACATATTAAAGATACAAAAAAAAAATTTTTTGAAAAAATTTAATCATTTATTATTATTATTATTATTGATCGAAGTTGACATATAGAAGTTGGCAGCCCGGGTCCTAACTTTTTTTCTACCGAACCGATTGCTTTCAAATTTTAACAGGCTACTCCACACACTTATAGTTCTCGTCGGAACTACCGCGAAATGTTTTCACCCCTAACTTTTTATTTTACAACCCCTTCTTTGCTAAAATAAAAGGACGTTTTTTTCCAAAGTCCGCCATTTTGTTATTTATACATGAAATTTAATTTCAGTAGTTCCGACCAGAATGACATGTCTATAGATTAGGAATTATCAAGAATTTTTTATTTCAGATAACATCAAGAGCCAAAATCACCGAGGCCACCCACGCGTTTTTTTTCGAGGTGCCAACTTCGATCAATAACAATAATAATAATGAACTATTACATTTTTTCAAACAAATTTTTTTTGTATCTTTAATATGTAAATAAAAACATCCTAAATATCCAAAATGATTTACTTTTATTTTCCTACAAAAAAACGCCCTCCAAAAAAGACATGAAAATCGGCTTAAGTTACCAGACTACTACCTTAAGGGCTGTAACTTTCAGGGAATTTGTTTTTCGACATATCCAACAAAATTTCAGGTAGGGACTGAGAAAAAAAAATAGTCGAAAAAAAAAATCGCCCTAATACCTTTATACCTTTATACGCAACTTTATTTCTAAATAAAAGAGTAATAATAAATATGTTGATAACAATGATAATAACATAATGCTATGCAATGATTATACTAATATCATAATGTTCTTATTTAGCTTAAATTTGAATAAAAATAATAACTATCATGCGATGCATTGAATAACTATTTATTTTCATTCTAAAACATAAATTCCATTTTGTCAAAAGTTGAAAATTCATTTTTCAAAGATTAATATCCTACGCCGTTCTAGCGGTTCCACAAGATTATAACAGTTTTTCATAATATAAAATGATGAATAAGAAAACTGACCAGCTCGAAGGATGGACACGTGGTCCACAGGGACAGCATCCGCTATTCGAGCGTTTTCGCCGGCGTGCGCACCAATCCTGACCCATTATTGAGATCTTTTATTTATCCTGGCGGTTCACAATTATCACCGTTCACTCTGATTCCAATAACGATTTGTTAGTATTGATCGGCAGTGATCGTTGTATGAACATTTTTTATGTATTCTTATTCCGTAACCCAATACCATTCGTTGTGAAGTCTGACGTTTAATGGATATTCTGAAAGACGCTGAATAATATTGGATAGCACGACTATGCAGAATATTTCAATTGGAACGATGAAATATCTCGTCCTCTTTCCACCAACACGCTCCGAGGAATTTATTGAATTTTCTCGAGCCTCGCGGATAATATTCCGTCCGCTGAATAATAGACCGGTTTCACGAGGTTTTGTTCGTCGCACGAACAAATTGAAAAGGATTCTGCGTCGGTGTTTGTAGCGTCTAATGTTACTATACGTGCTGAGTAAAACTTTAATCGTTAAAACTTTTGACAATTATATTGTACCGATGAATGTTCGATGAACTTTTGCGGTAGGCCTCTTTTACGTTCGTTGGACAGCGTTGATCCATTTTATCAACCATCATTTGGCACTTTCCATCTTCTCCTCTCCATCCATTCGACTTCTCAATTGTATCGCGGTGTTTTTTTTTGTCTTATCAGTGAAATACTGATCCAACAAACAGCCTAAAACATTCTGGCTCGCCACTGCACGAGTATCTCGAGCGTCAGCCACTCAATACACATGTTCTAAACGAGATATCAGTATTGCCATTATTATTGCTGCATTACGGCAATTCAACAACAATTACACCATTGTTAATAATTCCATTATTCTCCCTCTGACAATCACGAACAGGCTTCATTAAGCCAGAATAAAAACTCCTGAAACTCACCGCGATTTTTCAAACTTGTCATCGATCACGGAAATCAATCAAAACAGTCCTCTCAGTTTCTCAATAGTTTCACGTAATGAAAATCATGAGGTTCCTCGTGGTTCAATGAAATCCTTGCACTTAACAACAATAACAAACGAAAGCGCACTCGCAACGAACGCCGATCAATTAAAACGTCTCAATGTACATCATAACAATCTCTTGAGCACATGTACATCGAGCCTTTATTTTTCACGCGTATCAAATACGCGGGAATAACGTTTTACATAATGATGCAACGGAACGGAGATGAAGGCAGTAGCGGGGTGACTGAGAGATGACGATGATGGCTTGGTGAACTTTTTGTCTGGTCCTGAAGGTGGCGGTGGTAGTGGTAGTGGTGGTGGTGGTGGTCGAGTCGCGCGACGCCCAACTTGTGAGAATTCTGTGTTCACGAGTAATGCGAGGGAAAGAATGAGCAGGGTGGTAGAAAGAGAGAACGTTAATCACGAGCCCCCGGAAGTACCGAAGTCCGCGCGGCAGGCAAGGAATCCACGAGGTGTGTACAAAGAACACGGATGTTAAGGGTGGCTGGAATCGGTCGTTAATGTGGACGAGGGTGAGTCTGTCAAGCGGCGACGCATACACACACGGGGGAGGATCAGAGTCGAGAGCGGATAAGTGAAGAGAAAGGAAAAATAGACCGTGCTCGCGATTGGGCAGAAAAGAGTGTCGTTGGAATCCTGATGACAACAGGGCTCGATGACGTTCTGATCAAGGGATGGATGAAGCGCATAGCTAGAAATAGGAGTGTACTGGTTCGCGTTGAACTCGAACCATGTAAATGACCGGCAGAATTTACTAGTAGTCTGCTCGACGCTGATGCCATGCGCGCACGTAAACGACCCGAAAAATAGGCTGCCAATCTCTCGTCCACAGGTCGCACATTGCGTTTCATCATCCATCCCCAAGTGCCTGTTACTCGTCCACTTTATGTTTGTTCGTGGAACGAGAAAATTTCTCATTCCATTCCATTCAACTAACATGGATGTTGCATTCATAGCTGATCCAAGAACTTTCGAAAGGGGTAGTTTTTGTTTTGTCGTAAAAATCAGCGGAAGGGTAGTTGATAATTTTTTTGTAAGTGATTCCATGAATATACAGGTGTTGGGATGATTGACGACACTGAAAGAGCTCGTTTGCCGATAGAATATGGTAATAGACCCGGGAGGGATTGGTGACCGGGGTTCATGTTATACGTACACGGTATGTTCAATGTATACATGAATTATACATAAATGTATATGTATAGATGACCTGACGACGACTGCTGCCATCTCTGCTGGAAGTGTTCAACCGTAAAACAGTTATTTTGTAACGTTAGAGGAATCATAAAGGAAACATGAAACATTTTATAGAAACAGAGGAGGGTAAACATGTTGTAGAGTCTGCAGAATTCTTGTTCAATGAAGAGGATCATAAAGTGATTTGCCATAATATCGGACTGCTGATTTGGCCAGGAAAGGTTCGGAAGAACCTCTTTGAGCCGAGAGCTTTCGTATTGATCCAAGTATTCCTCGCGGCGTTTCATCTCAGCTACGATGCTGCGTTGCTCGGGATATTTAGGAATGAGAGTTTCAACGCTCGACCATTTACCGACCGACAGTAAAGCAGACGACACACGTTACACACTGGGAATATGCACCTCCAGTTGGTAAGAAAGAAAGCATTATGCTACCCGTTGTGATCTTTGGACAAGCTTTCATATTGAAACTTCTGAAACGGTATACGCGAGGCGGTCTCGTCGAGGGCCTTCCCCTATCTTTGAAAACGCTCGAATCCTTCAAATTGTTTCTTCATTAATTGTTTCGTCGAAATATCGATGGCAAGCAACACAACCCGCACGAACTAGCACGTAAAAGGAAGAAGCTTTTACCCATTCATTCGATTTTTGATTTTTAAAATTATCAAAGCATGGAATCAAGAATCTACGAATTTTCACGCGTTCCCATTTGCACGTTACATATTAATTAATATACATTAATATTAATATTGTTGCGTAGTGTTTTCATCGAAGCAATTTATTAAAAAAAATTTGATCGCATAAAACGAGAATGTGCTCACTGTCTGGAGCGCTGCGAATGCGCAATTAACGCCAGCTTTTATTGCCACGACAGGTGTGCTCGTCAGTCAATCATCATCAGTCAACGCCCGGCAACCGTACAGTATGTTTGCGTTACTGCATACATACTGTTGTATCCCTTTGTATGTGTATTGGTCTCGGGTCTTATTATTGGTAAGATAGGACAAAATATACTACGAGTAAATATATTGGCGACGAGCCTAATGTTTCTCGATCTTGAAGTCAATCTTATAATGACACAACAAGCCACAATTTTTATTTTCTCTCCACCTTACTTTCGTGATCTTTTTTTCCTTCAACCTATTTATATCCTTCTTGTTCCCCCGGCATTTGTTCCTCGATGCAGCAAAAATTTCTAAAATCAAGCACTCTGACCAAGTATGGCGCTACCATTTCCAACTAAACGATAGGTATTACGTGAAATTCGTTTTTGACTGATTTTTTAATGGGAAACTTGTCATAATTTCGTAACACAATGTTGGAACATGTGGCCCAGGAATTAGTTCACAGCGTTGTACTTTATAGTTGTCTTATTGGTGCAATCTAAGTTTATTAACTCGAGGGAGATTAAACAGTTTCCGGTAGCAATGTGCTCTTCGCTTTATACCGTTACCTAACAATATGCCCCTTAAACTGTTATCTTTATCCGGATCGTGCATATATTCCGTCGGCTAATATACTCGGACGTAGTTGTTGACGTATTTCTCGGATGAATGCGGAAGCAACCTCCAACAAGCCACTTCGATGTTTAACCAACGGGATATGGGAAAACAGTAAACGGGATCCGGGGTATGTTGCCATGGGGCACGCCACAGGCAGTTAGTAGTTCAAGGAGTTTGCTGAACGCACCTTCTGCCTTTTCGTTACGATATTGACAACGTACAGGGGGCGGAGAGGAATAACGGCGATATCTTTCCTTCGTGTAGTCGACGGATTTATATCTACATTATCTGTACCTAGAAAAATAACGTGACTACTTTTTGGTTCGCGTCGCAAACATGTCACGGCTGTTTATTCTCTCAGTGTGCGTAACAAATTTTCACACAAATTTCGCAGCAACAAGTTGAGTAATTCAGCGAATAGAACAGCGCAAGTGACCGACCCGTGAAGAGGGTAAACACGTAATGTGAACTGGGGTTGGATTATTATATCCTCTATCGATCAATGTATCGATAGCGTGAGCTAGTTATGGGGGACCATTTTACGAAACCCATTTCATCACACTCGTCTAAACCAACCGTACTTTTTTTCAAACGGTAACTCGTTAACGAATGTATAACGTATTTGCAGAATTACGACGCAACGATAAATAACAATCACAAAATGAAAAATACGATACGTAACTATTCCACGTACATATACATGCTCTAAAAAATCTAGCTGCCAATATAATTTTTCCCCCTTCAACCTATATCCGTCCAACAAATACGGGATGAATTTCGTGGGAATAAACCGTGACGGTATTAAAAGTGTGATGGGGGCAATAAAGTAATGCAATAAAGTAAGACAACAGTAATACAACAGCCTGCGTTAATATTCGACGCCGTCGTAAACGTTGTCTCCGTCGTTAGAATTTCGCGTAAACATTGATCCCGAAGAAATCGTCGAATTGCAACATCGTTCAGCAATCCCCGATAGGATATATAGAGATGTTTGAAGGATCTTCCTTCTTCCTGTCATATTGATCATTTAAATGGATCATCACAATCGATAATTCTCAACCACATTGCGATTTATCGAATACACTTTTTACGCTCAGAACATTGCGTTGAGTGAAGCTTTGTGGTTTTATTCGAACACGCATAGTGTGCCCAGTCCCTCTTTGTCGACTGAGAGCGTTTAACGTTGTGAGAACAACGCCACAGCTCATAGTGTTGTAAATATAAAATGATATTTTTCCGTGAACATGTGCTCACTACAACCTAAGTATCACTCGCTGCTTGAGCCAGTTTATGCTTTCGCTGTCGTACAGAGCTTTATACACCGGTATAAATAAAAACGTGCCACTTCTCGCACTAGACAAGAGGTCTGTATACTTCGATCGTTAAACGTACATCGGGAGCCATGCATTAGCAACGTAGCAAACAACGTTGTCACGCAATCGTCAGACAAATGTCGAAGGAGTTTCCCTGACGAGAGCATTCGTCGTCCGCCAGAGGGTATATACGTCATAAAATAGCTCTTTGATCATGTTACTCAAAAGAAGGATTGAAAAGCAAGAAGAGAATATATACTGACATAAATACACCATCTCAAGAAGATGTCGTAACCTCAGGGAATAATACATTGTAGAATCGACTAAAATCTTCGTTTACCAAGGATTCAAATTTTTAATAACTATAACAAAATATTTAGTTATTTTGCAAATGTTCAAAACGGTGGACGAACAAGCTTGACCATTCTTCAACGTACCAACATTTTTTGTCGATGTGGGATCTATTGTTTTTTGGTATACCATATGTTTTGTTATTTTATAAATTACGTAAAATCATCAAGTGTTGTGAAAAAAACCTTGATAATAAAACCGTCGTATTTAATTATTCATTCACTGATGAACTTGAGCTTTGGAGTATAATTATTAGTATGAAATTATTATTTAACAATGCCCTCAGTTTCCGTTTTTATGCCGAGGAAACTTTGAAAATATGATGTTCACGTCTGCCGTCGTTGATCGTGACGTTGGCAAACATTTTTGTTAATTAAGCAACGTACATAGATCAGAGTGGTAGTGCCGGTGTTAGGACTCTGCCCCGAGCTATTTTGCACGGATTTCCTTTGAGAACATACGCGTTGAAAACTCTCTCTCTTTTACCTTCGCGCGACTGCGCACGGTTAATCGGAGGGGGAACCGAGTAAACACCTTCCTCGTTATTGAGTTTTCGTCATGCATTGCATTAACGATAGGAAAAACCAGCTCAGCAATGCAGAGCAACATCATACAATGAAACAATGGGTACACGACGCTTCACGTCAACAACTTGACTCGAAAAACTACCCTTAATTATCCAAAACGCTATAAATTTTGGTCTTTATTCAATTGTAACTTTGGAACTGTTAACTAACGATTATCTAACATGCAGTAAAATGTGCAGTAAAATGTGCATTATCTAGCATGCAGTAAAACACCCTTTATATATTGGACTGGAAAAATCCGTGACAGTCATTCCTTTCAATTTTCATTCAATTCAACTTATGGACCACACTCTATACGCTGGACATCGGTAATCGTACGTTACTATAATACAATACTGGTATGTTTGCAACGGAACACGAGTACAAATGCTGGCAAATATTAGATTCGGAGGAACCGACGAAACCATCAAATCCACAGTCTCCTTTGTGTCACTCAACGCCTCAATGCTCCTTGTACCAGTTATCCCTATCGTGACAAGTTGTTATCGGGTGAAACAGGGGCTGTCGTGAAGCGATCCAATTCGAAAATCCGTTCAACATTAATCATACTATCGTCACTTGCACGCTTGTAAATCCGTCGGCCGCTTAGAGTCGATTGTCAATGTGTTTGCACGAGACAAGGACGTATGTGTATGTGTGGTTAAATAAGTGTTTGAGATAGACGAAATTCATTCAACAGTCGACGTATTCCGACGTGAAATTAATCAACTTCCAACCTGATACTTAGTTAAATTACTGAGTTTCCACCGCTCCACGGAAATTATCTGTAGAGTGGCCGATTAAGGGCATCGAGATAGTAAATTTATTGGTACAATCACAAGCAAGAGTATTGGTACAAACACAAAACCACGATACTGAAGATACTAATAATATTGATTATGAACAATAATTAACGAAACAGTTGAAAAAATTGTTTACTAAATTTTCAGGCAAATGATTGTTGTTTATTGTGAAATGTAACCACTGATCTCTTTCAATATATGTACTATTTTTTCAAATTATTATGTTGTGTCAATTTTAAATTATACGTTGTCGAGAATCTAGGAATCGATGAACTTGAAAGTTTCTAAGTGCAATTTAAGGAGGGAAATAGGGTTAGACGGTACAAAAAATCAATTTTTTTTTAATTTCACAAATTGTTAGTAAAACTATTGAAAAATATGTTCCCAAAAATTTTAAATGAAAATTCCGACTCGTTCTATTTTTATAAGCCATTAAGGGGGGAATTAGGGTTAGGACAGCGTTTTCTCAATAATTTTCATGAATTTTTTTATAGTATAAAAAATGAATATAATTTATTGAAACTTTGAGAATATTTTATACGTATATTTAAGTATATACTATAAAATTTGTATACATATATTTAAGTATATACTATAAAATATTAGCGACCCCATATGCTTGTTTTTCTTGGCACTATTTTTTCAAACGCGTTTTTCTGAAAACGACTTTCTTTGCACTTGCGTACACGCTAGTTTGAAAAGTTTTCAACCAATCGTTTTGAAAATTGGCAGTTACTTTCTTCATAGTATTGCGCTCTATATAAACCTAAAATCGAAATATCATCATTATTTTAAATAATTTTTTTTTGCAAATAAAGTTGTAAAAAATGGAAAACAATCATGCTTTTTTGTTTTGAACCCTGTAAATAATTGAATTTTCTATTTTTTTGATAGCATTTAGGTTCATATAGAAGAGAGACATATAATAAAAGTAAATTCCAACCTCGTTTGATATCAGATGAAAATTGCGGCTTCCAGAATGTACGCAAAATGCTGAGTCTGATTGTGACCTGCAATATGGGGTCGCTAATATTTTATAGTATATACTAAAATATATGTATAAAATATTCTCAAAGTTTCAATAAATTATATTCTTTTTTTATACTATAAAAAAAATCATGAAAATCATTGAGAAAACGCTGTCCTAACCCTATTTCACTCCCTTAAGCCTCTCATCGGAATCATCGAAAACTTGCGAGCTGTGATTTTCATTGAATCTGAAGTTTGCACGAGACTTTATTATCTAGGCATCCTTAATTGATTCCTCATGGTACAGTTCCCTTCTCCCAATTTCTATGTATGTCATTCTTCCACTCCTCTCCTCTCTCACCAAGGAACACGGGTGTACACACATATATGTATACTCAGTTCAAGTGAATCAAAGTTTGTTCCGATCAAATGATTCAATGATGATCTGTCTCTATCGTTAAGTAATTAATGGAGCTTTGAGTGTGAAATTTCGAGAACCGCCAAATTAACGACGGCACACACATTTAGGTGTGTCAATCAATCGCTCGATTGGTCGATTGACATCTGTTACGCGTTCTTTGTCGACACGATGATGATTGTTTATGATGCAAATAAGAAGAAAAAAGAAGAAGTGTAAAATTTTAGTAAAATTTAACGAAAATCTGTGACATTTCGTTTCTTTCTGATGCATGAAAAATCCTAATGAACGTGTTGAGGAATCCTGGAAACACGTGCATTTTGCGTTCGAAGCTCATAAATTATTCCAATGATTTAAAAAGATATATACGGTCTCTCTACTTGATGAGCAAGAAAAAGAGTATATTGATATGAGGAAAGTGGAAAGGAAATGTTAATAAGTTGAGTGGCGTGTGCAAATTTATTATTTACGCCGACGAACGTGCTCTTCCAGAAATTCTACTCTCGTTCCATATCCTACAGTACCTTCTCTATCTTTCTGTGTGCCTCGTCCCTTCCCTATCTTTTTCATACACATATCAACACACACATGGGTTCGTGTGTGTGTGTATGCTTTCTTTTATAATGATAATTAACATTGCAACGAGGATGTATCGTGTGCATTACGGGTAAAACAAATTTCATCGTTGCAAAAAGAAAAAGAGATATAGAAGAAAAGAAAGGAGAAAAGTGGTTTCACCGAGATAAAAAGTATAGAGAGGTCGAGGTCGTTAGCACCGAAGGGACAGAGCGTTATTCGCTCCAAGCGTATCTCGTTTAAAATTCGAGCTGAGAGTCCACTTCAGTAATGACGTCAGCAAGCTCAGCATGTAATACGTGTAACGGGTGTTAGGGAAGGCGGTAAGAAAAAAAAGTGACGACACGACTGTGCCTGACAGACATCGTTAGACAGCGCTGATAAAATGTGATTTAAATGCGAGTAAGAAAACAAAAACAGTTTTTAATTATCTGACACACACGCGCGCGCACGTACGTGTAGTTTGTAGGAAAAAAAATCTTCGTATTTCGTTCCTTCGAGATGAGATTGGTTTATAATTATATATCGGTAAAAAACCGGTATATCTATCCGCACGCTCGGGGCGATGTAGAGACGCCAGATACTGGGAAATGAGAAAGAATGAGAGAGACAGACAGAGGTCTGTTTCTGTTCTCGGCAGCTCTCTCAATCGTGAAGTTCCGCTCCGTGCAGGGAGCAGAAGTTGTGAGATGCGGAATCGGTTAGAAAATGGATAGAGATTTTACTATATATTATGAAAGTCCGGGATTGAGAGAGGGGGCGGAGATGGAACGCATCCGACCGAATATCATTGTATCTCGCTTGACGGAGTTTCCGGCAATTTGTGCAGAGCTTGTTTCGTTATGCCGTTGTTATGAAATGTCATGATACGCCAGCTATGCTTAGGTATAACTGTGCCCCGAGAGAAAAAATAAAATAAATCCGACATTGCAATGCTTCAATAATACTACTCCCGTTTCCATTGAACGTAACTGACAAATATTTTCACATTGTACGTTGCACAGATTCAAAGAAGCTTCCGAACCGGATCGTTAAAATTTGTACCGGTTACAAATCCCAAACTCATAATATACGAATATATGAATGGAAGAGCACTGCGATGACTCGACAATACGTGGCTAGGGCAATGGAATATAGTGTGCATCAACAGAGGAGATTTGCCACAGAGGTCACGTGAATATAAAATAGCGAAAATATGTTGTGTTGAACAGTTGGCAACGTATGTACGTATTCCAAAGTATGTTTACTGATGCATGAATCTATATATAGAATAAAAATGTTTTCCCATCAAAGAGAACTTTCAGGTGGTCCGGTACTTTAATTTTTAAAACGTCATAAGCTGCGTACATACTAGACTTCCATTAATTATTGAAGGTAACTTCACTATCAGTTAATTTATCTACTCAATTATTCATAATAAAATATCTATCGGCGAAATGGAATGAATTGAGAGGGTGCTAACATACATACGTTGTGTCAAGAGTGGAAACGAGACTCGAGAATACACGAATTTGTGCTCTCAATTATTCATGAAATAAAACTCGTTGAAATGGAACAAATCTAAACGGTACATGCACGCTCGTTCAATGTGTTATACTCTGCTGTTGCCCAACTTGCATTTTATCAACTAAACGGTGCATCGAATATTTTGAAAATTTAATGCAAACCGAATAAAAAAATCAAAATATTTAGTACATTACAAATATTTTTTGCCAATATGAATTTGTCAGATCTAGTTGAAATTTTGTATCAACTGTTGAATAAACCTAGTTAGGATTATTAGTATACGAGGTCTGTTCAAAAAGTATGGCGAATTTTGAATTTCCGCGGGCAACGTATATTAGATTTTCGAATTTTTTGTCGCGTTAGGTTGGTAGTCATGTCCCTCACTTATGCTGAAAAAATCGACCATTTTGAATGTTTAGTTAATTGTTGACAGCTGTTTTGGTTAGACGTGTTTTGGCTTGTCTTCGATTTCTGCCCATTCCAAAAAATGGATCAAAGAATCTGTATCAAATTTTGTGTGAAAAACAAAATTAAGTGCGCGGACGCATTCCGATTGTTGACTGTGGCATAAGGTGAAGCTACCTTGGACCAAAGCAACGTTTATCGGTGGTACAAAATGCTCTCAGAGGGCCGAGAAGATGCGAACAACGAAACGCGTTCCGGATGCCCGAGCACATCAACAGCAGACGAAAACATTGATGAAGTGAAGAAAATAATATTGGCCAATCGTCGAATCACCATTAGAAGAAGTTGCTGAGGAACTAAAAATATTGATTGGCTCGTGCTATTAGATTTTTACCAATGATTTTGAAAATTGCTCAATTTCGAACAAAAACGGTGTCGCGTTAACATTGCTAAGGAGCTGTTGGACTCGGTCCGCGACGACCCAAATTTGCTCGAGACGGTCATAACTGGTGACGAATCATGGGCTTATGGTTACGACGTGGAAACCAAAGCTCAATCATCGCAATGGAAGCTACTTTTTTGGAATAGGCAAAAATCGAAGACAAGCCAAAACATGTCTAACCAAAACAGCTGTCAACAATTAACTAAACATTCAAAATGGCCGATTTTTTCAGTATAAGTGAAGAACATGAGTACGAACCTAACGCCACAAAAAAATCGAAAATCGAATATACGTAGCCCGCAGAAATTCAGAATTCGCGATACTTTTTGAACAGATCTCGTATAACATACAAAGCATCAAAGCGTGCGCTACTGTCCGTAGAAACGAAAACTTACGTGTACAGAACATGGAGATTTCTGGTCTTTATTTTTCAGGTATCATCAAAGTTTAGATTCACGTTTACGCAACATTAATAGTCGCTCGCATTGACTTAAGGTAGTAGTCTGGTAACTTAAGCCGATTTTCATGCCTTTTTTGTAGGGCCTTTTTTTGTAGGAAAATAAAAATGAATCGTTTTGGATATTTAGGATGTTTTTATTTACATATTAAAGATACAAAAAAAAATTAGTTTGAAAAAATTTAATAGTTTATTATTATTATTATTATTGATCGAAGTTGGCACCTCGAAAAAAAAGCGCGAGGGTGGCTCCGGTGATTTTGGCTCTTGATGTTATCTGAAATAAAAAATTCTTGATAATTCTTAATCTATAGACATGTCATTCTGGTCGGAAACTACTGAAGTTAAATTTCATGGATAAATAACAAAATGGCGGACTTTGAAGAGAAAAACTTTTTTTTCCAAACTACTGAAGTTAAATTTCATGGATAAATAACAAAATGGCGGACATTGGAAAAAAAACTTTTTTTTCCAACGTCCGCCATTTTGTTATGTATCCATGAAATTTAACTTCAGTAGTTCCGACCAGAATGACATGTCTATAGATTAAGAATTATCAAGAATTTTTTATTTCAGATAACATCAAGAGCCAAAATCACCGGGGCCACCCACGTGCTTTTTTTTCGAGGTGCCAACTTCGATCAATAATAATAATAATAATAAACTATTAAATTTTTTCAAACAAATTTTTTTTTCTATCTTTAATATGTAAATAAAAACATCCTAAATATCCAAAACGATTCATTTTTATTTTCCTACAAAAAAAACGCCCTCCAAAAAAGACATGAAAATCGGCTTAAGTTACCAGACTACTACCTTAAGTTATAAAGAGATTTCAAGTCCCTGTGGCACTCTCCAGCATCAAAGAAAACGAGAAAATGATCACTATAACACGGACATATCAGGAGATTTTTAACAGATAAAAGCAATAATGTCCATTAGGAATGGATCAATGTAACATCCTTGACAGAGGGTACAAACACAAAACGTCATCGGGATCTATATTCGCTACTCACTCTAAAAAGACCTCGGATTCGCTTCGTGGCAACACCAACCTCGGCAAGACGATCGCCTTCTTCCTCCGTGTCTTCAGCGTCTGTATCGAATACTGTTGAAAGTCCAGGGCTTGCACCGGCGAATGAGGACTCAGTATAGTGATTCTTCGATCGCTGCCGCCCGGGCTCGTCAAGGAAAACACTCCGGTAGGTGGTGGTAGACTTAGATGTTGCGGAATCTTCCTTTCCAATCCCGTATTCGCGAATAAGCCCCGTCTCACCTCGGCGTTGAGACTCTCCTCGCGATTAAGCAGATTCTCGCTGCTTCTCGACTCGACACTGACAACCCGACGTATATCGCGCTTCCCCGACGACGAGGTCAGAAAGCTACGATAGTGAGTCTTCGAGGTCGAGGTCGATGCCACGTGAGTCTCAGACGACGAGGTGAGCGACTCGAGCGAACGGGAATCCTCGCTGTAACGCTCGTCGGCGCTCAGGAAGTTTCTCGACATGCGTAAACTCTCCATCGATCTTGCAGCAACTTGGCCTGTCCCACCGGCGGATAATAGATTATGACGTGGTATGCACTTGACCTCGGGCTCATAATCTTCCTGACTCGAGCTCGACTGAGGACTTCGATTGGTCGACATGAATAGGCCCATTCGCGTATTCGAGTACTTTGACGAAGTGGTCGACGACATAGCTCCGTTATCGTCGTCAATTATTTCGCCCGAGTTCAGCTGAATTCTCGTCATGGTCTCGTGACGCTTGTGACCCTCGGACGTATTTACCTGAAGACAGATCTTTGCAACTTCCGACGTTGAGGCTTCGCTTCTTTCCGAATCCTCGTGTATTATCTTCTTATTCTTCGGTTCATCGATAATTCGCGTTCCCGTCTCGTCTGTGACGATGGGCTGCGTTTCAGCATCGTTCGGTATATTCTCCACCTCGTTTTCCGACTCGCACTCAACGGTGTCCGAATCGTCGGGTGATGGCTGTTGACGTACGACACGACTGCTACTGCTCGATATCACCCGACTCGTCGTTGTCCTCGAAATCTGCTTTTTCGTCACTCTATTGGTAAGCGTCACAGCTTCTCTCATGTCCTCCGTATCCTCGTCATCCATCGTCACAATTGTTATCGCTCTTTCGATTTTTTTTTCTCCTTATTCTCTTGCGTTTCGGGCGAATCAACGATTCTTGTGAATCACCCCGAATCTGTCAGATCAATCGGTTTCGATTGAGGAGGAAAACAATGAAAAAGTCGAAAATAGACTACCGATGAGAATTCGTCAGAAAATCATTTGGACTTGTTTTCGAACCGACGAACGTAGTAATTCGTTGTAAAACTTGAGGATCTATCGCCAGTTATTGCCGATCAATTACGGCGAGTAGACGTCATACGTGAGCTAGGCTGGGAAATTGGTTGGTCAATTTACCAAGATCGGAAATCATGAAATCTCGACTGATCGTTTTGATGTTTCACTCGCAGCTTCGCACGATGTCATAGAAGATGGATTTATCTTTTCTTTCTCGATATTTCGTTCGATACTTTTATCGATTTCGCTGTAAAAGCAAATGATTAAAAATTCAGTATTTACCGTTAAAGAGTGAACATGTAATTGAGCACTTGGAGTCTTGATTTTTTGCTTTTTCTCTTCGTTAGTCGTAGTTATTACTAACCGATTAAACGGAAACTAGTTTCTTCAACTATTTATGTATATATGTATAATATCTCGTAGATAGAAACGACCCGGTGGAGCCCAACAATGAAACTGGCTATTGCCACGCGCATAACGCTGATAGGAGATCCTCCAGGCAGGGAGGTCTTATCTTTCGCACCCACGCTCATTGCATCTTCATTCTAGACGAGAGAGCCCAAAGACCATAACATCGACTTCAATTATCTTGCTCGAGCACCAGACTCCCATTAACCACTATCTCTATACTTCTTACTTTTAGGTATTCTGGAGCAAGCCGTCCCTGAAACTCTTTGGTATCTAGTTTTATAGAGACTCGCGGAATTAGCCTTCGTACCGAATATAGCCAATCGTTCCATCGCGTGATCTCGGTTAATCGCTCGCAGTTCTCAACGATTTCCACCTCGCTTCTGCTAATCGCTATCTCTTCTGATAGAATACAGTATGTAGCGTAATTCTGTGTTTCACGATCACGCAAGGTGTAGGTGTTGAATTACTATGCCAAGAAACTTTTTTTCTCAAATATAAATATTTTAATTTTCGTATGCACATGAAATTACCATTTTTTTTTACCGAATGCGAACAAGTATTCACATTCCCTCCAACGAATATCGTTTAATCATTAAGCTATCCAATTCAACTGTCCTAACTAATCATAATCCTTCAGAACAGATTTTCCTAGGCATATAGAGTATTCCTTGGAAAATGTATTCACTTAAGGGGGCAAATAGGGTTAGACGGTTCAAAAAATCGTTTTTTTGTATTTCATAAATCGTTAGTAAAACTATTGAAAAATATGTTCCCAAAATGTTTAATGAAAGTTCCGACTCGTTCTATTGTTATAAGCCATTAAGGCCTTACATACGTCGAGAATTTTCAAAAAATCGATTTTTTTTTTGTTTACAGATTATTATTCCTTATAGTCTTAGGCGTATTTCTGTGTAAGCTGATTGTAAAAATTCCCCATAGTTCAAAAGTTATTGTAGATAATGTGACTGCCCGACGAAAGGACAAAGGTCTGACGCGCGCCTACCTGAGTTGAGAGGCCAGAACAATTCGTCGATTAGAAAAAAATAAACAACAACAATTTTTTACTGACAAGGAAGGCGTACAATATGAAGCTGGAATGGGAGATTAGACGTAAGTTAACTAAATAAATTAAAAAAATTCATAAAGTTCTTGCTCCAGCCGCGCGCGACTTCGAGCGAAACGCGCTTGAAACTTTAAACGCGTTTTTCTCAAAACTACTTTTTCTGACACGGTCGGCATGATAACTCGTACGGTTTTTAATATTTTTTGATGATTTTTTTTTTAAATATTCGGAATTGTTTTTTCTATAGTTGTCGAGCCGGATTTTTTAAATTATAATTAGAAAATTTTATAAAAACAATTAAAGTGTGACTTTTTTGACACAAACTTAACATTTTTTTTTAAATTACCGTAAATTGTTTAATTTTTCGAATTTCAAAAATCCGGCTCGACAGACTATAACTACTACCTTATTTTACAAGAATTTCTTTACATTTTGCAGATCCGTCAACATTTGAGGAAGAAATACTGCCGACCGTGGAGCAACTTTTTTTTTACAGTGCTTCAAAAAATGTGATTTTTCATGTTGTAATTTTTGAAAAAAAAAATTGAAATAATTTTTTTTACAAACTTAACACAGTAATAAACAATGTGTAAGAATTTGTTTACCAATTTCTATTTCTATCCCTCCTAAAAACAGTTTTTCTTTTGGTACGTTTTCGGTACCGCTGGACGTATGTAAGGCCTTAAAGTGAGTAGCGCTCCTTCAGGCCCCGAGCGCGCCACGTGTTTCAAACGCGTTTTTCTGAAAAGGACTTTTTTAAACTTGCGGACACGCTAGTTTGAAAAGTTTTCAACCAATCGTTTTGAAAATCGGCAGTTACTTTCTTCATAGTATTGCGCTTTGCATGAACCTAAAATTGGAATATTATCATTATTTAAAATAATTTTTTTTTGCAAATATAAAAGTTGTAAAAAATGGCAAAAAATCATGCTTTTTTGATTTGACCCCTGTAAAAAATTCAATTTTCTATTTTTTTGATAGCATCTAGGTTCATATAGAAGAGAGACATATAATAAAAGTAAATTCCAACCTCGTTTGATTTCAGATGAAAATTGCTGCTTCCAGAATGTACGCAAAATGTTGAGTCTTTTTTATTTTATAGTATACGAGCACGCCAGCGCGCGCACGCACGCGTGCTCGTATACTGCACGCCAGACCATACTACGGCCTTAAGGCCGTAGTCTGGTCTAGAGCGAGATTTTTGACGTCATTTCTAATGTGCAATAACGTTTAAACCGTTGAAGTTGTCTTGATGAAAATTTACACGTGCATTTATTGATCCTTAGAGAATACTTGTACATTAAAAAAAAAATTATTTCAAATATTTTCATGTAGTTTTTTGCCTTGTTGCAACATGGTGCGCCGAAATCGGCGCCCACTCTGGGCGATGTTGTATGCATCTGAAAAAAAAAATATATATATATATTCTCACTCTGTATGAGTATTCTGAGCACTGGTAGCAGAATTGGTACTTAAAATAATTTTTTATTGAGTTGAACAACAATTTTGCCGACATTTTATAACTCGTCGAATAATGAAATATCATTAATGAAAGTTCAACAGGCCGCCATTTTGTGAAAATTTTTTTTTAAGTACCAATTCTGCTACCAGTGCTCAGAATACTCATACAGATTGAGAATATATATATTTTTTTTTTTTCAGATGTATACAACATCGTCCAGAGTGGGCGCCGATTTCGGCGCACCATGTTGCAACAAGGCAAAAAACTACATGAACATTTTTAAAATAATTTTTTTTTTTTATGCATCAGTATTCTCTAAGGATCAATAAATGCACGTGTAAATTTTCATCAAAACAACTTTAACGGTTTAAACGTTATTGCACATTAGAAATGACGTCAAAAATCTCGCTCTAGACCAGACTACGGCCTTAAATATATGTATAAAATATACTCTCAAAGTTTCAATAAATTATATTCATTTTTTTATAATATAAAAAAATTCATGAAAATCATTGAGAAAACGCTGTCCTAACCCTGTTTCCCCCCTCAATAACTCAAACTCTCCCGAGACTTTCTATGTTTAGACGAAAGCTGAGAGTGATTTGTTTCAGAGTATAGGGCAACGTACATATCCGGCGCGTCTGGTACAGCCTCTTGTCTCCATTATGCCTGGTCTGCAATGATCGCAGTCGCAGGTCGCAACCCCAAAGTGACCATGTTCCTAACATAGGCAACCGTTGCACTGAACTGCAACAATCATTCTGCCGTTTTATCACTTCCTGTCAACTCTGTCTTGTCTCTGGTATACGAACACGACGATACGCCTCACGCGATTGTCGCGGCGACCCGGTGGCCCGGGTATATACACGCGAACGAATGCAAAAGCATTTCGTATAAATCATTCTTCATTCGTGCGTGGTCGTGACCTACCTCCCGTCGTGCAGAGACCGGTTACAATACTCTTTTCCCGGCGTTAACTAACGTGTTAGGCACGTCTCCATTTTCGTGAGCATACACATTTTACGCATGTACAATTTTACTTCTGCCACGCTTCCTCTTTCATCGTAAAATTTTATAGCATGCCGGATGGTCGAAAAAAAATTTCGTACCGCTGCCGCGTACGAGATAAAAGATTTATGGGATTCAAAGTTATAAAATACTTTGCCAGCACTTTGTTCATTGAGTTTTAATGCAGAAAATTTCGGATGAATACTTTCAAAAAAGAGCCATAAGTATCTACAGTATTTTTCGTACATTACTACGAAAATGTTCGACCAACCCCAATTCTCTACACTACCTCAATGTTCGAACGACAGCGGATGAGCGCCCGGATCGCAAATACCTCGAGCGTTGTTTGCTCGATAAACGTATCGATTCGATTAAGTGTCAAGCTTGTACGACGAGAGAATAAGTTACACTGTGAGGGAAGTAACGCACCTCGTCGGACTAGCTTAAGGGCGGAAATAGGGTTAGGACAATGTTTTCTCAATGATTTTCATGAATTTTTTTATAGTATAAAAAATGAATATAATTTATTGAAACTTTGAGAATATCTTATACATATATTTAAGTATATACTATAAAAATGTTATACATATATTTAAGTATATACTATAAAATATTAGCGATCCTATATTGCAGGTCACAATCAGGCTCAGCATTTTGCGTACATTCTGAAAGCCGCAATTTTCATCTGAAATCAAACGAGGTTGGAATTTACTTTTATTATATATCTCTCTTCTATATGAACCTAAATGCTATCAAAACAAATACAAAATTGAATTTTTTACAGGGGTCAAAACAAGAAAGCATGATTTTTTGCCATTTTTTACAACTTTATTTTAAAAAAAAAAATTATTTTAAACAATGATAATATTCCGATTTTGGGTTCATGTAGAGCGCAATACTATGAAGAAAGTAACTACCAATTTTCAAAACGATTGGTTGAAAACTTTTCAAAATAGCGTGTATGCAAGTTAAAAAAAGTCGTTTTCAGAAAAACGCGTTTGAAAAAATAGTACCAAGAAAAACAAGCAATATGGGCTCGCTAATATTTTTTAGTATATACTTAAATATATGTATAAAATATTCTCAAAGTTTCAATAAATTATATTCATTTTTTATACTATAAAAAAATTCATGAAAATCATTGAGAAAATGCTGTCCTAACCCTATTTCCCCCCTTAATGGCTTATAACAATAGACCAAGTCGGAATTTTCATTTAAAATTTTGGGAACATATTTTTCAATAGTTTTACTAACAATTTATGAAATTAAAAAAAAATCGATTTTTTGAACCGTCTAACCCTGTTTCCCCCCTTAAGCTTCGTTCACTGTTTGGTTTTCAGTTTTTTTATCTGTGGTCGTATAAAGCTAACAGTTTCATTGATCAACCCCAATATCCAACGAGCAATCGCTTTGTCTTCCGATGAAAACAAGAGAGATACAAAGTAAACGAGAATCCGCATGTGTGGGAGGTATCGTCAGTGACCTTCTACTGTTGCGTGTCGTCAAGAATGTGTCGAAACACATAGCGTCTGTATATGCTCCAGTAATCCTCATACTGCCGGTCCTAGAATGTTTGCCGAACAATTAGGGTAAGTGAAGAACATCTTTTGAGGAGGAATTCTTAGTCATATTGAGAAAAAGCTTTCTGATCGATAGTTTAATCGGCGGGAGGGAGGGAGATTTTCGTCACGGAATTATACAGTTGCTTAGCAGTTGAAGAATGGACGAATAACGCAAAATTCTTGAGTTATGGAACCCGTGAGATGGATGAATAAAAAAGATGGAATGTGCTAACCACCGAAAATACTTACTCGTCCTGTTTGTCCGCCATCCTCCATTTTTTGTGTCTTTTTTTTAACACACTGACACGCCAATTTACGTTGATAACTTTCTTGCGACTGCAGATGTTCTTTTTTATATGCTATTTATGTGAATTTTAATGGGGGACCACCGATGCGACGGAGTATACGATGAAGCTAATGGATAACGGAGCTCCAACTCCTGTATGGCCGATGCAGAAGTCAACCGCACAGCACCGCGCTGAGAGAGCCGTAAAAACACGATACTTATAGTAATAGCGGTAACAAGTAGTCGCGGTTGTAGAACCGAGTGCGATGCAAGATGAGGTAGCTTCCTCGAGAGCTTTAGCATTCTAATCTTAGGATGAGAACGAAACGCTGTGAAACGTGATGCAGCCGACGATATTGTTCTTGGCTGCCCCCTTTGAACGCCAATGTTATGAGTCTGAGATATCTGGTGTTCCTGACTGCTAGCAACTCGATGTCGATGCAACGTTATACCGTACAAAATCTACTAAAAACTGTTACATCAACTGTTCCCAATACGGAAGGCCAAACTATTATATACAATATTCCACTGCCAATATTTCACTTATGCATCTTATATACATTTTACAAATGTGTTTATTTGTTTGCTCGGGACCGTACTTTGGTAATACTTAAAGTTATAAAACGGTAGATGAATATTGCCAAAGTTTAGTGCACTCGAGTGCACAGGAGATCAATACATCTGATATACTTCGACAATATGTGAAATTATACGATAACACAAACAACATTAGGACCATATATGGGAAAATATTATTCAACTCACTTTGTAGATAGAGGCTCAATATTATCTTAAGGGGTTACATACCCCTGGAATTTACAAAAAATCGATTTTTTTTTACAGATGTATATTCGATATACTTTTAAGAATTAGAAAAAAACTTTTAATAAAACTTCACTCCGTTACAAAGTTATAGCCATAAATGTGACTGGACATCGGTTTAAGACGGCCACCTACCGGAAACTTTAAACGCGTTTTTCTCGAAACTATGTTTTTAGACAGTGTCAGCATGATAACTCAGTCAATTTTTAATATTTTTCAACTTTTTTGTTTTTAATCTTGAATTATTAAATTATTAATTAATCTTAAATTAATTGAATTATTATATAATCTTAAATTATTTTCTCTATAGTCTGACGAGATGCTTTTTTAATTTTTTGGTTGGACAATTTTTTAGAAATTATTGAACACTCATTTTTTTTTTAAATGCATACTAAAGTTTGAAATACTGTAATTTCTTTATTAAAAAAAAAAAAATAAAAATTCTTCCGTCAGACTATTACTATTACATTATTTTACTAGATTCTTTTTTATTTTTGTAGATTGAATAATTTTTGGTGAAGTTATGATGTCGACAAGGAGGCGCCATGGTTTTCATCGGTAGTCCATTTATATCCGTAAAAAATAATATTAATATTGAAGAAAAACAATGTTTAATTTGTTTTTCTAGTAGTTGAAAGGTTAATAAAAAATGTAAAATCAACAATTTAATTTTTTTTCACCATATAACCTTTATAATGATTTTTCAAATTTATTCGGTTCTCAGCGCGGGCAGCGTTGTGTGAGCCGTTAAGGGACGAAATAGGGTTAGACGGTTCAAAAAATCGATTTTTTTTTATTTCATAAATTGTTAGTAAAACTATTGAAAAATATGTTCCCAAAATTTTAAATGAAAATTCCGACTCGTTCTATTGTTATAAGCCATTAAAGTGAGTAGCTATCCTTCGGGCCCCGAGCGCGCCACGTGTATAACCGAGTGGTCACTATTTTTTCAAACGCGTTTTTCTGAAAACGACTTTTTTTTAACTTGCGTACACCCTAGTTTGAAAAGTTTTCACCCAATCGTTTTGAAAATTGGCAGTTACTTTCTTCATAGTATTGCGCTCTATATGAACCTAAAATCGGAATATTATCATTATTTAAAATAATTTTTTTTTTGCAAATAAAGTTGTAAAAAATGGCAAAAAATCATGCTTTTTTGTTTTGACCTCTGTAAAAAATTCAATTTTCTATTTTTTTGATAGCATTTAGGTTAATATGGAAGAGAGACATATAATAAAAGTAAATTACAACCTCGTTTGATTTCAGATGAAAATTGCGGCTTCCAGAATGTACGCAAAATGCTGAGTCTGGTTGTGACCTGCAGTATGGGGTCACTAATATCCCCGGTGTTTTTCAAGGAAATTCTTCAAAAATTTTATAGTATATACTTAAATATATGTATAAAATATTCTCAAAGTTTCAATAAATTATATTCATTTTTTATACTATAAAACAATTCATGAAAATCATTGAGAAAACGCTGTCCTAACCCTATTTCCCCCCTTAAGATATTTCTGTGATATACCCCTCAACATATACTCTTTCGGATTGTTACGAGCCTTCTTTCCTTCACTCCACTTCCCTTTGCCCGTCCATTTTCTTTGATCTTTAAATCCTCGTACGCATCTGCAGCAGTTATGCCCCACTGCTGTATCACAATTGTAAGAGGGCAGGGAGAAACTGCGGAAAAGCCGTACCGGTAAAGACGTTCCTACAGGGAATCATTAGGTCCGGAAAAAATTACCTTCTGCTGAGCGATTTGAAGCGTCAGACAGCCCGCGAGCGATGCAGCTTAATCTCAATTTATAGTTCTTCTCTGCGGAATAAATTGATCTTTGGAATTTCTGATTCCGAAATATCCTTTAGGTATCTATCTGGTCTCTCGTACGTGCACCTTTGCACCAACATCGATTCCGTGCTCGCTAGAAGGAAATTAGTCTCGGCAGGTACTAACTCGAGAGAACTCGACGTGACGTGAAACGAGGGAGCTCGTGTAGGAGCACCCGACGTATTTTCCGTAGAAGACATAACGAGTGTTATAAGTACAAGAATGTTGCATAGAAAGGAGACTGTGCAAAAGAGGAGAAACCTCGAAGAGGCAAGAAATGCAAGCACGAACACTTTCGTGTGCCAATAAAATATGCGAAACAGCCTTCGTCTATTTGTGATGCTTTCCCGGGATACATTCTACTACAGTAGTGAATGTGTAGCTTCCTTGAGACTGAATGACTAATAATACTGCGAACTCAACTCGAAGCTACCCTACGTCTCTCGAAGTAAATTAATTATATGAAAGTTATTCTACAACTTTACAACAACTATCGACCCTCGAGAAACTGCGGGTAAATATGGGATACGCGCAGCACTTGTGTCCTCATTATAACGAGAATCACGAGAAGGAATCTTCGTCGATGAGATGCCAAACTCTGTGAGCTTATAACACAACGCCCACCGTCCGGCTATAAATTTCCCCGATGGGACGCATCGACGAAGTTGCCAAATCCAAGTTTCTTCGATGACAATTTGAATAATCTCTCTCTCTCTCTCTCTCTTTCTCTCTCTCAAACTTTCTACGTTCTTAATGTTGCGAAATAGAGTATTGTGTGGTTGTAAAAGTTTCCACAAAACATGTATAATTAGTAACGAAAAGTTTACTATCTTTTCTAGCATAAGTCAAACACATTTTTAGTAACACAATGAATGAATGATAGAAGCCTACAGAATACTGACAAGGAAAGTACCCGAGGTGTCACCCTGCGATTTTGTTGAAACTCATGTATGTTATAGAGCATTAAAAACTAAGCGACACGTATTTTTTTTATAGGCGGAAAAACGATTTCAAGTGGTGAAACCACCCCCTAAAGTTGCACAGGTCAAAGGACGATTTTGCATTTTCACATACAAGCGGTGCATCGATTTTGATGAAACAAAAATTAAAATGTTCCCTACGCGAAGGAATGAAGAACCCACCAGACAATGAAAAAAAATATATATTTTAAGGGGTCGAAACACCCTTGAACATCTACATCTACTTCTCGCAGCCCACGTTTTACGTGTGCAAATGACAGCAGTTCCGTGGCTATAAACTCGCACCACTCCCATCGCGGCCCTGTACGTTTGTGTCGTAGTACACCTGGAGTCGACAGTTTGTTAAATGGTCAAGAGCGTATAGATCGAGGAACAAGAGACACACGACTCTCAACCAAAGACATGAATATCCCGACAGGAATTAACCTTGTTTACGGTTAGATAGATAGGGGTCGAGGGTTTCCGTTGCAGATATTCTGCAGCGCACAACGATAAGTGTGAATTACGCTCTTTGTCCTCGTTTGCTTATAGTTCCCTGTGAATGTACACCCTGCCAGTGATTTTTGGACAGTAAAGGATTGTGGAAAATTGACCGTCTATTTTTCTAAGCTTACTGATGACATTAATAGCTCTCTAACAATAACAGCTGACGAACAGTTGTTTTTCTGGATATCGCATGAAACAATGTTTCACGGGTTCTACTATTAAAACAGAAATGTCGTGGGATACGAGCAAGAAATAAAAAACTTGCCGTGAGGAGTACTTACAATTAGCTAGATGACTCATAGCTGTAATTTTTCTTGAAAAGAACCCTTCCAAAAAAATTTTCGAGGCCAAATTATGTTGGTGCCGAGTGTTTTCGACGGAAACGAGTAATATATTCCGACGGGAATGGATTGGTTTACCGAATCCGTTGGTTAAAGTTCATTCCATTGAAACGGTGCGGAGTATCCTCGACCTTTTCGAAAGGCGCAGAACTACGATTCAACCCGTGCGAGACATGCAGTTAGTATTCGTGAATAGTCGTTATACCGTCGACAACTCTGTGACCCGCAGCATATCCTCCTTCGTAAATTCCGAAAGATATGTCGCCGATGACAATTGAGTCATTCCTCACAACCCCCAGATCCAAGTGAAAAAGTCCCTTCGGTATGCCATGTCAAGAGCTTCTTACTGTGCAGTAAGAAAGGTCATAGAAGTCTATGTAGGTTCTGTGAGACCATTTTGGAATAACTCAAAATCAGCCTCTAGAACGGAACTACATTCCCATTCAAGCATCACGCATGTCCCTTGGAAAATTCTATTTTTATCCATCTCATTGATGTCCCTACCTCCCGATATTTGAGCCACGTTGAAAAATACGTTTACCAAGGATATGCATACTTTAATTGTACAAAAAAGCATCCGTTTTGCTGACCCGCTCTTACGAGTTTCTGCGAGTCCTTGTACCCTAGACGAATTCGACGAGAAGCTTCAATTCAGAGGTCTGACAGGAAACCATATATAAACGTGGGGAGTTTGTTAGGACCTACGACGATGCATGTCGGGTTTCATTCTACTATCGTCATTTCCAACTGTTCGTGCACAGGCAAGGATTCATCGCGTTTTTAATCGTTAACGGGACGGATTTCTGCCCTAAAACTACAAGGCTTCTGTAAATGTATTAAAAAAAAAAATGTAAACGTAACATTTTACGAAAATTGCGAACTGAAAATCATATATCATCGGTTGTAAATTTCTCTCAATAATAATAGCTACCGCTGAACGCTCAGTAAGTATAAACGTTGTTTATCGTGTAAATTCCGTTAAGGGGGGACGGTTCAAAAAATCGATTTTTTTTTAATTTCATAAATTGTTAGTAATACTATTGAAAAAATATGTTCCCAAAATTTTAAATGAAAATTCCGACTCGTTCTATTGTTATAAGCCATTAAGGGAGGAAATAGGGTTAGGACAGCGTTTTCTCAATGATTTTCATGAATTTTTTTATAGTATAAAAAATGAATATAATTTATTGAAACTTTGAGAATATTTTATACATATATTTAAGTATATACTATAAAATATTAGCGACCCGATATTGCTTGTTTTTCTTGGTACTATTTTTTCAAACGCGTTTTTCTGAAAACGACTTTTTTTAAACTTGCGTACACGCTAGTTTGAAAAGTTTTCAACCAATCGTTTTGAAAATTGGCAGTTACTTTCTTCATAGTATTGCGCTCTATACAAACCTAAAATCGGAATATTATCATTATTTAAAATAATTTTTTGTTTGCAAATAAAGTTGTAAAAAATGGCAAAAAATCATGCTTTTTTGTTTTGACCCCTGTAAAAACTTCAATTTTCTATTTTTTTGATAGCATTTAGGTTCATATAGAAGAGAGACATATAATAAAAGTAAATTCCAACCTCGTTTGATTTCAGATGAAAACTGCGGCTTCCAGAATGTACGCAAAATGGTGAGTCTGATTGTGACCTGCAATATGGGGTCGCTAATATTTTATAGTATATACTTAAATATATGTATACAAATTTTATAGTATATACTTAAATATATGTATAAAATATTCTCAAAGTTTCAATAAATTATATTCATTTTTTATACTATAAAAAAATTCATGAAAATCATTGAGAAAACGCTGTCCTAACCCTATTTCACCTCTTAAGAGGACATTGATTTCGAAGATCTAACATACATGTACGCTTTGTTCGACGACTACTCGTCCCCGCCATTTCATTGATTACCATCTATGACCATCTCTGACCATCGAAGTCTTAAGCTGAACCCAAATGGTCACATATTCAATTCTGCAGAGGCGAAGTTCATTCAATGAACAGTCGTGCTAGAGAATGTCCAGAGGACGTTATGATATCTCTTCTCAATGCAGCAGGACTATCAACCGTTGAATTCGGATAGATGTTCAAATTACGCATTCACTTATTAAATTCCAAATGCTAATTGGCTTGATCTAGTTGATGCTAGATTGACAGACTTGATACTATTATGATCATGCGGGCCGAGTAGCTAAACGACAATTGTTAAAATCCTATGCCGAAATCGAAATGATCAATAGTGCAGATGAACTGGAAAAGTATCAAGCTCTAGAACCAAGACCAAATTTAGCCAAGTTTAGCCAAGTTCAGCATGGACAAAATAATGAGCATGAAGGCTCGGATAAAAGGTCAGTTTCCGTCCCCGATGTTGAGTGGACGTTCCAGAAGTACATCAGTTTTTCAGAGCATTAATTGTACGTCAACGTGTGTTTTTATATTCGATTCGTATCCGTGCATTGCAAAACTTATGTCGATCAAACTGAAGCCAAATCTTGAAGTTGCAATGGATTTGAAAGAGGACAAATTCTACTAGTATCATCCCTAACGTTAAATGAAGAGGCTCGAGCTTAACGCCAAAACCGAAATAAGCTCAATGTATACTGATGATATCCTCTGCAGAGTGATATTGATACGTGTAACGCACCAGTGCCGAGAAGCGCTAATTAAACAGCCTACTCACACTAGCGAGGCTCGCATATGTATCTCCGTTCACGGCTGCGTAACATGCGGTGGTTGAATACCCATCGTTATATGCCAACCTTATAGAAAATCTAATAGATGGGATGTTCCGGTCATCCGTCGGATCGCCATGCCCTCAAACCCGGTTACCCGCACTCCATGGCTATAACCGCATACACGATAATCTGCCTGGGATAGATTTATACACACCATTAGAACGATCGTGTTGGTAGATTACTACACGTGATACGTGACTACACGCTGGGTAGTTTGCAGAATTTCGCTGACAACGAGCCTAGATTATAACTGATGACCTATAGCTGGGCTTAGGATGCCGTCAAACTTGACGTTACAATTTTCTCGGAAATCTGTGCTCAAATTTCATATCATGTGATGATTACATTGCAGGGATTTGTCGATGGAGAAATAAAATACTATACTCGCTAAGAGAGACCCTGGTCTAATTCAACCTTCTCGACATTCCTTCAGGAATTCACAGTATGTAAAGCCAGATTTGTTTCATTGTGAAATCCTATTAATGAAACTAGCCGACAGAGCCAACTAACTCAGCTTCAGTTGCAAGTGAAACATAGCGAATGGCTGCATAACTTCTCGGATCCCGAGGGAGAGCTGAATGTAAACGAATAATAATTGGTTGTTTGTCGAATTTTCCGCACGACTTGGCCAATATCTAAATTGGGTTAGAGGAGCGTTTACAATTTAAGATAGTTAACGAGAGTTCACCACTCGATGGACCAGTTATTGAGGTCACTTTCATTTCCTAGGCCAATCGGTATCGAGTGATCAATCACTGGCCGACGGCCAACCACCGATTGTACCCCCATTTCGTGGGGTTATCAATAGTTTTAATAAATGTTCTCTCGCGACATAGTAATCGCCATGATGCTCTTTTGTATTGCGTATGCGATTCCACTGAGTCCCATAATTCAGTAACGTTTGATGTTGAAAGCCTCGTAAAGACCATTTTTCGAAATGATCGAAGAGTCGCAATCTACTGGCGTTATTGCATACTTCTGATGCCGGAGGATTCGCCATATTGTGAAAATATGTTATAACTCGGCCGACATCGTAAAAAATAACGACGATGGGAAATGGAAGGTAGAAGGTCGGTGCTTCCGGGAACTGTTGTGAAGAATATTCTACGCTACGGGCGCAACGTGCCGGTTTTATTAATGTAAGTCAAAGTTCAGTTCCCATCTTCGTGACGCACTTTACCTTCGGAGAATTGCCTTTCGACAATGTACATTTTTTAGTTTCTCGGTTTCAATTTGTCATTTATCATTGAAAGAATATTTTGTAATCTAGTTTATACAACTAAGAAGTTATCTAATAGTACGTCTTTGATGCTTGAAAACAAACAATTTATCTACGAAGTCTGTTAAAAAAGTATCGCGAATTTTGAATTTCCGCGGGCTACGTATATTCGATTTTCGATTTTTTTGTTGCGTTAGGTTGGTACTCATGTCCCTTACTTATGCTGAAAAAATCGGCCATTTTGAATGTTTAGTTAATTGATGACAGCTGTTTTGGTTAGACGTGCTTTGGCTTGTCTTCGATTTTTGCCTATTCCAAAAAATGGATCAAAGAATCTGTATCAAACTTTGTGTGAAAAACAAAATTCAGTGCGCGGACGCATTCCGAATGTTGCCTGTGGCATATGGTGAAGCTACCTTGGACCAAAGCAACGGTTATCGGTGGTACAAAATGTTCTCAGAGGGCCGAGACGACGCGAACAACGAAATGCGTTCCGGACGCCCGAGCACATCAACAACAGACGAAAACATTGATGAAGTGAAGAAAATAATATTGGCCAATCGTCGAATCACCGTTAGAGAAGTTGCCGAGGAACTAAACATATCGATTGGCTCGTGCTATTCGATTTTTACCACTGATTTGGGCATGAGAGGGGTCGCCGCGAAATTCGTGCCAAAATTGCTCAATTTCGAACAAAAACAGTGTCGCGTTAAGGTAATAGTCTGGTAACTTAAGCCGATTTTCATGTCTTTTTTGGAGGGCGTTTTTCTGTAGGAAAATAAAAATGAATCGTTTTGGATATTTAGGATGTTTTTATTTACATATTAAAGATACGAAAAAAAATTTTGTTGAAAAAATTCAATAGTTTATTATTATTATTATTATTGAACGAAGTTGGCACCTCGAAAAAAAGCGCGTGGGTGGCCCCGGTGATTTTGGCTCTTGATGTTATCCAAAATCAAAAGTTCTTGATGATTCTTAATTTATAGACATGTCATTCTGGTTGGAACTACTGAAGTTAAATTTCATGGATACATAACAAAATGGCGGACTTTGGAAAAAAGTTAATTTCTTCATAAAATTTTTTTTTTGTATCTTTAATATGTAAATAAAAACATCCTAAATATCCAAAACGATTCATTTTTATTTTCCTACAAAAAAACGCCCTCCAAAAAAGACATGAAAATCGGCTTAAGTTACCAGACTAATACCTTAACATTGCTAAGGAGCTGTTGGACTCGGTCCGTGACGACCCAAATTTGCTCCAGAGGGTCATAACTGGTGACAAATCATGGGTTTATGATTATGACGTGGAAACCAAAGCTAAATCATCGCAATGGAAGCTGCTTTTTTGGAATAGGCAAAAATCGAAGATAAGCCAAAACACGTCTAACCAAAACAGCTGTCAACAATTAACTAAACATTCAAAATGGCCGATTTTTTTCAGCATAAGTGAGGGACATGAGTACCAACCTAACGCCACAAAAAAATCGAAAATCGAATATACGTAGCCCGCGGAAATTCAAAATTTGCGATACTTTTTGAACAGACCTCGTACATTCGCCGAGAGCCTATAATTTTTTTCGACAAAGCCACTTACATTCCCTTTTGTAGAATTGATATAGCTGGAGAAGAAAGTGCCTTGATAGGAACATTTTTATCGTAGACTATTCCAAACGGATTTGATATCCAGGATAGAAGGTTAACTGCTTTTGGTGTGCCGGAAGAACAATCACACCAATCGATGACGGTTCAAGCGGATTCCCATCGTCGTTGTAGTCGGATTTGGTATAAAAAGGTCGGAGGTAGATACAGTAGTATAAAAATGAGCATTTGATTACTGCATGTCAACTGTATTCCCTCCGCCCTTGATCCCTGGGGAAATCGACCGGAGACGGAGAACAAGCTGGGAATTGTAATTGGATCTTGGGATTCGTTGAAAGCATAAGCACAATACGTGAATATTAAAGTGTTACGTAGCAGTCTAACCAATTTACGTACCAGCATACAATTTTGCGTAGTAGTCTAATCAATCAATTAACAGCAAGGTGCCATTAGAAGCCTTCCGTCTGTAGAATGTAGAATGACCGAAAATTACATGTCATTTCAGTACTGCATTGAGAATTAAACCAACACGCCTGCGTCATTTTCTCGTAACGCATCGCGGGTAGCTTCTACACCGCGAATAATTTATGTCGTAGACTTAACGATCGATTTGTATAGCACGGAAAAACAGGGATAATTCAACCCGGGTTTACCCCATGTATATATGTACGTATGTGATTCAACAAAATTATGAACGGTACGATAATATACGATAATACCAGCGATATCATAGATTTGAAGTGTACGAACTGTGATAGTTTTGCATAAACTAAGGGTTGGTTAGTATAAGTAGGCCAGTGTATATCTCCCTCTTTTTCTCACCCTCTCTCTCTCTCTCTCTCTCTCTCTCGAGGGGTGCTTTGCCACTGTTGCTCGAGCTTAGCATCGAGGATGGCATGTCGCATGCTACACGCAATCAGCTAAGGTCATCGATCGCATAAAATCCAAGGTTGAACTAGTTTGAACTTATCGGGGCACCTTTAACCACCCCATTTGACTTTCTTGTTCTAGCATAACTCGGTCTATCGTGCCAAGCTCAGATTTGTGAATTCAATGAATCGCTCGGATGCCTACGTTAAGTAATGAGGCCTAGAACGATACCGGAACGACTGTATAACTCATTGGATCTAGATACTCAGTTTGGGTCGTCGTGTTTACCCTTAAATCCACCCTATACTTAGATCGGCAATGAATTTACATAGACTTTTCCTTCCCCATAGAGATATTTATTTTACGGAACAAAATCCACCATATTAATCTACGAGGGTTCAACATTATTGTCACAGATCTAATAAAAATCAAATAAAATCGTTAAACGTCTGAAAATGTTTATATTGAATACATGCGACACTTTGACCCGAACTATCTTTCGTTTTATGTGGTTACAGAGGAGAAAAAAATGCAAATCTGTTTGAAGGCGTTCGTGACAAAAGGACGTTAAGGGACCACTCTAAAATGTTGGGAAAATCGAAATTTTTTTTAACTGAAAATGTGCCTAAGGGTCTTAAAAATGATATAACAAAATACTATGAGCGATAAACATCTCTAAGTACCCCAATTTCGAATTCTATCGCAGCCCCTCTCGGTCCGTTCTCAGCGCGACGGAAAACTTTAAACGCATTTTTCTCTAAACCACGTTTTTTGAACTGTGTGAAAATATGACTCTAGCAAATTTTCACCAATCGATTTGAAAATTTAACGGTACATTCAAAGCTAGATTCTCTACAGAAATACGTAGGATTTTTGTACACTATTGCATAGTTTTTTTTGTCGTCAACAATTATCTGATGATTGTATTCCGGAATTTTTTAACCTTTTTTAACAAAAATACGCGATTTTGGCAAAAATTATTATATCCAAAAAATCCAACGTACTTCTGCAGCTGTTCTTGTATATAAGTGAAAAATTTTTGGTCTTTTGTGACCGGTCAAAAATTGCATGAGCTACGTTTCCGGCCGTGAACCCTTCCGAAAAATGGTGTCAACAGAGAAATGCTGTGGAGCCGTCATTTTTTTATTAATCACTGCAAAATAATTATTTCTTATAGTCCATTAGTAGTATAATAAAGAACTGTAGACAGAATTTTAATTCAATTCATTATTTTGCTAAAAAAAATTCCCAAAATAAGTCTAGTTTTTGTTGCTCTAGAGTGGCGTAACTCTATACTGACTCGTTCCAGCAGAGCTGTTCTCACATATAATATGTGCAAGCACATCTAATATCTACCTATACCCCGTGTACTCAAGTTACTTACTCCTCTCTCTTTCTCTCTCTCTCTCCATCAGGTAAACCGCAATCAATTACATAGCACACGTAGGTGGATATATGACTCAAAGTAAATTGAGTGTCGACGAAACTACATCACGTGGTCAACAGCAAACTCAATCAGAGGGTCTGGCGAAACAATTTTCATCTTCGATCACCTGAACGTAAAACAATATGAATTTCGGGACGACAAAATTTACAATAATAGCAACAACAACAACAATAATATTGATAAAAATGACAATAATAATAATGACAATCATAATTTGAGTAATAATGAAATTAATGATTTCCTGGAAAATACACGGAAACTTAAACAGCAACACTTTTCGCGATGGTGAAACGTTGATGCTTGGAGAAATGATCGGACGAAGTGACGTCTCTGCTTTAACTCGACAACCATTCGCCTGAATTTCAACTCTGTTTATCTGCTTTGGGGAGTGTGTTGAGAAATAGATTATCATGATACTTGGCAGTTTTCCATTTTAATACCCTACGCAAGTAAAATTTAATCAAATCACAGTTTAAGATGGCAGAATGAATATGACTCAGGATAAAACCAAAGTGAATCGGTGATTGAGAAATTATGGTGAAAATATTGAAATTACATATTGCGGTATCAATTTGGACCATTGAAAATTGAAGTGGGGCCGGGTCGAAGTTTCAAACCGTAAAAGCTTCGACGGTGCAAAACTCCGAATTTTAATAGTACGAATTGCATGGTTCATTCCGACGACAGTTTGAATAATCGACTGTAAATAACATCGAACGGGTATGAATCGATACCAAAAATTATACGAATTTAATATCGTCGAGTAAATATTTTTTCGAAAGATAACGCAGACGACAGAGCAATTTATCGAACGGTCAGTAGTACCACTTGAAAAATTCCGAATTGGTGATTTTTAGAGATCCGCAAAGTTCCGAAAATTATATTATCGAACAAGAAACTATCCGAAAGTGCGAACGTAATAAAATTGAAGAAAAGAATTCTCGGGTATACGAATTTTTCGGACTCCAAAAATTACGGCGTCGACGATGCAATATTCTGAAAATAAAAGTTCCGAAGGGGCAAAATTCCGAAAATTTGCAATTCGTGCGTTTAGATGGCAGCACCACTGATGTTATGTCCTATGGACCATTTTCACGAGCGAGCGTCAGAGCCCACTAGTAGCGCTAGTTTTACTCTCTTTCGAAATTTTGCCCTGTCGAAATTTTGCCCCGTCGAATTAATACACCGTCGTCTGTTTACCCTTTTCGGGACATACAACTTCTAATATATTTGGCTTCGAACTTTTTTTTGTCTGACCCTTTTCAGGTATAAAACTTGACCGTTCGGCAACTCGAGTTTCTAACACTACAATTTTTCGGAACTTTACGTTTTCTAATCATTAAAATACGATTTTTTAAGTGGTAGGATTTTTTATTTTCGATACTATTGCAGGTCGGTCCCATAATTATTCTTGTCATTTAATCCTCGATGTATAACTATTCTTCGCAATGACATTTCTGTTTTAAAAAGGACGGATTTTAAAAATTTCGAAAAGTTTCAAGATCGTCCCACATAAATTCGGAGTTTTGAACCGTCGAAGCTTTTCCGGTTCGAAACTTCGACCCCGCCCACTGCATTTGTCATGCTGTTGCTTCCAATGAGATTGTTCGAAAAAGTAATAACATCGATAATAAAAACAACAATATCTTCAAGTGTATGTTTCAGTATATATGCAGCAAAATATCGATTAAAACTTGTTCACCACGAGCGTCGCACATTATAGGAGTGAGGTATACAACCGAGAGCTATAAGGAAAGAAAAAATATTCATTCGCGCATAAAAGGTACTCGAACGTCGACGTAAGTCATGATGGTTTGTGCAAAAGGCATGTAGTACCGAGATTATATATATATATATATATATATATATATATATATATATATATATATATAGAGCGAGAGAGAGAGAGAAAGAGAGAGAGAGAGAGAGAGAGAGAGAGAGAGAGAGAGAGAGAGAGAGAGAGAGAGAGAGAGAGAGAGAGAGAGAGAGATAGCATGTCGATATTTTCTTTGTCCGTTTTTGGTGAGCTCATTCTTTACAATCCATCACCTTTTCCGACGGCATTCTCTCCTTAATGAAGGAATTCTCTTTCGAGGAATGCGTCGCATCCTGTGTGTAGGTGAGTTCAATAAAACTTGAATAAGCGTCGCGTGAACTCGTATTATATGGCGCATACACACACAAACACAAAGGCTACTGCGTTTTCATAGGAGCTTAAGTAAAGAGCGAGTTTTACGTCGACATTTTACTCACCCTGTCGCATTTTTACGCTTTCGTAGAACCGAGCAACGCTCGTGCAGCTCTCGTATACATTATTCTTTCTCATCTCTTCGCACCGTGAGCGTTTTATTAGCAAAGGTGCAAAAATACGAGAGTACGATGCTCTTCATTGCAAGAGAGACAAGGGCTCTGCATCATCACAGATTGCAATTTTTCTTCGCTCTCTCTCTCTTTCTCGCTCACTCGCTCACTCTCGGTCGCGAGGAGATACGGAATGTGTCTCTGAGTAAAACGAACATCCAAACGAGAGCTCACAGAACACTAACGACACAAAGCTGAGCAGTACTTCTTTTTCTACTTGCTCGTTGCTCCACCACGCATACATCTTGCAATCAACGGGGGTCTCGGACAACAAAGATGACAAGCGGGTGAGACAGGGAGAAAGCGAGAGAGCGAGAGAGAGATAGAAAGAGAAAATTGAGATATAGAAAGAGACAATATTTATGTAAATTCTGCCAGTTAATTACATCAGATAGAATAAACTAGGGTAATTGTGAAATAAATTGGAAAATATAATAGGAATGTTTTTATTACAAAAAAGATCGTGTAAATTGAAACTTGTACATTGCCTCCTCGTTAATTATGTGCCCTCACAAATTTTTATTTTTAGCTTTCTCGCCAAGAATGCTTTGTGTATGTACAAAAAAACTTGATTTTGAACGTATTTTTCGAAAAATTGATAATGCGATAAACATAGAATGCCTTTATCAATTTTCTATAAATTCAATAGTCAAAAAATGCACAAGCTAAAGTCTTAACAAAGACCTATAGCAATTTTTTGAAATATAAAAAATTCCAGACATTTTTGATCAAATTGAAAAAGGTCTAAAATCCGAACGAGTTGTTAAATCTTTACGATAATTATGTTTAATAAAGAGGTCAGGCAGATTTACTAGCTTGCAAAATTTCGATTGCGTTTAACAAATTACAGTATCGTTAAGGCCGCAGTCTGGAGTAGAGCGAGATTTTTGACGCCATTTCTAATGTGCAATAACGTTTAAACCGTTGAAGTTGTCTTGATGAAAATTTACACGTGCATTTATTGATCCTTAGAGAATACTTGTACATTAAAAAAAAAATTGTTTTACATATTTTCATGTAGTTTTTTGCCTTGTTGCAACATGGTGCGCCGAAATCGGCGCCCACTCTGGACAATGTTGTATTCATCTGAAAAAAAAATATATATATATTCTCAATCTGTATGAGTATTCTGAGCACTGGTAGCAGAATTGGTACTGAAAAAAATTTTTTATTGAGTCGAACAATAATTTTGCCGACATTTTATAACTCGTCGAATAATGAAATATCATTAATGAAAGTTCAACAGGTCGCCATTTTGTCAAAACATTTTTTTAAGTACCAATTCTGCTACCAGTGCTCAGAATACTCATACAGATTGAGAATATATATATATTTTGTTTTCAGATGCATACAACATGTCCCAGAGTGGGCGCCGATTTCGGCGCATCATGTTGCAACAAGGCAAAAAACTACATGAAAATATTCAAAATCATTTTTTTTTAATGTACAACTATTCTCTAAGGATCAATAAATGCACGTGTAAATTTTCATCAAGACAACTTCAACGGTTTAAACGTTATTGCACATTAGAAATGACGTCAAAAATCTCGCTCTAGACCAGATTACGGCCTTAATGCGTGTTTCCTGAAATTGTATAAAAGTATTTTATTTTACACGAAAATTGCGAAGAAAGTAAATAAAAATGCGAACACAAAATCGAACCAAATTAAATTTCTTTCGTTGTTAAAACAGTGATATAAAAAATAATGGTTCAATGACAGATTATCGGGTTCCTCGATCATTAATCGAGTTGACATGGAATACCGCGTATATTAACATACCAGTAATAAAGATCGTGACAAAACTCGATTAAACTTCTCCGATAATTCCTCTCTCACCCTTTATTTACTATATCCTACGTGTTTTAGTTAAGAGACTTAAAAAGGCAAAATGGCACAAATCGTTAAAGACCCCCGTCGTCGTTTGAAAAACACATATAACGAAGCAATTTTAATCGAGCATTTCCGACGCGTTTCAGCAACCCGCGGTGTCTGTCTCGTTTATTGTGGGATAACTAGGGGGGACCAGTCGCGAGTCTCACATCGAGAACGGGGCAAATTGAGTGTATGATTTTTTTTATTTTTTATTGTATATCCCGCGCTGTCTACGTGTCGTATTCTTGACCATTTACGGAATGACCGGAGCCAATGTCTTCACGGGTAATTCGTAATTTATCATTTCACAAAGTCGCGAGTATATTTGGTATTTATTTTATTTATAGGATCGCGCGGCATTAAGGATGGATATAATGAAATGGGGTTTGGGAGAGAGGAGGGGTTCGTCTCGTTCTCGTTTTACAGAGGCTATTAGAGTAGTTTATGTTGGCATTTGGCCGAATTTAGTCTCACGATGACTCTTATATATCGCGGTATGTTACCGAACGACCAGCTCGCCGCATTCTCCAAAATCAATTGGCACTTAAAAACTGGAACAGGGAATGTACATCGGTGCGAGAATGTGGTCGGTGTTTTTACGATTTTACGTTAAAGCAAAACACACACATGTTCCCGATTAATTCCGTTTTACCGCACTTATAGCTCCTATAAAGCAGTTTATTTATTTTTACGACTTATGCAAAGCCAGAAAGTTCTTTCGCGGTATGCTACGAGAGTGTTATAATAAAGATGAGAAAAAAGAGTTTGTATAATAATTATGAATAGTTGGAGGATTATTATTAGCCATTTATTGTAATTATTAATATTTTTATGAGACAAATATTTTGTGATAAACTTGTGGGAAAATTATTATCAATGGATTTCCAGTGGAATGATGTTCATATTTCGACGGCGTTAAGGTAGTAGTCTGGTAACTTAAGCCGATTTTCATGTCTTTTTTGGAGGGCGTTTTTTTGTAGGAAAATAAAAATGAATCGTTTTGGATATTTAGGATGTTTTTATTTACATATTGAAGATACAAAAAAAAATTTGTTTGAAAAAATTTAATAGTTTATTATTATTATTGTTATTGATCGAAGTTATTATTATTGAACAAAATGGCGAACTTTGGAAAAAAAAACTTTTTCCAAAGTCCGCCATTTTGTTATTTATCCATGAAATTTAACTTCAGTAGTTCCGACCAGAATGACATGGTTATAGATTAAGAATTATCAAGAATTTTTGGTTTCAGATAACATCAAGAGCCAAAATCGCCGGGGCCACCCACGCGCTTTTTTTTCGAGGTGCCAACTTCGATCAATAATAATAATAATAATAAACTATTACATTTTTTCAAACAATTTTTTTTTTGTATCTTTAATATGTAAACATCCTAAATATCCAAAACGATTCATTTTTATTTTCCTACAAAAAAACGCCCTCCAAAAAAGACATGCAAAACGGCTTAAGTTACCAGACTACTACCTTAAATTTACATCGATTTACATGAAAATTCCACAATGTCCGATGGATCGTGAATAAAATAAAAGAGAAGCAATATCGTCTCGACGACAGGTATTAAAGAACGAGAAGTAATTGAGATTTAATAAAAAAAAAAGGACAAATAATATTCGTTTTCAATACTGGGATGGATGACCACTTTGCGCGCCGACTACTTAACCGGAGGCAGTTTATCTAAGTTTCTGATGATAGTACAACTGAAACACAGTAAAATATAGTTGTTGTAGCCGCCAGGTTTTTCGCGGTTTCCTTGTGCCCTCGTGCACAGGGAAACCGTAGCGGAAAAAGTGAGCGGGGAACAACACTTTGGTGAGGTCTGATGGAATATGGAATGGAAATTGGAACAAAGAGGAAAATCTTCTATATAAGTAAAAAGGTAATGTTCGTTTGTTCAAAATCTTAAATTTCCGAAAGTTCTTCGCCGATTGCTTTGAAATATTGAGACAATCTTGCATTCGAATACGCGCATGTTTTTATATGCCGATTATATAGATGTCGCAGGTTTTTCATTGTCATTTAAGGGGGGAAATAGGGTTAGACGGTTCAAAAAATCGATTTTTTTTAAATTTCATAAATTGTTAGTAAAACTATTGAAAAATATGTTCCCAAAATTTTAAATGAAAATTCCGACTCGTTCTATTGTTATAAGCCATTAAGGGAGGAAATAGGGTTAGGACAGCGTTTTCACAATGATTTTCATGAATTTTTTATAGTATAAAAAATGAATATAATTTATTGAAACTTTGAGAATATTTTATACATATATTTAAGTATATACTATACAATTTTTGAAGAATATCCTTGAAAAACACCGAAGAAAATTTATGACTGCCTTAACTTTGTTTTTCTTGGTACGATTTTTTCAAACGCGTTTTTCTGAAAACGACTTTTTTTTAACTTGCATACACGCTATTTTGAAAAGTTTTCAACCAATCGTTTTGAAAATTGGCAGATACTTTCTTCATAGTATTTCGCTCTACATGAACCCAAAATCGGAATATTATCATTATTTAAAATAATTTTTTTATGCAAATAAGGTTGTAAAAAATGGCAAAAAATCATGCTTTTTTGTTTTGACCCCTGTAAACAATTCAATTTTCTATTTTTTCCATAGCATTTAGGTTCATATAGAAGAGAGACATATAATAAAAGTAAATTCCAACCTCGTTTGATTTCAGATGAAAATTGCGGCTTCCAGAATGTACGCAACATACTGAGTCTGATTGTGACCTGCAATATGGGGTCGCTAATATTTTCGGTGTTTTTGACGGAAATTCTTCAAAAATTTTATAGTATATACTTAAATATATGTATAAAATATTCTCAAAGTTTCAATAAATTATATTCTCTTTTTATACTATAAAAAAATTCATGAAAATCATTGAGAAAACGCTGTTCTAAGCCTATTTCCCCCCTCAACCAGAATGAGCCATAGCAACGCGTGGCCGGGTACAGCTAGTTAGTAAGAAAAAAAATATTTATTCGTGCACAGAAGTAGGAGTAAAAATTATTATAACACGATTTGCTTAAATATAAAATGTTTTGGAAATCGATAACAAAATGTGCGACGATATTATGCGAAAAGTACCAAAGTGAATCACCGGAAACTGGTGGCTTCGTTGGAGCAAGTATCCACAGAGACCCTCATGTATTATGGAGTGTCACGAGAAAGTGGCTGTGGGGTCGCGAGAGATCCACACTAGAGAACATATATATGGTACCAGAAGGAGCAATACGGGAGTGGATATCGTTTTGTTGGGCTATCTGCCACGACTATAACAAGCTACGAGAGAAAAGCCACACGGGGAGTCATATCAGTGTATGTGTGTGTGTGTGTTCGAAAAAGTTCCCCAGAGGTCGCCCACGAGATTTTGCCAATTTCTGAATGGTATCAAATCCCTGTAGAGGATTATGGAGAGTTCCATATCAAACGAGGCAAGATTGAGCGTTACGAAATACATTTACAGATAGATATGCAGGATAAGCTCAAAGGGAACAATCTGAAGTTGGAACACAGTAAAGAAACAAAAAATTGTCAAGATCTGTAAGATTTATTAAAAATGTATTGTCCCAAGACGGTTTGAGAATAATTTATTTGTCAATTATACAAAAACAGCGTATTTGTAAACGATATTACAAATTTTGTTTAACATGCACAACAAAATGGATACTACATTTTTGTTATACATTACAACGAATAGCGTGTTCGTTAAATTTACTATAAATTTCGTAAAATATAAAAAAATTTATTTTATTATGCTATAATTTCGAAAATTGACCAAATCACGTTTTATTACAACAGAAAAAGATGAGAAGAGCGAGAGAGGGGGGGGGGGAGAAAGGACGAAACTCGGAACTCCCTATTTGAGATAATTTCGTACAACACTGTCCTTATCTACTTAGAGTAGGTAAGGCGAGTTTTCGTATTAGCGCACTTACGGGACAACACCAGTGTGACCCCCTGTTTTTTTTCACATTTTTCAAGAATTTTTTTTTGTGGGAAAAAAAAGAGATATTCGAAAAATTTGTTTTGTTCCTTGTTTATTAATGTATCAAAAAACATTTTTTTCACATTTTTTACGCCGCATGGTGGCGCTGGGGAAGCTTTAAAAAAAATAGGCACGCCTTTGAAATTAACTTTAATTTCAAAGGCGTGCCAATTTTTTTTAAAATAATATTTTTCCCAATCCCTATGTACTTCTCTTCAAGATATCATATTATTAACGAAAACACTCGGTATTTTTTTTCAGATCGACGTTGAAGAGAGTTCTGCTGCGTGCCGCGGAGATGACAGCACCTGACGCGAGAGCTTTCCCAGCGCCACCATACGGCATGAAAAATGTGAAAAAAATGTTTTTTGATACATTAATAAACAAGGAACAAAACCCAATAAAATTTTTCGAATATCTCTTTTTTTTCCCACAAAAAAAAATTCTTGAAAAATGTGAAAAAAAGGGGTCACAGTGGTGTTGTCCCTTAACTTAACGCAGGTACCGGAAATCCCCCATCCACCAAGGATGGTTGGGAATATTCAAACATGAAATTATATGGATCTTAGTTAATTTTGTCAAATACGTAATAGTATTATTACTAACTGCAATAAATGAAAAATAAGGAGTGTCGTTCGAAGTGACATGGATTTTGTTTGTGAGCATAGGAGGTAATCTCAAAATTTGAGGCACTCGAATGAACGACGTAACGAATAAGCTTCAGACAAACATTCTCGGTATAATCCCACCCTTCAAACTCACGTTTTAGGGGTTGAATCTTGAAAGCAACGATCCAACAGTCACGCTGAAGTGATGTACTTTCTTGAATATAATTTTCATATACGAGGTCTGTTCAAAAAGTATCCCGAATTTTGAATTTTCGCGGGCTATGTATATTCGATTTTCGATTTTTTTGTGGTGTTAGGTTGGGTACTGATGTCCCTCACTTATGCTGAAAAAATCGGCCATTTTGAATGTTTAGTTAATTGTTGACAGCTGTTTTGGTTAGACGTGTTTTGGCTTGTCTTCGATTTTTGCCTATTCCAAAAAATGGATCAAAGAATCCGTATCAAATTTTGTGTGAAAAACAAAATTAAGTGCGCGGACGAATTCCGAATGTTGACTGTGGCATATGGTGAAGCTACCTTGGACCAAAGCAACGTTTATCGGTGGTACAAAATGTTCTCAGAGGGCCGAGAAAATGCGAACAACGAAATGCGTTCCGGACGCCCGAGCACATCAACAACAGACGTAAACATTGATGAAGCGAAGAAAATAATATTGGCCAATCGTCGAATCACCGTTAGAGAAGTTGCTGAGGAACTAAACATATCGATTGGCTCGTGCTATTCGATTTTTCCCAATGATTTGGGCATGAGACAAGTCGCCGCGAAATTCGTGCCAAAATTGCTCAATTTCGAACAAAAACAGTGTCGCGTTAACATTGCTAAGGAGCTGTTGGACTCGGTCCGCGACGACCCAAATTTGCTTCAGAGGGTCATAACTGGTGACGAATCATGGGTCTACGGTTATGACGTGAAAACCAAAGCTCAATCATCGCAATGGAAGCTGCTTTTTTGGAACAGGCAAAAATCGAAGACAAGCCAAAACACGTCTAACCAAAACAGCCGTCAACAATTAACTAAACATTCAAAATGCCCGATTTTTTCAGCATAAGTGAGGGACATGAGTACCAACCTCACGCCACTAAAAAATCGAAAATCGAATATGCGTAGCCCGCGGAAATTCAATATTCGCGATACTTTTTCAACAGACCTCGAATTATATAGATCGCGTAATATAAGATTTGACAATGCCACAAGAACGAAAATAATCTTTAATGGATCGTAACGTTAATTTATTCTCGTTAACGTACTGTTTGTTATTCGTGTATGTGTAGATATATATAACATTTATATATGTATATAGTATATGTATATATCAGTTTGAGTGATAATGTATATGGATCAGAATTATTTACATCGCTTCCGTCGCATACGATTGTGTTTGTCTCGGTTAGGCACAATTACACACGTAATAATTACCCACACGTGCGATTATTCGAGTCCCTCGCTTCGTTTATACTTACGGTACTACGACTTTTGTGCTCTAAGCAATTTGTACAGTCATACGGACACGCACACTCCTAGGCGATTATCGTGGATATCTTGAAATCCATAAGTATATAAACATGAGCAATTTTATGCCGAATCCACCGACTCTTTGAACACGTAAATTTATTTATCCCTATCCCAATAACTACGTTGTAAAAGAGCAATTGTACTAATAAAAAAATCATGATGTAACAATTTTCACATAGTTTTTACAAATTGGATCCGTTATGAAGTTTAAACAGAGAAAATCCAAGAGCATATTAGCCAATTATTGACTCTTTTCAAATTTGTACAATAATTTCTTTGTTCAATCCCAACATTTTCCTTAAGTGAATGAATATCGCAAAGTTTTAGATGAACAAAAATGTGACAATACTTTTCTTTTTCAACGCAAAATTCCCCATATTATATTGCTACCCTGCGTTCAGTTCATAGTGTACGTGTGTGTCTTCAACTACACGTTTTGTTTGCTCGAAACTCTGTTTATTCAGACGTTTCCTCGGTGAACATTGGCTCAGATGTTGATGACGAAAGAGATCAGTTCAGCCAGCAGCGGCTACAATGGGGAGAGCCGAACAAAACGCGCGTCGCTTGTTTCATTATTTCCATTGTCGTTTCGTTTACGAATTAAAGTGTTATACGTTCGAAAAATTACCACGAAACTGCTATCGTGATCCTTTGAAGCACAAAGTAAGAGTGGCAATAAAGGAATGTGGAAATAATTCATAGAGTACTTTTTAAAAATCAAGAAACTCACGAAACTTTAGAGATGCATGAAATTACAGAGATATATGGAAAATTCGGAATTTGCAAAAATTTGCGAAACTTTACGCTCAATTTTAATGTTATCCACGACGAAAAGAGAATAACGTAATTAGGGTTTTTTTGATGGTTATTAGAATGCTCTAGATATTCAAGGGTAAACGCGAAATTCGAAAGATCCGAAATATTCGAGAGATCGCGTCCTTGAGCGTTATCACGAACCGCAAATACATACACAGTTAATTCTCAGCTTTCGGTTGTCCTTTTTTTTTCTGTCATTTTTGCGGTCACATGTGTGCTTTTATGTTTTATAGCAGTATGCCCCCCCCCACGTACTGCCAGTAGAGCAAACAAGAAAAAGACAAATTTATGTTTTACTTTCTGGTACCGCTATAATTAATTGTTATTTTTGAAAATTATAAATCATATCTGAGTAAAAAAAAACAATTAGTTACCAAAGTGACTATTGGTTCATTTTTAAGCGAATGGGGCGAAAGTTTTGTTGTTTTTTTTCTATTTTTCTGTGGTTCAACGTATACTCTTTCGGATTTTTACGTATAACCTTTCCCAATTCCATTTTTTTCTATTTTCTCCCTATCACTCTCTACCGGCACTTCGCTAAGCTAACCTAACTTCCATTGCGCTCGCACACATCTTAACTATGCTGTATCGCAATTGCCTTAAATACAGGGAAACTGCGGAAAACCCGTGTCGATAAAAAGGTTTTGTTTTGGCTGCGTTCCAGTTGTTTTTATTACATCAGAAACTCAATAATGCTTACTTCCGTTTAGCAATCGGCGCGCGAGCCGGTGCACGACTAAACGATTACCCATCGAAGTAATGACCGTAGCCAAAGCCACCTTAAGGAGGGAAATATGGTTAGACGGTTCAAAAAATCGATTTTTTTTTAATTTCATAAATTGTTAGTAAAACTATTGAAAAATATGTTCCCAAAAATTTAAATGAAAATTCCGACACGTTCTATTGTTATAAGCCACTAAGGGGGGAAATAGGGTTAGGACAGCGTTTTCTCAATAATTTTCATGAATTTTTTTACAGTATAAAAAATGGATATAATTTATTGAAACTTTGAGAATATTTTATACATATATTTAAGTATATACTATAAAATATTAGCGACCCCATATTGCTTGTTTTTCTTGGTACTATTTTTTCAAACGCGTTTTTCTGAAAACGACATTTTTTTAACTTGCGTACACGATAGTTTGAAAAGTTTTCAACCAATCGTTTTGAAAATTGGCAGTTCCTTTCTTCATAGTATTGCGCTCTATATGAACCTAAAATCGGAATATTATCATTGTTTAAAATAATTTTTTTTTTGCAAATAAAATTGTAAAAAATTGCAAGAAATCATTCTTTTTTGTTTTGACCCCTGTAAAAAATTCAATTTTCTATTTTTTTGATAGCATTCAGGTTCATATAGAAGAGGGACATATAATAAAAGTAAATTCCAACCTCGTTTGATTTTAGATGAAAATTGCGGCTTCCAGAATGTACGCAAAATGCTGAGTCTGATTGTGACCTGCAATATGGGGTCGCTAATATCCCTGGTGTTTTTCAGGAAAATTCTTCAAAAATTGTATAGTATATCTCTCTATATTATATAAATGTATCGCCGCCGCCGCCGCCGCCGCCGCCGTGTACAAGAGTTGAGGAGAGCGAGCGGGATCGAGTAGGCTGGGTGAAGGGATCGAGCGGGGGCGGGGGAGGCGTCGGCGCGGGTGGGGGGGGGGATTGGCGTGCGAAGCGGGCAGGGGGGCAGAGCCCCCCTAGTACTTAAATATATGTATAAAATATTCTCAAAGTTTCAATAAATTATATTCATTTTTTATACTATAAAAAATTCATGAAAATCATTGAGAGAATTCTGTCCTAACCCTATTTCCCCCCTTAACTTCGGTGTGATGGCCGAAGCCGCGCACAGACCGCGCGTCCCCTGTTGTCGGTAACGGGTGAAAGTAATTTTTTTAGAAAAAAAACTTTTCACCCTCTAGTACCCCTCCCGGATAATGGGATTTTAAAAAATTAAGAAAAATAATAACAATTATGGTTTGGCAAAGAAAAATCATAATCTTGACGAAAGAATCAAAATATTGAAATAAGTTAGAGTACAGTTTATAGCAGAAAAATTCAATGTATGATTTTTTAAGAATTGAATAACAGTATCGTGTAACAGTATCGTACGTACGAAATCAAATTGAAATTTCTATCTTCTATTAATATTTTTCTTAATAACTTGGTCTCGAGAAGTTCAAAGGAAAGTATCGCGTTAAGTTACCAAAAAAAAAGTGTCAAAAGAATGACTGTTTCGTGAGTACTATCCATACGCGAGCTTTGACATTCGACTGTCTCTCTCTTTCTCGGCGGAAAGCCGGAAATTTACCTGCGGAAAGTTACCAAAAGTTTGTGACACCGGAGGTTTCACGAAGTTACTATAACCCGAGTCTTCAGGGAGAGGTGGGCGAAAGCTCGTTGACTCGGTTAAATTTTGCTCCCGAGTGGAGATACCTTGCGGTCTTGTATACCAAAAAGAGAGAGAGTGAGACAAAGGGAGAGAGACATAGTGAGAGAGAGGACGATGAAGCTCTCGAATTCAGTATTCGCGACATTATATCCTCGGAGCGTGCCGGAATATTCGCTCTTTCGACAAGCATAATAACAGAGACAAGGGAGAGAAATCTGGTAAAGGGCTAACAAGTATGTATACGCTTCCGCGCTCGGCATTCGTGAATATTTCACCCCGCGTCAATTCCCGAGTCTGCGTACTGCGAACCACGCCCGACTTTACTCCATTTCGTGTCCCGTGAACATCATCTCCCTCGTGGCACATACTAACTCAAGAGAGTTTTCTCGACCTCGGAGAAGCTTGGGTTAAACTGCTCCACCGAGAGAAGGAGGGCCCCTCTCCCCAGGCGCGGTGTCAGTAACGAAGAATTTCTAAAAAATCGAGAGAAAATAAAAACAACCACTCCTATAGACACGTCTCCGAATTCATTCTTCATTAGGGTAAAATTCGTTACAGATTTTGAAAGTTCATTTTCCTAAATGAATCACATAATATATAACATTTTCGCGATATACCCATATGTAAAAATGTTATAATTATTATTATTGTTTCCATTATATACGTTATCAGGTTTTTACACCCCTTCGTATTTTTTCCCATTTTCCATTCCATTCCTTAAGGGAAGGTTCCCGTCCAAAGACCCCAAAAATACCTCTCAATTTGAGGAATTTTTTTTCAATACAAAATAAATTATTCTGCGAAAATTTTGTTGTGGGTTTTATTTGTATATAAAAGAAGTATTGTACTGAGATTTTTCACAATAAAATAATTAAAAATGGCGGCTCCAGCTTCCGCCAAAGAAGCCGCTCCCGGCGCGAAGTGATGTGCGCGGTACTTTCTACAGCCTCACCAAGTGGTCTGAAATCCAAAAACCAAAAAGATTCTTGAAATAGATGAAATTTGTGGGGCCCTATCGGTTTCCGATTTTTAAAAAAGCCCTTTAAAACAAAATGGCGGCCGTTTAAAAAAAAAACTCATTTATTCATGCTTTCTTGGGCTTTAACGTTAAAAAAGAAATATTTACAATAATTTTTTCGAAAAAAAACACTCCGTCAGGGCCCCTCAAATTTAATTAGCTTTAATTTGAGCGGTGAAACTTTGATATCGGTGCATTCCTCGAATCTGTAGAGCGTACCGCGCGTCGAAAAACGTTGTTTCGAGAAAAACGCGTTTAAAGTTTTATGCTACCTACCGTAGACTCACCCATCAGGTGAGACTGCTCCGCCCGACCCCGTATATCTCGAGAACTACATCATATGTCGAAATATCCTTTCTCCCACGTATTCTCGACAACATACAGATGAAAATTGAGCAAAAAAAAAATTTTCGATTTTTTTTATCGATTTGGATGGGAACCTTCCCTTAAGGGGGGGTTAGACGGTTCAAAAAATCGATTTTTTTAAATTCCATAAGCTGTTAGTAAAAATATTGAAAAATATGTTCCCAAAATTTTAAATGAAAATTCCGACTCGTTCTATTGTCATAAGCCATTAAGGGGGGAAATAGGGTTAGGACAGCGTTTTCTCAATAATTTTCATGAATTTTTTTATAGTATAAAAAATGAATATAATTTATTGAAACTTTGAGAATATTTTATACATATATTTAAGTATATACTATAAAATTTTTATACATATATTTAAGTATATACTATAAAATATTAGCGACCCCATATTGCTTGTTTTTCTTGGTACTATTTTTTCAAACGCGTTTTTCTGAAAACGACTTTTTTTGAAATTGCGTACGCGCTAGTTCGAAAAGTTTTCAACCAATAGTTTTGAAAATTGGCAGTTACTTTCTTCATAGTATTGCGCTCTATATGAACCTAAAATCGGAATATTATCATTATTTAAAATAATTTTTTTTTTTTGCAAATAAAGTTGTAAACAATGGCAAAAAATCATTCTTTTTTGGTTTGACCCCTGTAAAAATTTCAATTTTCTATTTTTTTTATAGCATTTAGGTTTATATAGAAGAGAGACATATAATAACAGTAAATTCCGACCTCGTTTGATTTCAGATGAAAATTGCGGCTTCCAGAATGTAGCAAAATGCTGAGTCTGATGGTGACCTGCAATATGGGGTCGCTAATATTTTATAGTATATACTTAAATGTATGTATTAAAATTTTATAGTATATACTTAAATTCATGTATAAAATATTCTCAAAGTTTCAATAAATTATATTCATTTTTTATACTATAAAAAAATTCATGAAAATCATTGAGAAAACACTGTCCAAACCCTATTTCCCCCTTTAAGAGGACATTGATTTCGAAGATATAACATACATGTACGCTTTGTTCGACGACTACTCGTCCCCGCCATTTCATTGATTACCATCTATGACCATCGAAGTCTTTAGCTGAACCCAAATGGTCACATATTCAATTCTGCAGACGCGAAGTTCAGTCAATGAACAGTTGTGCTAGAGAATGTCCAGAGGACGTTATGCTATCTCTACTCAATGCAACAGGACTATCCACCGTTGAATTCGGATAGATGTTCAAATTACGCATACACTTATTCAATTCCAAATGCTAAGAGGCACGATGATTACGAATCTATTGGCTTGATCTAGTTGATGCTGGATTGACAGACTTGACGCAAAATGCTGAGTCTGATTGTGACCTGTAATATAGGGTCGCTAATATTTTATAGTATACACTTAAATATATGTATTAAAATTTTATAGTATATACTTAAATTCATGTATAAAATATTCTTAAAGTTTCAATAAATTATATTTATTTTTTATACTATAAAAAAATTCATGAAAATCATTGAGAAAACGCTAACCCTATTTCCCCCCTTAAGACACCGCCCCCTCCCCAAGAGTGTTGTCCACAATCGTTCATTTCTAATACACTGTACATCGCATTAGCACGAAGGCACAGGGAAACCGCGAAAAACCTGGCCAATACAAGCACCAACATTTTACTGAGTTTCTATCGGGGTATCATTAGAAATTCTGAAAAAACGGCCACGCACACGGCAATTGACGTACAAGCCAGTGGACGGCTAACCGATCACCCATCACAGTATTTACCGTGGCCAATACTGCTTGGCATTAGAGAACACCGAAGCCGCTCAATCGACCATTCGACCAGTTGCTATTGGTTATGTGCAAAAATATATTTACCATACACATTTCGTCACGATATATTTCTTTTCATTATTCATTATTTCTTTTCATGTGGTACACCTCGTCCATACTGTTACCTCCATTGTATCAATATATATTCACGTTTTTATAGCCACCTGATGTACACACTAAAAGAGTAAAATAAAGTGAAACTCGGTCGAAGCTATTCTTTATATATAAATTTTTTCTTTTTAACCTATATTTAGCAATAACTTGCTGTGAACACTTCTTGCCCACTTTTTAAAGTAAATAGACCGATACCGATACCGATTTTGCTTCTTATGTTCGTGCTGTAAAATCCAATGAAATATCACGTTTTACGTGAATTCACCTCGTTTCACCGCCCAAACGAAAATACACTCGTATCGGTATAGTTTTTACATATTTTGTCGAGTATCTGATTTGTGTAGCGCTACCCGAACAACAACTTCTCATCTTCGATATATACACCCCATAGACAAATCATGAAACCGATGAGGTTTTGCGTTTGAAGAAAATTCCAATTTGCATCGTCTATTTGGTGCAACAAAATGTTCTCGAAGTTAAAGAAAATAGGTCGTTTTTTTCCACCACAAAAAAAAACAATAACTGTTTTACTTATATTTTTATTTTTTTTCATTCAGAAAATACATCAAAGTTCAAATTCGCATTAAATCCTAAAGTGGTCAGAAACACAAACGTAAACGGCGAGATAACAAAAATAGCAATTTTCAGAAAAATCATCGTTTTAAATTTTTCGGACAATCGCTATTCTTGTTATCTCGCCTGTTTTCGTTTATGTTTCTGACCACTTTAGGATTTGATGTGAATTTGAACTTTGATTTGCTTACGATATTAATTTTCATAGCAATGGTAGCGGAATAACAAGTGCTAGGTAGCGATCTTTCGAAAAATCAAAAAAGACGATTTTTCTAAAAAACCATTAGACTCTTACTGAGGTCATATTTGTTAATTCTGATAAGTCCGGAGCCAATCTAACCCCCGTGTCAGTGTGACGCGCTAGTTTTGGGACACCCTGTATGTTAGACATTGATATTTTAGTAATTCGAGAGGTTCGTACACGAAGAAACTTTACGTTCGTGAAAATAATATAATAAAGTTGGGAATTGGACGTCGGCCATTAGACCGTTGACAAGGCCAAAGACATCGCCGATGTCGTCGTCTTCGATTTGGCCTGATTTTTTTGTGGGACAAAGAAATCCTTGGAAAGAAGTTCGGAGGCTTAAATATATTCGCGTGTGAAAAATTAAAAAGTCTCTTCGTTGTGAACGACACTCTTGTTTCTCGGCTAAGCAAACGTGAAAAATGTCCGAGAAACTTTTTTTTCTTATGAAATTTCGCGAGACAGCAAACTTTCATGAAATATACTTAGAATTATTATTATAATACAATACTCATTACAGGTAATAGTAGCTAAGGCTAAAAGTTGTAAGTGATCATTATATAATAATTGTTGTTACAAAATAACATTATTATTATTATTTTATGATAACAAATAACGTTATCATTCTGCTTTATAATAATTATTACAATTACTATAATTGTAAAATACGATAAATATCACAAGAATTTTTGTATATAAATACAATACTGACTTTAATTAATATATTTTTTAAATAAATACACATTCACTCATGAGTCGCTTTTCTTAAACTACACCGACCTTGAATAAGTTTCTAGGCCAAAAAAGCTACTGAAATGTCGCCGGTGAAATGTCGCATACACGAAGAATCATTATTCCGGTCAGAGAGCGTTGAAAGTTTCCAAAGCCTTTTTCAAGTATGCCAGACCCCACTTTCCTGTACTGTGGGAAGCACAGAGGGAGGAGGTATTTCTATCGTGCGGTAGACCCCAACTTTCGTGTAATTAATCTTCAACGACGAAGACTTATCGTTACTTCTCCACTCGGGTATTTAATACACCTCAGTGTCTTCGTCGAGTGCGATTAATAAGAGGAACGCAAAGAAGAGGGAGAGAGAATAATTCTTAATTGAAATTTCTCCCTCATCTCGTTTATTTTCTCTAATTTTCCAAATGAAATATAATTGACGTGAAAAAAATATTATATCTCTATATATATATGTCTCTATATTATATAAAAATATCGCCGTTGCCGTGTGCAAGAGTTGAGGGGTGGCGAAGCGCGCAGGGCCTCCCTAGTAAATATATTAGGGCGATTTTTTTTTCGACTATTTTTTTTTCCCAGTCCCCACTTGAAAATTTGTTGGATATGTCGAAAAACAAATTCCCTGAAAGTTACAGCCCTTAATATTGATTCTAAGTACTTTCCCTTAGCGTGAAAAGATTTTCCATCTAAAATACCCGTAAATCGAATGTTTTTTTTTCTTCGGAATTCTATAACTCAGCCGCATTTTATGCTATCGTATTGTTCTTGGTTTCGATTTACTCAGAATAAAACAATCTAGAAAAGTGCCTTTTGCAGCGAAAGTGTAAATTGTATTGGTGAGTTGGTACGGCTCACTGAAGTTGATTTTTACCCAAAATTCTCGTTTTTTTGCTGTTATCTCCGAAACAATTAACGTTACGAAAGAAATGTAAATGAAAAATTTGTTGGAAATTTAATTTCCTACAAAAAAGGTTGTATTGACCCAATTGCTTAGATTAATATTTCTTAAGATATTGAACTTTTTTATTTTTATTTTTAAATTATCTAATATTTCATATTTTATAAATTTTATACTACTCATAAGTTAAAGTTTAATATCTCAAGAAATATTAATCTAAGCAATTGGGTCGATAGGACCTTTTTTGTAGGAAATTAAATTTCCAACAAATTTTTCATTTACATTATTTTCGTAAAGTTAATTGTTTCGGCGATAACAGCAAGAAAACGAGAATTTTGAGTAAAAATCAACTTCAGTGACCCGTACCAACTCACCAGTACAATTTACACTTTCGCCGCAATAGGCACTTTTCTAGATTGTTTTATTCTGAGTAAATCGATACCAAGAACAATATGATAGCATAAAATGCGGCTGAGTTATAGAATTTTGAAAAAAAAAAAAAAATTCGATTTACGTGTATTTTAGATGGAAAATCTTTTCACGCTAAGGGAAAGTACTTAGAATTAATATTAACGGCTGTAACTTTCAGGGAATTTGTTTTTCGACATATCCAACAAAATTTCAGGTGGGGACTGAGGCAAAAAAAATAGTCGAAAAAAAGAAATCGCCCTAATATATATATAGATTTAATATTCTATATAAAAAATTAAAATAATATATTTTTTTAATATAAAAGAATCGTCGTATTATTTTAAGAGTACATTTCACTTTTATTCCCATCGTGGATACGAGAAACGCGAAAATAGCTGAAGTTAACTGCAACGCCATATCCATCTCTGTTTCCGAATTCATGAATATTAAACATCCGTTTTCCATACGATTATTTTTTTTTATCAATCACATTTTCTTTTTCAATAAATATTTTTTGCTTGCCTACTATATCGTGCTAGTCGCAAAAATAGCCAAAAAAAATAGGGGAGTGTATGTCATTGATAGTGCGCAGTAACGTGTGAAACGAGAGAGGAATGAGCTTGAGTTGCGTATATCGCTCGACGAAACGACATTCGATTAAGTCTCGTCACGACGCATTTATATAAATTCCTGTTTACGAAGATACGAACGGACTAATTGCTGCTATCATTTTAACGTTTTTCTTTTGTCTCTACTAATACGTTAATTCTTGCGAACGCAAATATTACCATTTTCAGTAGAATACTACCGTTAGTAGGTACATATCACGAAAACGTAACTGTGATAATACGTATCTAGCGTGTGCTTCCCATGTATCGCGTTTACTCTTAAAACTGCGAGACATTGCGATAGCGAGTGACGGATTTAAACGAAAATTTGCACTTTCATCGACGTCATTTATCGTGGAACGGTCGGCAAAGACATTTTTCGGACTACGAAGAATCCGATTGTTCAATTTTATTTGTTAAATTGACAGAAATAGTGTAGGGGACGTTGTAATAAAAAATTTAAGGCCTCATACGCAATTTATCTGTCGGGCAGTTTATTCTCAAACATGCGCATTATGTACAGAAAAGCAAAACATTCAAAATGCTCTTACAAGACAAATATTGGAGTCACAGGGCTCTGCCAGTAATCAAAATGTTCGTTTTCCAATCGCAAACATAATTTACCGTTCATTTGTCTAAACTTTGTGGCAACAAAATTAGAGCACTTTCAAGTTTCCACATATTTTCGTGACACGAGCGCCTTTAAATAATTAACGGGATAAATTGAAAGTGGTATTTCACGCAAATAAACAAGTTTATTTCAAGATAACGAAATGTGTCAATCGTTAATTTTATGCACCGACTGTTCACCTATGCATGTCACGTGCACTTATCGTATTTTTTTTTTCTGTCCTCCGCAATGCGATAAATAGTAGACCGACTATTAGAGAATATATTGGTATATATGTTCAAAAAAGTATGATGGAAAAAAAAACCATAATAGCGAATTATCGATCGTGGAATGTTAGTCGCAGAGGAGACGATAAAAAGATTTTGAAATGTCTGTGCACTTTTGTCGTCAACCGTGAGAATGACGTGGCATTTCATCGTCGACGGAAAATGCTCAATTCTTCGCTTGAACCGCGTTTTCGTGCTCATGTTTTTTTTTTTCATTTTATAAACGAACATATGACACGTGCTAAGAAAAGATTTTCCGGAAGGAAATGGCGATAAAATTCGACTCGAATCACCGCTATCGATTTTTACCGACATGTGGATTTAATGCGGGCATGTCACATACGCTGTGTAGAGAGATATATTGCTTACGTTGACCCAGTAAAATTCTGCATCATGTGCGTATACAGTACAATGGTATAAATGAAACAATCGATACTGAAAAAAATAATCGTAAAATTGTAAACAAAATAACAATGATAAAAATATATTTAAACGAATAATTGAACGAAACTATTGTAAAATTCTTTTAATTAATTCGGTATAACTGAATTAATGTTCTAATTGAATTCCATGATAATTGAAAAGACTTTCGTAATACTTTTAAGATTTCGCGGAAAATATTTTAAAGATCGACAATTTTAACGAAATGCCAATTTCAATTAGTTTTATCATCAAAGTTTACAGTAATAACATGTTACATATTTTTATATCATGAATTTACGTACTTTCGAAAGATAAAAACTACTTTACTTTCGTCAGATTTATTATCGAAGGTGTTAAAAATGATCGGAAACAAATTATGTTCAGCAAGTTGTTCAATTGTATCAGTTATTGAAATTGAAAAAAAACCATTAAGGTAGTAGTCTGGTAACTTAAGCCGATTTTCATGTCTTTTTTGGAGGGCGTTTTTTGTACGAAAATAAAAATGAATCGCTTTGGATATTTAGGATATTTTTATTTACATATTAAAGATACAAAAAAAAAAATTTTTGAGAAAATTTAATAGTTTTTTATTATTATTATTATTGATCGAAGTTGGCACCTCGAAAAAAAAGCGCGTTGGTGGCCCCGGTGATTTTGGCTCTTGATGTTATCTGAAATAAAAAATTCTTGATAATTCTTAATCTATAGACATGTCGTTCTGGTCGGAACTACTGAAATTAAATTTCATGGATAAATAACAAAATGGCGGACTTTGGAAAAAAACGTCCTTTTCCATTTTGTTATTTATCCATGAAATTTAACTTCAGTAGTTCCGACCAGAATGACATGTCTATAGATTAAGAATTATCAAGAATTTTTCATTTCAGATAACATTAAGAGCCAAAATCACCGGGGCCACCCACGCGCTTTTTTTTCGAGGTGCCAACTTCGATCGATAATAATAATAATAGTAATTCACAATTAAATTTTTTCAACAAATTTTTTTTTTGTATCTTTAATATGTAAATAAACACATCCCAAATATCCAAAACGATTCATTTATATTTTCCTACGAAAAAACGCCCTCGAAAAAAGACATAAAAATCGGCTTAAGTTACCACACTACTACCTTAAATTGACACTCTGATAATTACTGGGACGTTCACGTTCCTCTGTTCCTTTCAAATATTCTTATTCCCTTTGAAATATTGAGAGTTAACATTTTTTAAATTGTATTCGAAAAAACACGTTTACTCTTATTGGACACGAGTTAAAAGTAGATGCTTTACTTGAGCGGTTATATGTACGAGGTCTGTTAAAAAAGTATCGCGAATTTTGAATTTCCGCGGGCTACGTATATTCGATTTCCGATATTTTTGTGGCGTTAGGTTGGTACTCATGTTCCTCACTTATGCTAAAAAAATCGGCCATTTTGAATGTTTAGTTAATTGTTGACAGCTGTTTTGGTTAGACGTGTTTTGGCTTGTCTTCGATTTTTGCCTATTCCAAAAAAGCAGCTTCCATTGCGATGATTGAGCTTTGGTTTCACGTCATAACCATAAACCCATGATTCGTCACCAGTTATGACCCTCTGGAGAAAATTTGGGTCGTCGCGGACCGAGTCCAACAGCTCCTTACCAATGTTAACGCGACACTGTTTTTGTTCGAAATTGAGCAATTTTGGCACGAATTTCGCGGCGACCCGTCTCATGCCCAAATCATTGGTAAAAATCGAATAGCACGAGCCAATCGATATGTTTAGTTCCTCGGCAACTTCTCTAACGGTGATTCGACGATTGACCTGTATTATTTTCTTCACTTCATCAATGTTTTCGTCTGTTGTTGATGTGCTCGAGCGTCCGGAACGCATTTCGTTGTTCGCATCTTCTCGGCCCTCTGAGAACATTTTGTACCACCGACAAACGTTGCTTTGGTCCAAGGTAGCTTCACCATATGCCACGGTCAACATTCGGATTGCGTCCGCGCACTTAATTTTGTTTTTCCCACAAAATTTGATACAGATTCTTTGATTCATTTTTTGGAATAGGCAAAAACCGAAGCAAGCCAAAACACGTCTAACCAAAACAGCTGTCAACAATTAACTAAACATTCGAAATGGCCGATTTTTTCAGCATAAGTGAGGGACATGAGTACCAACCTGACGCCACAAAAAAATCGAAAATCGAATATACGTAGTCCGCGGAAATTCAAAATTCGCGATACTTTTTGAACAGACCTCGTATATCGTCGTTGAGAGAAAATTGCTGCATTCGGATGTGTGGAGAATGTGACTGATGTTTGAGATCATATATTTGCGAGATTGGATCTTACTATGGGTTATATACGGTAATAGCCAACAAAGAGTACATATTACGTTTTCTCCCCTCCGTACATACAATAGGTGAATGCTATTTGTTGAGATATATATATAGATGTACAACTCAGTGACGTGAGTGTTTGTGCACCGGAAAGGACGTGATTGGACGAAGGAGTCGGTCAAAGCCGGAAATCCTTTGATTCCTTTGATCCCAAAGCTTTTCCCATATTCATAACGACGAATAAAATATTGACGTATATATACGATATTATCGTATATATACGACAATCAAATTTATACAGCAGATACCTATATGTAATATCTATCGATTCGACGTAATCCCCTCTTTTTTCCTTTTGGTTTCATTTTTATTTTATTTTTTCAGTTCTCAATTTACCATTCTATCTTGCCTTCTCATTTCGTAAGCCAATGCATCGGCAACGGAAATTCAGAACTTTTTATTCTACCGGTCTCTGCAATGATTGTGTTGCTAATTGCGGGGTCTCTGAGGCTCGTTCATCTTATGCCACTCTAGTGAACATAACAAACCTCAATTATTAATTTATTTTGCAAATTGAAATCCTCTGGGATGTGTGATATAAATTGAAAAATGTATTAAGGTACTCCATTTCCCAATTGACCCAATGTTCATTAGAAACGCTTCTTTTTTTTGACTTTTCGCCATATTGCAATTTTTTTCGTTTGTGCCATTTTTCATTTTCTTCTCATTTCCTTTTTTTCTCGGTTCAGCCGCTATAAATAGAGTTTTAATGACCGAGATGTTGTGTAATAATACAGACACTAAGAAAATTAATGAACTTGTATATTACAGGTGCCAAAAACGAATACAGAATCTAGGATAAATGTACATTTATAAATGTATACATTATAATGTCTGGTTAAATTAACGAATGAATTGCCATTTCTTCCAGTAAAATTATGATAATTTTTCATGTTACTTCACGTAATTTTATTTAACATTGTATTTATTTATTTTCATGATATTTTGTTTTAATAGGATAGAAAAAAGCGAAATGAAAAAAGAATTTAAAAAAAACTGAAATGATGTAGTCTCGATGGGTATATCGTACTTTATTTTTCAAATACCTTCGAGCATTTCGCCCCCTCAACTGTACGTACGTGTGTCATCCGTTCATCGTTCTTTCCTCTAGAACGCCGATGTGTTTCTTTCATCCCTTATACGCGAATGCCCCTTGCGCGTTTTCCCTCAGGATTTAGGAAAATCAATAACTAGTCACGTTGCTCATAACTACCCAGGAAAGCATTATTATCTCGGCAGGAATCTTATATCCATAAAGATTACTTAAAATCAAAAACGAATTAATTACTTGTAGCACAGTAAGCAACCTGTTACTTTGAATAAAGCTGATGGGCAAACATAGTGTCCCAGTTACCATTAAGATCGGTTATGACACCCAATATTTGATTCGTGAAACTTGGATTGTTCGGTGAATGATTTATATTACAAAATTTAATGTTACTCCGAGAACCATAAGGTATAATAGAAATTATGGTATGGTCAATCATATTTTTTTATCCTCGGTGTAACGGGACTCTTAAGAAAATTGACACAACTCAATGGACCGCAAATAATTCGCCGTCTATGTATTCGTATGTTGAGAATACACGCTGTAGTGCAGGACACAACTCATTATAAAAGTTTGTGCGAGTAATTAAAAAAAAAATTTAGGATCGATACGTAACAGATCGTCTGAGCTGACTTGGTGAAACTAGTCAAACTGAAATAATATTATATAATAATTTTTTTTGAAGAATTGATGCTCTTTTTATGTATAAAAAATTCTGATGAGGATTGAATTTTCACTCTATTAATGGAAATGCCCGCACTACAAACGGAGAGAGAGAGCAGTAAAAATTATCGACAGAGGAAAATAATCGAAGTTTCAATAAAAGGCTTTTCACAGACACGTTGTTATTTCGTAAAATCGTTATCTCGAGAAAATCGGACGAGCTTCTCAAGAAATTACAGTAAATTAAAGGTGATATAAGTTCTGGTGTAGCTGCAATTTTTTCTTATTCCGATGAATATAGGACACGAAATCAGAGATCAATCATCGATTTAAGGGGCGAAACTTTTTTTTTTTTCATAAATTGTCAGTAAAACTATTGAAAAATATGTTCCCAAAATAAAAAATGAAAATTCCGACTCGTTCTATTGTTATAAGCCATTAAAGTGAGTAGCTCTCCTTCAGGCCCCGAGCGCGCCACGTGTATAACCGAGCGGTCACTCAGGTACGGTATTTTTTCAAACGCGGTTTTCTGAAAACGACTTTTTTTGAATTTGCGTACGCGCTAGTTTAAAAAGTTTTCAACCAAGCGTTTTGAAAATTGGCAGTTACTTTCTTCATAGTATTGCGCTCTATATGAACCTAAAATCGGAATATTATCATTATTTAAAATAATTTTTTTTTTGCAAATAAAGTTGTAAAAAATGACAAAAAATCATGCTTTTTTGTTTTGACCCTTGTAAAAAATTCAATTTTCTATTTTTTTGATAGAATTTAGGTTCATATAGAAGAGAGACATATAATAAAAGTAAATTCTAAACTCGTTTGATTTCAGATGAAAATTGCGGCTTCCAGAATGTACGCGAAATGCTGAGTCTGATTGTGACCTGCAATATGGGGTCGCTCATATCTTCGGTGTTTTTCAAGGAAATTCTTCAAAAATTTTATAATATATACTTAAATATATGTATAAAATATTCTCAAAGTTTCAATAAATTATATTCATTTTTTATACTATAAAAAAATTCATGAAAATCATTGAGAAAACGCTGTCCTAACCCTATTTCCTCCCTTAAAAAAAAAAAACAATCTCAAAGGCAGATATTCCAGAACAGTCTTCTCGAAAATACTTCTCCTATAGACAAATCAATATATATGTACGCGCATCGATGTAAAAATTTTTTTTAAATAAAAAAATAAAAAATTGTATTTCCGGTGAAAATCGTATTAGGAATAACGAAATTCGACTCTTTGTGCTCATCCTCCCGCTGGCTAGAATATTCGTAATATATTTTCGCAGTACAGGTTTTATTGTGTCGTTGTTTCAAACAAAACAAAAATAAAATCATCTCACGCGACCCTAAAAAAATATATATACGGATATAAGAGCTAGTGTATGGCAGTGTTGAATCTGCGGTAAATCCGGAAAAGCTATATAATGGGAGCGTAGGTGATGGAGGGGAAAAAAAACACAATTTCGCCCTCACGTACAATTTTCCACGTCGAATTTTTCGACATCATCGGTATCCTGCACAGTAAAAATACAAGTTCAACATCAAACTAAATATTCGGGTATCGTATTATTCATATGAAAACAAAGATGAAACGAAAACGCGAGAGGGATGAACGAAAACGTAAAATCAGACTCGTATGGGTTTTTGACGAAATATTCAATTACGAGATGTTTTGGTTAATAATGATCATATAAGCTCAAATTCAAATGTTTTTTTTTTGTCATTAAAATATAAATAACGCAAGACAATGGAATTATAACGAATTTAATAAGATTGTGAAAAAGATTACGTCCAATCCATTAAATGTTCTCAATGCTTCTTCATCCACATCAAACAACAATGTCCATTAATTTTTCGTAAATATATTTTATAAATTATTTTGTTTAACGTAAATTGGTTATTATCTATAAATTCGTTTTATTACTGGGATTTTTATAAAACTGCCCCTAACGTGTGTTTGATGCGATTCGACGAATACGCCTTGAGTTGGAGGAAATTAGAAAATTGTGTGAGTTAAAGTTTGGACGATAAGAACGATGAAAAAACCGCACCCCCCATCCCTCACTACCCGGAAAAAAATATATGCAAAATTATATAAGCTCTGGTCGCAGAAATATATTGTCAATATATGTTGTTTATAATTTAATATAATGTATAAGTTAGATATATTTCGATCACATACATTTCACATAAAAACCCATAAAGTTTATCGAAACATGTTAAAAGCCACATAAAAAAATCCGTCTGTCCGATCGCGAAAATGACGACACAAAGACAAAGGAGAGAGAGAGAGAGAGAGAGAGACTCATACACACGAAGCAAAAGACCAGCAATACCAAAAAACCCGCAATGAAAAAAAAATCAATACAAAAAAGTTACGTAACGTTTTAGGGAGCATGAGGAGCGTTCATTCTATCGTAAAAATTCTCGTGAAGGCCAGATACATCGGACGATGCACTACTCAGCTTTCAAACTAATTCAACCCTTCGTCATACATCACTTTCGCTTCATGGGTCAGAATGAAAATATTCCTAACGAAATTATACACAAAAAATGACCGGAGCGACTGGAGCATTTTAATAAAAAATTGAAAAGAAAAAAAAAAGCTTATTCGAAAAAAGAACAAAAGAGACAATATAACATTAACCATGATCATTGATCACGAGATCCGTCTTAAATTTTCATTTATCGGTGAAAATGAAAGTAAAAAAAGAAATTTCGACGCTCTTTTTTATTCAGAAAAAACTTTTAGCTGATTCAGCTACTTCAGCGAAAATGTCTAGGCAAACAAACGTGAAGCTCGCGAAACAATTTTGTCGTTATGCAAAACTTGTCTCCCCGAGAAATCCCACAACGTCAACAAAAGTGAAGAGAGAGAGAGAGAGAGAGATGGTGAGGTAAATAGGGTCGCTGGAATATAAAACAGAATTGCGATGGGTTAATTTTCTAATGCAATGCAATGCTGTTTCTCTCTCTCCCTATATATTTTCCTGACTTTTTTCTGGTCAATACTAGAGTTGGATGGCATTTGAAAAAATAAATAAAATTATTCAAAATGCCAAAACATTTATAAAAAAATGTCGGAATAAATTAAATTATCAGTAATGATTTTAGAATTCCGACGTTACCAGTGTTTGCTTAAAAAAAAGTTGGTGATGTATTTTTTGGACGATAAGGAAGAAGAAGCGTAATTAAGAACAGTCTCGTTGCACAAACATCTTGCGATTAAATTCCACTAATGAATCGTTCTTTTAACGTTCTCGTTTGGCAGAATTCACAGACGATTTTGGGCGAGTGTATAAGTTGGATGAACGCATTCAAGCAAACTCTTCGGAAAGAGCGTGACCTCAATTCGCAGCTGAAGACATTGCTATGTCAAATATATCATATATACAGATATATTATACATATGAACAAAAAACATTATACATATATATTGAAAAATTTGTTTTTTTTTTACTAAATTATTAAATCGATCTAATTCACATTGAGATACTTTGTATGATAAATAAAATTTTCCACAACGACTATGAGGAAAAGCGACGAGGGCCACGAACGATTGTGTAATCCACTTGATCTCATGTATTCGATACACGGGAGCGTATTTTATTGAGCAAATAACATTTATCAAGGTAAGATAATTTTTCTCGCTAAACGTCATCGCGATACAAAAAAAACATTCAGAAGTCTCTCATCTTGACGAATTTATTCTCTGTTTCCTATCATTTTTTTGCTCCCTCTTGCTTCAAAGGATAAACCTACAAAACTTCTACAGTGACATTTGATACTCTTTATTTTTCCTTCGATCCTTCATTAATATGGGAAATATAATGACTTTTAAACGTCAATCTTGGCTTTTGGTTTCGGAAAATTTAATTTTCTTGGCTATCGACGGTGACGAATAATTTTTCGAAATATTCTTATTTGTTATACCACGTGACGTGTCTTATTGTCGGAACGAAAATGATCGAGATATATAGATTTTTTTTGTTCCTCGTTGCGCAAGACTATAATACACCGCAACGCGTTTGTACATCTGTTGGATAACGATTTTATAGAAAATCTTATCACATTCAACGAATTACGTATGATTCCAAGTGCTCAATTTATGTTTGTATTTGATAAATAGAAAAACCGATAAAATATATAAAAAAAAAAAAAAACATCTCTAGTTTTGATACACTGAGGGAAAAAAATTATCGAGAAAAATCAAATATTGCTTAAATAATAATTGTATTAATTTGAATGTCCATCATATTATATATTTTGTATATCAATAATTTGAGTTAAATTGAATGGAATAAAGATCAATTACCATTCAATGAATATTTATTTCTCACTAAAATTCGCATTTCATGAAAAATTGCCTGACTCACAATCACGTGACGTCGATACGAGCAGAATTATTTTATTTAAAAATTAAAAGAGTTATTTCAATTACATTTTTAATCAATTTTAACGTATCATGCTTCGAGTCAGCAAAAAACGATGATTCCGTAAATTACAGCATTTTTCCTCTTAGAGTATCAACAATTTTCAGAGAATATTTATGATGTTGAAGTTTGAATCGTTCGAATGCAACGAAAATAGATTTTTTTACACCACTAATCCTCCTTAAGATTGGATTATCGATGACAAAAATTGTTAAAACGTTTTATTGGGGTCTCCTAGGGGACCTGGGCCTAAATGTGCAAGAGAAGCAAGATCAGTACTGAAAATGAAAATTTTCAAATCCATTTGCGTTGCGTTTCAACGATGCAAACTTCAACATCGTGAATATTTTCTTTACAATATAAAAAGGTTTTACACGTTTCGTATTTACCTGTTTTATTTCCATGTGATATTTCATATATTCTCCTTTTTTTTTTTTGCCAACGATCGACGAACCACGAAAATTCCAAGAGCAAAAGGGGCTCATTCACTTCCACACTAATTTTATTCGCGGTAGCGTTTTATTTTTCGTACGGCAATTGTCGATGATAAAATAACTGTAAATATTCCGATTAGCTGAGGAAACGATGCATTTTTTTAACTTTTTTATACATAGTCGATGGACTTAATCGATTAAAAATTAGAGCAAAAAGTAAACATTTTAAGGGATGGTAATTTTTTTTTAGGAGCAAACAAATATAGAAGTACTGCGACTAATGGACGAAACGCTCAATTTTTTTTGTCATAATCTTTGATAGAACTATTGAATTAAAAATAGCGAAGGAAAAAGTTGAGATTAAATTGCTTTTCTTTTTTTATATTAATTCAAACGAAGCACAGTTTAAGCAACAGCGGGAACCGAACGGGGCGAGTGAAACATCCGTACGACGTGACGCGTGCTGTTGGACTGAGCCAGTTTGTACATTCGCTGCCCTCCCGCGAACTCAGTATCACTCTCGCCTACACCGCGCCGAGGTGCGCTCTCGCTCTCTCAATCTCGTTCCTCGTAGACGCTCTCACCGTCTTTTACCTTCGATTCATGTCTCTCACAGACCGGCATTAAGTCGCTCGAGTACGACGAGAGGTCTCGTTACGACGCCGTTATCGCGCTTACCTATCTTCTGTCAAATTGACGAGCTCACGTGTGAACCTGAATTGGACAACGATAAAACTTCTTCCAAAATTAAAATTACTAAAAAATCGATTAACATAATGAATAATTGATTTGATAAAATGATTAGTAATCAATTTGATCGAATAATTCATAATAACAATGATAAAATTATTAATTATTAATTTTTTAACACAGTTAATCATTGCTTAGCGTAATATTAATATTGAGAATACTTGGACAATATTTAGTGTGACTTTTCAATGGTTTCCGATTTTTTTTTTATATCTGGGGATTGATGAATCATTTGAACACTTTGGGTGATTCATTCGGGAGCTTGGAAACTTCTGAGTATTTGCATTTATTTACATAGTATCGAATAAATTGGCTCGATAGACAAGAATTTTATGTCGTACGGACGTTCGATCAGAATTACTGATCGAAGTGGAAAGTATTAAAAATGATTTTAGGACAAAATAATTATGGATTATTATATTTTTCAATAAGAAATTTAAGAAAATAAGTATTTTATGAGAAAAAAATTGTTTTCAATGTTTTCTTTCGTCTAACGTGTAACAACGACTGTATACGTGCAAAATAATACATATGCGCAAAAATAGAAATTTGACAACCCCCGATATCGAGCAAATTGTTAGACCGTAAATCCAAAAATTATTCCGAGAAAACAATTATTTTTTCGTCTTACTAAAATATATCGATTCACATTTCAAATATAAATTTGATTGTGTTGTACTATTGATCTATTCCATTGAAAATTTAGCAATTCCAGGGAATATATGTGTGCCATGTAGCTTTGACACAAAATTCGATGACTTATTTTTCTCGCGGAGTAAAATAGCCATTACCTGGGGGAAAATAACGTGAATAATCGACTGTGACGTGCTCGAGAGTTTCTCCATTTTCGCGCACGAAGACTTCCTTTCATTTTTTCCTTCGTACGCCGAGCTCTCAGAATGGCAAATAGGAATAAAGAGAGTTGCGTGTCGTCGCGAATACTTCGCTATTACTATGCGCGATATTTTTCATCCGGGAGTTTTTCACTAGCATCTTTTAATCTTCTCGCAAAGCTGCAGACGGTGGAAATAAGGAAGCAGAACGTACTTATAATAAAGAAACTGCAATGTACCAAGATCCGGGACAAGTTTGGTACTACTTTAAAAAAACATTCGAGAACTTGAATTCGCAATATAATCACTAAGTTCTTTTTTTTTGTTTCCCTTTAGAAGAAGCTTTGTTTTCGAGAATTTTATTTTTCCAGTTTTCAATGCCAATGTGCTGAATGTTCAAAAAATCAAAGTTCTGTAACTCATTTGCACGAAATTTTGCCCGCAAGTGGAACTACCTGATCCCTTTATCCGATATAATTTTCGTGAAGTTTGAACTACTCGTTCAGATCTGACGCGATTTTCAATGTTTTTTTTTAAGTTGTTTATTAACAACATAACACGTGCAATTTTCGAGCTATCGTGCTGAAACTTTCTACACAAAAAGACAATTATAAAATACTGGTCGCTGTTGAATTTGGAAAAAATCAATCGTGGCGTTCAAAATTTATGGAATTTCGAATTTTTTGAAAAATCGCTGTTAAGGGGGGAAATAGGGTTAGACGGTTCAAAAAATCGATTTTTTTTTATTGTATAAATTGTTAGTAAAACTATTGAAAAATATGTTCCCAAAATTTGAAATGAAAATTCCGACTCGGTTTATGGTTATAAGCCATTGAGGGAAGAAATAGGGTGAGGGCAGCGTTTTCTCAATGATTTTCATGAATTTGTTTATAGTTTAGAAAATGAATATAATTCATTGAAACTTTGTGAATATTTTATACATATATTTAAGTATATACTATAAAATTTTTGAAGAATTTCCTTGAAAAACACCGAAGAAAATGTGTGACTGCCTTGACTTTGTTTTTCTTGGTACTATTTTTTCAAACGGGTTTTTCTGAAAATTACTTTTTTTAAACTTGCGTACACGCCAGTTTGAAAAGTTTTCAACCAATCTTTTTGAAAATTGGCAGTTACTTTCTTCATAGTATTGCGCTCTATATGAACCTAAAATCGGAATATTATCATTATTTAAAATAATTTTTTTTTGCAAATAAAGTTGTAAAAAATGGCAAGAAATCATGCTATTTTGTTTTGACCCCTGTAAAAATTCAATTTTCTATTTTTTTGATAGCATTTAGGTTCATATAGAAGAGAGACATATAATAAAAGTAAATTCCATTTAGGTTCATATAGAAGAGAAACATATAATAAAAGTAAATTCCAACCTCATTTGATTTCAGATGAAAAATTGCGGCTTCCAGAATGTACGCAAAATGCTCAGTCTGATTATGACGTGCAATACGGGGTCGCTAATATCTTCGGTGTTTTTCAAGGAAATTCTTTAAAAATTTTATCGTATATACTTAAATATATGTATAAAATATTCTCAAAGTTTCAATAAATTATATTCATTTTTTATACTATAAAAAAATTCATGAAAATCATTGAGAAAACGCTGTCCTAACCCTATTTCCCCCCTTAAGGGTGAACACCACTGTGACCCCCTGTTTTTTTCACATTTTTCAAGAATTGTTTTTGTGGGAAAAAAAAGAGATATCCGAAAAATTTTTTTGGGTTTTGTTCCTTGTTTATTAATGTATCAAAAAACATTTTTTTCACATTTTTCACGCCGCATGGTGGCGCTGGGGACGCTCTTGCGTCAGGTGCTGTCATAAAAAAAAATACCGAGTGTTTTCGTTAATAATATGATATTTTGAAGAGAAGTACATAGGGATTTGGAAAAATATTATTTAAAAAAAAATAGGCACGCCTTTGAAATTAACTTTAATTTCAAAGGCGTGCCTATTTTTTTTTAAATAATATTTTTCCAAATCCCTATGTACTTCTCTTCAAAATATCATATTATTAACGAAAACACTCGGTATTTTTTTTCAGATCGACGTTGAAGAGAGTTCTGCTGCGTGCCGCGGAGATGACAGCACCTAACGCGTGAGCTTTCCCAGCGCCACCATGCGGCGTGAAAAATGTGAAAAAAATGTTTTTTGATACATTAATAAACGAGGAACAAAACCCAACAACATTTTTCGAATATCTCTTTTTTTTCCCGCAAAAAAAAATTCTTGAAAAATGTGAAAAAAAACAGGGGGTCACAGTGGTGTTCACCCTTAAGGCTCATGGAATTGTTGGACTATAAAGTCATAATTTCCTACATGAATTGGACACCGTGGATATTTGATACTGAATTTAGAGAAAATCGGTAAAAGCATTGTATATTTATGGTATTTTCAATATTTTTCGAAAAATACATTCAAAATCAAGAAAACCTCATACTATCGAATTAGAGAAAAAACAAAAAGCGAAAACGAAAACTTGCGTATCGCTTCCTTATCATTTTTGCACATGCACAAAGCTTCCTCTATACGAAAGCCAAAATTGGAAGAGCCTCTTGCTTATAGGCGAAAATTTGTGAATGCGCAAAGATGATGAGGGTTTCCCCTTCTGCGCGTTAAATCGTCGTCGTACGAAGTAAAAAGTACAAAAGACAATTTCGTGTAGCTGAAAAACGTCGGGCGAATATCTCACGTATGTCTCAAATAATTACAGATATATGTATGAATATGTTTGTGTGAATAGAAATGTGTGTATCTATTAGTGTCGACCCGGTAAAGCTGAACTCGAGAAGAAAAATGCAGGAGACGAGAGAGAAAGAGAGAAAGAGAGATGACACTGTAATGGAAGTCTCGTCAGAGTGTGCCAGGAAACACATTAAAGTGATAAAGTTTAATATACGAAAGAGAAAGAAACAAGCTTGAAAACCATGCCCTGTACATTGAAAGTACGACAAAATGGAATGATGGTGAAACGTTTCCAAGCTTTTATCTTTATGAAATGTGGAAAAAAAACATTCGCGCGACGAGAAAGAAAGAACATTTTGCTCAGTGTCGGCACTGTGACGGAATTCTATTTGTGTCAATCTCGTTAAAAAAAAAAAAAAACAAAAATTTTAGTCAAATATAATTTATTCGACCGATATACAAAATCTGTCTATGTCCATTGTACAAAAATGTTGACAAACATTGCGTTTGTCAAATTACCGGAAACATTGCATGAAATTTAAAAAAATTCATTTTACTAATACAAATTTATCTGTTTTAAGCAAATGATGTTTTTTTTTCACAGTGCTAGTAGTACAGACACCATACTGGTCAGACACGTTATCCGTAGTAACAAAGATACTCGTACAAGCTAACTTACAAAGCGGATTCTCGAATCTCTACTGAAACTACCAGTCCGGAGGTTTCTGGAAATCTATTCGTTTTCTCTATTGTGAGAAAATCGAGTATATTATTTTATGCATCAGTTCGACAAATAGGGTGTTATGAATATTTCAAGTTGTATCCGGTTTACTGGGACAAGATGATTGAACGCGAAACCAGTATAAACGGTGTCAGACTGGAGGTTTCTGGAAATTTATTTGTTTTCTCTATTGTGAGAAAATCGAGGATATTATCTCATGCATCAGTTCGACAAATAGGGTGTTATGAATGTTTCAAGTTATATCCGGTTTACCGGGACATGATGATTGAACGCGAAACAAGTATAAACAGCTTCATGCAACAGTGCTGCTGGGTAAAAATAAGAAAGACCAGAAACAACTTGCTGACTCGTCGTTCAAGTCACGTTGAAGAGATAGGGGTGGAAAAAGTTCAAAAAAAATGCCCGGAATAGTACCGTTGAAACTTGTTTAGTTTTTCCTTGATTCTTTTTTATTTATTTCTTTGCTGCTTCCTGTTTCACTCCTATCGCTTTACGCTGCGATAACGAACAAAGCTCCCGCTCTCCCGTTATCCGAAATGATACAGATATATCGAAAAACGTATTATCCTTTCTTTCCCTCTTTCTCTCTCTCGTTATTTTTCTTTCTTTCCGTTCTCTGCGTGTGTTCGTAGTAAACGAAGGAAAACGTGAACATTTCGTGAAAATCCGTGAACGTGCTATAAAAAGAACTTTCTTCGAGCCTCCCTCCTCTCTTACTTCGTTTTCTTTTTTATGTATATAGGAGTTCTTCGTTGCTTCTATCTAGGCACTTGAGCACTCAACGTGAAGAGAACCGATCGTGAAGCCCCTTAGGCACCTCGACAGGAACGCTTACCGCATACACACGGCTTCGTGAGCACATAAATTTTCGTTTGTCGTCCACCACATGCTGTCTTATAACCTACCGCCAATATCTAATAAGGTAATCTCAGGAGAGATGGAACAGTCGCGGTAGGGGGAGAGAATCGTACAGATGCTATCGTTTATCCGTAAAGATTTGACGTCGAGACACGCTTCAATTCCTCTGCCTGAAACTGTCGGGAAAAGAACCGTAAATCGCTTGCCTAAATCGAACGATTATTAGCTGGGCGAATAAATTTTGTTTATCAGTAAAAAGACAGATTTGCTCAAATCGAAACATTCATTGAAACGAAATGACTGTTGAAGACGTAAGAACCCTTGGTGTATTGAATAAAAATGTATTTAAAAAACTGGTAGCCGATTCAGTCGACGCAATAACATTTTTACTTTTGTCGTAAACAATGATTTGAATAAAAATTTATTTTAGCCAAATAAATCGTGGCTCGACAAATATGATTTCATGGAGACATTTATTTTTCCAACGGCTACCGTTAAATACGCAAGGGTGTTAATAAAAAACGAGGCAACTTATTACGTGCCCAATTTTCCTACCCCTGCACGAAATGACCGATCTTGCCCCCGCATTAATTCACCCTCTAACTATCGGACGATGGCCTCTGGGATTCTGATCTTTCGAGATTACACTTCGCATTAATCTCATTTCTGCGCTGTGTACCAGAGTTTGTTCACCCGTTTCATCAGCTCCTCTCGCGTGCCCCGATGCATCCAACTTCAATTACTATGTCAAATTTGCTCATTTCTCCGATGTTATTATAGTCTGACGTAATTGAGTTTTTTTTCGTTTTCATCTTTTTCCGCGAAATTTTCGTGATCGCGAGTTTACGGGGACACGAATAAAAATTGGATTTTTTATTCATACGCACATTGGATGGGGAATTGTCTCATCGTCAATTTAATGCTGCGTACAAAAGAGAAAGAGCGTTATCTCAAATATTCGGTCGTTTAAATAACTCTACGTGTTGACTTTTTATAACGAGATGTATGTTAAAAAAAAAAGAGAAAAAACACAGGTGACGAGTGAAATCGGAATGTTACAAGTATTCCGATTTTACAAGCTGATAAGGAAAGGCTCTTTCTGTCTCTCTCGTAGTCTCTTGAGATAATTTTGGAGAATTTGCATCAGTATTCCATTCCAACTTTGAAAAAAAAAGTCAATGTACCATCGATTAGAATGAATTTATTCATTATTATTTTATACTGCATTAAATATGGCGTTTACATTAAAAATAAAATGAATGTAAATCGATCAGGACATTATTTGAATAATCTATAATTGATCATCTTCATTGAGGCACAATTCAGGCGACATATGTTGTCCTATCGTCCGTATACGAAGCAACCACAAACAGCAAACTTGAGGATCTTCTTAGTCATGAATATTTGAGATTATTCATGTATGCATTATAGATGCCAGAGATAGGAGAAGCCTTTCGCGGATGATTTAACACACCGAGCGAGCAAACTAAGACGTCTCCCGCCTTTGTAACGACACGAAAGAAACATTGTATAAAGTAATATTCGGATAATCCACGACGGTGAGAAAAATAACATCATCCGTAATAATATAATATACGATTTAAGCATTTATATAAAGTACGCGGTACATCAGAATGAGCATAAGTGTCAGATTTCCACTCGGGTCAGTGACGTCTTTTGGCGCTCTTAACGTAGATGATGTATGATATTTAACAGGAAGCCTTCCATGTACCACGTGACACATGAATGCGAGAGAGATAATTGCAAATTCTTATCGGTCCTTTGTCTTGAGGGAGGAAATAGGGTTAGGACAGCGTTTTCTCAATGATTTTCATCAATTTTTTTATAGTATAAAAAATGAATATAATTTATTGAAACTTTGAGAATATTTTATACATATATTTAAGTATATACTCTAAAATTTGTATACATATCTTTAAGTATATACTATAAAATATTAGCAATCCCATATTGCAGGTCACAACCAGACTCAGCATTTTGCGTACATTCTGGAAGCCGCAATTTTCATCTGAAATCAAACGAGGTTGGAATTTACTTCTATTATATGTCTCTCTTCTATATGAACCTAAATGCTATAAAAAAAATAGAAAATTGAATTTTTCACAGGGGTCAAAACAAAAAAGCATGATTTTTTGCCATTTTTTACAACTTTATTTGTAAAAAAAAAATTATTTTAAACAATGGTAATATTCCGATTTCAGGTTCATATAGAGCACAATACTATGAAGAAAATAACTGCCAATTTTCAAAACGATTGGTTGAAAACTTTTCAAACTAGCGTGTACGCAAGTTCAAAAAAAGTCGTTTTCAGAAAAACGCGTTTGAAAAAATAGTACCAAGAAAAAAAAGCAATATGGGGTCGCTAATATTTTATAGTATATACTTAAATATATGTATAAACATTTTATAGTATATACTTAAATGTATGTATAAAATATTCTCAACGTTTCAATAAATTATATTCATTTTTTTTAAATATTGTTTTAAAAAAATAGGCACGCCTTTGAAAATAACTTTAATTTCAAAGGCGTGCCTATTTTTTTTAAAACAATATTTTTCCAAATCCCTATGTACTTCTCTTCAAAATATCATATTATTAACGAAAACACTCGGTATTTTTTTTCAGATCGACGTTGAAGAGAGTTCTGCTGCGTGCCGCGGAGATGACAGCACCTGACGCTAGAGCTTCTCTAGCGTCACCATGCGGCCTGAAAAATGTGAAAAAAATGTTTTTTGATACATTAATAAACAAGGAACCAAACCCAAAAAAATTTTTCGAATATGTCTTTTTTTTCCCACAAACAAAAATTCTTGAAAAATGTGAAAAAAAACACGGGGTCACAGTGGTGTTCACCCTTAATGGCTTATAACAATAGAACGAGTCGGAATTTTCATTCAAAATTTTGGGAACATATTTTTCAATAGTTTTACTAACAATTTATGGAATAAAAAAAAAATCAATTTTTTGAACCGTCTAACCCTATTTCCCCCCTTACACGGCACAACCGATCGGGATTAGGTAAGCTTAGCCATTTTTTGTCACCACACTGCAGTGGCTAAGCTTATTTTATTCCGATAGGTTGTGTAATTTCGGGGAAAGTAGATTTCGCTTTTTCGAAGCGTTTGGAGGGCGTGATACATCTTCATAAAGTGCGAGAGAAAATGATTTGTAAGATTTAAGGCCTTATGTACGCGAAAAATTGCAAAACTTCTTATTTAAAAAAAATTTTGATTCCATTAGCCTGAACGATTGGGAATATTTTAAGCTTTACAGAATTGAGGAATTCCAAAAATTGTTAAATGAGGTAAGATTGCATTTATAATAGATACCGCGCGGCGCGCCTGACCGCCAACTTCAAAGCCGTTTTTCCACCATAAACTTTTTTCAACCTTGTGAAAGTTCTAACGGTTGAACGAAGGTTCAGATCGCTTTAAATTTTTACAAGACATTCTTAGTATCGTCACCCATCGTGTGAACCACAGAAACAAAAATTTCAATGACACAAAAAAATAAAAAAAAATAAAATACCGACAGAAAATTGAGTAAAAAAATTTTAAGTTTCGAATTTTTATCATAATAATTTTTTTTTTTTAATAATATTGTTGGTTCACACTGAAGATACATCCATTATGCAATTATAAATATATTAATTTATTTTTTCTGACACCCACACCGATGCCGAGAACTTTCACCATCAACGCGCGCGCAAAAAAAATACATTGCTTTATTATGTTATATCTCCGCCATTTGTTAATCCTGTTGATTTTTTTTTACATATACTGAACCATGTAGATAAATGATCTGTAAAAAAAATGTTGTCAATATATGCGTCATTTTTTTTCAACCGCGTCTAGGAAAGTATCTTCGAAAATCGACTGAATCGCGTATATAAGGTCTTAAACAAATTGCGGCTGAATAGAATTTTTATTAATTTAATTGTGTCTTTCTTTGTTCCAACGTATATTCTTTCAGATTTTTACTTATGACCCTTCCCAATTCTATTTCTTCCACTTTTCCCCCATCATTCCCTACCCGCACTTCTCTAAGCTAACTTAACTTTCATTACGCTCGCAGACGTAGTAGCTACACTGGAACGCATTTGCCATGGACACAGGGAAACTACGGAAAATCTGTGTCGATAGTCAGAGTAAGTATCCATTGATGCTTATTATCTCTGGGTTTCACAATATCGTCGTTTTGTTTTGGGCTTGTATTTCTTAAGTCTCCTAGTTATTAGATTTCTGTCCAGGATGCTTCTGACCAGCTCTTTGGGGTGGGTCAGTAGTTTTTCTTCGTAGCTTTCGCTGTAACATTGAATTTCCTTCGTTACTGTGTTTATTCCGAGCCCTCTGTGGATTATGCGTCAATCGCCGGAGCCGCGCATCGACCGTGCTTCCACTGTTGTCGATTATTAATTTAGTATTACTTTTATTAAATTCATATTACTAGAGTATTTTTACCAAACGTCTTTTATTTATATCAGATAAATTTTTGAAGAAATGAAAAAATAATTTCTATATATTCGTATTTATTTTTATCAAATACATTTTTTTTTATTTTCATTTCAAACAAAAATCACGCCTTTCTATTATCACGGATTTGCTTTCCACAAAATTAAAATAGAAAACCGATAATTACACGTGATGAAGTATACGGCCGAATAAAAATTAATTATAAAACGCACATCAATCTGAAAATTCGAATGATAATAATATTTCGACACGGTGTTAGTGAGCTATTGAAATAATTATTCTCTCGTGTTTCAAATTAATATTTCCCAATTGTAACGATTATCATGATAATACATTTGCTCTTTCTCTTCACGTAACGATAATTTCATTCAAACGTGAAATGCATTCTCGATACAAATAAATAGAGCATTTGTCAATTTATATTTAATAATATTAATAACAAAATCGCCTACAATATGAACTCCTTAATTTTTAATTGGCACAGATTTCAATATCATAAATTCCTTAGGGTATTTTATCCGTGCAAAAAGTTTTATCTCAATTGCTAGAAAATTTCAGAAGTTGAAACGGAAATAGGAGTCAATTTTCCGGCTGCCAATTATCTAAGGTCAATTTACGTAGATTCATTGTCAACACATAAACATTTTCGTACTTATTAAACGTTATTAAGCGCTTTGGCTTAAAAAGCCAAAGTGATAAAAATGTGCCAAAGTGATAAAATGTCCAATCTCAAAACATTCTTAAAAATTCATAAGCATTAAAACAACACGTGGTATAAATATTATCGTTTCAATTGTAAAAATAAATTCAATTCATCAATTCTAACAACGTTAATGAAATTTCGTTTTTTTCCAACGAAAAATTCAGTTTCAATTGATACGATGATGATAAACCGTTATCATACCTGTAGTTTTATCCGTTTTTACAATAACTAATATAAAAGGAATGTAAAATGTTTCAGTGATGGTATTACGCAATTTCGGAAACATTCTGCACAAGGACAATCGTTCGATTCAATTCGTTCCGCGATATTGCCAACAGCCGCGTTCCCACAAACCCCCCCCCCCCCCCCCCCCCCGCCCCCCGCTCGTCGAACCAATTTACACGGCTCATTATCTGAACGGCTGAGAAATTGATGAAACGATAGAGCGGTCTGGACTTCGAAAGCCACACTTTAATGTACGAGCATCAGAAACACGAAATTTCAGGCATTTCGTACACATGTATTAAAACATATATACATTAGGGCAATTTTTTTTTTCGACTATTTTTTTTTTCAGTCCCCACCCGAAATTTTGTTGGATATGTCGAAAAAGAAGTTCCCTGAAAGTTACAGCCCTTAATATTAATTCTAAATACTCTCCCAAAGCGTGAGAAGATTTTCCATCTAAAATACACGTGAATCGAATTTTTTTTTTCCAAATTTCTATAACTTAGCCGCATTTCATGCTATCATATTGTTCTTGGTTTCGATTTACTCCGAATAAAACAATCTAAAAAAGTGCCTTTTACGGCGAAAGTGTAAATTTCACTGGTGAGTTGGTACGGGTCACTGAAGTTGATTTTTACCCAAAATTCTCGTTTTTTTGCTGTTATCTCCGAAACAATTAACTTTACGAAAAAAATGTAAATGAAAAATTTGTTGGAAATTTAATTTCCTACAAAAAAGATTCTATCAACCCGATTGCTTAGATTAATATTTCTTGAGATATTGAACTTTAGCTTATGAGTAGTATAAAATTTATAAAATATAGAATATTAAATAATTAAAAAAATAAAAATCAAATAAAGTTCAATATCTCAAGAAATATTAATCTAAGCAATTGGGTCGATAGGACCTTTTTTGTAGGAAATTAAATTCCCAACAAATTTTTCATTTACATTTTTTTAGTAAAGTCAATTGTTTCAAAAAAACGAGAATTTTGGGTAAAAATCAACTTCAGTGACCCGTACCAACTCACCAGTACAATTTACACATTCGCCGCGAAAGGCACTTTTTTAGATTGTTTTTTTCTGAGTAAATCGAAACCAAGAACAATATGATAGCATAAAATGCGGCTGAGTTATAGAAATTTGAAAAAAAAAAAAATCTATTTACGTGTATTTTAGATGGAAAATCTTCTCACGGTTAGGGAGAGTACTTAGAATTAATATTAAGGGCTGTAACTTTCAGGGAATTTCTTTTTCGACATATCCAACAAAATTTCGGGTGGGGACTGAAAAAAAAAATCGCGCAAATATACATATATATAAATGGGAAATTATGAAAATTATATCTCATCATTTTAAATGCATTGTCACACGTACGAATTTTCATTATCTTGTAATAAAAAAAACATCATATCGGTTGGATTTAAATGAAATTTCAACAACTATTTGTGAAATTCAATGATTAATTTGTTGAAATATATATTTGAAACAAAAACAAATTAATTTCGATAATGTAACAATATATTTTTTTTTATTTTATTTTTATTGTATATTCAAACGTGTACCCTCGCAGGTTTTCACGTACGACCCTTTTCAATTTCCCATATATCACACCCTACCCGCACCATGCTAAGCTAACCTAACTTCCGTAGTATCCGCAGTTACTTTTTAGCTACACTGTATCGCTTTCGCCGTGGGCACGGGGAAACTGCGGAAAACCCGTGCCGATATAGACGGCTTTTATTTTTTTACTGAATTTCAGTTGTCTTACCGTCAGAAGCTCATAATCAGAAAAACAGCCTCCCGCTCAGTAGTTGGCGTGCAAGCCAATGCACGGCTAAGTGTTCACCCATCCCGGTACTGACGGCGGTCAATACTGCATGGGAGATCGCCGAAGCTGCGCACCGACCACGCGTCCACTGCTGTCGGTGTAACGATCAATCAATTTTATCAATATTAATCAATTAATCAATTTAATAAATTTAATCAATTTATAAATCACGCAATAGCCCGCTCATCAAACTTCATTTGATTCAAATAAAATTTTATTCAATTCAATAAATTCGACCGCGGAAAAAAAAAGCTATATTCTCGGATTTTTATAAACCCTTGATCTGACTCTTCGAATTTAATTGGAATGAACAGTATGGTTTTATTAATTATTTTTTAAATCCCATCCGAAATTGATAATCAGTTCGATTAATGTATTCCATGTACGAACGACCAGTTCGGCGGACGTGGAAACGTGTACTAATGAAAATAGACTGTCACGAGATGTTTAAAGCAGAGATGCTGACGATTCGAATGATATTTATCATTGGCGAGAAATTCCATGAAAAATCATTATGAATAATTATCTAAAAAAGTTATTTATCGATTGAACGAGAGTTAATTAAACCATATTATTTTAATTTTCAATAAAAGTGAATTATTTCTATTTTCTTACAATACAGTCTATACCATTTCCAGTTATTCTCACGTGAGAAAATAAAACACGTTTATAAAGATGTGAGAACAAGTATAAAAGACTGGGGAAAAACACATAATTGGGTAACACGTTTCATTTTGCGGTGTACTCGCTCGTTGGATTTGTTCTTTTTTTTTCTCTCGCTCAATTGGCTTGGTGCGTATTCCTGTGGCAAGAGTAATCCGGATTGCCATATCGTTTCGCGTTGATCAAATTGCGTAAGTTTACGTGTGGCCAGGGGACGCCAAACATTTATTATAAAAATTAAAACATGCAAACACCACACAACACGCAACTTGCTTTAAATGTACGTGATTTAATTGTGAATTCTCCGTCTCCGCATTTGTAAAATGATTGCTTAACACTAGAAGGGTGTAAAGGTTCAATGCTTGTGGACACGCGATGCGTCATTGCGATTTTAAGCTATCGATAGGTGTATAGAGTGCCGTGGAAGCCAGTGCGCTTTCGGATTGGAGGATATGGGATCGATCTGCGAGCTCTGCGGTTCGGGCAAAGCGACCCAGAGAATTTCGTCGATCCTGGCCTGGGACCAGAGACACACAGCCTATATACCAATACATATATTACGACGAAGCTGCAACGAATGCTGTGTCGCATGTGCTACCGGAACAAAGCGATCTCTTCCCCTCTCACTCTCTCTCTCGCAGCACTCTCCCACTACCTCTTTCTCTGCCGAGTATGTAAAGGCTAAGGGTGCAATCCCTATGCTTGTACAAGTCGTATAAGCCCTTTTGCCTTTAGATACGCAATAGATAGATATCTTTCTCTCTCTCGCTCTCTCTCTCTCTCTCTCTCTCTACATATACAGTGTCCCAAAACTAGCACGTCAGAGTGACACGATGGTTAAGGGTGGAAATAGGGTTAGGACAGCGTTTTCTTAATGATTTTCATGAATTTTTTTATAGTATAAAAAATGAATATAATTTATTGAAACTTTGACAATATTTTATCCATATATTTAAGTATATACTATAAAATTTTTGAAGAATTCCCTTGAAAAACACCGAAGATATTAGTGACCCCATATTGCAGGTCACAATCAGACTCAGCATTTTGCGTACATTCTGGAAGCCGCAATTTTCATCTGAAATCAAACGAGGTTGGAATTTACGTTTATTATACGTCTCTCTTCTATATGAACCTAAATGCTATCAAACAAATAGAAAATTGAATTTTTTACAGGGGTCAAAACAGAAAAGCATGATTTTTTGCAATTTTTTACAACTTTATTTGCAAAAAAAAATTATTTTAATTAATGATAATATTCCGATTTTGGGTTCATATAGAGCGCAATACTATGAAGAAAGTAACTGCCAATTTTCAAAACGATTGGTTGAAAACTTTTCAAACTAACGAGTACGCAAAAACGCGTTTGGAAAAATAGTACCAAGAAAAACAAGCAATATGGGGTCGCTAATATTTTATAGTATATACTTAAATATATGTATAAAAATTTTATAGTATATACTTAAATATATGTATAAAATATTCTCAAAGTTTCAATAAATTATATTCATTTTTTATACTATAAAAAAATTCATGAAAATCATTGAGAAAACGCTCTCCTAACCCTATTACCCCCCTTAATGGCTTATAACAATCGAACGAGTCGGAATTTTCATTTAAAATTTTGGGAACATATTTTTCAATAGTTTTACTAACAATTTATGAAATTTAAAAAAAATCGATTTTTTGAACCGTCTAACCCTATTTCCCCCCTTAAATTGGCTCCGGACCTATCAGAAAAAACAAATATGACCCCAGTAAAAGTCTCATGATTTTCGAGAAAAATGGTCTTTTTGATTTTTCGGAAAATCAAAAAAGACGATTTTTCTCAAAAACCATGACACTTTCACCGAAATCATATTTGTTTTTTTCTGATAGGTCCAAAGCCAATCTAACTCCCCGTGTCACTCTGACGTGCTAGTTTTGGGACACTCTGTACATATATATCTCGCCCTTTTACAACGAGCCATCCAATCAAGGTGAGTGGTCATGTGGTTCGGTTAAAAGTATTTCACGAGTTCAAGGGAATTTCATGAGTCCAGTTAAATTCAAGCCATATATATGTTTCGTCTCAATTTTTTTTCTTTACATATTCATAGAAGAAACACGGAATTTTGTACGAAAAATAAATGGCTTGATTTTTTAATGCGACACGAGTGTAAATTCTCCAGTTAATCAATACCCATGTTAAAAGCAATATATATATATAATTACAATGTGTAGTTATTTACTAATAATTGAAAAATTAAATTGCTATAACTTAAGAATACTTCAGACCAACGGGGTTTGTCTGAATTTATTGTCTTCTTTTTGCGACAGCAAAATCATTAAGCGACTGTGACTGACAATTTTCAAAATCAATGAATTTCCCACACTGAGTGGATATTTTGATTTTCCTCTTTGAAAGTAGCCGGTTAAAAGGATTCTATCAACAATTTAATGAGACAAGAGGACGATGAGATTTTGTAGGAATGGGATTTATCCCGGTGTATCACTGTTGAAAGTACCAACGATTCAGGGTAAAAGAAATCTCTGTCAGATTGTAGAGCGGAAATTAACACAGTTTTCGAACTTGTACAATCGATGGCGACACTTGTGCGATGTATCTTTGAAATTTTTCGTCGATATTGTAGATTTTCTGCTTCACCAACATTTCACGTTCCAAAAAAATACAAACGATGTATTATTGATCGAGAAATTAACGAGGGGGTTTCGTCGAAAGAGCAGAGATTAAGGATTTGATAAATTTGTGATTCACGAAACAAACTTACCGAACTTCGTGGCCAACCACCACTGTCCAGCCTCTGCGTCGTCTCTTATCCTTCCTTCTCGTCACTTCCGCGAGACTCAAACGCTCCATAATTGTTTGTTTTATTTTAATTGTCCGAAAATAACGACTGGCAGAAATTCAATTTTATTAATGCGTTATCGTATTAGAGTGATGATCAAAAGTATCTTTGAGATTCCATAAAAGTTGTCTTTTTTTGTGATCATTTGGTAAGATGCTCGAATCAGTTTTCAAATATACAAACAATAATTATCTCTTATATATTGTTGTTATTTTTTAATTCTATAATTCCGTATGAATCGTACTATATTCAGTAAGTTATTTTATTGTTCGCGAATTTCGAAACAAAATAGAATATACGAGAGATTACACGAGCTCACGATGTGAATTCGAATCTCCCGCGTAATAACCGCTAATTCAGTGATTTTTCTGCTTCTTTCAAAACGTTATCGCGTATCACAATTCTCGCTGTATCATCCCAAAAACTCCTTTATCTCGCAATGTTTGGCATTACCGTGATTTTTTTTCATTAAAAAAAAAAACAAAATTGTCACTTGTAGCGATTCGAGCTACAACGAACGCAGTATATACTGTTAGTTCACATGGATTTTTCACTTTCACTCGCACAATACTCGAATTGAACTCGAAAATTTTCCCATAAATTTCTACGTCGAGAAATGAATGAAATTGTAAAATTTATGAATCATAAATGAATGATAATTCATCGAAATGACATTGAAGAATTGATCGATGGTAAATTTCTATAGAATTTTAAAGAAAACGTTGCGCGTTCGATCATTTAGAAAATGTCGTATGCACCGATGTTCACGGTTATTTGTTGTTTTTTTTTCATTTATAAAATCCAGAACGTTTCGGTGAAAAACGAACGATTCGATAAGCATGCGAGCATCGCGACGTTCCAAACAGCACTGAATGTCGTATTGTATTTATAGAGCCACTCAGATTATTTTGAACTAACCGTTGCTTTTCCCACGTGCGTAAGTGTATGCGAGATCGCATCTACGAGACCGGCGACGAACGCGACTCTAACAGTGACCATCGCGACGTCGAGAAAACGATTTACGAGATGAGAACGAGAGCGACATTTTTCGGGTCCAAGCGCGCATAACCCTGAAAACGCTGCGAAAGATTTTTCCGTGGTACAAAATCACGTTAAGCCTTTATCACGGATATTAATATCGTATTCGATAAATCATCAGATTGCTTTCTTGAATTAATCAACATTCAAATAGAAAAAAGTCCCTTTCGAAATTCACAAAACTTTTATACTGCTACGTGGCAATAATTTCGTAATGGCATATTTTTTATTCTAATTAAATTGATGGTATCCTTCATTGACTTTTTTGACTGTCACTTGCACACACGTGCACACACGGCCAGAAATGTTTTTGTAAATAGGTTTTCGCGACGTTTTGAAGCATTTTAGTAGGACCTGATATTAAACTCTAGAAAAAAGAAAATATTTTCATGAAAACAAAGTTTCGTCTATGACGGAACGAAACACACCCCTTGAGAAAGGTCTAATAAAAGTCGTTTGAAAAAAAATATATATATACTGTTTTTATGTTCAGACGTGGGTGGGTACTTAATTTGAAGAGCTTCTATTCGAGTCATAAAGTGAAAGGACGAGAAAAATCGTGAATCTAATTTACGAGTGGGAAGTGATGTTGCGTAGTAAAGAGGGAAGGAGAAAAGCGTCGGTACATGCAGAAGCTTATATACGAGAGAGTCGCGTGGGTCCAGCAAACGCTGACGATACTATGAAGCTCTCATCATTTTTCGGAACTGAGCTCCCGAGGTAAATGTCTTTTGCAATATATCATGAGAAGATACGACTCTTCGTTATATCGCTGACTTTTATATTTTCATCTCTTTTCTCGCCAATACCCATGCCCACTCCCACACTCTCGAAATGTGCGTCATATAACCGACGATCCATATGCAATTAATGCTAATAATTAAATTTAAACACTATTTCAACTTGGTTTAATTATTTTTAGCTGTCGAAGAAAAGTTTTTTAAATCATTTTTTTTTCAGAATATTTATTATTTAGATAAAAAAATAGCTCGGATTCAAAATTGTTTTTCAACAAACTATTTACTTCATTATTTTTGGAAAAAAATTAATAATCACCAACAGACATTAATTCATCAGTTTCGTTAATAGTTGAAAAATTCATTTTCGTAAAATTGACGAAGAATATTTAGGTCTCGTGTTGTGCAATATACTAATTAGAAAAGTCATGTATTTTGAAGATAGAATAGGAATGCCCAATACAGAAAACAGAAATTGTGTTCAATTTGCGGATGATAGATTTAAAGGCGAAATTGATAATAGAAAAAGGGTTACCGAAATATTGTTCGTGGGGCTGCTCTTTTATTAAGGGGGGAAATAGGGTTAGACGGTTCAAAAAATCGATTTTTTTTTATTTCATAAATTGTTAGTAAAACTATTGAAAAATATGTTCCCAAAATTTAAAATGAAAATTCCGACTCGTTCTATTGTTATAAGCCATTAAAGTGAGTAGCTCTTCTTCAGGGCCCGAGCGCGCCACGTGTATAACCGAGCAGTCACTCAGGTACGGTATTTTTTCAAACGCGTTTTTCTGAAAACGACTTTTTTTTAACTTGCGTACACGCTAGTTTGAAAAGTTTACAACCAATCGTTTTGAAAATTGGCAGTTACTTTCTTCATAGTATTGCGCTCTACATGAACCTAAAATTGGAATATTATCATTATTTAAAATAATTTTTTTTTGCAAATAAAGTTGTAAAACATGAGAAAAAATCATGCTTTTTTGTTTTGACCCCTGTAAAAAATTCAATTTTCTATTTTTTTGATAGCATTTAGGTTCATACAGAAGAGAGACGTATGATAAAAGTAAATTCCAACCTCGTTTGATATCAGATGAAAATTGCGGCTTCCAGAATGTACGCAAAATGCTGAGTCTGATTGTGACCTGCAATATGGGGTCGCTAATATCTTCGGTGTTTTTCAAGGAAATTCTTCAAAAATTTTATAGTATATACTTAAATATATGTATAAAATATTCTCAAAGTTTCAATAAATTATATTCATTTTTTATACTATAAAAAAATTCATGAAAATCATTGAGAAAACGTTGTCCTAACCCTATTTCATCCCTTAATTCGATCTTTCAAGTTACCCTTCTCGTAAAATCTCTAAAAACTTCCGTCGATCGAAAATCGTTAACTTCCACATCGAATAACCCATACATTTCCATTATATTTTTCGCAAAATCTAGGGAATTCGTAGCCTCAGGGTTATTGGGAAAATAGCCAGGAATTACCAACAACACACGAAAATGATGATGCATATGCGTGTATCGGATATTGCTAGAGGGTATGATCGACCGAATGTTATCGTATAATACTATTGAAATGGTTCAATGACGTTTCGTTATCATTATGCTGAATTTTTTATGAAACAAATTAAATAAAACGTATTTATATAACGTGGGGGAGTTGTTTCCCAATTGGACGACATTTCTGGCTGTGTTTCAACGTTAATTCGTCGAAACCATTTGATCGAATGTTAGGTGGAGGAAAGGATAATGATAGTGGTCAGTAATTTAAATAAATAGCATTCGAACGTAAACGGATTATTAGAGAAATACGATTTACTAATTTCTTCTTAGAATATTGGTTCAAATATATATAGAGAGTATTTCACGTTAACCCGACTTGCCTGTGACTCTCACCATTTTTCATCCTTCAAGTATGGTACATAGAGTAAAACAAAAAAAATTATCCACACCAATTGTCAGATTTTTACTAAAAAAATTAGTTTTTACAGAACAATATTATCCTGATATTTTTTTTATTAAAAAAAAAGCAATAGTTCTATACAAAATTACTCGCGTTAATTCCTCGCAATTTCTTTCCATTGTTTTGTAATTATTAAATTTCACTTCAATTCAATTTGAACGAAAACTCGTTAAAATTAAATCCATGTTATTTCCAAGAATTGTTATAAAAAATAAATCGTCAAACTTATTAACTTCCCGATCCTAGAGGGAAGTTATTGTAATGACCCCAAAAATCGAAAGTGGAAATTTCAAGATATCTCCACGTTTCATAACCCCTAGAATCATTCTAACACGTTTTTCAAAACATGTCTGTCTGTGTGTGCGTGCGTATGTACGTATGCGAGTAAAATTTTGTTGAACGTTATCTCACGAATGAATGGAGCGATTCGATATTTTTTTTTTTCAAACGAAGGCTCACGACCTAACTTAGAGCGATAAGGAGTGTGGACTTGATCGCCTCAGTGATTTCGGAGATATTCGGCTAAAACTATTAAAAACAAAAATGACTTTTACACGAAATTGATGATATCTCTTCGGGAAACAGTGGGATTTAAAATTTTTCTTTTGCAATCGATGCGCGTCCGTGGAACTCAGACTTGAGTGAACTATTGGCGAAATCGTCTCAGAGATTGCTGAGTTATTGCAATAAAACTTGTGAAAACGCCAAGAAACATTTTTCCCCAAATCCAACTCTTTTTTTCTGAAACAACTATGTATTTTGATTCGTTTTACCATTTTTTTACCGATAGATAATTTATATATTCATGAAAAATAAAAACAAATGGGGGCAATTAAAAAAAAAGATCGAATTTTCATAAGTTTTTCATGCCCCTCATGGCAGCCTAACTTGCAAGATCAAAATAGCATAAAATACGAGGGATGATTGGGAAGTTAATGGCTCGATCCGTTAAGGGTCACATCCACTTCAAGCCACCCTTTACAACGCACCCCCTCATGAGAGCGAGCGCAGCGAGCGACCAGCAATGCATCTCTTACTTTGGTCCTCTCGTTTTCTATTTATTTTCCCTAGATGATTACAAATTGTATTTTTTTATAGTAACTGTAAATAGATTCCACCCTTTTCGTACGAAAAAAAAAAACCAAATTTAAAATAATTTGCATCATGTGTACACTTTTTTTTTGTTACTCCAGACTAGATCAAGGGACGGAAAAAAATATAATACGGCGTCAATCGTGGAAACTCATATGTCGTAAACATGTCAGTAAACATTTTTTCGTTTTCAACACCCTCTTATTTTGGCATCACGTCCAATTCACATTTTTCGCGACAGACCGCACGTCATCGGATCCTCCTTCTCTCCGAATTTGGTAGGTGTGTGTGTGCGTGTGTGTGTGCGTGTGTGTGTGTGTGTGTGTGTGGTTGAGTTCTTTGACGGAAAACATGAGGCGACGATGAAGCAAAATTATTGGGCGCCGTTCGTGACGAGAAACACGCGCTGAATATTTAGATATTTAGATATCGATTTGATTAATTACAGGTCGTTTCGAATTATATGTTTTTCACTCATTCGCTCGCGTCAGAGAATTTTTGAAAAATCTTCGTGAAAATTTAATACGTGAAATAAAAGTTTTTCGAAGAGTAGTATATGTTTCGTATTTCTCACTTATAGCATTATTTATTTAATGTAATCAATTAATGTTTCATTATATGAACCATCAAGATAAAATTACTTTTTCGCGTAATTTCACGAGTTCAGAAGAAAAAAAAATTAGATTCACCAAGTAAAACATTAACGAAAAAAAAAAAATTGCAAGTACATATGATTTCACTGATATGTCTGGGTTGTCTCGCCCGCGCAATTCTCGTTCAACTCACATGCGTAAACTTCAACCGTTTGGCAAAAATACAAATATCTGTGGAAATCTCTCACTCACGTATGAAATAATTCAAGGCAAAGAGATATCTCGAAAAGTGATCTGATGAGAATCGTGATGCTGTATAGATATTTATATACGTACAGAGACGTATATCTCGTGATCGGAAGAAATTTAACTAAAAATAATAATCATGACCTCATGTAAAATTCCTAACCGTTTGTATTACAAATTTGCCAAGAATTCGTTTGGCTCTTACAGCAATTTTTTTTTTTTTTTTCAATTTTTTTAGTCGTTCGTGGTTGCTGGCAAGTCACAACTTTTCGAACGACGACCGCGCGTGTTGCGATAATTCTCGAAGATATGAATCACGAGCTCCCGATATAAACGACAGTCTCGATATAAGTGGTTTTGTTGTACGAGTGAGATTCACAGTGAAAAACCCCTGTCTAACATATAATTTTACAAATCTAAACGTTTCGAGCTCATTCGGCAGGAATATTGTAATAAAGAATTGTTTGTTATTACGAAGAAAAAAACGAGAAAACAAAATATGTGTCATTTTATTTATCACTAGCTGTGACCCGCGGTTTCTCCGGCGTTAAATTTCCGTCCCTCGTTTCAACGCGCCGCCGCCGCCGTTCCTTAGGGTCATAACATAAAGTTATATGGCGTAAAGCCTTTCTGAATAAACGGGCTTTCTAAGACAAAAAGAATTTTTCAAATCGGATAAGTATTTCCTGAGATTAGCACGTTCAAACAAACAAACTCTCCAGCTCTATTATAGTATTGTATAGATATAGTTGTCTAGTAGTAAGATAGTAAAATTAGGGTCATAGCATGAAGTTATGTGGCCTAGACCCTTGCCGAATAAACGAGCTATCTAATGCAAAAAGAAAAGAAAGAAGAAGAGGTACAATGCTATTAGAAAATAGCGGCACCTCGTTGAATCCAAAAATGAAATTCAATCACACAATGCACAAATACCGCGGTTCGAGCACAATGCATCGTTCTCCATTGTACGAAACGGGATTGAAAAGCTTCCGACAGAATTGCGTTTACGCGAGAGGAAAAACCGGTGAAAAATGTAACAAAAGATTACAAAGATGAGTGGAAAAGGTGATGGAGAGAGAATAAAAAAAGTTTCACTCAATTACTTCGTGTAATTTGAGAACGCGAACAACGTGACTAGACGAATGTTACGGTTACTTTGTAAATACACGTGTTTAGAAAATTAATCCACTAATTTGTCAATTAACAATGTGAATAGTGACCAAAAGTATTTATAATGTATTTTTCTTTACTTTTCATCAAGGAAATGATTTTTTTCAATCCTTACCAGTCGCACTTCTCTCCAGTTTCGCGCTCGTTAGCCGTGATCACAATGATTCCAGTGTTGTTCGGCCGGGGTCATAGGGGTAGCTTTGTTTTTGTAAAAAAAAAAAATAAATAAATAAACTTTCCACACTTTATGCCATTGTGTGATTTCACATAAAATCGAAATTGTAAGAGAAATTGCTCCATACATTAGCTAGAAATATCGTAATGAGAAAAAAAAATCGTTTCATAAAAATCATCAATAACTCTGAGATCAAAGCGACTTTTTTTGTTTTGACTCCTGTAAAAAATTTAATTTTCTATTTTCTTGATAGCATTTAGGTTCATATAGAAGAGAGACATATAATAAAAGTAAATTTCAACCTCGTTTGATTTCAGATGAAAATTGCGGCTTCCAGAATGTACGCAAAATGCTGAGTGTGATTGTGACCTGCAATATGGGGTCGCTAATATCTTCGGTGTTTTTCAAGGAAATTCTTCAAAAATTTTATAGTACATACTTAAATATATGTATAAAATATTCTCAAAGTTTCAATAAATTATATTCCTTTTTTTATGCTATAAAAAAATTCATGAAAATCATTGAGAAAACGCTGTCCTAACCCTATTTCCCCCCTTAAACACCATACTCTACAATAGTCATTTGTCTGAACTTCGTGGCAAGAAAATTATAGCGGTTTTAATTTGTGACATATATTCGCTGACTCGAGGCCCCTTAAGTGGGTAGAAAAAAATTGTACACGTAAAGTGTGAAAGAGGCGAACGAACGTGAAGAGAACCTCGGCGTATGGAGCACAACACGCGCAGATCCTATATATATTCATTATGTTCACAGGGGTGGGATGAGGGGTGAGGTTTTTATTTTCAAAAGCCGACTCGCCCGTGCCGCGGGCGGGAGACCCTCCATGGAAGTCCGAGGTCGTCGTGCGTCAACTAAGCGCCGACCCGAATTCAGAATTCGAATTGGCCCGCGTTCAAATATGCAAAATAATTAATGGTGGTGGTGTTGCTCTTTCGCATCTAAAATCTTGTTCCATAGCTCTCTCTCTTTCTGCCGCCAACGTTACGCCGCGAGCAGCTGTGTGAGAAGCTAACTGCGTGCGAAATGGAACGACACGACCTTCCGAAAACACAATTTTCATGTTTCTCACTGTCTATACCACACAATTCGCGAAACTATAGAGATACGAGTGATAATTGCTCAACTCGTTGAAATAGAGAAGATACGATCGAAGAAAGGGGTTATTTTTTTAACCCGAATTTAATTTTATTTGCTCAGTGCCAAAGGAAATGATCGATCATCGTTTCGGGGTCTGAAATAATTGTAATTGCCATTGCAGAGGGAAAATGTGAGTGAAGAGTCGCCTGGAAAAAGTGACAGACAAAAAATATATTTCTCATATCTTCGAACATAAAGATTTATATTTAAAAGAAATTTTCGTGGTATGGGTAGATCGAGAAAAAGAGGCTAGATCGCGGAATTTTTTAATTCAATACTAGGTCACAAACTTGGTATCCAATAGGATCGTAGCGACGAATAAAAAATAAAGTTGTATTGCTCTTTTCATCGATTACGTGATATTTGGTAAGCATACTTTTTCCGCTTTTGACGTTAAGATTTTTTTTTTCATGAATTCTCTGTTACTGATTTCGCGAGAGGATTTATAGGAAAAATGTGCAAGGGATGTGGAATCATCCGAGAACTCAATTATCGACCGCGCTTGAGAGACACATCACGTGAAAAACAGGTAGAACTCGTCTTGCGCCACAAGTGGACAAACGGAAAATTGAGATTTCGATGGAATAAAAAACGATAAATTCGAGACTCGCTGGACGGAAAATTGATTCCACGTATTTTATAACGTTAAAGAACGATTGAAAGTTTGTTTTTTTTTAAGATTTATCGGTAAATTATCGACGGTCGGTCAATACGGATACGGCGAATTATTTTTCCCTCAGACTGATCAGTGAGGGCGTTATCTACTTGCCAGTTGGACAGTCGTAAATGTATCGCATTCTGCACGATCCGTGCTGGTACAGTTGAACTTTATGACTACTTACGAACTTCGTACGATTTTGCTATTTTCTGAAATTTCAATGTACCCCTTAAACAAAGTCGTTAACACTTTTTTCGTATGAAAATTAGCTATATATGTTTGTGGATTGCATATAAAAATGCATATAAAAAAAAGTCCTTATGTTAATATATATCTAAATATTTGTAAATTTTTTTGCTGTATCATTCAGTCTACCGATAGTTGGTTTATATTTACACGAACGAGGCAAGTACGCGTTGCATACACCAAGACGCGTCTAGTCTCTGATGTTGCGAAGAAAAAACCGCGATCGTTTAAATGGTTTATGTATTTTGAAATTAGTGAATTTTCGTCGTTATCGTGAAGATGATTTATTGGCAAATTCCGCCGGATGCATTAGCGTTTAAATTTTTAAGTGCACGGGAAAGAGAGAGAGAGGGAGAAAAGGAGAGAATGTCTTGTCAGTAAACATGTCTTCCGGATGCGCGCGGCGCCTATAATTATATACCATTCTGTTGCAATTATAACGAGGAAACGAGGACGGATTTACTTTGGGTACAGACGGTTTTACGCAACTTGGCGAATATTATTAATATAGTACCGTGGACACGGTAAGATACACGAGCGCCCCTGCCCACACGCTTATAAAGAATGAGGTACTCGGCCAATTTTGTACAGGCCGAGCTCTAATACACCACGGCAAAATTTTGTGCGATCTAAGTTTATTGCGGTTCTCGCGCGATATCTCAAAAGTGGCGTAATAAATTTGCTAAGATTATTCATCGCTTATATATAGTTATTGAAGTAGTTAAGCCATTACGTGGTCAAACGAGTGTTACATTTTTTTAATCGTCTCTTTTTTACAAACTTTTGATGAATTAATGGACGATAATGCATGATACAGCAGCCGCTCTTAGCATCGAAAAACAATTACAGTGATTTATTATTGAATACATACTCTGATTTATGCCAATTTCTGAAGAGAGCGTTTTAATTCAGATAATTGTTTTATTCGTAGAAAAATTCACATCGTCGATGTAATTTTCATCTTCAATAACTCATTTAGTTCAACGAAGGATGCTCTACTAATTTCCGAGGCTAAGCTTTATGTTAAATTGCTCAATTAGAACACATGCCATCTTAATCTATATCTTAACAATTTTCAATCTAAACTAAATATACTAAAATATTTAGATAAATTATCTTATCACTATTCTACGCTTGTGAATGTGTTAGAGTATTCAATGAATAAAACAATCTATATAACAAAACATTGGGGTGAATTATTAGTCAGCGGACAATCTCCGATCAATTAGGGTATCGAAACAATGGAGAAAAAAAAAAAAAATTCATTTTTTGCCCACCTTTTTGGAAATTTGAAAATGTCGAAATTTCAAATGGTCATAACTTAGCTCCCGTTTCATCGATTTTGGGTTTTGACGGGCGTTTTCAAAACGTCTCGAGTAGACTTAGAGAATGCACTCTGGATCATTCCGGTATCTCAATTATTGTAGCCGTGAGAGCAGGTTGAAAATCGGCGAAAAAAATGAGAAGGGGTATGTATGGAAAAATTCGCAAAAATCGATGGTCCGACTTTAAAAATCTGCGAAAAATCGAAAAATATTGATAGCACAATGATTCGAGCGCCATTTTAAAGAGTGTTTGATCACGAAAAAAATGAGCACAGAGTGGGGTTTCAACCCCATCGGGAAGCAACGTTACAGCGATTTTAGTGAAGCCACTTCTTTTTGACCGAAATGCAAACAAATTTTGAATCCTTCAAATTTTCTTTTAGAACGCTATATCGATATATTTTGACTCGCTGAGTACTAATTCAGTAAGCCATTTCTTTGAGAAACTCGAAATTTCATTGAAAATCGTCCAAAAAGTGATTTTCTTTCGTTTTTCGCCTTTTTCACATTGATATTTCGACTAAAACTGGGTGTTATTCGTAATCAGCGGAAAATTTCCGATCGAACAGGGTATCGAAACCTTGAAAAAAAAGAAAAAATAATTTTTCTAATTTTTTGCCTAGCTTTTCAGAACTCTTAACCTCATTTTTTCTATTTCCAACGAATTAAGATAATGAACGTAATGAACGAAAGATAAAAAATTGTAGACAGCCGGTAGGGCTTGGTCCGTCGTTGAGAGAGGCTGTACGCATTTCACCCGAGCGAAGCGAGTATAAGCCGCCGAGAGGAAGATGAGCTACCCCCACCCCGCTCGATCTCCTCAGCCAGCCTACTCGATGCCGCTCGTTCTCTTCAACTCTTGTACACGGCGGCGGCGGCGATACATTTATATGATATAGAGAGATATAGATGTAATAAGACGTTATAAAACGAGACTGTAAGAATAATATCCAAATAAAGAAATATTTAACGTGTGTTATTACGTATAAGTAATGAGAAAGGTTGCTCTGGTTCTATACGTCAGTAGAAGCTATTTGATGAGAGAATTTTTAAGCGATACTTACTAGTACACTAGTTAAACATCGTACTCTCTCTATCGTGACAAGCGAAATTTGTATACGCTACTAGAGAGGAAAGGAGAGAAAAAAAGAGAGAGAACGGGCTTTACATGAAAATCCACTCTCGTCAGATCCATCATGCGAATATTTCTTTCAAACAGTGAATACGCAGAGAAAGAGAGAGAGAAAGACAGACAGAGAGAGAAATTGCACTGAGCCATCAGCGAGTGCACAGCCCCCGATGATCGACTATGTGCTATCACTTCTCGGTGATTTATGTCAAGTTAAAACCCCCTCTCGCGTCAATTATTTTTCGCAGTAATATATAACAGTCACATTATACAACAGTGTGATAGAGACTCCTAACTCCAAACGTCACGTCTTCGAGTCCGGGAAATTTTGAGGCAAAAGCTCTTGTTGCATAGACCCAATGTAAGGGTCGGTGCGTGATTAAGCCGCCCTATCACGCACCGAATAACAGGTCAAAATTGAATAACTTTTTTTTCTCTACTTCGCTCAAAAATACAAAAGTCACTGTAAAAACATATTATACGTATATCAAGCAAGATTTGATTGAAATTTTCCGTACAAATATTTAAGGGGGCAAATAGGGTTAGACGGTTCAAAAAATCGATTTTTTTAATTTCATAAATTGTTAGTAAAACTATTGAAAAATATGTTCCCAAAATTTTAAATGAACAGTCCGACTCGTTCTATTGTTATAAGCCATTAAGGGGGGGAATAGGGTTAGGACAGCATTTTCTCAATGATTTTCATGAATTTTTTTATAGTATAAAAAATGAATATAATTTATTGAAACTTTGAGAATATTTTATACATATATTGAAGTATATACTATAAAATTTTTTGAGAAATTTTTGAATTTCCTTGAAAAACACCGAAGATATTAGCGACCCCATATTGCTTGTTTTTCTTGGCACTATTTTTTAAAAACGCGTTTTTCTAAAAACGTCTTTTTTTTAACTTGCGTACACGCTCGTTTGAAAAGTTTTCAACCAATCGTTTTGAAAATTGGCAGTTACTTTTTTCATAGTATTGCGCTCTATATGAACCTAAAATCGGAATATTATCATTATTTAAGATAATTTTTTTTTTGCAAGTAAAGTTGTAAAAAATGGCAAAAAATCATGCTTTTCTGTTTTGACCCATGTAAAAAATTCAATTTTCTATTTTTCTGATAGCATTTAGGTTTATATAGAAGAGAGACATATAATAAACGTAAATTCCAACCTCGTTTGATTTCAGATGAAAATTGCGGCTTCCAGAATGTACGCAAAATGCTGAGTCTGATTGTGACCTGCGATATGGGGTCGCTAATATTTTCTGTGTTTTTTAAGGAAATTCTTCAAAAATTTTAGAGTATATACTTAAATATATGTATAAAATATTCTCAAAGTTTCAATAAATTATATTCATTTTTTATACGATAAAAAAATTCATAAAAATCATTGAGAAAACGCTGTCCTAACCCTATTTCCTCCCTTAAAAAACTTGGCGCGCTACATGTTTTTTCTGCGAAACAAAGCGGCAAAAACGTCAGTCAGGCAATTCCCTTTCGAATTGCAAAGGAATTGTCATCCTTGAATTAGTTTTTACAAAATATTTTGCTAAGATACTGAACAACGAGTATAGCATATTTTTAGAAATATTTTAAGTTTTCAACGAAAAAAAAAAAATGTGCAATGTACATTTTGAGAAAATGTACGAGTAAATATGAAAACCTTTTATATACCTTGATACTTTTTATTTATTTCTTGACACTGTCTAAATCTATTTTTACATATTCTCGTAGTGTCGCGTAGGTTGTGGGAGGAACACCTGAATACGAACATGTAAATTGTTGTTTGTCCAGGCGATTAGCATTTGTGTCAACGCGTGTGTTATATGCTTATGATGTACAGTCCTCGACCGATGGCGCGATAATTGACGGAGGGGACACTATCCCTCGAGTGCGTTCACTTCATAAAACGTATATATGTGTGTGTGTATGTGTTTGTGCAAGTACAACTTCGTGTAATAAAGCAAACTGTTCGCAGGGTCGAGTGGGACATGTCTCGAATTCTCGAAGGAAAAATAAAATTGCGATAGTGTCCCTTGTTATTTTTTTGTTCTCTTTTTCTTTACACTCTCCGTGTTTAGCTTCATCTTTCTTTTTTTTTTCCTTGCAACTCGTTATTACATACAGCAAGTATGATATGGCAGCTGATATATAGTATTTCAGAGCAGTGTACGAGAATTTGATTTATGACGTTACGACGGTGAAAAATTTTCTATACTCGCACATAGTCAGACAGCGATCTGATGTTTCTTCGTGTATAAAGACCATCGGCCGTATGTACGGTAAACGTATATCGCGAGTATCGATATGATGTCAGTTACGAGTCATCGAGACACGAAGTGGTTTAAGTAGAATCGATCAAAATCTTCTTTTCTCAGCTTTTTTTTCTACTTTTTCTCTCGGAATCTGACGTAAGACACGATGGATTTCATGTGTTGTATGTCAGACATGATGGCAGCAGGCACGATGGAATCAATGAAAATATTACATGAGATTTGATGGAAAAGGACGAGATGAACGAAGAATATAGGTGGGTGCAGGGAATAAATCCAATATTTCAATATTTTCTTTATCAGACTTATTCATGCCCGTCAAAATAACGATTTATCGATATCAATCATGTTAATGATTTTTTGTAAATAATAATTTTGCAAAAATGTTGCAAAAATGTTGCCTCGTTGAACATTTGAGTACCCAATGATTTGGCAAAAGCTACGTTCGACCCAGATGCGCAGATAAACGGTGTTCTAACTAAAATGAAAATAATACAAAAATCGCGTAACCTTTCTTACATTCCACTCGCGGTTTTGTCTACAGTTTACATGGTAAATCATTTTCTCCAATTCTCAATTTCAATGAAATTGTGAAAAATAATTTTAACGACTCATAACGACGCATAACTCACGACACTCCACGTGCTACCCGGTTTAATTTCTGCTCTTTTGCTTTTAACCAGTCAATCTATATATTGGTGTGTACAGACGAGATGAGAGCGAGGCGTAGAACGAGGAGATACGAGTAGTGCGGAGAACGGGGATCGATTAACCTTCGGTTCCCCGTTCTTCGAGAGTACGATCGAGCGTTTTGCCCATCGGGGGACAGGTAATTGGCTAATATCCGGTCGTCTCTAAGGGTCCTCGCGTAATTACTCCTTGAATGAACAACACTGACTAATCCCGACATAGTCTTTAGATGTTCAGCAGGTACACGGGGTCCAGACAATCGAGAGTATAGAAAACTACGGAAAAACGATACACAGGACTAAGAAAACAAAAATTAAACGAATACACGTCCGATCACTAAATGCCCAATCTACTGCTGATAAAATATATTACGTAGTAGAGATAATTCAATCATAATGTCCACCAAACGTTTAGGTTCACAAAAATGCGTTTTTTTTTCTAATGTTATCAGACAAATGTGATTTTATTAATAAAAACATGTACGAATAAATTTCTTTTTTTGAGTTAAACAAATTCTATTTATTTCTCTTATAAAAAAAAAAATTGGTGTAACCATCGAATATCACAAAATTTCGAAAATCTTTCGCTAATATTAGTCATTGTTTTATCCGTCTTTTAACGATAGTTTGCTACATGGAAAACTCGAACGATGACTCTTTTATATATCTAAATTTGATTTAATTCCGATAAAATGTATTTGAATTAAATAAATCCATTCTGTATTTTTAGTTGAAAGGTCTAACTTATCTGAGAATGAAATCAATCGTCAGAACAGAACATCTGGCTGAGAGATATGGGCGGCGCGAAATTTCTCTATGTCTGACCAAACACTTGATCGCTGGCTGTATCTACTTAAATCCTCGAGTGCACACGAAACGCGCCTCGGCTTTAGTAGTAATGTCGGAGACAGATACCGTCGAATAATCACAGTTTGTAACTGCCCATTCTGTCGTTATTGGCATGATCACGTGATCTGTGTTTACTGATACGGGAAAGAAGGGGTAATGGGGATCATCAGGCAAGGCAACAAAGGTCGTTGTATAAAAAGTCTGCATATCAAAATAAGTTGTGAATTTTTTGAATATAAAAAAAAAAGATTCCGTAATATTGAAAATTCCGTATGAGTGAAATAGAATTTGTTCAATTAAACGAAATTTTTTTCATTCAGTTTAACAATCTCGCTGTTTGTAGATTAAACATTAAGCATGTAGAAATTTTGTCGTGTTCAAGTTCTACTGAAATATTTGTAACGTGAATTGCAAATACTGTTAATAAAATTGGCAATTAAATTATTGTAAAAATCAACAACTATGTAGAAATTAAGAAATATTTTTTTACTGTGTACACAATTTTTACTGTCTACACAATTTTTTTCTCTGGATCCTCATCCGCGGCCAATGCCACGTGTGGCATCTCGTACACGCGACTCGACGAACACAATCTCGTCGTTACCATATTATGTAGTTCACAATTTCTCTCTCTCTCTCTCTCTCTCTCTCTCTCTCTGTCTCTCTCTTTTGGATCCTTTTAAAACTCTGAGTACACACCATTCCATCCCCCACCGTTCACTCTTATCAGATCACGTTCTCTTGTTTTCCGATTGTTTTTTCTTCCGAAGACAGGAACGAGAAATTCGTAATTGACGAAATTTCGAACAAAGAAATTGAATAAAATGTTGACATTCACTGGTACGAAGACTTCATTGTGCCGATATGAAGAGGGCAGCATCACCAAAATATGTGAAAACTTTTAACTGCACCTACGAGATAGATAAAATTTCATTAAAGCTCTGCAGTAACAAAATGCTAGGGGTTTTTATTCGTTGACATATTTCGGTGACACCCTTAATACGAAGATGACAATTTCGGGGAAATATTCTTAGCGCTATCTCATACGTAACTTTCGTTCGGAAATAGAATCCATTGGAAATCGTATATTCCGACGAAATACGCGAGGAAACATGCGGATGAGCGCCACTCGAGATAAATATTTAAGCCTAGCATATCATCACCATTCTTTTTTTTATTGTGCAAGGGTGTGAAGCGATGATAGGTGAGGAAGATCGACCGTGTATCACGAGCAAGAGGGCAGAGGGACTGGGGTGAAAAAGTGGCTAAGGGTAAGAACGCGTCGAGGGTGATACCCACAGAGTTAATGGTCTTCGTCGAACGATCTACTTCCTGACATTTCTCTGACCTTGACATTTTACCTAATGCTCTGCTGCGCGCGCGCTTTTTTTTTTTTTTTTCATTGACCCTCTGCCTTGTCTTTGCGGCAAAGAAGAAGAAAAAAAAACGTAAGGTATAAAAAACGAAGGATGCACAATTCTTTACACTCAAGAATTCTCCTTGGTGAAATTTAGTAGGTGTCGCACACCGTCGTGTGCGAAATTGAAAACGTCCCCTTAAACGTCATACTTTCATCGTAAACACACGACCGATCTGTAGTCACGAAGGACATACTCGTGCCCGAGGGAATCGCAACGAGTGTCCGGGGTATTCTATCTCGCGTGACCCTCGGAACAGAAATTATAGTTACGACATGTGTGAAAATGTATATGCGTCGAACTTTTATGTAATACAGACGAAAAGATGTTGAATCCTTTCGTTTATTCTTGAAACACTTTTGTTTGCAACATCGATTTTTTTAGAACACCAATCTTTGGAATCTTACACATCGTTTCTTCGTGTTTTTGTGTTGGACTTAAAGCAATATTTCGTATATTATTTTATATCTTTAAAGTACAACGTCATTGTTTTTTTCGGTTGGCGATTTTAAAAAATTGTGATCGAACAATATTGTCAGAATAATGAAATAATAAATATTAGATGTTACTGAGATACGTTATTTTTGGAAAAATGTCAGTATTTCCGTTTTCACGACTGGTTATTTGAGTGTGCTGTATTATCCGAGCGTTAGACGAGTACGTTAAACTTTACAATTGTTGACTGTGTAAACGACTGTGCAAAACTTCAATGCAACAAAGAAAAGGCGACGAGAAATCCTCAAAGAATTCTTTGAATTACTTTTGTTCTTTCATCCGTACTGGCATTTGACGCTTTATAACGCAAACGAGATCTGCTTACTTAAGGTAGTAGTCTGGTACCTTGGGTTCAAGAAATCGAAAAATTTTTTTTTGCTTAATTTGAAAGTACAACGTCTTGAGAATATACTGTGAAAATTTCAGACCGTTTTTCTCAAAACAGTGTTTTTCTGGTCAGCCCGGATCCTAACTTTTTTTCTACCGAACCGATTGCTTTCAAATTTTAACAGGCTACTCTACACACTTATAGTTCTCGTCGGAACTACCGAGAAATTTTTTCACCCCTAACTTTTTATTTTACAACCCCTTCTTTGCTAAAATAAAAGGACTTTTTTTTCCAAAGTCCGCCATTTTGTTATTTATCCATGAAATTTAACTTCAGTAGTTCCGACCAGAATGACATGTCTATAGATTAAGAATTATCAAGAATTTTTTATTTCAGATAACATCAAGAGCCAAAATCACCGGGGCCACCCACGCGCTTTTTTTTCGAGGTGCCAACTTCGATCAATAATAATAATAATAATAAACTATTACATTTTTTCAAACAAATTTTTTTTTGCATCTTTAATATGTAAATAAAAACATCCTAAATATCCAAAACGATTCATTTTTATTTTCCTACAAAAAAACGCCCTCCAAAAAAGACATGAAAATCGGCTTAAGTTAACAGACTACGACCTTAAAAAAAAGGGAAATAAAAATGCCATATTCGAAAGAGAAAATGCTTAAACACATGAAAACTTACAATATATTTTAACATATTCGATAGACATTAAATCCCTTTTATATGATGAACATATTCACGAGTAAAAACAACAAAAAATGTATTGACTATTAACTTACAATTATTTTATGACTCCCCGTGAAATCAGTTTCAAAAGAGTTTGAAAGGGTTGAAAACAAAAAGCAGTGCATTTACACTTTTTAATTACATTTCAGGTTGCTCGAAACTCTGATACTTTGTATTTACTGATCCGCAGATTAATTAAAGTTTCCGAGAGTCCCAAAGCTCTGAGGTATTTCCTCGCAAGTATAGTGGTGGTACATGCGGGTGGTAGATTTACGCCCTTATTTATATCAATCAGGAAGCAGCTTCGAGCGAGCTTTGATGTGGTTTTTGGCTTCATGAGACGCAGACAAAGATATTACATACACATCGATATGGCGATGTTAAGCGGTGGAATAAAGAGCGAGAGAGATAGAGAACGAAGGTACACCGACAAATGCACGAGAGCTGCGCAGCCACAAGAAGCCCTTAATCCGATAAAAAAGCTTGGAGCTCACCACTACTTACCCTTGTCAAACGTTGCCCCATAACGCGGCTGATCTATGATTTACTAAATCCCTTCCTGGATTTGTACAATTTTTGTCGCAGTATTTTTTATAACGCAAAAAATAGTCTGGAATTATGATCTTGAAGTTGGCATCGTTGGAATGCAACGAAAATAGATTTTTTACATTATTAATCACCCTTAAGATTGAATTATCGATGACAAAAATCGTTACAAGCTTTTGGCGGAGTCTCCTTCAAGGACCTGGGCCTAAATGGGCACGAGAAGCAAGAACAAAATTGGAAATGAAAATTTAAAAACCTATTTGCGTTGCGTTCCAACGATACAAACTTCAACATCATTTGGAATTCACAGTATATACATTTTTAATTTAAATATTTACTTTCTCAGAAAATTCGTTTTAATGATTTTAACACTTCACTTTTTCTTAACGAAAAGTAACTTTCTATAATAATAATACAAAAATTAGAAATTCCAATAAATGCTGTAAGACTGTCATTTTCTGTCCCGACGAGTGGGGTATGATTTGAAAGGGCTTATCTTAAGGATTAAAAAAAAAATGTTAACATTATTCTTCATGAATATTTTCGACAATATCCATTGAAATGTTCGTTCTTTGTAATGCCCCTTCCCCTTTAAACTAATGCATCGAAAATTCGGTAATAATTCTCACATACGAAGGCACAAGGGAAAACTACAGCGATGTCCAAATTGTCATTGATAAGATATATGAAATCCAAGGCTTCACTTAGGGCAACAGTATAAAACCCTCAGCGGGGGGTTTTCATTTTTACAAATGAGTCTCAATTTTTTGCCCTGATTTTTTGAAAAGTGGCAAGTTAACGTACGGATATTACCCGATATACCGAATCCAGCCTATCGACTCTCGTACATCTTCGTTAAGCTAGTGGAATCGCGTGCGGCCGGGCATTACACTGCAAGTATTAAAGCTCCGTGAGCTTTTATAGGTCAAGTTCTCGTTTGGTTTGTCGAATAGGGCACGGCGAGAAAAGTCCTAGACCCTCGCCCTCTTGCGTTCCTCTATTACCACAGGTCGATTCGTCGGTACAGTGGACCGAAGATGAAGCTATATCTGTACCGACGAATACGACGTTTAACATCGCGAAAACAATCTCAATGATTGTTATTTGAACAAAAATTGATTACGAGTTATTGCACACGTCGCTTCACAAGTCACAGTTGTAACGATTAAAAGTGAATTGTAAAGATTCCTAAATTTGCCCAGATTCGGCAATATTTTTTATTCGACACCTGGAAATATTTTATCTAAGATCCTATTTTTTGTCAATTTTATCAATCATTTTTAACTACAGTAAAAAACGATTTTTAATTGTTAAAAACGATGGTTAATGTCAGTGAAGCGCCGTAGTAAGGGTGCGTAGAAAAATTAAAGAAAAATGATTAATATCTCATTAAGGGGAGAAATAGGGTTAGACGGTTCAAAAAATCGATTTTTTTTTAATTTCATAAATTGTTAGTAAAACTATTGAAAAATATGTTCCCAAAATTTTTTATGAAAATTCCGACTCGTTCTATTGTTATAAGCCATTAAAGTGAGTAGCTCTCCTTCAGGCCCCTCTTGGTACTATTTTTTCAAACGCGTTTTTCTGAAAACGACTTTTTTTGAACTTGCGTACACGCTAGTTTGAAAAGTTTTCAACCAATCGTTTTGAAAATTGGCAGTTGCTTTCTTCATACTATTGCGCTCTATATGAACCTAAAATCGGAATATTATCATTATTTAAAATAATTTTTTTTTTGCAAATAAAGTTGTAAAAAATGGCAAAAAATCATGCTTTTTTGTTTTGACCCCTGTAAAAAATTCAATTTTCTATATTTTCATAGCATTTAGGTTCATATAGAAGAAAGACATATAATAAAAGTAAATTCCAACCTCGTTTGATTTCAGATGAAAATTGCGGCTTTCAGAATGTACGCAAAATGCTGAGTCTGATTGTGACCTGCAATATGGGGTCGCTAATATTTTCGGTGTTTTGCAATGAAATTATTCAAAAATTTTATAGTATATACTTAAATATATGTATAAAATATTCTCAAAATTTCAATAAATTATATTCCTTATTTTATACTATAAAAAATTCATGAAAATCATTGAGAAAACGCTGTCCTAACTCTATTTCCCCCCTTAATACGAGTACACGTCAATGAATTGTGAAGTTAGAAGAAAATCTCAGACTATGAGGTCCGAACTCATGCTGACATTTCTGAGAATCAATAATAAATAATATTATATTAGAAGTAATGACGAATAATTATTCCGACAGAAAAAATTATACATAATGATTCTTTCTAAAAAAGAAAATTATGAATATAATTGGTTATTCCTCATTATTTAATCCTCAAACAATATAGATTTTTTTATATTTTTATTAACGTTAGAACGACAAGACTTTTTGTCAGTGAGCATGAAAAAGATGGTATAATATTGTGGGGCCTTACTACATAAATATGTAAATAGACTTACTAGAAATAAAGGTTTTCGTGTCTATAAGACATAAATAGCAATCGTATTATTCGGTTTCAACGGCAATCGACGTGAAAGCCAATTGTTCATCATGCATGCACGGATGTTAGACGAAAGTCAATTTGTCTGAAACGCGATCGGGAACGAAGTAAATTTCCAGAACAATAGTAGCAATCATAGCTTTGTGCGAGAGTCACCGAGTGCAGACTTTTTTGAGCCTATATTGTAAATTTGTATATTGTTGTATGAGATGTTCCCCGTAAAGTCGGACAATTTTTTGAATAAGACAATTGAAATAAACCACTAAATTAACGATAAAAAAAATATTTAAGAAGTCTTTTTTTTCAGTCAATGTTCAATTTACGAGAAAATGTTACCAAAAAAGGAATTCTATTTACGTTACATAAAACAATTGCGCATGCAATTGTTAGGGGAAGGTGTCAATCACAATTTTGACAATCTTTAATTACCATTCGATTATTCTAACAATATTTTTTGTAAAATATCGATAATTTTTTATTCTTATTTTTTTTCAATCGACAACTGTATATCCAAACATATTATTTCAGGCGAAATATAATCTTTGTCTGTAAAATTTTTTTTTTTTAATTGTAAGCAAATTATGTGATTGAGAAAAAGAATTATTCATTATATTATAGATTTTTTTTCCAATTATTAGAAAAATGTTGAAAACAGTGTTGCAGATTGAAAGAAGACGATGAACCAAAAATAATCGATATCAAAAAAATTCCAACCATTGATTGAAGATCTGAAGTACTTTATCATCTCGGGAATGAGAAAATATCGGTTGCACGAATTTTCCACGTCTGTCTGTAAAGTTCGCGGAGCTGAATGATAAAGTATACGAGATACGAAATACCGGCACAAAAAACAAGACGAAGATGGAAGCAGACGAGAAATTAAATTTGTTTTGGTTTGTTGTCCCAAGGGTGTTTACCCCCAAGGTTATCCAGAACATTTTAACGACCGGGAGGCGTTTTTTCATTTTTTTTTGTTTACAAATGCTGAAGACGAATGCGAACGAAAAAAAGAACTAGAAAAGATGAGCGTGAGAGGATGAAAAAAGCGATCACGGTCGAGTGCGAGGAGACGAGGAAACTCGAAAATTGTCAAGAATAAAGAAAAAGTTTTCCCTAACTAATTTGATATGATTCGTGAAATTGGAAAATCTACATCCCTAAAAGTTTGATTATTTATATTCGCAAAATGGTACGATTAAACTGAAAATAAGTAAATCAAGCTGAAATTGGAAAGTATTCAACTAATTAAATATTGAATTAGCAAATCGAGAAAATTTTATTCGATTCATAAAAATAAATGACAATTTAAATTGAAACGTTGTTTAATTGAAATACATTTTATTTCAGTAAAGAAATTAGCACGAATAAAAAATGTATTTTAATTGAACAAAACTTATCTCAATTTAGTACAACTTATATAAAATAAAATACATTTTTTAATCCAGTAATCGTGAAAAGAGTAACATAAAACCATTGATCTGCAAAACCTTTATTACGACTTTGTTGCCAGAAGAATTGAATTTTTGTGAAAATAATAATTTTTTGAGCGTGTAATAAAATTTTATTTTAATTAAATAGAAAGCAATGCCCGGTGCGATACATTATTTTTTCCTTGATGCACGTGTATTACCCGGTTGAAATTTAATTACGACCGGCGTACACGTAGGCAGCAACCCTCGCCCGGTAGTGGAAGAAGCTGGAGATGTAATTGACCAACAACATCGTTTTGGAAAAATAATTAAAAAAAAAAAACATTATACTGCGGGAAGAAGATGGATTGAGGGCAATAATGAATTATCGGAATATTTACAAGACTTAAATGATGACAAAATGGATTAAAAAAATACGTGAAGCGAAAATTGCATCTACGACACTAAAACGCCGGGTCATAAAAAACTGAATTTCACGTGTAATGCATTGCGAACGTTAGAAAGAACTCGTTAACTCGAGCAATGTCTTCGTAACGTGCACCAGATGTTTCTCGTCGTGAAATCTGTAATGTGCAATTCGCACGAACCATCATTTAACATCATCGCAAATAATATGCAGATCGAGACACTGTTATAACTCCCTATAATGTCAATATCTCACCCACATTGATTTTTCAATTAAAAAATAATTTAAATTTTTATCGATTTTTGCATAGTCAATTTAACGAAATTTTCGAACGCGAGACACGTTTATTTACATATCATGAATAATGATTAACTGATTTTTTTACCGTGAAGAAAAAGTCGTAATCAATTTTCATTAAAATGAGTATGAAATAAAAATGTGAAATTCATTACTCTTTTTTTTTATATCAATGTATTATATTTTCTTTTCATCCTGACCAGGAGGATCAAATTAACTGCTACCTTACTTAATATGATAAATACGATTTATATGTATCTTTCTGTCATTCTTCAAAACGTCAAAATGACTGTTTGTTGAGTATCTCCTTAAAACGTAAGCAGAAGTGGTTTAAAAAGATTTTTTTTCCCCAGAGAGCTAGAAGAGTACGCGAAGTGGAGAAAGATAATGAAAAACTTTCGAAAAACTTTTCGTCGCGGACAGGTTTTTTTTTTTTACTTTACGAAAAATCGTGACAGTAGTAGTCATCCATTGTAGTATGGAGACGGGTGACCCATTGGATCCTGCAGCTCGAGCTGCTGCAGTAGCAGTATAGAAGGAGCAGGGAACCCAGCAGCGCGCTTCGTATCGATCCCTCGGGAGCTACACTACACTGCCACCGACGTTACCCTATACAGCATATACCCTTACGCTCCATTTACATAGAGTATAACCGAGAGGAGTCGATTCGTTGCCCAGGATTCCCGAGTCTGGTCCTCGACCACCCGCACCATTACATAGTTTATGTCCCCTGTGCGCCATCGCACAGGGACATCGTGGCATCGTGTGTGTGTCATCGTGGCTTTACAGTTATGTATATATATTTATTCGGGATAAAATGGTCCCTACGAGAAAAGGGATATTACACCTTCGATTACGTACATCCCTGCCATTCCTATCTCGAGTATTCGATGCGTTATTCTTTCTACCATATAAAAACTCATCATCGACGATGTCGAACCAAAGTCCATAACGTGGCCATCATTCGATATAATAAAAAATGGCCATTTCACTCTATATCCGCAAAGGCGGAGTAAAATGGCCCACGCTTTCTTTTTTAACTGACTATAAAGAGCAAAATTAAATACTTGAAGTATGTCGAACATCCGGTACGCTTGGTTAACTGAATAAATTATATACAGTTTAATTTAAAAAAATTTAATTCCATTTTTCATCGTTCTATTCATGCATTTTATATATTTTTATATATTTTATTGATTAGATGTATATGATATTTAATCAATCAATTTGGGTGACAGAGGGTCATTGATTTTGAGAAAAAAAGGCCCGATTTCTTCAATCGATTAAAGAACTTTTAATCTAAAACAACCTTCAATCTTCCGCAGCAAATAAACGTGATACTTTTCAGGCGATTACGCTGTGAGCAAATTGAACATATTTTACGATGGTTTTCATTGCCCCAGCTTTTGTTTTGCACTCGTTCTAGGTCCTCAACTATCAAGTATTCTTACCGTGTAAAGAGCAATATTTTCCCTTCCCTTCCTAATAAATAACTGCAAAGACTGCTACAACTATCGATTTCAACATCGAAATGCAATTTCCACGTGGTCCATATTGCTCCACTTTTCTGCAGTTTGTTATAGATTTTAAAACTGACTAAAATACAAACGGACTTTAGCTCATTTTGGCTTAAAGATTTAATAACTCAACACTTTTGAGAATTATTGCAGATTTTCCCATTGCGGCTAATATTTTGTTTCAAATAAAATGTGTTTTAATGAAGGGATTATTATGTTAAGGCTGGGGCGAAAATTTCGTTCAATGAATTGAATATCTATTTAGATTGAACCTACAAAATCATGGACCAAATCATAATGGACACGTGGATTGTAGGCTAGATTAAATACACGTAACGAGCATCGAGCGCGTCTCAACATTTTTAATAAAACGAATTTTTTATCTCAATCCCAGTAAATTAAATGCCCTAGTAATTGCTCATCAAAAGTCTTTGATTTGTTGAATCTTTTAATTGAAAAGTATGAAAAATATGTCAAAGAGTTTTTTTTCGCGGAAGATTGTTTAATCTTTTGAGACCGAAAGGAATGTGAAGGAAGGGGCTTGACTCGTGATGAAGTTACACGTAACTTTGGTCGAGTGAAAAATTCTTTTGATCTCAGCCGTACGGGATAACCCAGAGAAAAAATTTCGTTAAATTTAACGAGATCTTTTATTTGCTCAACGATCTAGAATATGCTTTTTTTCGTTAATTTAAGGATATTATTTTCTACTGGACCACTAAATCCAATCATGGAAGAATTGCCTAGTGGTCAACTAACGACCGATTTTATCACGATATAAAAAATACAACTGTTGATGCACAGCAATATTTTGTCATCAATTGCCTGATTTTTTACTTTCAACACTTGAATAAAAAACCATATATGTTTTTCACCTATGTAACCAGTACCAATAATAATTATATTTGTGCCTTTTTTTCATTCAAATGATACCAAAATATGGTTTCTCTGTTTATTTTCAGAATGTAATTTCCACAAAAGAAAAACATTGTCTTCAACATTGTGTTCGACTATCTTCAAAAATCAATGATTCGCGACATTTTTTATACTTTTTTTTCCACATCGTTTCATTTAGGATTTAAAGCGATACGTTAATAAGAGTAACAAAATTCATTGTAAAATATTGGGGCAATTACAACTCGAGCAAAAGTTTACTCGAGGCTTTTCTAACAATTAAATGACCAACAACATGAAGCTGTTAGTCATGTTTCGTGTATGACATAGTGCGTGTGTCCGTCGGGTGAGATATGTGATATTCAGAACAGCGGTATGTTTTGCATATACTAAACTTGAAAACACACACAGCCCCCCCCCCCCCCCCCCCCCCAGGAGAAATTGTCCAGATGTCATCCACAGAAAGCACAACTTCTACAGTAACGTAGAAAGTAAGTTTCTACTTTAAATACACGGACACGTGGTGTAGTTCAAAGTGAAAGACAGTATTCGATTGCTAAAGCTACTTCATGTCTAGATCAATTTATGCTACCAACCCTTTCACCGAAATAACAATTAAAGAAGTTAGGTCATCAGACTGTACCATGTTTTAGTTTCTTTATCGAGTTACTTTCTCACCTTTAATAGTCGATGAAGGGGTGTTACTTGCAGTAATCTCTGAGTGTTGAACGATTGTATAATAAACATCGAAATATGCAGAATTTTGTAAAGGATGTTGCCCCTAACCTGTACATACATTCGATCATAATATTTGTCATTTTTTATTTGAGTAATTTTGTCAAATTACGGTTAAAAACTATTTTTACTAGTTTTTACTTAAACAAGTTTTGCGACAAAACTAAAAGAAAATTTCTGTACTAAAGAGTGAGCATTATTGTTCTATACCGTTGAAGAGGTTCGTACTTAGAAAAAAAATGAACTCAGAACAGAAAAGGCGTTCCTTTTCTCGCAAATTTCGTTATTCGTACTCCTCGATTAAACGGAAGGAGGCACGAGCTCGAAACACTTCGCAAACTTGTTACTTTCGCCAATGGGCAAGTACCGCATTTTTATTTATATATTTTTTTCATCCTTGAATATGCCACTTTGGTGTCAATGTTTTTTCAAATGGAGATGGGTACGAACAGTCAATTGGGTACGAACAAAAAGAAGAGATTAGTTGTTAATTTAAAGAAAAAAAAAACACGTAACGAACACGAATGAAAATCTAAGCTGAAAGACGGATGTTAATGATGGATTAACATTCGTTGACATTATTACTATATTAATTACAATGAGGCATGTCATACCATAGCTCAGTGCAAAGAAGTGTTCAACACAAGCACCAACTTCTCGTTGAATCAATATTGAATTGACTGGGTTGGAATATACATTGCATATCCATCCATCAGTACTGTGACACTATATGGTGTATTTGAGTTTGAGATTGTATTGGTATTGATAAAACGACTGAGCGAGAGAGAGATGGACCAGAAACGAATCCGGGAATTTCCATTTATATTTAATGGATTCTACAAGATCCGAACGGGTTTAATGGGGTTGATAACTGATTAAACGCATGTATATATGTGCACACTGAGAAAAGCTAGGAGTTTAATTCATAAAATCTTACGGTTTGCTAAATTAATGTTGAGTCGATAAAACGACATTTGTCCTTTTTTTCTACAATTATCTGATTCAATGGAGCAGATGTTTGGAATGTAGTTGGTGTGGTTTGTACCAAACCAAACCAAACCAAACCAAACAAACCAAACACTTTTATTTGTTATCCCAACTGAAAATTAATTTCACTCTGACAATTTCGACAATTGATTTACGAATTTTCAAGTGTAAGAAATAATACTTATTATTTCTTCTTTATGCCTTGGAATGCTACAATATCCATCTTTGGTCGTTATAAATATAATTGTCGTCTCTCATCGTGGCATCGCGAGGCAAAAAAAGTCGTAAAAAAGGCATCTACCATCGAGAGGACTCTGAACGAAGGAGAGACGATTGAAAAGTAGGAAAAAATTCGTATGGCTTCCAGGGTTCATTACGTTTATATAGTTCTAGATTCTCTGTAACGCCAAGGCACACCACGCCTCATCAGCCGCTATTTAATAGCATAAATTACGCTGTAATTGAAAGCAGAGTCTAAGACTCGTCGTTTCCACTCGTAAAAACTGACCCACATAACACGTGGTGAATATATAATGTATGTATACGCACATTATCTCGTATTTATATTCCATTCTGTAATATATATGGGCATTTTCACGTGGAGTTAATGATTTTGTGACATCGGAAATATTTTGTAACTTATCAATTCGTATAAACGATAGTTGCGACAAAAAAGCAGGTAAAGCAAAACCCCTCGAAATGTTATTTTCATGGTTTCTCTATTTTTCATTTATTTGTTTGGAAGCTACCGCGAATTAAACAATTCTAAAAAATTCTTCCAGCCAAAAATCGTCCCACTTTATGTGGATTCATTCGTATATTTCGAAGAAATCGTAAAAAACGTTATAATCAAGTTCGCATACGAGATATTGTTTCACGTCAAGTTGTAACGTTTATCGACAATAAGACGTAATTCGTAAATTTTTCTTTGTATCTTCTTTTTTTAAATCATTTCCGTAATATATGCAGCATCGTTGATGATTTATTCTACTCACGTTTACGAAATCGTGCGATTTATGTGTGACGATGACTCACCTGAAACAGACAATAGACATAAATTTAATACACGCTTTGTAAACGTCAAACGTATATACGCGGCGATCTCTGTACCAATGTGCCGAAAAGGTATGTCATAGGTATACAAATCGTGTGCCATTAACGTTTGATAGAATAATTTTAAATGTAGTATAACGATAATGAGGGAACTTTTGAATAATTTCGTTTTCGCCATGTACAGGGAGGCCCATAACTAGCATGTCAGAGTGACACGGGGGTTACATTGGCTACGGACCTATCAGAATGAACAAATATGACCTCGGTAAAAGTCTCATGGTTTTCGAGAAAAATCGTCTTTTTTGATTTTTCGGATAATCGCTTCCTAGTACTTGTTATTCTGCTACCATTGCTATGAAAGTCCAAAGTCCAAATTCACACCATGTCCTAAAGTGATCAGAAGTACAAATGAAAACAGCGAGATAACAAGAATAGCGATTTTCAGGAAAATCGTCTTTTTTAATTTTTCGGACAATCGCTATTCTTGATATCTCGCTATTTTCGTTTGTGTCTCTGGCCACTTGAGGATTTGATGTGAATTTGAACTTTGCTCTGGTTACGATTTGGACTTTCATAACAATGGTAGCGGATTTTCCGGAAAAACACAAAAAAAAACGATTTTTCTCTAAAACCATGAGACTTTTACTGAGCTCATACGAGATCTGTTCAAAAAGTAACGCGAATTTTGAATTTCCGCGGGCTACGTATATTCGATTTTCGATTTTTTTGTGGCGTTTGGTTGGTACTCATGTCTCTCACTTATGCTGAAAAAATCGGCCATTTTCAATGTTTAGTTAATTGTTGACAGCTGTTTTGGTTAGACGTGTTTTGGCTTGTCTTCGATTTTTGCCTGTTTCAAAAAAGCAGCTTCCGTTGCGATGATTAAGCTTTGGTTTTCACGTCATAACCATAAACCCATGATTCGTCACCAGTTATGACCCTCTGGAGCAAATTTGGGTCGTCGCGGACCGAGTCTAACAGCTCCTTAGCAATGTTAACGCGACACTGTTTGTGTTCGAAATTGAGCATTTTTGGCACGAATATCGCGGCGACCCGTCTCATGCCCAAATCATTGGTAAAAATCGAATAGCACGACCCAATCGATATGTTTAGTTCCTCAGCAACTTCTCTAACGGTGATTCGACGATTGGCCAATATTATTTTCTTCATTCATCAATGTTTTCGTCTGTTGTGGATGTGCTCGGGCGTCCGGAACGCATTTCGTTATTCGCATCTTCTCGGCCCTCTGAGAACATTTTGTACCACCGATAAACGTTGCTTTGGTCCAAGGTAGTTTCACCATATGCCACAGTCAACGTTCGAAATGCGTCCGCGCACTTAATTTTGTTTTTCACACAAAATTTGATACGGATTCTTTGATCCATTTTTTGGAATAGGCAAAAATCGAAGACAAGCCAAAACACGTCTAACCAAAACAGCTGTCAACAATTAACTAAACATTCAAAATGGCTGATTTTTTCAGCATAAGTGAGGGACATAAGTACCAACCTAACGCCACAAGCAAATTGAAAATCGAATATACGTAGCCCGCGGAAATTCAAAATTCGCGATACTTTTTGAACAGACCTCGTATTTGTTTATTCTGATAGATCCGGAGCCAATCTGACCCCCTTGTCACTCTGACGTGCTAGTTTTAGGACATCCTGTATATATACGATTTTCAATCAATCTCTCTTGTCATAGACATACCGTAAATCATTATTGTCATGGTACCACGCGAAAGATTTTACCTTTTTTTTATAATTACGATTTTTTAAAGAAATTTAACAAGGGTTAATGGTAAAAAATTTTAAATTCATCTTTTGACACTAACAACTCGATCGGGACGATTTTCTCGGGGGAAAAAGAAAATATGATTCACATTTAATCAAATACTCCGTGAAAATTTTTTTTAAATCAACTTTTGGTGTAATTCCATATTTCATAAAACTTTCTCAATCTTAATTTTTTTTCGCGTCATAATAGTAAGGAGGTCCTCATTTAAATCGTTAACATTTATCATCTCGAATGGCCATTACATAGTATTTATAGCAGGCGATATTACCACGACTTTCCTTAATCCCGTTGCGTGTAATATCACTTGTGTGAAAATATACTGTGCGGGGAACGTGGATACTCGTTCATCAAAAGTCAAGATATCCCTCCGAGGAGGATGGAAATAAGAACGAAAAAAAAGAAGCAAGAGGCAACGTAGGGTAGTTCGTTAAATAAATTGACGAGCACATGCTCCGATCGGTTATCCATAGTGCTGATTTACGTAGGCGTGGCCAACGAGTAGAAGATAAAACAGAATGAACTAAATCGAAAGAGGGTGGTTTGAACACTATCTACGATCAAGAAAGCAGGGCTATCATTTGCCCAGTAAAATATACGTTTCGCAAATAAAGAGGTAGGATTCATTTTTTTTTGCAAAGTATATTGCATCATAAGAGATTGATAAATTAAATGATGTCACCTCGGAACAAGTCAAATTGACATATCATTGTGATAAAATAAAAAAATATATAAACACAAAACTATAATCTATAATAAATATTAATATAGTTCAACTATAGTAATATAAAAAAGTCTTTTTCAATTATTTGGCGTCAAGACGCCGCCGCGTCCCTTGACATAAACAGACATACCATCTCCGAATCCATAATCGAATATTATAGTAACAATATAGGACATTATAGGACAATATTTTTCGCAGGAATAGTTCGAAAAATCGATTGCACCTTGTCGATTGGAGAAAATCGTTTACAGAGACGATCATAGATAGGATCATTTCGGCTTCTCGTTTTCTAAGACAGAAATAACGACGAGAAAGGCGCGAAGAAGACGCGAGGACGAAGTAGAACCGAGGAAAGTAAGAAGAAAATCCGCTGAAACGCGCAATGGAGAGTTTCGAAAATATATCCGTTCTCTGGAATATATATGTATATATCCTCTCGTGATATTCAAGAACCTTTCGAGAAAGATTGAACGAGCACCCACTCGGGCGTACACGAGAGATGATAGACAATTTGGTCCCCACTCTTTTGAGCCTCAGAGACGCTTTTCTTTTCGTCTTCGGGTGAGTCACACAAAACGCGAAGAGGGATGACGCCCGTCAAGATGGTTGCAAGCTGCAACCCACCGGTTGACCTCCACCGTTATTGACTGTGGGATTTTCATCCGGTGGGATAAGCTCGCGAACGCGAAGTCGACGAAAAAGAAAAAGAAAAAAACAAACGGTGAAATCCCAGTAAAGATTTCCCCCAATGTCCCGAGACACGAATCACTGTCAGCAAATACATCACCGAATACCTCTATGTGTGTGTGTGTATTTGTGTGTATATGTGCCCGGTAAAGTACAGTCGAATCTCACGTAAATAGACTCTTGACAAGTTGATCCAGTGAGAAAATAAATAAACTACAGATCCGAGAAGACGATGATCCGAATGAAAAAAAAAATTCAACACCATTTTCCAACGAATGATGATGAATGATTGTACTAAAAGAAAAAAAAATAGAACTCGTTATGAAATAATAATTATTCAAAATTTTGCGAAATTACTTGAGACAAACGATGATTTTTATGTTTCACCGTGATTATGATGTCAGCAATGAATTTTGAATATGGTTTTCCGATCGAAGCACCGATACTGCTGCTTCCACGTATACATAATAATCAACTCGTTACTGTGAAGTGGACGATCTTTTATTAAGGGGGGAAATAGGGTTAGACGGTTCAAAAAATCGATTTTTTTTTTATTTCATAAATTGTTAGTAAAACTACGAGGGGAGGGAGAGTGGGGGAACCCATTGCTCGCCTAGGTGTCCGTTGGGGACACGTCTCCTGAGTTAGTGTGCGAAATTCTGTCGCCGTGAGTGCATCGGTTCGCCCGTGGGAATTTTTGTAGTGAAACAACTTTTTCCATTTCGGCGAAAACGTGATGGCCGATTGTCGAGAGCAACGCGCGGCTGTGAAATTTTGTTTCCTGTTGGTGAAATCGGCCGCGGAAACTACTGTAATGCTTAAGACTGCTTATGGAGATGCTGCCCTAAGTAAAACCAGAGTCTACGAGTGGTTTTCACGTTTTAAAAATGGAGAAATGTCAATTGAAGACCAACCCCGTTCAGGACGCCTCTCAACGTCAAGAAGTGACGAAAACGTCGACAAAATCAATGCTCTCATTCATGAAGACCATCGCCGAACCATTGATCAACTCTGTGAGATGTCTGGGATATCATGGAGTTCAATTCAGAGGATTTTATCCAAAGATTTGCACATGAGCAGAGTTGCAGCCAAATTTGTCCCTCGCCTTCTGACAGACGAGCAAAGGGAGCGTCGACTTCAGGCATGTTTTGAACTTCAAAATCAGCTCGAAGAGGACCCTGAACTTTTTTCCAAGGTGATTACTGGTGATGAATCGTGGTGCTATGGATACGACCCCGAAACAAAGCAGCAATCAAGCGTTTTGCCACTGTGGACGAGGTAAAACAAAAATCGCTGAAAGGCCTAAAGAACATCCCGATGAGTGAATTTAAAAAATGATTTGAACATTGGAAGGATCGTTTGCAGAGGTTCGTTGTGGTCAAAGGAGAATACTTTGAGGGTGATCAAAATTTGGTGTAATAATATTAAAAAATAAAGAAATTACGACGAAATTTCCGTTTTTTTTGGGTCCCCCCTCGTATTGAAAAATATGTTCCCAAAATTTTAAATGAAAATTCCGACTCGTTCTATTGTTATAAGCCATTAAAGTGAGTAGCTCTCCTTCAGGCCCCTTAGTACTATTTTTTCAAACGCGTTTTTCTGAAAACGACTTTTTTTGAACTTGCGTACATGCTAGTTTGAAAAGTTTTCAACAAATCGTTTTGAAAATTGGCAGTTACTTTCTTCATAGTATTGCGCTCTGTTTGAACCTAAAATCGGAATATTATCATTATTTAAAATAATTTTTTTTTTGAAAATAAAGTTGTAAAAAATGGCAAAAAATCATGCTGTTTTGTTTTGACCCCTGTAAAAAATTCAATTTTCTATTTTTTTGATAGCATTCAGGTTCATAGAAGGGAGACATATAATAAAAGTAAATTCCAACCTCGTTTGATTTCAGATGAAAATTGCGGCTTCCAGAATGTACGCAAAATGCTGAGTCTGATTGTGACCTGCAATATGGGGTTGCTAATATCTTCGGTGTCTTTCAAGGAAATTCTTCAAAAATTTTATAGTATATACTCAAATATATGTATAAAATATTCTCAAAGTTTCAATAAATTATATTCATTTTTTATACTATAAAAAAATTCATGAAAATCATCGAGAAGACGCTGTCCTAACCCTATTTCTCCCCTTAATTCAACTCATTTTATCTATTTCTTCTAGAATATATCGCTTGATTATTCCAAAAATAATTCGTTTAGATATCGATTTTCTTTCGTCGCATAATTTTGGACATCGTTTATAAAATCTGTAAGTAATTAAAGTATCGCAACTTCCGTACACTACACGTGATCAATATGTTAAAAATTGTAATTAAAAACGAAAAAACCATATCTTTCCACAATGTTGTAAATCTGGTGAAACACTTTTCTTGATTGTATGTAAATACAGAGTTAAATTAATTGTAATCTTAATCCAAAAGGAGAATTAACTTGCGAAAAGTTGATATATGTTCAGATCTGTCAAATTACAAGAGATTTGACTGTATATACAAAATATATGTTGTGTATATATATATATATATATATATATATACCAGAAGACTGAGAACCTGACGTTTTCCTTCTGCTTTTCGCCCTTTAGTTTTTCCTTCCTTCCTTCCTATCTCGTTCCAACAAAAGCACACTTTTGCCCCCACTCGCGGATCAACGACGAAAACAAATTACGTACCCCTCTTCGGACGTTCCCCACCCCCTAATCGCGCATTCGTCTTTCGGAAAATTCCGGAATTCACCAATACGTTGGGGGCACCAATCCTTATTCACCACATCACTGTATACCTATATATAAACCAGTTCCACTAAAGTGTTCGGGCGTGTGAAATGGTCGGATATGATCGAGTACATCTAAAAGTATCGTTTGAGATATCGAATCCCGAGATACGAATTTTTCCAGATTCGAGAAAATCTCGTTCTTTCTGGGTGATCGAATGACGACGATTTTTCGCGATCACGAGCACAGAAAAGGAAACGAGGATGGTGAGATACTGAAAAATTTTTTTTTATCCCACACAAGGATTGAGAAATGCGAACATCTATATCGGGCAATTCATTCCAAATTAAATTCATACTAACCGTTATTATATGTTTCTTTCTTTTTTCAATTATAATGGTGTATGACGTAAAAATTCGTAGAAAAAATCATTTGCCAGTTGTCAACGAAAGTGTTGAATTTACATTGTTAATCCCTATCGATCGTTTCGGAAATTTATACAATTAATTTTCAAAAGATCAAACACTTTTTAGATAGCGTACAAAATCGGTATTATGATGTGTAATGTTATTCGAACATTACAAAACATTTCGAAAAAATTATCTTTTTTAATGAGTGTTAAACAACGGGTTTTTGATCGATTACTCAATAAATTATTTCGGTTCTAAATATATTTTGTTCATTAGAGTGGTGCCCGTCTATGCTGTCACTGACAAGGAGAAAGAAGATATTTTATTTTAACGTCAATTCGATTTTATTCATGGCGTCTGTGAGGAGGAGTCACTTTATATACGTAAAAGTGATGATAAACGAGAAAGAAGTGGAACGACTGTGAAAATGAGGGAATGCCGTGGAGAATGGTGCATTAGTCGAAGAATCAGCGTGAATCAAGTTTTACGTCTGAGGGAAAAAATGTTCCTTGTCGTCCGGAAAGAAGAAAGTAGCAGAGAGCAGCACTTATTCTCAATCCCTTCGTTTGTTTTTTACCTAGAAATATTCTTAAAGGATTCTGAAGGGCTTCAAATGGGAATACGAATAAAATGCATTTGAAAACTCGATAAATTAACCCATCGGCGCATAGAGTGGAAAAAGAACGCTGAATGAATTCATTTTTTCTTAACTCTCGTCACGCTGGGTATAAAGTTCTTAAAGTCATTTTTCTTTTACTACAATATAGCTAACAAGTAAATTCTTCATAAATAAATGTCTCGAACATCTTTGCAGTGTTAAATTATGCAATTTACGTGGATACTTGACAGTTACAAATATCGCCACCATTCTACGTATTCTCTAACTCACAGACAAATGGCTTTGCGGTAATAAACATTTTTTTGCGGTAATAAACATCGTCTACAAAGTACGAAAAATATATTTGGAAAAGCAGGAATATCGCATTCTCATAATTCAAACTATAACGATTCGAACAGCAATTATGCCATCGTGTTTTGAAATTTGACACTCCACCTCTGAGTTCAATGTGTCCGAACGAATTTTCGTAAAGCTTCTAGAACTCCTACGCAATTTAGGAGGTATTTGAATTTTTAAGAAGAAATGTCTCGAAGCGCTCTAACGCGATTTGCGAAATGTCGAACTGAAATAGAAGTAAAAAAAAATTCTACGCAAAAAAAGTATATTTTTGAAGAATGCGAATGTTTGGTTTGAAGACTGCGAACGTTATGATTCGACAGAAATTCTTGTCATTGAGCCGAAAACTTTTATATACTGACAAATGTTCACTAAACGATAGGGGTAGTAGGTAAAATATTTTTGCCGGATATTTTCCCGGGGAAATAGATATATCTAATATATAAGGTGGTAGTCGAGAACGATCGTGGAAGAGAGATCCTCGAATCGTCAAGTATATTGGCCACTTGACAATATGCCCTCGTTCTGACGATGTTTTCGCGCTCGATTTTCAATTCATACCCTCTTGAATGGAGTGGTTACTTAATTAGGAAACATTTTTCTGGCGTTCGATTCCGTAGTGTACGATTTCATTGCCATCAAACTTTAATTTTTCATATTTAGTACGACTAACGAGAAAAGTACCCCACGTGTCCCCCTCCGATTTTGTTGAAACTCGTGTATGTTATAGAGCATTAAAAACTAAGTGACACGTTTTTTTTTATCGGCGGAAAAACGGTTTCAAGGGGTGAAACCACACCCTAAAGTTGCACAGATCAAGGGGCGATTTTGCAGTTTCACATACAAGCAGTGCATCAATTTTGATGAAACAAAAATTATAATGTTTCTTGAGCGAAGGAGTGAAGAACCAGATAATGAAACCATTATCTAACCACCAGATAATGAAAAAAAATTTATATTTTAACGGGTCGAAACACCCTTGAACATCTACTTCTTGTACCCTACATTGAAAACTTGCGAATCGATTGGAATGAAAATTATGCTGTTTTATAGTGGAAATAAAATTATAGTTCACTTATTTTTGTATTTGTGCAAAAAAAAAACAGTTTTAATGGAGTAATCTATCCCTATTTGAGTTCGTACATTCCAATTATCTCCTTGTCATTCCAAATGTGTTTGCGAATACGAACTCTTCTCAAAAATTAATGATTCACCTTTTTTTTTTCTATTAGGACGAATACTTAAAGGGACGGACCACCCTTTCTAGCCCGTTTTTTAATAGATATTCAAAAGTCCCCGACCCACTACCAAGAAATTTAATGATGGTACGACTTTCGTGTTGAGATAAACACGAAAATCGTACCATAAGTCCGATCGTAATCGTAAGTTTATCTGAACACGAAAATCGTACCATCGTAAAATTTCTTAGCAGTGGTTCAGAATCTTTTGAATATCTATTTAAAAAGGCGCTAGAAAAGGTGGTCCTTACCCTTAAGTAGTAACCCTTAAGTATAAACATCCATGAGTTTCAACAAAATCGGAGGGGGACACCTTGGGTACTTTCCTTGTAAGTCTACTCGAGACGTTTTGAAAACCCCCGTCAAAACCCAAAATCGATGAAGCGGGAGCCAATTTATAACCATTTGAAATTTCGAGATTTTTAGGTTTCCGAAAAGGTGGGCAAAAATAAATAAAATTTTTTTTATTTTTTTTTTCAATGTTTCAATACCCTATTCGATCGGAAATTTTCCGCTGATTTCAAATAACACCGAGTTTTTGTCGAAAAATCAATGTGAAAAACGCGATAATCGAAAAAAATCACTTTTTGGAGCCCCGCTTTGTGTAAGAAGTTGCAAGAAGTAGATGTTCAAGGGTCTTTCGACCCCGTTAAAATAAAGAAAGACGGTGAATCATTAATTTTAGCTTAATGAGAAGAGTGCGTATCGGCAAACACATTTGGAATGACAAGGAGACAACTGGGATGTAAAAACTCAAATAGGGGTAGCTTACTCCGTTAACACTGTTTTCTTGTAGAAATACAAAAATGCGTGAACTTTAATTTTATTTCCGCTACAAAACATCATAATTTTCATTCTGATCGATTCGTACATTTTCAATGTGTTTCGACCCTTAAAATATATATATTTTTTTTCATTATCTGGTGGGTTCTTCGTTCCTTCGCATAAGAAACATTTTAATCTTTGTTTCATCATAATCGATGCACTGCTTGTATGAGAAACTGCAAAACCGCCCCTTGACCTGTGCAACTTTAGGGGGTGGTTCACCCCTTGAAACCGTTTTTCCGCCGATACAAAAAAATATGTGTCGATTAGTTTTTAATGCTCCATAACATCCGTGAGTTTCAACAAAATCGGAGGGGGACACCTCGGTACTTTCTTTGTAAGTGAACGTTTCTTTTTTTAAATAAAAATTAACACGACCAGAGGTATTCACAATAATTTGCTCATAACGAATAATGATAAAGAAGTGATAGTGAATAATGAAAAAAAATCTGAATATCCTTCATAAAACAATATACAAAATTATTCACTATTGTAACAGAAGCTTCATAATTTTCAAACAATAATAATTCATAGCTGTGTTGTTATAAAATTTCCTGTTATTCGTTATAAAAATTGTTGGTTCTCGATCTAGTAGTAGAAAGAAAAAAAAACCTGTAAAAATGATTTTACATTCAATTAACCGCGAGCAATAATTATAAACAAGTAATGCTAATAATCCTTCGAGAGGAATATCATTAAGTTTTCTATATTATTCGAACGAATAATAATTTTTTTCGTTATTTCTTATTATTGATGACAATATTGTCACAAACATTATTTTCATTATTTCGTCGAGTATTGAAATGATCGGTTTATACTCATGTGTTTTAGCGCGTTCAATAGTCGGTAAAAATTGTGCCCCTTTATTCTCCAGTGGTATAGATCGGAGAAGCGAATAAGGCGACGTGTGTGTCAATGGTTTTTGCGTGCTGATGATATTAATAGCGAATTGTTGTTCCTCGGCAAAAGAGGAAAGAGAATTGAAAACTTGCGAGTTTGCTCGGTCACAATGTTACTCAAGATTTCCGACCACGTAGGGAAGTCCATAAATTGAACGTTCCACGATCGTTCGCGAATAGCCATACTGCTAACACGATGAATTTTTGCAACCAGCGTGAATATTATAGCAGCAATGATTCGAAATTTTCGATTGTCGAGTATGTACTGTATAAATATCGAAATTTTGATCAATGAGGAAGCAATCTACAAATTGCCATTTGTCATTGATTGTTTTATAATTCATAAATGTGGAAAGTAAAAAAACAATTTTTATTTCTAAAAAATTTACAGTAGTTTTAAACAATCTAAAAATTCTATGAGATTTATTCCTGACTGACAGGCATGTCTATTCAAATATTTGTTTGTTTCAAACGTGTTGTTAAAACGTATAACAAGAATATGTTTCATCATGAACTATACAATTTATATATCTTTAGTAGATAAAACTGGAACGAACAGTTTGTTAAATTACCTGAAAGGATTCATAGCATTTAAGAAATGTTATTTTACTTCTACAAATATCAGTGTATCGGGAGATTATTTTTGACTGTATATCGACGCTGCTTACGAAAAGTAGCACGATTCAAATTTTTACGAAAACTAATACGTTTCGATATTCGACGCGAAAACTAGCATGTTTCGGCTTTCATCGCGAAAACTAGCATGATTCGGCTTCTGCCGCGAAAAGTGGCATGTTTCGGCTTCCGCCGCGAAAACTAGCATATTTCGATTTGCACTGGAAAAAGTAGTATATTTGCCGAACCAAATCGAATAAGATTCAGAACTTTCACAAATGTTTTAATAATTTTTTCGGGAGCACTATAAGGAATAAATGAAAAACATTAACGGTGTATCGCCCGTACACCCTTAAACATTTATATTCGTTTTCTATTATAAAAATAATAACTCTATTGAAAATACGATTCGCAAATACGACACGCAATATTCCACCACTCAAAAACTAAAATTGTTCATCAATGATATTTTTCATGACTTCGAGTTTCGGAGTCAGCGATGGAATTGAAAAAAATTATTGTTTATAAAAAGTATATTCTACTTACTGTCTGAAGAATCGTTCATTGTGATTTTATTTCATTAAAAAAAACACAATCTTGGAGTGATCAACGACTAAAGTATAAAGTACAGTATAAGTATAAAGTAGAGTTGACAAAATCTTCAAAACAATCGATTGAGATATCTCGAGAAATGTCAGGTCTTGGACGAAGTAGCAAGAGGGAAAAAGCTGACATTGTTAACTTTGCATACACTGCAATTGTTTTCGATTTTCTTTTCTATAATTTTTTCGACCATGGTTTTTTTACTCCAAAATGACGAGGCATTTGCTGTTTGCCATCTTATGATAAGCCTAGCGGACCAAAATTCAAACAGTAAAATATGTATGAAATAAATTCAAACAAAAAATAAAACAGTATAAAATGACAAGCATAAATATTTCGTTAATTTGGAGTAAAACAGGATGTTCAAAAAACGTGGAGTAAAAAATGAGAAACATTTCCAGTGATACTGAAACGTGCTAATTTTCGCAGTGAAATTCGAACCCTGCTTTTCGAACCCTAGTTTTCGTGGTAAAAGCCGAAACATGCTAGTTTTCGCGGCGAATATCGAAATGTGCTAGTTTTCGTGGCAAAAGTCGAAACATGCTAGTTTTCGCGCAGATATCAAGCGTGCTTGTTTTCGTAAGAAATCTGAAACATGCTAGTTTTCGTAAGCAGCGTCGATATTATCTTTAAAGGCGAATTATAAATCTAATCTTAAACATAAATTATTAGCGACAGAAAAATCGTTATTCATACACGAAGACAACCAATATAAATTAATGACAAAGGATATTATATAACGTAACTCCGTAGGATGGTTACGCTGAAAGTGCAATGACGACGTATAGATTCGTAAACGAATGCTTGAGTTCTACGAGAGTGGGAGCAGAGAGGAATTTGCATTTATACAGGAAAGTTAGAGACGACCCGAGGGTTTAAATTAGGGTGAGTAAAATAACAGTATAGATATACAGTATGAAAGTAACGCAGTTTTGATCAAATTCTTTCGCGAACGATCGACATACAGAGCACGGAACTTTCTAGGGAATTTATAAATCTTTTTCGGCAATGTTCCATCGTCCAATTACGTACTCCCGGATAAAATTTCTGTGCATATAAATTTGTGCGAAAAATTGAGAAAGCGAATAAGGAAAATAAGGATGAAATTCCATAAGAGTGGTATTCGAGATGGTACATCGACTCGTCTCCATTTTCGTACATTCATATCATCAATCGCCTTCTAACATCTAGTTTTCGTTTGAAAACTTTGTATCATGCTGATGAAGCATTTTCGTTGATTCTCAAAGCTATGGCGAAAGCTTTAACTTTCTCGATGGAAGTCCACAATCAAAGATTTACTTTCCTTAATTGTTGAATTCAACTTGTATGTTTTTCCAAGTTTCCAACTCATTACATAAATTACTGACATAGCCAGGAACCAAGGGGAAAACACGACGAAAAATCTCTGACACGCTACCACTTGGTTAATCAAATTGTTACTTGTTAAGGGAATTTCACCGTTACGCATAAACATTATTGTCAGTTTTCTAATAACATCCACAAATAGTTATTGCAGATAATACTCCATCGCACGAACAAAAATGTTGATGAATATTCAATTCCCAACCTCGCGCACAGGTTTTGAACTTTATTGAATATCCAGGATTGGATCATAGGGTAACTCTGCTACGAATGAAGAGATCGCGATAAATGTATACACCTTCACGAAAATTATATCTGGATAGAGTGATTTTAACACGTGAATGCAATACTTAACGGAATTACGTAGGTATCCATCCGTTCGCTGGATTCCTAAAATTTGATTAGGTTGACTTTCTGAATATACGCACCGGATACACTAGAGTCCCGCGTAAATTGCCCAGTTAGGACCGAGGGTCTCTACTCTCTATCCCCACTCTTTCACTAAATCGACGTCGGTTCAGTGCGCATGCGTTGAAAAGCGCGCGCTCAGCCAATGAACTAACGGGGTAGTGGGGGAAACCTGACGGCTGGAAAGTCAACGTTAGGTGTAAAAGTATTCAGTCAGCTTGCGCGGCACCGTCAATTCGTGTGTGGTCACTTTACGTGGGACTTCACTGTATAGTTTGGTTTATTTGCATTCAAGTTAATGCTTCATTACAAATTAATTCTGGCACTTTCTAACACGATACTCGTTAAAAGAATATACTTGTTTTATTTTTGGAACATCAATGGTGACAGTTATAAGTGACTAACAATAAGTCACTTTTAGTGCTTCGTGTGAATAATCTTCATGGATGAGATGGAATGTAATGAAAATAGGAACAAAGAGGACATAAAAACCTGAAAAATGTATACGATGGAAACACTAATACTGCGGTTGGAGATTCTTTTAATCCTCAAATTCCGAACGTTGGATGAGGATTGATCACCAAAGATACAATAATTCGACAAAAGATTCGATAAAAATAAAATAAATCGGGATGTCATTCCGGTGCGATCTGATCGAGACTCACCCGCAGATCCAAGAATGACGTCTCCTCGGTATGTTGCTCGGTGGTACGAGAAGTAAGGGTGCCGTACCCTTTGCTACGACAGGGCCGGCCGATGTGCTACAATCGCCAGTTGGGAGTCTGAGCTCCGGTACCTGGAGGCTGGTGTTCATTCTCGAATC